>CM065437.1:20522500-21941250 GCA_033030585.1 Hippophae rhamnoides | reverse complement strand
AAGGTCTATGAACTCACCTCCTCCATCACTTTGAACCATTTTAATTATGGATTGAAATTGAGTGAAAACAATGTTTTGTAAATAAATGAAAGCATTTTGAACTTCAAATTTTTGTTTAAGAAGATACAACCATGTATATCTGTTGTAATGGTCAACAAAAGTAACATAGTGCTGATGAAGGAAATTGATGACTCTTAGACTTCATACAGGAATCATATAAAATATTTTTATCTAAAACATCAAAGAAATTACAATTTTTTAAAACTGTGCCAAGGACATATCTTACTACATTATTTGAAGCATGGCCTAATCTATTGTGCCAAAGTTGAAGATCTTGATTATTTCTCTTGCCAAGAAGAGCTGAAACATGGGAAGGTAATTGAGTGGTGGCTGAGTGAATGGTTTGAGACTTGAGGGGTTGAATATCAAACTTGTAGAGTCCATCCTTAAAAATGCCTTTGAGGAAGGTTTGATGTGTGACCTAATCCTTAACACACAAAAAATTAGGATGAAATTCAAAATACACAGAATTATCTTGAAGAATTGTGAGACACTAATCAAATTCTTAGTTATCTCAGGAACATGAAGAAGATCAGTTAAAAGAAATGTTTTATGAGAATTACAAGATTTGATTTGTGAGTTACCAATGCGAGTAATGCACAAACTTGATCCATTCTCTACTTGAACCTTGTTGGTGCCTTGAAAGTCTGAAGCAATATTGAGATTGCCAAGCTCACTTGTCACATGATTGGATACTCCAGAATGCATACCAAGACATGTCTATCTCTAAGTTAGGTGAAATGCTCAAAGCAGAAGCTTGTTTTAGTGACTGGATATGCTGTGAAGTTTTGAGAGTTATAAGCCATAGTCTGAGTATTTGAAGGTGATCTATAGTTGGAATCAAATCTGTAATAACACTTATTAGCAGTGTGATTTGTGAAGTTACAGATCTGACATCCATTCATGTTTGAGCTTTTGAAACTCCTTCCTCCTCTTCCTCTATTAGAAGAACTGTCTCTTCCTCTTGAATTCTGAAAGTTGTTTTTTCATCTACCTCCTTGATGGGCATTTCCACTGTTATTGAATCTTCTCTGAAAGTTGGATTGAGTGACAACTTTCATAGAGGGATTTGAGCTTTCAGTGTTGACAAAATAATGTCCAATATTTTCAAGCATGTTTTCATAGCTTAGAAGCATAGCATAAACTTCTCTAAGTTTACATGGTTCTATCCTTGAGGTGACTGCGACAACAATAGGATAAAATTCACTTCTTAGTCCAACAAAAACTTGCATTACTTTATCATCATTTGAGATTGGTTGACCAGCCGATGCTAACATATCACAGCAAGACTTTACCTTGTTTAGATAATCTCTCATAGGTAAATAGCCATTTTTGATAGATGAGAGTTGAAGCTTGTACTGCATCTTCTTTGTTGCAGATTGAGATGAAAAATTTATCTCTAGGGCTTCCCAGATTTGAAAAGATGATTATAGACCAACCATCATCACTAAAAGATTTTCAAATAAGAGGATAGAAGCCATAAGGCAAGGAGTTGATCTTGCCTTGTCTAGCTCAGAAAATCTGGATTAATCTTTTTTTATCCTATTTTAGTGTTCTCTTTGAACTTTGATGGAGCCTTAATGGTAGAGGAAAGAAAATGCTCGAGTCCATACTCTCTAACAGCAGTGAGCACTTGGTGTTTCAAAAGAAGATAGTTTGAATAATTTAATTTGAGAGAAATTAGCTGATTTTGTGGTTGAACCACATCTCTTGCACTATTTAAGGATGTTAAAGGAATCTGGGAGGTGGTGGACTCATTGGTGCTCATTGTGAAATATAATAGAGTAGACAATAAGAGGCATGCGTCGTGTTACTGCTCAACGGTGTCAATTGTGGTGTGTTATCGCATTATGTTTGGTTGGAGTTTAGATGTTGACATCTTCATCTCTAGTTCTAGAGGATGCGATAACGGTAATACAGAGGATGAGGTGAAAACTGAAGAGAAATCAGAGGTCAATGTGGAAGTGAAGTCTCAAGATGGATCCAAAACTAAAAAAGGTGATGCTAGTAATAATCCAAAATATGGGGACTCCAAGGTTGAAAATGGGAATTCAAATTCAAAAGTTAGAGGCAAAGATGAGTAGAAATCTGATGATGGAGGAAAAGATGTGGCAAAATGATAAGGAGTCAGAGGATGGGTTTGGTATGAAATTGGATAGTATTCAGACTAAAAATAAGAGTTCAAATTAGGTATTTCTCTCTGGTTCTCAGTCTTAGCTTTTGAATAAAACTACAACTCAGAATGATGCATGATCAACTCAGGTAGTAGAGTCAAAAAAATGAAAAGGAAAGTAATAACTCTGATACCATGAAAGGATTTGAGAACAAATGAAAGCAAGCAAACTAACATTGTTTTAAAGAAAAACTACACTTTGTTATATTTAGCTTCTGCATTTATTACTTGAAAGTCAAATGAATTTACATACAAATATATAGGGTACAAGAACAAACTGTAGACCTAACCTAGGTTATCAGATGACTACACTTGTCAGATCTGATGATCCTTACAATAGATCAAAGTTAGTAATCAAAAGGTTAAAGGGGAATTATAGCTCATGTCATACTACACGTCCATGGAAGTGCTGTGTATATCATAGTCCTTAACAAGAATATCTTTCTTCTTCTTTTTTCTAATTCGAGAGCAGCAATTAAACCACTAGATTACATTCCAGAATCTCTCTGGATATATAGTTTAGTGATAGAACTCTTTTAGCTCTTGAATGTGATGCCCAATGAATGAAGTTATGTGCCACTTAATTATTCTCGTGTGGGGTCTATCTGAGTAAAAGCATTTGAAACTTATCGACCATTTTGCTCAATTCCTCAATTATTGCTTGAATGTCCTTCCCAATTTGATTCCAGTTTTGAAATAACACAGCTCCTATGATGTCTTTATTATCTCCTTCTATGTAAATGGAAGGGTATTCTTGTATATCGCAGTCAAAAGCTGCTTGGAGAACAAAGGTTTCAGCCTGTTGGATATTTGTGCGTCGACAGATGGTTTGACTCAAGCTTTCACGATTTATTTTGAAGAAATTGTTATGATTGATTAAAAATAATATTAGGTTTGTTAGTCAAAATAGGAGGTGCCTAATTTAGAAGAAAATTCATGGAAGGTGGCTTACCATATTGTCAAAGATGTAGGTGCCTAACCTTGTTTGAATAAAGAATAGGAAAATTAGGTAGCCTAATTTTGTTGAATGAAGAAATGTTTGGCATATGAAATGAGAACTTGAAGGCTATAAATATGGCTTCATTTCTTCATTGATAATCATCCCAAAAATAGAGAAAAGCTTGTATGAGAAGTTCTTAAGTGAGAGAATTTTGTGGGAAAATTCTCTTAGACTTGTAATTGCTCTTGTCTTTTGGGTGTGCGAGAAAGCTATTGAGAGTGTGGTTGTAACAATTTTCCACATAGTGAATTTTTCTATGGTTGTCTTTTGACAACAAAAGTGGTTTTTCTCTAATTTGGAGTTTTCACTATAATTCTTGTGTTGTGTATTATCTATTTCTCTGTTATTTGATATTCTGCTAAGGAAGATCTTGGGAGGGAGAATTTGTGATTATACCATTTTATCCAAATTTCCTAACAACTGGTATCAGAGCCAATTTCAAAGAAAGAAGGAGAAATGTCAGGAGTCAAGATTGACATTGAGAAATTTGATGGGAGAATCAATTTTGGCTTGTGGCAAGTACTAGTCAAAGATTTGTTGATCCAATATGGGTTACACAAGGCGTTAAAGGGGAAACCAGCCCTTGTTACTGGTATTGAGTCCAGTAAAACCAATATAAGTGATGAAGATTGAGAAGATCTTGATCTAAGAGCTGCAAGTGCAATTCGGCTTTGTTTGGCCAAAAATATTCTTGCAAATGTGCATGGAATATCTATGGCCAAAGAACTCTGGGAAAAGCTTGAAGAATTGTATCAAGCAAAAGGCGTTTCAAATCGGGTGTATTTGAAAGAGCAGTTTCATACTTTGCGTATGAATGAAGGAACTATTATGTCTGATCATCTAAGTGTTCTCAATGGTATTGTCTCTGAACTGGAAACCATTGGAGTTAAACTTGATGATGAAGATATAACTTTAAGGCTCATCTGGTCTCTTCCATCTTCTTATGATCACATGAAACCTATCTTGATTCATGGAAAGGAGAAAATAATTTTTTCAGAAGTTACTAGCAAGTTGTTTTCTGAAGAAAAAAGGCTGAGTGGTGAAAGAAATGTTTCACCTGAAAACTCAGCATTGGTATCTGACAACCGAAAGAAAAACAATTTCATGAAAAAGAAGATAGTGTGCTGGGGTGTGGACAATCTGGGCACCTCAAAAGAAATTGTCCAAAGGGTGGAGCTGATCCTGCAAGAAGCTCAAATACCGACGGTGATGCTAATAGTATGTATGTTTTCAAAGACTATAGTGATGCTCTTTGAAAAGAGCGTGTACATCCTCATGGCATGCCGCTAGTCTCTAAATATTGCCATGAAAGAGGGTGTGTTACTGGTAGCGAGTCCACAAGTTCGCACATGGGCATTGGCTTGGTATAGATGCAAGGTGTGTGGTGGAAAGGATGTCGATGGTTGATGAACTTTCGGGAAAACCAAGTGTGAGAGTTGCACCATAAATTTCAACAAGTTTTTTTTTTCGACATGAGCCGATGTGAAATTGTTAGAATTGGTGATTAATTCTAAGTGGGTGTACTCTTTATGGTGGAGTATGATAATTCTCGGTGTAGAGAATTATGACTGTTGGAATAGACAGTGTTGTAGTGGTAACCATGTTTATTTTTAATCAAGGTGGAGATTGTTATGATTGATTAAAAATAATATTAGGTTTGTTAGTCAAAATAAGAGGTGCCTAATTTAGAAGAAAATTCATGGAAGATGGCTTACCATATTGTCAAAGATGGAGGTGCCTAATCTTGTTTGAATAAAGAATAGGAAAATTAGGTAGCCTAATTTTGTTGAATGAAGAAATGTTTGGCATATGAAATGAGAACTTGAAGGCTATAAATATGGCTTCATTTCTTCATTGATAATCATCCCAAAAATAGAGAAAATCTTGTATGAGAAGTTCTTAAGTGATAGAATTTTGTGGAAAAATTCTCTTAGACTTGTAATTACTCTTGTCTTTTGGGTGTGTGAGAAAATTATTGAGAGTGTGGTTGTAACAATTTTCCACATAATAAATTTTTCTCTGGTTGTCTTTTGACAACGAAAGTGGTTTTCTTCTAATTTGGAGTTTCCACTATAATTCTTGTGTTGTGTATTATTTATTTCTCTGTTATTTGATATTATGTTAAGGAAGATCTTAGGAGGGAGAATTTGTGATTATACCATTTTATCCAAATTTCTTATCAAAAACCATGTGGTGGACTATGGCATTGTGAGGGATGTATATCTGTGCTAGAGAATCTTCTTCTGAACTTGCTTCTTCAATTCTCAAATGTAATTTATTTATGATTGTATGTGCCGTCAAAGTGTAGCTTTGATGGATCATTTTGTTTCTCAAATAATACCAAATATATTCCATCAGAATAAAGTTTATGTAAGAAGTAATAACAAGCTTTTCAGTGAATTTCCACAATAAACACCAACTCCAAGTTAGCCACCGAGATCGCAGATTATATATCTCATGTTTTGAACAAGTGTTCAATGTCCTCAATCTCCTTAATTATGACATAATGGACATGAGTAATCATCGAGAGCTTTTTGTATTTGTACTTTTATCTCCTTCCTCTTACTCAATCCATTGTTCAATGGTTTCCAAAGAAAAATCTAGCTTGTGTCTTTCATGTAGTTTAGCTTTCCAAGACTTTCTTTAGAATCTTGCTCTGTACAAACTGGTTTGGTTATTTTGTACACATAAGTCCTATAATTTTGTTAACCCTTATATAGTAGCTGTATCTTTGGAGGAAAAAAAGGTCTAGAGAGTTTAATCCGGGTATTTAGATATCGTGCCACAAGTTTATTATGTTCCCATCTCCAATCCTCTTCATGTAGATCATTTTAAGACAGCCTCTTTTGCGTACAATGGTCCTTAATTTTCAAATGTAAGAGTCTTGAATTGCTTCTCTTTACAGTGTAAAAATGCAGATGTTTTGCAACACTTGTGTTTGAAACACAGATATGGGTTTGTTATTCTCATATAACAAATGTCACGTTGCCTTTGATAACATGGCCCCATTGAAATCCTCAAACTCTTCCTTATTCCTTATTGAGTAAATAGGAGATGATTCTTCTAAGGTGATTCGATGAAGGTTTTTATTTTATTATTATTATTATTTTAAGTAAAGGTTTATTTTACTATTATTAGGATTAAATCCCATCAATGAAGGTCCCGATACCAAGACTACATTTTTTCCTATAATGTTACCTTTTTTTGGCCGGGTAAACAAATTCAATTCTTACAACAACAAAAAATAAAAGAATACAATGCACCCCAAAAATAATTAAAAAAAAAACAAAAAACATAATTCAATTGCATATTAACCTCTTGCCTCTCTCCCTCATTTCAATACATATTCAATATTCTCATTCTTCAAATCTTATCAACCAAATTTTTTGAATGAAATGATCATCCACATATAATGCCTCTAAAACTATCTTACATTGTAGCAAAGTGATCTTTTCTTCTTTTTCTTTATATGAAAATTTAAAGTAATTTGGTTATTTCATGAACAAATTTAAAAGATTAAGCTATTAAAAAATAATCAATAACAATTTTATATAACTATCAATATCAATCGGTAAATAGCAACTATATGAATGATGTTTGTGAATGTGAGCACGCATGTATGCAAATAAATATTAAGTGTAGTACCTTTTGAAATAAAATCAAGATATATATATATAGTAATTAAGACCAAACAAAAGAGGGAAAAATTGCTTCAATTCTTACCTTGAAAGTGCATATTTTCTTTCCAGATAATGCAACCAGAAGATCAAGGACAAGTAGAACCTAACATTGATCATTGATGCGCGATTGTAATGGAATGCCCCTTCTAGTCCTATGGTAGTTAAAATTATATTGATAACCTATATTTCAAATATTGTCTATTAAATTTCATAGTATGAAGATAAGCAAAAACAATTTTAATAGCTACAATAACATATATTGATGGAGAGGGGAGAAAAGAAAATACATAATCTAGTTTTCAGATTTATAAATCACACACATCAAACACAATTAAGAAATAAATGAATATTTACCTCATTATTCATTAATGGGGAGATTTTATCCACCACACAAAATAATTGTATAAATTTAATGGACTTCATTTTGACTCTTTTGATGATAGTCGATTTGAAGGTTCGATAACCATCGAGTAAAGTTCGAGTTTCGATGATTTTGAGGTTGGTAGGGTTTCAAGAGGCTAATTAGGATTAGGTAAGAGACTAATGATATATGACGATATTTATTGTAAAAGAGAAACGGAAAATGATATTTTTGTAAGACTATTTTTCATAAAATGACGTTAAATATTCTATTTAAATATCATTGATTTTTATTCTTATTTGCATACAAATAATCAAAGAGATATAAACTTACATTTTGACTTTTTAAGTGTTTTCTTATAAAATAAATTTCACAATAATAAAAAATTATATTTTTTTATAAAAAAGAATTTATTGGATAAATGAATAATTTAGAGATGAGAATAATGTAATATACATTCATATTTAATTGATTTTTTTAAAATTTAAATGATTAATACACATTTTTTTATATAAAAAAATTCATTAGATAAATGAATAATTTAGAGTCGAGAATAATGTAATATACATTTATATTTAATTGATTTTTTTTTAAATTTAAATGATTAATACTTATTTTGAGTGTACAATGTGGTACAGAAATTTAACTTCTGAATTTTCAACCAAAAGATATCATAACCTTATTAACTAGGATATATAAATATAAACTTATTTAATGGATGTTTAGTTTATAAGAAAAATGAGTTACGATAAATAAACAAATAGGAGATACATCAATATTTTATTAATTATTTGTATTTTCCAAAATATATGTAATACACGTAAGAATGATCAAAAAAATCGTGGATTTGGTTATGTATATCTTCTGTTTGGTTTTTATTTGATACATTTTTAAATGAGTACGATTTTGGGTAAAATTGAATATGAAACAACAGGTAAAATTATATTGGTAACCGTATTCGCTCGTACCCAAAATTAATTAATAATTAAATTTTATTAAAAAAATTTGAAAAAATGATTTTTTTCGAATATATTTTAATAATTATCCTAAATTGTTACTTGTGAGTAAAACAAATTTTCAAATCGTAATGATTTTTGAACGATTTTAAATATAAATTTTAGAATTCAATTCAAAAATAATTATATTAAATAACATATATATCTCGTTCTATATAAATCCCTGGTTATTAAAAAACTGGTGATAGTCAAAATGATATTTTATTGTTCAAACTGGCATGTTAAATATCTAATGGAAAAATGGAAAAAGTAATATCTTTCACCTAAATAATATAGTTACGGGTGGATTTAAGATTTATATTTAAGATAAGATGGATATTATATAAAGAGTAAAAAAAAGTCTTAATTATTATTTTTTAATTAAAAATAAAATAAATAAATAATATGTATTTTATATAGATAAGTTAATTATAATTAAATAATATATATATATATATATTTAATAAGAAAATGTTGAAGCAATTAAATTTCATTTAACTTTTCACGGTAAACAAATTAATGTGTTGACAAGTTAAAAACTTCCTTCCTTTGGACCCTGACAGCTAATATATGATACGAGAGGATGGTATTTAACCATAATATAATTTTTTTAATAATATATGTATCGGCTATTGCACAAATGGTTGAAGTGATATATAAATAACAACTAACTATTATTATGTTTGAGTCTCTCATGAATTGATTTATATTTGAAGTATCATATATTTAAATTTAAATCTTATTATATAATATTTTATTTATTTAATTAAGTCTAAAAATTAACAAAGTATTATATTAAAGTGTTGAGTAAAATTTAGAATGAACAACTCTAAATTTACTAATATTAGATACAAATAAGTAAACAAACTACTTGTATTATACTCACTATAACATCTTGGTGACATACTCACAAATTGAAGAGAAATACAAACACTTAAAGAGAAATTTCAACTCACACTCAAACTAAGAATAAGACTTTATTTTGTTTTTGATGGAATGAATAAACGAATGCAGGTAGCTATTTATAGTTCTCACTATACTGATCTACACCACAATATAAAACTAAGAAATAATCATGCCATACAAATCTTATCTACAACCTCTTTTCTACAACCTTCAACTACTTCATTTATTTCTACAACCTTCAACTACTTCTTATTTATTTCACAACCTTGATTATTATTTTGGTGTTGATTTTCAACACTCATCAACACCAACTCACTATTTTTACCGTGTCAAGTGATGGCGAAACATTTTCGAACTTGCCAACGCTAAGCTTTTGTGAATGTAAGTTTGCAACTTGATTATCATCTTGATTTGCGCTCATTTCAATTTCTTCTAGAACCTTTTCTCACGATAAAGTGATAGTGTATTTCAACATGCTTAGTTCTTTGCATGAAGAAATGGGATTCCGCCAAACGAATTCTTTGATTGATTGTCACAATCTGGCGCATCGCATAATCTACGATTGATGTAGATTATTCATTGTTGTATCAACCATGTACACTCGAGCCTGCCATTGCCGCCGCTCGATACTCGACTTGGTGGTTGATAATGATACCGCTGGTTGTCTTTTGTTACACCAAGAAATTGTTCCCGGAACCCATTTTAAACACATAAGGTTGTTGATCTCCTGGTGTCGTGATCTCTGCATAGTCTCGCATCGCGATAACCAACTAACTTGTTGTCTCCACCTTTCTTGTACAAAAGACCATAGTCAATTGTATTTTCTTCACATATCTCAATATTCAATCCGCTTCCAAATGTGGCTTCTTTGGATTTTGCGTACCGACTCATTACACTAACCGTATAAGAAATGTCGGTCGAGTTAAGGTTAAGTAGATCAAACTACCTACCAATTTTCGATACATTGTCGCATCTTTCAAATCTTTTCCTTCGTGCACACATGTTGGCATTTAGCTCCATCGGCGTCGAAATTGGTTTGCATTCAAGCATTAGAACCGTTTATCAATCTTTAGAATATTTTTTTATAAAGAAATATTCCTTCTTGTGCAATCAACCTCTAAACCAAGGAAGTGCTTGAGTTGGCCAAGTTCTTTCATCCGGAAACGGATGACAAATTCTCCTTTGCTTCGAAGAATTTACGCCTCATTATCACCGAGTTATGATTAAGTCATCCACATACACTAGCACTGATAGCTAGCTTTCCTTCATTGGCTTTAACAAACAGTGGAATCGCAGTGTGTTATCGAATAACCACTTTGTGTTAGAAATTCGACAATCTTACCATACCATGCCACAGGTGCTTGTTTCAATCCGTAGAGTGCTTTCCCAGCCTTACACACGTATTCAGGGATGATCTTGGCTCGAAAACCCATTGGTTGGATCATATAGATCTCCACGATCCACTCTCGCATGAAGAAAATCATTCTTTACATCCATCCGCCTGACACCAATCTTTGTTTCTTTGCAAGTGCAAGTAGGGACTCGAACGGTTGTAAGTTTCGCCCTTTGGACTAAATGTTTCATCATAGTCTAGTCCGTCTTGTTGAGAGAAACCACGAGCTACCAATCGTGCTCTCAGATTCTGGATCAATTGTCCGTCTACGCTTTATCTTGTAAACCCATTTGCGGGATGTGGATTTCACATCTCTTGGCTTTTGCACCCGGATCCCAGTTTGATTTTCTTCAAGTGCATCGATCTGTACTCTCATAGCAGCTGTCATCCACTCGGATATTTGCGATGCTTCTTCAAACGTCTCGGGTTCCCATTGCTTCTTCAATTATGGGCTGCCGCATTGGCATATTTGGGATTTGACCTTCGTGTTCTTGTGACTACGTAGCTTGAGATTGTGGAGTTGATTCTTCTTTTCACTAGGCTCACCTTCTTCATTTAGTTGTTGATATATGCCGGTTGCCAAGGATTCTCGAGCCACTTTGTTCGGCACCATCATCGTGCCCTGATCTCTCGGATTCATCTAAACTTGGTTGGAATTGAATAGTATGCTCCACCATCTTTTGTGCAACTTATCTCCAAATTCTCTTGAGTCCGGAAATGCTTCCTTCTCGAGGACCACCAAGAAGATGCTTCATCGAACACCACATCTCGTGAAGTGTAGCATTCGCACTCGTTGGATCATAACATTTCCATCCTTTTCTTTGGCTATCGTATCCCACAAAGATACATCTATGACTTTCTTGTCAAATTTGCTTCGTAAATGATCGGGAACAAATACATAACATACACCAAATACTCGAAAGTAGCTAATCGTAGGTTTCTATGTTCCATAGTTTCTCGAAAGGGTGAAACAAATTCTAACCTTGGTTGAGGAAGTCCTGTGATGACAAAGGTCGCTTTCTCGCCATCGATTCGGCCCAAAACCTCCAGGGTACATTCTTTTCATGTAGCATACTCAGGCAAATTTCTCTACAAGATGCCGGTTCTTTCTTTCGCTACACCATTTTGTTGTGGCGTGTTGTGCAAAGTGTACCGATGACGTATTCGACATTCCTTAGGTATTGAGAGAACTCACCAGCTATATTCTCCGCCGTTGTACGTGCGCAAACAACGGATCTTCTTTCAACTTCTCCTTCATTTGACTCCACTAAACTCTTTAAACTTTGAGAATACGTCGGATTTTTTCATTCATAAAGAAAACCCACACATACCTCGAAGTCATCAATGAATGTCAACACATATATCGCATACCACCAATTGATGGTTGCTTTACGACCGAGATACATCGGAGTGAACTAACTCCAATGGTTCTTTGCTTTAAACTTTGATTCCTCGTATGGCAATTGCGAAGTGAGCTTTACCATATTGGCACCGCAAGGCAGTGTCTGTATGCACGTCTAGTTGAGGAAGCCGCTTTAAGCATCGACTTCTTCACCATCACACTTAGCTTGGAATAGCTAACGTGACCCAACCGCATATGCCATGTATCCGTGTCTCCTTTCTTCTTGTCTTGTCTACATACGGTCTACTGACATCACGTGATTGATTCCAATCGTTGCCCTCATTGTCGGTGTTTCTGAGGTTTTGAGATCACGATACACCTTCACGTCTCGGGGACCAAACAAGACATAGTGGCCTGATGATGTTAATTGAGCCACATATAACAAATTTTTCTTCATTCCTGGGACATGATAAACATCTTGAAATGGTACTTGGTTAGTACTATATCGGCGGCGTAACTATCGTCTTACCAGATATGGGCTATCTGTAACCTTGAGTTGTGTCACCGTCACCACTACACGACGTCCCTCAGCTGTACTCGCTTTCCAACTTTTGTTTATCACCCGTCATATGATTCGAAGCTTTCGAATTTACGATCCGGTCATTCTAGTAGTCAATCTGTTTTGATGTTGTTACCGTAAGAGCCCAATTCTTCTTCCTCTAGCGAATAATGCTTCGGCATCCAACCATCTTCGCTATGCTCCTTAGGGCCGGAAGTAGTTGTATTGCTTTCACCAGGGCTTTTTCTTACTCCAACAATCTTTGCCATGTGACCCATCTTTACTCAGCTTGTAACATTCACCATCAAATTTTCTATTGTTATCAAGGTTCTTCCAAGCTCGACGCGGACGAAAGCCTCCTTTCCTTGAGGAATTTTTTCCTTTATCGCCATCATTTTTATATCCATTTCCATTGTACCGCTTGAAAGTGCCTTTGCTTTTGCTAGTGTAGATCGCTTCTTCTTCAAATTTCAGTTGGACTCTCCCATTTGTAGCCATGGCTGACGGCTAACAGATTCTCAAACTCAACAAGAGATGGTTGTGTCGGCCATCCTTGTATAATGCGTGAATAACAAACCCTCGATATTGTGGTCTCGAAACCATGAATAATTATTCTCTTTATCCTCGTTTCCCCCGATAGGAGCTTTTGGATCTAACTCGAAATTTCGCGGCATAATGACTTTACCTTGTGAAAGTATTGGAAATGCGTCGTGTCGCGTTTGCGCCATCGATAGTAACTCATTCTCCGAAGTTGCAATCTTGTATCATTCTTCTTTGAAAGAGCGTAACAAGAGTGTCGTCACTTCCTTTGGTGTTTTTGCATCCCGAATATGCTCCAACATTTCTTCTTCAATTGTGGGTCTTCAAAGCAAACATCGCTTTGCCTCGCTAATTTTCCCAGCTTCCGCAAGATGCCGTCAGATCTTCCAATGTTGGTCAGTGTAACTTCATCACCACCAACAACCTCTCACAAGTCTTGACCTTGTAGATAAGACTCATATGTTGCCCATGTGTTATAGTTTTTGTTGTTGAGCTTCGATTCCTCCAACTACTAGAAGATCCTGATCGTGTCTGGCAAGACTTCACTATACCGAACAAGCTTGACTAATAAACTTGCGCAGTACCAAACTCCTCACGACTCAAGATAACTCCACTAAGAAACGATCTCCCGACCGTCACTTGGCCTGATACCAATTGTTGAGTAAAATTTAGAATGAACAACTCTAAATTTACTAATATTAGATCCAAACAAGTAAACAAACTACTTATATTATACTCACTATAACACATTTCAAAGACAACTCACAAATCAAGAGAAATACAAAATACTCGAAAGAGAAAGCTCTCAACTCACACTCAAACTAAGAATACAAAGACTTATTTGTTTTTGATGGAATGAATAAATGCATGAGCTATTTATAGTCATACGCAAAAATCTACACCACACAAATATAAAACTAAGAAATAATCCTACCAAATACAAATCTTATCTACACACTTCTCTTTTTCTACAACCTTCATTCTTCATTTATTTCTACAACCTTCAACTACTTCATTTATTTCTACAACCTTCAACCATTTCATTTATTTCTCTATCTCTTCAATTATTATTTTGGTGTTGATTTTCAACATAAAATAATTTGATAACTTATTTACATGACAGACTAATTATACTATAATATATAGATTAATATATATATATATATATATTAAATTGTAATAAAAAAAATAATTAAATAATCATTATTCTTCAAATAATATTGATATTATATAAATTTTACTTATTGAATTAGATTTAATTTTGATTTAATTTGAATATGATAATGTTAATTTTAGGTAGATTTAATATGAATTGACTTCATCACGAATCAATTGAAATCAATTATAAAAACATGAAATTAACTCCATTTAAATTTAACTAGATCAAATTTTTTTTCTTAAAGCCTCCATCTAGTCTATATTAATTAATCACTATTTAACATGTTAATGTTCGGAAGAGAACAAATCTACCTTGGTTGTTATTTTAGAAAACTAACATTTAACTACTAAACGAACTGTTTTGTTTTTTAAAAAGAAATATATGGTGTAATTATTTCTACAAAAGGTGTCGTACCCAAAAGCAACAAAAGCTAAAAGAAAAAAAAACTTGCAATTTCAGAAGGATGCTTTAGCATGGACTAGAATCACCTAGTTATTTTATTTATTTATTTTATATTCAATTCAATTCAATGTATACATTGAATTTAAAAATATTAATAAAAATAATATTTTAACTAGATTAAAATATATTATTTATTTTTTAAAATTAAATTAAATTTATATATAAGTATTCAAATTTTTAAAAACATAACTTATTCTTCAGATTTTAAAACTTTATAAGTAGATTTATAAATTTTTAAAATTTTATACATAGTTCTTAAATTTTTTGATTCACAAATATGTATTTTAGTAATAAAATGAAGACATATATGTAAAATTTAAAATTTTAAGGATTAAATTGTAATATTTAAAAATTTAAGAATTTTTATACAAAATTTTAAAAATTTAAATATTAAATAATATGTTTTAAAAATTTTAAAAAATATAAACAAATTTAATTAAATTTGTAAAACGATGAATTTTAACCTTTTAATTATTAAACTAACAATATATATGTAACTTAAACCTAACAAGTGAAAACAAAGATAAGCAGAATATCCTATTTCGCTCAGGCATAAACATTAAAAGCATAAAAGTACTTCAAAAACTATTTGTATATTATCACGAGAGTTTCAATTTTCAACCAATACCTTTCTCACCGCACCCCCTCCAAATCCAAGCCACACCTCCAACCCGCAAGCACAGCAGTCCTAGCCACGGAAAACTGCAGTCTTGCTAACGGACGCAGGCACCAAAAGTCGCACTCTAAGTTCCTCTCCTCTGTCTTCATCATAACGCTTTCAAACTAAACTCGGTTGCTAATCAATTGCATTCGTGATTCACTTTTTTGTAGCAATGGAAAGCCAGGACACTTTTGGTGTTATGCTCCTTTAATGTCGAAGATAAGTTTTATTTAAGAAAGAAAATTATTATATAATTAATTAAGCAACATACATTATTGAGTTAGTGGATGTATAATACAAGAAAAATATTTTATCATAAATTATTTCTTTTTATTAAATTAACATGACTTCATGTTTTTACTATACATCACCTAAGTGTTATATAACACTGCTCATAATACAAAATTTTGTATCTCACTTAATGTATTGGTACATTAAATATCTCGTATCATTAAAAATATTTTATTTTATTACTCTAATTTAAATATTAGTACCATTTCTATACTCTTGAATAATAACCGTTTTTTTTTTACCCAAAATATCATTTTGAAATTTTTTGTGAAGGTTTTCTCTTTTTTTAACAAAAAATAAATTAACTAGAATTAAAAAAATAAAAAAATAATTAATTTTAGGATTTTTTTCCCTTCTAACATTATTAATACAAATCTATCATTTTATCACTTAAAACTATAAACCGTAGATATAATAAGACATTTTTTTCTTTTAAAGAATGAATTTTGACATTTTTTGTTGAGAAATTTAGACTCTTTAAAAAAAATACACAAATATTACATCATTTATATGCCTTTTTAATATATCTTTATCAATTAATCATGAAAAATCATATCCCAATTTGTTTTCTAATACTTATTTATGTTCTTTTATTTAAAAGGAGAAATAAACGATTTTTATTTTTACTTTTATTAAAAACTGTTAAACCAAACAACCACTATGAAAAAAAATTATTATTTTTAACTCTAATTAATTTAAAAAAAAACTCCACTAAAAAACGAAAAATAATATTTTAAGAAAAAAATTAATTATGATTTAAAAATTAAAAAATAAATGATAACTAAAACAAAATATTTTTTAACATAAAATATTTATTAACTAGGTTACACCAACCCCTAGAATTTCCCTCCTAATTTAACAGTCGGTAAGTTCATTTAAATTGGGTAGAGATTTTTCTTTCACAATTTTAAACCGCAAATTATGACATTATCATCCCATAAAATATAAACATGGAAATTCAAGTCTCTCAATATTACTTTAAACTCGATTAAAACTAAACAGAGTTTCATTGGTATTTATTGAAATTTTTATGTGATTAAAATTCTATTGCTAGACTTATATTGAAATGGTGGAGCATATATATGAAAGAAGATTTCTAAAAGAAAATGGTTGAGACACTTGTAATTAGAAAACAACCAAAAGTACATGGCGTCCTGCCTACAATCATTGAGCTAATTAATTAATCAGAAAACAATATTGAAAGCATCTAGTCCGAATCGATTGAAACTCATTACGCCTTGACATGCTGCTGAACGATATGAAGAGCTTCATGATCCTCACCAAAATCCTACAATAGCATAGAAAAGAAAAATTATGTTCAGGCAAAACGGGAATATCTTATGTTAGGCCTGGGGTGAAACCTAAAAGGTTAACCTATAACTATAAAAACAAGTAATCCATCCCAACTAAAAAGGTGTAATATAAAAAGCTTTGATTTCAGATTCATTTTTCCTTTCGGGTAAAATTTTCTAGCTGACACCTTACCTTCAGAACAACACAGGAGCAGCCAACTACCTTCCTAGCCTTTCCTTCAGAATCAATCTTGCACAACTGCACAATAGAAATGGGGATCAAAGGAGCCACAACTGAGTTTTCTGGCTAAATCAACCAGAACTTATGACACTAGTGGAAGTAAGATCATTTTGAAGGAACAATGACGTAAATTTTAAAAAGTGAAGAAATAAGTACTCAAGCTGTCAAACATTATCTTTAACTAAAACTCACAGATATGCATTTACAGACAAATTACAAATTGAAAACCAAAATTTGATTTTACCAAAACTAGTTAATACTGCATTAGTAGAAGAACATGGTACAGATCAAAACCAAACAGCCAACTATATGATCCTCACACTGCTCGTCTCAATGAACACAGCCAAGAACAACAAAACCTATTCAACAAAAATTCCAGAATTTGTGTGAAACATGTTGTTCATGTTAGCTTTTATGGACTTTGTTTGTTACTGTTATCATTTCATTCTATAAGTTATCCTAGAAACCGTTGATACATTCAGAATCGTATTGTAAGCAAGAGGCAAGACTAACAAACGTACAAATTAAATAACACAGGACAAACCCCCTTTATGCAATCAACAATCCAAAGCAGCAATAAATCTATTGAAACATGAAAAGTACTAGGAATAATCTCTTCGATTACTGTTTGACAAACTTACCCCTTCCTAAAATAGATATGTTGCACGCAGTTTCTAAGTTTGTGAACATTCTTATCTCAATTAAAAACACATTCAGTAGTTTTTATTAATAATAAAAAGTCACTATTTCCAAAAGTTACGAGGGGGCTTTAGATTTAAGGTTGTCTACCATCTTTATTTCAAAGGTATCATTTTATTGACTATTTTATAATTTAGGTTGTCACTCTTAAAATTAATTAATAAATTTTCAAATTTTCTTAACTAAGACAGGTTTTAAAATCCTTGTTCACTTTATAGAAATCAATTTTAGAAAAAATCCACAAAGTAAAACAACATGGTATTACTATGATAAAAACTAAAGGGCATACTAAAGCTACATATAACCTTTTAGATAGAGAATGAAAGCTTTCTTAATAATAGTAACGTGAGAAAAGGCTTGTGCTCAAAAGCTTAGTAAATGGTGCACATGTCAGTGTGAGGAAAGGGAGAGTGCTAGAATGTAATAGATAGACGAGTATCCTAGTGTTCCTCTTGAATCATAAGAAATATAGAAAGCACTTACACCAGCCCACTCTCCAAGAGTTTTAGCACTTGGGACTGTCATCAAGTTCACGTTGTGGTCAGCACAAAGTCCTTTCACAAGTTTAACATAGTCTGGCTGATCACAGTCCTCGGCCAACACACAAAGCTGAGCAGCACGCCTTTCAATGATTTTGGCACCTTCATGAAGGCCTTTAGCAAGCCCTCCATGAGCCAATGATTTTCTCAGCACAAGCTGCAAGGCAGTCATAATGTCCATGGGCTCACCCAATGCTGCTGGGGCAGGAGCCTCAACAACCACATTACCCTCTTCACTGTAAAAAATTCATTTCACTACCATCAAATTGAAATACCAGAAACAATACGACTTCACAAAAATAAAAAGGGATACAGGAGACATAGAAGGCATAAGCTTGGCCAGCTAAACAATATAGTGAACCAACCGCAGAACCATATATGAAACCACCCAAAGAAAGTATTCAACCTTTTTAATTCAAAAGTTCAAACACATTGATATGCGAGAAGCATCTGAGTAATGTATAATTTACAAAGATCACTATTACTAAATTTATTGCAATAATAATAAATTCCATCTCAATTTCGATGCAAAATATTACAAGTTTTTATAGATTCATCATATAGAATATTATCTACCAAAAAAACCTTTTTTTTTTACTTACCCTGACATGTTCACTCTTTGTTGTTCAAATTATTCTCTTTCCTGCGATATAAATTCACGAATCCAGAAACAATAATCAAATGCAAGACTTGAATACTATAAACGGAGAGAGCGAGAGGAGGAAGAAGGGGAACCTGGAGAAGATGGGAAGAGGCAGGAAGCGCAGTGCGTCGAGGCAAAATGTGGCAACATAGTCGAATCTAGAAATAAACCTAATTTAAGTCAATAATTATGGGATTTGTTATTTGGATTTTTGGGCTTTATTCTGGCCTTGGGTAGATAATGGGCTGTTTTACGCCTTTACCTCTAGTGTTTTATAAGCTTTATATCTCTAGGTGTTTATGGTCAGATTCGGCCTAATTTTTAGTAAAAAGACTTTAATCAGATCCGATCATTCATATTTTTTTAATTAAATCGGATTATTTGATTAATAAAAATGTTATAATCAAATGGTCAAATTCAATTTAATCTAATTTGATTAACGATTTTAAACGATCCAGTTAATAATATATAAATGTTCTGTTCATTATATATAAATATGATACAATCTAATTTGATAAATGATTAGTAATGAACTAAACAAGCAAAGGGAAGTTACTGAAGCATTATAAGTAAGAATTATTGAAATCAGATACTCTGATGCATAGATTTATATTATAATGTTTACAATTAGGAAATTAAATGACAGAAAAAACTAAAATATATAATAAAGTCCATATTTTTGACCTAAATTTTTTTAGTTTTTTCATATTAGATTTATTGTCGAGGTCAACATTATTCGCTTCTATTCCTCTTTTTGAAGATGAGATATTTAAATTCTGTAATGATTTTTCCATTTCTTTTAGATAAATTTCAGGTTTAATGTCTTCAGTTATAATAAAGTCTAAAAATTGACTTGGTCTAAGAAACTCGTATAAATTACCATCACCTATATATAGATGAATACATATAAGATTCAAAGTTATTTATTATAAGATGACTTTATGGGTAATACTATAATTATAATAATTGGTGTACTTATTGTAAATTATTGTGAGAGGATCAAAATGACCATGTACCTCTAAACTTATATGCTTATCAACTAAGGAGAAACTTGTTATAGGTATATGATCTCTTCTCTTGTGTTTTTGATTTTGTAATTTTTAATTTGATATTAACTTTTTAATCAAATTTTATCTCTTGCTAGTAACCAATTGATGGTTTACATGGTTTTTGTTCTCCCTTATGTGTCCAATTGTTCATATTAGACTCAGACAAGTAAAACTTGAGAAATTATACATAATTTTGATAATACTACTAACAGAGCATAATAATGTTGTCGAATCTATATAACATAACTCATATCCAAAGATGATCAACAATGAGTCCTAAATACCGAAGAAAAACTAAAAACATAGTACATATACCAATCAAATTGATAGACAAATTGATACAAGACTATTTGGGGCTTTTACCTATTTCGTTCATGAATGATAGCATTGGAGGCAAGATTGGCTAGCGTTGAAGAAGAGCCGAGACTGGTTGGTGCTGGAGGCGAAGCGATGATGGTTGGTTGGTGCTGGAGGCAACGATAATATTAAGGTTTTGAAGATATTTTCTAATCGAATCTAGAGAATCGATTTAATTTATATAATAACTTATATGTTAAAATAATTTTTTAATATATTATTAAGGTTCGATCCAACTAGTTTAAAAATTAGTATAATCGGATCGAATTTTTTAAAAAATGATTTTAGTTAATACAAATCAGACTAGATCATGTGGTTTATAAAATTGTTTGACTCAGTTTAATTTGATTTATCTTTTCAGTTTAATTCGATTCGATTTGATTTTTGGATACCCTTGTTTCCTATTTTCATTAACATATATTAGTGAAAATTTCAAAAATACCACACATATCAATAAAAAAAGGTATGATAACATATGAAATAGTAATATAAAGTGTTTCATTATTTTTAATTTTTAAAAGGAAAATAAAGGTAATTATTTTGTCAACACTTGCATGGGTATACTCAATTGAGATTTTAAATAATTTTTATGGAATTTTAAAATTTATATGTATTTAATTAAGACTTGTAAATACTTTTAGGTGTATTTAATTAAAATTTTATAAAAAATTGAGGTGTAATTTAATTAAGATTTTATAATCCTTGATTTTTTGGTTATGGGCCTATATTCAAGGTTTCTATATTTTCAATCTCTATTTTTTTTATAAATTTTGTAAAGTTTACACGTATTCAATTAAAATTTGTATAAATCTTTTAAAATTTGTGTATTTAAAAAATAATTCATAAAATTTTAACGATTTCTCAATTTTCATAGATTTTAAAGGATTTTTTAATTAAAACTATACATTATAAAATCTTCGTTCATTATTCCCACTAACCCAACATAAAATTTGTAAGGATTTTTAAAATCTACTATAATCTTATTAAAACGTACAAAGTTGTTGAAAGTTAATAAAAATCTTTAAATTTACAACTCTTTAAACGTATCACAAAATCCTAATACAACCTTTTAAATTGTAATTTTCACAACTATATTGATACTTAATAATAAAATTTTAAAGTATAATTAGTTAATTTAATTATACGAATAAAATTCACAATCCATACATAACTAAAAAATTGAAAAAATTATTTAATTTTGTGACAAATATTTATTAACAACTACTAATAATATTTATTAATAAAAATATTTATATATTACTATTATTTTAATAAATATATTTTTAATATACTTTAATTTCAATATATTTGTAACAAAATAAAATTATGAAAAAAAATTAATATAAAGATAAATAATATTGTATACAAATAATTATATAAATTTACAAGGTAACTAAATATATATTTGAAATGAACCCTAGAAATAAAACACTAATCAAGAGTTTTCGAGAGTAGGCCTCTTTAATTTGGGTTTTATTTTTGACCTTGTATGTATAATGGGTGTTTTGGGCCGTTACAAATTTATCTGTTTTAAAAGCTTTAGATTTGATAAATGTTGAAGACACTCATTTATACACTTCGTATTTCTCTCATTTTTTTTATTAATAGAAGTTTTCAAAAATATATTTTTCATTTAAAGTAAATTTTATAATTTTCATAATCATAACGTATATTAATGAAAATGTGAGAGAAACAATTTCATAGTGTAATATGAAGTGTTGATTAATTGTTAGATTTTTGTTTCTATTTTTTTTATTTTTGTTAAAGAGTAGTGATTATATTTTCAATGCTTAAATTGTTATTAATAATTATTTTATTTCATATTTATTAAAAAAAATTTGAATATTAAAAATAAAAATAAATTAATAATATCCAAACTAAAAAATTTAAAACACATTAAATTATCATAGAAATCATAACAATCAATTATAATCGAATGAGTAAACTTTTTAAATTTTTTTCATTAATTATTTTTTATCTTCATTTAAAATGTGTTATTATAATTGATAATATGATAAATTTTTAACAAAATTTAATTTTTGATTGCTTGAGTTTAAAATGAATGAATAAATAAGGATTGATGTATCCCAAGAAAAAAAATCTTGTAAAATTATTTCTAACATAAAAGAAAAAATAAGAGGAGACGAATAAAAATTTTAAGGATAAAAACACAATACATACTTATAAATTATTGTAAAGATAAGTATATTATTACTCAAATATAATTGCTTTATAGTATTATTCCCTTGTTTCTTGTGGGAAAACGTTGATGGATATGTTAACAATTAGATAATTTATT
Source organism: Hippophae rhamnoides (assembly GCA_033030585.1). Lineage (NCBI taxonomy): Eukaryota > Viridiplantae > Streptophyta > Magnoliopsida > Rosales > Elaeagnaceae > Hippophae > Hippophae rhamnoides. Next base: position 21,918,549 of record CM065437.1, on the reverse strand, counting down.
TTAAAAATTTAATAATAAAATCTCCAAATCATTGTGTCATTTTGGTGTAAAAATTTTATTGTATTTTTTCTTCTTCAACCTACACACAAAATATTATACTAAAAACTATATTTTTTTATATATTTTTTAATTAATTTTTGAAAAATTATTATATTTAACTAATTAATTATTTATATATTACTATTAATTATAAATTTAAAAATTATATAATTTTTAAAAAACAAAAATCCAAAAACTAAAATATTATATAAATTATATGAACAAAAAATTACATTTAATAATAAAAAATACACATCGAAGTATAATATGAGTCTCTTTATCTTTAATTTGTCTATATCGAGCAAAAAATTCTTTTAACTCTATGTTGTATTTAGTAATTTTTTTCACTAATTTTATATCATATATTTAATGTTAATTTATTATATGTAATAAAAATTAAACAATATTATCAAATAATAAAAAATATAATTATAATAAATTTTATTTAAAAAAATAACAAATGAAATATTGTAACACCCAAATGAACAATATTACACTAAATTTAAAGTGATATTATTTTTTATAATATATTTAATGTAATATTTTATATCTTTTTAGAGCATTTTTTAGTGCAAAAATTACGATACAATGGTGCTGGTTTGGAGTCTTGCAGATGGTATAAAGCAAACCTCTCCTTTTCATTTGAAGTTTTAACATTGAGCCTGTATGATAATTTACTCAATAAATATATATTTTATATATTAAAAATCAATTATTTCATAAGTAATCAATTTATTTGAAAATCAACAACTTCAATTACCAATATAAATATTTGTATAGGATCATCATTCCAATCAAAGCTCTCTGATACGTCAACATGGATACTCATTAGTGATAAATATATACACTAACAAGTACCTACTCTTGACTGTAATTACCTTCTCACCTGTAGGAATGAGAGACATTGTTTTACCAGCCAGTTATCTTAAATTACTCACAAAAATAACATTTATCATAAAACTTATGATATCATGTGGCAACATGTCATTGTTCAAAACATTACAAAGTCCTACTAAATCAATCGCCAATCAAGGCCCTGAGCCCTGAGCCCTAAGCCCTGAGCAAAAAAGAGACAAGGCCCTAAGCCCTATAGATAAATGTAATAACCAACGGACCAACCTATTCAACAAAAATCGAGCCCAAATCAAAGTTAATTATTATATGTTTTATAAATTTAAATAGATTGATTTCAATTTTTAAAATATAAAAATTAACTTATTTAGATCTTTTAATATTTACAAAATGAGTTTTTTATTATTAATATACATATTTATTTTTTAATTTTATACATTTATAATACATACATCATATATGTTTATATTCTTATAATAATCTAATTTTAAATAAAATTTTATGAAAATTAAAAATATAAACCAACTTATATTATTATTTTCTTATATTCATTTTAAAAATAATTATTGTAACTATTAAAAAAATATAAATTATTTTTCTTCTAAAATACTCAATAACTTAGCTCATTTTCTAGAGTTTTTTTTACTTAAAATTTGATACTAGTTTAAATACTAATATACAATTTTTAATTAAATTATTAATTAAATAATAAATCTCATTTATTAATTTAACATTAACATAAAATTAAAATAGTTTAAATTCACTTGATAAATAAGTAGATCTAAACTACAAATTGAACCCATCAAATTGTTATAAACATGCTGATTTAATGTTCTTTAATCAACATTTTATAAATCGGTTTTGATTTTTGATTTAAAAATTTAATATATTTCAATTCGGTTAATATTTTAAACAAAAATCTTCGCCTTGGCCAAATGAGTCTTCAATTTTGTATCAGCGGCAATTTCAGTGTTGGCGAGGTATTGTTATGGACAGGCGATTGTATTTTGGTCATAAACTCCCGATTGTTTGGGCATTCTTTGAATGGCACAAGAACTCCTTTACTCACAGAAAACATATAACTATGAATAACATATCAACAACTCTAATTAGAGTGTCAGATGACCCCGACAAACCAATTGTCCAAACGCAGACAGTAGCATATTGAAACAGAGGCAATAAAAACCCTATGAATACAAATAATTGTCAATTGGTGATAACAAGAGGTACAACTTTGTAAAATTAACGAAAGAACCGTCAAACTAATGCAGCTCCCAACAAACATAGCATATCCCAGATGTCTAAAAGGGATAAAATTTACTGACATACATCTATCTGAAATTCTGCATTTAAAAGTAAAAACGTACCTACCAATGTCCCTTGTCAAAAGTCTTCCATGGCAACTCTCCTGAAAAAGGTCATAATGCAACTGACATTCATTCTTAACTCTTGAATGATGCAACAATGTCAACATTGTGAAAGATGCCCATTGCACTACGAGTGACAGAACAATCCATAGATGCTAGCAAGTCATTAGTATATTCTGAGATCCTTATGATAAAGAAACTACAATGACTTGTACTGAATCTACTAATGAATGGTAGAGCCACAATAGTGACACATACAAGACGCAGGGTAAAAAAATCAGAAACACTGAACGACCCTAGAAAACAAATATTTATCAGAGAGGCTAATTAATATAGCATGATATGCACAATCTATTTTGAAGAATACCACATGACTTGTATCGTTCAATGTTGAATACATGGTTAAAATAACAAATGAAAAATCATGCAGTTCTACCAAATATTAATCAATATGAAATCACAATGTCTTCAAGTACAAGAGAGACATATCTAGATAACTTTCAACAAATAAACAAAAAGTGAACCTCATGTAGCGTGAAATTAAGAAGATGTTTCATTGAATGCTATTAAACAAATACATGCTTTAATCTAAACACTTATTAACCACATAGCATGATTTGGTCAATTTATGATGGTTTAAACTTTAAACAACAATCTTTATGCATATAAACGCAACAAAGGGAAGTAGTGAGAATGAACACCAAAGAAATAATCATAAATTAAGAAACTTGTTGCCAAAGAGGTACATATAGATGGAACATCATGCATGAACTTACAACTTCCTAATCTTTTCCTTTAAGGAGGGAAAAAAATATTAATTCTCTCTTTTAACGAGTATTCTGTCCATTTTCAACACCTAAACCATACAAGAAACCAGCATACTTCTCCATAGAGCCACTAAAGAAATTTTCTTTTAGTTTCATGAATGTAGAAGATGTGAGCAAACAATCCGACCCTGCCTGGTGACAAATGCCAACTCTCTCCACCTCCAACAATTCCGCTACCTTGTTTAATCCACCATGAAGACTATTACAAAACTTCATCAAATGTTTGATATCATAGATCGTTGGGAAGTACATATGGATCAAGTTAAAGAAACCCACTTGAGTATCTGGCAGATTTTTGCATGTTAATAACTTAAGCAAGTAGCCAAAATCATAGCCGCTATGGAAGGTAACCCAATGCACGTTATCGTTCAATACAATCCCCGAAGTCATCAGAAGCTCGCCGAATAGCTGCACACATATACCCTTTTCATTGTTCTTCTTAAAATCAATGCCGCTTTGACGCAAGAGCTCAACGGAATCATTGGCAAAAACATCCTCATTGAGATTAAATTCTCGAAAATTGAATTGCCAAATGCGGCATTGATTCGTTCCACACTTGGGTAAATTTCCCTGTTCATCGGAAAACGTTAAACCCAATTGAATAAGCTTCAACATATCAACGTTATCCTTCAAGGTCTGGTAATGGTAGTCGTAGCTGTTCTTGAAATTTCCAACTGGGCGAAGAACGATTCCTGGGAACTCGGTGTCCATGGCAATGTAAGGGTAGTCATCAACTATTTCACGGATCAAAGTGAATTCCTCCTCAAGATTGTCACTCCACACCTCGCGGATTTGAACCGTATCGCTTTTCGGTAGGGTAGGCATTCCTCGGAAAAATTCGAAAAGGATTGTTGATCTAAAAATTGAAATTATAAAAGACCCAAAAAATCAAATTCAACAAAAATTGGTTTCTAAATCCACAAGGAATCCATCGAACGCATATTGTGCCCACCAGATCTGCCCCCAAAAAAAAAGCTTTAGCTCGAGGAAAGCGAGAAATGAATCAAAGCCAGCTTAATTCATCTATTAAATATTAAAAAAATTAAAGAAATTGACAACAAAAATGGAAGGAAACTTCGATAGAACAAACCTTACCCAAATAAAAAGAAATTCAATTATCGCCTGACAGATCGTAGAAAAAAGTAACAGAGATAGCCTACAGATTCTAGAGAGAGAAGGGAAACCTCTTTCTCCCTCTAGGGTTTCAAATAGTATTTCAAGGAATGAAGCGGCGAAAATCAAATTAGAACATATATATTTTTCAATTTTTTGAAGGTGGAAAAATTATTATGCACAATTGAGAACGTTGATGGGAATATATATATTTTTTATGAAAATATGATTATTATTATTATTATTTTATAATAATCTCGTATTATATTATATTAAACTAAAAAAAATAAAAAAATAATTTAATTTATATATTTTAATAACATAATAACCTAATTTCCTAATATATAATAATATTTAATATAAATACTGTATATAATAGTCTTTTATTCATTAAAATAGTATAATATTACGAATAAATCGAAAATTAAAACCTTTTTAACTTTTTATCCATTCATATTAGAATCATCTTAAGTTTTCTTTCTTTACCTCCATACTAATTACTTGCCCATTTATTAGAATGTTTAACTTTTCTTCAACACTCCTATAAATATTAAAATAAATGCAGTTTTTTTATAATGATCTAAAATGTAACTCATAAGCAAAAACAATACTAAACATAAAACCAAATAAACTTAATAATCTCCCAATAAGATAAAATAACCTTCAAAAATATGTAGTAATATTATTCTATAATATTTTTTAAGTTTTATTACATATTTTTTTATAATCAAATTAAATATATCATTATCATCTTCTTCATTTTCATCTCTACCATATTTCCATAGTAGTTTTTATGAAAAAAACTCAAAATTATCAAACTTAAAAAGATAATTATTTTTTGTCTGAAAGAACCTCTGTTTTTTACAAGTTTACTTTCTTTAACTTTTTCTATCACTTCTTTTTGCAAATTTATACTAAAGCGTAGAACAACTTAAGAGAAATTAAAACTTGTAGAAAAAAGAATATGATTTTTACTGTAAAAATTTCTCAATTTCTAAAATAAAAATAAAAATAAAAATAAAAATCAGGGACTTTTCTTTCTCTAACTTACGTCCTCTTTTTTTTTTTTTTTTTTTTTTATACTTTACCAATGTTGACCATTCGACTTCAGAAAAAAGGTTTGATTACATAGAAAAAGGCATTAACTTTCTAAGACAAAAAGAAAAAGGAAATTCTGGCAAAGGGAAGGGACAATGGAGGGTCCTTTCCTGCAGGTCTCCTCGAAGAACACCGAGAATGAAAAATTATTTATTATTTTTAAAATAGTATTTTAAAATTAATAAAATTTTAAATTAATAATTTTTTTTAAAAAAATATCTAATAAAAATTAAAGAGAAAAAATAATAGAAATATACTTAAAAAAATAAAAAATAATAATTCGAGAACAACTATAAAATTTAAATTATAATAAAAGATAAAGATGAGGAAAGAGTGAAACAAACCGATTACTTCCGAATCCGTGTGTGTGCCATTTCCGTTGGACAGATTTTGTTTATTATAAATAACATGAAAATGCCATTAAAGTCCAATATTAATAATATTTGATCTTATCTTACTCTTTTTACATTTTTAATATAAAAATAAGGATAAAAATAAATCTATATTACGTGTCCCTCATTATATACCACATTCCCTCATAAATAAGAGCTAATTAGGATTCAGTAGACTTCATTGCAATAAATAACAAATTTAGGTATAAATAATTATATTTCATCATGTCAATCACTATTTTTTTAATAGAACTACTCCAACAATAACAAGAAGAAAAAGATCTTATCTCTTTAGTTAAACTTTTTATGTCTTAATAAACATACCATCTACATCAAAAAGACACATTAATTATATATATCATTTGAACAACAGGTAGGCAATGTAACTCTATAAGAAATATCTTTAAATTCAATATTAAGATTAAATTTTATTTTATTAAAAATATTTACATATCAATGTTTGTGAATTTGATTTGTTGATGATATTAATATCATTCATGTCACTTTGATTTCCAAATACTATAAACAAAATCATTTTTTTCCAATTTCAACCTATTAGTATTTGCTTCTAAATGTGTTACTAATAAGTTACAACTGGTTTTGAGTAAGATGATCAGTGAAAATCAAAGTATTTTTTTGTTTGTTTAATTTTTTTATATATTTCAAGAACTAATTAATATTATGAGACAAAAAAGATGACGTAAAAAGATATTTTTAGTAATAAAATTATTTATGGTTAAGTTTTATGATAGAGTCGAATAATCTTTTTTAAAAGTAATTACGAAAAAACTTGGTATCCACCAAGGAGACACCATGTCACCTTTTTATTCTTGCTTTGTTCGTAAGGACTCTCTTCTATATTGAAAAAGAAAGAGGTGGGGGGATAACTCAAAGGTATCCCAAATTCTATTAATGGTCTTATTATTTCACACCTTTTGTTCCCTAAATATATTCTTCTCTTTTTAGAGGTTTTTGCTCAATTTGCTCACAAAATTATTGAGGTACTCTCTACTTATGAGACTTTTTATATATATATATATAAATAAATAGAAATAAATCAACCTTAGTGTTTAGACCTAGAGAAAATTTCTTTTATTGTATCAATTTCGATGAGGTTGTGTCATAAAAAGTATTTAAATCTTCATACCTTTATGAAGAGATATAAAAATTGAGCTTTCAATAATTAGAAGGAAAAACTTTAAAAATGTATTGAAAAGAAAACTTATTGTCCAAAGCTAAAAAAGAAATACTTATTAAGATAGTAGGTAAAGCTATGTCACTATATGCTATGAATATTTTTAAGCTTTCAAATATTAGGAGTGAAGTTGTTAGTTAAATCACTTAGTTAGTTAGCAATTATTTTACTATAAATACAATACTTGTATTAACATTCAATTTATTTTAGCAATTATTTTACTATAAATACAATACTTGTACTAACATTCAATTTATTTAAGCTATTATTGATCATGTGTCTTCCTTACCAGTGCCTTTGTCTATTCCACCTTCACCTAGTAACAATCTTGGGCTTGTTATTGATCTACTAATATCACCTCATCTCAATGTAATTACTGAATCCATTAATGAACCTACCAAATTTTCCCTTAATACTCATATCATGACCATAAGGTCCAAATCTGGTATTGTAAAACCAAAAATTTGTGCTTTCACAATTCATGGGACATGTGTCTTACCTAAGCCAAAAACTTACAAAGAAACTCTTAACATTCCTGAATGGAAGCAAGCTATGAAAATTGAGTTTCAGATTCTTTTACTGAATGAGACATGAGAGTTGATTGTTTTGCCTACCGAAAAATCTACTATTGGGTATAAATGGGTTTTCGTGTCAAGCTTAAGATTGATAGAACTCTAGACAAGTGCAAAACACGTTTGATTGCTAAGGGTTTTCTTCAAATGATTGGAATTGATTTCTTTAAGACCTTTCTACCAGTGGTGAAGCTAATTATTATAAGGGTTGTGCTTATCTTACCTTTGCCCAAGGGTTGAAAGCTGAGATAGATTGATGTCAATATTACATTTTTAAATGAAGATCTCATTGAGGATATGTTTATGGTTTAATCATTTGGATTTGAAAACATATATGGTCTTGTGTGCAAGCTCATAAAATCCCTCCATGACCTTAAACAAGCCCTATATGCATGGTTTTCTCAATTGAGCACTTTGTTGTGAACATTTTTCCGTGCCAGTCGAGTTTTAATGCTTCTAAAGCTTATTCTTCCTTGTTTGTTCAAGACTTTGATTCCCATTAAATTATTGCACATGTTTATGTTTATAATATAATCATCATAAGGAGTTCTTCATTTGTTGTTCAACATCTCATTAACAAATTTTAAATTAATTTTACCTTAAAAGATTTAGAATTTTTAGATTTTTTGTTGGTATAAAAGTTTTGCACAATGTTAATATCCTGAATCAAAGGAAATGTGTTTTTGAGCTACTAGACAGGCGTGGTTTGCTTGACACCAAGCATTGTGACTACCCCATAACTATTAGAAAAGGCCTTGGCATACATGATGTCACTCACTTGAATGATCCCAATCAATATAGGATACTTGTAGGGGCTTTACAATATTGTTCACTCACTCAAATTGACATTGCTTTTAGTGTGAACAAACTCTATCAATTTTTATCCTCTCCCGTTGAGACATATACGTTGGCTTTGAAGAGGCTTCTTAGGTACTTGAAAGGTACTATTTCCTATGACTTGTGTTTTGCTAAGTCCAATAACTTATGTTTGAAAGCATACTATGATACTAATTGGGCCTCTTCCATTGATAATCTATGTTCCATTGGTGCATATTGTGTGTTCCTTAGGGATAGTCTCACTTCGTGGTATACATCAAAACAAAAAGATGTTGCCCATTCAAGTATTGAGTTTGAATATCATGTTATGATTTCTACAGCCGTAAAGCTTCAATAGTTATGTTTTTATTTTTTTTGAACTTCGCCTCTTCATTCCTTTTCTTCTTATGTTATTTTGTGACTATTAGAGCACTCAAATCTTGCTCATAATCAAATTCAACATGTAAGGACAAAACATATTGAACTCGATGAACACTTCATTAGAGACTCGATGTTACAAGATCAACTACTCATTCAGTATGTGCCTTCTCAAGAGCAGCATGTTGATGTGCTTATAAACCCATCTCAATGACTTAATTTCACACATCAAGGTCAAGCTTTTGGTTTTTCCATGTCCTTTATCTTGAAAGGGGGATATTAGGATATAATCAGCTACTATGCAGTGTATGTGTTTGTTGTGTATTCCATATAGCTAAACTGAAGTTGATAGTTATGTTGGGATACAACGGATAAAAATAAAATAAATTCAATAAAGTAAAATAATAATACCAGTAATTTAACATGGTTCACCCTTTAATTTGGGCTACGTCCATGAGACAAACTCCAAAAAATATTTTTTCCACTAATAAAATTAATGGGTATAAAGTGAGAGGCAAAACAAAAAATTAAGATAGGCCCAAAATAGTACACATAAGTATTTTCCAAACTCACTATTTTGTCACTCATCTTTTAGGAAAATATCTATGATATTTTTCTAAAATATTATTTCTCACTTTTTTATACAAACAACACCGTTTTTCATCAAAGAAAATTGTTCCTTTGCCTTTCCTTTGCTTCTTTTGTTTGGTATGTCTCTTTAAGGTAAAAGCATTGCCTATTTATAGGCAAAATTTGCTATCCCTTATGCGACCAGAAATTAGCCACGTAGTTGGCCAAATTTTAACCATAATTTTTTTTATGAATTTGTCAAATGTGGTTGCACCTAACATTTTTATTTTCTTTCTCTTCCATCTGGGTGGGACTTATAAATCTCCCCATCTCGACTACATGGAGGACGTTATCAATCCAACAACTAAATGATAGTATTCAAAATTCTATCTTGGAAGAATTTTTTTCAACGTGTCTGATCCATTTTCCTTTAAATAGATCTTCTCAAGCTATAATAACTTCTTCTCCATTACATTCTTAATCGAGTGATATCTCACATCAATATGTTTCGATCTCGAATGAAAGAAGACACTATTTCTAAGGTGGATAGCACTCTAACTATCACAAAATAACTGGTAATTATCTTGCTTCAAGCCAAGTTCTTTCAAGAAATTTTTTCATCTATAGCAACTCTTTATATGCTTCCGTTGCTACTATAAACTTTGTTTCTGTAGTGAACAGTAGAACACATTTTTGTAACTTTGACTACTATGACACAACTCCCCTTGTAAATGTAATCAAGTAACTTGAAGTGGATTTTTTGAAATCCATATTGTTGGCCATATCTACATCTGTGTATTCGACTAATATAGGTTTGTCATTTCCAAAACATAGGCATATTTTTGAAGAACCTCGAAGATACCTAAAAATTCATTTCACTGCAGCCTAATGCTTATTTCTAGAATTTAAAAGGAATCTACTCATAACTCTAACTGTATGAGCGATATCTGGCCATGTACAAACCATGACATACATTAAAATTCCAACTACTAAAGCATATAAAACCTTTTCCATCTCTTCCTTCTCTTTGTCTGTAGAAGTTAGGGCTTTGCGTAGAACTTAGCTTAAAGTGATTAGCAAGAGGACAACTAATCGCTCTAGCCTTGTCCATACCAAATCTATGAAGTATTTTCTCAATATATTTCTCCTATAATAACCATAATTTCTTAGAGCCTCTGTTTTTAATAATACTTTTTCCAAGAATCTACTTTGTTGACCCTAATTATTTTATGGAAAAATACTTACTCAACTGCTTTTTCAAATTGTTGATTCTAGAAATATTTTGGCCAATAATTAACATATAATCCATTTAGAGCAAAATAATAATGAAATCATCACCAGAGAATTTCTACACAAAAACAAAATAGTCTAAAGTAATCTTTTTGTAGCCTTGCTCTCTTATAACATACTCAAACTTCTTGTACCATTGTTTCAGAGCCTGTTTTAAGTCGTAAAGGCTTTTCTTCAATTTGCAAACATGATCTTCTTTTCATTTTTTGTTTGAAACCCTTTGACTTCTCCATGTATATCTCTTATTCCAAGTTACCATGTAGGAAGGAAGTTTTAACATCCATTTGCTCAACCTCCAGGTCAATACTTGCTGCTAACCTCACCACAGTATGGATGGATGTTATTTTCACAACTTGTGAGAAAATTTCCTCAAAGTCAACTCTTTTTCTTTGGCTAAATCCCTTGACAACTAGTCTAACTTTGTATCACTGAATGGAACTATGTTCCTCATGCTTCACCTTAAATACCCATTTATTTTTCAAAGCTCTCTTCCCTTTTGGCAGCTTCATCAACTCAAAAGTTTTGTTCTCATGCAAGGACTTCATCTCATCTTGCATGAATTCAATCCATTTTCTTTGGATTTTGTTATCCATGACTTCTTCATAACTCTAAAGTTCTCCCCTATCAATGAAAGTTACATACTAATCTGGAGGATATGTGGTAGAGGGTCGTCTCAGTCTATCACTTCTTCTCAGTGGAATAGGAAAAGTTGCAAGTGTTGGTGTTGGATAATAAACATCATCATCTCCCTTGTCTTCAAAACCAACTTCTATGGGAGCATCATCTTCATCAAGTGGATAAACTTGGTCTTCATCTCCAACTTGTCTTGGCACTAATGTTGGAGGAATTAATTCCAAATCTGATGAGTCATCATTGGAATTAAGAACATTTTTTTTTTCATTTTGACAATATCTTCAATGGTCTCATCTTCAACAAATACAACATCACGGCTCCTGAAAAGTCTCTTTGCAACTGAATCATAAAATATATAGGCAAATTGATCTTAAATATAGTCAATAAAAATACACTGTCTTGTCTTGGCATCAAGTTTAGATCTCTCATCCTTAGGGATGTGAAAAAAATGCTTTGTATCCAAACACTCACAAATAATCATAGGAAACATCCTTTTTTGACCACACTTTATCTGAAACATCCATCTTGAAAGGAGTACATGGTGAAATATTCAACACATGTGCAATTATGACCTAAAAAGTTTTAGGCAACTTTGCACGTGCGAATATACATCTAACTCTCTTTAACAAAGTTTTGTTCATCCTCTCAACTAAGCCATTCAACGATGATGTCTTTGGAGGTGTCATCTGATGTCAAATACCATGCTTTTTGCAATAAGCATGAAAAAGTCCTGTGTATTCTCCACCATTGTCTGTTCGAATGCACTTTAGCTTCTTCTCATTCTATCTCTCGATTGAGGCATAAAATTATTTGAAGACATATAGCACCTGATTCTTTTTCTTCAGAAGATATATCCACGTCTTCCTTGAATGAACATCAATGAAAGTCAAAAATTATTAAGCACCATAAAGTGAATTTGGCATTGGTCCACACAAATTTGAATGAATTAGATCTAAAATATTATTCATTCTGGAAGGAGCGGAACTCTTGAAAACAACTTTGTTTTGCTTTCCTACTAGATAATCAACATATTTCTCTAAATGTACTTCATCCATTCTAGGTAGTATGTTATTCCTAGATAGACGTTTCATACCTTTTTCACCTATGTGACTGAGTCTCCTATGCCATAATTTTGTTGCACTGTCTTTCTCCATGACATTTACTGTGTTGGTGAAGAGCTTCTCTTGCATTATATACAAAGTTGTATGCTTCTCACTTATAGCCACTACTAAGGAGCCTTTTATAATTTTTCACTTGTCATAAATGAAGGAGCTGCAATATCCTTTATTTGCAAGTTTGCATACAAATATCAAATTCAAACGTATATCTGCAATATGTCTGACATTCTTCAGAAATAGTCTGGTTCCATTCTCTGTTTCCAAACAAAGATCTCCTCTACCAACAACCTTTGATAGACCTTCATTTCCCATTCTAACAACACCAAAACTTCCAGGTGTGTATGATGAGAAAACTTCTCTATGTGATGTAGCGTGAATTGTAACACCACTATCAATCACCTAACTGGTCTTGTGTAATGCAAGATTGAAAAAATCTTCATCATAAAAGATATTGAATTTGTCTACAGTATTTGTTTACTCATCATCACTTTTGTCGTCTTTCTTCACTACTTTGCCTTTTTTCGTTTCATATTCCTTCTTGAAAACTCGAAAATATTTCTTAATGTGACTCTTCCTCTTACAATGGCTGCATTCAATATTGGCATATTTGTTTAATTTTCCTATGCTCTTGCCTCTAGATTTATGTTCTATGTACTTTCTCCTTCCTTTGGACTTTGGGATAAGGGTTTATGTTTTGAATCTCTCTCCCTGTCCTGTTTCTCATATGACAACATGGCTTCTACAACAACTTCAAACTCCATCTTGTCTTTCACATAAGTTTGAGTTGTTGTGAGATGATTATATGATGAGGGTAGTGATGCCAGCAATACCACAACTTTCTCTTCATCTTCGAAACTCACATTGAATCTTGCTGAGAAAACTTGCTATTAAAATCGCTAACGTGCTGCATCATGCTCATATTATCTTTCTTCCTCATCTGATATAGTTCCTTCCATAAATAAAATTTATTGGCAAGGTTCTTTGACATGTCCACATTTTCTGAAGTCTCCAATGTTTCTTTTGCAGACTTGCAAATTTTTTATTCAATATTTTGCAAGATGTTATATGAGAGATTTAGATGGATTATACTGATTGCAATCTCATCTATCTCCTTCCACTGTTCCTTGGTGACGGTTGCTGCTTTCTTTTCTTTCCCCAACAATGTTTTATAAACCTTCTGTTGAATGAGAATATATTTCATCCTTCTTTGCCATAAAGAGAAATTATTATTGCCATTAAATTTCTCAATATCTACCTTCTGGTTTGACATTAATTTTTTTGTTGTGTTTCTTTTTCTGCAAATAAATACGCCTTGGACCTAATAAAATATTTTTTGATGTGGCAGATCAGTCTATGCTACAAACACATAGCATACTAAGAATTTTACTATATTAACTCTGATACCAGTTGTTAGGGCATAATGAGTAAAAATAAAATAAAATCAACAGAGTAAAATAATGACACCATCAATTTAACGTGGTTCACCCTTTAATTTGGGTTATGTCTACGAGGTAAACTCCGAGTAATATTTCTTCCACTAATAAAACTAGTGGGTACAAAGTAGGAGGCAATATAACAAATTGAGATAAACCCAAAATAGTGATACATAAGTGTTTACCAAGCTCATTATTTTGTCACTCCTCTCTTCCACTTTCTCACACACATAACACTATTTTTCATCAAAGGAAATTGTTTTTTTTTTATTTTGCTTTATTTCTCTTCTTTTGTGTGTTTCTTTAAGACAAACATTACCTCAAAATTGACTACCTTTTATGTGGTCAGAAATTGGACACGTAATTGGCCAAATTTTAACTACGAAAATATTTTATTTTGATAAATTTATCAAATATGATTACACCTAACATTTTTATTTTCTATTCTTATACGTGTACGGACCTACAAGTTTCAGTTAGTTAGTTAGCAATTGTTTTAGTATAAATGTAGTACTTGTACTAGCATTCAAGCTATCTTTCGTCAACTCAGTTTCTCTATAAATTAAAGCATTCGTCAATTCAACTTTTAAAATCCTTTTATGAACAACTCAATGTAAGAATAAGAAAGGTATTAATTGGGTGGTTTGGAAAAATCTTTGTATGCCCAAGGCACCTGGAAGATTTGAAGTTTAGCGACTTCGAACTTTTTAATTTAACTCTTTTAGCTAAACAAGGTAGGAGAATAATTAAAGTCCCTAACTAACTGTGTGCTAGAGTCCTAACTAATTCCTCTTATTTGATATGTGCAGTTAAATGGTCCACATCTTATATGTGAAAAGTCTTACAGACTGACTGGTGGTCCTTTGTAAAGGGATTAAAGGGAGGGTCGGTGATGGGTCTTTTATAAATATTTGGAGCTACCCATGGCTACCCTCACCAAACTTTAGGATAATTTTAAAAAATTCTCATAATCGTCCTAATATGGTTGTTGACCTTCTAATTGAAAATACCATGAGATGGAACATCCCATTTATTATGGAAACTTTTATCCCTCTTGAGGCCAGAGAAATTCTTTATATTCCCTTAAGTGAGAGAAGAACAACTAATTATCTTTGCTGGGTTTTTGGGTGCAATGGTCTAGTACTCAATTTGTAGTGGGTATAATTTATTGCTTGTCTAATTTGTTGTTAAGTGCAGGAACTTCTGCAGTAGATTGTAATATGAACATTTGTTCCTAGTTTCCTTGAATGAAAAGTTGAAGCTCTGAAACTCCAAATCGAGTTCTGCTCATAATATCTTACATACATTTGATAATCTCTTAAAAAGAAAAAGTGCATGTGGATTTTTTTTGGTAAAATATGCCGATTTTGCATTGATTCATGGATACATGCTTTAGTTTTATGTGATGTTGTTAAGGGAATATTGTCTTCATGCCCATTGCAGATTCACCTAGATATGGAGACCTCCAATCTTTTTCAAGATTGATAAAGTGTTTCATTTCAACAAGCTGAAGAAAAACGATCTCAATCTTTTCTTTTGTATCTTATGGTCTATTTTGAAAAGCTTGAAATAACAAGGTATATGAGAATAAAAATGTATCACATTTGGAGGGTACTTGAATTGCTCAAGCTACTCATAAATCACATATGAATAACTCAAACCGGAATCGAAAATGGGTTCGCCTTGTTGGCAAATTCTCCTAATGATTTTGTGAAGATCAATACCAACGCAACTTTAGATAAGATAAACTCAAAGAACTCAAAGAAATCTAGTATATCTGTTCTTATTAGAGATCGATGAAAGAGGAGTGTTCATTGTGCTAGAGCTTTAAGGCTTTCTCATGTTGATAATTCTCTTACTGCTGAACTTTTAGTTCTTAAGGAGGGAACTAGATTGGCCTTTGAGAAAGGTTTTAAAAATGTGCTTATCAAAAGTGATTGCTTCTTAGTCATTGAGAAGATTAAGAGTACTAGCATTGATTTATCTCCGATAGGTTTAATTGTTTGTAGTGCCACGTATTTGGGTGAAATTTCATTCTAATGAAGATCGTTAATAGTAAAGATTGTCCTGATATAATCTTCCATGTTGTAGGGTTGGATATGAAACTTATTTAATTTAATAAAGTATGGTTGGGGTTATTAAAAAAAGATTAATTTTTATTCCATTTTAAATAAGGATGATAGGGAAAGGAAATATATAGTTTTTATAAAAGAATTATTTTAATTCCGTTATTTTCAACTAAAATGTTTTAACTCTATAACTCTAAAAAGAAAGTACACTTTGATCTTAAAAATAAAAAATTACAAGACTTAGTACACTATTTTTTTTTATTAAAGTGAATCCTTTTAAAATCAAAGTACATTTTTTCAAAGTTATAGGATTAAAGTAATCTACTTAAAAGACATAAGACTAATACGCTCATTTATTTAAAATTATAGGATTATTAGCGCCTTTTTCCTTTAATTTAAGGAGTTAATTCTCCTCCCATATTTTTTAAAACACTTTGCCATTAAAGATGATCACCTGATATATTTATTTTAAGAAAAAAAAACTAGTAATCACATGACACTATTTTTTTTATATTTGTGGTTAGAAATCGAGAATGAGACAATAAGGCATTTTCCTTTTACCATTTCTTTATGGATAAATCATTAGATTAATATCTTTAAATTTAGAATTCAATCTAATGTGTCAAATTTAAATTGAATTGGATTGATAGATTTCATAACCTATTAGATTTGGATTAAAAAGTATACAATATATTCAAATTTAGATTATATTTAAATCAAATTTGGATTGATAGATTTTATAATCCGTTGTAATCCAATCTTGACTAAATTACTATTAAAATTATAAATAAAAGCATATTTTATTTTATATTTTGTTATTTTAAATATTATACATACTACAATTACATTTAAATATTATTTTAGTTTAAAAAATAAATATAAATGTTAAATTTTTATAATAAATTTATTTATATTTTTATTATTTTGATTTTCTTAATTGCAATTAAATAATACTTTAATAGAGATGCATAAATTAAAATTTAAATATTATATATGTGTTTTATGTTGTATGAGATCCACTTGAATACCACTATTAAATAGAGCTCCCATAAAGGGTCGTAGGGATACACCGGTGTCACTTAAATTTCAGTCATTCGATAAAATTTTTCTAAATAGTAAGCATCCAAATTAACTATGGTAATGAAATGATAGAGAAAAAAAAAACAAAATAGATACATAATTTTATGTGGTTCAGTTTAAGGCTTAATATGTGTGCAATGAAGAAGAATAATTAACTGTTTCAAATGGTGTGTACAAAAAATATATAAATTTTTAAATAGTCCAATACATCAAATTTAGAGATTTCTCTCTGACGAATAAGAAAGACCATTGTTTTCTCTCTCAATTACAACTTTTGAAATTGAGTTGCTAGGATGCTTTCTAAATGCCAAATTTCTCACCATTTATAGTGATATAACTTGTGCTTTCTCTAGTGTGAAATGGAGAAATTGCCATTTGAAATTATCTTTGCTTCTTATAGCCAAAGTATCCAATAACAACCACTGTCCAAATAAAGGAAGCAATAATATTGGATTTTTGAATTGCAAACATTGTAGGTAATGTTGACTTAATTAGTACCACATAGTTTCAAAATCTCTACCGTAGATCAAATTGATCCAATAACTTCACATAATTATTCTCCAAATCTTTGTTACAAACCTATAGGTGCTCAAACTTATATGATTGTTGATCAAGTTCAAACAATGTTTGAACTTGATGTTACTACCTTGGTCAAAATATGTGCCAAGTTAACAAATGTTTCAATCTTCGATAGAAGTATCTTCCCATCATTGTAACTTCCCGTATAAAGTAGAAGCGAACATCTATATGTTTTGTCCTTGTATGACAAATCTGATACTTTGCTAAATGAATATGATTTTGACTATCACAATAAATATTGAGATGTTCTCGTGCAATTCCAAGCTATTCAATCAACCCTTGTAATCATATAGCTTTCTTAACAACCTCAATAATCACCATATACTCTACCTCTGTAGTTGACAGAGCTACTAGAGGTTATAATGTAGATTTCTAACTTACGGGTCCTCCACCAAAAGTAGACACATAACCAATAGTTGACCAACACTTATCTAAATCACCATTATAGTCAAAATCAACATAGTCGACCACCACTTTTTCATCCTACTCAAACACCAAACTAACATCTATAGTATCCAGAATGTTTCAAAAAATCCATTTCACATCCTTCCAATGTTTTTTTCTAAGATTGGGCATATATCTACTCATAATAATAACGACTTATGAAATAATGGGTGTTGTACACACAATAGCATATATCATGCTACCAATTGCATTTGAATAAGGAAGTTGAAATATATACTTTTGTTCATCATATATAGTATGAGAAAAAGAAACACCAAGCTTGAAATAAGAGGCAAGTAATGTACTAATAGGTTTTGACTATTCATTCAAGCCAAAATGACGTAATACCTTCCTTTTTCAAATATTGTTTATGAGATAAACAAATCTTACCTCTTCTTCTATCTATATAAACCTCCATACACAAAATCTTGCTAGCTTTACTGAGATCTTTTATTTCAAATTCTCGACTCAGTTGTAGCTTTAGCAATCTAATCTCATCTTTAATTGAAGAAGCTATTAGCATGTTATCAACATATAAAAGTAAATAAATGAAAGATTCATCATTTAACTTGTGAAAGTATGTACAATGATCAAATTTACTTCTTATGTACTTGTGTTCCACTATGAACTGATCAAATTGCTTACACCCATGTTTGTGTGATAGCTTCAAACCATATAGCAATTTGTTTAGTTTGCAAAACCAATTTTATTTTCCATAACTTTGAATCCATTGGGTTGAGTCATATAGATTTCTTCTTCTAAATTACCATGTAAAAACACAGCATTAATATCAAGTTGAACTAATTCTAAATCATATTGTGCAACTAAAACCAACAAAATTCAAATAATAGTATGCTTCACAACTAAAAAAATACCTTATTGTAGTCAATACCTTCTTTTTTAGCATAACCCTTTGCTACCAATCTTTCCTTAAAGCTCATCTCATTCTTGTTAGGAAATCCCTATTTCTTTGAAAATACCCATTTGCATCCAATTTCTTTCTGCCTTTAGAAAGTCAAGCTAATTTCCAAGTTTCATTTTTCTGAAGAGATTGCATTTCTTATTCCATTGCAAGTTTCCATTGTTGGTGTTCAACATTGCTAATGGATTCTTTGTAAGTAGTTGGAATACCATCATTTACTATTGATAATACATATGCTCTTAATTCATAGTATGTGATTCGAACAAGTAGGTGAGTATGTCTCTTTACCTTTTTAGTTACAATTGGATCTTATTTCTATGTAGGTTCTTGGGTAAGAATCTCTTTATCCTATTTTACCATTGAAGGATCAATATCTTCCTCCTCGACTTCAACTTGATCAATTGACACTTTCTTTAACTCCATCTATTGTGGAGTACCATTGGTCTATTTTTTCTTTCAAGATTATTTCTTTTCTTCTTGTAACAACATAGAAGACTCATCAAAAGTTACATCCCTACTAAAACTTCTTTGATTCTAAACACTAGAGACATTATCCTTTCACTCTAGATGTTATACACGTGAACAAAGTTTTTTTAGCTCTTCGATCTAACTTAGGTTCCTTTACATGACAATAAGTGTGAAACCAAAGACATGTAAGGAATTGCAATATGTAGCAAGCTTTCCAGATCATACCTCCATAGAGGTTTTGTCATAGAGTGCATTTGATGACAAATGATTAATGAGATAACATGCATAGGTTATTGCCTCAGCCCAAATGATCTTTCCCAACTCAATAATGGACAACATACATTGAACATTCTCTAATATTATTTAATTCATGCGTTTTGGCCCCCCATTTTGTTATGGAGTATTTCTTACTATAAAGTGTCAAATAATTCCCTCATCTTGATAAAATTTCAAGAATGGATCACTTTTATATTCACCACAATTATCTGATCTAAGTCGTTTAATCTTATTGCCGGTCTAATTTCCAATCATCTTTTTACATTTTAGGAAAACATTTAGGACTTCATTTTTCTCTTTCATTACATATGTATAGACTCCTATGGAGAAATCATTAATAAAAGAAAAAAAATTAGTACATTACTCCAATTTTGGTGAGGCCCTTAACATCTAGGTGAACATAATCCATAAACCTTTTAGTATGATGGATTGCTGAGTACATTTCATCCTAAATTGTTTTCCCAATACTCAATGTTTGCAAAAGTTAAGTTTTCTTGCTTTTGCTCCCTTTAACAAGCATTGATGTATCAAATTATGAAAAAATTTCCCACCAATATGTCTTAAATATATATGCCATAACCTAGTTGCTTCTAAATCTTCACCTTTTGTAGAAATAGTAGATATAGCTCCAATAAGTTTACTTTTTAGGTAGTAAAAGTTGTTTTTTCTTATGCCTTTAATCATCATAAGTACATCAGATACAACTTTCAAGACTCCATCTCTTATAGAAATTATAAGACCTTTTAATTCTAAGGCTATAGTAATACGAGGTTCTTTTTCAAAATCGATACGTATGGAACATTTGTCAAGACTTTGGTTAATCCATCATGATTTTTCAAATGAATTTCTTTTACCTCTGTTTCTTTATAGGTGTTATCATTACCCATATAAACAACTCCACTATCAATTTCTTTGAAACTTGAAAGCCACTCCTTGTTACGATGCATACGGTAAGTACAACCTGAATCTGATATCTACTCATTAACATGATATGTCAATGACATGCCAACCAAGGAATAATATGACTCATTATCTCCTTGATCAATTGTACAAGTATTGGAAAATTCTTCGCTTTTATTTTTTCAATGCCTCTTCTCTCAACAAAAACCACATTCAACTTTGGCAAGTCTTGCTTTTGACTATGACTTGGTCCTCTTTATAAGTTTATGACTCAAAGAGCTACCTCTTGCTGTCAATACTTTTGTTGTTGCATCTCTATGAACAACTTTATCATTTTTCATGATTTCATAGCTATGTTAAAGTCATGCAAATTTCATCAAAAGAAACTTTATCCTTCTCGTCTAGCAATGTGATGCTAAGTTACTCATAGTCATTAGAAAGTGATAGCATTAAGGCTTCATCTTGATCTCCAAATGAGCCATCTAAATTGAAAAAATTGGCCAATAACTTATTGAACGAATTAATGTGAATGTTTAATGACGAACCAGATGTGTATGTGTACTTGTGGAGTTTCTTCTTTAGGAAAAGATAACTAAGAGGTCTTTTCGGCATATACTTATCCTCCAATGTCTTTCGCAACTTATTTGTTGAAGTCTTCTTCATGATAGAATAGTTTTGATCTTTGGCAAGACATAGCCAAATAGTTCTACATGCTTGACAATTGAGCTTTACCCAATCTTTCTCATCTATGTCTTTAGATTTGTCCTCAAAGTCAAGAGTATGGTCCAACCCTTGTTAGTATAATACATCAAGTACCTCACATTGTCACATATCAAAATCATTGACACCATCAAATTTTTTTATCTCAAATTTTAAATTTTCATCGTAGTTATAGTTGATGCTGACAAAGATGGTGCCACTATTGGCACCATAATATCTGAAGACTCTAATAATATTTTTACTCACATCCACAACAACATAATTTGTTGAATATGAATTGTTTTGGCTTTGATACCACTTGTTGTGTGTGACTCACTTGAATACAGCTATTAAAGAAAAAATTAGAAAAGATTGGAGGCATACACCATTACCACATTTCAATTTCCTTAGATGAAATTTCCTAAATAGGAAGTACCTAATTGAATAAAAAATTAACTATAACAATCAAACGATAGAGAAAGATAAATAAAAAAATGCACACACAATTTTACGTGATTCAACTTAAAACCTAATCTACGTGCAAAGATGGGTGAATAATTCACTATTTTAAATGGTGTTTACAAAGTGGGTTCAAACTCTTAAATATCTCAATATCGCAATACACTCAATTTAAAAATTTCTCTCTAACAAATAAGAAAGACCACCAAATATGTCATCTTCTTTGAAGTTACAAAAACAAACTTCCTAATTTTACTCTCTTTTCTTCTCAATTGTAACTCTTGAAATAGAGTTATTGGGGTGCTTTCCAAATGCCAAAGTTCTCACAATTTATTGAGACTTAACTTAGCTTTCTCAAGTGTGAAAGGTAGAAATTTCCATTTGAAATCAGCTTTGCTTTTTGTAGCCAAAGTCTCCAATAGCAACCATTGGCCAATAAAAGAAGCACCAATATTGGATTTTTGATTTGCATAGGTAATATTGCTCAATCAGGGCTACTTAATTTATATATAACAATAATTAATAAATAATTTCTAATCTCATTTCGACCTTATATGATCTAAAAAATTATACATCTTTTGATTAAGAATAGTTAAAATTAATTATATCATAAAATTATATTTAAATTAAAAATCTTTAAATTTGATTTGGATCGAATTGGATTTAGATTAATGAAAAATAAATAATTTTGTTCCGTTACTCACCCTTACATTACAAGCTTAATGTATAGCTTAAATGGAGATAACAAAAAAAAAATGAAACGACCACCATTTTTCAACTAATCTGTGTAAAGCTCGAAGATGCATGAAAACCCCAATCTTGAAAGTACTTTTTAAGGGCATTGTTGTTTGAGAAAGAAAGGGAACACAATAAGGATGGCAAGTTTGCTCGTTAGTCGTTGGAATGTATAATATATCTCGTTATTCTTATTGAGTTATGTTTATTTATGTTTTTGAGACTTGTAAATGTATTGTAATATAAAAAAACATTTCTTAATCAATCATAAATAAAATATTTTTAGTGGTTTAGAAAACACATTATTTGCTTCATGATAAAATGTTGATACAAGTACGCTAAAATAGTATTGGAATAATATTACCGATAACTTGAAATGAATTGTTTGGGTTGAGTCGCGAACTAGGTCACTCTCTTTAAGACGTTTCGCGGCTCTGCCCAAATTTGTGCAAGCAAATACAGTCCCGTCGTCCCCAGGATAAAACAACCCAGAATCTTTTTTTGTCTCAGAACTTCACTGCACTGATGAAGACCGGAATGTTACACCTGAAAAAATTTGTTGCTCGAAAAACTAAAAAGGTAATTTAGAATTGCCAAGAGAATATTTTTCTTAGTGAGAGGAGTTTGCAAATTGTTGTGTTGAACTGAGAGTTGAGGCCTTCTATTTATAGGTTTTAGAAACCGTGTGATCATTATGATAAAAACAGTAATATCTGGAGATGGAGAACGTAACAACCATTCTAAGTAATGAAGAGTAATGGTCTTTTTCTGTGTAAAGACGAATAATGACCATTTTCAGAGTAAAGACGAGCAACAACCATTTAACGATCATATTCTGAGTAAAAAAAAACAACGGTTGTTTTTTCTGAGAAAAAATGTAACAACCATTTTCTGAGTGGAAATTTTTTTCTTTTTTTTTTTTAAAAATTGTTCCAAAAAATAAAATATCGCCTCACTACACACACGTACATGGACTCGGGCTCGAGTTCGAGCTCGGGCGTGTGTTATCACATTTGCCTAGGTCCTCTCTTCTTCCACAAAAATGGGTACCTCTTAGGACCAATCCCAATAACCAACTATTCATTGTTTATATATCTTTTAAGTAATATAAAAAAATAACGTGAGACAAGGGTTTACTAATTTTTTTATAAACATTCATCTTTTCACATAATTCATATTTTTTCCTAAAAACACTTAATTTAAAAGTAAATTTTCACTAATACCATTTTAACATAAGTTCAGAAATCAAAAAACTTGGAGGAGGGGTGACGAAGGGCTAGGAGGGGCTGTTTAAAAATTTTGACAAAAAATTGAATAATACTAATCTTAATCAAGATATTTATAAATAATACCTATTAATTAGGTTAAATAATGAATTTATTACAATAATTTTAGTCAAATTGAATTATGATATCAAATTAATTTTTGAGAAATTAGAATATTAAATTAGTCAAAATATATTGAAAAAGTATGATTCTGTATTAGTGAAATTAACTTTTTAGAACTAGTTTAAGAAACTTTGGTACGAAATTGAAAATTCGATATATTAATTATTTTATAAGTTTATTTTGAAACATACCCATAAAAAAAATAAGAATCCCTGCTAATTCTGTGTGAACAAAAATATTCAAACTCTAAAAAATTAATGAAATTTTAGGCTCTATGTTTTTTTAAAATTGAATTAAAACTTTGCATTTTATGGCCTTTTTATTATTTCATATAATAGTGAGTTTTTATTATCTTAAATATGTACTTAATTTTCTAATTAAATTCAAGAATATACAATTTAAATTATTTAACTATTGGGATTTTAATCATTTAACTATTGGGATTTTAACTATGAAATTTTATCATATTCTCGTGTTTAAGCTAAAATTATAATGATGTATGTAACTTACAGCTATAATAGGTAAAAAGAAGTGTTGAAAACATAAGTTTTATAATATCAATTTAGTTAGTATTCTCGCAAAATATTAGTGAATTTATTACAATATTAAGAAAAAAATTAACTTTAGTTTTAGAATTTTGTATCAAATTAGTACCATTAAATTACACCAACTTATAAATAAAGTGATAAAATAAATATTGTCTCAAAAATAGTAAAATAAATTTATAATTACCCTAAATATAATATAATAATTAAGAAAAGTTAACCCCTTTCTAAAAACATTTATGGATCCCCCCCACTCACTGGGAGTATAAATATTTTTCAATTGTCTTATAAACAACAAATGATTGCTATTTTCCTTCTACCTTGATGGCACATGCATTCTAAGACCCAAAATAAAAGTTACACAGTTACACTCCCACCCTCTTGAATAGGAAACACCCTTAAATGAGAAACTCAGATAGCCTTACTCAATTATTGAAAGAAAATGCATGAAAATTTTTAATATTTGAAAAGTTAATTTTCTTTTTTTAAACTAAATAAACAAGTCAGTGGCAAAGACAGCAGAACCATGACTCATGTCTCATATTAAAAGCGTTTTTCCAAAGGGGTCCAAATCCAGTCACCTCCATTGTGCCCACCGTCCATTTCTAAAGCTATTTGCTGCCTCCTCCTTTTCCAATCTCCAGTGTAGTTCCAACCACTAAATTTCTATTCTTCACTTTTGCCTAAGGATTCTCTGACTCAAAGCCAAGATCTCTACTCTATAAATACCACTCCAGCTTCTTTCACTCTTATTTGGAGGAAAACAAAAAACAAAAACAGAGAAAGTTCTCTGCTAATTTACTTTTTACTTCTTAATTTTCTTGTGTTCTGTTTTTTCTTTGGAGTGATGGTTCATAATGAGCAAGTTCCATCAGAACCATCAACACCAGTTACACCAGGAACTCCTGGAACTCCTCTCTTTGGTGGGTTCAAGCAATTAGAAAGAAATGGAAACAGTAGAAAGTCACTTCTTAAGAGTTGCAAGTGCTTTAGTGTTGAGGAATGGGCTCTTGAAGAAGGAACTTTCCCTAAAGTCTCTTGTGCATTACCAAACCCTCCAATCTCACTTGCAAGAAAGGTATCAATTAAACTGACAGATCAACTAACCCATTTCTCCAATTTTCTTATTATTTTGGATTAATGTCTATATTGTTTGATCAAGACAGGTGGGAGCTGAGTTCATAGGCACTTTTATACTCATATTTGCTGGGACAGCCACAGCTATTGTGAACCAAAAGACACAAGGCTCAGAGAGTCTTGTTGGTTTGGCTGCTTCTTCTGGTCTAGCCGTTATGGTTGTGATTTTGTCAACTGGTCATATCTCTGGTGCCCATCTCAACCCTTCTATCACCATTGCTTTTGCTGCACTCAGACACTTTCCAACTAAACATGTAAGTTACATAAGTTCAAACCAAATAATGTCGTGTCTATTTATGTCTATGTATATTTATGAGTTTTGTTACATGAGAAAACAGGTGCCTTTGTATGTTGGAGCACAAGTAATGGCTTCTGTATGTGCTGGGTTTGCACTAAAGGGCGTATTTCATCCCATAATGAGTGGGGGAGTTACAGTTCCTTCCGGGGATTATGGACCAGCTTTTGCTTTGGAGTTTTTTATTAGTTTCAACCTTATGTTTGTTGTCACTGCTGTTGCCACCGACACTAGAGCTGTAAGTTTTTCTTTTATATTTTTTTTCTTCTGGGTGAATAAAAATGTAATCAATTGAGCTTCTTGTTTCCATAATAAAGTCACAGAAGCAAATGGTAGGCTTTGGCATGTTGCTGAAATTAAGTCATGACTTAAAAGAGTGAAGACAAATGAGTCAGACTGTTCTGTCGAGTCATTTTTCTAATCATTCTTTCTTGAATAAAGTTAACAGAACTAATACAATAGTCAGTTATGATAGTTGGGCACGTTGCAAAATAAATTTCTTTTAATCTCAAATTGTTGTGCAAATCAAAAGATTTAATAACAAGTTGAAAGTATTTCATCTCCAAATACAACAATTATTTAATTGTTTAACCAAAACTAGCATATACCTATAATACAGTATTTAAACATAGTATAATGGACTAAAATTCAAGTAGAGCATGTTATTGAATTAGAATTAATTAAACTTTTGTTCTTGGATCAGATAGGTTACTTTAACCATTTACTGTAACCACGAGAGTAGGTGTGGCAACCGTGTAGTATTAATAGTATTTGTTTCGTGTTCTTTGTGTCGTATTTTATTATTAATCGTGTTAAGTTCACATGTTAATTGATCTATGAAAAATTTATTTGATTTTTTTTCGTGTTGCCTATTTATAATAATAAAAAATAATAATAAAAAATAATATTCCTTTCAGAATATAAAAAAATTATTGATCAATTCGTACTAAATTAAATTTATGTGTTAGTGTTGTAATCCTATCAAATATTACCACCCCTGAAGAATAATATCCTTTATGGATTTCCCAGTAGTTTCATACAACTTTTGATCACAACTTCAGAATTTGCCTTCGGGTGAGAAAACCAAACCATTACTAAGCATATTGGATGGACTCAATTTCTCATTCATATAATTTCTATAAGCAAATGGGGATTAAACACATAAGTAGATGTAAAGTGGATTAAATTAAGGCATATACGCAGGATCTCATTCTCATAACATGGCGCAAGGTACACGTTCTTGAAACAATGCAGGTAGGAGAGTTAGCAGGAATTGCTGTGGGAGCAACTGTCATGCTTAACATACTCATTGCAGGGTATGTCACAATTCTGACCTCACTATTTTAACATACACAATACAATATATCATAAAATTACCATAATCACAACCACAATTAACATAACAGAATCTTATTAGATATAGTTACTTAGACTCAACTGTAATATGCCACAAAGTTTGAAATACATGACAAATCACAAATATTTCTTTTTTAGCATTCTATTATACTTACTGAAATCACACACATCAATGCAAAACTAACAGAAAAATATATTTTGGAAAATCGATGACATACTAATTTTTTTACACAAGCCAAAAGGCTAAAAAAGAATTAAAGTTCTAGTTGCTCTTATAACAAACCACATAAGAAGGTGGGTGGGTATTCAAATAGACCTTTCCAGACATTTCCTTCGACAACCACAACCACTCATATATGAATTCATTTTAATTCTAATGAGTTTAACAGAATTGACTAAAACCTGTGCTATTCTTAAAAGCCTTATTATAATTGGTCCCAGACTCTAGTACAAATTCTGAAAACCTCCTTTGCACTATTTTGTAGGGAAACAACAGGAGGTTCGATGAACCCTGTGAGAACACTCGGTCCAGCCATAGCTGCAAATAACTTCAAAGCAATTTGGATCTACCTCACTGCTCCAATTCTCGGAGCACTCTGTGGTGCAGGAACCTACTCTGCCGTGAAGTTGCCAGAAGAAGCTGGTGATAATCAGCCTTCTCCAACAAGGAGCTTCAAAAGGTGAATAGCTCCACTGGTAGAAATACATCTAAAAGCCAAAAACAAACTATCAGATTACAATGCAGACCATTCAAACAAAGCAATTGATATGGAATGCATCTGAAGGATGAGTTCTCTAACGGATATAAATGAGCTGATCTGATTCTATTCACATATTAAAATAAGTTCAAAGATTATTCATTTACATCCAGGAAGCAGAATTGAACAAAAAGAGCTTTTATGGAGTATACAACCACATGAAAAGAGAAAGGAGCATAATATGAATATTGATATATGTCTATTATTAAAACAGTTTTATGATCAAATAATGGTTTATTGCATAATTAGGATATATATCAATAATACGAAAGAGTTCTTTATTATATCACAGATCCCTTTAGATTTGAAAAATATTACAAAAATACTTCTATTATAACTATGGGTGTGCATACTATAGGTTGGTTTAGATTTTAGCTAAAACTGAAACCAAACTAATAATGTCGGTTCCTAAAAAGTAAGGACCGATTCAATCCAATTAAATCTATAAAACCAATCCAAACCGAATCTTTCGTATTGGGTGGATCGTATTTTGTGTTTTAGTGTTTTCTTTTTATAATTGGCAATTTTTTTTTAATTTTTTTTAACAACTAAATAACTATTGCATTAAATCTTATGCTTTACTAATTGATTAAAATTTAGATTTAAAAGGATTTTGATTTTTTCTAAAATAATAAATAAACAAAGATCATATACTCAATTTTAAATTTCAAATAGCACAAAAACTAACACAGGTATTTATTATTTAATTTCGTATCAATTTAAGTATAGATTACATAAATAAACAAGAGTTTAATTTAAACAATAGAACTGTGAAAACTAGACAATTGATGACTTGACGCTAGGCTTGGAGTCTCCTATTCTCCTATGAAATAAGACTTGGGATTGAGAAATTGTTTAGGTTTACTCGATTAGGGTAAGGAAATAAGGAAGGATTATTTAGAATTTGGAAAGATAAAGTGCATTAGTGCGAAGTAGGCAAAAAAAAGTATTAGTTTTATTATATTTTTACCTTTTTGTTAAATAAAATTATTATATTAAAATAAAAAATAATATATATATATATAATATAAGTATGGGTTGAATCAGTTATGCGTTTTCTAAATCCAAACCAATCCAATTACAGTAAAAAAACCGTATAACTTGGGTTGGATTGGATTAACTTGAATCGAATCGGTTTATTTTTGAACACCTCTAGTTATAATAGAATTTTGATTCTAACAAAGACCTGGGGCATAATAGTAAATTTATTAATTTTCTTTCATTTTTTTCCTCAATTGTGATGGCCGAAGACTTTGGTTGATTTAACTTGGGCGATTTCAAAATGTCAAGGCTTGAGGGAATTTTATACGTATCCTATGGCTGTGGTCAGAGGCTATTTTTTTGTACCTTGCTTTCATTCTCTCTGATTCTTGGTTCCTCGCATTATTGTTAATAGATAGGTTTATGACCATCAGATAGTTTCCAGGAATTTGTTTGCGCATGTATGACTTTTATTAGATTTAATATTTATGGGTCAAAAATTAAGCCTTTGAAAATTGCCTCTTTCACTCTGCTTCTTTTGATTAAGGTGTATGCTTCTTTAATGGAGAAATTTATTCATTTTTAATTCTAAAATGTCAATTGATGTTGTCTGGCTTGCAATAAAATTGGAAGGATTACAAATATCATTAGGTCACAGAATTTGAATTTGGTTATCAAAGGTTCCTTTAAAATAATGTAACAATTCGACTCCAACAGCTCAAAACCATATCAGGTAGTAGCTTATCTCAATCACCCCATTTTCCACAGTATAGCAACCCAGGAATCCTTGAAGAGCCGAAGACAAGTTTAATTATTGTGAGTGATAGTTGTTATTTGTTCATTGTGTATTTGTAAATTTTCTGGTCATACTTGAAGCAAATTTATGGTGAAATTTTGAGTTTTATATACAAAGTTTGTAGTGTTTGGCCGTTAAGAAACGAGACATGAAAGGTTGTTTTAATTATTTTTATCAAGAATGTTAAGAATGCTCTTGTTAAAAAAAATGCAAAAAAATGTTAACACTTTAATTTTTATTTCCTACTCTCTTTTTTCTCCTAATATTTTTCCTTAGTTTTGTTTTATTTTGTAAGAATTAAATTATGCATATTCATTTTTAATTTACACCAACAAAGTTCTTGGAAATTCTTAACATTGTTTAGTTTAGAAGTAGATTCACTATATTAAGACAAAGCCCAAGGGATGTAATGAAATTAAACCTGCATAATTATTTCATCTTTCTTTCCCCTTTTCCTCACTCTGTGTAAATAGATGAATCTTAATATTAACTAAAGCTACATATCTCTTCAGAGTCCAACAAAAATATTTAGCTAATGAAACTACTTTGAGACTTTGAATCACTTGTTTTCTAAGGCTCTCCAAGTTACAAAATCTCACAAACTTAAAATGAAACCTATACATCCAGCAACATTATGATTCATGACCACAAAATAACATCTCAAATCAGTTTGAAAACAACCTGCATTTACATTGATGCCCAGTCTGTAATGTTCTTATTCATGGATCTATCTCATCTAGTGTTCAATGAATTCACTAATTTTCTTGTGTCCGAATTCTTGAAATTCACAATAAGAACGATCACCATCAAACTTGTTACTAATCCATTAACTACCATTGAGGATATTGTGGTGATATACTCTAAAAGATTCACAGGTGCCAGCTTCCAAGTACCAAGTAGACAGAGTGTACATATCATCTCTCACCCATCAAACTTTCAGCAATTTTCTAAATGTAAAAAATTACTCAACTCTATAAATCTCAATTTAAGTTTTTAGAGACACAACACTGCTTTCTGTATTGAATTTCGGGGCAAAAGAATCATAACAAAAAATGAAAATAACTCACCTAAAGCAATAAAAATATAAACTATCGTTTTGATCCGCATTTGCATTTTCCACTTGCTTTCCTCCAGCTAAAACCTTCATCACTTTCCCAGGAGTCAAAGTCCAAAACTTCACTTGCTTATTCAAACCATCGAAATGACCCGGGTCGCCTGACCCGGTTCATGATCTGGTCGATTTGACCGCTTAATGAGAAATAGGGAAAACGAAGCGATTAACACGCCGAGCAGATCAGCAACAGCATCCTTAGCAGATGCTCCAGCAGATGGAAAGAAACCAAGATCATCGGCGACCTCTTTAGCGGCGCCGGCGAGGAGTGAGGCTATGGATCCAACCCAAATGGAGTGGTGACGTAAAAATGGGTGGCGTGTTAGAGAGGCTAAAGAAGAGAAGAGGAGGGTGAGAGAGAAGCAGAAGAGGACATGGTATAACTTGTCCGGTGCTAGCCATGGGTCGCTGTCTTCCATTCCCCTTGAAGATTCAGGGACCGGGAATTATATTTGTATCAAAAACAAAATACAAGGAAAATGTAAGGCCGGAAAAAAGAAGAAGGAAAAATTACGCCAAATCCAAGATTTAATATTAATACTGTTTTTAGGTTTCGTTTTGTTCGTGAAATGGAATCGAAATCAAAATTAAATGTAAAGGAAAAAATGTTGTTTGGTTTGGCCAATTTAGTAATCAGTTAAATCGGTATTATAGTGTTTGGTTTCTTCTTAGAATAGAATGAAAAACTATAAATAACGTATCATATACGTCTTTGTAAAGTTCAAATAATGTCATTTAATTACTATTTTTTCGTAGACAGAATACATTATTAAAATTATTATTTTTTAAATAATTACTACTTAATTAAAAATAAATATATTATTAAAATTATTATTTTTCTAAATAGGGTTTAGGGTTTTAAGGTTTGGAACGTGGGATTTAGGATTTATGGTTATATTTATAGGTTAAGGTTTAGGGTTAAAATTATTATTTTTCTAAAAAGGGTTTAGGGTTTTAGAATTTAGAATTTAGGGTTTAGGGATTTGGGGTTTAAGGTTTAGGGTTTAAGGATTTGGGGTTTAGGGTTTTAGGGTTTTAGGGATTTGGATTTTGGGTTTGAGAATTTAGGATTTGAGTTTAAGGTTATATTTTAGATGAAGGTAAAATTGAAAAAAAAAATTAGATGAGAATGGAATTATAATTACCAAACACACAAAATGGAATGAATCAATTCTCAATCCATTCCATTCCCCCAATCAAACATGGGTTAGAGTAATAAGTTTTTAATTCTACGAATAAATATTTTATAAAAATATTTATAAAAGTAAATAGCTTTTTATGATAATAATATTTATATTCTAAAAATATTATTTTTCATATTCATTGATCCATCATTAATTTTTTCACCTATAAAAATATTGATTCCTAAAAGAAAATATAAGATATAAAAATAATAATATGATATATTATTTACGAATATATTATATTATTGCGTTTATAAAAAAATTCATTTTTTTAATTTTTATTTTCTCTTGTTTTTAATCCTTTTTATTTTTCTCTATATTTTTAAGGAGATTAGAATCATTTATTTGTTTGTAATTTTTTTAAAATCTTAATTATACATTTTATTTCAAATACATATGGTGAATTTTTATAGTAAAAGTGATTGTTATTCATATAACTAAATTCGAAAAAAAACTCATAACATAAAACTGAGTATACCAAGGGTTAAAAAAAGAACTCATTCTAATCCCAAGCAATAAAAAACTACACGAAGAGGAACATCTGAAGAATCAATTTGCACTTGTGTCTAATAGCTTTGCTATTCATTAAAACTTTCTAACAACACAAAACGAGCCAACATATTTACAAAGTAGAATCACACCAACACAGAATACAAAAAACAACTCAAACTAATTATACATATAACACATAACTAATACTAAAACTAAACAACAACATACCAACATAAAGACCAGTATCCAACTAAAAGAACAAACACCAAACCACAAACCTAAGAAACAGGACAAAAAGAAGCAACAAAACACACATACAATCTCATTTTTGATCATGCTAATCCACGAGTAAAGTTAGAATAGCACCACCATATTTTACATTAATCATGTCCTCAAATTTCCTACGTGCCCTTCTACTTTCACTAGCAACCACAATCTTACAACCTACATCATCCAATCCATTTTCCTTCCTCACGTTCCTAGTATGATCACGCTTAGTTTGCACTAAGTCATCAATAGTGGCACTAAGCATATTGCACTCTACATCAACTCCTATATGATTACCAATATCAAATTCATAGCTCTCTTCAACATACATACCCACTTATGATTGGTATTTTTGTGCAACATTTGAGCCATTAGCACCTTTTGGACTTGGATTTACACCAACTATGTTCATAATATGCACCAAGATACTCATTCAGATAAACCCTTAACCATTCTCCAAAATTTTCATGTCTTCTACTAAAACCAACATTTATACCATAAGAGAACTTACAATTCTTTGTTTCATGCATTAAACAATCATAATGATAACAAAAATATGGTAATCTCTCATACCTCAAATCAAGCCTAACTATTTTTGGCTTAGCATCCTTATTATACAATAAAATTCTAATGCAAGGAACTTTTGCAAGATCTAAGCCAAATTCAACACCAATGCAAACAAATCGAGTTAGATTATTTGTAAGTGATAACTTATCCACCTTCAGAGCATCTCCTACTTTACCAGTAATCTTCACGATTATAGGCATCTTTTCCCAGTTTGGAGGTAGATCCTAAATTTGCAACCACAAAGGAGTAAAATCAAAGCTCAATTGTGATAGACATATGCCTAGATCCATTATCTTCACAATCAATAAAGAGTTACTAAAATTCTAAAGAGTTCTCTACAGTCTCCAAATAAAATAAGAATATCATTCGATCTAAAGCTTTCAGCTCAATTCTCCATTCTTTGTCTAAACTCTCTAAAAGATTCTTAATAAGGCATCGCGATTCATAAAGCAATCCATCAATACTCTACTTATAACAACCATCTCTAAATTTTCCTATTCCTCGTTAATAAGATCTTCAATTTCTAGACTAAGATCAAATTTTTCCAAACCAGATGATACCTTCTCCATCACACCAAATCTAACAAATCAACCTTACAAACAAAAGACACAACAATGATCAAGTCAAAGCATGAGTCCAAAGAGCACCAAAGTTCTCGGATAGATTAACCTCTATAGAATCAATGAACAACGAAACTCAATCCCTACGCCAATTAAGAAAACATCAACGTACACCTTATCAAGAAGCAATCATAATGATTTGAAGCTATTGATAAAAAAATAATATTTTACCCTTAGATTAAGAATATATGGTTTAAATTTGATAAATAAAAACAAGAATAAATAAAAGATTCTATTTACAAGACATTATGTTCAAATATATCTTCACACTTATGAATTTTCTTTGGTTTAATTGTATGGTATAATCCCACATTCATACATAAAATTTCATTTTTAACCTCTATTCATGGAAAAAAATGTGTTATTTTTCTTACAACGTAAAACGACATACATTTTTTATGAGAACATATGTTCTTTTACTTTCTAAGAAAAGAAATTTCATCTTAAAAGAGATTAAATGAAACCATGTGAATAAATAAGCCATATATACATCAAAAGGTTTTTTGTTTCCAAAAAATTCACACATTGTAAAGTCTAAAAGTTATCTTTATTTAAAGGAGGATAATTTCTCCTTAACAAATTGGATTCGAAGGTGAAAGAGTCTGAGACCCAATATACAACCAAGGTAAGGATAAATAGACTATTTAAAGACTCGTCCCAAACTCATAAACATCATAAAGATAAACACTTAATAGATAATCACTATAACAATATACAAATATTATAGACATGTAGTATTATAAAGCATATATAATATTCAAAACTCAGAAAGTAGACAAATAAATAAAGGTTTCTAATTAGAATTTAAATCTTAGTATGTTATAGCATACACAATTTAAACGCATATTATAGTAGCCAAACATTAGAACATGCACAACACATGATGTAATGAGGTAAACCCGTATTGAAACCTTATCTATGTGATAAAATCATCAAGATGCTTATGGTAACCACTTGGTAGCAAACAAATACCCTTAAATCTGACATAAATAAAACCACAAATACTTGTATCAGTTAATACCTTTATTCGAATTACCTATTATTTTCCTCACTTGTTGCCTCCATAATGACTTGGTGAGACACTCAAACCCAACTTTTGTTGTAAAATGACTTGGGTCATGTAGTGTGATTAATAACCAAAGATCAATAATATGTTGTAAAATGAACAATCAAATGTGAGAACCACTCTTAATCATGAATCACTAATAACCATTATAGAAAACATATTCAACCACGTATTGCACACAACCAACGTGTGAAACACATTCAATCATGTAACATGAACAATCATTGAATTAGGAATACCATCCAACCCAATATCATAGTGTAGTTCTCACAAAAAATGTAAAATAGTCAAGAGCTCTCAATACTCAAGCATACTATTTTACCCACATAGATATAGCATAAATACTAGAATACCCTCAAAGTAATTTGTGATACCAAATTAATTTTCAAAGCAAATTTTAGTAGAGTTTTGGTGCATAAAAGATGGTTAAGAAGAGCAAAAAGATGGGGTATTTATAGAAAGAACCAGCCATCAATGGTCATCCTCATCGAGGGTCCTCATTGACCACCTCGTTGGAGTTCTAGCGAGAGGTCCGATGAAGCCCTTGTTGAGGACCTCGTTAAGGTGCCAAAAAAATTAAGTAATTTTCATAAAGACACACACCTAAAATGAACCCAAAATGAAATAAAAATCGACACTCACAACTTAGTATGCATACTAAGAAACCAACCTTGTGGTGTGTGTATAACATGTTTTCAATCACAATGTACATAACTATGTGTGTGTGTGCATTACTGTCTATAGTAACTAACCATACACTAAGTGAAATAAGCAAACTTCATGTTTTGTACATGGGAAGCCAACACAGACACAAAGAACTATAGGATACAATCTACCCCTTTGGTTTTCTATATTAAAACATTGCACAACTAATTATATACGCATATTAAACATGAGATGATCATGAATATAACCTAAATATGTTTGTTCTATGAACAAAACATCGACATACCCTAACACCGGAAAACATACTCACTCTAAGTGCATCCATCTTGTGTTCTCCATCCATCTTCATAGATCAACTCATCCACACTCTAGTAACTTGAAATGAAAGGGTCTTATCGTATCTACACAAGGCATATATGAAGCTTAATGACTTCAATCTATGTTTGTAACATACACATGAGAAACAAACACATATCCCATAAATGTATCATACAGAAGCATGTAGCCTATCCAAATATTATTATGTTATCCCTACACAGTTACACATCGATAGGAAAAATACATACAATCATGTAGTAGAAACTTAAGCAATGTACACAACTTTCTCTAACTTTAAGAAAAATTCCAATGTTAATTAGGCAACAAGATACAATGCAATCCTACACCCACCATTAGTGCAACACACTATATGGTAACAAACACATAGTTATATATATAAACTTCTCTCCTTTTTTGACACAGAAAGTCAAAGTAATACTTCTATATGAGGGAGAGAAGGGATAAAAATATGCAATAATCCTAACACTCACACACCACTAAAGATAAGGTTAAAGGAAACAAACAAGCTGTACATATTAAGAAAAAGAGCAAAGCAACAAACCACACTCATTCTCATTAAAGAAATATTATTTCAAAAAAAATTATTTTAATAAATAAACTAAAATAACAAGAAAAAGAGTCCACCATTCTTTGTTGCCCTCTCCTACAACATCATCTTTGTGGGCACCATTGCATGAAGACTGGCCAAAATTAGTAGAGGTAGAAGATGGTGCAATAGCTATGGATAGCAGAGGTAGTAAACTGATCAAAAGTAAGGTTGGGTTCATCTCCACCAAAATTTGTAAACATGATGGCCAAAGAGCCAAAGGAAGCAACATCAAACTGAGAAGAAAGGATTCTGGATCCTACAATTTGAGGGATGACTAAGGCAGAAGATAAGGGAGAGCCATAAATAGGTGGTGCTACAACAAGTTGATAATAAGTCACCATAGCTTGAGAAAACGCTTGAAATCTTTGCATATTTATGATATTTTGGTTAAATATACCCATCTCTTGAAGAAGATTATTCATTACATCAAAAGACTCATCACTAAGAAGGATCGAAGTAGATAGAATATTAGAAATAAGAATGGAGTTATAACACATGGATTGAGCATGGTTCTGAGAAGAAGAAGATGAAGGGATAGCCGATGAACATTGTGAGCCACAATTAGAAGGAAATAGTGAGAGTGAAATAGCTACTCTACAAGGACAAGAAAAAGGGATATTACAAAAAATCATGGAACCTCATATAGAAATCAAAGAGGAATAATGGAGCAAAGACTAAGGAGGAGTAATTGGTCGAAAAACAATGGTCTTATAAATCATGCTAACAAGATCTATAGTTTCACCTTTTAGAATAATGCAAAGGAAGTGTCCTCTTCACATAGTGACAACATGGTGATGAGAATGGGAATGAATGATAACACTAACAACGTTATTAAGACAACGACCAAAGGCCTTTTATCAACAATAAGAGCACCAACATTATAAGTGTGGCCATGCCCAACCAACTAGTTTTCCATCTCAACTAAGTTGCATTTATTCACAAGTTCATATTCATTAGGAAGATAAACAGAAGCTATATTTTCAAATTCAAAAGGGATGATGGGGAAAGAAAGGGTAGACAACATCAAGAAGAGATAATAAACTAACAATATCATTTTTAGAAAAAAATGACTCTATACCCTTTAAAGAAAATAGTGGTAGAAAAGTCAATAGAGACAACAGAAGGTAAGGCAACATAGAACTCCCTAAAAAAATTATCATTATAAGAATAAGAAAGAGAGTAGAGAGATATCTGAGAAAATTAGGCAAACCTTTTCTTGATAGCAGAAAGACATGGATAATAACAAGATGCTCACAGAAAATGGGTGCACCACTATAGGGGGTCAACAGGCTCAAACTACTTTGACTTCTTATATGTTTTGGGGCCATTTAGTAACAAAATGAGGATAAATGATATTGGTATAGTAAGAATAGAATGATACGATTTTGAGGTGTGATAAAAATAGGTACTAAAGAGTCTATATATAGGTTTTAGTATACCTCACTGTGGTCCTCACTGACCTTCTCATCAGAATGCTCGAGGAGCACATAAAATTGGTTCATTAGGCCACCTAGATGAGAGGTGTGGCAAGGTTCATCAAAAAATACAAAGAAATTCCTAAGTAGAAAGAGAAAAAGAGAAAGTGAGTGCCAAAACGTCAAACACAAATATTTTTTTATTTTTTTAAAGCAATAAAAAGAGAGAAAATAACAATGAAAAATAATAGACAGGCAAAGAGAAGCACATAGAACAAGTACACAAGGACTTTAAATCATAAGGGAGAAAAGAAATAAACTGCTCAACCCCATACAAATCACCCAAAATAATGATCAAACAATATCCTTTTGTTTAAAAAATTTGTGAGGGACAACTAAGTCAGGAGGTAGTCTCCATGTCATATGAGTATGTGGAGTATATGGAACTCGAGGTTTGTTTTGTTTAGAAATTTTAGAAAATCCTATCGAGCGATCCATATAAATCGGGCAAGGTAGACTTTTTGATGAAGACTTGTTTCTTTTTGCATTGTGCCTAATATGCATAGTGCATCCAGCTTGTAGATGCTCGGATGAGCCATAATAGCTACATCCTAACATAGGAGATGGGGGCGAGTGAGGTGGAAAAACTCCAAGATGAATTCCCTAAGTATTTAAGACACTACTTAGCAAGGTGGTCGGTTGTGCCACAATAATAATACAAACGAGTACTTGAGTTAGAGAATTTGGGTCTCTGATTCCGAGGAGTAGTACATGAAGGAAAAGAAGAAGATACACTCACATTAACTTTCAAACAAGGATAAGAAGTTAATTTCCCGCAGTGGGGTGTCAAATGCATGCTTTCACCATAATGGTGACAGGTAGAAGAAATAGTAGGTAAGGGAAATAGGCCATTACTAAAGCATCAAGAAGAACTAGCCTTAGGTGAGGTGTTTATCTTGGTAGAGGAAATAGGTTGGGACGTAACAATTAACTTACTTTTGAGGCGGTAGCAACAAATTTCAAATTTAGTTCTTGAGTAGTTGCCTTAACAAACTTTGAAGCTATTATTGTTAAAGTAGATACTCTTTTATCATACTCAATACCATGCTTATCACTAAATTACTTTTGCTACTGATGATTTCATTTAACTTATGAAAACTTTTCATCAATTTGTTGACAGTAGAAGAACACTAAGTGAGCTCATTTGCACTCACACTAAGCTTATTCTTTAAATCTTTAATTAAACATTCCTTTTCTTTAAGAAAAGATTCTAAGTAAACCATATAATTATTAACAATTCAAACTTTTTCATACAATCATTCCAATTCATCTTCTTTTTCGATGAGAGTATAAGCCAAATACGCCTTGGCACTTTCAAGGACAATTGTCTACTTCTTTAATTGATTGATTTTGGTATTCTAATAAGACGTGAGATCATGATTTACATACAAAGTAGTAGCTTTACCAGAAGTGGAACAGTTTAGTTTTTCCTTTAGTTTCTTCATCTTCTCATGATACGTGTTAAACATTTCTTATAAATTTGAACAACTCTTTTAAATAACCTCACACCTATTAGTGAGATCATGCTATTCACTATTGATCGAAAACTTTTTCTCTTCAAGATCAACCTTTAAAGTACTTATTTTGTGATCTTTTTTCTTTAGGCTCTCTTGAGCCTTTTTCTTTGCTTTCCCTAATTTAATATGCTTTAACAAGAGCCCATTGTAAGAATAGAGCATCTCAGCTTCATCATCTTAAGTATGAACCTCTTAAGCATATGAAGTGATAGTTGAAGTATCTATGACATTACTTGAAGCCAAAAAGGCCAAAAAGTTAGTGTCATCCCCATCGTCACTACAATTATTGTTCAAAATAATAACCTCAACCTTCATAGCACGCTTGTGTATGCATTCTTATTTATAAATACAATTTGTAACAATATGATCGAGCTTCCAACACTCGAAACACTTGATTTTGTTCAGATGGCTTTTATTGGGTTTCTTAACCTCATTCTCGAATTCTTCATCAATCTTTACTAATTTTGAGCCTTTAGAGCTCAAACTTTCTGTTCCAACTCCACCAGAAGACAATTTCTTTTTTCGAAAGAATTTAGTGAACTTTTTTGCAAGTAATGCCATTTATTCTTCATAGGGTCCGAGTCATCATCACTTAACACAGTGGTGTTCCCTTCTTTGTGGGGACCATTTCCTTTGGCGGTCTTGAATGCCAGTATCTTTCTCTTTTCAATAGAAATTTGTTGTTGTCTAAGTAACAAGTGATGAAGTTAAAATACTTATAAATCACCATCCAACTTAATTACTATAAGTTTACCAAGCTTGTACATTTATTCTATCATGGCTACTTTGGTATGAAATCGATAAGCAAGACTAGCGATAATCTTCTTAATTTGCTTTTCCTCACTAATTAGTCTAATCAAGTTGTAAGAACAATTGACAATGTTTAAAAAACGAGCATAGAACTTATCAAATGTTTCATCTTCTTGCATAATACAGAGTTCAAAGTCTTTGTTCAACTGCAAAATTTGAGATCTCTTAACTGCGAAAGTACCCTCGTGAGTAGTCTCCAAAATATCCTATGTTTGCTTGAAGGTTGTACAACTTTGAGTTCTTTTGTATTCATCAGGCATGATAGCCATAATGATAGCATATAATCCTTTTGCTTTCCTCTTTTATCCACTCAATCACAGGTTTAGAAATAACAATATTATCAGGAAAGGTTTTGGTTGGATATGTCCAGTCATTTTAAATGAGAAAATAGACATGGTTTCTGTAGGACTATAAGAAGGCATGCATATGATATTTCCAATAGGAATAATTGAGCTTATTGAAGAGTGGATGCCTACTTATATGACCTCTTTCTTCTAAGTCCATCAGAAAGAAATATGCATGTGTAATATGCGAGTTAAACGAATCAACATCGGTGTGGTTAAGCTCAAAAAGGGTGTACCAGCTCTGATACTAATTGAAAGAGTCTGAGACTTGGTACATAACTAGGCTAAGGAAATATAGAATTCTTAAGAACTCATCTCAAACTCGTAAGTAAAAGAAAGATAAACACTTAATAGATAATCGCAACAACTGTATACAAATATTACAGATAGGTAGTATTATAAAACATATATAATATTCAAAACTCAAAAAATAGGCAATAAATAAAGAAACCTTTTTATCAAGACAAAAAAGTCCCTTTTGCCTTGAAAGAGGTGAAAATTTATGTATATTTTATGATTGAAACCTAATAGAAAAGCCATTAGGTAAAATGGACTAAGAAAAAGGTGTAGATAGCACAGACATAAGGGATACAACCTCAGATATAGGTTGAGAAGTACTATATCGTGTTGAAGCTAGGAAAGAAAAAATAGTCTTAGTAAAAATGACATGCCTACCGGTGTGTACTTTGCTAGAATTTTTATCAAGACAAAAAGTCCCTTCTACCTTGGTGCATAACCCATGAAGAAACAAGTTGGAGATTTTGCATTCAATTTATGTTTTCTATATGGTCTCATACAAGAAAAATATGAAATGTCAAACACTTTGAAATGATAATAATCAGGCTCTCTATTATACAAAAGTGAATAGGGAGATACAAAACTGAGAACTTTGGAAGGAACTTTGATAAGAATAAAAGCTGTTACACGAAAAGCATAGGGCCAAAAATATTTAGGTACCACTGACCTTATCAAAAGAATGAATCCAATATCAACAATTCTTCTATGTCATCTTTCTACCATGTTAGTTTTTTTTCAAAGGTATAGGGAAAAATTCTCCTAAAAGGAATGCCTTCAGTTTCAAGTTTAGTGATAAGAGGCTTAAACTCAACCCTTACATCACATTGAACTTCCTTTAAGTGACCATTATATTGACATTCAGTCGTGGCTTTGAACTTTAGAAAAATTGAAAAAGCTTGATCCTTACTATTAAGAAAATATATCCATTAAAAATGAGTGAAGTCATCAACAATAAGAAGAAAATATCTCTCTCAATTTACAGATAAAATGGGAGAGGATCCCTAAAAATCTATATATATGAAAGCAAAATAAGAAACAATAGTTAGATGAGAACTAGAAGGAAAAGGTTGTTTGTGAGATTTAGCTACCTCATAAGACTCACAAATTAACTAACTTGAGAGCTTTACTCAATAAATATTTATTCTAGTAAGGATTTTATGAGCAGTTGGGTCTGAAACATGACATAAACGTTCGTGCCGCACATTACAAGTAACTAAGGAAACCTGAGCATTGTAAGTACTGTACTCACTCTCTAAGAAGCATCTTGTGCATCATACACCTTATAAAAGCCTTTGTCAATTGGCCCTTGAAGAAGAACCTTCTTCAAATGCTTGTCCTTGATAAAGAATTAATATGTGTGAAACTCAACAAATACATCATTATCACTGCATAATTTATGAACAAACAATAAACTAGCAGTGGCTTGTGGAGTATGTAGAATATCATATAACACTATGGATTTTCTGTGTTAGCTTAAGTGAAGAACAACCTATATGAGAAATGGTAACAAGAGCACCATTACTTACAGACACACCCTCATTTCTAAAATAGGGAACATGATTATCAATATTGTTGTTGTTATTAGTCAGGTGATGCATTGCTCCTAAGTCAAGAAACCAAAAGATGTTTGGTGCATTTGTCGATGAAGTAGAAGCTACTAGGAAGAAGTAGTTTTTTTATTTGAATCCGAGGAACCTGAGATTAAATTCTTCAATTGATAACACGCTAGGGTAGCATGAACATTCTTTCCATAGAATTGGCATTGTATACCTCGACCTTTATTACCTCTTCTTTGATTTCTACAACGTCCTCTGTAGTTATTTAAATGATCTCTATTGGATTGATACTATTGAAGATTCTTGGATTGATATTGACTAGACACCATAATTATTATTAGCACCATTGCCTAGACTAACAACATTCATTTTGGCAAGATTAACTTGGTATACATGTTTCTTTTTATCATGTAGTCATCAACATACATGCTTTCGTTCCTAACAATTTGTAACTATAATTTCGATTCTATCACTCTAGATCGAGCAAAGAAAGAAAATACTTTCTTATATGTAAGCTATAACTCATGAGCTATCTTATTCCTAGTGAGATAACCAAAAACCTCTGAGGATACATAACCATAGATCCAAGAACGTATGGTTCTATTCAAGCGATTCCAAATAGAAAATTCTAGTGAAATATTTGTTGATATAGAGATATTTTTTTAGGAATCTTTTGCGGTCCATCGATGTACTCTTTCACATTTTTTGTTTGATGAATAGTAGAGTCATTAGCTCATTTTTTACTTATTACTTGTTTTATTTAATAAATAGTATTTTTAGGGCTAAAATATTAAAATGTAAATTTTTAGTTAAAAGGAGTGAAAATATAATTTATGCAAATTTTTGGGATTTTTTATGAATTTTTAACACAAGACCAATAAGAAGCTACTATGTGGCCTACTACGTTAATAGAGGAGCTAAATGGGCAAGCTATGGGGAAGCCACGCAAGTAGGGACAACAAATCGTAGACCGTCGCGTGTGAGGAGTGATGCACTGCGTTCCACGTGTTGGTACGACATTCATTTCAAGTTTAAGCACGATCAAACCTTCACGTCATGTGTCATCAATCTACTCATCCAACTGTTCTGCCCATACTCCATGCCATCCATTACTATGAATCATGTTGTGTTGCGTGGCATTGACTCAACATGCATTGAATCAGACTAGTCTCTCCTACCACGCATCATGCTCTGATTCACCCAGTAAATTTTGTGTGTCACGTGTCGTGCTGTGATTGGCTTGTGCGATTAATTAATTTTGCTTGTTTTGATCTCAACCTTTGATGTGAAGCTGATCTAACGATCCATATTACACCTGGTCTATATTTAATCCCTTAATCACCCCATAAACCCTATTGAGCCACCATTGGCATAATTTTGATCAATTTTTGGAGCTAAAAAGAGAGAAAAATACAAAAAAAAATCAAAGAAGATACAATTTTGGTGGATATTCAAGAGAAGATTAGCACTACAATTCAAGAAATTGATTTTATTTCATCTTTTACTTTTTTCTTTATCAATTTTTTATGTCTTTCTTTATGAAAAATATGAGTTTTATGGAC
The DNA here is from genome assembly GCA_033030585.1 of Hippophae rhamnoides. Classification (NCBI taxonomy): domain Eukaryota; kingdom Viridiplantae; phylum Streptophyta; class Magnoliopsida; order Rosales; family Elaeagnaceae; genus Hippophae; species Hippophae rhamnoides. The sequence goes on along the minus strand of CM065437.1, from coordinate 21,874,507 downwards.
AAAATTATGTTTAGTTGATTTATTAATTTAGAGATCTTATGAACCCAATTTTCACCATGTGATAATCTAATATTTTACCACAATTATAATTATAATTTAATTATATTATTTATTTGGCCAACAATTTATCTATGGAGACAATTAAATAGATTTGAGAAAATTATTTAGTTGTTTGTCTTTATTAAATAACATGCATAATTTCTAGACAAAGATTTATGATTTTTATGTATGTGATCCATAATTTATAAACTTAATGAGTAATATGTAATTTAATTAGTATAAGAGTGTGATTATATTAATTACTATATGGTGTGTAATTTACTTGAGAGAGTAATACATGTTAAGTTAGATTCAATTGATCATGTAATTAATTGATAATTATATTGTTAAGATTTTAGTTATTTGTATATTTAAAAAATTGGAGAATTAAGAAATCCTATTGCATGTGAGACGAAGAGATAATATGGTTTGGCAATTCTCTAGCAATAGATCTTATTGTGTGAAGTTCGGTTAGTGAATGACAAGAATTCTTGATTCCTTGGGACTTTCCCGTCATGGAGTAGCATAGGTTCCTCTTCAAATCTCCATGCTGCTTGAATCATTCCCCAATCTCTATGACTTTTCTGAATTTAATTGAAGGCACGTGTAGTTAGTTGAAATGTGTGTTTTTTTTTTTGTTGTCTCAATCATGGCCTTGCGGCGAGATCTTACCTTCTTGGACGTGGCATTCAAGTTTCTAATTACCCTCTCTGCTCCTGTAAGATCATCAATCAAATACCTTCTTTTTCATTGTCGTTTAGCTTTGGATGTTTCTGCTACTTTCATCTAAACTTGGATGTCTTCTAGTTTTTTTGAACAAAGAGCTTGGTAGCCATCTTTGATTACTTTGGCAGTACTCCCAATGGCAAAATGAATTTATTCTTTTGGGTTGCGCCTTCTTGGTACTTCTATAAAGCACAAAATGGAAGTCTTTGAAGAGTTCGTACTGGATAAATCCCAAGTTATTTAACTGGTTGAAGCACATTTACAGGATATTTGCAAAGCTCTTGGTGGTTAACTTTTGATATTGTGCATTTTGTTGATCCACTTGGCTTGTTGGTTGTTTGGATTGAATGTTCTTCTATTGCTTACCTATCCTACCATGATGATGGTTGTTTCATCTCTTTGATATTTATTAATTGTAACTTCTCTTCTATCAACGGAGCATTTCTCTTTAGAACAAGGAAAAAAAATTTGCCCTTATAGAAGCACAAAATATCATTCTATGTATAAAAGGACTTAAAATTCTCAAAATAAATTTAGTTTTGATAATAATTTTTTTTAATAAGATTCATAATTCATTTCTTCAAGTTAACAAAATACTAAGATCTATTAGCTGTGAACAATTACAATGCAACTAGTGTGTGCTTGAGGGAGCTTTACAATATCAGTGTATGATCTTTGTTCGACAACTTGCACAGCATGTCCATGTGTTGTTGGTTGTACATTAGCAATAGCAGCTCCTCCTTGATCATCCACCATTTCATCTGCTTGAGTAACTTGTAAACAATCAACATCAACAACCTCTTGATTAGCTTGAGTTGTATTATTCTTAACTGTTAGCATTTCTATAAAAATGTTTGTTAAGTGATATTCTTGTCCAGTCATAATTACTCGTCATTCTTTAAAAAATCACTAATTTTTTTAATTAAATAAAGTTAATACTTTTTAGATATGATTTAAACTAAAATTTATGATAATGATAGTAAAGAGTTATATCATGTGAATCACAAGTCAATTTTAAATGGTAAAAGAAATCAAGTATTTTTTTTTTGTGGAATGCCGAAATAGTTTATTTCTTTATGCATTTTTGTGATAAAATTAAATAGAATTCATGGTGAATTAAAATTTGATTATGTAAAAATAAATTATAAAATTCAAATTATAAATCCAAAAATAAGTAGATTTTAAATACTAAAACTCTAAATCTTAAATTTTAAAAATATTTTTTATTAAAAATTATTATCATTAAAAATTTATTTTATTATAAAATTATATTTTGTATAAACATTATTACTATATTATATTTTATTTTTGAATTTTTTTTAATTTAAAAATAATTATAAATGACTAGTTCAAAATAAAGTGATTAATTCCCACTTAAGCTTAAGATAAAAATGATTAGCCAAAAAAATCTTAAGCAAAGTATTCAACATTCTTCTATTTTTTATTCTCTACGTAGTAATATTATGGTTATATAAATTTATATTTATTTTTACATAGAAATCACTTATACTATGACACATATCAAAGTTATCTAAAAAAATTGAATAATTTTTAAAATTTTCAAAACAATTATGCCATGTGTCATGATCTCAGTGATATGGATGCAAAACTATATGTGATTCTACATTTTAGTTCTGTAATTTTTTTAAATTTAACCCTAAATTTTACATATTTTACACCTTAATCTTTTTTTTAAGATTTAGTCTCCTAATTTTTATAAATTTTATACTTTAGTTCCTAAACTTTTTTTAAAGATTTAGTCCTCTAATTTTTAATTTTGACAAAATCAATCCATTTTAAAACAAATTCTATTTAATATAACTTTAATGTTAATTAAATTAAACACATGTTTATTTTTTCTTTTCCTTCTACTACATCAAAAGCTACACTAAAAAAATACGTGCATACACTATCAAAAATGATGTCATGTAAAAACAATACATGAATCATGCCATACATATTTGCTCTCGCTATTTATTGGATTTAAGATTAGTAATTTAGAGTTATTTGTTTCAAATCTGGCTTAGAAGTAAGAATTCTAAATTTGAGTTTTGTTTTTTGAAAAAAAAAAAAGGTTAGAATATGGTTAGATGCAGGGTAGATGTATATTTAATTTAACATTAGAGTTGAATTAAAAAGATTTATTTTTAAATTGGATTGATTTTTTCGAAATTAAAAAGTTATAGGACTAAATGTTAAAAAAGTTTAGATAACTAAATCTCGAGAAAGAAAAGTCATGGAACTAAAATGTAGGTAAAATCCATAAAAATAAACTAAGTGTAAAATATATAGAAAGTTATAAGAATAAATCTTAAAAAAAACATAAGAATAAAGAGTAAAATCTATAAAAATTAAGGAATCAATAGTCTTATTTAGTCTTTACCTAATTAAATTTTTAACTTTTTGAAAAACATATATTTTTTATATTATAATAAAATAAAATAAAAATATATATCAATTATATTTTTAACATGTAAAAGTATAACCTTAAACCCTAAACCCTATTTATAAAAATAATAATTTTAACCATAAACCTTAACCCACAAATATAACCCTAAATCCTAAGCCCCAAATCTTAAATCCCAAATCCCAAATCTCAAACCTCAAAACCCTAAACTCTATTTAGAAAAATAATAATTTTAATAATATATTTTCTTTTTAAGTAATAATTATTTAGAAAAATAATGATTTCAATAATATATTTTGTCTGACGAAAAAATAATAATTAAATGATATTATTTAAATTTTACTGAATATATAGGTATTACGTTAATATACAATGTTTTCCATTCCATTCCAATTTTAAACCAAACATTGTAATATTGATTCCTTCTTTCATTCCAGTGGTCAAACCAAACAAAATTGTTTCCTTCTCATTCCATTCTGATTTCGATTTCGATTTCATTCCGTGAACCAAACGTCACCTAAATGAAAATGTGGTTGATATTGCTAAACATGTGTGAGCACTTCGTTATGTGTGCACTTCGTTATGTGTAGTAAGCTAGTAAGTAGCATCGAAAAAAGTTCTTTTAAAAACATTCCTATATTGAGGGAGGAAAAAATTTTAACCAATGAAGACCATAGATGAACCATAAACTATTTTTATTTCTCAAAGATTATGTTATGTTTGGTTGGATGAAATGAAATGGAATCAGAATTAATTCTTTTCATTTTTGTGTTTGGTTGGATTGAAAAATGGGAATGGAATGAAATCGATTCCTATAGGAGAAGGTTCCTTCTCCCATCTCAATTTTTTTCCAATTTTACCCCAACCTCAAATATAACCCAAAACCCTAAATCACAAATCTCAAATCTCAAATCTCAAAACCCAAAACCCTAAAACATATATACTAAAACCCTAAACCCAAAATCCAAAATCTCAAAACCTTAAACCCTAAATCCCAAATCCCAAATCCCAAATCCCAAAACCTTAAATCCTATTTATAAAATAATAATTTTAACCCAAAACCTTAACCTTAACCCATAAATATAACCCAAAACCCAGAACCATATTTAGAAAAATAATAATTTTAATCATAAACCTTAACCCATAAATATAATCCCAAATCCCAAAACCTTAAACCATAAACCCCAAATCCCAAATCCTAAAACCCTAAACCTTAACCCATAAATATAATCCCAAATCCCAAATCTCAAAACCCTAAACTCTAAATCTCAAATCCCAAAACTCTTAACACTATTTAGAATAATAATAATTTTAACCATAAACCTTAACCCACAAATATAAATCTCAAATCTCAAAAACCTAAACCCTATTTAAAAAAATAATAATTTTAACCATAAATCTTAACCCATAAATATAACCCAAATCCCAAATCCTAAAACTCTAAACCCTATTTAAAAAAATAATAATTTTAACTCTAAACCTTAACCCATAAATATAACCCTAAATCCTAAATCCTAAAACCCTAAATCCCTAAATCTCAAATCTCAAAATCCTAAACCCTAAACCCTATTTAGAAAAATAATAATTTTAATAATATATTTTCTTTTTAAGTAATAATTATTTAAAAAAATAATGATTCCAATAACGTATTTTGTCTGACGAAAAAATAATAATTAAATGATATTATTTAAATTTTACTGAATATAGGAATATTAATAAGATAATATACAATGTTTTTCATTTTATTCTAGTTGTAAACCAAACACTGTGATACTGATTTTTTCTTTGATTTCATTGATTAAACCAAAAACAAATATTTCATTTTTATTCTATTTCAGTTCTCATTTCGATTCCGATTTGATTCAGTGAACCAAACATCACCACCAAAGGTAACATTCATTACCATGCCCATCATTTGCTTGAAAATGGGGTCCACGAAAAGATGGTGCCAATGACTATGTCAAATGTAATGATTCCAAAATATTTTTTGAAACAGTTGCATAAATATACATGGGACCATGGAACACGTAAAATGGACACATTAACCCTTGGTACATATTAAGTATCTTATTTCTAAAATTGGTAAAATTGGAAACGTTCTCACTATTTCAAAATAACCTAATGCTTTCTAATGTGATATTTTAGGATTCTAATTTGGGTGACAAATTTGCACCTTCGTAGCTCTTCATCAGGTATAAGTCTTATCATAGGCATTATAGTACTCGGACTATTTTGGTAAATTTTCTATTTAAATAAATTTTTTTGGTTATTTATATCCTCGTGGGGGAGTTAATAACGAATATGATGAAGTCAAATACTAGTAACTCTTTAATTTAAATTGTGTATTCATTCTTTTCTTGCACATGGATAATGTAATTTCCCAAGCTAAAGAAACACTTGATGCTCTTTCCTTTCAACGATCAACTTTTGGTGGTATAAATTCAAGCTCAGCAATGTTAGCAATCGCCTCCCAAAGATATAAAGTTTGCTGATGTTATCATTATTGTGTTAATTCATTATTTTATATTGAAATGATATCTTTGGACTTGCCTCCCAAAGGAATAATCTTTTAAAAAGGCATATGCAACAAAGAGTGTTCACAAGTTACAATTTATGTTTATTCTATCCTTTTTATCGGAGGACTTTGATGAGCGAAAATCGGTATCATCGATTCTGCCAATACTTTGATTTTATATTTATAAAACTCTCGCAAGTGCACGAATCATTTCGTAGAAAATGATAAGTATACTCCCAAGGTCGATCTAAGGAAGGAATGTATGTGGTTTTTAATTTATTATTCTTAAAAATGAAATTAAATACTAAATATCCTGTCACGATATTTTGGGTTTTTGTGTTTTTAATCTACTAACATAAAAATAAACATAGATTCAATAAATATTTATGCAAATTTTATCATTTATAATAGTGGAGTATTTATGGATATAATAACTAAGTTAATTATGCTTTCTCATATTATTTAGGTTATTAAATATATGAATTGATATTTATTGATTCTCCCTTTTTTGTATGAATACCACCTTTTTTGGGTTAGATATTCTTTGTTAACTAAACAAATCAATTAACACTTATGAGTGGGGTTGATAACTAATTTGTTTAATTAAATTAATTCTTTTTTCTAAGAGATTGAAAATGAACCATTCAAATGTCACCTTTGGTGGGGTTAGACAGTTTAAACTTTATTCAAGGTGTCTAAATTAAACCTAAGAATTTAATTATCCGAGTACTAACTTTCAAGTTTTAAAACCATTACTGAAAACATGTTGTCAATACATTTTCAAATAATAATTTTTATAAAAACTTTTGAAATAGAGCTTCACTCTAACTACTGGGTGATAGTACCAATAAATAAAAGAGCGCTACTCTAAATCAGACCGGATAATTAAACCTTAAAATCTAATTTTCAGATTTAAGTTTGTAATGAAAAATAATATATTTCTCTCTAAAATTCTTAATATAAAATCTTGAATAAAAATAAAATCAATTCATTTTAGAGATTTTTACCTATTTAATATTTTGCAAGCATAACAACGTTATTATTATATCATGTTTACAAACAGCCAGCACAGTTAAATTTAATCACAGACAAATTAAATATAACATGTAAGAATAAAGCATAAAAAATAACTACAAAGAAAATAAAATATTTACAGTACTTCGATGCTATTCTCGTAGCTAGAAAACCTCCAAGCAGAATTTGCACTCCTATTTATTGAATCGAAAAACAAATAAATTACAAAAACATAACTAGTTCTTCCCAAAAAGGGAAGAACTCTAAAACTAAGAGACATTAACCAAAATCTAAGAAAAGCTAAAAACTAAGAAATGGAGAGAAATAAAGAAGGGAGAAGTGTGTTTTGAGGTGTGGTATGAAGTGAAGAGAATGAGGGTATTTATAGGTGAGAATGGGGAGAAAAAGTGAGTGAAAAAATGTTAAAAAATTGTGAAAACATGGAGTGAAATTGCTGAGGTCATTGATGACCTCAGCATGACATCATGGGGGTGGTTGGGCGCGAAAATGGGGAAAAATGGGCAGCGATGCACGCAGACAGCACCAGGGGCGCGTGGAAGGATAGCATGGTGCGCGTGGGCGTGGGCGTGGCGATAGCATGGTGCGCGCGGGCGTGGGCATGGCGACAGCATGGTGCACGCGGGCGTGGGCGTGGCGACAGTATGGCGCGCGCGGGGCTCGGCGCGACTGGGCGGCGTGAACTTCTTCTTTTTGACATTTTTGACATTTTTGACCCATTTTTTCCAATTTTTCCATATTTGTTGACCTTTCCCCATTTATTTATTAATATATTTGTGATGTATTGCCTCCAGTATTCTTCTTTGAGTCTTTAAGTTACATTTTTAAGTGAAAATAACTGAAAAATAATAGAAATATCCGTGATTCCGAAAAAGACAAATTTATACAAATATATGATAAAATCATATAAATATATATATTTTTAATCAATTAATGTGCATAAAATCATGGTAATTTTAGTGCTTTTGAGCACTCATCAAGCTTGCAAAAGAGTATTTAGATGTTATTATAGTGGTTTAATTGCTGATAAAAATTTTGGAAACTTGATCTTAGAAAATAATGAGAAATAGGATTCAATGATAGAAAGAAAATTATCATAATTTACATGAGTACATTTATTAACTAAATGTTTTACTTTGCTATCTTTTAGGAAAATAGCATTCTTTTTTCATACTATCATACTTTCACTTGTTGCCTCCGTGTGCGTGTTTCTCATATTTCATTATCCTATGTATCCATTTCTGTGGATAGATCGGTGCACCCCTTTTCATATGCGTAATAGATGATTTTCATTGTGAAGATCAAGGTAGAAGGTACATATTCAATTTCGTTTTTGATAGGTAAGGATATATAATATAAGATTTTCAATTTTTGCATGTTTTGTTCGAGGCAAACACTTTTTATATCTAAGTGGTAGGGAATTTTTGATCAAATATGTCATTTGTGTTATTACTATGAATGCTATGCAATGTTTTAGACCTTCTATAGGACTTTGCAAGTCCATTGAGTCATTATAAGCATTCCAAATTTTATTGGGTTAATTATAACTTTATGAAGAAAAGTAAAAAGGAAGGTGAGGTAGGTTTTAAAGACGTGGTTCTCAACAACCTGCTCTCTTGACTAATCAAGATTGCCGGTTGCTCTCTATTATTGAGTACTCGCCAACTTCCGTTTGCAAGTTAGGACCAAGAGAGAAAGAGAAGAATGTTGAATCACAAAGTGAACCAAATGCTACTTCTTGACTGAGTAATTATGTTACAACACCAAATATATATAAACAAAGTTAGTTAGGAGCCTTACAATAGTTTAGGACACATGTAAAGTGTATAATCTTTTATTAACAACTATTATACACTCTAAGCTACCCATGCATGTAGCTCTTGATTTTCCTCCTAAAACCCATGGTAGTTGATGCACCATCAGTTTACTTCTTAATTCTGTAAAACGTGTCCTAGGCAAATCCTTTGTAAGTAAGTCAGTCAATTGATATGCAGAGGAACAATATTCTATAACAAGTTGTTTCCTCAAAACCTTTTCTTGTATAAAATATATGTCAATTTCAACGTGTTTAAAATGCTGATGCTGAACTGGATTTTATGCTATACACTTTGTACTTATATTGACACAATACACAAGTGGTGGCTACTTTAATCGAACTTTCAATTCCTACAAAAGAGAGGTGATCCACTTCAATTTTGCAGAGAATGATGCTAGTGCTAGATATTCTAGATATTTTGTCTCAACTGAAGACCTTGAGACAACCCTCTGTTTTGTAGAGAACCATGAAATCAAATTGTCTCCAAGAAAGATACAATATGCCGGCCCATACACTTATTCGATCATTTGGGCATACAACTCAATCTGTATTAGAGAACCCTACCAGTTCTAATCATGATGATTTCAGCATTTGTAAGCCATAGATTGAAGTAGCTGACAAATATATCATTTATGTTAATTATCAATTATTTCATATATTTATGATTCTTTCTGTACAAGAGTTTAGGTATATGTATACAAGGAAAACAAAAATTAAACAATCACCCTAATTGCTGCACATCCATGTTTTATGGATTCACTAATATTATTGTTTGCTCTATGTTTTGCTCCACTAAGCATTGGTTTCTGCCACTGTTGTAGCATGCACCACAACACACACCAACACTCCCCCTCAAGTTGGTGCATATATGTCTCTTATGCCCAACTTGTCAAGTGAGTTGTAGAAGTTCTTTGTAGACACAGATTTTGTAAGTATATCAGCCAATTGATCTTCTGATTTAACAAATGAAAGCTGAATAATCTTTTCTTCAAGATTCTATTTGATGAAGTTCCGATCCACTTCAACATGCTTCGTGCGATCATGTTGAACTGGATTGTGAGAGATGGCAATGGTTGCTTTGTTATCACAAAATAAGTTCATTTCAGAGTGCAATACCAATCTCAATTAGAAGTTTTTTCAACCAAAGGAGCTCACATATTCCCTTGACCATTCCTCGAAATTTAGCTTCAGCACTATATAAGGCAACTACCTTTTGCTTCTTGCTCCTCCATGTAACAAGATTACCCCTCACAAAAGTAAAGTACCCAGCAGTAGATTTCATATCCTTCATATTCCCTACCCAGTCTGAATCTGTATATCCAACGACTTCCAATTGACCATTCTTTGAAAACATAAGTCCTTTCCCAGGGGAGGATTTAAATAACGGAGTATTCGCATGACGGCATCCATATGGTCTTCACTTGGGCAGTGCATAAACTGACTCACGACACTCACAGCACAAGCAACATCAGGTCAAGTATGAGATAAGTATATGAGTTTACCTGCTAACCGTTGATATCTCTATTTATCTACTGGTACTTGGTCCACATATTCTCCAAGTTTATGATTTTGGACCATCGGAATATCAACAGGTTTACAATCTAGTAATCTTGCCTCTGCCAGTAGGTCTAGAGTATATTTCCTTTGGGAAATACATATACCTTGTTTTGATCTTGATACCTCAATGCCTAAGAAGTATTGGAGCCCTCCCAAGTTCTTCATTTCAAACTTATTTGATAGCTGTTCTTGAAGCCTAGAGATTTCTTTTTTATCATCCCCTATAATGATTATGTCATCTACATAGACTATAAGGGCTGTTATTTTTCCCAATCGATGTTTTAGGAAAAGAGTGTGGTCAGAGTTACTTTGTTGAGACCCATATTTTCTCCATGCTGAACTCAATCTTCCAAACCATGCTCGAGGTGATTGTTTTAGTCCATACAATGCTCGTTGTATTCTATATGCAGTTTCTTTTCCTGATGTAACAATATATCCTGGTGGGATATCCATGTAAATCTCTTCTTCAAGGTCACCATGAAGGAAGGCATTCTTCATGTCAATTTGGTGCAATAGCCAATCTAAATTTGCTACAAGAGATAACAAAACTCTCACAGTTTTTAGTTTAGCCACAGGTGAGAAGGTTTCTTGATAATCTATACCATGTTTCTATGTATACCCTTTTGCTACTAGCCTCGCCTTATATCGATCAACTGACCCATCTGATTTATACTTAATGGAGAAAATCTATTTGCATCCTACCATCTTCCTCCCTTGAGGCAACTTGCTTAACATCCATGTGTTGTTCTTCTACAGTGCCTCAAATTCTTCTTTTATAGCTTGAGCCCAATTTGAATCAGATAAGGCTTCTTCAACGCTGCTTGGACTTTGACATGAGGAGAGTATTTGTGCAAAAGCCTTTATAGGTTCTGATAACCCTTGAGTAGATACATAATTGGCAATTGGATACTTGGATTGTCGTTCCTCTCTGTCTGGAGAGTATCGATTCAGAGGTTTGCCTCGATTGTGTCTGAAAGGTAGAACCTAACCAACAGATGTATCTATAGCATTAGTTTGTAAAGGTGTGATAGGAGAACTTACCTCAGGAGTATTCTCAGCAGGAGGATCATTGGGTACTAGAGAGTGGATGGGTGCATCAACCACTACATCTTCTGGAGATTCAGTCACTAGTTCAGATTCAGTTATTAGAAGTTCAAGTTCGGGTCTAGGTACTAGCTCATCCATATTGTTGGCATTGTTTGAGTATGTCAGATTGTTACTAATGTCTAATACTTCAACATCAAGCCAAATCTGTTCTTCACCATAACTCTCCCCCTGAAGAGGGTAATTGGATACTGATGATGGAAAAAACCATTCAGATTCTAGGAAAGTGACATCCATGGTAATGTAGGTTCTTTTAGTAATAGGATCTTAGCATCGATATCCCTTTTTTAGTACGCCATATCCCAAGAAAACACATCGGACAACACATGGATCCAACTTAGTTCATTGATTTTTATAGAGGTGGACAAAAGCAACACATCCAAAAATTTGGGGTGGAAGCATCAAAATAGTAGGCAAGGGAACATGATCAGATAGCACCTTTAATGGAGTCTGAAATTGTAAGGTTTTGTGGGCATACGGTTTAGTAGATACACAGTTGTAGTAACAGCATCACTCCAGTATCTACTAGGCATATGTGCACCAATTAATAAGGCCCGAGCAGTTTCCAAATATGCCTATTCTTTCTCTCCGCAGTCCCATTCTGTTATGGGGTTTATGAACATGAGGTTTCATGGAGAATACCATGGTTTTCCAAGTATGTCCAAAATTTTTGATTAACATACTCGCCTCCATTATTAGACCTAAGAATCTTAATTTTCACAAAAAATTGTGTCTGAACCATGGTGTGAAACAAGTGAAACGTAGAAAATACTTCATCTTTATGTTTGAGAAGGTAAAGCCATGTCATTTGTGTACAATCATCAACAAAAATTACAAACCAACGATGACCCGATGACGTAGTGACCGGGGAAAGTCCCCAAACATCAGAATGTACTAAAGCAAAAGGAGTCATACTTTTATGCATGCTCATAGGATAAGACGCCCTATGACTTTTTGCTAAGATACAAGGATCACATTTGAAATCCGACGGTGTGATATTTGAAAATAAACTAGGGAGTAGGTGCTTTAAATACCCAAATGATGGATGCCCAAATCGATGATGACATAGCCAAATATGTCATTCCTTGTTACTAATGGTGTGTTGCATGTGATTGGCTCTTCTTGAACTGAGGTCATCCACATAATATAACCCTCATCTCTTAGTACCACGCCCAATAATCTCCTTGGTGAGAATATCATGTAGAAGACAAAAAGTAGAATACATCAATACTACACAATTAAGATCTAAGGTGACCTGACTTACAGACATTAGTCGGTTTGAAAGAGAGGGTACAAGTAAAGTATTAGATAATGATAATGAAGGAGATAAAGTCACTATTCCAGCCCCTATAACTGGATAAATGATCCCATTGGCATTGGCAACACGGCTCCATCTTGGCTGGGTTGTATTGGAGAGATCTTTTGGGTCAAATGTCATATGATCTGTAGCTCCAGAGTCTAGAATCCAATCCTCATTATCACTACGAGTAGAGATGTGAAATGCTTTACTTGAAATACCTGGATCCTGGGAAGATTCGGCCTGAGGAATGTTAGATAGTGAGGCATTATTGGTAACCACAGCGGCTCACCCAGTGGCTTCCCGTTTCTTCTGTGCTTGAAGATCATTCCATCATTCAAGATACCTATGTAGTTTGAAGCTGTTTTCACGGGTGTGTTTGGAGTTTCCGCAATGGCCACATTTCATGTCAAGAGATGGTGGATTTCCCATGGATTTCTTACTACCCAAAGAAGTTCCTATTTATGGTGGCATCGGAATATGGTGTCCCTTGACCCCTTTAAAAGTCATAATTGCTCCGGGTGTCGTATCTACACCTATGATCATTATGGTTTGCCGGACCGCTTCCCTACGTATGAATCCATAGGCTTGTTCCACCGTAGGGAATGGTTTGATTTGAAGCACATCACTTCAAGTTTTGTCTAGTCTGTCATCAAGTCTATCGAGGAAGGTATACACTCGATCTTTCTATACGATGGAGTTGTCTTTTTGTACGTCAGTCGCACACTCCATTGGATTAGGACGACAGAAATCAATTTCTCGCCACAACCCTTAAAGGTCATTGTAGTATTTTTCAATGGATCCACCCGCCTGCTTCATACGAGTAACTCGATGGTGAAGATCATACACTTGAGATGTGTCTGTCCCATCATAGTAGGTGTTAGCAGTAGAATCCCAAACCTGTTTCGTAGTTGGGAATCGAATAAAATTTGCAATCAAGGAGGGGTCCATCGAATTGATCAACCATCCTTTGACAATGGCATTTTCAGTGCATCGTCTCCTGAATGAGGGGTCAGTTTCAGCAGGTTGAGGAAAATCCCCATTAATATATCCCAGTTTGTCTTTGCCAAAGATATACATCTCCACCACCTGGGACCACAAGGCATAGTTGGATCCTCCCAACTTGATACTAATGAGAGTAGTCGACGCTTCAGTTAGCGGAGGTTGTGAGACGGTCTGAGCTCTAGTTAGAACTTCCGTCATTTTTGTCGTCAAATATTCCAAGATGGAATTGGTGGTTAAATCTCTAGATTCTTCCATGAAATCTAAGTGCAGATTCTTCTACGTTCCTCATTGCAGCTTCTTCTACGTTCCTCAATGTAGCTTCTTCTATTGCGTTTCTCAACGCAACTTCTTCTACTACGTTCCCCAACGCAGCTTCTTCTACTACGTTCCTCAGCTGTGTTCTTCAACTGTGTCCGAGCCATTCATCACTTTCAATTGCTATGAAGCCACAATATATATATAAAGACACAGAATAGAACCCTAAATATTTTTTTTCACTTTCATGGATTCCACCTTCAGAAGAGTTGTTGTTCAGCTTGTGCTTTCCCAGCTTTGCATTGAAAAAACAACTCACAGAAAGCAACGCAACTGAAGCTGCTTGTTTTTTTACAGGAACTACTGCGTGCAGATGGTAACGCCTTTCCTTAGATTTTTTCCTTCTATTCCTCTCAGTTTTTCATCGATACTTGGAACCATCTTTATCATCAATCTGATCACTACAATTTGTTTTTTTTTTCGTTTTACAAAATTGCAAGGCAGAAGAACAGTACGGCTGCACCACAAGCAGCTAGAATAGAACGTAGGAACTGTGATGGCTCCAACGAGCAACTTGAATGGCTACTCCAAATCGCAGCCAAATAATCAGCCAAATATCCACAGATTAACACAATCTGTTGAGCGTATCACACTAAATCAGCCAAAAAGAGAACAGAATCAGCATAGTAGGTAACTTATTCTTTCATTAGGACAACCAATAACTGATGAGCGAAAACCGGCATCGCCAATTCTCGCAAATACTTTGGTTTTAATATTTGTAAAACTCTCGCAAGTGCACGAATCATTTCGTAGAAAATGATAAGTATACTCCCAAGGTCGATCTAAGGAAGGAATGTATGTGGTTCTTAATTTATTATTCAAACTTTTAAAAACGAAATTAAATCCTAAACATCCTGTCACGATAGTTTGGTTTTTGTGTTCCTAATCTAATAACATAAAATAAACATATATACACATTAATTAAATATAATAAAAAATAAACATAGATACAAATTCAATAAATAAATATAAATACAGATTCAATAAATATTCATGCAAATTTTATCATTTATATTAGTGGAGTATTTATGGATATAATAACTAAATTAATTATGCTTGCTCATATTATCTAGGTTATTAAAGATATAAATTGATATTTTATTGATTCTCTCTTTTTGTATGAATACCACCTTTGGTGGGGTTAGATATTCTTTGTTAACTAAACAAATCAATTAACACCTATGGGTGGGGTTGATAACTAATTTGGTTAATTAAATTAATTCTTTTTTCTAAGAGATTGAAAATGAACCATTTAAATGCCACCTTTGGTGGGGTTAGCGATTTAAACTTTATTCAAGGTGTCCAAATTAAACCTAAGAATTTAGTTATCCGAGTACTAACTTTCAAGTTTTAAAACCACTATTGAAAACATGTTGTCAATACATTTTCACATAATAATTCTTATAAAAACTTTTGAAATAGAGCTTCACTCTAACTAGCGGGCGATTGTACCAACAAATAAAAGAGCGCTACTCTAAATTAGGCAGGATAACTAAACCTTAAAATCTAATTTTGATTTAAGTTTGTAATGAAAAATAATATCATTCTCTCTAATATTCTTAATATAAAATCTTGAATAAAAATAAAATCAATTCATTTTAGAAATTTTCACCTATTTAATATTTCGCAAGCATAACAACGTTATTATTATATCATGATTATAAAATAGCAGCTTAAATTTAATCACGCATAAATTAAATATAACATGTAAGAATAAAGCATAAAAATAATCAGTAAAGAAAATAAAATCCTTACAGAACTTCGACGCTATTCCCGTTGCTAGAAAACCTCCAAGCGGAATTTGCACTTCCATTTATTGAATCAAAAATCTAAATTATTACAAAACATTACAAGTTCCTCTCAAAAAGAGAAGAACTCTAAACCTAAGAGAATTGAACTAAAAACTAAGAGAAAAACTAAGAAAAGCTTAGAAACTAAGAAAGAAACTAAGAAAAACTCAAAAACTAAGAAATGAGAGAAAGAAAGAAAGAGAGAAGTGTGGTTTTGAGGTGTGCTTTGAAGTGAATGGAAGAGGGTATTTATAGGTGAGGATGGAGAGAAAAATGAGTAAAAAATGTTAAAAAAATATAAAAAAAATAAAAACGTGTAGTGGACATCCGAGGTCATCAATGACGTCGATGACGTCAATTGGCCTGCACGTGAAAAATGGGTCAACGTTGGGCGCGGTATTGGCGGTCATTGGGCGCGCGCGTGAGCAGATGCCGCTGCTGGCGTGGAATGGAGAGTGGCAGCAATGATGGCTGGCGTACCGGGTGCTGCGGCGTGCGATTTTCCGTGTTTTGACATTTTTGACCTTTTCGACCCATTTTGTCCAATTTTTCCATGTTTGTTGACGTTTTCCACTTATTTATTAATTTATTTGTGATGTATTGCTTCAAGTATTCTTCTTTGAGTCATTAAATTGCGTTTTTAAGCCAAAATACCTGAAAAACAATAAAAATACCCGTGATTCCGAAAAAGAAAAATTTATATAAATATATGATAAAACATATAAATATATATATTTTTAATCAATTAATGTACATAAAATCATGGTTATTTTAGTGCTTTTTGAGCACTCATCAATAACTCTGCTTTGATACCATGACAAATATATCATTTATGTTAATTATCAATTATTTCATATATTTTTTATTCTTTCTGTACAAGAGTTTAGGTATATGTATACAAGGAAAACGAAAATTAAACAATCACCATAATTGCTGCATATCTATGTTTTATGGCTCCACTAATATTATTATCTGCTCTATGTTTTGCTCCATATTTTACTCTACTAAATATTGTTGTATGTCATTATTGCAGCATGCACTACAAGACACAACAACAATAGCTTGCAAGTCCGTTAATACCCTTTTCAATCTTGCACGTGAGTATATGTTGGAGAGGATAGAAACTGACACAATAGAATGACAGCTTTGGACGTCTAGTACAACAATATTACAAATCACCTGTCAGGTTTCTGTACGTAGTAACATAATCATAATCAACACTTTACTACCTATACTAGACAATACTCCCCTTGAGATCACGGGGGTTGCAAGCATATAAGCTCGATACAATGGCTCAAAATTGTATTTAGATTGACTTATAGATCACGGGGGTTGCAAGCATATAAATCAAATGCAGTGCGAGTCACCTGAATTTCCAAGAAGTAGTTCAAAGCACCAAGGTCCTTTAAAGGAATACGTTTTTCAATCCGAAGATGAAGTTTTGAAGTAGTGAGGAACTAGTACCGGTTAGCACTATGTCATCTACATACACATGTGGAATAATGACATCTGATCCTTCATGCTTGACAAAAAGACTAGTGTTTGAGATGGCATTTTTAAAACCCCAACTAAGCAAACAACAGCTGAACTTGTAGTACCAGGCTTTGTTATTCCGACTTGCCTGTTTATCCTTCCGTACTGGTATTCACATGACATGACTCCGACAGCGGTACGGGATATGTGTCCGATCCGACGAAATATTTTTAGACACTGTAGAAGAAGAAACACTAAAGCTGAGCAAACAGAGATGAAGAAGAAAGAAAAAGAAGAGAAGCTGAGGAAGAAGAAGAAGAAGAAAGAAAAGGAAGAGAAGCTGAGGAAGAAGAAGAAGAAAGAAAGGGAAGAGAAGCTAATAAAGAAAAAGAAAGAAAATGAAGAAAACTTGATACCTGATGGCTGATACCAAGAGAAAAATCAATCAAGAAGAAGAAGCAATGAAGAACAAGAGACCGGAGAAGATGATGGACAAAGATGATGGAAATATGAAATAGATGTCTTGAGTCAGGGTTTACTTTAGAAAATAGTAATTTTTTTAATTAATGAGAGAGAGTTTTCATTTCTTCTTTTCATTTAATATTTTCATTTAGAAGATTCAAATTTGCTATTTATCTGCTATAAATTTATTTAATATTTTATTTATGGTGAAATTCTATCTGTCACTTCAATTTGATATTTTTTTTCCTACTTAATCTTGTATATATAATTTATTAAAAAGCTAAGTCTCATTATTACTATATCTTATTTTAATTAAAACTACAGTATTCTTATTATATTCTTATAAAAATTTAGACAAGAATTAATATTTTATTGATTTAAGTTTATAAATTGTTTTCCATCTATTTTATATTTTAACTTTTAACAATTTCAAGAAATAACATATATGTAATAATAGGTAAGTAAATGATTTAAAATATATATATATTTAATAATTGTGTCTAAATGTCTATATTTAAAAATTAGATATTTTATATCCATATCTAAGTATTTTAAATTTCAAAATTTAACAAATTCAATGGCAAGATACATATCTGTATCTCACACCCATATCCGAGTTCGAGTAACATAGGTACGTGGAGTCTCTTTGAGTCTATACAAGGACTTTTTAAATTTGCACACATATTCAGAGTACTCTTTAACTCACAAAGCCAGAAGGCTGGATCATGTATATAATTTCCCATAAGTTCCCATAAAGGAAAGCGTTGTTAATGTCAAATTGAGTTGATCCAGATCCCATCCAAAATGAAAAACTAAAGAAAAAACTAATCGAATGGAAGTGGGCTTGATAATTGGACTGAATGTCTCAATGTAATCAAGTCTATATGTTTGCAAAAGTCCTTGGGTTACAAGCCTAGACTTACATTTGTTAATCTAACTAGATGCCAAGGTCTTGGTCTTTGTGCAACCAATAAGATATTATTGTGTGAAGTTGGGTTAGTGAATGACAAGAATTCTTGATTCCTTGGGACGTTCCAGTCATGGGGTAGCATAGGTTCCTCTTCAAGCTCCATGCTGCTTGAGTCATTCCCCAATCTCTATGACTTTTCTGAATTTGAAGGCAGATGTAGTTAGTTGAAATGTGTTTTCTTTTGATTGTCTCAATGATGGCCTTGCGGCGAGATCTAACCTTCTTGGCGTGGCATTCAAGTTTCTAACTGCCCACTCTGCTCCTGTAAGATCATCAATCAACTACCTTCTTTTTCATTGTCTTTTAGCTTTGGATGCTTCTGCTACTTTCATCTAGACTTGGATGTCTTCTAGTTTTTTAGAACAAATTAAGAGCTTGGTAGCCATCTTTGATTACTTTGGCAGTACTCCCAATGGCAAAATGAATTTATTCTTTTGGGTTGTGCTTTATTGGTACTTCTACAAAGCACAAAATGGAAGTCTTTGAAGAGTTCGTACTGGATAAATCCCAAGTTATTTAACTGGTTGAAGCACACTTACAGGATATTTGCAAAGCTCTTAGTGGTTGACTTTTGATATTCTGCACTTTGTTGATCCACTTGGCTTGTTGATTGTTTGGCAAAATGATGGTTGTTTCATCTCCTTGATATCTATTAATTGTAACTTCTCTTTTATCAATGAAGCATTTCTCTTTAGAACAAGAAAAAAAAAATTTGCCCTTATAGAAGCACAAAATATCTTTCTAAAGACTTAAAATTCTCAAAATAAATTTAGTTTTGATAATAATTTCTTTTAGTAAGATTCATAATTCATTTGTTCAAGTTATATCAACTATTGTGTTGAGAGAAAAAAAAAAGTAAAAATAAAGAAAACACAACATACATAAAGTAAACAAGGAAATTATTTTTCTTTTTTTATAGGAAATAATTTGTATATAATTTTAGTTAATTGTGTATTTTCATCAAACATTTTAAATAATAAATTAAATCACAAATATCTTTTGATTTTTAAAAAAATCTTACTACTCTACCCTTTCAAATAGAGTGTTTTCTTTATGGTAGTTGTTTGACAAATTAAAAGAAGAAAACGATAGTGTTTGGTTGCAAGGAAAACTAGAAAGAAAAGGAAGACATGAACAGTTGATTGAGTAAAATGAATGAAGTCTATTATGCTTTTCAGTGAGCTTTTCTATTTATACAACTCATACTAATAAGATGCACGTACATACACCGGTACACACTTGATGACATCCCTAGTTTTTTACACACTTGTAACTTGTTAACAAAATAATAAGATCTATAAGCTGTGAGCAAGTACAATGCAACTAGTGTGTGCTTGAGGGAACTTTACAATATCAGCATATCATCTTCGTTCGACAACTTGCACAGCATGTCCATGTGTTGTTGGTTGTACATTAGCAATAGCAGCTCCTCCTTGATCATCCACCATTTCATCTGCTTGAGTAACTTGTACACAATCAACATCAACACCCTCTCGATTAGCTTGAGTTGTATTATTCCTAACAGTTAGCATTTCTATAAAAATGTTTGTTAAGTGATATTCTTGTCCACTCCGAATTACTCTTTTTTTTTTTCTTTAAAGATCACTAATTTTTTAATTAAATAAAGGAAATATTTTTTGAAATGCCGAAATAATTCATTTGTTTATGCATTTTGGATTATTTTGTGATTTTATTTTAAACTATTATCTTTAGTTCTTTTAAACTGGAAAATAACCGATGATAAAATGTAATTAAAATAATAAAAATAAATTCTAAAATCCAAATTATAAATGCAAAAATCAGTAGACTTTAAATAGTAAAACTCTAAATTTGAAATTTTAAAAAAAATATACTAAAAATTATTATCATTAAAAATTTATTTTATTATAAAATAATATTTTGTATAAATATCATTACTATATTATATTTTATTTTTGGTTTCTTTTTTTAATTTAAAAATAATTATAAATCATTAGTTCAAATTGAAATGATTAATTAATACTTAAGATTAAGGTAAAAATGATTAGCTAAAAAAATCTTAAGCTAAATATTATGTATTCTTCTATTTTTTATTCTTTGCAAAAAAAAATAGTATGATCATATAAATTTATATTTATTTTTACATCGAGATCACTTATACTATGATGCATATCAAAATTATCTAAAAAATTAAATAATTTTTAAATTTTTCAAAATAATTATGTCACTTATCATGATCTCAATAACATGGGTGCAAAATTACTTGTTTTTAACATTCATCTTTCTTTTTCTCTGTGTTGATAAAAAAGCATTAAAGTGCTAATGTATTATGATATTTAATTATAGATTCTAAGTTTTAGTCCTATAATTATTTTTTAAAAATTTAACCCTAATTTTTACATATTTTACACCTTAATCTTCTTTTTTCAAGATTTAATCCCCTAATTTTTATAAAATTTATATTTTAATTCCTAAATCTGTTTTTTTAAGATTTAACCCTCTAACTTTTTAATTTTAACAAAACCAATCAATTTTAAAATAAATTATATTTAATATAAACTTTAGTATTAATTAAATTAAACCTACTTATGATCATTGTTTTATTTTTCTTTCCTTTTCCTTCTTCTACGTCAAAAGTTACACTAAAAAAACACATGCATACACTATCAAACATGATGTCGTATAAAAACAATACATGTGAATCAGGCCATACATATTTTCTTTGGCTTTGAGATTAGTAATTTGAAGTTATTTGTTACAAAGGCTTAGAAGTAAGGATTCTAAATTTGAATTTTGTTTTTTTGAAGAAAATGTGAAGGTTAGAATATAATTAAATGTGTATTTAATTTAACATTAAAGTCGGATTAAAAATATTTTAAAAAAATTGGATTAATTTTATCAAAATTTAAAAATTATAGGGTTAAATTAGACAACTAAATCTAAAAAAAATTATGAAACTAAAGTTTAAAATCTATTAAAAGTAACTTATTAATTATTAACTTATAAAATCTATAAAAAGTTATACAATAAATCCTAAAGAAAAATTATAATATTAAATACTAAAATCTATATAAATTAAGAAATTAATAATCTTATTTGCTTTACATAATTTAAATTAAGAAATTAATAATCTTATTGGCTTTACATAATTAAATTTTTAGAAGATATATATTTTTTATATTATAATAAAATAAAATAAAAATATATATCAACTATATTTTTAACATGTAAAATTATATTTATAAAAAAAATATACTATATCAACAATAATTGTTGAAAAAAAAAGGGACTCAACGTATTGGGTCTAGAAATGCTGGCTTCTTGACCAATTCTTCCATTATTTATTTAAAATTTTAAACGGAAGAAAAATAAATTTGAATGTCAGTGTCAGTGTCAGTGTCAGTGTCAGTAGTAGCTTTGTCGTTTGTCTTATCTGAATGTACGTACATACGGTGATGACTGCATCGAATTTCTTTTTCTTCAATGAAAATGAAAAGATATTTAATTAATACTCAGATTTAAAAATTAACATCATATATTTAAATAAAATTTATATTCAAATATTAAAACATAAGAAGAACAATAATTTTATTAAAAAAACCATCAAAATGAGTTTTTTTATTTTACTAATTTATAGTTATTTACGCCATCAAATATTACTGCTTGAAGTTTTGTATTATTGAAACTTCATGCTAATAAAAAATCAAATATATCAGGATTTATTCTTATTAAAATTAAAGGTAAAATTAAAAAGACATAGTTAGAGTGTAGAGAGTAAGATATGATTTATGTATTTAAAGATGATTAAAATATATCTTAATAAATAATTTAAAATTTACAAATAAAAGGAGAAAAATCGTAAAAGAATTAACAAAAGCCAAAAATATTATATTAAAATTTCATATACGATTACTCCAAATATAAGATTATAATTAGAATAAAAGGTTAAATAATGTTAAAATTAAATAAATAAAATAAGTTAAACCAACAAATATATTATCAAAATATTATATTTATATCATTACTATTATCAAATTAAATTTCATCTTATTTTTATTATCAAAATAACAAACTTATAAAATATTATAAACAATATTACATTTCTATGATTTTAAAAAATCTAAAAATTTATAAAATTAATTGTTTATCATTATCCCCACTAAGCCTTAATCAAATAGCACTCTATTAATAATCATCTCAAACTCTTTCAACAAAAACCTAAATTTTCCATTCAAATCTTTCACAAACCAATTTTTTTTTCTTCCCAATAACAAAAATAAATAAATTAAATTAAATTAAAAGGTCAGCAGGATTCAATACTACAGAAAAAATCCAAGAACCCAAAATATTAGGGCCTTCGTGTTCATGTTCTGGAGATTCAACTCTATTTTTTATGAACCTGGAGATTCATCTTAAATTTTCGACATTTATAATTTTATGAACCAAAAAACAAACCCAGGAATCAAAGCTTAATGTTTATAATAGCAAAGCTCTATTATTGGCATGGTGATTCGATTCCTTAATTCACTTAAAAAGCACTAAGCATTTCTAAGTAGAAATCTAACAAATTCGAAAGAGAGAGAGAGAGAGAGAGAGAAAGGAAAAAAAATACAAACTTAAATTCATAGTTAAGCGCACATATTTTATGAGAAACATAAAAAGCTGCCTTTTTGAAAAGAAAAGAAAAAAAAATTGTGAGTGATATTGAAAAGAAATCCTAGGTTGCGAAAGATTTGAATGAAAAGTTGAGGTTTTTGAAAAAGGAGTTTCAAAAGATTAATGTTGATGGAAGATTATTTGGGTAAAGTTTATAGAAGAAGATGATAAATAGTGAATTTTATAAATTTTTAATTTATATTTATGGTTAATAGTATACATTTATATTGATATAAATAAAACTTTTTTTTTGTAGGATGATATAAATATAACAAAATGTAATTTGGTTGTATAAAATTTATAAATATAATAATTTAATGATATATTTACTTGTTTAATTAATAAATTATTATTAATTTTTTTAAAGAAAGTAATAAAAAACTAGTTGATTTTTTTATTAATATGATTTGATTAAAAGTTAAGTAATTTAATTTTTTTAATTATATTATATTATAGTTCTAAACGAAAGAAATATTATAATATAATATAGATTGACAAAATAAAATGTATATACTTAAGGGTAAAATAGATATATCTAATTAATTTGAGTATTTTTTTTATTTGGTTATGTAATTAGATGTAACATCAATAATGAACGTAGATGTGAATAAAAATGGCTATAAAATGTACTTTAAATTATTTATATGTTAAAATTTTATTGATAATATATATAATACCATTAAAAAAACACCTTAAATCCATTCTATTAATTTAATTTGTCGAAAAAATTTCAGCAGGAGCTAGCCCGCGCTGCTTTCCGCCATGGTAATGGGTAATTTGTTGTTCACTTAAAAATAAGTTAAGATATATGTATTATGTTCTCTAGTGTTAATATATATATATATATAATAATGATAAAATTATCCAATAATCTATATTTTTAAAATTAAAATTATATTCATAACATATAAATAATGATGTATTTATGTTCAAAATTAGGTATATTTTTTATTGTTATTTATATATTTTTGACATAATTATATTAAAATAAATATTTTAGATGTCTCATATATCTACATAAAACAATATTAACTCATTTATATATATATACACGATTACATAACTTTTTATACCCTTATTTTAAGTATTTATATTTAAAAATAAAAAAATTCACTCTTTTTTTTTATGAATTTTAATCGTTGATATATCAAAATATAAAAAATTATACATGTAAAAACAAGGAGTTGTTATATATAATAATAATAATAATATATTATAAGTAAATATACTTTATATGCGTTATAAAGACGGGTTCAAATCTCACCGGTATTATCTATGTGTATGTAGGTGGATGAGTCCATAAATGTTATATTTACATAAATATTGAAATATCAATAATATCGTCGATATTGTTACAATATCATCACTTTTTGCACATTTTAATATCAAAATATAATATTTATATTTTTTGATTAAAAAATATCGAAAATGTTGCAACATTGTCAACAAAATATCGTTGTCAATAAAATGTTGAGAAAAAGTCATTTTTAACAAAATATCATGGACACTATAGATATTGTCGCAAAATTATTGACAAAATATCAACAAATATTAATAAAATAACGTTTCATATTAATTTTTTATTTTTTAAATAATTTATCTTTAAATTTATTTATTTCTAATAATTTTTTATCTTTAATAAAAATATTTATTTAGTATAATATTTTATACTTTTTTATCATATATATATTCCATTTATATTCCAATTTTACATTTAAATTACTAATTTTATTTATATAATTTTTTTATAATTTAAATTGTAATATACACCAAAATTTATCCATTTATAATAATATTAAAAATTGTAATCTAAATAATTATTTTGCAATATTATAATTAGTAGTTGACTTATTGATCAAACTTAATGAAATAAATATATGTATTAAATAAGAAATTAATCTAAAAATATAAGTAATTAATTATTTTGATATTTTATAAAATTTTATAAATACATTTCATAAATTTGATGAAATTTTCTTAGTTTTTTTTTAAATATTTAAAAATTTTACTAACAACTACAATATTTTCGATATTTTCATAAAATTTAAGTCATAATATTTAGATAGATATTAACACATTAAACTTTATATATTTATATACTCTATTATTATTATTATTATTATTATTATTAGATAATAATTTTATTAATGTAACCATAGGAATGAAAATATTATTAAAAATTAATAATTAAAATTATTAATTGAGTAATAATGATTTTATAATAAAAATATATAAAATATATATTTTATTTTTAATAATATTATTAGTAGTAGTATTAGTATGTAATTAATAATAATTGATCCAGCACTGTTGTGCTAGTTGATTTTGCATATAATTTTGTGCCGACACAGAGTGGAGTTGAACTGTTAACCGCTAAACATTGCCTATCATTTTCCCAATAAAAGTCAAAAAAAAAAAAAAAATCCATCAACAAGACAGAATTATGTTAACTCATTAAAGCAAAAGTGATTTGATATCTTCTTTAAAGATGGTTGTCACATGTGCGTCAAATGTCAATGAATTAATTATGTTCTAAGACTATGATGAAGCGTACGTCAAAAAATTAGGGGCGGGGGGAAGAAATATAACAATTGAACGCTTCATTTTTATTATTATTATTATTATTTTTTTTTGCCTCCTATAAGAAAATAGTACCCTATTGTGAATTCGCAAATACATCCCTTCTAGTTTTCTTAAAATAGTGAAAATTTTATACCTATTTATAAAATAACAATCATATATATTCTAGTTATTTTTTTTTTGTAGCATATTTGTAAAAACAAATTAAATATATAACATATTTCTTTTATATATAAAATTTGACTTAAACCTGTGTACATACTATGCTTTTACATATCATAATTTGTTTTTATATATGTATATTTATGTTTTTTTATAACTTAATATTATTTCAAATGAATTTACAATTATATAAAAATAAGAGAAAAAAATATATAAATAAATCAAGATATTCAAGCAATAACATTGTTAGAAATGTGCATAATTCCTTCATATTTTGAAAACCACCTGATTATGTACTAATTTTTCTTAGTTTATGTCATTAATGACATAATTTAAATTTTAAACCATTTTAGCTAGACGATACCTTAAATTATCGGACATTAGTCCCAACTTGTTAAATTTGGGCCTAACTCCATCTCAAAACCCAAGTTATGAGATGGAGGATTATCCTCGTTTATATATGTGTTTTGATACTTCATGTCCAATTGATGTGGGACATTTTAACACTCCCCCTCACATCGGTAATTCATCGATGGACGGTGGTGGGCTTATAGTTACGTGTCACGGGGTGAGTTTTTTTTTATCGGCTTTGATATCATGTTAAATTTGGGCCTAACTCCATCTCAAAACCCAGGTTATGAGATGGAGAATTGTCCTCATTTATATATGTGTTTGATACTTCATGTCCAATCGATGTGGGACATTTTAGCCCAAGTGGCGGAATGCATCACTCACCAGTGGCGAAACAACTACACCGACCGGGTAACCTGCTTTGATACCATGTTAAATTTGGGCCTAATTCCATCTCAAAACCTAGGTTGTGAGATGAATGATTGCCCTTGTTTATATGCGCAGCGTGGGCGCGATCCCCAGTCGATGTGGGACTTTAACACTCCCCCTCACATCGGCAAGGGTCTGTCCCCTTGAGATCGACGGGGATGTTGAGCTTATGGAGCCCAAGTGGTGGAATGCATCACTCACCAGTGGCGAAACAACTGCACCGACCGAGTAACCTGCTTTGATACCATGTTAAATTTGGGCCTAACTCCATCTCAAAACCCAGGTTGTGAGATGAAGAATTGCCCTTGTTTATATGCGCGGTGTGGACGCGATCCCCAGTCGATGTAGGACTTTAACACAACTTGATAAATTTCTTCTTATTGGAAAATTGCAATAAGTTATCACCTTGACATATATTCCCTTAATTTTATGTATATATAATATGTTAAATTTATATATCAAATTATAAAATATGTCGAAGAATATATATATATATATATATATATATATATATTAGGTGTTAGCTAGGTAGTCAACCATGTTCATAATTGGGCAGTAAATTATGGAAGTATAATGCTTCGTACACTCCTCCATAAACTCTTTTAATTCTACAATTGACATGTATTATTGAAGAAAATAAGAGGATATACAAAACATTGTTTCTAGCATGTTAATCTTTTTTATGAAGTTTTATTCATTATTTTAAAAATATATTATTAATCGATCGTATTAATTTATTTTTTTATTTTTTAATTATTTTTTAAAAAAATTATATTAATATTACAATTTATTGATATAAAATATTATACCGATAATTATTTTAAAGATAATGAATAATTTATCCGAGAAGATACTAAAGGATTTTAGCCTAAATTTAATCTCACTCTTGCAGTTGAAGATAATTTGGTATTTAAACATTTAAGCAACCAACACATAAAAAGAAAGGAAGAGAGAGAGAGAGTATAGTATTCCAAAGTAATTATGTTAGCTAGAGTCTAGCTAGTTGCACCAAACAATAGCATATGATCGTTAAAAAAAATTATGATCTGTAAATACTCTAATCATCAAAGCTAATCGAAGAAAGGGTTGATTATTTACTAAGAGCACTAGGCTAGTTGGCTACTCCTTGCCAAGACGAGGAATTTCTCTAAGTCCTTGTCAAATGTCAATTCTATATAAGATTATTGCTAAGCCATAGTCATCTAAATTTTACTTAATTTTTTAATTTTAACAAAATTAATTTCAATTTCAATTTAAAAATTATGTCAAAATTTATTGTGATACCCAAAATTTAAAATTCATTATTTTTTATTCCTTTAACTTATCAGTTTTAAATACTTTTAACACGTACATTTAATTAGCTTTTTAAAATTAAATTTATTTAAATAAAATATTTAGAGATGAAATCTTATTGAAAGAAGTATTGAATTAAAATATAAAATTAAAAAAAATTGAATACCATGAAAATTGTTTAGCCTAGTTATGTCAACAAAGGTTATTATTATTATTATTATTTGTGTCTCAAACTACTAAAATAGATAAATATCAATTATCTTTGTGATTTAGGTAAAGAAATGTAACAAATTGATTAAAAAAAATAGAAAATTATAAAAAATAACAATAAAAATAAAATTTTATTAATATTAAACTGATCTAATTAAATGTTTTTCATTGATATTGAATATGTCATATTAAATTTCGTATAATATTAAATATGTTTAAATATTTATAATTCAATTTAAACGATATTAAAAATGAAAAAATATAATCATTTTTTTAATAATAAAAATATATTATATCAATACAAATAATATTATTTTTATGGTTATAATTAAAAATATATATACCAAACTTTTTTTAAACTAGTTAGCTAAGTAGAGTCTAGTCATAGATACAAGTTAAGAAGAAATTATGAAGCTGGCCTGCAATATATTAATGGATATAAAGCAACCCTAATAATCTTGTGTATACGCAAACTAAAATGGTAATATTTAGAATAATAAGTTCATGGACGTTTATTTATACTTGGATAAAGACAGATGTATTATTTCTAAAAAGATTTTGTAAATCCAACGAAGTCTTAACAAAATGAACCAAATCTTTTTATAGGACATACCCAATCTAGGTTACATAATTAAATATAACTCACAAACGCATTATCTTATCTGCTTGTAATATTTTAGTCTGCCATACGTTATACCCATCCAGGGTCCAATGTACCTAAAAGGTCTAAACCTGATATACAGACAAAAGGACAAAGACAAAACACAAGTCTGGCTTTTTTTTTTTTTACTTTAAATTTTACTTAATATGCATATCTAAATAATATTACAATAGAATTTGAATAAATTAAAATGTGTTTTGCTATTTTGCTTCAACTTCATTCAATAAAATAAAATAAATCATCAATATATTAGGAGAGATTGTAAAAATTTAACTCAACATGACAAATGAATATTATTTCACAAGATATGATAATAACAACTATATAATTTTAATTAATTAAACATTATTTTATTTTATTTTTATATTTGAACTTACTAGCTAGAAGCTTATGATATTAAATTATTTTATTTTAAGGTTTAGGTGCACTCTTCGTCACAAATGACATTATGTAATCTACTAACTATGATTAGAATTAATTTAACTTTCTATTTTATAATTAAGATATTTCTTTTATAATATATTTCATATATACCGCATTATGTATTATGCTAAACAAAAACATAATGCATTAACAAAATGTATTATAATTTGTTTATACTTCACATATCTTTTATAATATATTATGTTGAGATTGTGGTAAAAACTTGTTATTTGATGATATATATACTTTCAACTAAATCTCCATCTTAATTACCGTTTTAACTTTTAAAAAAATTGACACTTACTTTTCATTTTGATATATAGTGATATTTTTGACACTGAATTACACATTTCATAGAGTATATAATTTTAAATAAAAAAGAAAAATTAAAATTTATAATACAAAATTACAAAAGAAAAGTACATACATAAATGATTGGGATAGAAGAGTGATGAGTATATGAATTCCTTAGGACTTAGGAGTTGCAATTTCAATAATAAAAAAAAAAAATTGGACATCATCTCTTTTATATATCTAAGCCTTGTTGTCTAAGTCTTTACCCATATTAAGACCTTGTAGCGGCTAAATAGTATAATATCCTTCCATATATATAACCTATAAAACATATTTAACCCCCAATAAATTCTTCTTCATCTGATCGATCTACTCTAATAAACTCATCTTAATCTCTCTCTCTCTCTCTCTCTCTCTCCAATTTTCAATCAAAATTTCAAGTCATCTCCATATATATATATATGATCTTTTAGAACTTTGATCATCAAGAAGTAGTAATTAAAAGTCCATCTAAATTAAATGTCAAGCCTTGAAGACACGAGATCACTATCCCAATTACAAGAACAGAACATCGATAGAGGGAAAGATCAACACCAAGAGAAAACAAATCTTGTTCATCATGCTGAATTAGATTTAAGTCTCTTTAACAAGGATTCAGATCAAGTTTCGAAATCGGAACTCAATTTCATCAATTTTTTTCATAAAAATAATTCAAGAGATCATCAAGATCCTTCTTCAAGTAATAGTAGTCTTCATGCTCATGAAAATAATGAAAAGCATCGTGATGATCATCATTCCAGGGTTTTCTCATGTAACTATTGCCAAAGAAAGTTTTACAGTTCACAAGCACTTGGAGGACATCAAAATGCACATAAAAGAGAAAGAACATTAGCAAAAAGAGGACAGATCATGAAGATAGATAGTGATGATTTTGGGTTTTCAAGTAGTTTACTATTCCCTTATAGATCATATTCAAGTATGGCTTCTCTTCCTTTACATGGCTCTTTTAATAGGTCATCATCACTTGGTTTACAGAGTCATTCTTTGATTCACAAGCCTCCTTATAGTTATCAAACAAACAGGAGTACTATTAGTCTTTCTTCTAGTTTTCATGGAAATAATAAGAGAAGGCTCTTGAGATTTCTTCATCAACCAGCAATTGAGAATAATTTTCAAGGATTTTCTGCTTCTTCACCAAGATTTGAAACTACTACTGAGAATAAAGATGAGTTTAAGAAACTTGACTTAAGCCTAAGACTATAAGCACTTTATATATGTTCTTTTCTTTATTATTATTGATTCAGATCATTTCTTTCTTTTACCTCTGCTGGTTTGTAACTAAATCTGTAAATGCTTAATTAGTATTCATATCTACATATTATGATATTTGATTTTCTTCTCTTTCTTTTTTTACTTACCTTGTTAATTGTTTCAAATGGAAATTTTAAATATATAATTTGTGTTTGACCAATAAAATATAAAAAGTTGAGAATCAGTCCTTTTAACTTAATAAAGGAGGATGTCTATGATTCATTGCATGTGCGTTAGAAAAAAAAATACTGTTAAAATTGAAAATCCAAAATTTGAATATTAATTAATAAAACTTCTTTGTATATATCAACTATATAATATCTTGAAATTATGCTCTAATGACATGGTACAAAAAAAAAACGTGCAATAAATTGGATACATCTGATTGTCACTTCTTAGTAGTGTTGAGTGTTAACTCATATGAATCCTGAATTGTGATTGATCTGGTCTTCTTGCGGATGATATTCTTTTATTTTAATTTAACTTAACTTTAATTCTAAAAGTAATGTATTTCGTACTTCTTGTTTATTTATGTTAAATAAAGAAGTTACATTTATCTTAATTAAATATAAATATATATATAAATTATTGAATTTTTAATAGGTTAAGTATTAAAAAACCTATAATTTTAAATTTAAGGAGATATAATTTCTTTATAATTCTATAAATATCACCTCTAATTTATTTTATAAAAAAAATGAAAAAAGATACATACCCTTCTCATTTATCAACATATATGCCCCCTACTAATTATTATTAGTTTTTATTTAAAAAAGTACTTTGTAGGAATGGGTGTAATTTCCAATTTTATATTTGAGTAGTATATGTTTTCCATTACTCATAAAATATACTGTTTATTTATTAGATTGATTTTTCTCTATGTTTTATTGAATATTTGTTTTTTTTTTTCAAAAAATATTTATATTAATTTTAAATTTCATTTGATCGAAATATCACGTAATCAAGTATTTCAATAACAATGAATAACTTCTCGTAATATTATATGCATAGATAATTTGTTAATTATTGATACGGATGTAAAATTAAAGATATAAAATAATAAAGTAATTGTATGTTTACTTACTAAAATAAGTCTATTAGATTCTAAGTACCCATAAAATTATAACAAAAAATATTATTCTTTTTAATTATAGATATTAATATTAAATATAATTATATTACTCATATTTCTTATCTAATTAAAACTCAAACCTCAAACTTTTTATATACCCAAATAAATTAAATATATTGAGCCATAAGCTCATTGATAATATTGAATATAGTTTGAACCAGTAAATTGCTATAGTTTTTTTAAGAAGAAGAAAAAAAAACCTTGGTATAGTCTAATGTAATGTAGGTATAATATACAACACTCCTGCTGTTGAACATATAAAGTACAACCATCTCTGTTTTTAGTTTTGCTTTGAGTTTATGAGAAATGATTAAAGATGAAAACTATTTACTTACATCATATTAGATTCAAATTGGATTCAATTATGAAATAGTTTAAATTAAATTATTTTAGATTTGAATTTGATTAGTTTGGGTAATATATGTAGGTTAAAAAACCCAACCCGTTTACCCATTTGACCACTTTTTATGTTTTACAAATGCAAAATATTGTAATATATTTTTATGTAATTAAAAATAAATTCAATCAAGAATAAAAAAAGATGAGTCTTATTACAAACCGTACTGTAATTAAAAATCAATATATTTTTATGTAATTAAAAAATGAATTTAACGAAGAAGAATAGAGAGATGAGTATTACTATAAACCCAATATATGAATCACATATAATTAAAAATATTAATTATATAATAATTATTTAAAATGATACTAATTAATAAAAAAATAAAATATTTATTAAAATAGTAATGATACTTACAAAAAAATTCATTAATATTTTTTGCATGTAGTAATACTTTTCAATAATATTTTGGTTAAAATTTCAAAAAAATAAAAAATTATAAATATTCTCCACAAGTTTCTTTGATTAAAAAAACACATCATGGAAAAAGAATTTTAGTGGTAAAATTAATAGATTTAAAAAGCCTTAATAAAAAGATTTATTCAATAATATTTATAATCAATATTATATGTTTTAAATTCAAACTATATCGAATACTATTTTATCTATAAAAAAAATTAAAATAAAAAATATCTACTAAATTGTTAGTAATTAATTTATATAATAAACTTTCAAATACAAATGTTAACATATACATAGATAGTGGAGTATCTTTAATCACATAGGAAACAAATTGCTAAATGTTAAGTAGTTGTACAAAAAAAGGTGTCTTGAAAGATGACCTGAATTGACCTGCATTTAATCCGAATCGTTTGTACTCAAACTGTTCATAATTTAATGGATAATAACTCATTCTATCTATACTCCGATTTATCCACTTCATTCTAATTTAATCTAACTCAAATGTATCGATACTCACGTAATTTTTAACAATCAAATCAAATTACATATCTAGGAATTAAATAGGGATCCAAGAGGATAGTGTGGCACCATATCAACTGATGTAGCACTTATGTACACACATAGGCACTAAGTAACTAGATAGTTTTGCATACAATAGGGATATGAAACAAAATTATCTTGATCTTTTTATTCTTATTAAAATACAAGTGTAAAAAATAAAGATGATATCAACAAATAATATTAACAGAAAACATAAAAAATATTATACTTAATTTTTTTTCCCTAAATAACTCTTGATGGTATATGCCACCTTTGTTGTGACTAAAGAGGTAGATCTAGCAATCCATATGAAAGAAAGAAAGACACATAAAAGAGGTAGTAAAAGTGTACTTTAAATTGAAGTATATAACATAATTTTTTTTATAAATGTTATTTTTATTTTTAACACTCTTCATGCAATACACATGTATCATTTTTATAACATAAAAAATATATGTTCTATTTATATTTAAAAATACAATACATGTTTTCTTATAGTTACTTTTTAAAAGTTAAAATAAAACCCATTGAATAATAACATCGTATTAAATTTTAGAAATTTTTTAACTAAGTTAATTGAAAAACTTGAAAATAAAATGCTACTTTGCTCGATGCTACGGAAGTATCAGCAACCTTCAATCATTCATCATTTTGCTGTGATATCAAATCATTGTGAACTTGACATGTCATGGTTTTTCACCTAGAGTATATATTATATACTTTTATATACATGGTGGGTCAAGATTCCCATGATGTTTACAAACCTAATCTCAGAATAATTATTGAAGATGTAAAGTAGCTCTCAATCTTTTGTTCCAAAAAAAAAGCAGCTCTTATTCAACTATAAGAGAGTTACTAATCATAACATTTTCAAGGAGAATCAGTTCTGTGATAGGATGAAAAGATGTTTAGCCCTAGTCTTGATTATGATTAAGAAAGTGATTCCATCTAAGCAATTGTTTTTTTTGCCGCATAGTGTTTGATCAGATGGGCTGTCCATTCATTATGTTACAATGCCTCATTCTTACCATTTTCCTATTAAAATATTCATCTCCTCTTCATTAACACTTTAAAGACACACCTGTTAGAATTAGAAAGTGGTACATGAACGAATTTTGTAGGCTATATCATATAGCTCCTGAGATTAGGTGAAACTTTAAAGCAAGACTTGGTCATCTCTCTTCACAACATATATTATCATTAGTTAAAGAATAGTTATCATCTTATAAGTATAAATATTTCATTTTGAAACATTTATAACTAATTTTTGCTTAGCTAAGCTAAGTTGTCCATTATCAATCAGACAATCATACAAAGAGGAACACTTATTGGTCCACAAGTATCATAATTTTTTACCATAGCGATTAAATTTTCTTTGACAATAACAGCCTACTTCAAACAAAAAGATCCCTATTAATAACCAGATTAATCAAACCTATAGTATGTTCAAACACTAGTTATGATTAAGACCAGCCAACTTATCCAAACAAATTAATACATCAAATTTACAACATCAGCCTTTATGAAACTTCGACCAAATTGACTTATTACCAAACCATGTGAATTACAAGGAGATCTACGAATGCCACTTGCTTGATATACAGATCTCATTTCCATCCATTTCAATTGGTAATGAATTTTTTTTCTTTTGAAATTAACTATCTATTAGCCAATGCTAATAGAATGTAATAATATTTTGAGAAAATGAAGCAGAACAAAAGCATTTTATTTCTTCTCAACAAAAGATTTTACTGTTCCCATCCATCTAATAAACTCAGTTTTATCTTTATTCTTCATGTATTCATGCAAGAAAATAGCAAGCTCATCAGTTATGTCCCTTGCTTCTAAGAATTCATATATCGAATCCTGCAGTTCATCATCTAACTCTCTGCACACAAATAACACCAAAACAAATCATAATTACCAGATTGCAGGCAAAATACTAGGGAAAAAGGGTTGGCTGAGTCACTTATCTTTAGTCTGAGGACCTTAGTCCATTTGCTTTTAGCAGGACACTTTAAGTACCTTACCTCTTTGACTATGGACACATAACTCCATTACCTCTTAGACTATGGACATATAACTCCAATTTGTACAGTAATTTAACAAATTTGTGGATTAATGATGTCAAATAGTATTCCACAGGTGAGGTTTTGGGTTATGAAAATTTGGTAAATCAAGTGTGAATTTTATTAAACAACTAATGAACACAATTTTAAAAATGGGAAGAAGATCCCTAGTCCTGTGAAGGAAAATGAAGGTAGCAGCTCATGGTTGATGGAGGTTGGATTTGAAGGGATGACGAACTTCAAAGAAAGAAGGAAGATGAAAATTAAGCTCCGTTTTGGGGAGTTTCTTCCATTTTTAAAAATTTCCAAACTTTAAAAGGCACCAAAATGGTCAAGGGTGCCAAACGTTCAGATTGGTTTGAAATGAAAACAAATATACTTCTTTAATGAAGTCACATGACTTTCATGTGGTCTGTGATGTCAAATTTTGGATCCATTTTTACCAATTTACTGCTCATAAAGGGTTAAGTGTCCAATAAGAAAAGCAAGGGGACTTAAGCTTCCTCTCCCAGAAACTAAGCACTTAAGTGTCCCTATTGTTAAAGGTTGATGACTCAAATGTCCCTTCACCCAAAAACAATAATTAAAATAAGGCTTGCTTGGTTTACGACTTTCTAAGCATGAAAACAAGCATATGAGGTAATAGAATTATCATACTTGAATTCAGGACCAGCATATGGCTGGGCTGGCATCTCAGGTTTACGAATGAAAATCTTGTTAATCTCTATACTATCCGGCCAAGCTGAGCACATGATTTCCAAGAAATTACCACCATTCTCCTTGGAGATACTCACAATCATGGTAATGTGAAGCTGCATATGTTCTCCAGCATTGTCACCACTAGACTTTGAAACAGGAACTGATCCATCAAACATTGTGGCTTCAACTTTTATATTTTCCTTGTCTCCATATTTTCTTTTCAGACTAATCCATTGCTCACCAGGCCGGTCTTCAACTGTAAATGATTTAAATTTTGTAACCGGCTGTAAAAGAAAAGAAGAGGAGACAATCAAGTAATTAGCCTCTGGAAAACCATCGGCAACTCTATTCAGGTAAAGCTAACAATTCTTTTAGGAGAAGAGCTAAGAATGTTGTCATGTGATACCTCTCTCGACTAAAAATGATATAATTATGCTACTTTTAATCTATTGCCCAGTTTTCTAAATGACATGAAGCAAAGTAACGGAACATAAGCTTCACCAATCACTTAGTGCTTAGCAAAAGCAGGTAGAAAAACAGACAGAAACAGCTTGCAATCTATTTGCCTCATGACTCTCGGCAAGTATACTAACAACTAAGTCCAAAATTGCAGTTCTTGAACCAGTTTGTAACTTTGCGAATATAAAATTCCCATACGACATGAAGCAAACATAATAAAGTATGCCCGTAAAAGTTCAAAATACTTCATTTTTCCTTTCTTTCCACTAAATTTCTAAGTAATCAAAATGGAAGCAATTGAAAGAAGAAGTTACCTCGGTCGGAGGAGAGCGCTCGAGCTCGTACTGGATCTCATTGCGGAGAAGCCTGAGAATGTTTCCTTCAAAAGCATATTTACGCATTTCGGAAATATAATTCCTTGAATATTGAGCTGAGAGCTTAGGGTTAAAGGGGAAGATGAATTTTCCTACTGCAAATTGCAGCGAGCGTGGCTCTTGTTGGAGATGCAAAGGTAAATTTTTGGAAAGTAAGGTTGAAGAAGAAGAAGGACAAAGAAGAGTTTTTCTCAAAGGTTGAATTAGGCGTGCCATTGATTGGAAAAACAAGAGAATGAAAGTATGTGGAAGAGACAAAAACTCCGCGGGAGGTTTAAGGAAGTTATTAGGGTTTAAGGACGATAACTGCAGAATTGCATAAAATCCCCACAATAAAGAAAGTTGAAATATTATATTAGGGGTATATTTGAGATTGGACGAAGGTTGTCCATGAAATTGTGCTTTAGATTGTACATATATATTAAATTTATTATTTTTATAAAAGGTATAATAAAAATTTATTTTATAAAAACGGTAGATTTACATTATCACACTTTTATAAAACTAATATATTTATATTTTTTTTAAATTTAAATTAATTCAATTAATAAATATAAAATTAAAGTATATTTTCATTGAATATAATAAATTTAAATTATATTTTTTCTTTAGGAGAACCAGATAAAAAAATTATAATATTTGAAAATAAAATATTAAATGTATATAATTATATAAATTTATATATATTTATATTAATTATTGTGCGTTATATATAATAATTTTTAAAAAAATATAAATAACTTTACCATTTTTAATATTATTTTATAACGTATCTTCTCAATTATTTGAACTTACCCTTCCTCTTCGAATGTATAGCCAAAATGTAACTTAAAAATGTTTACAATTTTACAAGGAATTGAAGTAAAAATAAATAAATAAATAAAACCTAATGATAATATGGATGAAGCGGAGGGATTGAAGTTGAATTTGGATTATTCAAATAAAAATTTGAATTAGTAAATTCAGTGGTTAGCTAAAGTTTACATAATAAATTAATGAATTCATAATTTTGTAGTAACTATATTTTAAAAAAAAATTAATTTGTTTTTTTAACACTAACGAGGACAATAAACCTTTTATTTTTAATTATTTAAGCAGTGATAAAATAAAAATTATAATTAATTTGTATCCCTTTTATTTAATTAATTTATTAATCTTATTTTTTTCAGCAACTTAAATTTCAATTAATTTTTTATCCTGTCGGCAAGGACCACCACAGCGACCTAAATCCCAACACCGGAATCCAATTCCATGATCACATGAGCTTCAATGCCGTTTCTTCACCAATGAACATTGGTTGCACCCTATCAAACAACCAAAAAGAAAACTGAACAATTGGGATCAAATTTTAAAGCAATGCGATATGAACACGAGGAAGTAAATGTTGATTCTTTAGCGTCAATCACATAGAACTAACAATCTTTGAAACTCCACCCCAAGCACCAATCAAAGAGCACAAAAAACGAGCCTTAAAAATCTGCGATGAAGTCCACAATCAGACACATAACCAGCGGAAAGGAAATCATTCACAGGGAAGCAAATAACCCAAATATCAAGTTTACGGAGGAATTAAAGTAAAAAAAAATAATTAAATGAAAGGGATTAAAATAATTAATTGAAATTTTCATTTTATCCCACATAAATACTTAAAAATGAAAATTTATTATCCGTTATTGTTAAAAATAAATAAATTAAAATTTTTCAAAAATCTTTTTCATATGATAGGTATTAAAAGAAAACTCTTTTAAAACATGATTAATTTGTGGAATTTTTGATAAAACATAATTATTGCAAAAATATCATAGTCTTTGATAAACTTTTTATGAAATTAAAATACTAACAAAAACGTGAGGAGCTAAAGAAGAAATTATCTAATAAGATTAAAAGATAAATGCATAAAGTACACCATCGATTAGACCCAGAATACAAGTTTACAGCAAACTCAACTTCCAAGCAATCTGATAGCGAACTCAACATAGTTCAAGTTTAGTTTTGATTTCACAGTTTATGAGAGCTGAAATAAAGATTGCGTTCAATGGGAAAAATATCATAGTTGGAGAAAGTAAACTGTTAAACCTATTAACTTTCATAATATAGTTCTAGCAAATAAGAAGGAAAGACAGCTATAGACCGTAAAATTTCTATTCTAGCTTCTCGCTCGTGCTCAACAAACAGACAGCCAGTGGCTTCAAACTCCCAAATAATAATATGCTTCTGTTTAGCAATTGAGCAAATGCTGATGCATCCTCCCTATATTTTGTATATGCGCCTGCTCTCAGTACGTCCAAAAACCAAATAAACAGACCGAAAAAACAAACAAACTAGAATTGACTCTCTTAACACAGGCAAGGCCAAATATATAAAGTATACAGGTAGAATGCACCATTGGAAGCTGAAAATTGTGTCATGAATTGAGACCTATGGTGATCCAAAATCATATGCTAACATTGTTCAGCCATTTGAAAAATGTCCCATGCAACATTTGCTGGTAAAAAATAATCATCAATTGCCCATCAACCTTCAAGCCATTGAGAAAAATGATACTGCCTGTTGTACAAAATTTCTTTCTGCTTTCAAAAACGGTTTTCCCTTTGGGGACATCCAATAAAATTGAAATATACTTTAAATGTTGGTTATCTATTCTGCTCTTAAGCTTTTTCCTCCTTCATGATCTACACAAAGCACCTAATCATGGGTCTTAACCTTCTGCTCCTGAAGGAAAGCATACGAAAATGGTGCTCACCCACTTGTCCTCCCTTGGCACAAGTCTGACCTCAAGTCTGGAGAGCTGGGAGGATCTTTTCCAATGGATTTGCCAGATTCTGAACTAACTGCTTTTCTGCTTGCCTCTGTTGTTGCAAGATGTTTCTTCCCATTAATATCTTCCTGGTTTTTCATTTCACTGCTTGATTGCTTCTTTGACTCTACCACAATTTCCTTCAAAGTCTCTTCAAGTTTATCTAGTCTCACTTTCACTTCCAAGAGCTCTGAAATAGGTCCTGTTTCTGCTTCTTCCTCAGCCTTTAGTTCCATTTCTTTTGCTTTCTCCTCTTCTTCTTTCTTCTTTTTCTGCTCCAATTCCTAAGAAGATTCTTATTTCAATTAAAGAAAGAAACCTTTAAATGGTTGTGAGCAAATAGCAAGAATGGTTTTGTCATGGACCAACAAACTCGAAACAGTTTCCATAATAAAGATATTAGATGTATCCCTGAGCTTGTGATGAAAAACACAAAACAAATCATAGAATATGAGGCTAGCAGAAAATTAAGGCTTATTGTACCATGCACCAATATCAAAATCTTTAGAACAACCACTTTTTATTAGTAAAAACATTAAACTTAAAACATAAAAAGAAATATCGATCAGAAAACTAAATCTATAGGCCTTTTCCAACTGTATTCTTCAATAACATGTGTAGAATAGAAGTCCAGCAGCTAGTAAATAAGCTCTATGCAAAGCTCAGAAGTTGGCCTTTGACAAAATCTAATTCTTTAAAACAAGCACTAAAGAGTAAAGACTCTACATTACAAGAAAAGTTACCTCTTCCATTCTTCTCATCTCATAGCGAGAATATTGAGCCACCAAGTATACAGCTGTAGCAGGGGGGAAAAAATTTATGAAACAGGAAAAAAATAAAAAGAGATAACAGTAAAACAGTAGATAATATGTGTCACAGATTCTAAATTTTTGTACCTAAAGATGGCATGCAGACAAAGAAGAATTGTACCAAATGGAAATCAAACCTGACAACAATATAAGCAGATAAGAACACATTGGAAGCAACAATGGGAATGCAATAAGGCATAAAGGTAAACAAAGTAGTTCTCAAATAGAAGTAAAACAAGAAAATAGTTTCAACCCTCAATTCAAAATATAGAACCAAGAACAATCAAGCTGAACAAGTGAGTTCACAGTTGGATAAGCTCTACAACAGGCATTTTAGCTGAGTAACTAAAGACAAAATGATGAGTCTTTAAATTGAAGTCAACGTGCATGCATAATTAAAGTATTTAAGCCAATAATAACATGTACAAATTATTCATAATTGAATTAGCTTTAAAAATAGCATATCAATTGTCTATAACTTGTACATATAAACATATCAATTTTACATATTCTGGATATAAATGAACGTATATTATATATAGTTTGTACATATAATTACGCTAAATATAACTAACATAAGGAGCTAATTCAATTATGTAGAACAATGTGTACGTATAACTACACTAAAATTTTATTTATGTTATATTAGGGCTAATTCAATTATTTAAAACATACAAATGTTATTTAAAATCCGGACTCCATAAAAAATATGATGATGTATCATGAATAAACATGCTCCATCCCAACCCCAATAATATTTGTTAAGTCCCACATTGGCTAAGAGTAAGGCAACAATGCTCCTTATAAGTCTGTGCAATCCTCTAACTCATAAGCTGGCTTTTGGGTTAAGAGTTAGGCCTGGGTTTCTAAGATGGTATCAGAGCTAGGCTCTTGGCTTCCTCGTCTCCATCGGCCTCGTCAGAACTGACTCAGGTGTGGAAGGGGATGTTAAGTCCCACATTGGCTAAGAGTAAGCGAACAACGCTTATAAGTGCAACCTCTAACTCACAAGCGAGCTTTTGGGTTGAGAGTTAGGCACAGGTTTCTAAGAAGTCAACAACGCCCTTATAAGTGCAGGCAATCCTCAACTCATGTGGCTTTGGGTTCGAGTTAGGCCCGGTTTCTAAGATGGTATCAAAGCTGGCTCTTGGCTTCCTCAGACTTCTATCGGCCTCGTGCGTAGAATCCGACCGTCTGCAGAATCTGACTCTAGCCGATGTGGAGGGGGGATGTTAAGTCACACATTGGCTAAGAGTAAGGCAACAATGCTCCTTATAAGTCTGGGCAATCCTCTAACTCACAAGGTAGCTTTTGGGTTCAAAGTTAGGCCTGGGTTTCTAAGAATATTGATTTGCTATCCTATTCCTTCACGAGCAGTTAAAACATTTGGGTGGTCGTATCAAGAGTACGTAAAAATTTATCATCTAGCTCTCTAATGAGCAATAAAACACTCAACATGACAGAATCAACATCCACGAAGGAAAAATATAATGATCGAATTGAGTCCCACATTGCTTAAGCATAGTGGGTGGGTTAATAACCACTTGAACACCCTTTCCTGACAAGCTAGTTTGTAGGGTAAGTTCTACTTAAGTAGTTGTTACAATTGGAATCAGAGCAGGTACCCTTCGAGATAACCCTCGTTGCAGACGGAGAGAAACTAGGGAGGACTACTACCAACGGATCCATAGTCATCCAAAATGTGGGAAGGGCTGCTACCATTGGGTCCGCGAAATCACCTATCTCATATAGGCCACCGTGAACATCGATTTTGAATGAGAGGTGGAATGTTATGACCCAAGTGAGTCCCACTCACTTAAGTATGAATGAGTGGGTAGGTTAATAACTACTTGAACACGTCTCTTACAAGTCGGCTTTGTAGGGTAAATTCTACCCAAAATGGTTGTTAAAAAGAGAAAGAGAGGAATCAACATTAACAACGTTAGGATGGAAAAAAGAGTAAACAAAATCATAAATATGCAAAGCTAAATAAAGAAGCATAAGAAATGAAATACCCAAATTTCTTTTTCTTAACGGGTCCTGTGAAGAGGATTTTAGCGGCAGTCATGAAGTCAAGCTTGTCCAACTGCCGATAGGCCTCGTCGTAGTTGGTCAAACTGGACTCAGCCTTGTCTCCATTGCTTTTGTTGGTAGACTTAGAGCAAAATGACCTTCTGGGTTCTTCCCGCCTGAGCCATCTACACAGCAAAAGCCAGTTAACTCTGGCTCGAAGCATGGCTTTGAAGTCTTGGGGTTGAAGCTAATTACGACTTATGACTGTGTAATTAATCCGAAAGTGTTCAAACTGCCAAAGCCCGAACCAAAAGAGAAAGTGTGCCTTCAGATTTTGCCTCGGTAGTTTGTGATTGCGAGACACTTCGGTCCATGATCTCTTACAGACATTTCATCGAATATGTCGTGCGCGTTACAAGAATCACTCGAAATACAAATGAGCGGGAGTGGCTGAGTCTCTAAATCTAGCACAAGTGCACAACTTCAAGCCATTTTCTTTCCACAATGACCAAACACATTACAATTCACACGAAGAGCTCTTCTGGGTTTGTCTCCTGCATAGTTGGGATGATTAGAATTTAATCTTTGACTTGACCGATAAGGGTTAGTGTTTTGGTTATATAAGCATATAAGGCTGTAGCTACGTTAAAATATTGTAGGGAATAATAATAATAATATCCCTCAAAAATTAGAACTATTAAAACAATAAAAATAATACAGTAATAATATTTAATCTCTATTTAATTAAATAAGTTTTAATTTAAGAATATTTAATATTGAACGAATTTAAATAATCTTATTTTTAAAATAAAATAATATATTAGATTTTTTTAATAAAGAAAATATATACGATAGACATAATATTTAAATTTTTATATATTTATTTGTATAAATTTTATAAATCTAAAGATTAAATCATATATTTTAAAAATTTAAAAACATATATTTCAATTTGGATAAAATTTGAGATTTTAGTCTTAAAAAAATAATTACTTAAATTGTTAAACAACTTATATTTTTGAGGAAATGATTAGAATAGTCTATATTAAAGTATTGTAATATTTTCCTTTTCTTATTATACGATATCGTT
Organism: Hippophae rhamnoides; assembly: GCA_033030585.1. Lineage (NCBI taxonomy): Eukaryota > Viridiplantae > Streptophyta > Magnoliopsida > Rosales > Elaeagnaceae > Hippophae > Hippophae rhamnoides. The sequence continues at coordinate 21,830,866 of CM065437.1, read as the reverse complement.
TTCGAATGACACATTTACATTTTTATCTCTTAAAATTGAGTGTATATCAAAGATCGATTAGACTAGACAATTTTCATTGTAGTATATTATCACACATCATCTCTACAATCTTATCTTGTTGATATGGCTCCTATTCAACCTAAACAATGATTCTCGTAATTGATTTTAGATAATATTATTTACAACAATGAGATTTGTGGGCTCCATAACAATGATGGAGCAAAGGACATCCTAATCGATCCAACAATTATCTTTTTACATCACTTACTTTTCCAAAGTTAGTGATAAGATGGACGAAGAATGAACATGAATCATCAAATTGATAATTTTTTGACCAAAACTAATGAAGAAGTAGTATAAAGGTACCAAACTCAATGGTTCATACTCTACTCTCACTAGCTACAAATCCTAAAGCTCTAATATGAAATTTTGTGTCATTTATTTGGAGAACGAACTCAAACTAAATACTCCCTTTAGCCCAATGAAAACCCATGAACATTAAAAAAGAAGCAACATAAAAATACAAAAATGAATCGTGATTATGAGCCCCAGATCAAAAGGGACTTGTTTGGCCTTCAAAATATCAAGAATATCATAAGCGTCTATGAGGAGTTGATCTAGAACTACCCTTACCTCCTCCTCGGAACTCTAAACTGGTATAAACATGCACACCATTGTTTTACACGGTTGTCAAACTCTTAATTGTCTTTATCTTTGATTCTAGGCATGATTATTAAGAACAATTAAGAATAATATTTGATTTAAAGTATTCAAATACAAAAGTTATTGTCAAAATTGTACTTAACATGTTGTATTCAAATACAATTGACATATCTATCTTGTATGAATATATTATATTCACTTTTAGTTTTATATGTAATATATTATATTCAAATGTAACATGTTACATTATTTTTGTCTTTATTGTTTTTATCTTTATATTTAGATGTAACATTTTATATCATTTTTATATCTTTATATATAACATATTACATCCAACTATAACATGTTACATCGTTTTTATTTTTATCTTTATATTTAGATGTAACATTTTATATCAAATATGGTGAGTTTGTCAATGATCTCAAAGGAGTTCTAATAAGATTGTAATAGATAGTTGGAGCTCCAGTAAAACCTTTTATAAGCAATTAGAGTTCTAATGAAGTCGTCTCTCGTGGGTGGGATTAAAGGTTTGGATTAGGTTGAGATTTTAGGCTTAGAAGATAGTTTGATAAAATATAATTTAATATTCATACTAAATTGTGAGTTTTGACTTTTATTTTTTTTTTAGTTTGAAAAAAATGAACCCTTAGATTATATGTATGTTATTTAAGTCCTTCTGTGTATATTTTCTTATAGCGAGCATACCAACTCTTCCGTATTTCAGAAGGCCCAACGGATTGGCCCAAAAAAGAAGAACAATATCTTTTCCTTCTTCTTTAATTTAATTTGGTAAATAGAGGTTTTTAAAACATAGATGAGGATATGGCCCATTGTTTTATAGTGCAACACCATATACTGCAATAATACGAGTTCAAACCTTTTTTTGTTTTTGTTTTCAAGCGATAAGCATTAAATTAAATGTAATTTAATTAATTTTATAAATAGTGATGAAAATACTCAATATTACTCACTTGTGAAAATAAACACACACACAAGTACTTCTGCTAACATTTGAACCTATTTAATAAAAATCTCAATTTTTATACTATTTGATTCAAGACTTAACTCTAAATTTTTAATATGTTAAACTATTAAATTACAGCTGATTATAAACATGTTAAAAATATATTTTTATAAATTAAAACTCTTTTTATGTATTTGAGAAGTAAAATAAAAACACTTTTAATTATTATGTCACCCATTATTTAAGTAATTTTAGTTCTTTTTTGATAAGTAGGTACTCTTTACTTCTCAAATAAATACTTTTCTAAATTGTCGCTTTTTTGAGAAATAGACTCGTTAACTAAAACACAAATAGTATGAAATTCTACAACACACTACCTGTGTATGAAATTCCTCATAATTTTTTTTCTTCAAATTATCCCATCTGAAAACATTAATTATTTTCCTTTTTATTAATGTAAAAACGTTTTTACTAGATTAAAATAAATTTGTATTTAAAAAAATTATGAAGCCTAGTTTTAAAACAATATTGTCTAATAATTTGTTGTGGAATAGTCCACTCAGGGCAGGCATGCAATGGACAGAAAGAGTTGAGGTAGAATTTCACTTATATAATTGTCATTGATAATTTTTAATGAGTTGTTAATGTCTGATATGATTTAATATATAAATACGATAATAAATGTAATAAATAATTATTGATTATTATTTGATATTTGTTGAAAATTAGTGTTAAAAACGTCAATGTCAAAGGTCAAGGTCTAAACGCCTTTTTAAATAAAACAAGTTCTCTTAAAGCTATATTATTTTTTTCATATTTTCATTACAATTCTATAGTTATATATAAGGAAATTTACTCCTTGATTTACTCTTTGAATTAAACATTCTTTGATTTATTTTTTAAATTAATGATTTCTTATTTTATTCATTGAATTAAGGATTCCTTGTTTTACTCATTGAATTAAGGATTCCTTGTTTTACTCATTGAATTAAGGATTCTTTGTTTTACTCCTTGAATTAAGGATTCATTATTTTTCTCCTTGAATTACTCCTTAAATTAAGGACGACAACTCTTTAATTTACTCCTTAATTTACCCCTTGAATTAAGAATTTATCATTTCTTAATTTACTCATTAAATTATTTCTTAATTTTATATACAATACTCCCCCTCAAGTTGGATTCATAAGGTTTATGGATCTAAGCTTGCATAGAAGTCGTTGAAACTGATTAGAAGCAAGTCAACAAAAATAAAACTAACAAAAATGTTGATTATAAATGTTGGTATTCCGTTATGTTACATCCCAACGTTAACATTATTGTCACATGAATGAAAGTTATATTTATTGAGTATTCTTCTTTATTTATCTTCTCATCAACTTTATTTTCATTCAGTTAGGGTTTTGAAATCCTTGAAACAATATTAAAACTTACAATATAAACTTATTTGATAATTATTTTGATTATATTTTTAAATAATTTTTGAATCAAGTATATTTGATAACAATTTTTAATTTTTATTTTCACATTTTTAAGAAATCACTACCAAAATATAAAGTGAATCATAAATTTTTAAAATAAGATTTTTAAATAAAATTTTTGATTTCTATATATTTTTTTCATTTTCACCGAACATTTTTTTAGAGAATAAATTAAATCTTACGATTTTTATATTTATAAGTATTTAAATAAAATGATTAAAAACATAAAAAATTTAAATAATAACTAAAAAAATTCTTTATTTTTTACGTTTTAAAAAAATAAAAAAAAAACATAAAGCATAACCAAACATATTAGGGACTACTTTTACAAAAAGTTAAAAATCATAAAACCAATTATTTGATCATAAATCACTAATCAAAATCATTATCAAATAAATTCTCATTACTTATCGATTATATATTCTTGAATAATGACATATAACATTATTCGTATATTAATTAAATTATAATTAATAAAAGTCCATGATTTAAAAAAAACTATAAATATCATAATTATTACGAATAAAACAATAAATATCAATGATAAAGTTATAAATAGGATAGATATGTTTTAGTAATACAATGTATCATCTTATATAGAATATCATATATAAGGATGATAATTTATATATAATAGTTTGATTCATCAAATCAAATTCAAATTAAACACGAATTGAATTAAATTTATTTCAAATAGCTCGAAACAAATCGAGTTGGGTTGTAAATAGATTTAAGTCAACCTATTAGTCTAAAATTAAATTAAAATTATTTTAATTTTATAATACATATCTAAAATATTATAGATGATAGTATGAATTGAAATTAATAAAGTTTGAAATATAGTATATATTATTTTAAATCTTAATGTTTAAATAATAATATAATAATATGTTATTAATGTATATATTTGTATGATTGATTAGTTATTATAATATTATTTTTTTATTTTTATTGGTTCATATAATAATGTTAATAATAATAATAATTTTTAGTATCATTTAAAAAAAAGTTGATTTATTACAATTTGGACAAATATGAGCTAATTTAAGACATTTTGTTTACATTGAGTTAATGTTTATTAATTTAAATTAAATTAAATTTAATCAATTAATTAAATAAATTAATTTGAATTAACATATATTTATTCATTATAAATAACATGATAACTTTTCTTAATAAGTTTTTAACAATATTAATAAATGGTATAATATCTTTTCGTATCTAATTGTGAATTAAAAAACAAATTATAATTTTTTTAAAGATTTAACGTGAATAAAGAAGTTTATATTAAAATTATAAAGGAATTTTATATTATAAAGATTTATGTCATTAAAGACATAAAAGTAAATAATGGATAAACTGATACTATTCATGAAACTGATTACTTAAAAACTTTTTTCATTATTGATAAATGCATCATCCAATGATATAACAAACATAAATTTATAAATTATTCATAAATATTTTTAAATAAATAAATAATTAAATATTAAAATAAACAGTAAAATTAACTACAAGTCTAAAATGTACTTGCAAAAAAATCATCTTAATATTTATAATCATTATTTTTTATAAAAATTAATATCTATTTTATTCATTAAAAAATTATTAAATAAAATTAAATAATTATTTTATAAAATATATAAATAAATAACGTATTTATATAATCTATTTAAAATATACTTTAATTATAACAATGAACTCATAAGTTATCCATATATATTTATGCTATAACTTAATATTATTTTATAAAAATATCTTTATTAATTTTTAAAATAATTTAAATAGATAACATAATATTATATAAAAGTTAATATACATTTATGTGATATTAAAATCTATGTTCGAAACAACCCAAATTCCATTATTTTACGGAACCAGATATATATATATATATATATATATATATATACACATATATCATCAACAACGATAGGTAATATAAATAATTAAAATAAAAGAGAGCTAGTAAACATTAGAAAGAGAAACACGGTGTGGCTCTGCCACCGACCAGTGGAACTGTGGAACCCATTGCAGAAGATTCTCATTCTCTTCTATAATAATAATAATAATAATAATAATAATAATAATAATAATAATAATAATAATAATAATAATAATAATAATAATACAACCAAATCAATATTTTAGGGGGATGAAAAGGCCATCGCTGATATTTGGGGAAGCAGTTAATCTGTAAATGAAAGCAAGATCGAGCAGAATGTTGTGGAAAAAATCTTGCAGCAATGGGAATAATGGATCTGTGGCAGTGTACCTCAATGTCTATGATTGGCCTGTTTTGGTGGGTTTGGTTCATTGCCATGTTGAAGAATGAAGATTCAAATAACACGTAGATTATTTGATACTGGGTGGAAGAGAATGTGCTGAAGAAAAAATAAAAAGAAAAAAGAAAAAAGAACGGTGTTCAAAATATTTTAAAAAATATTATTTTACATATCTTGAGATATAATTTTAATCATTAATTGTTAACGTTGATGATTAAAATTGAGAAAATAAAGAATCTTTAAATCAGTTTCTCTCTCCTAATCTTTCATTTTTACAAAATGTTTGTTTTTTTAGTGATAGAAATGTTGTTTTTAGGCAACGAGAGGATCAATTTTCTAGTACTGAAATATTTTCACTCAGCTACAAGCTTCATCAAAATACATCATTTATTTGTTTTTTTAATAATTTATTAATCAATATTATCCATAAATATATATATATATATATTACTTATTTATCTAAATTAATAAATAATAAATAGTGTCACGCGTGCCTAAATCTTAGATTCCCTCGGCTCAACAAACAAAAATAATCTTTATATTTTGATAAATAAGATAAACGCATTAATTAATATTTTTTTCATATTAATTAAACCATTATATTAGATTTCTACTTAACTTTTCTAAATTTAAAAAACTCGATTCACCCTAATATCTTTATTAGAGAACACATCCTACTAACTCCATAAAACATTTAAGTATATATCAAAATAAAATACGATGACCATAAGTATAAAAAAAACATATATGAACTCTAAGTATCAATTAGATAATATCAAAATCTATAAAATCATAATTTTTTAATAACATATGTACATTAAATGTTTTTGGAGGTAATCCTTTTGTCAACGTATCTACACGAGGGTGATGCTAATATGCTCCATTGAGGTCTTGTTTCTGAACTTCCTTATATTTCCATTTCATATGTTTAACACTTTTAGAATAATTTTCGTTCTTATAGAAGAATATTGGTGCAAAATTATCATAATAAATTTTTAGTGACTTGGCAATACTATCGATAATTTCAAGTCTTAAAATAAAGTTTCGCAAACAATTTCCTTGAATTGTAGTTTCTAGGGGTGAGCATCGGTTCGAAACCGTAAGTTTTAGGTCAATCTGAATCCGATCCGATCCGAAGCAAATTATAAATTATTCAATTCAAATTCGATCCGCTATACATGCCAATCTGAACAAATCTGAAACCGATAATTTTAAGTCAATCAGAATCCGAATACAATCCGATCCGAAAATTATTTAATCAAAAAATTATTCAGTCTGAATCTCATTTAAATGTCAATCCGAATCCGATCCGTTGTACATGTTAATCCGAACAAATCTGAATCCACCAATTTTAAGTCAATCCGAATCCAATCATATCCAAAAATTATTCAATCCGAATATGCTTTAAATTCCAATCCGAACGGATATAGTTAAAATTTTAATTTAAATCTATTAAAAAAATTACATAAATAAGTAAATTATGAAATATCAATATGATCTGAACTTTTATAAATGTCAATCCGAACAAATCCAAATCTAATATAATTTCAACATATAAGAAAAATTACATAAAATAAAAAAATCTAAAATAAAAATATTTTTCATACAAATTAAAAAAAAGACAACATGATTAAAAATAATTTAACAAAAATAATCAACATCAATTACATAATTTAACTCCAAAAAATTAAATATCAATTACATAAATTAACACCGAACAGTAAACAGCAACGGTAGAGCAAAGATTGACGAGCAGTAACCGGCGAGCAGCAAGTAGAGTGCAGCGTGCAACAAGTAGAGTGTAGCGTGCAGTGCGGCTGCGGTGGGACATCGAGGTGCGACATCGTAGCGGCGAGCGAGAGAACGAGAGAAGCGAACAACGGAATAAGTAGCGGAGTAACATATAGCAGTAGAACAGAGAGCAACATAACAACGATTAGCAGAACAACGAGTAGTAGAACAACGATCAGTAGAACAGCGAGCAGTAGAACGGCAAGCAGCAGAACGACGAGGAGCAGAACCTGAAACCAGCAATGGAGGTAGAGAGAAAGATGGAAGCAGCTGGAAAAATATTAGGATGGAGGGAGAGAAGGATGAAGGCAGAGAGAAAATATTAGGCTTTCTAAGAGATGTGCGGCTAGGTTTAATAAATTAGGTTAGATAATTAGGTTTATTAATTATTATATATTTATTTTAAAATAATATATAAATATATCGGATCGGATCGGATTATTCGGATTTGAATATTTTCAATCCAAATCCGAGTGGATTGATAAAATCCAATCCAAATCTGATCTGACTTTGGATCGAAACCACTCATTTTTTCGGATTTGATCGGATATTTTGCTCACCCCTAGTAGTTTCAAAACATGTCATAAACTCAACCTCTATAGTAGAAGCAACAATGATAGATTATTTTGTAGTTTTGCATGATATTGCTCCTCTAGTTAAAAGAAACAAATAGCCAAATGTGGACTTTCGTATGTCCTTACATCTAGGAAAGTATGAATCTAAATATCCAATCACCTCAAGATAGCCAAATCTCATATAAGTGAGCATATGATCTCTAGTTTTTTGCAAATATCTCAATACATTCTTTGTAACCTTCTAGTGATCTATTTCTGGATTACTTTGATACCAGCCAAGCATTCTAACAGCAAAACTAATGTTTGATATGGTATAAGTTTGAGCACATATTAAGCTTCTAATGATGCATAAGGAATTCCTTCCATTTGTTTTCTTTCCAAATCATTCTTTGGACATTGCATCATGTTGAACTTATCTCTCTTTTGAATTGGAACAAGCACTTTTTCATTCTAAATTTCTCTAAAACACTATTAATATATGTTTTTGAGACAATCTCAAAAATCCTTGTGATCTATCTCAGAATATTTCTATTTCAATCACATAAGTTGTCTCATCTATATCCTTCATTTTAAAGTTCTTTGAAAGAAATTTCTTGGTCTCATGCAACAAACGAAGATCATTAGTAGCTAGCAAGATATCATTAAACATATATAATTAAAATTATAAGCTTGCTTTCACTGATTTTCATATATATATATACCCATTGATGGTGTTCTCCTTAAATTCAAAAGATGAGATGGTATCATTGAACTTAAGATATCATTAATGGGAAGCTTACTTAAGTTCATATATTAACCTTTTAAGTTTATATATCATGTATTCCTTTATTTTAATAGAAAAACCCCATGTTGATATATACACACCTCTTTTTTTAAATTCCCATTCAAAAAGGAAATTTTTATGTTAATTTGATGTAACTTTAAATCACAAATGAGATACCAAAGCCATAATAATTCTAAAAAATCTTTTTTAGATACTAGTGACAAAGTTTGCTTATAATCAACACCATCCTTTTGAGTGAAAATTTTGGTAATAAGTTTGGCCTTGTAATGTTTGACATTACCACTTGAGTCGTGCTTGTCTTAAAGACCTATTTACACTAGACTTTTTTAAAAACATTTAGGAAAATCAATAAAGTCCCCAATTTTATTATGTTTCATTGATCTCAACTTATCTTTCATAGTATCGATCCATTTAGAAGAATTAACGCTTTCAATGGCCTATGAAAATGAAATTGGGTATATATCAATTTCAAACTCGAATTCTGGTTCTTATAGATATACCACGTAATCATTTAAAATAGTAGACCTTTTTCCCCTTGAGACATCCTTAATTATATTTCTTATGGTTCATTAATATTATCTTTAGTGGGGTTTTCTTGATCATGTATTTGTTATTCTTTTCTATTATTGAACTATTCAATCATAGGAGTAACTTTAAAAGAAGTTAAGGGCAAAAAACATTCTACCCTTGTTTCTTTAATTTTCACATTTCTTGGTTCTTGACTCCCACTAACTTCATCATTCTCAATGAACCTAGTATTTTTCAGTAAAATCTATACCTTTTAGAGTTTTTTGGATAACCAATGAAGAATCCACTAGTTATTCTTGAATCCAGATTTTTTCATGTGGATTACAGATCCTTACTTCCATCGAACAACCCCGAACATATAGATGCCTACTAGTCCACAAATTAAAAAGAGTCTTTGGAACTACCTTACTAGGAACCTTATCTAGCAAATACATTTTAGTTTTGAATGCATGCATCCATAATGATAGGGGTAAAGATGAATTACTTAACATACTCTTAACCATATCTAATAAAGTATGATTTTTCCATTCTTCTATACTATTTTGTTGTGGTGTATCTTTCATAGTGTATTGAGCACATATGCCACTATTTTCTAGGAATTTAACAAATGGGCATACATTGACCAATTTTAGCATATTTTTCATAATATTTACCATCTTTGTCAGACCTAACAACTTTCGCTTTATGTTTAATTGTCTCTCAACCTTATTAATAAACACCTAAAGGGCATTTACTAAATGATATTTTTTATGCAATAAATAGACAACTAAAACATGAAGAAGTATCAATAAGGGTAATAAAATATTTTTCCTCGCTAAAAGATGAAACATAAAAGGGCCCACATATATTGTTGTGTATTACTTGAAGAAATTGTGTGATTTTTGTGGCTCTTTTTTATGTGTTTTGTTTGTTTTTCTTTATCAATCTTTATCAACCCACACAAATTTCAAGATTGGTAAAATCTAACTCTGGAAGGATTTCATTCTTTATCAATCTTTCCAATCTTTCATTAGAAATGGGACCAAACGTTTATGCCACAATCAAGCAGAACATTCAATAACTAAACTACGTTTAGTTCCAACATTATAATACAAGGTTAAAAGGGTTTCTACAAAAGTATTATCAAGTTTAAACTTGTATAAACCATCACAAAGGATGCCTGAACTAATGGCCTTGTTTTATTTAAACAAACTAAAACATTTATTTGCAAATTTGAAAGAGTATTCGGTTGAATCAAGTTTGAACAAGGAAACTAAATTATAGGAAATAGCAAGTAGATAAAGAGTTTGAAAAAATCTAAATGATATCCAGTATTTAAAAGTAAATGATAAGTTCCAATAGCTTTAACTGGAGCTTTGACTTGATTTCCTATGAAGACAAACTTTTCGTTTGGATTTGTTGTTTGGCTAGTAAGGAATTCCTGCATCGTATTTGAAACATGAGTAGTACAGCTAGAGTAAATCCACCAACTATTATAAGGAAATTTAGCTAAATTTGATTCAAAACATACAAAAGCCTTAGAATTACCTTTCTTTTCAAACCATGCCTTATGTTTTAGACAATCTTTTAGAAAGTGTTCGGATTTCCCAAACAACACTCATCATCCTTATGTTCCTTCTTATGGATTTTAGAAAATGACCAATTTACCTTAATTAGTTCATGCTTGCCCTTTCCTAACTTTCTCCTAGCTTTTTTTCCAACTACTTGATGTCTTGCAAGATAAAGAAAATGAGTTCCTTGATTCTTAAGCCTAATTTCCTCTTGAAGTATTCATTCACATTTAATTTATTTTCATGGTGTTATAGTTTATTTGGAATGGGGCATAATCATAAGGCAACGAGCTTATAATAAACTACGCAAGGAAATCTTCATCAACCTTCATCCTAAAGGTCTTAAGTCTTGCTAATATGTTTGTTATTTCAATGATATGCTCATACATGTTATGAGAACCATCAAATTTAATGGTGGTTAAAGTAGCCATTAATGTCCCAGTAAGGGACTTGTTAGCAGTTTGGGAATGCTTTTTCACAAATTTAAAGAATTTAATACACTCATTCGCATGAACACTAGGTTAAGTTGTTTGACCTTTCTACATCATGGTAAATCTTTTCTTCCTTACTATTGGTAGTAATAATGGTAGTAGGTTTCTGATTCAAGTAATAAATCAAGATTTAAGACACTGAGATGAAATTAGATTTTTTCACACCAATAAGAGAAATTAAGTCTATTCTATATTATAACAAACGTATCTTGCAAATGAATAAAAATAATTACAGGTACTATAAGGATAATATTATGCTCAGACATTAATGCTTTGAGTTATAAACCTAAATACTTAATAGAGATTCAAATTATTAACAATAAATGTACATGGGTACTCTCTTTTGGGTCATATAACGGTACACAAAATAAACATAATGATGCTGAAAAGATTTCAGTAATTTGAAAACTATTCATGAACTATATAGGAATCTTTACTATCTTCGCATATGAAAATACAACCAATAGAGCAAATTAGTTTCAAAGAGTTACGTTCATTAATTATAAGAACTAATCAATCTTTGGGCGATTTTTAATGTCTTATAACAATTAACTTAATTTATCTATAAATAATAATTATAATATCATGTCATTTGTGAGCATTAATATTATGGGTTTATGGGTAATTAAAGATTACTTATGCAATTAAAATTAAATAAATATTTTAGTTTGATCAATTTGTTGACTAACAAACCTAATCTTTTTGTTATGTAGAACATTTTATGTTAGTGATGCAAAGTATGTTCTATGGTGTTTTTTATAGGCAAAGATAATATCATTTTTCTGTACTAAAATATTTTCCCTCAACTACACGCAAGCTAGTGGTTAAGAGAAATAAGGAAATTTATCCCTCTAAATACACGTTCCATCAAAGTGCATAATTTATTGACCAATATTATCTATAAAGATATATATTCAAACCAATAAATAATAAACTGTGTGCCACGTTAACCAAGATCTTACAATATCTAATTAAGAAATGGGTTGTGTGATTTTTATGTTATTTTTATAGTTTTCAACGTTTTAATGTATTTTTAACATATGAGTTTTTAGTGAACTTAACAATGCAAAGAAGAAACAATGATGATGATAGAATCCAGAAGAAAATGTTTTTTCATTGATGCTCATCAAAATAGTTACACTTACTATTTATAGGGTGAGTTAGTTACAAGTTAACTAATACAAGAATGATACATATATAACGTGACTAACTAGGAAACTACTATAATAGTTTTGTAACACTCATCCTCAAACTTAAGGTGGCTTGACCTCCATAAGTTTGCTTTTTAAATCCATGAATTTCGTCCATGTAAGAGCTTTAGTTAGCAAGTCTACAAGTTGATATTCTGATGGAAAAAAACTCTACCAACCCTTCTTTTTTTAGCACATGTTCTCTTATGAAGTGTATGTATTTCTTGACATGTTTAGTATGGTGATGGAGTATTGGATTTTGAAAAAAGCATTTTGCACTAACATTGTCATAAAACAATAAAGGTGACTACTTGAGTTTTATTCCAATTTCTGATGGAAGTGGTGTATGTATTTCTTGACATGTTTAGTACGGTGATGGAGTATTGGATTTTGAAAAAAGCATTTTTGACTAACATTGTCATAAAACAATAAAGGTGACTACTTGAGTTTTATTCCAATTTCTGATGGAAGTGGTGTATGTATTTCTTGACATGTTTAGTACGGTGATGGAGTATTGGATTTTGAACAAAGCATTTTGCACTAACATTGTCATAAAACAGCAAAGGTGGCTGCTTGAGTTTCATTCCAATTTCTGATAGAAGTGAGACAATCCATTTAATCTCAAATGGTAGGGAAGCTAATGCTATATATTCTAATTATGTTGGGGATCAAGACACTAGTCTTTGTTTGTAAGAGGTCTATGAAAGGAGATTATCTATAAGAAACACACAAAATGCTCCTACACTTTACCTATCATTTGGGCATACTACCCAATTAGCATTAATAGAGAATGCCACGAGGTCTAAGGAAGTTGATTTCAACATTTGTAAACCATAAGTTGAGGTGCCTGGTAAATATCACACTACTCTCTTCAAGGCTTGCATGTGTACATCGATTAAAACAGTTAGAAAATGACACAGACAATTGATTGAAAATGCTAATTCATGTCGTGTGATATAGAAATATTGAAGCGCATCTACCAAACTCCCATACCGAGTAATAAGATCAAAATTAAGAAGGCTGCCATTTGACTTAGACAACACCCCCCTTTTGACCATAGGAGTGGCTATAGGCTTGCATCCATTCATGACAACCCCTACCAATGATCGGCACACAAATTGTGTGTGCAATAAATACACAAGTATACGTATTGCAACAAGTAATATAATGATAAGAAAGATTGTTATCACGGAAATTATTTTATTAGAAAATAATTTTTAAAACTAAAAAAATGAAAATCATTTTTTTTGTGTTTTTATATTTTAAGGAATCAAAATTAAAATAACTAAAAGTAAATAATAATAATTAATTAAATCAATTTTGGTAACTAAGAAGATATATGAGAAAATATCTAGGAATACTTAATCCCCCAATTTTCTAAACATATGAATTGCTAAAATCCCCTCAATATAATTATCAATTAATTACATGATCAATTGAATATAATCTAGTATGTATTCCTATCTCAAGTAAACTACACACCATATAATAATTAATTTAATTATACTCTCATATCAATTAAATTACATATTACTCATTAAGTTTATCAATTATGGATTACATACATAAGAATCATACATCTTTGCCTAGAAACTATGCATGTTATTCAATCAAGACAAATAATTAAATAATTTTTTTAAATCTATTTAATTGCCTCTATAGATAAATTGTTGACCAAACAATTAATATCATAAAAATTAGATTAAATAATATAATTAAATTATAATTATAATTAGGATAAAATATTATTTCATCATATGATGAAAATTGGGTTCATAAGATCCCTAGATTGATAAATTAACTACACATAATTGTGTATATAAAGCTCATATTTTTCATAAAAGAAGACATAAAAATTGATAAAAAAAGAGTGGAAGAAGAAATACAATCAATCTCTTGAATTGTAGTACTAATTTTCTCTTGAATCTCCACCAAAATTGTATCCCCTCTTAAATTGTTTTGTATTTTTCTCTCTTTTTAACTCCAAAAATGACCAAAATTAAGCTAATGATTGCCTCTTTAGGGTTTATGGGTGATTAGGGGCTTAAATATAGCTCAGGTGCAATCTGAACAATCAGATAAGCTTTAGATCCAGGATTGAGATCAAAACAAGTAAAACTAATAGTACAAGCTAATCATAACGTGATACGTGGTACATAAAATTCACTGGGCGATTCAGAGCGTGATGTATGGTAGGGTAAACCTATCAAAGTCAACGCTTACTAAGTTAGTGCCACGTGGTGCAATGTGGTGTACATGTGGGATATGGGGAGCAATCGCATGGTGACACGTGGTAGTGTTGTTTGACCGAGCTTCAAAGTCGGATTAAGTGTTGTACTGACACATGGAACGCTGTTTGTCCTCCTCACATGCAGCGATGTATGATTTGTTGTCCCTACATACATGGAATCCACATGGATTTCCCAATCAACTCCTATGCTTGTGTAGTAGGACATGTGCCAACTCCTGAATGGCCCTAGATTAAAAATTCCAAAAATTATATTTTTATCCCATTTCACTAAAAGTTTTATATTTTAATATTTTTGGCCACAAAATACTATTTATTAAATAAAACAAGTAAATATTAAGTAAAAAAAGTGTACTAATGACTCTATTTTCATAAAGTTATCAACCAAGCAAAGCATGAATATATTTGGACAACCTCAAAAAGAGACTCTGAGGAGTGTGAGTAACTTGGAAGCCTAAAAAATAGTTTAGGGCTCCCATATCCTTAAAAAGGAACACAGTATGTAGCTGAAGAATAAAAGAATGAAGAAGAGTAATACTAGTACGAGTAAGCATTATGTCATCAATATATACTAATGTGATAATAATATCACCACCTATGTGCTTAATAAATATGCTATATTTGACAAGGCATTCTTAAATCCCTAAGAAACAAGATGGTATTGAGTTTATAATACCAGGCACATGGTGCTTGCTCGAGTCCATACAAGGATTTACCCATCTTACACACAAAATTAGGATGTTTATGATTCACAAAGCTTGATGGTTAAATCATATAAACATCCTTACTTAAACCCCATTGAAGAAGGCATTGTTAATGTCTAATTGTCTTAAATCCCATCCAAAATGAAAAGCCAAGTATAACATAAGTTAAATTGTTGTAGCCTTTACTATTGGACTGAAAGTTTCAATATAGTCCATGCCATGAGTCTACAATTAGCCGTGAGCATCCAATATGGATTTATGTTTTCAATGGCACCAGAGGCTAAGGTATTAGTTTTGTGTATTCGATGACAACCAATAAATTTATTATCCATTGGTTTGGGAACTAAATCCCATGTGTGATTTTATATAAGTGCATCATATTTAGCTTCCATAGAGTGTTTTTAGCCAGCATATTTCATCTCTTGCCAATACTTTGGTTCCCATGGAATATCAAATTATGTAACATATAGCTTGAGTATTCTCAACTTATCTATGGTTTGCATAGGGTGAGTATTATTAACTATAGCCAATGAAGCTAGCTACCATAGGCAAAGGTTACGAAGAATCAGTAGGAGGCAATGCATTGTGTTCAAGAATAGAAAATTTGAGAGAACTATCAAAAGAAGAAGCATGTTTTTAGAGGTAGAAAAAGATACATTTTGAGTAGTAGACTCATGAGATAAAGAAAAGATAAATAGGAAGACATTGACGTACGTGTAGGAGATGATAGTGGGATTATAATTGAAGATGCATTAGATGATGTAGAAGAAATAGAAGAAGTTTGAGAAAGAAAAGGAAAGAACTTTCAAGAAATACCACATGTAGTGAAACATGAATCTTGCCAGAAGATCTTTCTGAACATAGGTACCCTTTTTGACTAGGTGCATAACCTAAGAAAATATAGGTTGCAGATTTGACATCAAGCTTGTTTTCACGATAGGAACAAAGTCATGGAAAGCATAAGCTCCCAAAAATCTTAAGAAACGTGTAATTTGGTTCTCTATGGTAGATTAAAGAGTAGAGAGATTGAAAATTTAAACATCTAGAAGGCACTTTATTGTAAAGATAAATAGATGTTCTGAATGCATTAGTCCAATATTGTTGAGGCATACCAGACCTAACAAGAAGTGTTAGGCCTATATCAACAACACATTGATTCCTACTCTCTTGTTTTCCATTTCGTTACGATGTGTAAGAACATATTTAATGACAAATAACTCCCTCATAACTTAGTTTAGAAATGAGAGGTTTAAATTCAATTCCTCCATCAAATTGAAATGATTTTATACGAGTGTTATATTGATAGTGAACCATGGATTGAAATTTGGACAACATGAAAACAACTTAATCCTTAATTTTAAGAAAATAAATCCACTAAAAATTAGTAAATTCATCAACAACAAGCAATAAATATGTGTCTGCGTCTATTGAATCATTTGGAGAAGGCCACCATAAATCTATATACACAAGATCAAAAAATGTATTAGTATTTACATGTGTTTATAGAAAAAAAGATTGTTTATGAGATTTAACAATCTCACATGACTCACATATAACTAGAGTGGAAGGCTTTATTACATTTATATGATTCGTAGCAAGTACTCTATGGATAATAGAAGAAGTTGCCAAAAACGTTAAGGCACAATCTGACAGAAATGACACTGTATTATGTACATTGGTTTTGGAAAGAACCTTGTAAAGGCCACGATTAAGAGGACCTTGAAGTAGGACCCACTTCATACTTTTGTCCTTGACAAAAAACACATTGGAGTAATATTCTACAAATAAATCATTATCAAAGCAAAGTTTGTGAATAGAGATTACACTAGAATTTGCTTGTGGTATATGAAGGATATTTGACAATAAAAGAGGTTTGGAAACTGTATACAATGCAGAATGTCCAATATGAGAAATAGGAACACATGCAATATTACCTATTGTGACTCCATCAGTTCCTGGAAAAGGAACACTGTTTCCAAGATTATTGTTATCATTGGTCAAGTGATGAGTTACACCTAAATCTAAGATCAAACCACTATCAATGTTAGTTCAGTTTGATGCAACATATGATGGAGGAGAAGGCCTTACGTTTGTGGCTTAGAAGAAGAACCAGATATCAAGTTTTGCAACTTATAACAGATAGAAGCTATATGTCCATAGCCCCTTCCTTGACCTTTACCATGACCTCGTGATCCATTAGATGAATCTCTTCCAAAAGTTCTTGTCAGAATTAGCCTTAAATTGATCATAGGAGGATTTAGGATTAACTGATCTAGAGGAGTTGAGTGAAACATTTAGGCTTAACACTTTTTCTTCATTTACCTGAATTACTTGTTACTCATCATCACAATCTTGCTACCGTAAACAATTCTCAAACATTAGAAGCCTGATATGAAAATCTTCAACTGAGATAGTGCTTGCTTGATCAATGATATTACATATAAATGCATTATAGCGATAATCGAGTCCTGATATTGCATACATGATGAGATCCTTTACAAGCATTGATTCTCTAATAGCATTCAGACTACCAGTGATTGATTTAATCTTCATCATATAATCATTAGAAAATAAGTATTTTTTCTTCAAAGTTTGAAGTTGCAGTTTTAATTCCATCACCCTTGATATAGTAGATGAAGAGAACATTTTCTTAAACGTGTTCCACAACTCATAAGAATTTGTGCTTCCAATGAGATATCCAGCTAGCTCAGGAGAGATTGAACCCTAAATCCAGCTCCTTACTATTTATTTAATACGATTCCAAATTTCATACTCAGATGAAACAACTGTATTACATGGAGTAAACTTTGGTGGAATCTTCTTTGATCCATTAATATATTCTTCAACTTAATAAGCTATTATAATACCTAGTAACTGTTCTTTCCAAATCAAGTAGTTGGATTGATTTATCTTGATTTGAAAACTCAAGTTAATTGGATAAATGAATGTTGATTGCATCTTCTACGTGTTGGGAAATTACACAAATTTCTGATAAGTCAGATTAATGAGAAAATCAAAATAGACAAAATAACACACAAATTTGATAATGGAATTTGACTAATTTTTCCTACGTCTTCAGACCCACTGTAGATCTTTTTACTAAAAAAAGGGAGAAATTATACAAAGTGTTTACAACACTTATAGCTCACAACCTAATTACACCCAAGAAAATTGCTCTCAATTTTCTTTCACTAAAGCCTTTTTCTCTAAACTTTTCTCTCAATTGGATAATACAATGTATCTATTGGGGTGCTCTATTTATAGATGCAGAAGCCCCTATTCTACATATTTTTTCAACTAATTCTTAATTGGATTTCCTTATTTTTCAACAAAAGGATGCAACATCCATTCAATTTTCTTAGGTTGTTGCCTTGACAACCACTCTTTTTTTAATTGTCATTTATTGCACCGTTTGGTGCATGTAAGTTTGACCAACAATCTCCCACTTGAAGACTGATTTCAATCTATCTACACACCTTGATAATGCAACAACTTTTCTAGTCTCGTTACTTTAGCAAACCAATTAAAGTTGAACACAACTTCAGTTTGTCAATAGTCACTGCCTTTGTCAACATATCTACTAGATTTTTGCTTTCTTGAATCTTCTCTAGTGTTAACCCATCATCTTCTAATAGAGATCTGATAAAGTGATAACGAAGCCTAATATGCTTGGTTCTATAATGAAATACTGAATTCTTCACCAAGTGTATCGCATTATGACTATCATTGTGTAAAATATTCTTCTCTTATTTGAATCCCAACTTAGTTAACAAACCTTGAAGCCATATCATCTCTTTACTAGGTTCAATCATTGCTACATACTCAACCTATATAGTGGATAGAATGACAATCTTTTGTATTTGTGACATCTAACTAATAGCTGTAGTTCTAACAATAAATATATAACTGGTGGTGCTTCTTCGATGATCAACATCACCTCTAAAGTTTGCGTCTACGTAGCCTTCTAATTTTAAATCTCATTTACTAAAGTATAAACATTTCTTTGTGGTGCCTTATAGATACCTTAAAATCCACTTGATTGCTTCCTAATGAGCTTTCCTAGGATTTTACATAAACATGTTAACAACTCCCATTACATAGCCAATGTTTGGTCTCGTACATCAAACTTCTAATGGCTGAAGCATAAGGAACCTTAGCCATGAATTCTCTTTATTCCTCCTTCTGAGGGGACTAATCCTTGGATAGGGAAAAGTGACTGGCCAAGGGTGTGCTAATTGGCTTGGCATCACCCATATTGAATCTCTGCAAAATACGATTAATGTACTCTACCTGAGATAACTGCAAGGATCCTCTCTTCTTTTCTCTTGTGATTTGTATTCCAAGAATATTCTTTATTGGACCCAAGTCTTTCATGTCAAACTTCTTTAACAATTGCTTCTTTAACCTTATGATATTATCTATATCTAAACCTGCTACTAATATATCATCAACATAAAGTAGTAAAATGATATAACTAGACTTATATCTCTTGAAGTAGCAATAGTGGTCAGTATTGCATTTCTGAAAACCTTCCTTGTGCATGAAGTTGTCAAAATTTCTATACCGTTGTCTCCGTGCTTGTTTCAGGCCATACAAACTCTTCTTAAGTCTGCACATAATGTTCTTTTTCTCTCTTTCTGAGAAACCTTCTGGCTGGTATAGGTATATCTCCTCATCTAAGTCTCTGTGAAGGAATGCATTCTTTATATCCAACTGTTCAAGATGAAGATCTTTAATGGCTATAATACTCAACACTGATATGATAGTATTGAGCTTCATAATGGGAGAAAAAATGTCAGTGTAGTCAACTCCTTCATTTTGGTGAAATCCTTTGACAACTAGTTAGGCTTTGTATATCTTAGAACCATTATGCTTCTCTTTCACCTGGTACACCCATTTGTTGTGAAGTTACTTCTTTCCCATGGGTAACTCGGCTAGTTCCCATGTCTAGTTAGAGTTGAGAGATTTTATTTTTTCTTTCATGGCAAGCTCACACTTGTTGGCATCTCGAGTCTGACAAGCTTTGCCATAACATTTAGGCTCTCTTCCATCAGTCAGCAACATATAGTTCATGTATCTCCTGTTAGGCATATGAGGTCTAGAAGTCCTTTTCAATATAGGAGCTAGAGTAGGAGGCTATGGGGTGTCGAACTACTATACACTACTATGTCCAACAAGTTCCTCTGGGTGAGGACTTGTTACAATTGGTTCCATCACGAGACTATCTGGGACATCATCTGCATCTACAAATACTGTCTCATTCTGCTCTAAGTCATTGGCATCTGTTTTATGCTTGTCCTTATACATCACTCTTTCATTGAAAATCACATCTTTGCTACAAATCACTTTCTTGTTTTAGTCATCCCAAATATGGTATCCAAACTCATCCTCACTATAGCCGATGAAGGTGCATTTCTTGGATTTGAGATCTAGCTTATTTTTGCCTTGATCATTGATATGCATAAATTCTACACAACCGAAAACTTTTAGATGTGAAAGTTTTACCTCTTTTCCACTCCATATCTCCTATGGTATTCTATGCTCCAATGGAACAGATGGGCCTCGATTGATCAAGTAAGCTATCATGTTGACTACTTCTGCCCAAAATTGCTTCGATAGACCTGACTGTATACAAAGGCTTCTGACTCTTTCTATCAATGTTTGATTCATATGCTTAGCTACACCATTGTATTGAGGTGTGCCTAGCATAGTTCTCTCTATTCTGATCTCGTGCTCATAGTAGAAATTTTTGAATCTGGTGTCTTCATATTCACTACCATTATTGGTTCTAAGCTTTTTGATCTTCAAACCTATCTCATTTTCAGCCATGACTTTCCATCTCCTGAAAGCCTTAAACATTTCAGACTTATGCTTTAGAAAGTAAACTCATACCTTCCGAGAGTGATCATCGATGAAAGTCACGAAGTAGTATTTTCTACCAATGGATGGGACAGTCGTTAGTCCCTAAACATTAGAGTGAATAAGCTCTAGCCTTTCCTTCTGTAGGGTTTTTCCACTTGTCTGAAAGTTGACTCTCTTTTACTTTCCAAGTATGCAATCTTTGCAAATGTCTATCTCCGTTGAATGTAGACCTAGAATTTTTCCCTTTGAGTGTATAATCTTTATCCCCTTCTCACTCATGTGGCCTAGTCTCTGGTGCCACAGATTTGGTGTTTTATTACATGCTGCAGCTATGATCAAACAATGTGCCTCTGCTGTCATGTAAAGAGTGTCATTCTTCTTGCCTTGTGCAACCATCATTGCACTCTTTGAAATCTTCTAATTATCACTATGGAAGATCGTAGTGTAACCTTTACTAGCCAACTACCCTACTGAGATTAAGTTCTTTCTTAGGTCAAGAATATGTCTGACATCTTTCAGCTCCCAAACAAATCTATTCAACTTAATTTTCACTACACCTTTGCCAATAATAACACACGGTTAATCATCACCAAGATATACCTTTCCAAGGTTTCAGGGGACATATTTCTTGAAGAATTCTTTCTGTAAAGTAGCATATAACAATGCTCCAGAGTCTAACACCCCAGATTCTTCCTTTCTCTCTAAAGAGCATATGAATGCATTATCTTCTCCTAAGGTGGAAATGACATTTTCCTCTACCTTCGCTTCCTGGTCCTTCGGTGCATTCTTGCACTAATTTTTGTAGTGCTCAATTCTCCCACAATTCAAACATTAGATAGTCTTCGAGCTATAGGAATTATTAGGATTCCTGGATTTGGACTTCCTATCCTTTGATCTACCTTGGTAGTTTGTTCTGTCACGTCCATTCCCTTTGGTTGAATTTCTTCCTCTTGACTCTATATGTAAAACTGAAGAGGTTGACGATTCACCCGACTCTCTACGTCAGATCTCTTCATTGAGAACCATATCATAAACATTGTCAAATTTCAACTTATTACTTCCTGACGAGCTACCCACAACCGTGACAGTAGCATTCTAGCTTTCTGGTAGAGAAGACAAATGTATCAATGCTCGTACTTCTTTATCGAATTCAATTCCAACTGAACTCAACTGGGTTATGACTGCATTGAGTTCATTGAGATGTTGAGCTACCGATGCGCTTTTAGTCATTCAAAAATTAAACAAACGCCTCATCGGGTGCACTTTATTTGAGGTCGATGGATTTTTATACATATTGGAGAGAATTATCATAAGACCCATCGTGGTCTTTTCATTTGCTATGTTGAAAGCAACATTGCAGGATAGTGTCAATCAAATAACTTCGATGGCTTGTCTTTCTAGAAGATTCCTATCTTCTTCCTTCATATCCTTTGGCTTCTTCCATGAGAGAGGTTGATACAAACTTTTTTGATACAGATAATCTTTTATCTGCATTTTCTAAAACCCAAAATCTGTACCATCGAATTTCTCGAGTTTTACATTTCCTTCATTTACGGCCATTGCTCCTACTCAAATATGACTTCCTTTGGAACGTTTTTGACTATTCCTGCAAACCACCGTGTATTAGAACACCTCCGTCGAAAAACCAACATCACCGAAATTTTACTATTCATGTTAATAGTAACCTTGTAGAAAATTGACATAAATCACCACAAAATGCTCCAATACCAGTTATTGGAAAATTATGCAAATTTTCGATAAGCTAGGTTTATGAGAAAGAAAAATAGATAAAATAACACATAAATTTGATAACGGAGTTCAATTTTACTTACTTTTTCGGATCTGTTGTAGATATTTTTACTAAAAAGGTGAGAAATTATACAAAGTATTTATAACACTCATAACTCACAAACTAAATACACTCAAGAAAATTGCTCTCAATTTTCTTTCACTAAAACCTTTTTTTCTAAATTTTTCTCTCAATTGGATAATACAAAGTATCTATTGAGGTACTCTATTTATAGACGCAAAAGCCTTCATTCTACATGTTTTGTCAACTAATTTTTAATTAGCTTTCATTTTTTCCAATGAAATGATGCACCGTAAATTCATTTTTCTTAAGTTATTGACTTGATAACCACTCTTTTGTTTTATTGTCATTTATTGCACTGTTTGGTGCATGTAACACTGCTATGGACTCATATTACTAGTGACAATTTTTTTAGAATCTGGTGTTACTTCAACCATTTACTTCAGATTGAAATTTTTGACCATGAAACCAGAAGATTGACGAAGAAAAAGGCACCAGAAATTTAGAAAGTCCTAGAAACTAGGGCTCTGATATTATAGTGAACTTAACAATGCAAAGAGGAAACAATGCTGATGATAGAATGCAGAAGAAAATGTTCGTTCATTGATGCTCAATAAAAAAGTTGTACTCGCTATTTATAGCGAGTTAGTTACAAGTTAACCAATACAAGAATGACAGATGTACAATGTAACTAACTATGAAACTACTAGAATAGTTTGTTTAGCAGTTTTGCTGGGTATATGAGCAATCAAAGAAACGATAATAGAGAGTTTAAAAGAATGGATTTTCTAAATGTGAATGCTTGATTGAAATGAATTACAGTTCACAGTGTTGAGAATGCATTTGGAGCTCATGAACATGCAACAACAGGTATCCTTGAAGGAGAATCAAAACGATGTGAAGGATTTACATTCAGAAAGTCTATTTTCATTGGAAAAATGGATATGGGACCTTTAGAGGTCAGAACTGTCACGGAAAATCTTGCAGAAGAATAGAATGGAAATGCCTACAATTTGATTACTAAGAATTGCAACCATTTTTGCAATGATGATTGTATTTTATTGACTGGAAACCCAATCCCAAGTTGGGTTAATCGACTCACTAGAATTGGTATGATTTTCTCTTAAATCTTATGAATCAAATCAATTTTATTATTTGGGTTTGTGGTTATTCGTTACTGATATTTATGTTACTTAAAATCTTTATATTTCATAAATTATTTGTCTAAATGACATAATATGAACATGGGTATATACTTGGATACTATAATTTGGTGTAAATTTATCCCAAAAAAAAATTATTTACCCTTTTCAAAACTAGAAAAGACTAAAGAAAAATTTGTAATCTGTGCTATAAATCACCATTTTAAAGTCCATATAAGTAAATGTTCAATCTATGTGCATTTATGGGTTAATCTTTTTTTCCTTAAAAAACCATTAATTGTTTGCAGCATTTCTATGTAATTGTGTCCTTCCTGTGACTTTAATTTCAACTAAAGTGAGGCATTATAGAATTGATAATAAGCTTTAAGAAGGTGATAAACCGCAAGTGACAAACCAAGCAAATGCATTGACTACTACAAATTCGGATACTTATTCATCTCCTGCTATGCGCAGAGGTAGAAACAGAACTAGACGTGCTCTTCCTCCATCTTCTCCTTTGATTGTTGGTTCTTCATCATCTTGAATGATTATGGGTTTAAACTTGAATCAATGATTTCAGTTTTATTTTGTGAAATTTTATTAAAGAAAGACAAATATCAAGTTTTTATCTTTTACAATCATCTTCATTCTTTTATGTTATGATCTTATAATGCTGACATAATCTTCAGAAAGCATAAACGTGCATACATGATACATCTATGATCCACCTGTATATGCTTCTTTCTTTCTTAATTTTTAATTTTTAGGCAGGTGATCGTGTCCTTACAAAATTGTCCAAATTTGATCTAATTTTATTTTACTTGTTTACCATGACAAAGTTTGTGTATTTCCTGGACAATATAGGTCTGAATGTTTATCTATCTTTGTATATAAATACCCATATTTTATAAGAATTGTAGTCTATTATCTGAACTAATTAAGAAAGTGGAATCACATTAGATTTAAGATTCCAAGTTATTTTTAAATTCTAACAGAACCTCATAGAGTCACAGCGATAACACAATAACACAGTCGAGTTCACACAATCATTTTCAATAATGAATTACTCTCTTATAGAAAACTTTTACATACATAAATCAAGTTCATGGATGAGATGAAAAAAAAAATTCATTTATTATTTTACATCATTGCATTCACTTACATACCGAAGATTGGCACAATTACATCCAATGAACGCAAAACTCTTATTTTAAAAAGCAATTTCATCCTATCCAAAAATGATTCAAATCATCTATCCAGCTATGAAAAAAATTCCACACAATACCAAAACTTATTATGAGCTACTTGATCAGCTTGCTTGAAAATTGCAAAAATTTGCTGGCTATTTATGGAAGCGTAGTAGCTTAATTTCTAACAATTTATGTAAATTGGAGACCGAAGATTTGGCAAAAACTATTGCAGAACTAGTTACCACGTTGCTAAGAGTGAACTAGAGATCCTACATTTTGCAGTTTGATTGTGGGTATCATCAAATATTTCTTGAAATCTCAATCCATACAGCTTTAGAGGGATGTGGTCTACGTCTGGTGCTATACCATATTTGATCTTACATACCTTGGAATGTTTAGGTGCATTATAAGATAGGATTCGCAAGGATCTGCAACAGGAACACCAACTTTGAAGACAAATTTGTATGTGATTAGTATGTTGGTCCAGTTAGTTGAAATAAAGTTCCTGCTTTGAAACTAATGAATGAATGCTCCAAAGAGCTTGGGAATTCAGATTTTGAAACATTTTCAGCTATTAAGCAGGCTTTATTGAACTCGAATCAAGAATATACCATATTGCAATTTGCAACCTATATGTGGTTATGAATGAAGAAAGCTGAAATTTGGTAATGGTCCAACCACTGAGAAAGGGAAAGAAGAGAATGGTAGGGATAGAGGGGAAGAGTTTTATGTTCTTTTGTTTATTTTTTGTTTTTTCAATTAAAATAATGATTCAATTTACCCTTAAAAAAATGACTAACTTGACCCAAAAATAAAATTATCTGACTAAACGACCATAAACTAATCATTACATAACTAATGTAGGACTAACGTGTCAAGTAAGTAAAGTTACTGAAGTAAATAAAACCAAAACCCCTAATTATTGTACTAAAGGTGCAACTTGTTTTTTGATAAGGTATATATATTAATACAATAAGTACAACAATTATATAAAAGATTGGTAATTACAAATTTGGTTTTATAGGAGAAGGAAATAGAGTTGAACCCACGATAATAGTAGGTGAAAGTATGAGAATTAATGGAATTTGACAATGAGGGAAAACGGATATTTAGCAAGTGTTTCCCACCCCTTCCCTCTTAAATGTGGATATTTTGGAGAGTTCCACGATAGAAACGAAGGAATTCTCAATAAAAACGAAGACTAAGACAATTTCAAGAATTGGTCCATATAACAAACATGTTTTATTCAAAGGATGAGCACTTGTGTTTAGACAAAAGCAAAATGAAAGGGTAAAAGATGGAAAGAAAAACAAATAACAAAAGAAGAGGGAGAGAAATGGTGAAACTGGGGTCCTGAGGTCTTCTGACAAGTGTGGTTGATCCCTGCAAATCCGGCATCCAAAATGACGTGCATTTTACTTAAAACTTTCCCTTAAGAGAAACATAAACAATAAAATGTTGTACAAGAGAAATAAGCATTGAATAATAGTATACCTAATGTGACAACAGTTGTTTTAACTGCAGAGAATCAAGCCGATCAATTACTATCAACTTTTTATTTCTGCTTCTCTCTCATCCACTCCCCAAAATTGTCCAGGATCAATGGCCAAGCAAGTTCCGGATCATAATTGCTAAGGTCTGGAAAACTTATCTGCAAAACAAATTGACAGTAAGATCTAAGCCAAAAAAGACTTCGGATTACACTACAAACCAATATAAAGGAAATAATAGACTTTAGTATTCATTGCACTTCATATATCCTTTTAACTCAAACAATAAAGTCGACCCAGTTCAATGACAAGATCAAACTTATTAATCACTTCACTTGTTATGAGTAATACCTACAAGCACTGTAAACGGATGTCTGCTAACCTAGAAGAAATTGGGTATGGTGGATAAATCGCAACCTCACATTTTACAAAATTTCCACTCTAATAAAAAGGACAAATTTCATTCACAACTAGAGGTGTCAAATGAATCGAGCTAATTCAACTTGCTTATGTTTAGTTCTCCTCAGTTGAGCTATAACTAAACTCAACTCATTTAGATTTATGTGAGTAAAATTCAATTCAATTCAAAATGAGTTTGGTTGGCTCATAAGCCAGCTCATTTACTATTTTAAAAAATAAAATAAAAATAATTAATTTAAAAATATTTATAATTTTATTTATAAACAAAAAATATTAGTATAAATATTACATTTTAATTTTATTTTTGTAAAAAAAATATTATAACATTATTATAATTATAAAATATTATCATTAATAAAGAATTTTTGTTAAATGAGTTCACAAACTGCTGATGAGTTCATTAAATCAACCTTAAATGAGCTGAACTCCTCATTTGACACCACACTTACAAACATAGCAGAAACAAATGAAAGAAAGAAAAAAAAAGTAATAATAAATAGCCAAAAAGCTCTAAGATTACCTCATTGCAAAACCGGAAAAAACCCATCCACTGGTCCATATTTATGACTTTGTAATCATTCTGAGTCTGCATTGATAAATGAAGAATATAAGACTTCAATGTAACCCAAGTTCTTTTAAAATAAAATTTTATTTTCCCTTGTTCTTTATTTGCGGCCATTTCATGATGTCAAATGCATGGAAAGTCACCACAGTGTAAAGTTCTTCAACGTCTAATCAATACTATAGCTATCAACCACAGGCAGGTAACAACAATGTAATATACTTGCTGATACAAGCAAAGGCCTAAGAGGCTAAGTACCTTAGCCAGAAGAGGAGTATTAAAAAAAAAAGAAGGATAGCCACTACAGTCATCATTAAAAAACTAATTTTCAAATTTCAATTACAAGGATCAAGGATGCAATAGTCCATCACTAAAGATGTATCATGAAGCATAGCGGAAATCTTAAAGAAACTGAATCAATAAGTCCGAACAGCCCATATTGATAAGAAATACAAGAAACTTTATAATTATATTGACCGTGACCAGCAAATAAATCAAAAATCTAATCAACCATTATTCTTTAGGGGTAATTGGGGAACTTACAAGCATTCTATAGGTGAACAAGCATTTGCAATATTTGCAAATACATGTATAAATGAGACAACTCACCTTTACATACTCAACAAATGAGTCAACCTGAGCACGAAAATCAGATCCTAAAACAATATTTAATAATACACAGATGCTCTCTACGTCTATGCTCTTTTGTTTCTCCTCTGAAAACACAAATCACAGAAGGTTCATGTTAGCATATATATATATAAATGTATGTATGTAAATGAAATCTAATGAAAAGAGGGGTAAAAGAAAAAATCAAGAAACCTGTTAAACAGTATCGGAAGGCATAGGAATAGAAATCTGTAAAGTTCAATGGTCTCTTAACCTTTTAATGGCATCATTTTGGGGAGAGAGAAAAAAAAAGTCAGAACTTGAAGAATATGCATGATCACACGCAAGTGATGATCCTACAAATTTGCTGTAATGTCAAAACAAAGTTCGCTGAAGAGTTACACCTCTTTCTCAAGCTCTGGTAGTGCCTTTTTTAATTTATTTACAGTATCAGCTCTTAATGCTTTGAGACCTCTTCGCCACTCTTCCTATTAAAGATAACATGGTACTGCTATTGTGAGAGTCAAAGAAAATTGCATTACTACACAGATGAGAAAATAAAATACTTTGGGGGACGACCTCAAAGGTCATGTTCTTTTTGCATTTGAAGTATTTTAGTCAAGTATTTATTTTTTAGGTCAGTTTAGTACTTAATTATATCTTTTTTTTAAAGCACATCGCACATATCTGTCCTTTATTTCTTAAAAAATGACACATAAGAACATTTTCAACAGTTACATACGTATGTAACTAAAAAAATTCATTTACAACCAGATGTAACTAAATTACATGGGCTTGTAACTGATGTAAATGTCCTTGTATGTTCTTTTTAAACAAAAAATGGATTAAACTGACACCAAAAAATAAATACAGACTAAAGTGCTCTAAATGCAAAAAGAACAAGACTTGTAGTTCCCTATAAGAAAATCTGAATATAGGATGTGTACTGTAGAACACAATATGTTTGCTGCAGTAATTCATGAAAGAAGCAACAATATATGATGTGACAATGACGCAACAATAATTTTATAACTTTTACTTATTTTTTTATACAGTTGAATATTCCATATAGAAAGCTTTTTCATTGTAATCAAAAGACATGAACACTTCATCAATGTAAGAAATGGAAACAGGAAATCAATTAAAGAAGGATGTTCATGACCCAAAAAAAAAACACTGCATGATGCAAGTGAGAGAGCAATACTGCAATATCATTACAAAAAGAGAGGCAAGAAATAGAAAGAAAGCATAGCAGGGAGAATAATCAGTAAATATTGCTGCAGATGTGCATGGACATGAGAATTATGTTCCTTACCAGAGTAAAGTATCCCTGCTTTTCAGCTTTCATTTTCCTGGTACAAAATCAAAGCATCCATTACTTCCAACTTGAAACTAGAGGCTAAAACTAAAGAAGTGAGATGAAGAATTATTCCAGATATAACGTACCAGGCAAGCATCAAGATCCTCACATCAGTATAATCCACATCCAAGTCTGAACACAGAGCTTCAATTCCTTCTGGTCTGTTCATATATGTTTTTAATTTAATACATCCAAATACCATACACATGCCTCCACAAAAGAGGCTTACATCACAATAATGTTAGCATGTTGAATTTAACAATGAAAAAAATATATTGATTTCTCTTTTGAAACTTTGATGCACTTGGAAAATTTAACTTTAATTTTCTTTGTACTCTTGTTCAGTATTTTTTGAATGGAATCTTTCTATGTTACTATCCAAAAAAATAATTAAATTGACAAAAATATATGAAAATGTACTATTAGAAGATTACGAATCTACACGATTGAGACACACGAGGAAGTAGTTTGTCTCCCCTGCGTGAATGCTCACTCTTCCAGACTTCATAATAATGGTCTTATTCAGTCCAATTTGGTACTAAAATTTTGAAACAGTTATAAACAACTAAAACAAGAAGTTAAAGAATATACCATATGAAGAATACTCACTCAATTAAACCAGAAGATGAATTTGCATAAGAATAAAATAGGTTGTCAATCCGTTCCATTTCTTTTGAGCTGGCTTTACCAACTGCTGCAAGATATTTATATAGTTATAGCCACTGAGAACCCGAAATCTACAATTGAAATTATGTTTAATAAAACAACCGAGAATGTAAGCAATTGAGGCACAACTTTTGCAATTAATACTACCTAAATATTTTTCTGCAAAGTATACAACCAATTAGTTTTTAGCCACTGACGGCAAAAAAGGTACAAGTGAAATTTTCCTTAATAAATAAGATCATCCATATAACATTGAAAGCAACTGAACCACAATTTTAATATTACCTGAATATTACTACCAAGTATAAAACCAATTATTTCCAAGTCAGAAACATGTCCTAATATACGAAATAAGCCCAAGAAATTTACTAAAGAAATTGCGATGCAACAAAAGTTAGTATCAAAACTGAAGACAACTCAAACTTATGATAAAAGATTCATTTTTGTTCTGTTCGGTTTATCAAATCACAAATACAAACAAACTAATTGTTCTGCGCCCTGACTTTCGTACAAAAATTCATACAATTCATTTTATGTAATCTCTGAACAAATTATTAAAAAAAGACGGGTCTAAATATTAAAATCAAAACTTGACCAGAAAAAAGAAAAAATAAAACAAAACAAAACAAACTTATCGGCTCTATACACTCACATGCTAAATAAATAAATAAATAAATAAATAAGTAGCTCAACAGTACACCACATAGACTCGATCTTATCAATCACTACAAAACTTAAGATTTGGTTCGATTCTGACTCTATGTTTCTCTGTCAAATAAAAATATGATTTGCATGTGTTCTGCGACAGAAATAATTCAAACATGAATCTTTTTCCATATTCCAAATAAATTTTACCCCGTCTATAATACTAAAATCTTTCATCTTCGATATTTACCGCAAACTTCCCAGCATCAAATGTTGAAGGTGGAAAAATCAAATACAGGTAACGACTGAAACAAAAGCTTAATACAAATAACGAAGTTCAAAGATCGAGTTGATCTATTAAGCTAATGCTCATGAATTCTAAAGATAATATGCAAAATAAGAGATACTTTGTAGAAATTAAAATAAAAATTAAAGAAGAAACAATTGAAAGGTAAAGGATCGAAAGAGAGGAAGATCAGACAACGGACCGGAGCGAAAGAGATCCGCCGCCGAAGAACTAACGGTGGTAGGTTGACCCGTTTTCCTCGAGGCGGACTTTCTCATCTTCTTCACTCGTAAGAACAGTAAGAGCCAAATCCACAGAACAGATAACGATACCGAGCGAACCACGGAACGTCCTCACTCCTCAACCGTGCAATTTCTTTTCGAAAGAGAGATTCACAGAGAAACTGAAAGAGAAAAGAATAGCAGTGACGACGTAGAACATATATGATGTCACAGTGCAAATATTTTAAACAAGTAAATTTACCGCATCCTAACTTTTAAATAAACATAATATAACTTAATATTTTTAATTATAATAAATATTTTTATTTTATAAATAAATTATTATATTTATTAATATCTATATATTTAAATATTTTTACCTTAAAATTATTATAATTTATTAATATTATTTATTTAAATTATTTGTTATCCAATTATTATTTATGTGTCATTTTTCACTTTAAATAATTTATCCAAATTTTTTTTATTTTAATTATATATATTTTTATTATTATATAAAATATTCATTTTACATAATAACCAATAAATAAATTTATCCAACTAAAATTAAAACAAATCTAACTAAATCAAATGTTAGGTTTTATAGATTTAAATAAGTTGGTTTTAGTACAAAAACCTAATCTATTTATATTCGGTTGATTTTTTAAAATTTTATATCCTAGTTAATAAAATCGATTTATATATTATTAATTAATGTACATATTTATTTTTTAATTTTATATACTTGTATTCATCTAATTTTAGTTAAACAATTATGACAATTAAGAAGATAAAAAAAATTATATTATTCATCTTTTATTTTCATTTTTTTAAAATTACTATAATTACTAAAAATATAAATTATATATTATTCAAAAAATCTCAATTATTTACTAATTTTTAAGAGTTATTATCTAGTTTAAATGCTAATATATCATTTTTAAGTTTAATTACATGACATAATTCAGAGTTTCACTTTTAACTCTATTTAAAAAAATCATATGTTATTTTTCTTATAATATAAAATAATATTTTTTATGAAAAATATATATTTAAAAAACATATATTATTTTAAGGGAATATATGTTTTTTTGTGGAAAACATATGTTGTTATTTTTATGTTATTTTAAGAAAACAATATATGTTTTTTCATAAGGAGATTAAAAATAAAACTATAAATAAATGCATTATATATGCATCGAAATGTATTATTTTTTTTTAATTTTATTATAGATTGAACAATAAATCGTATTTATTAATTTAATATTGATATAAAAGTAAAATAATTTAAATTTACTTAAATATTAGTAGGTTTAAATTTCAAATAAAATTAACTTAAATATGTTGATATAATATTATATAATTAAAGTTTTATGGGTTGGAATTGGTTTTTGATTTAATAAATCAATATATTTTAAATAAAAATTGATAAAAATCAAATCATGTTCATCCAAAATTTTACCTTTTCTATGAATTTTTTTAAATAAGATGATTTTAATCTTATATTATATGGTTCAAATATTCTTTTTCTCTCTCTTATTTAAAGAAATTTTTTTCTTCTTTTTCGTACTTAATTATTATAAAATGATATTTTTAAAAATGAAACCTATAGAATTCATTTTTTATAAAACAAAAGATAGTTTCTACTTTCTACGCACGTGACTTATAAATAATTTATGTTACTTTAAATATAAGGATAAATGATTATTTCTTTTAATAAAAAATTAATCTCTTTAATTTATCTTCAAATTTTCGAATATTTATGAGAATTATATTATTTTATACAAATTTTGTCGTATCATTACTATAATAAAAAATATTTAAGTTAAGATTTAAAGTCAATTTTAAGAAACATTTGACTTATAATTTATTATAAGTTAATATGCTTATAAACCTACTAAACTTTTTAAGCCGATTTAAGTAAAAAATTGATTTTAAATAAACTTAAAATTAAAAAATATTTTAAAAAAAAGCATCGGTTGACTTGTCAATCGATGTTACATGTGTCACATACCATCGATGTTACGTATCAATTGACGCTACACGTGAGACGTAACATTGGTTGACACATAGAATCAATTTAAAAGTTTAAAGTCGGTTGACATGTATGACTAACTAAAAAATTTAAAATCGATTGATATGGTGAACCGATTTAAAATTTAAAATCGATTAACATGGTAAATCAATTTAAAAATTAAAATGACCTCGACTTAAAAATTGACTTAAAAGCTAACTACTTAAAGCTCATTGTAGTAGTGTATTTTATGCATTATATTTTTTATATTTACTATTCATATGTTTATTTAATTTGTTTCACCTTAGATACATTATGTTTGAAGAAGAATTTTACAAATACTATAATTCTTATTACTTTTAGACTTCTATTTAATTTATTTTTAATATATTTTAATAATTTATCACTATTTTGTTCCTATTAATCATGTAAATATATTAATTTATTATTCTAATATAAATAAAAAATAATCTAAAAATTAAGTAATGTTATTTTTTTTATATTGATCATATACTCTATTTATGCTTTATTATTGTATATAAAGTGAATATGTGAGAAATAATTGATTTTGTTAAATATTTTTCTGCAAGTTAATTATGCATAAATTACGAATAAATAAACTATGTAATTGTATTTAATTTTAATATCATGGTTATAATTTATATATGGATCCTTTTATTCATTTTATTATAATAATTTATTTTAAAGTCATGTTTTAAAAAAAAATGTTTTTGAAAGTAAAAACAAATAATAATAATAATAATAATAATAGTTTGTGAAGTAAAAAGAATATTATTTTCTATAATTCATGTCATTTGAAATTAATAAAATTTTATAATTTTTATCGATTAAAACTTCAAAAACTAGATATGTATCATCAAAGAAGTGAGAAATATATATATATATATATATATATATACTTATTTCTTTCCATGAATTTTTTAAAATTATTTTTATTCTAGTATAGTTAATAAAATGTTCATAAATTTTTATAAACATGTTTAAGAATTTTAGAATTTTGTTTCAAAAATATTTTTCATAATAATAACATATCATTATATTTTTTAAATTTATCTTTATGTATTGTGTTCAAATGTTGATAAATTTTTATTATAATATATTTACTTATCTTAATATACTTTGAATAATTATTTTCTTTTCATTAATATTTATTAGTATTAAATGTAAAACATCAAGGATATTTAATTAGTTTTTATTTATTTCTATTATGTCATGAGTAATATATAAACTTAAATATCATTCCATATGAAACTATTTTCATATGCTATTTGATACACACCATAATTTGCATTTATACTAATAGTACCGGTAGTTTTGGAAATTACTTCGGGTGTAATACTAATAATATAATGAATCCATTTTTCAGTCATCGAGGAATATGATTTTTGTCCTATCGTGATAGAGTTTCATTTCTCTGTTTTTGAGCTTCATCTTCTACTCTCTTTTTTCGTTTTTTTACATTATTCAACTCCAAGTCCAATTCTTTTTCACCTTCTATATTTTATTTCTCAAATCACCTACTAAATAAAATCACCTTGTTTTTGACTATTTTCTTATAGATATGAGGGAGGAGAAGATGAAGATCCATATTTGTTTTTCTTTCATAAGATATGTTAAATCAAATATATGTAAAAAGTTTATGGTTCAAAATTAAAAAGTGTCCAGCTAGCTGGACAGTGAAAACTTAGCCTATAATGATACTCTTTTGGTTGCACTGGTGAAAGACTCCATGGTGAAAAAAAGACTTGACATATGGACCGAAGAAGATATCTTCTCTTTGCTGTAAGATTTCTTATTATCCACACTTTAAGATTGCATATATACTCGGTCAAGGAATTTAGATGCATTTTTGTGCAATGGAGCTTGAAACAAATCCTTAAGGATATCAAATATTACTTATTTATTTTTTACATGCTTGTTATGCAGTGAATCAGAATAAAATTATTTTGATTTATTAAATTGATTAAAATGTTAACCTATGTTTATAGTTTTTCTTATATAATTCATGTGAATGTAAATAAATTATTGTTCTTCAACTATAGATATTAAACAATGAAGTTTTTTTTCTTTTGAACAAAAAGAAGAAGAATGAATATTACATGGGTATGTTAGGATTTTAAGTTAGTAATGCTCCCTCTTTGTAAGTTTGGACAATCCTTTAACTCAAAAGCTGGCTTTTGAGTTCAGAGTTAGACATGGGTTTTCTAAGATGGTATCAAAGCTTTCTTGCCAGATCTTTCATCGGCCTCGTCAGTAAATCTCAGACCGTGGCGTAAATTCGGATCTGCCGATGTGGAGGGGATGTTAAGTCGCGTTGGTAAGAATAAGCGCAATCTTTCCTCCTTATAAGTCTTGACAATCCTCTAACTCAAAAGCTGGCTTTTAGGTCTGAGTTTCTAAGACTTATTCTTATAGAGTACGTAATTGTAAATATTAATAACGTTAGTATTTAAATAAATTTTCATATTGAAACAAGTAATAATTCAAATGGATAAAGTTTATTGTTTTCTATAAATAAATGGTCCCATAAATTCTTTTAATATTGTTTGGTTATACACCCTGAGTCAGGCTTTAGTTCATCAACCAAGGATTTCAGCCCATCAATTTGGAGTTTCAACCTATTAGCCAGGAATTTCAACTTATCAGCTTGGGGTTTTAGCTCATCAGCCAAGGATTTTAGCCCAGTAGTTTTGGGGTTTCAGCCAATTAGCAAGGAATTTTAGCCCATATGTTTGAGATTCAACCCCGTCAGCCAGGGGGGTTTCAACCACGTTAGTTATGGGGTGTCAGCTTGTCATTAACGAGGTTTCAACACGTCAATCAATGCTTCACCCATCAGTCGAGTTCCTACCCATTAATTAGAGGTTTCACCCCGTCAACCAGGGCTTCACCTAGTCAGATAGGACTGCAGCCCATCAATAAGGTTTCAGCATGTCAATCAAAGCTTCACTTGTCAGCAAAGACTTCAGCCCATCAGTCGAGCTCCTACCTTTTAGTTAGGGGGTTTCAGCCCATCAGTCGAGCTCCTACCTTTTAGTTAGGGGGTTTCAGCCCATCAGTTAGGGCTCCTGCCTTTTAGTTAGGGGGTTTCAGCCCATCAGCTAGGGCTTCAGCCAATAAGCTAGGACTTCAGCCCATCAGCTAGGGGTTTCAGCACACTAGCTAGGGGTTAATCTCGTTAGCCAGGATGCACCTCGACACACCCTATGTTAATGATGCCTAAGCCCACCGGATATGCACATATGAGTTTGTATTATTCAAGCCAAAAAGCATGGAGTCAGGGGCAGCCACATATTTCTCTCGCGCATATATATATATATATATATGGACAAAGGTGAAATCATAAGAGATTACACTCAAGACCACCAATACTCTATTGTTATATATGTGTCGACAAAGGTGATATCATAAGAGATTACACTCAAGATCACCAATACTCTATTGTACGGATTTTCTCTTTAAAAAATAACAATCAATCCCAATCTTATAACTTCTAAGTTTAGTTGTATTTGTGTTTATGTGTTCGATTTTTATTTACAAAACACGGTATCTATTATTTTACTTAGTGTTTTATTATTTATTATGTAAGGTTGGTTACTGCGAATTAATAATTCATACACGCACATAATTAGATATATTTTGTATGTGAACATGTTTACACATACTACGAGGTTGGTTTTCGTAGCATACATACTAGGTAGAGTATTGGTCTTGATTGTTGACATTTTTACTTGGGGTTTTTGACGGGTTTCAAATACAGATATTTATGGTTTATACTCAACATTTTTGAAAATCGAAAAATGTAATTTTTGCCACCTCGTCACCACCTTTAGTGAGGTGATCGGTGAGGTCTTTGGCGATGTAGTCGATCATTGGCTATAAATACCCATCTCTTTAATTATTTATTAATTCAAAAAACCTGTTAAAATTCACTAAAAAAATTTATTGATTTGAATTCTATATTCACTAATTATGTCTATAATTATGATATATTTGTGTGAGCATGTAATAATATGAGTTTTTATTTTACACAATGAGTGAATACTTTTTTGTGTGAGTAGTATTCAAAGGTTATGTGAGTTTATTCTACATATTATTTATTGTTCTGTTGTATCTTATCACCTTACATCAAGTGATGTTGGTTGTGGAGGATAGTTGGGTTCGTATGTCGAACCAAGTTGTTGTATAAACAACAATAGGTAATTAGAACAGAGGTCATAATTGATAAATGTAATATTAGTTTTATTTCTTTCATAGTTATAACTGTTATATTGATTATTGAATTATTTGCTTCTAAGTAGTTTCCTTAAGTGACCTAAGGACGTTACCATATAGATAGAATCTCTATGTGTGGTTTACCTCATTATATTTTGTGTTATGCATGTTTAGTTATGAGACTAGTATAATTCGAGTTAAAATTTTATATGTTAAAACATATGATTATTTAAACTTTGATTAGAACATTTTTAACCTCTCTATCTAATTTTTAATTTGCATATAATTTCTTACTCTAAATGTTATTTATTGTTTTGATATTGTATTAGTACTGCTTCTGTTGAGTGTACTGCTTTCATACTGTTATTTTATTTGCTACCTGTGAGGACGAGTATGAATCTCCTTAACTTGACTATCACCTTAACTTGACAATGTTCTGGATTGTAAATTTTTTGACAATTAATATAATACTAAAAAATTAGATTAGATATTTCTGACACATCAATTATAAATTGTTTTGTTTTTGTTTGAAAATCACTTACACATTATTACTGTTTACTTTTTATCAATTGTCAGTAATCAGCTCTTCTTTCTTTATATTTTCTTAACCTTTAATTTTTCATAATTGTTTAGAGCTTAAAGTCTAGTATATTAAATCTACTTTCTCTCTAGGAAATTTAATTAGGGTTTTATCCTTTTCTTCTTCTCACCCATCAATTGCCCTTTCCTAATCCATCTCCCACACATACCTTCACCATTTTCCCCACATCATATCCCCTATATAACCATACTCAAAACCACCTTGCTAGCTCGCTAGCCATTTCTTTGCCTCTTTTCTATTATTCAATCTCCATTATTCACTTCAAACTTTTAAGCTTGTTTTTCAAATTTCAAAAATACCGATAACTGAGAGGTTGTGACCTCTTTGGACTTGCCTTCCCCCTAGATCTCTAATGGGCTTATATTTTCTATCTCTTGGCTATTTGATGGTTTCTTTTTATAGAGGACACCGACAAGGATGACTTAGACGATAATGATGGTGGTTAGTTCTTTGGAACAATGAAATAGATTTTGCTACAAGTACTTCTTATTGTTGGTATTTTATTTTGCTTCTAACTTATTGTATTTTGTTTGGATTTTTATTTTTATTTTTTTAATCTCTATATTGTTGAGTTGCTTGTTTGATGGTGTTATTTTATTTTATTTTTAGGTGGTTATAATTGTTTGGTAGATCCATGGCTTAAGTTCTTATCCCTTATCTCGTTCAAACTATTGTTAACAGTGATTAGGGGTATTCTCTCTTTCTATATTAAAAAGAAAGCATATTTACAATTTTAAACAAACTCTAAAAGATTTACAAATATAACTTGTATATCTTAAGAATAATATTAATAAAAATCCCAAAGTTTTTAAAGTATCACAAACACCCCTTCATCTTAACAAAAGATAAAAGTAAAAATGATAAAAATTATATAAAACTGATAAATAATAGGAAATCAAGGAATATTAAAAGTAAAAATATAAGACATCTCATGATACTTTTCACAATAAATGATAAATAGTAAAAAAAATTAAAAAGCGAAGTTAAATCTTAAAGGAGATGAGTTTAAAAGTCTATCGTTTTCAATACTAAGAAAAATATTTTTAAGAAAACATATAAGTTAGTAGGAGATAAGTAATAAGAAAATGATTATTAATATTACATATGCAAAAGAAAAGTATAATATACCAATATTACTTTATAGATAATGAAAGAGAAGTTTCTAACAAAGAAAAAAATTACATAACTAAAACAAGAAGCCCAAGTAATTAAAACATTAGTACATGTTGTAATCATGGGAAGATAATAACAAGATGTTTAAAAAAATTACAAGATATAGACTTATAACTTAATAGAAACCTAGTATGAGTATCAAAAAATCAAATAGTAATGATAAAAACATTTTCTCTTTTAGCCGAAGAAATGGATATAACATAATAATCAAACATTAAGTTTTCATAAAAAATAGATGAAAGCCAAAAGAAACTCATAAATGAGATGAGATGAATTAATTAAAAATTACAACAAAATATACCTGAGAAATTTATAGAATTAAGAATAGATATAAATAATATACCCATAAATAATCAAATTATAATTTTTTTAAAAATTTTTACTTATTTTCTATTATACTCAAATAAAAACCTGTATTCGAGTAGAAAAAAAAACCAAAATCAATTTAGCAAATAATACAAATATTTGAAAAATAAAATATTAATTAATAGTAGAAAAATTACCATTATTTTGTTCTATTTTATTCAAGATCATCATATTCTTCTCTTGATGTTATAATACAAACCTACATATATAATACAAAAATTTATACACATAAATAATAACACATAATAATAGAAAAAAAATATGAATAATAAGTGCATAAAATTAATAGAAATACTTACAAAAGTATTATCCTTTGATCAAATAGTTTGTTCTACCAAGTCTAAATTTTTGAGTATTTTACTCAAAAATAGGGAATCTAAAAGATTAGTTAGAGAGGAAGAAAACGATACCCAATTCTCTATTTCGAATCTGTAGTCATTGAAAACTGAGAATCACGAACAGTAGGAAGAGGTTTCAACTTATTACTGCTAACGAGTTTCTATCTGGGGAAGAAAGAAGAGAAATAGAATTTATCCACATGTGTAGCAGCCCAAGACAAAAATATCAATGCTACGTGGATACTTCTACACCGAATTTTAAATTAATTATCCGAACTTTTTTTTCAAAAATCGACTTAAATACCCATTTTTGTAGTAGTGAATTAAAAGTTACAATAAAATATACTTGAGAAATTTACAGAATTAAGAATATATATAAATAACATACCCATAAATAATCAAATTATAAGTCATAATTTTGCTTCATTGAAAGGATTAAAAAAAGAACTACCTATAATATAAATGCATCATCTCTTCCTGAGATGGAAGTAACATTTGTCTCTCCCTTTGCTTCATGGTTCTTCGATATATTCTTGCACCAATTTTTGTAGATAGATTCTCAATCGAATAACACTCGAGGTTTGTCTATAGAAGATTAATCTTTTTCCTTCGTAGCATTCGACCTTTATCCCTTTGATACATACTTCAATAGTTTGTTCTACCACGTCTATTTCTTCTGGTTGAATTTTTTCCAAAACTATGTCATCTAATTTCTCGAGTTTCACCTTTCCTTCATCTACCATTGTTGCTCTTACTCAAATCTTACTTTCGTTGGATCATTTCTAGCTATTTATGCGAACCACCGTATATTAAAACACCTCTGTCGACAAACCAACATCGACGACAAAATATCAATGATTGTACTTCTTAATCGAATTCAATTCCATCTGAACTCAACTAGATTGTGACAAAAATCACCACAAAATGCTCTGATACCAATTGTTGGAAAATTACGCAAATTTTCGATAAGCCATAATTATGAGAAAGCAAAAATAGAGAAAATAACACAAATTTGATAAAAGAGTTCGACCAATCTTTTCTACGTCTCCGAATCTAGTGTAGATCTTTTTACTAAAAAGGAGAAATTATATAAAATATTTACAATACTCACAACTCACAACCCAATTACACTCATGAAAATTTCTCTCATTTTTCTCTCACTAAAACTTTTTTTCTCTAAGCTTTTTTCTTTATTAGATACTACAACCTATTTATACATGTTTTTCCAATTAATTTTTGATTGCTTTTATTTCTTTTTAATAAAAAGATGCACTATATATTCAATTTTCTTGATTTGTTGGCTTGACGTCTATTCTTGAATTATTGGCTTGATAACTACTCTTTTATTGATATTTATTGTACATGTTTTACATGTTAATTCTAATTCTAAACATGCTACGTAGGGTTTCACGTATATAATTGGATGTCTGAGCATTTAAGCAAAATAATTGGTTTATAAATAATTTTCCTTTTATTAAACATATAATATAGGCACAATTAACAATTATAAAATCCAGTGAGACAGATCACAGATCCAATAATACCGCTCTAATCAAAATGTGGACACCAACTCTGCAAACCTTCCAATTCTACATCTTTTTCTGGTTCTGGGATTCTCTTAGATAAGTTGATGCATAATTTTTTTTCAGTGAGGAAATATTTTTATTGATAGATAAGACAATACAATCACTTAATTTATGCTTTATCATTTGACAACACAATACATAAATTAGGAGGATGCATGACATGAATCACAAGGCAACAACAGAGACCCATTAATCTTGGCATTGCAAGCGACCGAAGCTGTAACTTTGTTAACCCCACGCCTCACATGTTGAACTTGTAGCAAAACATTGTATATTCTCTTTTCAAATCTTGTACCAAAGAATAAAATTGTCATATATGGTGCCTAGCTTCCTTAAATTACTTGAGAGAAACCAGTACTACTCCTTTATATCTCATCATTTGGATCCACGACGAATGAAATTCTATCCATCATTTGGATCAATGAGATCCTCTATTTCCAAATCAAAACCATTTTTTTTTTCGTCCGTTCTCACACCATGGCTTGATATTATGAGAGAAAACCCTGTATAATCATGTTAGAACGTGGATTATCTAGTACTAGACCACTAACTCTACATATGGGGAAGAATTAAAACGTATAAAAAAAATACTCATTTTCTATATATCCTTTTTTTTATGACTTTTACTATTCTCTTACATATTTTCATTGCCATCGACTAATTACCAACTAATAAATTTTATCAGTAGAAATGATAGTGACATTATATTAGAATCAAATTGAAGTGAAACCAATATTTAACCGTTTGAATTATAGTGAGATTAGACAAAAATGGTTATATATAACAGGTTTTGTTTTGTTTTCTTTGTTTCCTAACAAAACAAAACAAAAAGAAAAAAAAAGAATGAAAGAAAGAAAGATGAATTGGAACCAAGAAAAAAAGGCAACAATAAGGAAAGTGTACATTGGACAATGACATTTGTGAAGAAGCATGCTCTGAGAAGAGGAGACAAAATCTTTGCTTTTTTGACCTTTGGTTCAAAAGCCTAATTCAAAGCTTAAAACAAATAAAGAATCATTTAAAATAAATTAAAAAAAGAAGAAGCATAAGCATAACTTTTTTGTATCACTATTTTACACAGATACCGGAACACTTTGGAAATAATATACTAGCTAGATTAGCATTAAATATTAATGAACTCGCAAAATATATATACCATGCACCAAGATGAACAGCTGAATGTGAAAATACACTCGAAAAGCGAACAGCAAAAGTGTACATATAAATCCTTGGGTTCCGTAAATTATACATAATTTTAATGTATTAGTATTTTTTTATATCTTATATTATTAAAAAGTTACATATTAATATCTCAAATTAATTATTATCGTTTAACCATTTTTAACAGTATTTCAAATTAAACAAAAGTATATGTGAATTA
This sequence comes from Hippophae rhamnoides, assembly GCA_033030585.1. Taxonomy (NCBI): domain Eukaryota; kingdom Viridiplantae; phylum Streptophyta; class Magnoliopsida; order Rosales; family Elaeagnaceae; genus Hippophae; species Hippophae rhamnoides. Next base: position 21,787,657 of record CM065437.1, on the reverse strand, counting down.
CAATCCATCTATGTATGTTGTTGTTAATTGTGCTAAAAATAGAGGCTACATGAATATTCTCTTTAAGACTGATTTTTTATAGGTTGTTTCCATAAAACAAGATAGGTGAATGCCTCTTAATAGAGGATGTTCAGAGTAATAGATTTATAATATATATATATATTTAATAGGTTTGTAATAACAGAAATATCATGTGAAAATTTAAGCAAAATAAAAAGTCAATAGCCAAAAAAAAAATAGCTAAAAAAGATAATTATAATTAAATTAGGATATTAAAATAAAACATTTTAATAACATATTGCATAAAAAAAATATCAATATATTAAGCAAGGTATCAAACTTTATATAACAATAACTGCAATAATTTAAGTTTTAATTTATTTTCTGTATCAATACATTGTTATTATTATTAATAACTTGAATTTAAAAAATTTAATAAAATGACTTAAAATTTAGAATAAAAAAATTATACAATTAATTTTATATTACGAAAAATATAATCTTAATTTTTTTTCTTAAATTTCTATAAATATCCTTAGTCTGTAAAACACGTGTGTTCACCTTTAATTAAAATAAAATAAAAACACTATTTTAAATGAGTAAAGTGGGTATTAATTCTTAAACCAGGGTACAAAATTTTTTAAACACAAAAAACATAAAGAATATCAATGCATTAACTAATACCGGTCCGATCCTCTGATTCCTTTACGATTTGAAATACAAATTAATGGCAGTAGATCAAATATTGGAGCAAGTCATTAAATTATAGTTATTTTTATAAATAAAATATATAATATGGGTGAGAATAATTCTATTAATCTACTTAAATTTATAAATTTAATTAAATTTTATTGGATTTGGATTTGGATAGAATCGACGAGATAAATTTTGTATTTGGATCAGATTCAGATAGAAAAATATATAACCATTTGAATTTGGATCGAATTTAGATCGATATATTTTATAATTCGTTATATCCCATCCGAACTAAATTATTATAAAATTATAAATAAATGTATATTTTATTTTATAATTTATTATATTTAAATATTATACATATTATAATTATATTATAATGTTTCAATATATTATTCATTAAATTAAATCCTTGTATATGCCTTTTTTAACATAGCAATGCCGTGCATGTTGAATTCACATTACTATTAGTCGGATGTTTTAATCCTACTAAATATGGTATGCATGTTGACTAGGTAGCTACAATGCATATAAAATGATTCCAAAAGAACTTTTTTTTTTTTGAACATTTATTTATTGAAGTAAGAGAAAACAAGAAACAAAATATTTTTGCTGTACTTTTATATGATATCGATCATCAAAGCACGCGTAATCTTAAAGCACCACGGAAGTCACAGGTTAGTACCTTTTAGAGACGACTCTAGCTCACTATCTAGCTGCCTAATTACAAATCTAGTTTTCAAAGTAGCCAAATCAATTCCGTTAGCTTTTTATGATATAGTCATGGATTAAAATATTATCATTACAAGATATCCATAAGGAAAAAGAAAAACATCTTTTTGTAAAAAAATATAAGTATGTTATAAAATTGTTAAAATTTTCAAATTTATTGTTAATGGTAATAACTTTTGTTTTAAATCAAACTGCAGGTCGTTGGCTTACTCATCGATAATCAATTTCATGTTAGAATCACATGCCATTTGATATAAAGATAATAACTTTTATTAAAATTTTAATTTAATGAATTTTATAATAATTTCTATCGATATATATATTTACGAGCTTTATCCTAACTTCTTAGTTACTTTGATTTTGAAAGTTACAAAGATACATATATACTCTCTAACCCCACTTTTTGTTGGAGGAAATGTAATACAATCAGAATTGATTTATTCCATTTTATGTATTTGGTTGAACGAAATGGAGTGCAGAATAGAATCTGATTATTAAAAGAGAAGGAATCACAATTCATTCTCCCACCTTTGGTAATCATTATTTCATTCCCATCTAAACTTTTTTTTTTCCAATTTTACCCTCACTTAAATTCAAATCCCAAATTCTCAAACCCAAAATTCGAAAACCCTAAACCCTAAACCCAAAATTCCAAAACCCAAAACCCAAAATTTCAAAACTCTAAATCCAAATCCTAAAACCTTAAACCCTAAACCGTAAAACATAAATCCTAAGGCCGTAAACCATAACTCCCAAGTCCTTAGACCCTGTACCCTAAATCGCAAATTCCAAATCCTAAAACCCTAAATCCTCAAATCCCCAAATCCCTAAACGGTAAACCCTAAACCCTAAAACCCTAAACCTTAAAACATAAATCCCAAAACCCAAAACCCTAAACCCTAAACCCCAAATTCCAAATCCCTAAACCCTAAACCCCAAATCTCCAAATCCTATAAACCCTAAACCCCAAATCTCCAAATCCTTAAACCCTAAACCCCAAATCTCCAAATCTATAAACCCTAAATCCTAAATCTTAAAACATAAATCCCAAAACCCTAAACCCCAAATTCCAAATCCTAAAACCATAAATCCTAAACCTTAAACCTTAAAACCCTAAAACCTTAAAATATTTTTAGAAAAATAATAATTTTAACCCTAAACCTTAACCTATAAATATAACCCCAAATCCTAAATCCCTAAACCCTAAATCACACATCCTAAACCTCAAAACCATAAACCCTATTTAGAAAAATAATAATTTTAATAATATATTTCTTTTTAATTAAGTAATACTTATTTAGAAAAATAATGATTTCAATAATTTATTTTGTCTCACAAAAAAATAGTAATTAAATGACATTATTTGAACTTTACAGCATGTAGGGGTATTAAGGTCATTTACAACTTTTTTCATTCCATTCCAGTGGCAAACCAAACACTATAATCCTCATTCTGAGCTTGATTCCAATGGTCAAACCAAACAAAATTGTTTCCTTTCCATTCCCTTCTGATTCCGATTTCGATTCCGATTCCGATTCCATTCTACGAACCAAACGCCACCTAAGTCTCACATTATTATACGTAGACAATGTGTTATTTTTTAAACATTTTTTGATATATTTTTTAAATCATTACTATAAAAATATTCATTTTGCAATTTTTAAAGTGACACTCCTACGTTACTAATCTATTGAAAAAATGCACCTTAGGTGGAGGCCTAAAACATTGCACTAGTTGTGTCAACCAAGTTCAAATCTACACATGTTAATAAAAAAAATAGGTACAAAAATTGCTTGAACAATGTATATGTTCTCCTTAAAACAGTGGCAAAGGTTTGCACGTATTCACCTTAAAACAGACACAAATTTTGCTCCGACTTAAAAAAAAAACCCACATATAAAAAACATTAGCTCTTTTTTTTCAAAACAAATACAAGCCTTTAACAATATAGAATATTTTCACGTAAGAACATTGCCATGCCTCATCGTTTTCAAAAGAAGTGCAAGCTCCTCTGAATAAGAGAACAAAAACAAAGTTTACATTAATGGTAACATAAGTTTCCAATTTAAAATGTTTCTATTGAATTCATTGAGTTAATGATGTAGTACAAGATTAAAAAAATAAATAGTTTTTATTGCTTAAGTAAAATATGTAGCAGAAGTATAAGGTTTTTGGTTTTGTTAAACTTATTATCCCTCATATTGATTTTATATTAACTTTTCAAAAGAATTTTTGGCCTATTCCATGTGTTAACATCTAAGAAAAAAATATTTATATATTTGAGAAAGTTTTCTCTTGTTTATTTATTTTATATTACTAATTGTTTTGGGAATATCTTATTTCCCTTTCTTTTAGATGTTAAGTCGTGCTATACGTAAGATATAAAAATATATTTCTAATTAAGCTCTTCTTACTCTAAAATTGCTAGAGTACTCGTGTAAAAATAAAAATAATATAGTTAAGTTAGTCATAACATAGAATTGTTAGAGTTTTTGTTTAGTTGGGGATTCTTATTAGATTAAGTCATACTCTAGATTTTCTAGAGTGCTTGTCTAATTAATTAACTTATTTGTGTTTTTTTATAATACAAATCCTAGGACTTCTTGTTAAAGATGACTAATTGAAAGTTTTGTCACCCATTTCTTATTCCCTAAGTGCTTCTATATTTTATTGTGTACTTGAGATTTCATCTTGCTTTAGTTGGTATCAGAATGAGATTCATATGGATCCAATGGAGCATAGTAGAAACATTCAACTAAAAAAAATTCAAGAATTTCGTAAAAGGATGAATCAAACTTTTGATAAAATTACTACACTATTGGCATTATTAAAAAAAATTATGAATAAAGCTTCTCTTAAAAAATATTATGAACTAACCTAAAATCAAGATCTTACTCAAGTGAAAAAGATATTCAACACAATGTCAAATATGAGCCATAAAAAATGAAGACTTGTGCAAAACTTTAAAAATGAAGGAACAATCTTTTGAAAACAAGGTTTTTGAGATAATTTTGACTAAATTTGAAAATTATCATATTAAACTATGTTGAATATGAAGCAAATTTAGGAAGAACAACTCAAAGAGAAAATCTCTTCACAAGATGAGTTAACTTTAGATATCAAAATTATGGAATTTGTGGTTGGTTTCATGTCTGAGGGTCTGTTTTCTTATTCAACAATTTGAAACTAAAACAAATCCTTCCACAAAGCTAGAAGACTTTTTAATGTGTCTTGAAGAAATTGAATTATATTTTCTCACATTAGAATTTGTTAAAAATATTCATCATGAAGGGAGCATGTTGACAATTTTTGTTACTTATAGTATTTCAAATTCATGGTAGTTGAAAAAAAGAAACAATTATCTAGATTAATGAATAATAAAAGTATTATCATATTCATTTAAAGAAAACTCGAAGATGAGTTTTAAATAAGTGAAGGAAAATTATGCAAGATAAAATTAAAAAAAATAAGTAATTTTTATTACTAAAGCAATATATATAGTAGAAGTATATGGTTCTTAATTTTGTTAAGCTTCGTATGTTTCACATTGATTTTGTATTAATTTTTTAAGAGATTTTAGCCCATAAATAGGCAACATCATTTCATATAGTAGCATACAAGAAAAGGAATATATTTATATGCTTAAGTGTTATTAAAGAGCAATTGTCGTGTGGTCTCTATATGCTTCAGGGTAACACTGTTATTGGCAGTATTTCAGTTTTGTCCTCGTCAGATCAAGATTAAGATACTACTTAATTATGGCATATACGGCTAGGGCATATGAGTGAAGTAAGGATGTCTATTTTGAGCAAACGAGATTTACTTGGTGGTCAGAAAACTGGAAAACTTGATTTCTATGAGCACTATGCCTATGGAAAGCATCATATGGTCAAGCTTAGTACAATCATCCATAAAACGAAAGGTATTGTTGATTATATTCATTCAAATCTTTGGGGTCCTTCTCATGTTGTGTCTAAGGGTGGTGCCCGGTGTATGTTGACTTTTATTGATGACTTTTCTCATCATATTTGGGTATATTTTCTGAAGAACAAGAATGATGGGTTCTCAAAATTTGTAAAATTCAAGGCATAGAAAATCAAACAGGTAAGAAAATAAAGCATTTGAGGATTGATAATGGTTTGAAATTTTGTGAAAGTCAATTTAATGAGTTTTGTAAAAGAAATGGCATAATGAGACACCGCACTGTGTGTCATACTCCACAGCAAAATGGGCTTACAAAATGTATGAATAAGACTCTCTTAGAAAGAGCGAGCTCTTTCAAGCTTACTTGGATAAATATTTTTGGGCTGAAACTTGTAATCATGCCTACTATTTGGTGAATCGGTCTCCATCAATTGCAATTGAGTTGAAGACTCTGTTTGAGGTATTCTTTGGTACTTCTGCTAATTATTCTGAATTGAAAGTTTTTGGTTATCTTGCTTATGCTCATGTTAATGATGGTAAACTTGAGCCTAGGGCATTGAAATGCATATTTTTGAGGTATCCTTCTCGGGTGAAGGGTTATAGATTATGGTGTGTTAAACCCAAGTCACCTAAATTTTTTGATTAGTAGAGATGTTAAGTTTGATGAGTTTTTCATGTTGGAAAAGAAAAAAGAGTTTATTGTTGCAGGTAAAGACCACCGTGTTAGTGAGCAAGTGGAGCTTGAGAATGGAGCTTCTAGTCAAGTGGAAGATAGAACTTTAGACCAACCATCTGTGGATGAGATAGATGATTCTGCTCATGAAGTAGCAGAAGAGTAACATGAGTAACCATATAGTATCGCTAAAGGTAAAGGAATAAGAGAGATTTGACGCCCTCAGACATACACAGATGCAGACTTAGTTTCTTTTGCATTGTCTTTGGCAGAATCTATTGAGGTGTATGAACCTTCTAGTTATCATGAAGTTATCGCTTATGCTGAGTCTGTTTAGTGGTTAGTTACTATGAATGAAGAGATCGAATCATTTCATAAGAATCATACTTGGAAATTGGTGAAACTGCCTAAGGGAAATAAGATTGTTGGAATCAAATGGCTCTTCAAGAAAAAAGAAGGTATACCTGAGGTTGAATGAGCTAGGTTCAAGGCACGCGTTGTTGCAAAGGGTTATTTTCAGAAGAAAGGTATTGAATTCAATGAAGTATTTTCACCTGTTGTGAAACATAGCTCTATTTGTGTGTTGCTTGCTATGGTTGCATTGTTTGACATGGAATTAGAAAAAAATTATGTCAAGACAACATTCTTACATGGTGAGCTTGGGGAAAAATATATATATGTATCAGCCAAAGGGGTTTGTTGTTCCAAGTAATGAAGATCATGTTTGTTTATTAAAAAATTCTTTATATGGGTTAAAGCAATCCCTTAGGCAATGGTATAAGCAGTTTGGTTCTTTTATAATTGATCATGATTATTTTAGGAGTGATTATGATAGTTGTGTTTATCATAAAAGATTCCATGATGGTTCATCTGTCTATTTTTTGCTTTATGTTGATGACATGCTTATTGCTTCTAAGAATAAGTTTAAAATTCAGAAATTAAAGTCTCAACTTAGTGGTGAGTTTAAGATGAAAGATTTGGGTGCAACAAAGAAAATTTTGGGCATGAAAATTTACAGGGATAGACAACCGGGAAAACTTTATTTGACTTAGAAAAGTTATATTGAAAAGGTTCTTGAATGTTTTGGTATGAAAGAGTCTAAACCTGTGAGTATGCTGTTAGTTGTGTATTTCAGGTTTCTTTGGATTTGTCACCACAATCAGAAGAAGAAGAAAGGTATATGTCTCAGGTTCCATATGCTAGTGCCGTTGGTAATTTAATGTATGCTGTGATTTGTACTCATCCAGACATTTCACATGCAATTAGTGTTGTCAGTAGATATATGGGTAATCCTAGTAAGGGTCATTGGTAAACAGTGAAATGGATACTTTGATATTTGAGAGACACATCTAATTGGTTTGATATATGATGGAAGTTCTAATACTGGTTGTAGTATTATTGGTTATGTGGACTTCGATCGTGGTGGTGATTTGGATAGAAGAAAATCTCTGACAAGTTATGTTTTTACTCTTTCTCATTGTGTCATTAGTTAGAAGGCTACTTTACAGTCTACAGTTGCTTTGTCTACGAGAGAGGCATAAAATATGGCAACAGCAAAAGCAGTGAAAAAAACCATTTGGCTTAGAGATTTAGTTTGTGATTTGGGTTTGTAGTATGATACTTCTATTGTATTTTGTGATAGTCAGAGTACGATACATTTGGCCAAGAATACTATGTATCATGAAAGAACCAAACATATTGATGTTAGATATCACTTCGTTCGTGACATTGTCTCTTAAGGTGCTATTGTTGTCAATAAAATAGTCACTATAGAGAATCCAGTTGATATGTTAACCAAACCAATTTCATTTAATAATGCTTGAACTTAATTGGTATTTATAGAATATGATCACCCTTTAGGGCTTTGGATGATGATTATTTGATAATCTAAGAAATTTCATATTTGAAGAACTTGTTTACGTTTTTGAGCCAAGGTGGAGATTTGTTAAATTGGTCCAAAAACTCTTAGGCCCAAAATTATCTCATTAAATCCCCAACCCTTTTAACTAATATATATATGTTATATATGATGTTGCTTTGAACAAGCTGCCACAAAGAGGAAAAAAACTGAGATTGTAGTTTCGCTAAGCATCGAGAGAAGAATAGTGCACACCCAACTTTTGCACATAAACCTTTTTTCTTTTTTAAGCCACATCTCTACTTTTTCTTTTATTGACAAAAAAGAAGATGAAGATGTTGACATTAATTTAATTTATATAGTAATATTTGATTTAATAGTAAGTTTGTTAATTTATTTTGTTATATATTAGTAGTAAATTAGAGAGAGATATTTTTTAAGTGTATTTTAGATTTTGGTATATTTTGTGAAGATTTTTGAATATTGGTGTATGTATCTCCATTTTATTATTAGTGGATTTTTCATATTGAAAAATTTATCCACTTAAATTATTACGTGTCATTTATTTTTCTCATTGTTTATCATTTTGTTATTACCTATTATTATATATTTGTGCAATTAAAATTGAAATCAAATTTCACTTTCACAAGTATTAATTTATAACAACGATTTTGTTCGGTACAGATTAAAATCATTCCAAAAACATAATATATAAAAAAAATGTACATAAGAAATTCTCCGATAATAATGTTCATTTAATGAGTTTTCATATTAAAGAAATTTGAAACAATGTACTTTGGTCAGTTGGTTTGATGTCAAAGTGGGGAGAATATAGTCTTAACTTACCAAAGCATTGCAACTTGTTTTGTTAATTGGGTGTAATTCTGTACGTCGTGACAAATAAAAGGTAGTCTTTAGCTACTAAAGAATTTTATATACCAAATTCAATAGTTGCCGAATACAAGATACTTATATTAAATAAATAATTATTATTTCGTAATCTTAAAAATAATTAAAGATAAATTTTAAAATATTATAAATTACTCTAATAAAAAATAGTTATTAAATTAATTATATATACGATCACAATATGTTTAATAAATTTAATCACGTAATAATAAAAAATTATAATCAAAACATTATCTTTTCTCTCTATTACAAAGTAATAGTAACCTCATGTAATATTTATGATATTATTATTAATTTAAATGTTAGAGTAATAAGGACAATTCTACACTGTAGTTTAAGATATTAACGATTTGTTTGAATATATACGTTACAAGAGGATAATATTACTTAATATTATAAAAAAAATGTCACATCATAAACATATGAGAAAACTTCCAAATTATTGCAATATATGCGATTCATGAAAGCATGGGAAATCAACAAACTTCCCTCGAATAAATGAATAAAACATCAAACAAGTACATATATTGGCTTATTGCATAAATATAAATATTGGCTTATTGTATAAATATAAATATGTGGTTAAAATTAGAGCCAACCAGTGTACATATTGTTTTTTGTATTGGGATTTAAAAATCAGATCTTATAAATATTATAAATTTTTAATTAAAAAATATGTCATTGAGTTACACATATTCTAAATTAACATACAATTCTTAAATAGTCTCATGGTTATGTATAGTAGAGAGAATTATTTATTAATCTTTGAATCAATAATCCAAGTTAATAACATGTTATAATTATGGGAAAAGAGAATAAGAAGATATGAAAATGATATTTTTTCTTCTTCTTTTACATATTTAAATTTGTATTTTTTTTTTAATTAACATTGTTATATACCAACACTTTAGGATTGATACACTATCGATATATAATCTTTCGAAAGTGGATGGGCTTGAAAATTACATGAAACGTGGGGGGTTGTGTCTTCATCTTGGATTAAGGCATATGGGTAGGTTTCTATGTTTTAATTAGTGGCTATCTATATGATGTGAGCCACGTACCAATGTACCAATGTCCATTAACTACTACAATAAATACAAAAATTCCAATCTAACTTGTATATATTCACCGATCATCAAATACAAGAAAAGTTTAATGATAACATGTGGTTAATATTAATTATTGTTAACGTACTTATTTCTTATAATTTTTCTATGATCATTTTACTATATATATATATATATATATATATATATATATGAAAGATTCTCTCACCAAATACACACTCTCACATAAGACCTTCAACTCCTTTTTTTTTTTAAAAAAAGAAACTGTTTTTCTTTTCTTTTTCTTTTTCTTCTTCTATCCTTTAGTCAATACTTATCTAGTTATCTACTATATTTTATATTTTGAGTCGAATTAAATGCCCCCATTTTTGTTATTATAATTAATTAATTATTATTAATTTTAGTGTTTTGATTGAAGGTGAGGTTGTTTTCATTTTTAATTTTACTTTTGATGCAAAGGGTAAGATTGTTAATAGACCAAGTCGATGGTGTAGAGGAGTACTATAGGTCTTTCTCTAAGTATCCTCTCAAAGACATTAGATTGGAAAAATTGCATATTTATGAGATAAATATTATAATATTTTAGTTTTTAGTTAGTAAGTGTTAAAAATTTATATCCCAAAATAACCTATATTCTTCGAAAATAATAATAAAAAAAGGGTTTACTGTTGACGGCAATTAATAGATAGACTTTCTACTATATGGAAATCCTGATGGGAGAGTTATATCGGATGGGTATTTTTTTTTTATTTTCCTTTTCTTTTTCTTAATTAGGAGAGAATTTTGTTTGTAAATAATTTATTATTTATTATATTCATTTAGTTTTTAAATTTTTTAAAAATTAGATTTAATGTGTTTTTAGATCTCTTTCTAATTAGGGTGTCTCAAGATAAATAAATTTTTGTATATTTCTATAATTTTTAGTTACTTAAAGATTTAACAAGTTATAGATATTTTATTTAAGTTAAAGTTTCATTAATATATATATATTTAAGTAATCATGGTTAGTGGTATCACATAACTATATATAAGCAAGATATAAAAACTCATGATTTGGTAACTAGTAAAAAAAATTATCTTTCTCTTTGTATTATGACTTATTTTTTTAATTTTTGAATATATATTAATGAATTTTATACAAATAAATAATATTATTGTTTTATTTTTTAGATATAAGTTTTAATAAAATATCTCTCATTTTTTTTAGAATGGAAAGAAAAAAAAAAGTAAAAAATGGATTCTATAGTTGTTTAACTGAACAGGAATGTAGAGTGACAAGAGATTATGTATCATTCCATTTTGTGGGGGGTGGGGGGGAAAAGTATAATCAATTTCTTGCTCTTTGGACTGTTCAAAAGGACAACTGCTTCACGCCTCCTCTTCAAGAGGTTAAGGACACAAATGTTCAATAGTTAAATATAAGAACTAAATGGTTTAATCCTATAATTTGACATATATGAAAAAAAAAACCTATCTTTTAAGACCAGATAATGACTTGCCATCTCTTATGGTATGATATTGGGTGGATATTAACTTAGTATAATAAAAACTTAATAGAAATTAAAATAACAATAGTAACGAAATTTAAGAAAAATAATATCATTGTTATTGTGTTTATTTAAATAATAATAAATATTAATAAAATTATAAATGAAATAAAATTAAAAAAATATATTTGTAAATGATATAAAATGAAAAAAAATGATCATATAAATATATGAAAAAAATATAACATTTTAATATATTTATGTAAGATGTAAGAGGAATGAATATTTTTAACACTGTAAACATGTTTTACATTGTATTCAGATTATCAACAAACTATACACAAGATTACTCTAAATCATTCCCGTTGTCATTCTTATTACTTTAAATCAAACATTATCAATCCTATTATATATTGCAATTATAGTATATATCTTAAATAATTTAATTTATTTCAAATTAATTTTTTTTAAATTTACCTTCTGAAAATTAATTCCTAATATCGGATAAAATAAAAAGGCAAAACAAGCATCAAGCAGAGCACATTAAATAATTTCAATTAACATTGGATGTTTAATTAATAAGTAATGTTATGTAATATCAGTGAAAAATTAATACAACTGATGTAGATACAAATTTAATTATTAATTAAAATTTAAAAAATTATTTAATTTTTTTAGATAATTAATATATATATATATATATATATATAGTATTGAATAGTTAATAATATTAACAAGCATTTTCCTTAGTTAATGACACTGATTTTATGAGTTATCCCATTTGAATTTATAGAACGAGAGATTATTCATTATCTTAAAATAAGTGATTGTTCGTATTTTATACTAATAAAATATAAAATTAATACAAGGAATTTGATTATAGATTATCAAAGCAAAGGAATTGATTAGTGTTGAAAAGTTTACAAGTATTTCTCATTTCTTTTGTGCTAATTAATAAATAAAGATATCTACTTACCATTATGTATAATATTTAATGAAAATAATATAATATTATTGGATAAAATTGATGATAAATTTTTAATAAAATAATTTATATTTAAAATAGTATTTATGTAATTTTTTATCTATTAAAATAATTTCACTATTAAAATTTATTAAAATTGATATTTAATTTATTTTTATATTTTTTTGTATGTATTTTTAATTTAAGATTAAAAAAATTTTAAATACATAATTTTAAAATTAAAATTTTACAAAATAAGTAAATTATAAGTAGGATTTAGACACTAACTCATTTTTGGTATTAATTTTTTACATAATCATACATTTTTATTCTATATAATATGATCTGATTTTACAAATAAATACATAATTATACAAAAATTATATATTCAAAAAATTTAATATTATTTAATAAACATGACCTAACAAGATTACTAATATAAAAAGAACCGTCTTTAATTTTCCATGCATTGTCAAGAAAGAAAAAAAAAATTTATATAAAAATTCTCAAATAACTCTTTCAAAATTCATTATAATTCATTATAATAAAAATAGAATATATATTTTTAAATTAGAAGAGGTATAAATTAATTATATAATATTATTTTTATTTTTATAAATATTAATAAAATGAGATTTGTTATTTTTTTATAATATGAAAAAGTAAAGAAAATGAAAAAAAAAACAAGAAATACAAAATTTTAAAAAATCTTTGTATGGTCCCACTGATATTGTATACTCAATAAATTATTAGATGGTCTTATAGAAGGCCGCAGAAAAATGGCTTATATAAATCACTTCTGCCCGTCCAGACTTCCTACCATCGTCAATAATCGCTACCTTTTCTCCTATCTCTCTCAAACATTAAATCAAACACTGAGCTTCGAAAAGCTCTTGAAACTTATCCACCTCCATGGCTAGACCTCAACAGAGATATCGAGGTGTTCGCCAAAGACACTGGGGCTCTTGGGTATCCGAAATCCGCCATCCTCTATTGTAATTCTCTCTTCACCTTTTCTCTTTCCCCTGAATTTTCTATCAAGTCTCGGAACAAAAGTTTAATTTATTTTTACTTTTTAGTGTACTTTAAACTACTTTTTTTTTCTTTTACATTTAAGAAAATAACATAAAGTAACGTCATTTTGTTGCCTTAAAATTATCTGAAGTACAATTTTATTATTAAATAAATTTTAATATATTATTTTATTTTTAATTTGTTTAAATTGAATTTAAATTATTTAACGTGATATTATTAAAATATTATTTTTGTTTTTATAAATTTTAATAATATTTTTTTAATTTAACATTTTATTGACTCAGTAACATGTTCTAATTTTATTTCTGACTTAATTTTCAAATGCTTGAATCAAATGTTTTTTTTTAATTTTTATGGCCGTTTTTTATTCATTTTGGTACTACACAGGAAGACTAGAATATGGCTAGGCACATTCGAAACAGCAGAGGACGCAGCAAAAGCATATGACCAAGCTGCAAGATTAATGTGTGGCGCAAATGCACGTACAAACTTCCGATACAATCCCAATGAGCCTCCCTCAAATTCATCAAAGCTTCTCTCAGCAACTTTGATAGCCAAGCTGCAAAAATGTAATTTAACATCTCTTCAAATGTCTAGACATCATATTATAAAGGAGCCTCAAGAAGCAAATTGTATTCCTGTCCATGTTTCTACCACCATTGCTGGCCAAAGTGGCGTAACGACCAGCTTTAAGTGGCCCGAAAATAGACAGTTTGGTGTTCAATGGCCAGAGGGAAATTGGGTTAGTGAGAAAGTTCAAGAGGAAAATACTACTCAACAATTGAATTCACTTGAGGATGATCATATAGAGCAAATGATAGAGGAGTTGCTAGATTATGGATATGTTGAGTTTTGTCCCAGTGTATCAAGTTAGGTCTTAAAAACTTTTCAATATGTTCGAATTCGTTATCTTCAATGAAAGTATATTTTAGATCCGTAACTATTAATATTATAAGTTCGATATTTTTACATAAAATTTACGTAATTTTATTTTATAAAATTAATAGATTTATGTTATCTTATTATTTTTTTGTTGTTAAAATATATCGTAACATCTTTATTGATATAAAGATAATATTCCTGTAATCCGTAACTATTAATATTATAAGTTCAATATTTTTTACATAAAATTTAAGTAATTTTATTTTATAAAATTAATAGATTTATGTTATCTTATTATTTTTTTTGTTGTTGTTAAAATATAAAGTAACATCTTTATTGATATAAAGATAATATTCCTGCACAAGTAATATGTAAGAAATTAAAATATAATTCGTACATTTTTTTTATTTTTTTAGGTATGTACGTAGTACTGGTATCTAATCAAAATGCAAGCCTCTTGTTATTTAATAAAACTATATCAGTTCCTATTTTTCAATTACTGTTGATAAGTTGACAACATTGGTGTTGGATAAACACTAACATGCCCAATTGATGAGTAAAGTTTTCATTACTAAATGTTAAAAGCTTAACATCTTAAAGTAAAGTAATGGTTGTTATGCATATTTAAGTCGGTTGAATTTATATAATTAATTTATCATAAATTAGAGAAAAGAAAAGAGAATAAATAATTTTGGTGCTCAATTTTCAATTGATAAGACATGTTGTGATTAAAAACTTTATATCCTTCATTAATCACTAGTTATATATGCTTATAGATTGAAATCATAACTAACATGTTAATCCATTATTAACAGGACAAAAAAAAAAAAGGGGGACAGTGTTTATATGATGATTAAGCCTATGATGATATATAATGAAATATATTCCATATAGTGGGCAATCATGATTATTGAGTCTCATAATTCAAAAGCAATTAATCATGCAAAAATAAGATGGAATCCAAGAATTTATTCTGCAATTTCTGACTGAATGTTGGATTTGCGTTCAAAGGAATTTAAATTCATAAACTGACAAATATGAAGTAGTTTTACATAATTGGCTTATTAATTGGGACTCATGCATTTAAACTCTCTCCCTTTATAAAACATTCTAATTGTTTTCACACCTGTTTTTGAATATGATAGCTTTATTGATTTTCAATCTTTTATTTGTATATTATTTAGAAAACATTACTTTTGACATCAACTTACAGATTTTATATACCTTTATTACCCTTTTCGTTCTAAATCAAACAACTTTTTAACCATAGGATGAAATTTTTCATAGTTATGGTATGCATTTTTTAATAGATATTTCTATTATCTTGATAAATATTTTTCTTAACCATATATCAATTTATATATTACAATGTAATCAACTATCTTTAAATAATATCGATCATTCAATATGTATCATTTAATAGGAAGAATAAATTAATACATATAATATTGTTAAATAGGTTATAAGTTGTTTGTCAAAAAAAAAAATTCTAAAAAATTAAAATTGATAAAAAAATAACTAAAATATTTAAAAATAATACACAAATTTTTAAAAATTGATTATTATGTTCGATTTAAAAATAATACACAAATCAATTTTTAAAAAATTGATTATTAAGAATAAATTAATACATATAATATTGTTAAATAGGTTATAACTTGTTTGTTGTTAATATTGCAAACTAGTTGTATACAATTTTTTTTATATAAAAAATGTATTTTGATTCAATTTATTTTCTTGAATAGGAGATATTTATTATTTTAAATTAATATAATTTATAAATAATTCAATTATTTTATATTTTAATGATTTTATTTTTTAATTGTTTTTATTTTTTGTGACTTTTTTTCTTTAAATATATAATGTGCTCCCATAGCTAGTAACTTAAATTCCATTAAACTTAAAGAGTTTGTACAAAAAAAAAATTCAAAAAATTAAAATTGATAAAAAAATAACTAAAATATTTAAAAATAATACACAAATTTTTAAAAAAATTGATTATTATGTTCGATTTATTAAAATAAATTGACAAAGCTATCTTTTTTTATATAAATTATATGAACTATTTTCTTTTTTTCCTCTCTGTTAAAGAATAAATCACTTATCAAAACAAAAATGATCGTTATGATCCTAATAATGTGGAGTTTTTATTAATGGATATTTTAGCTGATTAATTTCTATTCTGCAGTACAAAGAAAATTATTATTACTTTCGGAAAAGTTATCAGTCAAAGATGATGAAAAATGCACATAGCCTCTCACTTTTTTGGAATGTTGTTTGGGGATCTGAACTCTTTTTCATGCTTAAAAAAAAAAAAAGGTCATGCAATTTTCAAGAGTAAGGACCCTACATGTCACCATGTTAAGAGCATTTCCATGTTATAGTCAGATAAAATGATTTGCTTACATCAACTCACTGATATACATTGTGCCTTGTGGTCATACATCCTTATCAAAATCTAATTTCTTGGACACTTCAAAAAGAAGGATGAGTTTTTATTTTAAAAATGCCTACATTACAATTCCCTTATTTTATTTTTTTAAAGAAGTAGATAAATTTAGTTTGATATATTTTATACATGTTTAGTTTAAAGTTAAATTATTCAAATGATCTATATATATTTTTTATATTTTATAATTTGATTTCTTTATTAATTTTTTTTATTTTATCTTTTGATTTTTAATTTTCATATTTTAATCTTTTTTTTTAATAATTCAACCTCTTTATTTGTTAATGTTCATATATATAGTCTAAATTTGAGATCAATTTAAAATTAAACTTTAAAAGCATAAAAAGGTAAGGAAGACTAAAGTATAAAAATTAAAAAATAAAATGATCAAAAAAATAATGAAGATTAAAATATAAAATATATATAAATATAAAAACTATTTATATTTATATAATTCACCCTTATTTTTTTTATAAAATATATATATATATATAAGCTGATTTAATCACATATTATGGTTGATTAAAGTCTTGAGATGAGATAATCAAGATTGAATATATTTTCACCTCCAGAAGAATAATGAAACCTTTGGATGCATGTATGTAAAATTGTAAATTAGTATAATATATAAATAATATGAGATATATCATCTTAAAATGTTAACATCAAAAGAATATAACTTGCATACTATTTATAAACACTACATTATTATTTTTCTTAATCAATATAAGACATTATTTTTATATATCAACATTAATCTCAAAATGTAAGTAGTTTAATTCAACATTTTTTTATTTTTAACATATTTTTATTTTATTCTAATTAGATGTTATTCACTTGTATTATTTTTTCATTTTTGTAAAATTCATGTATTTTTTTATGGGAGGTTTATTAGTTTTTTTTTACCTATTAATCAATTGAAGCATTAATATCATATAAATTTTATATAAGATATAAGCAAATATTCAATCTTAAAAACTTAATCTCAAAGAAATATAATTTTCATATTATTTATAAACACTATTTTTCTTATATTTCTTAATCAATATAATAAGGAAAACTACGAAGTTTTTAGAAAAATAAAGTTACCTAAATTACCCTTTTCATGAATAGAAATATACCAATTTTACATTTGTCCTCTAGACGGAATTAAACAATTGAAAGTTTTAGAAGGAAACCTTTCTTCTGAGTTGAGAAATCTACAAATTGTATTTTCACATTCTTAATCTGATTTGTTTCCTTTTCACAAGTTGCTATGCAGCTGTCCTTTTACTTCTTTACAAAAGTTACCCCTTAATTATCGTATTTAATGATATCACCCCTGTCTTCGTATAATAGTTTGAAAGGTATGAAAATAAAAGTTGTTAAAAATAGTGAAGTCCCTTGCCTCTACTGTAATCTCATGCATGCTGTAATTATTCATTGTTTGATTAATAACAAGTAATTGCATTACCAATGAAAAAAAATTAATGGCAGAAAATTAATCATGAGAAGTCTATTTGTTCTATATCATAATGATGGTTTTGTCAAGTTCTTATCTTTTTTTCTTTTCTTAATAATTAATTCCATGCTTTTTCAGAAACTCTTATATTTTACTAAAAAATCTAAATATTTTTAAACATGGTAAGTTTATCGTGATAATAATTGATGTAATAATTTTTCATTAAATATAATTATATAAATTCGAATGTATTTATCTATTATATATAGGATTATATCATTTGCGATAATATCAGGATAAATTGAATTTTTATCCCTATAATACCATGCTTATAATTGGTTATTATTTTCATTCTTAAAATAGCTAAAAAGGGGTCAGAGTTTAATCATAACACATGGAATCTCATGCCAAATCATGAACCAAACAAATTTTCTTCAATCGGAATTTAATATTTAACTTGTATATTGATTTACTAAACTTATATTTCAGTTTGGATTTGTTCATCATTGAGTTTTGATACTCAAAACAGATTGAGCACACAAAGTGCAAACAAAAAGGCTCTGTTTTTTAGTGTGAATTTTTTTGCTAAGATTTTGAGTGTTTATGTTGGTCAAACTTGTAAACATGGGCATAGATATGGAAGAAATAATGACCAACTATGGAGTATAATTTTAGGTATCTAGAGTGAGTTTTCAGGAGAGACAAGCAAAGAGCCACAATACACTTGTCACTCAACATGGGCATGTAATATACGTCTATTTTCTTCACTAAATATTCCTCTCTTTTTTTATTTTTTTATTTTTTGGCCTTCCCATTCCTTCACATGGACAACTACCATGTTATCCTTAAAGACAGTACCTCCCATGTTAGCCTTCACATGGTTTTTAGCTTACCCATTATATGATATGCATCTTTGTATAGAGTATGTAGACCAATATATATCTCTCTCTCTCTCAGGGAATGTAATAAGACATAAGGTACTAGAATTAGTGTGCTCATGGGTGTTTGGCTGCATATCCTTTCACATTATCCAAGTTATCTGACAGAGACAAAATGTCTATCTCTTCCTTGTATGTCTCCTTCTATTCAAGTTCATTTTGAACTCATTAAAGGTCCTCAGAAAAAGAATGATTGAGTACATTGTACATGTTTCTTATATGTTACAGAATCAATGGTCCCAATTTTTAAACAATTTTTTAAACTCTCTTACTAGTACAGTTGAGATTTATAAGATGATAGAGATAAAACATGAATCCTTTAAATCTCAATCTTTAAGGTAGGCTTGATACTTGTGCTATGAGAGTTATGGTACTTGAGAATAAAATATTGCTTTCTATGAAAAATATCTTCACTTTTATTAGGAATTACATGTTCCATTGAAGGCTTTTTATTGAACAGGGAGTTCAAAATAAAAATGTATATAATTCAATGTCAAGCTAAAATGAGCAAGAAGAGTGATCAAGGTTTTTTGTTTCTCAACCTACAGTTATATTATTTTTAGCCAACAAAATAAAAATAAAAACCACAGTAACGAGTGTTTGATGGGCAATGAGCATTACCATTTTGTTTATGTTGTAAGAAACACAAGCCCTTACCCTATTGTTTAACAAAAAAGAAAACACGAGCATTTATCCAGCCCATATGATAATATATGGGCCCAGAATAATTTTATGAAAATGGCCCAAAAATAGTTGAGCAAGAGAACAGTAACCCTCTTTATTTTTGTAGTTGAGCAAGAATATCTTTGCAAATGGATAAAAAGTCACGCAGCATCGTAATTTTTATAAAATGAATATATTAGTTTTATAATTATTAAAATGATCACCAAAAGTTACTAACTTTTTAAAATTGATATTTTAATATTGTAGTTTATGAAATAATTAATATCAGTTATGTTATTATGAAAAGTAAGTATTCTTAATCTTACAATTTATTAAAATAAATATTTATAATTCATCAAAAATATTAAAAATACGTGTTTACAATACCTAAATTTTATAAATAATACAACTATATGTGTCAAATTCAAAAATTAAGAAATTAAAATGCTAATTTGTACATAATAATGAAAATATTATGACATTTTAAAAAAAAATTATGAGACTTTTGGTGCTAAATGCAATAATTATAGAATTAAATCTCTTAAATTAAATAATTATATGACTTTTGGTACCTAACTTACATTTGCAAACATACCATCAATCTTGTAATCTTAAAAATAAGTCTTCCATACGATTTAAGTAGAATCCATTAATGAAATTGGATGCATTGGTATATGCACATCATACTATAATATATTGAGGACATATTTGTAACAATTGAAAAGTTGGAATATAGCCATCATTTTATATCCTAGTGGTACTTATATTCTTTTTGATGTATTTTTTATTCCCACTGGCCTTAGTATCAGTGAGTCAATATATATCATGATTCAAAAATTAGATTATATCAATCTTTAAATACTAATCAAGTTCAAGTGTAAAACTTTCCATGTCATTTTACATAGTTACTACTTATTTAAAGCTCACGTGCAAAGCTTTTCAAGTTTGGTTGCCAATTATATTGATAATATCTCAAATGTTATGATGTTTAGCATATCCTCATTTATGTCTTCAAGATTTTTAAAAATATCTAGAATTTTACTAGACTTTATGGTTAATATCATTGGTATCCTTACAACTTAATTGTGTGAATTTTTTTCATCAATTATTATTCATATTCTTATTCCTTGGCTCTAATACCAATTTTTGGGGTATTCGATCGCCAAAGACTATTATGGTAAAATTTTAATCGATTTGATCTTAATATACTGGCTAAGTTATTATCTTGATAAGTCATATGTGTTGAATACATATTATTTTGACCTATTTGCAGTATACAATCAAGTTTTTTCTATATACATACAATGTACTTGTAATCTTCACAAAAGTAGTATCCAAACATTAAGTTGATGAATTCCTCTTCTTCTATTCATACATATTTTTAACTAAAATAATCTCTTAATGTTCTTGAAACATGATAAAAACATGATAGTCTATGATACTTTTGATAGCTTTAATATAATCTATTTAGATGTCTAATAAGGTGTTAAATCTTTTAAAATTTTCAAGACAAGTTTCATAATCCTCATCTTTAAAATATTCATTAAAAGCTAAGAGATAACCATTATCAAAGTTTTTCTAATAGAATTATATTTTTAACTTTAATTTTTTTTGGAATTAGTTATTTATTTTTGAAATTAAAAATAGTTTTCATTTATCTGTTTATCAGTATTATAACTTGATGTAAGAAAATATTTAAACATCTAAGATTCTTAAGTAGCTTAAATTTATAATTATTATACCTGAATTTAATAGGTCTACCACGGTCTTCCCTTCTGTTAGTATCTTTTTGTTAAACCTATTATGCCTTAGCTTTTCTCGAACTTCAATGCCCTCTTGAAAATGGTGAGCCTTCTACATCCATACATAGATGGTGTCCAATATTTGACTTACTAGGAAAGAGTGACAAAACTCTATTTTATTCATAAGATAATAATTATTACAAATTAAAGCCAACTAAGAACCTTGGAGGGATGTTTAGTCACTCATAATTACTAGGTATAATATTACTGGTTTTGAGATTTCTAGATGATAGGATTTCTATGCTAGAGTTTGTGTGTTTTTCAGAGTAGAGAGCTCTAGTTTTTTCCTGTGTATTTTGAATTGAAAATAAGGGTTCCCTTTATAACCCAAGGAATCCCTATTTACAAGAATAAAATTCCTATTTTTTTCCTTACTTTAATAATTTATCTATTTTTTTGCTTTAAATGATAGCCACTATTTTTTTCCTTGGCACATGTTGCCGACTAAGATATGGGGTCTACATCTTTATTTCATTTTTCATCTTTTGCCGAAAATTTCTTTCTTTATTCTTCTTTATCATTTTCTACCGACAATCTTTTTGATGACGTTGATGATGAAACATCTCCATCTTCTCGATCCTTGATGTATAGAATACATTTGGATCTTTGGTAGCTTCTATGGAATAAAAGTAGAATACCTTTTTTATTTTTTGACCAATTTCTAGGTTATTACTATTAAAATTGGCTTTATATTTGAATTTTTTTTCACCATCTTCTTCTGACAGAGCCATGCTGCTTTAGGAAATGATAATGACTTTATTAGTTAAATAATTTACTTAGATCTTTGTAGAATTGTGAATCTTTTTGAGTTCATAGTAAATTTGGCCTAACACTTTACTTCTTAGTATATAAAGTTCTTATGTATTGAGTTCCTTTTTTGGAAGTGTCATTGGTTTGGGAACTTCTCTATTTGTATTGGAAATCTCTATATTGATGAAGTGGTAGGGATTAATACATCATTGCTCATTCCAATCCATTAATGAACTAAAAAGTTATAAATAAATAGGCTTATCTCCTAGTTTAATCTTCTTTCTAAAGTATTTTTATTACTCTTTTAATATTTTCTAGAAAATAATTTAATTCACTTAAATTAATTCCTAGATATATATTTTCTATTAGTTTTGCATGAAAAGCTTTATAAACAAATATTGGATTAGCTTCTTCCAAGATATTGAATTTACTTCATGCAAGAAATTCCTTGTTTATGGTATAGAACTTCATATCTTCAATATGTTCATAGGTAGACTTTATGGCTAAGTTATAGAGATTTAACCATTGTGGTTTGCTGAGGTTCCTATATTAGTCTCTCTTATTTTCAATAATTGGAGAATTTCTAGAAGAGGTCTCCCTGAATAACATTGAATGCACATTAGTGTCTCTGGGAGAGATGCTTTCCTAAACAACATTGGAGGCCTTGCTATTTTTTCTAGATTTTTAATCTTCTTGGGGATATTGGTTGTTGTTGTAATGATGTAGAATAATTTCTTACTATCTCCTTTGGAGTTATTAGTTTTGGTGTTTTGTAATTGGCATAACTACCTTCAGCTTATATTTTATTGGTGCAGGCTCTATGAGTTACTCCACTAATTCCTAAAATATATTTTTTGGCTTCTGCTCAATTGTTATAGATTTATGGTCTTAGGCCATTATAGACCATATTAACTTTTTTATGTTCTTTTTTTTTCTGCCTCATCTGCCCAGTTGAGCTTTTTGGTTTCAGACATCTTTCTTTCTTTTGAACTGTTAGGTTCTTCCTTTTCATTTTGAATTCTTTCTTTAGAAATTTCACCTTCTTTAGTTTGAATTTTTAATGAATATTCCTCTTTTGAGATTTTGGGCTCTAGAGATTTTTTTTGAACAATTAAGTTCTTCCTTTTTATTTCTTGTTTCCATAAGAGATTTCTCGAGGTATAACAACTTGAGTTGTTTATGTAGGGTCTTTATCTCATTTTCCTTTATCTTGATCTTGATGTCAAGATGTTCTATTCCTAAAAACATAAAAATAGTTAGAGGTGTTAATTCTATAGTAAGAGCATATGCTAAGTTATTCTTATGTCCTGAAAGATGTTCAATATTAAAATTGTAATAGTTGAATCATTGTTATCATCTGACTAATATTCCTTGTTTGTAATCAATTGTAATATTAGTTATTAAGAAATAACCAAAAAATTTATTATCTGTTCTAACAATGAATCTAAAGCTTATAACATATATTGCAAATTTCTTAATGGTTTTTTTAACATTTAAATATTTTTTTCATTATTGTGATAATTTAATTCTAGACCTTAAAAAGATCCTAATGTATACCTACAAATATATTCATCTTTTTCATTTAATTTTTCTTTCAGAACCGCTCCCCAGTTGGCAAATATTTTACCTTTGCTTTTACTTTATCTATATACAGAGTATCTTCTTCTGTCAATTTTTAGATATGTTCTTTTTTCAATTTTGCATGTAAAGGTTTTCGCATTTCTACAAGTTTCTTGATATATGCTTCTACATATGTTAAGCATCATAAAAATATTAGTAATTGATTTTTGTCTTTTAATTCACTCGAAAAACCTTAAATGTTATTTAATATATGGGTTGTAGATTATGTTTTTCATCTTCAATTTCCATCCTAAATATTTATTTTTTTTACTGAGCAATGCTTGTTTTTTTTCGGAGACAATACCTTCTTTTCTACATTATTGTAGAATATTAATAATATCCAAATAATATTTATTTAGTTCATTATTGAAAACCAAAATATCATTTATATAAACACAACAAATATTTTGTAATTTATTGAAGATGTTATCCATATATCTTTGAAAGATACTTGGAGCTTGTTTTAGTCCAAATGATACAACAGTCCATTGGAATTGTCCTTGGGGAAGCTAAATGACGTTAATTTTTGAGATTTTTCATCTAGTCTTATTTGACAAAATCCGCTTTTGCAATTAAAACTTGAGAAATATTTCTTTCATTTTATTAATGGTAATAATTCTTTTTTTAATGAAGTATCCATCATCAATGGGTTCTTTATTCAATGATTTGAAGTTGATTATCATTCTCTTTTTTCCTCTTCTTTTCTCAACTTCTTTTTCAACTAAAGGTGTTGAACTAGAGTAGGTGAATTACTTGTTATTTTGACTTTTAATTTCAAAAGTTCTTGATTTTGTTTTTCAAACTCAATCATGTCTTTTAGAGTATAAATAATTGGTTTTACTCTTATAAAATTCTTAGGATCTCTTAATTTTATATTGACTATTTTCTTAGATTTATTTATTTTTAGATCTAAAGGAATTTTGAATTGATTGGTTTTAATAGTTTTTGATGTTTATTAGGGATTTTTCTTCTTTTATTTCATTGAGAAAATAGTTTTGTTTCTCTTCTATATTTAATAAAATATTTTCTAAATAAGGTTTTTACTGTTCTATGTCACCACGTTTTCGCTTTTTATGTTGTTGCATAAAATGAGGTTTGATACAGCTAAGACTTTTCTTATTTTTGATACATAAATGTCACCATCTAATGTTGTTAGACTTATTTTATCTTAATATTGTGTGAAAGGTTGATATAGGTTTAGGAAGTTATTTCTTATTAATAAATCAAATCACGTTTTCTATTGATATATGGTAGGAATGTGAAACTTTTCTCCTCTTATCATTATATTTGTATCTTTTAATACTTTATTAAGATTTATTGTAATATTATTATAAATTCTTACAATTAAATCTTTTGGTGCTTGTTTCCAATTTTCTTCTAGAAATATATATTTACTTGTTACACACATACTAGCCATTGTATCTATATATGCATGTAGATGGTAGTTAGCATAACCTTTAAATTTGAGTCATACTTTGATATTGGTACTATTTGGATTTGTAATATTATACAAATCATTCATCTTCTAATGAGGAATACTCATAATCTGAATCTTCATATTCTAAGTGAGTTATTTCTTCCTTAGTTTCTTCTAGTAGATAAATAGTGTAAGTATCTTCTATATCATATTCCTCAATTGGTTCTAATTCCATTTTAAAAGCTTCCTCTAAGATTTTTTCTTTTTATGAAAATTTCTTTTTAAATTCTTTCCTATGTTGAAGCTTGTTTGGTCATTCGTTAGCATAATGTCCTTTTTCATTACAAATTCAATATCTGTATTTTTTCTTTCCTAAATGGCAATAATTCTTGTTTTTAGGATGTTTATACTTTTTCCTTCTAAAATATCTTTTCTTATAGGTTTATCTATTAAATCTCTTTTTATATTTTTGAAAATCTTATTTTTTGAATTTGTATCTTTTATATTTTTGTTTGTAAGGTTTTATATTACATCCATATTTTTTTGGTATTCTAAAATCTTTTGTATCACAACAGATTTTATCATTTCTTCTTATTTGTTTATATTCTTTTCTTTCTTGACATTTAATAATTATCCAACTTTTAAGGTTTCTTATTCTCCCTCCTAGAGTATCTAGTATAGTTTCTCTATTTCTCTGTTTCCAACTTTCTTTTAAGGTTTTATGTAATGTTCTAGGTAATTTTTGGAAAAAACATTTCTTTATAAATTATTTGCATTGAGGATAATAATTTATGGTAATACATTTTATATTTACAAATAAAAGAATCTATGTAACGCATGTGACAAATTTTCATATTTGTTAAATGTCATTTAGCTTCATTAATTTCATTTTTACTGGACTCAATGATAGTTTTTCATTTATCTTCTCCAATAAATTTCTTGTATATTTCATTTATTACTATATCTAAGTATTCTCTTCCTGTGGAAGCAGTCCCTTATATTAATAAATGTTGTTCATATGTTAAGTTTGAAAACCAAACTTTAATATTTTATGTTATTTTTTGAGCTACTAATACTCTAGAAATTGAAGATTTGTTTGTATAGTTTGAAAGGTTTGTATGAGTACACTCATACCACTAGCCCATTCATCTAAGGATTTCTTTCTATTCTTATACAGTCTAAATCTAAAAGATCAAACTTATAATTATCATGGAGTTTGAATTCTGGTGGGATACTTTCTTTAGTTCCCCAATGCAATCCTTCTTCCCTTTTGGGTGATTGTCTTCTTTTATATGTGGCACTAGGTTCCTCTATTCTTTGCCTATTTATTCCCCTATGCGGGTTAGATGTTCCTTTTTAATAAGGAATTGGTAATGAAATTGGTTTCATATGACTTTTTGGGGTCATAATTTCTCTTTCATAATCAATTTCACTAATTACTATCATATCATCTTCTTCTTTGTTTGTACAAAGTTTTTCATTATATGTCCTTCTATTTCTTCATTAGTAAGTGTTAACAAACTAACTAATTTTTCTATATCCCTATTTTCAGGGTTCATGAATTTTTTCTCTAATTCTTTTCTATTTTCCATTAAATTAAAATTTTATCTTTTTTATTAATTATTCCTCATTTTTTCTTTTCTCATTTTTAGGAATCCGGGCATCTAATCTCCTTGGTGGTTCTTCTTTTTTCCTTTTAAGGTATCATATTTATGACCTATAATTTTGTTGTTTCTATGTATATTATATACATTTTTTCTTAGTTCTGAATATTTCATGTGTATATCTTGTTGTAGTTTATTATAACCACATTGATTTATTTCCTTTGATAATTCTTTTTGTGTTTCAATTATATCGTGTAGGTATTTTGTATTTAATTCTTAGACTAAATCAATTTCCTTTGTTAAAAGTTTCAAAGTTTCAAATAATGTTAATTTATTTTTTGTTACGCCTACTAGGCTTCCATTTACTTCTAATTGCTTATTTTTTATTTTATCTCTAAACATTATTTTTCCCTAATATAGCATCATGAACTAATGTCTTCATGATTTTGACTTCATTTTCTAGTTTTTTTAACTTCTTCTTGGTTAGAAATTTCTTATTCATAGTCTATAAAAGTAAATCTTGACATATTATTGTTTTTAACAACATAATTTTTCTTCATGTTATCAGAGGTTTTTCTTTGAAATCTAATTGTTATTCCTATGGTTTATTATTTGTCCAAATTCTTTAAAAGTTTTATTTATTCTATAAATTCATTTTGTTTATATATTAAACTATTATGCTATTTGTTAAAAAATATGCTACTAAATAGTGTATTGAAAATATATGATTTCCTTCTTTCATTAAATCTTTTATTTCAAATTCATAAGTTAGACTTAATACTTTGTTTATGTTTTTATCATGAATATCAATAACAAATCTAAAATATACTCTAAATTTTAACTTTTGATATAGTAAGTTACCATGAATCATTCTTGTAAATCATATTTCCTATTTATTATTATGTTATCTAGTAGTACTACTTTTATTAGTGTATCTATTTATTCTCTGAAATTAGTTTTTATTAATTTTTTAATTTCTCCTAAATAGATGTATCTAATTTTTTATTTATCTTCTTGAAAATTTTTGAATAGCTTGTTTAATATAGTTTCTTTATCAATTAACGATATATTATATATTCATTTTGCATATGTAATATTAATACTCATTTCTTTATTACTTATTCCATAATAAATTATGTATTTTATGGGGAATACATTTTTTTATAGATGAGAATGATGGGTCTTTAAATCCAAAATACATCTTCTTCTTTAAGATTTAATTTTTCTTTTTGAGTTTATTCAAATTTCTTTTTACTTATTACTATTTGTTGTAAAAAACATCCTAAGATGTCTTATGTTTCTAATTATATTATTTCTTGATTTATTTTTTCTTCTTCGATTTCAGAAATATTATTATTTACTTTTGTTATATTTAACTTTTGTTATGTTTTAGGTATATTTTTAAATTTTTTGAAAACTTAGAGGTATTTTTAAAAATATCTCTAAAATTAGGGATATTTTTGATAATAATCTGTCAATTATAATATAAAAAGAAAATAATATGATTTTACAATATATCTCTAATATAAAAATAAGTTTTAAAATTAATATTTATGAAAAAATTAATATAGTATTTATTAAAAGTTTTAATGTCATGTGTTTATCTCAATAAATTATGTAATTTTATTTCAAAAAGAAAATTTTATAAAATTTGAGATAATATGAAACTAATTTCAATATTAATTTTACCCTTATATTTTTTAGTAGACCAAAGTAAGATAGATTATTTAAAATATTAATGCATTAATAATTTTTCAAATTACAATTATTTTTTAAAATATTTATTTATATACAATTTGATATTAACATGATCTTTATTATCATTGAAAGTTTTAACATTTCCAAGTATTATCTTATAGCTAAATAAAATTAAATATATATTTATAACTTTGATAATAGTTTAATGATATAATATGTAAAAATATAATATCATTAAAAATATTTTTTAAACAAATTAATTAATTACAAGTTGTATAATAGATCTTATATCTTTTGATATAAGTTAGTTAGCGATACTTTAAAAATATTTAAATTATTCAAAAGGTATCCATTTGATTAAAAAAAATGTATACACAAAATCAAAGGGCATTTTAGTTTTTTAAAAATTTAATTATTATTTTTAGTTTTTCTCCATTTCTTTTTTCTTTCTTTCTAATTCTCTCTCATTTTGGCATTATCTAGATAGAAAGAAAGAACTAGTAGAGATATATTGATCATATCATCGTATCAATTGAAAATGTTTTTTGTTTGTATAAGTAAAAAAAAATATTTAAGATTTAAAATTTTAAATTTAAAGTCAAATGTTTATGGTTTATTAGAAAAAGAAATGAATAATTTTATCCAAATAGATAAAGGTGTGAGAAAAAGATAATATATAATGAAAAAACAAGAAAATGAGAAAATGAATTAATAAAAAAATTAAAATAACTAAATTATTTTTTTTACTTTACCGAGTAGATACTTTTTAAAAAGATGGGTATTTGTAAAGTATTATTAAAGAAATTTGATATAATAAATATGAAAATAATAATATAAGTGTCATTAAAACACCAAACCATGTAAAAACAATACATGATACAAATCAACACCAAAGAACCTAAGTTCTAAAGACAGAAGTTTAAAGAGAAGAAAGGGGCTAGAGTGCTACTTTCCGTATGTTCTTTTTTTTGTTTAATTTGCTTTATATTTGAGGAGGAACGTCCTTCAACGTCGTTCTTAAATAGATTTGTTTTGTTTATCTTCCTTAGATTTTATCAATTGTTTTGAATAAAAACATTGATTTATGATTCTTTACATATATTTATTTTATGGTAATTTTATTTCATCAAAATATGTATTTATGATGGTATATATTCAAAAAAATATTAGTTTTAATCTTCCATTTTTCGATTAAATATAGTTAAAAGAATAATTTTAAATTAAGATTATATATTTTGAACTTTAATTAATAAAATTTTATTTAAAAAAAAATTGACTTTTTCAAATTGTATATATATATATATATATAATATGCTTTTAATTAATTTACCGATCGAAAAGAAGTTAAAAATTAACTGAAAGGTAAGTTGTTTTTCTGTTTAGTAATTAGTGATACCACGTAAGTTCATTATATATAAAAAAAAAAACGAAACAAAACTATAATTATAAAATCAATAATAATTGATAAAAATAGAAAAGGAA
Organism: Hippophae rhamnoides; assembly: GCA_033030585.1. Lineage (NCBI taxonomy): Eukaryota > Viridiplantae > Streptophyta > Magnoliopsida > Rosales > Elaeagnaceae > Hippophae > Hippophae rhamnoides. Next base: position 21,757,563 of record CM065437.1, on the reverse strand, counting down.
AAAAATTCCAAATGGAAGAATGTGAAGAGCACAAGTGTATGAGAAGAAAAAAATGTTTGAAAACAGAGGGAAAGGTGAAGTTGTGTCTAAAGCAAAAACGAAAGACCAGGGCTAAACAAAGTAACACGAGTATCGCTCCTTCGTTCAATATCCTCAATTTTAGCATTCCTTCTCATATTAAGACCTGTTCTCTACTTGTTTAAATTCACAAACACCCACTTCACTATTTTCGTCTGTAAAAAACACATTTAACTCTTTTATATCTCTTCTTGTGCATGGGGAAAAAAATAATTCTACACTTTTTTATATAAAAATAGTATCAACCCAACATCAAAACACATCTATTTCTTAATTTATAGATACCAACAAACCAAACAAAGAGTACTTTATACAAAAAGAATAACAATTTCAGTTTTTTTTCTTTCCTTTTTTCCTTTTTAATTAATGTACGTGTTGCTTCTGTGTTTAAATTAATTCACTGGTAAGGCCTCTTTGTGGTTTCTGAAGATAACTATTAAGAACCAAGAATCAAGAAATATGACAGAACACAAAAGTAGTATTAGCTTGGAAGAAATCAAGAAGGAGAATGTTGACCTTGTATGTTGATTTCTCCTACAATTTTGTTTTTGTTTTTGTTTTCCTTTTTTGTTTTTATTGTTGGGATTATGTTGTTTTATAAAAAGAAGGTGAGAAATACTAATAACATACAAATTTTCATACATTTTTGCACTCAAATTGCTTATATCGAGTTATATGTCATAATTATTTTAAAAATTAAAATATAATTCAACTTTTTAGATAATATTAAGACGAGTAATACATATTTGTGTTTAATTAACATTCCTTTCTCTCTGTATATATTTGCCATGCAAAAGGTAGCAACTTGTTTTTCATACTCTTCTTTTACTTTTTTATGGAACCACAACTTCAATCCTCAATGCTGAAATATTGGTTGATTCAAAGTATCGTTTACATCTTGTTATCTTTAGTGTTAATTTGGACATTAGGAGTGACTCTGTTGCTTGGTGGATGAGAAAAATATTATTTTCTACTTTTCCACCATTTTCACAACTTGTAGTTATTTGTGCAGCTGAGATTAAGAGTACTAGTTAAGTGATTGTTTTCATATATGCTTTACATAAGTCGAATATGAGTGAGAAATCATAAGAAAAGGAAATTTGATTGGAAGAAGACTCTGTTTTAAAAACCTTGACTATGGCATTGGGAGTGAAGTTATTATTTTGATACATGTTAATTTATGTCAACAGGAACGTATACCAATTCAAGAGGTGTTTGAGCAATTGACTTGCTCAAAGGAGGGTTTGACAACTGAGGATGGGGAGAGGAGGCTCCAAGTCTTTGGCCCAAACAAACTAGAAGAAAAGGAGGTTTTTTTCTTTCTTTTTTTTTATTTTATTTTCCTCCTCTTAAAAAGTGTGAAATTTGCAACTGGCTATTGGTATTTACAACTTTCAAGTAAAAGAAATTCTAATATGTTATAATCATGTTGCAATTAATAGGAAAACAAGCTTCTAAAATTCTTGGGTTTTATGTGGAATCCTCTATCATGGGTTATGGAGAGTGCTGCTATCATGGCAATAGCATTGGCTAATGGAGGGGTAAGACTTCTCTCTCTCTCTCTCTCTCTCTCTCCGTCTCTTATATTGAGTAATGAGTATTGTGGCTTTAATGAATATGTATATATATGCAGGGAAAACCACCAGATTGGCCTGATTTTGTGGGTATTATTGTATTGCTGATTATCAACTCCACCATTAGCTTTCTAGAGGAAAACAATGCAGGCAATGCCGCAGCAGCACTTATGGCAGGTCTTGCACCAAAAACAAAGGTAATAACTTCACATATAATCAAAAGGGCTCTAAATAATAACTCAAGTCTTATCTAACTTTGTTGGCTAATCAATTTGATTGATTGTATAGGTACTAAGAGATGGGAAATGGAGTGAACAAGAAGCTGCAATCTTAGTACCGGGAGATGTCATTAGTATAAAGCTCGGAGATATTGTCCCAGCAGATGCTCGTCTCTTAGATGGAGATCCTCTCAAGATTGATCAATCTGCACTCACAGGTGAGTCCTTGCCTGTGAACAAGAAACCAGGTGACGAAGTATTCTCTGGTTCCACAGTAAAACAAGGTGAGATTGAGGCAGTTGTTATTGCCACTGGGGTGCATACCTTCTTTGGTAAGGCTGCTCACTTGGTTGACAGCACTGAACAAATTGGGCACTTTCAAAAGGTAACATCAGTGAAGTCAAATGCAGTTTTGGTTAAAGATCAAGCTAAATTGTTAGCTTTTTTTTTCTCTTTCTTTAACATTTCATTGGTCATTGATCATTAGGTTTTGACTGCAATTGGGAACTTCTGCATATGCTCAATTGCTATAGGAATGGTGATTGAGATAGTGGTGATGTATCCTATACAAAGGCGAGCTTACAGGGACGGAATCGATAATTTGTTGGTGCTTCTCATTGGAGGAATCCCAATCGCCATGCCAACAGTGTTGTCAGTAACAATGGCTATTGGTTCTCACCGGCTATCTCAACAAGGTGCCATCACAAAGAGGATGACAGCCATTGAAGAAATGGCTGGAATGGATGTCCTTTGTAGTGACAAAACTGGAACCCTTACCCTCAACAAGCTCACTGTAGACAAAACCATGATTGAGGTCAATGATTAGATGAACTTATTTATCCAAAGAAATTCAGTGTTATATTCTTAGAGGTAATAGTTGATTGGTTGATTATTGATATGGTTCTTTCATTTGTTTCCAGTTGTTTGTAAAGGATGTAGACAAGGATGGGCTGGTTGTGCTTGGAGCAAGGGCTTCTAGGGTTGAGAATCAAGATGCTATTGATGCTTGTATTGTGGGAATGCTGGGTGACCCCAAGGAGGTATACGTACCAATGTCATAGCTAACACTCGACAATGATAATAATCAGTCTTCTTAACAATGTACATATTATGCAGGCTAGAGAGGGAATCACTGAGGTCCATTTCCTGCCCTTTAATCCAGTAGAAAAGCGTACAGCCATAACTTACATTGACTCTGAAGGTGATTGGTATCGAGTTAGCAAAGGTGCACCAGAACAGGTCATAGATCATTCCCATGTACATATTACTTACACTTTCTTCACCATTGTTGTTTGCTTCTAGAGCTTAATATCTACCTTCAACCTCTTCTCAGATCATTGACCTTTGCAACCTTCACACTGATGCAAGAAATAAAGCTCATGCCATCATAGACAAGTTTGCTGATCGTGGTCTTCGATCTCTTGCTGTTGCTAGACAAGTAGGTTTTAATTATCTTTTCTAATAATTGTATGTACTTCACATGAAGATTCTTGGTTTGCATAACATAGCCTGATGTTTGGATCATCGATTCACCTTTCAGACTGTTTTAGAGAAAACCAAAGATAGCGCAGGAGAACCTTGGGAATTTGTAGGTCTCATGCCTCTCTTTGATCCACCAAGGCATGACAGTGCAGAAACCATTAGACGTGCCCTTAATCTTGGTGTTAACGTTAAAATGATTACTGGTGACCAACTAGCCATTGGGAAAGAAACTGCTCGTAGGCTTGGAATGGGAACAAACATGTATCCCTCTTCTTCCCTCCTTGGTGAAAGCAAGGACGAAAGTGTATCTTCTTTACCTATTGATGAGCTTATTGAGAAAGCTGATGGCTTTGCTGGAGTCTTCCCAGGTAATTTTAAGAATTTATCTTGAAAGTTATTCCGAAGGAAAATATTTGAGAAATAGAAATAACAGATGAAGAATGATGCAGAACATAAATATGAAATTGTGAGAAGGCTACAAGGAAGGAACCATATCTGTGGGATGACAGGAGATGGTGTAAATGATGCTCCAGCGCTGAAGCGAGCAGATATTGGAATTGCAGTAGATGATGCAACTGATGCCGCCCGTAGTGCCTCTGACATAGTTTTGACAGAGCCTGGATTGAGTGTGATAGTCAGTGCCGTTTTGACAAGCAGAGCCATTTTCCAAAGAATGAAGAACTACACCATTTATGCTGTTTCTTTAACCATTCGTATTGTGCTAGGATTTATGCTTCTTGCTCTCATTTGGAAGTTTGACTTTTCACCTTTCATGGTTCTAATCATTGCCATACTCAATGATGGGACCATCATGACCATTTCTAAGGATAGAGTCAAGCCATCTCCTTTTCCAGACTCGTGGAAGCTTAAGGAGATCTTTGCTACTGGTGTAGTACTTGGTACCTACTTAGCCGTTATGACTGTTGTTTTCTACTGGGTTGCTAATAGTACTAACTTCTTCCAGGTAAAAAAAAGATTGAACCTCAATAAAAAATTTAAATAATGCTATTGCTAAAAACAATGCAAATAGCTAGGATTTATCACAAAAAATATTTGGCAGGTTAAATTTGGAGTAAAATCAATTAGAGGGAATCATGATGAACTCACAGCAGCTGTGTATCTTCAAGTGAGTATTGTGAGTCAGGCACTTATATTTGTTACACGGTCACGAAGTTGGTCATTCATTGAACGACCTGGCCTCTTGCTTGTAGGTGCCTTCCTTGTAGCACAGCTGGTAAGTAACATCAGTTTTGTACCTTTGGATGATAATACAGTTCTTTTCATATATTGTAAAAGATTAATTAAGAAATAATAATAACAATGTGCTCTTCTTTTTTGGTTTGTTATCTTTTAGTTGGCTACAATCATTGCTGTGTATGCACATTGGGGATTCGCTAGGATTCATGGAATTGGATGGGGATGGGCTGGTGTGATATGGATTTATAGCATCATTTTCTACATACCCTTGGATGTTCTCAAGTTTTTTACTCGATATGCATTGAGTGGCAAAGCATGGGATAATATTCTTCAAAATAAGGTAATTTAATTATTATATTGGTGTAGCTATACTTTTTTTGCAAATCCATAAATATCTTATTGCTAACTATTTTTCACTCTTTGGCATCTAGACTGCTTTCACAACAAAGAAGGATTATGGAAAAGGGGAGAGAGAGGCACAATGGGCTTTGGCTCAGCGTACTCTCCACGGACTACAACCTCCTGAATCACAAAATCCCTTCCAGGAAAAAAACAACTACAGAGAGTTGTCTGAAATTGCAGAACAAGCAAGAAAGCGAGCCGAAGTTGCAAGGTATATGATGCTCACACAAAGGGTTTTTCATAGTTTGAAACTAAATGTTGATTCCAATTGTTTTTGATACAAAACCTTCATCCTTTTTGTATGGAATTTTGCAGGTTGAGGGAACTTCATACACTAAAGGGGCATGTTGAATCAGTTGTTAAGCTCAAAGGACTGGACATTGATACCATTCAACAACACTACACTGTTTGAGTCGAAGGAGCTTTTGGAAGAAGAGAAATAGGATAAAAGAATATAGAGCTTCATATTTTACATTTTTTTTTAGAGTTTTATATGAAGAATGCATGGTCTAAAATAATCCATCTTAAATGATTGTCATAAGCCAATCACATGTTGGAATAGAAGATTAGAAAGGATTCTTTTGCTACCTTCTATGGAACTGTTATTTTCCATCTATCCTAAATGATTTCCTATTTTGTTTTTTTACTAGAATCTGCTGTTAATTCTATATGAAGGTTTTTTTTTCTTCTATTTTCCCTAGAATGCATTACTTACTATAGCATCTGTTACTAGCCAATTCAAGATCTATATGATCAACTTCTGGGACTACTAAAAGCTTAAATTTATTTGCATACCACCCTGTTTCCATGCTTTACAAAACTTAAAAATAAAAAATAAAAATACACTAATTATTAATCGAATACTGAAGTAAAGTTCCAATCAACACCCTCAATATATTGTTACGTCAAGTAAAGAATGTGTAAAGGATAGACTTGAGCATGAGTAAGCCATACGTGTGCAATCAGTTGGCAAACCATGTGCAAGATTTACAAGCTCGTCACGATCACGTGAATAAAGAACCACATCGATTAACCAGTTAGAATACTTGCACTATAAATTTATTTGTTTTTTATCTACTGCATTATGAATTGTAGTACAATCTAAAGGCTATATAAGTCATGCATTTTACAATTTGTATTACACAATTTGTATTACACAATTAATGAAAAAGAGTAATATACATGAATTTATTTTCTACTTCTTCCAGCTCCTTCTTTCTTTCCAAAGTATTTCTAGGTAGCTCAATCACTTCACCAGCTTCATGTTTTAAAATTTATCATGACATTAGAGCATAGGTTATGATATTTGAAGTTTGAAATGGAGTTGTGTGGAGATCAAGGTAAATAAACAATTGAAGATGATAAAGACGAAGGTGTGTTAGTGAAACATGATATGGCTTTTTTTCAAAATAGATTAATACAATTAAACTCGATAGAACAAATTTTGTAGTGTAGAGAGGAAAGTCTTATGAATCCTAAAGAGCTATGAACTTGAGGAATTTATGCTAAGCATTTATAGTTGTCCTTTATGAAAGGATAACAAAGGTAGAATTAGCTTGGAGTACATGCATTGGATGAGACAAGATCAGATGATAGGATCTTGGCTCATCACTTCCATGGAGGGAGAGATGATGAAAGAAGTTTCTGATTGTGAAACATGTATTAAAATATGGACAATTCTAGAGAATTTTTATGTTTCTCATTTGAGAGCTAAATTTTTTCAATACAAGTTAGAATTAAGTAATATCCAAAAAGGAAATCTCTCAACCATAAACTACTCAATGAAAATCAAGGATATCATCATGCAATTATCAGCCTGTGGTTATAAGGTGTCTGAGGAGTCTTGCTGAATGGAGTAGATAAGGATTATGATTTGTTTCATGCCACTATTTCTAGTAAAATTGAACCAATGAGTGTGCAAGAGGTATACAATATGATGCTTACACATGAAAAGCATTTGGAGAAGCACAATATGCTAGTATTTAGCCATTATTACCTTAAGCTGCACAGAATCAATTCAAAGAAAATATAAATGATGTGATTGGAGAAAGATCCTTTAATGACTCAAAGAATTTTGTTTCACAAAATTCAAAAGGGAGAAGACATAACTATAATCTGAGAGGAAGAGGCAGAAATAGTTACAATAATAGAGGTCGTTTTCAATGCCAATTGTGTGACAAGTTTGATGGTCTTGTCAATAAATATTGGTTTAGGTTTGATAAGGACTTTCAATCTCCTCTTATCAATCCCTCTCAAAATTCACAAGCTTCTTCATCTCAAAATAAGTCTCAATAAGTTCAACAAGCCTATGCTTATCTTGCTACACCAGAAACTATCAATGAAGTTGTGTGGTATCCTGATTTAGGTGCTATACACCACATTACCTTAAATCCTTCAAAATTGGCCACCAAGCCAAAATTTACAGGTTTTGAAAAATTGCATATAGGTAATGGATCTGGTCTCTTTATTCATCATATGGGAGCTAATGCTTTTTATCCTAGTCAAGGTTCAAACAAGTTGTTTCTTCTAAAAGATACGCAACATGTGCCTCATATAACAAAGAATTTGTCTCCAAATTTCCTAAAGAAAATAGTGTTTATTTTGAATTTCATTTTTCAACAGTGTCTTCTGAAGGATAAGAAGAAAACAAAGATATTTCTTCAATGAGAGTGTAACAATGACCTCTATAAGTTTAAATTGAATCTTTTAGACAATAAGAAAGTGTTAAGTTCTACTTCTTTTCTTTCAACTCTTACTTGTAGTATTTAGAATTGAACAGGTTTACATAATAAGCCACTATGTTTTGTATATAGTGCAAAAATAGTTATTTCTCAAACTCATAATAAGTTTACTAAACAAGTTGATATTCTACCGTGGCATAGGAGATTAGGCCATCTTACAACTAAGATCGTTAAAATGGTTTTAAATCAATGTGACTATACTATTTCACATGATGTTCATCAAGATAATATCGTATGTTTAACAAATAACCAAAATTCATACTCTAAAAGGAAACTATAAAGGTTATAGAACTTCTCATGGTTGTCCACACATATATATGGGGTCCAACTCCCATTACCTGTAATAATGGATATCAATGGTATGTTAGCTTCATAGACGAAATTTCTAGACACTCTTGGATTTATATTTTGAAAGATAAGGGTGTTATTGTCAATGCTTTTCTGCTTTTCAAAAGTGAAACTGAATTTCAAGTTAATAAGAGAATTAAAATTTTGCAATGTGATAGAGGAGGTGAGTATGGAGCTCTTACTCCTATTTTGGCCTCTTTTTGCATTATCAAACAAGTGTTATCCTCACACCTCTCAGTAAAACGATTTAGCTAAAAAGAAGCACAAATATATAGTTGAAAAAGGTTTGATACTTCTTGCTCAAGGACATTTACCCATTACCTTTGGGATGAAGTTTTGCATACTTCCATTTTTCTTATTAACAGATAGCCTTATGTTGTTCTTCAAAACAAAAGCCCTTTTGAAGTGCTATTCGGCACTAAACATGACTATTATATTTTTAAGACTTACAGGTGCTTCTGAAATCCTCGCTTATCACTAGCAATAGGCACAGGTATGGATGGGGACAGTTATTGATATAACTATTCTCAAATCGAGTTAAAAAATCTATGCTCAAAACTGCCCGAAAAATGTTACAGTTTGGGAACGGTTTTTTACTCGCGATTATTAAAAAATATAAAAAAAAACTATTTTTTCAAACTTTTTAAAAAATTTCTATATACCTACACGAAAAGTCAATAAACCCTAATTATTAATTAATATATAATTTAATTTAATAAATATATAAATTAATTAAATAAATATAATTAATTTCGGATATGGGAGGGTACAATTATCAATATAATCGTACCCGTTGCTTCATGTTTGGTTTTTATCCAAAACCGTAACAATTACTTCATATTTGGTTTTTATCCAAAATCATACACATTTCCAAAATTTATTGGATAAAAACTGAACTGACGGTGCAGATAACCACGAACAATCGAACCCATAATGTTTTTGCCCATTCCTACTTATCACCATAAAATACTTATAATTGGAATATAAATCCGTGCCATATACCTTCATTGGTTACAGTCTATTTCACAAGGGCTATAAATGCCTAAGTTCATATAGTCGTTTGTTTGTGTCCAAAAATGTTGTTTTTGATGAGACTTCTTTTCCTTATTCTAGTAAAGTTGAGTTGTGTTTTGTCATTAAATCTACTGAAAAATTGTCTAAAACTTACTTGTCTGTTATTGCTAAACCAACATCTGTATTACCTATCTCTAATAGATGTATCTCTTTAAACTTACCTATTTCTCATGTTTTGTCTTCTTGTGACAATGCTCCTTCTTCCGACACTAGTCCAACTACTCCTAACTCATTTATTCATCTACATCTTGATGTTGCCAACTCTTTTGTCCCTAGTAATCAGTCTTTAACTACATTACCACCTATTCTTGACTCATCTATTCATCTACAACTTGATGTTAGCAACTATTTTGTCCCTCGTAATCAGTCTTTAAATGCATCACCATATACTTTACCTATCTATCCTCTCAACGTCTCTCAGCTTAGTACTTATTCTATGATAGCTCGAGCAAAAGATGGTATAAGCAGACCAAAGGCTTATTCTACTTCTCTTGATGATATTATAGAACCTGTGTTAGTTAAAGAGACCCTAAAACATCCTGAATAGTATAAAGCCATGCAAGATGAATATGCAACTTTGCCTAAGAATGCATCCTAGATTTTGGTACCCAGGCCAATATGTAGACAATATATTGGAAACAGATGTGCTTTCAAAATTAAAAGGTTTCTGATTGGTTCTATTGAAAGATTGAAGGCATGCTTGATAGCAAAAGGTTATAATCAAGTTATTGGCTTTGATTTTAGTGAAAGATTTAGTCCTGTGATTAAATTTACTACCATTCGAGTCATTTTAACTATAGCTCTTCATTATGGATGGGAATTAAGACAAGTGGATGTAAACAATGCATTTTTGCATGGGATCTTGGAGGATGAGGTTTTCATAGACCAACAAGAGGGATTTCTTGGTCCATAATATCTTGATCATGTATGCAGCTTAAATAAAAAATTATATAGACTACAGAAATCCCCTAGGACTTGGTTTGAAAGGCTAGGTAATGCCTTTCACAGGTTTGGATTTGTTTGAAGTAAGGCAGATACTTCACTTTTTATTTACCATTATGGTTATGTCTAGATGTTTTTGCTAGTTTATGTAGATGATGTTACACTCATTGGCTTTAGTTCTCAGGCATTGCAACATTTCATTCATTCTCTTCATGAATTTTCTCTCAAGGATCTTGGTTTTTTGCATTATTTTCTTGGTATCGCAATTCATCATTTAGCTGATTCTTTTTTATTTTTCAATCAACAAAAATGTGTTGATGATCTTCTGAAGAAAGATAGAATGCTTCATTCCCAACCTAGTCATTCCCTTATATGCTCCATTACTTGTTTTTCAACATATTATGGTGATGATTTTCCTCATGTCTCCTCGTATAGAAGCTTTATTGGTAGTTTACAATATATCACATTAACAAGATCCGATCTATCCCACTCAGTTAATAAATTTTGTCAATTTATGTCCTCTCCCAAAGATGTCCATTGGGAAGCTGTAAAGAATATCTTATGCTACTAGCAAGGTATTAAGGACTATAGTTTGGTATTTCAAAAATCATTCTCCTTACCTTTCACTGCTTTTGTAGATGCGGATTGGGTAAACGATGGCATGTTTACTAGTGGATACTGTGTTTTTTTGGGAGCTAATCCAGTGTGTTGGTCATCTAAGAAACAACCCACTGTTTCTTACTCTAGTACAGAAGGTGATTATAAGAGTATTGCTAATACAACCTTTGAACTTGTCTGGATCCAGTCTCTTTTGAGTGAACTTTATCAATCTCTTTTTCATGTTCCTGTGCTATGATGTTGTTGGGAAATAACGCAAATTCCCGATAAGCCAGATTTATGAGAAAGCAAGAATAGAAAAATAACACACAAAATTTGATAACGGAGTTCGGCCAATCTTGCTTACGTCTCCTGACTGTACAGATCTTTTCTTGAAAGGGGAGAAATTACACAAGGTGTTTACAACACTCACAACTCACAACCCAATTACACCCAAAAAAATTACTCTCAATTTTCTCTCACAAAAGCTTTTCTCTCTAAGCTTTCCTCTCAATTGGAATGAACACTTTGGATAGTTAATTCATTACAATTACACATCTATTTATAGGAAAATTCACTCCTTGAATTACTCCTTAAATTAATGGTTCCTTGAATTGCTCCTTGAATTAAGCTCCATGTTTTACTCCTTGTTTTGTTCCATGTTTTGCTCCATGTTTTACTCCTTGTTTTGTTCCATGTTTTGCTCCTTAAATTAAGGAGCTTTATAACAATCTCCCACTTGAAGACTGATTTCAATCTGTCTTCACACCTTGATCATGCAGCAGCTTTTCTAGTCTTTGTTACTCTAGTACCAAGCCGAAGTTGAGCACAACTTCGCTTTGTCAATAGTCACCACCTTTGTTAACATATCTGCTGGATTTTTGCTTCCCGAATCTTCTCCAAGATAACACATCATCTTCCAATGTAGATCCGATAAGTAATAACGAAGTCCAATATGCTTTGTTCTAGAATGAAATGCCGAATTCTTCGCCAAGTGTATTGCACTTCACTATCACTATGTTGGTAACATTCTTCTCTTGCTTTGAATCGAGTTAAATTAACAAACCTCAAGACATATCATCTCTTTACTAGCCTTCATTACTACTACATACGTACTCGGCTACGTAGTGGATAGAGTGACAATTTTTACGTATTTGTGACATCCAAACTAACAATACCGTAGTTCCAACAAAATATATAACGGTGGTGCTTCTTCGGTGATCAACTTCACCTCCAAAGTCTGCCAGATCTACGTATCCTTGTACTTTTAACTCTCCTTTATTAAAGTACAAACACTTTTCTCGTGGTTCCTCATGCATACCTCAAAATCCACTCGATCGCTCTCCCAATGAGCCTGGATTTGACATAACCGCTAACAACTCCCACTGCACGTGCCATATGTCCGGTCTTGTACAGGACCATTGCGTACATCAAACTTCCAATGGCCGAGGCATAAGGAACCTTAGCCATGAATTCTCTCTTCCTCTCACGTCTGAGGGACCGATCCTTGGATAGGCGAAATGACCGGCCGGGTGTCTAACTGCTTGGCATCGCCCATGTTGAATCTTTGCAAAACACGATCGATGTACTCTGCCCGAGATAATTGCAAGGATCCTTTCTTCTTATTTCTTGTAATTTGCATTCCAAGAATCTTCTACGACCCAAGTCTTTCATGTCAAATTCCTTTAACAATTGTCGCTTCAACCTTTTAATATCATCCATATCTCGAACTCGCTACTAACATATATCATCAACATAAAGTAGTAAAATGATATAATCCGCGGACCTATATCTCTTGAAGTAGCAACAATGATCGCATTGCACTTTCCGGAAACCTTCCTCAGGTACTTCTAAGTCGTTAAATTTTTTTGTACCATTGTCTCGGGGCTTGTTTCAGGCCATACAAACTCTTCTTAAGTCTGCACACCATGTTCTTCTTCCCCCCTTCTGAGAAACCTTCTGCCTGGTACATGTATATTTCTTCATCTAAATCTCCATGTGAAGGAATGCGGTCTTCTCACATCCAATTCAAGATGAAGATCTTCGATGGCTTCTGAATGCTCAATACCGATCCGATAGTATTAAGCTTCACAACGGGAGCAAAAATGTCGGTGTAGTCAACTCCTTCCTTCCGTTGAAACCCTTTGACAACTAACTAGGCGGGCTTTGTATCTCTTGGAACCATCACAGCCCTCTTTCACCCGGTACACCCATTTGTCAGTAAAGTGCCTTCTTTCCCATAGGTAACTCCTAGTTCCCATATCGGTTGGAGATGAGAGATTTCATTTCTTCTTTCATAAGAAGCTCCCACTTGTTGGAATCTCGAGTCCGACAAGCTTCATCATAGCATCTCGTGCTCCTCCATCACAAGAACATATAGTTCGTATCTCGTTAGGCACGTGAGGTCGAGAAGACCTTCTCGATACGGGAGCTTCGGAAAAGAGGTTGTGGTGTGTCGAATGATGTGTCTTGCTTTGTCCAACAAGTTCCTACATTTGAGGACTTGTTACAATTGGTTGTTGCGGAAGTATCTCGGGACATCATCCGCACCTGCAAATACCGACTCATTCGCTCCGAGTCACGGGCGTCTATTTTACGCATGTCCTTATACATCACCCTTTCGTTGAAAATCACATCTCACTACGGATAACTTTCTTCTTTCGTCATCCCAAATACGGTAGCCAAACTCATCCTCACCATAGCCAATGAACGTGCATTTCTTGGATTTGGGATCAAGCTTATTCTGCCTTGATCACCGATATGCACAAATGCTACACAACCGAAAAACTTTTAGATGTGATAGTTTCACCTCTTTCCGCTCCATACCTCCTACGTGGTATTCTACGCTCCAACGGGAAGACGTACGGTTGGCCGATCAAGTAAGTCGCCGTGTTGATGGCTCCGCCTGCACGCCCCGGTAGACCAGTATACGAATGTCTCGGCTCTTTCGTCAACGTTCGGTTCGTACGCCGCCCACACCATTGTGTTGAGGCGTGCACAGCACGCTTCTTTCCATTCTCGATCCCGTGCTCATGGCAGAAATTTTTGAATACGGTGTCTTCATATTCACCACCATTATCGGCTTCGAGCTTTTTGATCTTTAAACCCGTCTCATTTTCCACCATAGCTTTCCATCTTCTCGAAAGCCTCAAATACTTGAGACTTATGCTTTAGAAAGTAAACCCATACCTTCCGAGTAGAGTGATCATCAAGAAAGTCACGAAGTAGTGTTTCCCACCAATAGATGAGACGGTCGTTGGTCCCCAAACATCGAGTTGAATAAGCTCACAGCCTTTCCTTAACTTTGGGATTACGAACTTGTGCGAAAGGCCGACTCTCTTTTGCTTTCCAAGTATGCAATCTTCGCACATGTCTATCTCCGCATCGCACTGGAAGTTTTCCTTGATGCATAATCTTCGTCCCTTCACTCATATGGCCTGTCTCTCGGTGCCATAGATTTGGTGTTTCATTGCTTCTTTACGTAACCGCAATTGAACAACATCCTCCTGTGTCATGTAAAGAGTGCCACTTTTCTTGCCTCGAGCATTGCTACAGACTTTGAAATCTTCCAATCATCACCACGTGGAAGATCGTAGTGTGGCCTTCATCGGCCAATCGCACATTGAGATTAAGTTCCTTCGAGATCTAGAATATGCCCGACATCGCTTTAGTTCCCAAACAGATCCGTTCAACTTAATCTTCACTACATCTTTGCCAATAATAGCACATGTGGTTGATCATCACCAAGATATACCTTTCCAAGGTTTCGGACATATTTCTCGAAGAATTCTTTTTGTGAAGTAACGTGGAACGATGCTCCGAAGTCTAACACCCAAGATTCTTCCTTGCTCTCCAAAAGAGCATATCAATGCATCATCTCCTCCCGAGGTGGAAGTAACATTTGCCTCTCGCCTTCACTTGTTTGTCCTTCGGTGCATTCTTGCACCGATTTTTGTAGTGCAGGTTCTTCCACAATTCCAACACTCGATAGTCTTGAGCTATGGGAATTATTAGGATTCTGGATTGGACCTCCTATCTTTTGATCTACCTCGGTAGTCGGTCTACCACGTTCATTTCCTTTGGTTGAATTTCTTCCTCTCGACTCGTATGCAAACCGAAGAGGTTGACGATTCACTTGTCTCTCTACGTCGGATCTCTTCACTTGAGAACCAAATCACGAACATCGTCAAATTTCCCCAACTTATTGCTTCCCGACGAGCTACTCACAGCCCGTGACGTAGCATTCCGCCTTTACGTAGCAGAAGACAAAAGTATCAATGTCGTACTTCTTCATCGAATTCAATTTCCACCGAACTCAACCGGGTTGTCCGTGTTGAGTTCATTGAGATGTCGAGCTACCGACGCGCCTTCCGTCATCCGCAAATTGAACAAGCGCCTCATTAAGTGCACTTTGTTTGAGGTCATGGCTTCTCATACATATTGGAGAGAAATGCCGCAAGACCCGCCGTGGTCTTTTCCTTTGCTATGTTGAAAGCAACATTACGGGATAACGTCAATCGAATAACTCCGGGGCATGTCGTCTAGAAGATTCCAATCTTCTTTCCTTCATAGCCTCTCGGCTTCTTCCCTGAGAGAGGTTGATATAGATTTCTTTGATACGTATAATCCTCTATCCGCATTTTCCAAAACCCGAAATCATGGCCATCAATTTCTCGAGTTTCACCCTTCCTTAAATCCGACGCTATCAAGCTCCCACTAAAATCCGACTTCCTCCTGGATCGTTTCGATTATTTCTTGCGTAAAATTGACGTAAATCACTACCAATAGCTCGATACCAGGTTGTTTGGGAAATAACGCAAATTCCCGATAAGCCGATGGCGAGAAAGCAAGAATAGAAAAATAACACACAAAATTTGATAACGGAGTTCTACTAATCTTGCTTACGCCTCCTGGGACCTGCTGAGGATCTTTTCTTGAAAGGGGAGAAATTACACAAGGTGTTTACAACACTCACAACTCACAACCCAATTACACCCAAAAAAATTACTCTCAATTTTCTCTCACAAAAGCTTTTCTCTCTAAGCTTTCCTCTCAATTGGAATGAACACTTTGGATAGTTAATTCATTACAATTACACATCTATTTATAGGAAAATTCACTCCTTGAATTACTCCTTAAATTAATGGTTCCTTGAATTGCTCCTTGAATTAAGCTCCATGTTTTACTCCTTGTTTTGTTCCATGTTTTGCTCCATGTTTTACTCCTTGTTTTGTTCCATGTTTTGCTCCTTAATTTGCTCCTTAAATTAAGGAGCTTTATAACAGATGTGATAACCTAAGTGCAGTTGCTCTTGTCTCTAATCCTATTCAACATGCTCGCACAAAACATATAGAGCTTGATATGCACTTTTTGCTTAAAAAAGTCTTAAGTAAACAATTGTGTGCTTAACATCTACCTGGATATGAACAAATCGTAGATGTTTTAACTAAACCTTTAGTTGCATCCCTTTTTCATCACTTACAACGCAAACTCAGTGTTGTCCCTCCCCCACTGAGTTTAAGGGCGGATGCGAAGGATATACGTGAGAAAAAAAGCCATAAACATACATATGCAGCGTGTAACAAAAATGCATGAGCAAGGCAAGACTACCCATGTGCAGAATTCAAGTAAATAACGTGTGAAGGATAAACTTGAGCATGACCAAGCCATACAAGTGCAATCAATTAGCAGACCATGCGCAAGGTTTACAAGCTTGTCATCATCACGTGAAGAAAGAGCCATATCAGCTAATTAGTTGGAATACTTATACTACAAATTTATGTACTATTTACATTTTATGTACTGCATTATGAATTGTAGTACAATCTAAAGGCTATACAAACTGTACATTTTACAATTTCCTATTACACAGAAAATTAATGAAAAAATATAATATACATGAATTTCTTTTCTACTTCTTTGAGCTTCTTCTTTCTTTCCAAAGTATTTGTAGCTCGCTCAATCACTTCACCAGCTTCACCAACTTTTAAGTTGAAGCTCAACTGGCCTTTGACTAGATTGAGTAAACTATAAAAATTATTTGTGACTTCTTCATAGAAATATATACGGAAATCTTATTTCATGATCAAATTGTGTTGAAAGATACATATATACATCAATTTGTATTTTCCTCCTCTTATAAATTATCATTCCAATTAGATGGTGTTGCTGATTTACAATATATATATTAAAAAAAGAAGAAGAAGAAAGTCATATGCAGATGAATCTACTTTTTTTTTAAGGCTTAAAAGCAATCATTAAAAAATCTGGAAAGGAAAAAGAAAGGACCTTTATATGAAGTTAAATTTTTTTCTTTGAATGATGATCTTTAGAAGAGTATCCAAGATGCTTCAAGTACCATAAAGCTCCTTCTGCTGCATGCTCTAAGGCAGTCTTCTTTTTTGACCGAGGAGCACTAAAGCAATCTAACACCGTATCTGAAGCATCCTTAATCTCAACAATTACTTTGAAAGTGAACCTGCAAACATACAATTTTTTGAGCTAGTGATAGTCAAATTAAGAAATTGGTTAATAAATGGACATATCAGTATATAACTTATTGAAAAGTAGCAGTGGATTGTTAAGAACTCACATTTTCATGTGGTCAGGTCCTTCCTCTTTGCAGCATTCAAATAAAGGTATCTTCCATTTGTTTGCAGCACATATCTCACACAATTGTGCTTTTGTTGATACCTTCTTTTGATTTTGAGTACCTAGTTTCACAAATTGGGAAAATTGCTCAACAGTTTACATTTAATTTCATAAAATTCTTATATATGTCAAGATATTCAGAAACCTTTATCTACTCAGAGAAAGTGTGGTTTTTAATACTCTGAGTTTATTACCTGGGATTTTTCTTCAATTTTTTAAATTTAATGCATTATATAGTATTATTTTACGGAAACCTAAAAATTAAATTGAAGAAATTTTGGTTAAATTATAAGAATAGTGAAAAAAATCCAAGAAAAATATAAACAAACAAATGAGGCTTTTTTAAATAATTGAACAAGCTATCCAATTGACAACAGCACTCTAGTAGTGTTTTCCTCTAAAATTATCTACTTCCATTTCCACACAAGTATTATTTGATTTAAACAAAACAAACTAACTACAATTATTATTATTATTATTATTGTTGTTGTTGTTGTTGTTGTTGTTGTTGTTGTTATTGTTATTGTTATTAATCCCTGTAAACTAAAGACAATATGTGCACCTTCAGGTCGGGAGTCAGTTCCAAATGCAATGTTAACATCAGGAGTCTTAACTTTTCTCCAAACCTTGGAACCAAAAGAAGTATCCCCAGGTTTGAAAGTTGCTGATGGACTTGGCTTTACAATCCTAGCTTTATCTAATTTCACCTGCTAAACTACCACAAAAGATTAAAAAAGTAAACAAAAAAAATTAATAGCAGAGAAACAGAGAGATAGAAAAAGGAGGATTTTAGTAATTTTACCTGGGTAGAAGGAGGGGTTGTGAATTGAGGATTTATGGGAGGAAGGTTCTTGAGACTAATGACTGGTTTTTCTGAGTTTGTAGAGAAACTAGCCTTCATCTCTTTCTTGTTTCAGTAAACTCTTTGGTTGCCTCTTTGTCTGTTGCTCTCTTTTTCTTAATTTCATCAGGAATAATTGTTAACCAAAACGTATATAATAAATTTTGACTTTAGAGCACAGTTATATGAATGAAATTATATATAATTAAAAATATAAATATACTTCTCAAACCACAAAATTATAAAACATATTAAAATTAAAATTAAATTAGATTATAAATTATTGATCAGGTATAAAATTAAAAATATAATAATAAAATACTTATGAATTATAATATATAAATTATTGTATTTATTAAATTATAAAAATATATTATCTTAAATTTATGACAAATGATCGATGGATAAATTACATGAAATATATTTGAATGTCTTTTTTTTTAGAAGTTATATTGTATTTATATTTTTCTAAAAAAGATTTCATAAAATATAAGAAAAATAATAAAAATAATATGTTTAAAATTTATAAATATAATATCTTATGTCTAATAAATATATTTTTATTATTAAAAAAAATTAATAATTCTATATTAAAAGTTTTATTTTAATATCGTTTAAATTTAATTACAATTATGTATTTATAAACTTAATTTAATTAGAACATGTTTATAGATGATTTTGAAAAGAAAAATATTTAATTATAATGATAAATATTAGATTGTATTTATTTAAAATGTAATATATATATATATTAGTTTACTGTATGTAATAAACTTGTGGGAGAACAGTTTTAGAGTGAGTGAAGAATTGGCAACTAGTTTAAGAAAAAAAAGAAAAAAGAAGAAAGAGTTGACAACTAACCAACCAACGGCACGAATTGCATCACGTGATGTGATGTCCTAGAAGCATCTTCCCAAAATTTTATTTTTTCTAGTGAAAGCATCTTGACACTTAAGCTGTCATAGTGTTTCTTTACGTCTGCTCTTTGTATATACCTGATACGTCTATGGCTATTAGTTAGCTCGTAGGTGCTACTTCTTCTATTTACATCTAATAATAACTTATTTTATAAGTTATTAATATTTAAATGTATTATATAATTAAAACATTTAAATATTTAAGGAATATACAACACCAAAAATTTAAAAACAAACACTATCATGTATGGAATGAATATCCAATTCAACGTGATTTATTCGAGTATGACAAATAAGATTAGTACTAAGAGAAACAGGGTTAAGATTGTCACACTAAATAGTTGAACAATCAAGCAAAGCAACTTGTATAGCATGTTTATTAAAGGGGAATTAGACTTAGGAAAGAGATCGATTCCTATTCATATTGTTTACTTCCTAAATTGTATCGATAATGAGAATGTGGTTATTTCCAAGTTCCATCACTAGAGATCCAATCCATATTAGTTAAAAGGTAGTATTTGCAAGAGCCTTATACTCTATCTTAATATTGGAGTGTGAGACAATAGGTAAGTAAACCAAGAAACTAGTTATAAAATGATGATCAATATTGGGGTGTGAGACACTAGGTTATTTCTTACTAAAACAAAGAAGAAAATTAACACCTAAGTAAACCAAGAAATTAGTTGTAAAATGATGATCATCTTAGGAAACACTCCAATTAGAATTTGCAAAACCCTAGGATGAGAGCAATGTAGATTGTCTAAGAACTAAGCCATATGAAAGAGTCACTTTTGAGAAGTGTAAAATATGTTTAATTGTATGCCAATAGAAAAGTAATGGTTTGGCCATAAATTGGCAAACCATGTTGACATTATTGGATAATTTAGTCTATAAAGCACCTGATGCTTTGATATTGAGATGGATGATCATAAGATTCCCCAATATAAGCAAATAAAGTACAAACAATAGTCATATGAGTATCACAAGGTTTAATATTGTCCATATCAACCTTAAGAATAAGTTTTTTACCATACTTGTACTAAATGAGTAGCGATTCATCGTAAACCAAATGTGTCACTTCAATACCAAAAAAATAATTAAACAATCCAGGGTATTTTAGAGCAAACTTGGCATTTAGAATAGAGCTCAAGGCTTGCAGTTCATATTCATGACTTTTAATAATGATTGTAAGGTTTATGAGTGTTGGTGATATTCATGAACAAAACATTCAAATGTAATTTTAGTTTTTAGGTGAGTCCTTCAAGAATATTTTCAAACCAAAAAACTGTCGAGTTCAAAACAAGCACATCTTAGGTATATATCTATTCCTATGCACGTTAGATTTCATATTGTGCACATAGGAACATTTTGCATATAAATCACTCGATTGATCGAGACATGTCAAGATCGATCGAGACGAGTAGATAAATTAAGAATCGATCTACTTTGATTAAAAAGTCCTTGAATTAATTTTCAATTGATGTAGATTGATCGAAGGAATAATGTTCGATCGATCAAGCTTTTTGGCTTAATCGATCGAGCTTGAATTACATCGATTGAGTGGCCAGATTTTAAACTTTAACCTAATTTTTACTCAAGTTAAATGATTCAATTACTATTTTATCCCTATTATTTACTATTATAAGAATTGTTTAAGTGACAAAATTATAATTGAACTTTAACCTAACATTGGGGCTTCAATCTTTCCTATATAAAGAACCTAATGCTCTATATTTTATTTAACCACACTTGAATCAACTTTTGCATTCTAAGCTTTCTCTTTAAATCTATTTTGCGAAAACTATTCTGGTTAGCTTTTTTCATTAATTAATTTAACAAACACTTTTTGTTGTGTTTGATTGATTGACAAGCCTATAATATTTGTGATATTGTGCTTTAATATCTATATGTTGTATATATGTGTATGTTTTGGCTTCACGTGTACAAAATATGGTGTCTATTTTATTTTACTCAGTATTCTGTCTTCCTCTGTGAAAGATTGATAACTATAGATTAGTAATTCATACACGCATATAGTTAGGCACACTTTGTATGCAAGCATGTTTACACATACGAGGTTTGTTTTCATATTATGCATGCTAGATTGAGAGTGTTGGTTTTAGGCGAATGAGCATGCAAGTAAGCTGACGTTGTTACTCGTGGTTTTTGGCTTGCTTCAGGTGCTGTGGTTTTTACTCGACATTTTTGAAAATAAAAAATATCACATTTTAGACGTAGGCTATGTATGTATATGGTTTGATTGTGTGTCTCTCATACACAACTTTATATTAGTGTTGGATTGTGTGTCCCTTGAGAGTGTGAGTTCTTACACTTTCAATTATTTGATTTATGGTTTCCAATCACGTCACATTGGATGGTGTTGACTATAGAGGACAGTTGGACTCAAGTGTTGAACCAACTAGTTCTGGAAGCAAAAATTAAATAGTAGCAATAGATAATTTCAACGGAGATCCTGACTGATAGAGGTAATAATAATTTTACTTTCTATTAGTATTATAACTTGTTTATTGTTTAGTAAATCATTTGTTGCTGAGTGGTTGACTTAAGCAATTTGAGGATGTTATCATATAGATACAGTCTCTATATAAGTATACCTTGTTACATCGATAGTTATATATGATATGATACTGTGTTAGTACAATCCAAGTTTAAGGTGCGTATGTTTTAACATGCTATAAGCTTAAACTTTGATTGTAAAGCATTTATTATTTACTTGTTTTCTATTTGATATATAATATCTATTATTAAAGTCCATTTCTGCTATGTAAATTGTATAACTATTATATTGTTCTATTTTTATGAGTTAGGATTGAGTCTTTTAGGAGTTTTTATATCCTTACCCTTATTGTATACCGGGCCATGGACTTTTTCAATTGGTATCAGAGCGTGTGCACTCTTTTGGGCTTAACCGCTTCGGTGTTGTTTTTGTTAACTCATTTTTTCATACACACACACATTTTCTCTAATGGAGTGAGGAGAAGGAGATAATGTAGATAGATCTCCACTTTTCAATGGGTTAAACTATGTCTATTGGTAATCACAAATGAAGACCTTTTTTGATCCTAAGAAGATGGAGTGTGGTCCCTTATCAAGAATGGCTGGAAGTATCCTACCAAAGCCCTACCAGATAACACTGTGATTCCTAAACCCATGATTAAGTGAACTAAAGATGAAAGTAAGGAATTTGAATGGAATAGCAAGAGTCTTTATACAATCATCAGAGCTATTTTTCTAGATGAATATCAAAGAATTAGAGTAGTACTTCTTCAAAACAAGCATGGGACATCTCTAAGACCACTTATAAAGGTACTTTAGCAGTAAAAAGATATAGAATTCTGAAGTTGAATAGAGATTTTGAACTTTGTATCATGCAAGAGGATGAAACCTTTGACAAATTCTATGCATGCTTTTCAAACATTGTCAATTGTTTCTACAACTTAAGTAGCCTACCTTATCGGTTTCACGCCAAAGTTACTATGCTTAAGTCCATGTATAAGACATATGAACTTACTGTTAAGGAGTTAGTTAGTGACTTACAAGTCTTTGAATTGTATTACCTTTTAGCAAGATAAGAGTAGATTGCTTCTAAAAAGGGAAAAAAACGTATCCCTTAAGTATACTAAGGGAAGTGAACCAATCAAAGATATGTGTATCATAGGTTGTGATAATAATGATTCTGACCCTAATGAGGAGGAAATTTCATTCCTTGCTCAAAGATTTAGCAGGTTATTTAAGAAGGAGAAACCTTCTTTTGGTATTATTGGTAGAGATACTTCCAGTTCCAAAACATCAAGATCTACTAGAGATGATGAAGAATCATAAAATGGTTCTGAGAAAGGGAGTGATGGTCACTTGAATAAAATAAGGTTCTTTGAATGTGGAAAGTAAGGACACATTGTTGTTTAGTGCTTTTAGAAAATAAAATGCAAAAATAAGCATGCAATGAAAGCTAATGTTAATGTTTCGAACTATACGTGTAGTAATGATGAGGATGATACTAACTTTATGGCCTTCGTTGCCTTTAACAATACCATTGATCCTCCGACTATTACCTCCGATATTCAAAAGGAGACTGCTGAAGACGATGAAGTCAAAGATGAAAAAGACAAATTTCTTGATTCTTATAATGCTTTACTATTGGAGCTTATTCAGTTTGAAAAGGATAAGAGAAAGGCTACAAAGAGCCTTGATGAAAAAGAACACGAGATCATCCCATTGAAGAAAACTATAAAGAAAAGGAAGTCTTCTACTAATGGATGACAACATGATCTCACAAATAAGTGTGAGGTCATTCAAAATAAATATGGCAATTTGGTGAAAAAGTTTAATACAAATCATGAACAAGTAAAGAAACTTGAGGAACATTTTAAGGTACCTACTTCAGGTAAAACTACATAGCTATTTGTTTATCCTAATCCCTCTGCTAATCAACGTGCTTAGATAAAAATATGGAAGAAGCATATTACAGTTCTTTAGAGTGCATAAGAATATATGGCTCACTCTCTTAAAGAAAAAGAAGATTTGATTAAAGGTTTGAAAGATAAGATGAGTTTTTGTGAGAATGAACTATCTCATTCTACCTCCATTATTAACAAGATGTTGACTAGGTCAAAGAATTTAAATGAAATCCTTAATACTACAAAAACTTTTATAGATAGATGTGGCATTGGTTATAATGAAGAGATTTCTACTTTAACAACAAGTACCACTAAGTTTGTAAAATCAACCACAAGAGCCAAAGATGAAGTATGCTTCTATAGCCCTAAAAAGCAAGTCGGTTGTGTCATTTCAACCTATTTCTCCTATCAAGGTGAACCTTTTACCTAAGGCTAACACTTTCCATCACTCCAATAATGGTTTATTGCCTTTACCTACTGCCACTCTTACTTATCACCATTATTGTGAGCTTGGGCATTTGAAACCACACTGTGAGATATTGAATTTTCATCCTTGTTTGAAAGTCAATGTGAGTGCTACCTCTTCTTTTCCTCTACATACTACTCCTCGGAGTTAGGGACCCTATTTTCCTAGCTCCACTATTCGTACTTATTATCGTTATGGAATTTCTGGCCATATTACTAGGCAGTATCCTAGATTTATAAAGAGTATAACTAGAAGTCATCCACCTCACTTTTCCCCATCTTTTTTGTCAGGATGTAGTTATTGTGGCTCATCTGAGCATGTTCATGTAGGTTATATTATGCATCGAGGCATAAAGTTGAAATAAATACATCTGGCTCAAAAATCCTACATTACCCTATTTATATGGATGACTTATCAAATTTAATAGAGATTTTTAACAAAATAAACCACAAATTTCATATACTTCTTAGGCTTATATGAGTCAGAGACTATCTCCTAGTTCAGTTTTCCTTCACAAATTCTTTAAATAGAGGGATGCTATTTGATCACTATATTCAAGTGAAATGCTAGGGTAGAGTTGTGTATGTTCTTTCCTCTCTTTATTTGTCTCATATTTGTATGTAAATTTGTGTTTGCTTGTTATCTACATGCTCTATGTTTTCCTGTTCATACATATCTCTTCTCTTCTTCTTGTTTCGTTGTCTTAAATATTGCATTAACTATTTTACTTGATGTTATGCCTGGCTATCTGACATGTTACTATCTTTCTCCATTGCTTACTATTTACTTCTTCTTCCATGGCTATTTGCATGAGCATTATATTAAATGTTTATATCACGTAGTGTCATTGTAGTAAGATTCTCTGTCAACAATCCTATATTTCTTATGACATGACATTTAGAATACTTCTAGTTTGTCTTACTAAGTTTTACATTCTTGCACTTAGCATACCGTGTGTTAATTATCTGTTTTTCTTTGTTGACTTATGTCCTTCTTTTACCTTTCTTTTCCCTTATATCCTTTTGCTTTGTCTCAATTGTTTCTTTGAAGTTAACTGGAATAGTTTCTTGCTTCTTTCTTTGTTGACCCTTATCATGTTTGAATTGTCTCTTTATCTAAGCATATCTTGTGTTTCTTTGTTGAAACTTTTGTTTTTCTCACATGTTTAGAGGTTTTAGTAGCATCCCTTGTTTCTTCCTTCTCTTAGAAATGTTACATGTGTTGTTCACTAGTTAGTTAGTTTCTTTCTTTCTCCTGATTAGCAAAGATATAAATGTTGTTATTGATCTATTTTGAGACACTTTCCTTTAATTATTGGGCTTTGAACTATTTTGGGTCCTTTCTTGTCATCGCACTTCATAGTTATTATTTTTGTGTTTCATGAGATTGACAGTTTATTTCTCTTTGATATACTATTGCATGTAAAATAAATTTTAGAGGGATCATGTTGATATATGCTTGGCATGCATTTATCATGAATTTAAGTGTTGATGTTTTGACATGTGTATTCTTGCAGAGTATGTATGGCTAAAGTTTTATTGTTCATTTTATCATAAATACATATGTCCTTTGCACATGTTAGATCTTTGTGAAATTGAGAAACTTGTGTGAATATACTACGTTGTTGATTTGTATTTCTCTAACAAACCATAGAATCCATCTTTAGTGTCTCTTGAGGAAAAATTTTAAATGCTACTTTGATAGAAAAAAGGATTTAGGCCATCCTTAGATCGTTTGTTCCTTTCTTGCAACTATTGTTCACACATCTTTAGTCTCCCTTCATTTATTTGCCCCTAAATACTAGCTTGGCCCAAATTTTTATTCCCACTTACCAACTACACCTTTTTATTGATCTTGTATGATTTGACTTTGTCTATTTTACCCTTTTAGTTTCAATAAAAAAAAGAGGAAGAAGGGTGATAATGATATGATGATTAAAAAATTGGAAAAGATGAAGAAAATAAAAAGAAAAATGAGTATTGAGAATAATTTTCTTATAGAGACAAAAAGAGTGAAGAAAGAAAAGAAAAGACATGCTAAATTATGAGAAATATGAAGAAAAAAAGTGCATGATTCACCGAATTTTATGTTATGCTCTCTCAACTTCATTGGTTGAAGTTTGAGAAGTAAAGAAGAAAAATCTATATTTGAGGGTACAAGTGTTATGGACATGAACTTATCTGTTTCTTTGGATCAACAAAGGTATGTTCAGGCCTAAATATCTTCTCTTATCTACCTATATTTTATCCTTTCATTACAATCTTTGAAAGCTCTATTGATTTCTTCTTGGCTGCCGCTACATTAGTGGAGATAGAGTCTAATTATGGACATATGAAGCTTGGTTTAACTTGAGTCTATGTTTCAATTTTCTTAGTTCGCATAAGTATATCATGATGGCATATAAAGTAAACAAATTTTGAATATCACATGCAATGCATGTCATCAAAAATTTAGTCATACCTTTACATGAATTCATCATTAATTGATAGACATGTGGATATTTGTGTTGAATGTATTTCTTATTCTTTATGGATCCTCTGAGTTGTTGAACACACTTTGTTTGTTTCCTTCATTCTGTATTTCTTATTGTCTAATGTGTGTAAATGCTTTTGTGTTAGGGATGTTTATGAGTAGAATGCATAACATGTTTATTGTATTGATGCATACCTTTAGGGAGAGAGCTATATGTCTTATGTTTAGTGTCAAGGGAAGTGATGTGTTTATTTTACTTCTTGTTGTTCGTCCTATTTTATGAGTTTTTTTCAGTCATGTACATGTGATGCATTCTTCTTTTTATCATCACTTTATATGAACTATGCATAAATAGGACTGTTAATATGACATGTTGCATTCATTGCATGTATTGTATGCAATCTATTGTTTCACATGTCTATATATGTGTTTCTCTACTTCTTCTTTCTTCTTGCATGCTCCTCGCTTATCGTTCATTGCATATTAACTATTGCTAGAATGTATGACATATGTTTTATTGGATAAATTTATATATTTTCTACCTGCACTTATCTGTGGTTGCCCATGCATTTAATTTGTTGCATGTTGCATGATTCTACTCTGCTAGTTTCTCTTGAAGCATGTGTTTGCTTTAATCTTACCACTCCATTGCATTAGTGCTAGGATTATAGTATATTTTTATGTCTTCTCTCCGTCATATATGTATGTTCTTTTGAGTTTCAGTTTCAAAAAAAGAGAGAAGTTTCTATGCACAACTATATGTTTGTTACCATGTTGTGTGCCACATGGGCTTTAAAAGTAGGATTACACTTTATATTGTTTTCTGACTTACATGTATTCAAGGGGAGTGTTGCATGAAGTGAGGGGGACTTGTGAATGTTTACTTGTGTAGGGGTAACATGATTGTATGTGGGTTGACTACACGTTGTTTCTACACGATGTGTTTATGGGGTATGTGTTTGCTTTATGTGTTCAAGTTACATGTGTTGAGGGAAGTCTTTGAGCTTCAGATATGTGTGTATTTTGGGTTTGGTATGTGTCATTGTTTTGTTCATGGGAATATACATATGTAGGTATCTTCATGATCATCTCATGATAGATTTGAGTATTTAGTTAGTTATACAGTGTTTTGACACAGAAAGCCAAAGGGAGAGAATGTAAGTCTAACTGTACTTAAATCTATGTGTTGGCTTTTGGCTTTTCATGTGCAAAACATTTATTGTTCTTTCAATCTATGTGTAAGGTTCATTAATGCAGATCAATAATTCACATAGGTACATAGTTAGGTACACTTTGTATACAAACATGTTTACACATACCACATACTTGGTTTTCATAGTATGCATGTTAGGTTAAGAGTGTTACTCATAGTTTTTGGCTTGTTTTGGGTTGGAGTATTTTTGCTTTTTACTTGATATTTTTGGAAACAAAAAATATCACATTTTACACACCTCGCCAATAAGCTCATAAGAAGCTCGCTAGGGACCTCACCAAAGATGGTGGTGAAGTGACAAATTTGAGTACTATAAATACTCCATTCATTTCTCTTCTCTTTACAAATGTTTTCCACATAAAAAACTCTACCAAAATTTGTGATTAATAAATATGTTTTCAAAATCATTTTGGTGAGCATACATTTGAGAATGGGTTATGTTGTGACTTTAGTAATCAAATAGTAGGTTGTGTGTATACGTGGTATAACTGTATATCTCCCGTACATGATTTTATATTAGTGTTGGACTGTGTGTCCCTTGAGAGTGTGAGTTGTTACACTTCTAGTTACTTGATCTGTGATTTCCAATCACACCATATTGGGTGTGGAGGATAGTCGGGTTCGAGTGTTGAACTAACCAGTTACGAAATAAGGAAATGAAGAGCAATCGTAGGTAATTTGGATGGAGGTCATAACTAATAGAGGTAATAGTGGTTTTACTGTCTATTCATATTGTAATTTGTTTATTGCTTAGTGAATTATTTGTTGTTGAGTAATTGCCTTAAGAAACCCAAGGATGTTACCATATAGATACGGTCTCTATATAGGTTTACCTCGTTACATTGATTGTTATGCATGATTTGATATTGTATTAGTACAATCCAAGTTTAAGGTGTGTATGTTTCAATATATTATAAGCTTAAACTTTGATTATGAAGCATTTATTATTTACTTGTTTTCTGTTTGATATACAATATTTGTTATTAAAGTCTTCTGCTTTTGATATTATATTTTCTATGCTACTGTTGTGTGAACTGTATAAGTACTATACTATTCTATTTAATCCACTCAAGGACACACTTTGCACTTGTGTTATTGTGCTAACATTTCAGGTGCCAGTTGAACGAGTTTGATAACTCGTGTAACTCGAATTTATCATAATTTTGGTCTAGATTTGAACACCATGCTTATTAAGATTATGAAAGAAAGTGGATGCTTGTAAGTAGGCTACTTGGGGCATTACCTTAGTGAGTAGTTTGAATCCTAGCCTTGTAATCGAACATTATTTTCATAGTAGATAGTTAGGTGGATTAATGGAGTGGTGGTTTTTCTCTTAGGTCATTATTTTAGTCTATGTTGTTTCTACCTAAAAATCTCGTATGTTATTTACAAGTGATTGCATGTTTGGTTTTATGAAAAAATTTTAATTTGTTATATTTTCTCTAATTATCTATTCATCCATCTAGCTAATTAGATCTGTAATTAAATAAACTTTCAATTGGTATCAGAGCTGATCACTAGATACACTTAATGTTTCTTAGGATATTGTTATGGATCATTTGAGATAGGATTCTTCTACAATCCGCACATCTTACTTTGATGGGTTTAATTACCCATATTAGAAGGCTCATATAGGAGCCTTTCTACATTCTATAGACAAGAGTGTTTGAAATTCTGTTATTTATGATTGGGAATCACTTACAATAACCATTGATAAAGTTGTCACACTTAAACCTAGGAATGAATGGATCACTCAAGATAAAACTACTACTAACTCAAATCAAAAGAGTATTAATGCTAATAACATTAAAAAAATATTTATAGATTTATTGGATTGTAAGAAAGAAAAAGATAGATTACTAGTAGAAGTAACCAAATTAAATGATAAACTCAAATCCTACGAAGTAAATTCCTCCATGTTAGAAAAAGGAAAAAAATGAGTTGTCTAAACGTATTGATAGTTTGAATTCAAGCCTTATAGATCTCAAACAAGAAAATAAAAATCGTGTGCAGGAGTTGGGAGAATGAAATAAAGCTTTGAAAAGATTGACCATTAGAGTTGAAAGGATAAACAAAGTTCCTAACTATGGAAAACCTTTTGGAGACAAGAGAGGGCTAAGCTATGTAGAGTATCACTCTACTCCATCATCTTCAAATACAACTAAGTTTGTAAAACCCTCCAATATTTATTCACATGCTACACATTCACCTCTAACATCACAAACCATATTTTTACGAGATTCTAACTCTACTCCTATTGTTATTAATTATCCACAAAGAATTGTTGTTCCTATAATAAAAAACATTATTAAGTTTGTGTTTGTCTACCATCATTAGGTAGGAAAGGTCCTATAAGACCAAAGTGTAGGTTATTGATGAATGCTCATAAATTTAATAATTCTTTATTTACTTCAAGTTATAGGACTCATAATTATCACCCATCTATGAATATTATATCTAATAATTATACTAAAAAACATGAAGTTTTTGATTCAAATAAGCAAGTGAAATTTAACACATTTAATTATTGGAGTAATTATCATCATCCTACCATGTATGTTGTATCTTCATTTAGGATGAATATGATATCCAAAGGTAAGTCCAAGAAAATACGTATAACAACTAAGTCATTTGATTTCCAACCTAAAGATATAGAGAAACCAAAATTCAAGAAAGTTTGGGTTAGGAAAAATTGTATTTTTTCAATCACCTGACCATTCATTAATGTTCACCTATGTACTTTTGTTTG
The DNA here is from genome assembly GCA_033030585.1 of Hippophae rhamnoides. Lineage (NCBI taxonomy): Eukaryota > Viridiplantae > Streptophyta > Magnoliopsida > Rosales > Elaeagnaceae > Hippophae > Hippophae rhamnoides. Next base: position 21,727,183 of record CM065437.1, on the reverse strand, counting down.
AGTACTTAATTAACTCTAGGTGAGCATCTTTAGTTTGTTCATTTTTTTCATTTTTTTCTTGATTGATGTTTCTTTAGTTTCAAAAAAAACAAAAAAGGATGGAAGTAGACTCCTTAATATTGACTTGAATTGTACATACTATCTTTATATTTATTGACCATGCATTATGAAAATGGATATTGTGACTTGTACATTTACATATTTTTCACATCTAATGATCAATGTCAACATCAACCTACCCACACACTCACTAGACATATATGTATGTCATACTTGGAGTTTATAATTGATTAATGCAGATTTTAGGACTTGAGATAACCTTAACTATTAAATTGCATTTGACTTATATCTTTCACTTTATAAAATGATGCTATTAAAAGAAACTTGATTTTGAGAGGACTATCAACTGTAATGTGTGAAACTACCACAGTAAGTGATAAAGACTACCTTACAACTAATATGGAAGTTATCATACTAAGTATTTAAGTTCATACATATTTCCTCAAAAAATTAATAATATTAATGAAAAAAAATAAAAATACAAAAGCCTTTACTTGCACACAAAAAAGCCATAAAAAGAAAATAAATAACCAATCCCTCACAAAAAAATATTTATAATAGAGGGGAATACAAAAAAAAATTAATTAAGTTCTCTCTTGGTAAGTAAATTTTTATTATGTACAAATATGAATTCAATTGTAATTTTTTATGATAGGTGATACTATTTTACTTTAATTCTTTCATAACTGATCATAAATGACTAAATTGACATCATATTGCAGTTCCAACACATATTTTACTTTTGGTGATTACCGATATATTACCATATGTGTTAGTATGTTTGTGTGTCATGTATTCATATATTTATGTTGTCAATAGATAGTCATACTTTGAACAAAAATTATTTCATATTTTGCATATATTATTGTAGTCATATTTAGTTAAGTCTACTACCCTCAATTCAAAAAAAATTATATTATCGATTTTTATAATTTTTTTTATAATTTATTAAGGAAATTTATAGAAATTAGAGGGAGTTTATTCATTTTTGGAAAATATATTATTTTTCGCTTTTTGTTTTGATAATTATTAAGCTTTTCAAAATGTATACTACTCTTTTTAGTCATTAAATACATTACTTGCTTACTCAACCTGTTTATCATTGCTTTATATTTATATTACTTATTGTATGACGAAAAGGGAGAAAGAGTTATTAAATGTTAATTGAAAATATATAAAGAATGAGAGTTATTGATTGAAAATTTTCTTTAAGAGAGATTACACATGGTGAGAGCTATGTTTAAAATTTCTATATGTTCATTACTCATTGTTATGAATATTCTTCACTTTTTATATTGTTGTATAAACCGAACTAATGAACAATAAGTCTTTTAGTACAAGTCGCGTGATTGTTTTTGTTTCTGTTTTTGGTGTACATATGAGTTGTCAAAATTAAAGCACAAATAGTTTCACTAGATCATAGGATACTTCCACTATGTAAAATTTATTTTTTTCTTATGATTTTTATGTAGTGAGAGAAAGGTTTTGTCACATGAATATGCTAAAAGAAGATATTGTAAAGTTTATGGGTTTTTGATATTTGTGAACAAAACAATCAAATGTAATTTTAGTTTTTAGGTGATTCTTTCAAGAATATTTTTTAAGCCAAAGAAACTACTAAGCTCCAATGAACACATTTCAAGTATATATATGTTTTTATACACGTTAGATTTTATATCATATACATAGAAACATTTTTCATATAGGTCACTCGATTGATTGAGACATGTCGAGATCAATCGAGGTGAGTAGATTGATTAAGAATGGATCTACCATGATTCCCTAAATTAATTTTCGATTGAAGTAGATCAATTGAAGGATTAATGTTCGATCGATCGAGCATTAGATCGATCAAAAAATGAGTAGATCGATCTATCTATTTCAAAACTTATTTTTTATTATCCTAGATTGATCGATGATTGGTTAAATAGATCAATCTTTTTAGCTTAATCGATCGAGCTTGAATTAGATCAATCTAATAGCTAGATTTTAAACTTTAACCTAAGTTTTACTCGAGTCAAATGATTCAATTACTATTTTTTCCCTATTATTTACTACTCTATGAATTGTTTAAGAGTCAAAATTGTATTTGGACTTTAATATAATATTAGGGCTTCAATCTTTTCTATGTAAAAAACCTAATGCTCTATATTTTATTTAACCACACTTGAATCAACTTTTGCACGCTAAGCTTTCCCTCTAAATCTATTTTGCAAAAACTATTATGATGAAAATTTTCCATTAGTTAATTTATCAAATATTTTGTGATTTTATTTGATTGATTAATAAGCCTACAATATTTAGGATATTATGCTTTAACATCTATTTTAGTGTTGTTAGTGATTCTGATTTATCTATTATTCTATTAAATCATCTAACTAGAGATTTTCATTGTTTAATTCACTCTAGGACATATTTTGCACTTGTGTTATTGTATTAATGTTTCAGGTGTGAGTTGAACAGGTTTGATAACTCGTATAACTCGAGTTTATCATAACATTGGTCAAGATCCGAACATCTTGCTTGTTGAGACTGTGAAAGAAAGTGGAGGCTTATAAGTAGATTACTTGGGAGCATTACTTTGGTGAGTAGTTTGAGTCTTAACCTTATAATCGAACATTATTTTCATAATAGATAGTTAGGTGGTCCGGTGTGGACCGATGGTTTTCTTCTTAGGTCATTATTATCACCTAGGTTGTTTTCACCTAGAAATCTCATGTGTTATTTCATTTACACGTGATTGCATGTTTGACTATCTGCAAAAAAATTAATTTGTCTTATTTTTGTAGAAAGCAATGACCTAACTCCCTCCAAAAGAACTCTTAAAGAGGAAAGGTTGTCAGGACCTTATAACCAGCACTCGACTAGCTTACCTGGGTGATGTGGGACTCCTAACACCCCCCTCACATTGGTGGGGAACATCCACACACACCGATGGACAAGTGTGGTTGACTAGGGTTGATCGGTTGGGCACATCGTGACCCCCAAGTACCCGCTCTGATACCATGTAGAAAGTCATGGCCTAACTCTCCCCAAAAGAACTCTCAGAGAGGAAGGTTTGTCAGGACCTTATAACCAACACTCGGCTAGCTTACCTGGGCGATGTGGGACTCCCAACAATTTCTACTAATTATTTATTCACTCTTCTCTAGCTAATTAGATCCGTAACTAAACAAACTTTCAACGATGAAATCATCGACATAAATCAAAGATAAATGATGGAGTTAGAATACTCATAAAAAAATAAAGAAATATTAGCACGTGGCTGAGTGATCCATGATTTTAAGAGCTATTATTAAGGTCTTGAACCAAGCTCTTCGAGCTTGTTTCACTCCATAGATGACCTTTTTTGGTTTGTTTACATAATAAGGATAGCGAGGGTTTTCAAATTCTCGAGGCTAAATCATGAACACCTTTTCTTACAAATCACTACTCAAGAAGGTATTATTGCTGTTTAATTGATACATGCTCCATTTTTCAAAAAGTACAATAGTCAAAGCAACTCTAATGGTGAATGGTGACCTGCTTAACTATCGGGGAGAAGGTATCAGAAAAATCAATCTCTATTGTTTAATCATTGCCTTTGACTACTACTATAGACTTTCTTTTTTCCCAGTGCATTATCAAATAAATTCATGACTCTAAAATTTCACTTATTTCTAATGATCTTTCTATCCTTTGATGGGTTGGGTGTGTCTTAAGGGAATCCTTAGGTAAATTCTTGTTTAACGCTGCAATTCCAAGTCATGGTGTGTCTACTGTTGTAGATGCTGAATTAAAGCTATTTGTAAGGGGATTCAGAATAGAATTTGATTCCCTTATTGCTGTTGATTTTTTTTGAAAGAGGGTCAAGCGTGTCTTGCTGCTGAAGGGGCTTTGGGGCAAGATGTGTTGGACCTTGCAAGTGAATTAGAGTAGACCACCTGGTGCTTCTGCCTTAAAGGTAAAAATAGAGTTGCTGATAGACTATCCAAATTTGCTTTATCTTGCTCACATGAATAATTTCGTGGGATGGCTTTACAGATTGTGTTGCTAATTTGGCATCTAAAGATGCTTCCTGTGTAACATATTGATTTACTTACTAACTTTGCTGAATTAATTGAATATGATTCATGTTCCAAAAGAAATTATTTTCTTATTACAAAAAGGAAAAGGTGGAAAAAAAAAACGGCTCGAGACTTATAATCATAAAAATAATACAATTATGTCCACCTTGTATAGTTTTATTGTGAAAAAAATCGAATATATTATTTTATTTTGAACGATATTCAAAATAAATATTAAATATCATCTAATTGAAACTATTTTAATGTTATTAGTGTATTTTTTTTTGTTATAAATTTTAGATGTTATTTTTGTAATTTTTCAAAAAAATGTCTTTTTATCTATGATATATTGATATGTATGTAAATTATTTTTTCCCATAAAAATACGCGCATTGGCTGTTGACCGAATGTTCTTTAAAGAAAAATTTCTTCATCTTTTTTTCTCAGATAATTTTTAAAACTTTAAAGTTTTGTAACTGTTAAATGGTGATTATTTCCATTATTCTTTTGAATGGATGAGAACGTTTTTGAGTGTTGAAAGTAATGAAATTGGTAAAATCTGATCTGTATCCCTCTCTACTTTGATAGGGTAAACTCAATCAACTGAGTTATGAATGATTATTTCCACTATTGATCAAGGGAAAATATAAAAGAAAATAAGTAAATCTAATATAGGATGTTTTCTGAACATTCGACAAATTTAAAATAAGTTATGATTTCTTAGAATGATTAAAAAAGACTTCTTAGAATAATTTCATTCCTCTGTAATACTCTCTAAACTTGGCTGCCAATTATCAAAAGATGCAAACCTCTTAGGTGATCCTGATCTTTTCCCATTTATTGTGAATTCCTTACTTTTCTTCGTGATTAGTCCATTTTCCCTACACAAATTTCCTCTATTTTCCACATGATCCTTTCCTGTACTTTTTTTTTGTATAACAACATTTGTACACTTTCATCTCCTCATCATTGTCACACTGTTTCATGCAATAGTGAAGTCTAATAGTGAGACAGCAACTAGGAACATTACCATTATGATCTTCTTCTTCCTTGCTTATTCGATTTGTATTCATCTCTCGACTTAATGGAGAAGAAAAAGAAGAATTCTTTGGAGAATGGCGCTGAAGCTTTCGAATAGTTCCAGTTGGGACAACATAGAACTTCTCCCCAAGCATTAGTATGGTTTCTGGGGCAACAATTGCCCATGGCTGCTCAAACACGTTTGGATAAGAAACATAAAACTTCGGATAATGAAGCATGATCTCCCCGGCAAGCACATGCTTGTCATAGAGTTCCACATGACCACCGGGGTGAACTATTTTAACAAATATGTTCTTTGTGCTACTGCTAGAGCATAGCCAACTTGAAAGAACCATGACTCCTCTGTTTCAAAGTGAAATTGGAGGATTTTAACTATGTAGTTGCTTTTTTTTCTCTTGTACGTGCTGAGAATATTCATGTAAGAGTTGTGTTTCTCGCTATTGAGATGAGTTCTACTACACTATTCTTTATATTTGTTGTCATTTCTTTGACTTGTTATTATCATCAATTTTTTTGTTGCTTGTAAAATTGTCACATTGAGTAGTTTGGCTGATGGGTTATTGTTTTTAAAGTCTATTCCTGACAAAACTGAAGTCATTGAGAAGAGTGGGACCTGAGATCACAAAAGGTACACTGTCATTGGCTGAGCTTTAGCAAATGACTTTAGCTTTCAAGTTGATTTTTACAAAGAACTTGTGATGCTGATATACATATAGTTGTTGAATTCTCCAAAAGTTTTCATATTTTGTATTTTTTATTTTTAATTTTTATGGTTCTGCAAAGAAACAAATGTTTGGTCGTAGTTTAGCTTTTGTTGATTTTGCTAATGAAGCTTTTTTAATAACTAGCAATTCCATCCTCATTTTGTCATCATTTTGCAGACGATAATGTTAATCATTTGCTATAAATATTCCCAATTTTTACTCTAATCTAAATGCTCCTAGTTTATATGTTTCAGTTTTGGTCAAGTAAAGAGAATTGTTACATATTGATTCGAATTTGTGGGGTTCACAAATGATTGGATTTTTTGCACACACCCACTTATATAAGCACTGATTTAGAATTGTTCCTTGTTAACCTGCTTCGGTTACTCCTTTCAGTCATAGGATGCTTAACCAATGGAGGGTTAGAATTGAACTAGAGAACAAAACTGTTTCATTAACTTAAAAAGTGAAAAAAATTACCATTGATTGCTGTCCTATTCAATTTACAACTGAAACATCAGTAAACAACAAATCTGCATCTAGAATAACTTTCCTGCATCTATCACCGGATCGAGGAATAAGACATTAAAAGAAATCACAACTGGCAAAAGAAGACGAGGATAACTGTCAAATGGCTAAGGAAAGCACGCTGCAGCTACTATTGTATGCAACAGAATTGGTCGGTGACAACATGCCGGTCTCCAATTAAGTTTCTGTACTTGTTTGGAAGATTAGGAACAAGAAGACTCCACTGGATCTATTACTCTTAATGATCCACCAAGCTCAACAGGCAGAAGAGGGATAAGCGAGTGCAGGACATCTGTTATCAATGGCCTGTAACTTGGTTCTGGTTGTACACACAATACTGCTACAGCAGCAACCTATACCATGTTATGTTGCTACACTTAGAAACAAACAAGTCTGCAACTTTTTTTTTAGAAGTAATTAAACAGTCTTTCTAAAAATTATTAAGAACCTGATATAGGTGTTTTAAATCCATAGTCTTTTTTATCACAGGATCCACAATGTTTGGAAGTCTTGATCTGTCAGTGAGCTGTGGCATTGCCTGCATGTTATCAATCAAAATAAAATTTATTTTATGCTTTTAGTTTTAAAATTCTATATACAATTTGACAGTTATGATTAAGGCTTTATGCATTATTACCCATGTGATTATAGACTGGCTTTTGGTTATTGGTTCCTTATTTTCAAGAAGCTTTCTTCCCATCAAGAGCTCCAAGAGAACAACTCCAAATGCATAGACATCACTTTTATCTGTCAGTTTACCTGAAAATGTGTAATTAATTCCATATTAGTAATATTATCAGATAATGTTAAACATTAAATTGCAAAACTCTGTATGACCTTAAAAGCTAACAAACCTTCCAAAGTGTACTCCGGGGCAACATAATCCAGAGCTCCAGTTAGTTCTACGCTATCTTTGTTTTCAATCCCAGAGCTCACAGCAAGTCCAAAATTGGAAATCTGAACCACAACAAACTAAATTCATTAGAGTAGAAAACTTAACTCATTCAAAACATCTATTAAGCTGCTAATAGATCTCACCTTAGCACTATAATTAGAATCCAGAAGAATGTTAGATGAATGTAGGTGTCTATGAACCATCGGAGGATTGCATTGTTCATGTAGATATTCTAATCCCCTAAGAAGGTAAATCATGATCAAGAGAGAGTAAGGAGTGATAAAGAAATTAACAATTCATTGGTAAATTTAGTTCAATGCACTTACCTAGCAACATCAACAGCAATTTTTAGACGAAGATGCCATGTTAATGCTGATCCTTGCATGGGTCCTATCAACGAAATTAATATAAGAAAATAAGTTTCACCTGAATATGCATTCACAAAATTAGCAGCATTTTTGTTAAGTTGTCATCATCTCTCACCATGTAACTGAGTTCCCAATGAACCATTCTGCATCATATCATAAACAAGCGCTCTTGTCCTTCCATGAATGCAGTAACCCAAGAGTCTGATAATATTCTGATGCCGGATTTTACTCAACAACTGCACTTCATTCTGCAGCGAAGTGATTATTATGACAGTTACAAGAAATTCAGATACGAGTAGACCCCAAAACCAAAATCAGTTTGAGATTGAAATTTACATTGAATTTTCTTTCATCTTCTGGCCTAATATCATCTAGTTTCTTCACAGCTGCGAGAAACTTTTCATCAAAACAAGCTCTGTAAACACGGCCAGAATCACCATCCCTCAAAACATTACTTTCATTGAATTTGTTCGTTGCAGCTTCCAACAATTGATATTCAATAACACCAACTGAACCTTTCTTGCTTCCCATTCTCAAGGAATTAAATCTAACCATAATGGGACTTAGTGATATCCCTTTAGGAGCCTCTTCAAATTGAGATTAGCAAAATAACATAAAACTTTAGAGAAAGAACCAAATAAATGCAAAACATACGAACAAAGCGGAGGAAAACGATACCTGTTATCTTTTGGCACATTCCATTGGAATTTTTAACCTTTCTTTGTCTATAGATCCAAAGAAATAATAGAAAAAACAAGATTCCACCAAGCAGGGCAGAAGCAACAATAAGTGCAATGAGAATTTTCTTGTTTAAATCTTGGTGGTGAACAACTTTGACATTGTGCATTCCTGTTTTAACAGAAAAATGTAATTGCATTCGTTTAAGTTAGAAAAAGAAGCCCCTATTTAAAGCACTGAAAAATGAAAAATGTATAAACTTCTTGTAAGCTAGTATAAGTCTTCTTTACCCAAAGTAACATAGCAAATCTTATAAATAATGGTGTGGATAAGTGTAGACATAGCAAATCTTTCAAATTTTCTCTAAGCAACAAATATACAATCAAGACCTAAAAAGAAAAACAAACAATTGAATTTGATCTTATCAAATTTCCCCTTCTTTGAACTTTTAGAAAATTAACGGCAGGAGGATCCAGAATTAGGCATTTTTCTTATCATAAATTTCCCAGAAATCAATGAAAACCACAAACATAAAAAGAATTATTCAAAGGATGAACCAGTCTAGAGATGAAATGTAGCTGTTTTTGAGGAGTTAAACGACCTAAATTGAAATTTGAAACAATGGGAACTAATTCTTTTCAGAATTCCATATCAGCAAATACTGCCCAGAAATAAAAACGATCCTGAAATGAAACTATGAAAGAAAAAAGAAAAAAGAAAAAAAAACAGCAGTGTTGTACTCATACCAGGAGATTCGGCTTCCATTTTAGAAAACTCTAAAATAGATTTTTCCTCAGTCAAAAGAACACGACCAAGAAAAGTGAGAAGAGTTGCTTCAGCTCTCGCATTAACAACGTCAATGAGTGAGAACAAAAAAGGGGTTAAAGCTAAACCCCACAAGGAAAGTAACTGATGAAGAAGATCCATATGTTCCCTTTTTTTTTCAAAATTCAGAGGGAAGGATCAAGTGTTGAGACTTTGAGAAACTTCTCTTCTTTGTTCCCCAAGTTTAAATCTTTAACCTCTGCCTTTGTCTTTTTTTGAACAAATAGACAAAAGAGGGTTGCAGAGAAACCAAAAAAACACTTTTTTTTTAAGTGATATGTATCTGTCGAAAGGGAAATGAGTACGTGAAATCATGTGGTAGTTAACAAAAGCGTAAAAATTGAAACTTCAGTCATGGGGGGGCTCATCACTCCATGAGATGTGGATACATGGAAGAAGAGGAAAAAGGGTTTTTTAATAACTAATCGGCCCACTTCCATTATTGCCATTATCCAAATAAAATAATAATGAAAAATAAATAATTTAGTTGGCGTTTTTAGTGGCAACTACATTTGCATTCATGCTATTTCATGAATCAAAACTATCTAAAAATATATAAATTAATTCTTTATTTTTTAATATATGACTAACATAAAAATATTTCAGATTTGTGTATATCATTTTATATTTATTCTTTCTTCTTATTCTGTTAACTATCAGTGATATATAAAACTTGAGTTTGATTGAAACCTTCATTAATTACGTTTTCTTTTATTTTTTTTCGGTTCCAAAGATAATTAAGCATCTATTTTAAACATAAGATGTAAGATTAAAAATTAAATCTTAAACCTTTTATCAAAAACATAACAATTTTACTAACTGATAGTTATATACATTCCTATCCACCTGTGAGCAGGGTGGCAAATGGTGCATGTTATCAATGTGTTTTGAGTCATAACATTACTTCAAATTATAGTGTTTGTTAACACATAAAAATTGATTTTTTATGCAGTAGTAAATTTGTTGAAATTGAATTAGGAGTAAAAGTTAAGATTTAAAAAAAAAATTAATGATAAATTAAATTATAATTATATCATGTTAGGACTAAAATCCAACTTTTAGGAAAGTCGTGTCTAGAAAATCTCGAAAAAGATCTGAATTTACAGAAATAATGATCTGGACTTTTTTTTTTTTTTTGCCTTATAGTTAAATATGTTGATACATAAGATCAATGATTTATTGTGAAACAAAATAGAAAAAAAATATTTATTATGACAAGTTGTGACATAACTTAATTAAAGTAGTGAAATATAATTTATATAAGTTCTGTAGTAAATTATATATCGTCTTATTAATTAAAATGTATTACAAAATTTATAATATATAATATTATTAGCTAAAAAATTCATTGTCCAAAGCTTTGGTGATTTATTTTTAGTGTTGACATTGAAGTTTATAATTTACTTTTAAATATAAATAAATATATATATATATATATATATATATATTCCTCCCTACTGGTAACTACCGTGATTGGATTTTATTGATTATAATGTAATTTTCTTTTCTTATTTAATGAACATTGAATATATCGGTAGAAATAATGTAGAATAAACACGATGATGGTCCTCTTTCCAATAAATTTCATTCTTCATGTGTGCAGAATCACGTGTGACTGGTTCAATCTTTATTCAAAAGTTGTTTTGATTAATAATTAAAAGAAAAGTGAATTTTGTTTTGAGTACAATAATTATTATTAAGAGTACAATTTTAATTTTTTAAAAATAAATAATTTATTCTGTTTTTTTATTTAAAAATATAATTTCCCTATAAAATTATTTGGGCAATATGTTTTGCTATATTATGGGCTGTAACCTTTGAATAATCGTGTATGTGTTAGGGCGTATTTTAACAAGGTGTTTTGAATGATCATGTATGTGTTAGGGTGTATTTTAACAAGGTGTGAAAATATCATGATATTTTTATTTATTCACTTTATATTTTATAGAAATATTTTAATTATTTTACTTTAATTTCTATATTTTAATATAGCAAAAAAAAATTTAATCACTTTAATAAATTAGTTGAACACTTTTTTTCATTTTTATTATATTTTTAAAAGTGTAAAATCTATTTATTTGACTAATTCACAATATTCATTTACATAGTTACAATTGTTAATGATTTTGATTTAATAATCAAATTTAATTTAATTAAATTGAGTGAAATTTTCATAATTTATATAATACAATTCGAGATTGTCAATTTTTAATTTAAAATCTGTTTAAATTTTATTTAATCTACATAAAATAAAACATATAATATTTTTATAGATGTACGATAAGTATATGTTTTATTATATTTAAAACATTTTTCACCACACTTAATCATGACTCTTTAAAATAAACAATATTATTATTGAAAAAAAAATTAATAGATCTTTTAAAGCTTGTAATGAAATGTCAAGGATTAGGTACAAGATAAAAGATATTTAGGTTTAAGCATACCTTTGGCCCATCAAAACTTACACCTTAAGCAATGATCTCAGAATCATAAGCATTAAATCTTTAAACTTAGGTTCTTGGTTCTTTTTTCTTCTATTCTCTAATTTCAAAAACTCACATTCGAGATTTTTTTCTTTTACGTCTTAGCATACATTTGTTTGATATCTCTCTTTTTCTTTTTCTTTTTTTTCATTTCATTTCATTTTTCTTTTTCTTTAAATATGAAGATAACACAAACAATCCTAAAACAAATAGGTTCAATAATTAACAAAATTGAAACTTAATTGAAGATGTGCAAGGTAGGTAGGATTTATTATTTGAGCTAAGCCATTAGGTGCAAAAAAAACGAACGAATAACGTAAAGGCTCAAGAGGAGAGATTGAGGATAAGAAAACATTGGTAGCAAAAAAGGATCAAATGAATCAAGATATCCTAAACCCTCTTTCCATTCAAGCAGTATTTAGGATTTTGCCTCAAAAGACACTAAAAAGTGGATTTTAAAGCTTGTTAGAGACATACAAATCATCAAAGAAAGAGATCCACATAAGTTTTTCAAAATAATCATACAAATTTACTAAGTTATGGCATGTGTAAGAAAAATTTGTATTTCAAATAAAATACAAAAATTTAGCTATCCATACACTCAATGAATACACATGTCAAAATAACACATTTCAATCCAAGTTGAATGCATGATAACCATATATCATCAATGGTCCATATTAAGTTCATTTTACATGCAAAAATTTAGTTGAATAAAGAAAAGTGTAGAACTATCCAGGGAAGAAAAATTAAGAATAAAGAGAGTGTTAAAACAATCAGCTTGATAATTTTTTTTTTTGTTAAAGCAATAAAAGGAGAAAACCAAGTAGACAACCAACAATCAAGAGAAAAGACATCGATAGCTTCAAAGGAGATTATAGGCCAAAAAGACAAGGAAGTACAGCAAGAGAGATTATTAGCACAAACCATACAGTTTTGACTCCAGAAAGAGAAAAGGCAACAAACTACACAAAGTTGTCTCAAATGAGATCATTGTCAACACTCACATCATCGCTAGTCAAGAGAATAAAAGAAACTGACTAACTAGTAAGTAATATAGGTAACATCCTTAAGAAAAAGAAGAAACGAGGGATTCTACAAAAACATCTAAGCATATGAGAAAGACTCAAGTTCCAACAAAGAACTAAGTGAGGTAAGCACACAAGTGATGATGTATCTCATAGGCTCCTATCCATACTAGTAAGAAATATATGCATGGCAAGCAATTAACGGCAAGTGAAATAAGAATGCATACTAAAAAAAGGATTTTCAATCGCTATAATACTTCATATATGAGAACATATTTGTTAAATGATGGTTGTACTCTTACAACATATGATCAATCTAAACATAGCAAACCAATTAAAGAGTTTAACACCTGTGATACAACCAGGGTAAGGAGTTACAAATTATTTAGAGACTCACACTAAAATTACATGCACATAGCAAGCATAAATAATGTAAATTAATAGAGGAGTAAGCATATTTAATTTACTATAGTATAAGCAATAATTAAAAAGCTATAGACATGCTACATAGAAATGAAAGAAAACATGTGATAACATATAATGAATACACTTTCTCATCAAAGCCTACATCTAGGATGTTGGTTTATACAAGATAGATACTCATATTAGACTAACATTTAATCTGATCACGCATAACATTGAACAAATAAAAACATAATTGATAAACATAATAGCAGTACATATAATTAGTAAACATAAAGCCAATATCTGGTATGTTGGTTCATATAAGATAGATACTCATATTAGACTAACATCTAATCTGATCATGCATAACATCGAACAATTAAAAACATAATTGATAAACATAGTAGCAATACATATAATTAGTAAACATAAAGCATGTAATAAATGATAAAAGCTTTCTAATCAAAGTGTAAACTTCATTATATAGAAAAATATGTCATTTAAACCCTGATTGTACTATCTGCACATTCAAGCATGCATAATAATAGATATAACAAGGTAAACTCATATAAAAATCCTATCTATGTGGTAAATCCTACATAAGGCAATCATTCAGTAGCAAACAATCCACTAAAAACAATAAACAGATACAACTTGTTAGAAAAGTATAAACCCAAATACATTTATCATTAAGGACATATGTCCTAACTGCTTATTACTACTTTTGTTTGTCATCTCTGCAACAACCTAGCTCGACACACAAACCTAACTCTCATCCAAATCCCATACCACTAAAAATGGTATGATAAGTAACCAAAAATGTGTATAGTAAATAGGAAAACGTTGCATGAATGCAACCATCACCTAACACATAGCTCTCAGTCACATAGGCTCCAACACATTAGTTTTTGAGTTGTTTATCATTCCAAATTATTAAATGAGCTGCTCAGTTTAACTCATTACTTTTTTTGTTTTTTAAACATTTTTTTTACTCAAACAACAAACTTTTTTCTTCTAAATAGTTAAATTTTTCATAGATTAATAAACTTGAAACATTAATTTTTTTACTTAATTAATTACAATATAAATTTCACGTTATTATCTAACATTTAAAGAACTAATATCACAAAAATGTCTAAATGAGTTCCACAAAAATAATAAGTCAGCTTATTTAATATCATAAATTGTACAAAAATTAAATAAGTCAATATATTTCAAAACAAATTTTAATAAAAAATAAATGTGGTTGGAAAAAAATAAAATTATATGGATTATTAATGAAGAACCTAGTTTAACTTACATAAAAATATGTTCAATTCAACTTAATTTATTTAAAAATTAAATAAATTGAATTGAATTTTAATACATTTAAAATAAACTATGCTCAAGCAAACTAAGCTAACGAAACTCACTTGACAATTCTATAAATAACTCATAAACAATAAATGAAATTATTTCGTTATTTTTTTTTTATTCCTAATTTTCTCATTTTTTCAATAGAGACTTAAGATACACATTGTTTCTATACAAATATAAAGTATTTTCCTTTTTAATGTAAGGGCAAATAAGCAATTCATTTCCCCCCTTATTTTTTCTTCTATCATTATCCTTTCTCATTTCGTTACCTTACGTCCTTTCCTTTATCTTTCTTTAATGCTAATCTTCTCTCTGCTTTCTTTTGCCTCTATCGCGCCTTTAATTTGAGCTTTGAAAGAGAAAACACATTTTTTTTTATTTTCGAACTAAAACGCACTCCACCTAAAACCTTTATTCAAATATTAAATAAGTATTAAATTTGAAAATAATATTATCACACTTTATGATACATCAAAAACAGGTTATTGGAGCAAGGAAAAAAATATTATCTTAACCTTTTTATCTAAAATAATTGAAAAATGGAATAATAAAAGAATAAAAATAAATGATATTACATAAACAAATGTTTAAAATATATGTAGGTAAAGATATTGAAATATGGTTTTTATAAAAAATATAGAAGATATTGTTATTGTAGATAGAAATTTAAAAAAAAATTATGAAACCTCTATCAAATATGAAAAAATGTTTTATAAAATATCAAAACAATCAATTAGTTATATTTTAAACTAATTTGTCATTTAATACATGTATTTTTAAATACTAAAAATATTTATATTAATCAATAAATTAACTAATTGATTAAAATATTGTATAATAATATTTATTTATTTTTGTTAGATATTGTAGAATAAGTAGTTAAAAAGTTTGAAATAATTAAATAGGTTATATAATTATATTAATTATTATAAATAGATAAATCTCGATATTATGAAAATAAATTTTATTAATTAATTATTTTTAAAAATAGTATTGTGCATATCAAATATGCTACAAATAAGAAAAAATAGAAAATATTCTCTTCAGCAAAATTAAGAAGCAAAAAAATTGAACTCAATTGATTGCATAGAAAAAAGAATAAAAAATATAAAAATAAATTAAGAATTAATACTTTAAATATTTTGTTTAATATTTTAACGATAATATCTACAATATTCATAACATTTTAGTCAAAAAGATGTATAAATGATATTTAAGTAATATTTTTGACAATTTTATAATAATTTGATTAAAAGACATAAATATCACGTTTCAATATTAGGATGTGTAAAAAATATATATTTTCGAGACAATATTAACTATATTATCCATATCATCCTTGATATAAACATAAAAAAGCTTAATTAATAAATAAAAATAGGACAGAGGGTTGTAGTATGCTATCTTTAAAAAATTTGTATTTTAATTAGTTCGTTATTTGATGTGGTATTACTATCTTTTAAAATGATCAAAAAAATTTATCTAAGAAGATTTTCTGTCAAAATTTTAGGAGTAAAACTAACAATTTTAAAAATATTATATTTTACAAAAACAAAAAAATAAATATTTAAATAATATTTTTTAAAAATAAATAATTTATGGTTTATAATAATAAAATATTAAAAATATATCATTGAGATTATTTTTGTAAAAATATGAACTATGTTATTGTCGTGAATAATAGCAATTATTTAAATATTTATTGACATTATTTTTTATAAAATTTAAATATATATTTTTTAAAAAATTTAATTTTATAATTAAAAATTTAACCTAAATCTTTTAGATGGATTTTAGTAGTCCTTTCAAAAGAAATAACAAATTTTTATTATTCCAACGAATAATTAACAAATTAAAGTAAACTTTTATCATAAACATAATTTAATTTTAATTATAATTATTTTTGGTAGCATTGAGTGAGATATTCGCGCTTTATCTTAATTTTTTTTACCATTATGTTATTTCAATCTTTTTATTTTTTATATTGTGTTTTGTGTGTATTTTAAAATGCTTAAGTTAATGAATTTTTTAAATTGTTTTATTATATTTTATTTATTCCTTAAAATTAGGAATTATTTGATATTAACATAATGAAGGTAGATTTTTGACATAAATTAAAACATTTTTAACATCTTATTATTTTAGCAAATTTTAGGAAAATTATATATATATTACATGAAGATATAGAGTAGAACATAAGGTTAAGAAAGCCTTGTAAAAACATTCATCAAATAACAAATAACATAATACATCATATTTGAATATATGGATTGACTTGGGACCCAATCCATCTAACAACACGAGTTCAACAAACAATTTGAATTATAAGATGAGTCACCCCAAAGACATGCTTCTATCTGTACCCATAAATACACTCGTAGGAGAGACCTATCCAATGAAACTTTGGCATCTGGAGTGTTAACTACTAGCCCAAGTTATGTGATGGTCGACTTCATATTATAAGTATGCTTACTTTTACTTTTATACCCTTTTGACACATTTAGATGTGTCTATCTTGTGTAATCAACACCTGTACATGTAACATTTTATATGTACGTGGACTCCCTAAGAGATCGACACAATTCATCAATTGTTCTGACTTTTCTTTAGTTTCTCTCTCTGTAAATCGGACAAATCTCAGCATTTTGGTACCTACCATGGAGTTCAGATTCTAAGGTTAAGCTTTGACTTATGACCCCATACTTTCAAGGATTCATCCCAAATTTTGAGAGGGACTTAAGAGACTTAACACTTATTCCATGCACCCTCAGGATCATAATCGTCATAATAAAGACACATATTGAAGGATGATTGAGACAAGAAAATGAAGAAGCACCGAACAATGCCTTGCTGACCCATGACAAAGCCATAATAAAGACTGACCCCCATCAGGAGCTAGCTCGTCAACTTCTCAAGTTAAGAAAATATAAATATATATGTTATACATGTGGTATTGCGTTATATTTAACAAAAAATGAGATAAAAAGTTAAACTTTATCCTTACTTATCACATTTTTTAAAAATAAATAAACTTCAATAATATCTTTTTCACAAACAAATGGATTTAAAAAAAATTAAGCAAATGGACTAAACAATACTTTTTGTCTAAATAAAATGATTATTTAGGAAATTCACCCTTAAAAATAACCTTACAAATTTGTTTTACTTTTTTAAAAATGATGTTCTACTTTTTAAAAATGGTTAAAAAAGCTAGGTGTCTTGCAGTTTATATAAATGCAGTGTATAAGTTCTATAATTTTTTACTCGATCACATAAATCTTATCATTTTCATAAAATTAACACTAAAATTCTATTTTGATGATTGATTGATTGATTGATTGGGTCTTATTTTGTTATTTGCTAGTCATATTGTCAAATTTATGGTGGTATTATTAGAATAGCAATTTTATTGAGATTATTAAGATGCTGGTAAATGATTAAAAATAACATTACAAATTTGGTTACATAATTAACACAAAATGCCTAATGTACACCGAATCGACATTAAATTCATTATGAGTCAGTTTTTGAAAAAAATCGACTTTACATAATGACTTAAATATCTTTTTTTTGTAGTAGGGATTTATTAATGAAATATTCTTGTGACATTAATAATTTACATTGTGACAATATTGCTACCCATTTTTTTGTTAATATGTTGTGGCATAAATATGTTGCACATGGAAATAGAAATTTTTTTATACTCCAGGAGTACTGACAAGTGGATACTTCTAATGAAAGAGATAAACTCAACACCTCATACCTACCCATTTGTTGGTGAGCCCACAATTCTCTCATTCCTATTTATATTTTATAATTATTTGTGTTTACACTTTTATCAACTTATATATTATTGATTTACGTTTTAGTTAATTGTTTATTGTTGAGTGGTTTTCATAAGCAACCCGATGATGTTACCACATAAAAGTTAGATCGTATATGAGTTTATCTTGTTATATATTGTATTATATATGATCACATATTGTGAAAGTATAATAATCATTTATAAAATATGTTCTCGTAGAAGAGGTCTTGAAATGATTGAAAATTCTTTAGACTTTTTCAGTATGTTTATCTTATTCACATACCTTATGTTGTTTGTTATGTTAATGCATGTTGATAGCCTATATAGGAGCTTGTCAGACACATTATTACTAGTGTGTTTACTATAAATTATTCTTTCTTATATACTAATTTTTTGTGTTACGTTGAAGTAATTATATTTTCATTGTACTATTTGCTTAATTCACATTATAAGATCTACTTTATTGAGTTGGAATAGAAATTGCGAAAGGATTATATGGGTTAACGTATTAACATCTTATAAGTCCTGAATACCTATTGGATCTCGAAATTTAATTCATATATTGTAATTGTTCAAACCTACAAAGCTCTCATTTCTAATAGCAACATACAAAAAATATATAGGATGCTAAAAAAATTTCTTAGTTTTACATTATACTTTGTAAAGAAATTGTTAATAAAATATAATAGTTCCAAAACTATCTTCAAACGAAATTGTTAATAAAATATAATAGTTCTAAAACTATCCTCAAACTCACTTAGTAAGCAAATGAACTTTGAAGATCGATTTTTAAGAGTTTATAAGTCTACTAAATTTTTTTTAAAACTATTAAAATCAAATTGCCCCATAAAATAGCCAATAGCCAATAGCCAATAGCCAATAGCAGACCAAACCAAACACGCTCACTTTTATACGAGAGGATTGAAAGACAATTTAAAGTCAAATGTGTTTTTTTATGAACTTGACAATAAAATAAAATAAAAATATTTTTAATATTTATGAGTCACCTATTTATAATATAGAATTCTTTTTTAGAAGTAAGTACCCCTTATTTTTAAAAAATTATTATTTTAAATTATTTTTATCAGATTTGCTTTGCATCCAAACGTACTCAAAGTAACTTTAACTGGGAATTTTTTTTAGTTATTTATTATTATTATTATTATTATTATTATTTGGTTGTTAAATTTGGTTCTACAAATTGTTCAGAAAAGAATAGTTTTAAATTGTTTAGAAAAGAATAGTTTTAAATTTCTTATGATTGTATAATCAACTAAGTCATAATTTGTAGAACTTTAACTTGTTATTTTTGTAATAATAACTTGGTAATAATAATGGGTCATTTTTTTTTAGCACAATCTAAAGTAGAGAACCCAAATCAATGGGAAAATATAAGAAATCAAACATAATAAAAATAATCACACTACTAATATATAGAGAAAGCCAGCAGCAAGCAGACAAATTAATGAGTCACTTTGATGTCAGTTTAAGGAACACGAGTCATGTGCTTCACTGTTTGAATTAGAAGGACATTCTCAGTGCATTATTTTGTCCTAATTGGTTTTTTGATAATTCAGGGCAAAGACAAACATGCTTACTAAAGAGGGGAAAAAAAGAGACATAGACATCTTCAACGACCCAACGCAGATGGATACATATTCTAGACTTTCTAGTAATGTAAATCGTTATCGTTCACGTTCACGTTAATTTCATAGAAAATTATGTTCATTGTAAATTTGATAGATCTGCAATCATGTCACATAAATATATCATTTCTATTGTCTGATAAATTGGGCTGACTGAACATTGTATGACACATTTCAGGTTTGATGAATGAACCTTACAGAGTCGTAGGTAAAAAAAAAACAATTATTAATTATTCGATAAATTTGATAAATTAAAAAAATAATCTTAAATTTTTAATTATTTTATATTCATGATTTTATCGGATTAAATTAAAAAAATTTCAATCTATTAAATTTTTATCAATAATTAGAATGCTAGATTAGCTACAATTCTATCCAAACCTATCCAACTTATATATATTTTGTACATATGTCATTATTTTAATGCTTTTTTTATCACTTTTTATTATACATTCTCTTATTTTGCTTTACTTATAAAATCCATAAAATATTTTAACGTTATTGACTTATCTTTTCTTCATATTTTTGACTTAATTTTAGAATTAGATTTTATATTTAGGTTGAGTTTAATAATGTAATATTATTGTTCTATTTGTAATTTATTTTAAATCAAATGTTTATATGTTAATTGTTAATGAAAAATTAAAATATATAATAAATAAGAAGATCACGAGTGTTAATAATTTCACGAATATAACTTTTATATTATATTTATTTAATTTGTAAGATTTTTCACGACAAGCTTCAAGGTAGCATGTATTGTATTATGATTATAGTGTTCATGTTTAATATCCAGATACCATTACGTACACGTTCATATGCATGTTATATTGGTTTTTGTTTAAATAAATTTTAATATTGCATATAAGCTATTTTATTTTGAGGAATCAATATCCCCCTTTAGATCAATCACTAAACAATCCTATTTCGATCTTTCCTTTTTACAAAAAATTACACATACCTAGTTTTTGCACTAGGGATCGATTCCCCTCCCCTCTAATCCCCAATTAATCATATTTAAAGTATGTAACTTTCAAAAAAGAAGTTTAGATAAAGGTATCAATCCTTATTCCTCACCATAAAATGATCGATCCTCCATCTTATAGGTGACACATTTTTTGAGAGGGATCGACCCTTTCCTAGAGGGATCAGGATCAATCCCGTTGAAAAGATTTGGCCAATTTTGTCTTCTTTTTTTTCAATTTTTAATCTCATTCATCAAGAAAATACCAATAATATTTTTCCATATTAGATGTGATTTGCTATTTTAATGATACCATAATTTTATTTTAAATATTTTTTAACTTTATTTTTCAATAGTATCCTAGCTTTTTTTTT
The DNA here is from genome assembly GCA_033030585.1 of Hippophae rhamnoides. Taxonomy (NCBI): domain Eukaryota; kingdom Viridiplantae; phylum Streptophyta; class Magnoliopsida; order Rosales; family Elaeagnaceae; genus Hippophae; species Hippophae rhamnoides. Next base: position 21,705,974 of record CM065437.1, on the reverse strand, counting down.
CTTCATTAAAGAATAGAAAGTTCTATTCTAATGGGGGGCTCTAATATAGAACTTAGTTTTGAAGGCTAGCAAAGAATAAAAGAGATTATTGCCAAACAAACATAAAGATTAAGGCTAAGTAATCAAATTTTAAGCCCAAGTAATCAAATTGTGTCACAGGGCAAGCATACTAGATGGTATTGAAAGATCACTTTAAGTTATTTTGTTACAATAAATTAACAATGCTATATACCACTAACAATAAGAACTCAAAAAAGTTAAGCATATAGAGATCAAGTTTCTTATTGTTAAAAAAAAAGAGTTTAAAGTGTTTTGATGTCTATAAAATAAATTGATACAAACTTCATGATTACGGATCCTCTTACTAAGGGATTGACACCCAAAGTATTTCATGAGCACACTACTCGTATAGGTTTCATGTCAATTGAAGATATTTAGTTTTAAAGGAAGTTTATTATTTTAAATGTTTCTTTGATAGACACATTTTTAGTTATTCTAGTTTATGGATATTTTTTAGGTCATTGCAAAAATATATTTTTTATTTATTTACACTTTGATTTTAGTATTGTTTGATCTCATTAAGATTTAAGGTCGACCAGTTGGAAATAGGTACATTAATATCATATTGCATGATATTTTCATACTACACATCCACATCATAATTCATTTCATTCAGTTGTATCAATATATGTGATTATTGATGGGTCAAGTTACGATAAATGTAACGAATGTCGCTTTGATCCTTTGTTAGTATAATTGATGGAATAGATCGGATACAGATACATTTTGGTAATGACATTGAAGTTGAGCTCATATAGTTATTTTTGAAATGCATAATTATAAGATTACATATATAGCCCAAGTGGGAGATTGTTGGATCCTTAATCTAACGTTAGACGTATATGTGAATAATTGTGTGTTGTAGATTTCCATATAATTGAATAAAAGTGATCTATTAAGATTTAAGTAATTTGGACTTTAATGGGGTGTGGGCCTTTAATGTATAGAGACCTAAAGCTAATGTATATTTTAATGATGGTATGAAATGAAGATTAAGTTATTAACTATATATATAGTGGTTATGGTTCCTGATGAGTGCTCAAAAAGCACTAAAATTATTATGATTTTATGCACATTAATTAATTAAAAATATATATATTTATATGATTTTATTATATATTTATATAAATCTATCTTTTCGGAATCATGGGTATTTTTATTATTTTTCACGTATTTTTCCTTAAAAACGTGACTTAAAGACTCAAAAAGGAATACTGGATGTAATATATCACAAATATATTCATAAATAAATGAGAAAAAGTCAACAAATATGAAAAAATGGGTCAAAAAGGTCAAAAAATAGGAAATCGCGCCTTAATGGCCATACGCTAACGCTTGATCGCGAAAGTTGCCACAAGAAGACTTCTTCCACGCGCTGGTCCCCACGCCACATTTCCCTATCCGCGCGCGCCACTCGTTCCGTGCGGCGCTCATACCAAGAACACCTACCGTGCGCTAACTACTATATCACCATAACGTCATCAGTATGACGTCAACATTCACTACTCCGCATTTTTTATGAGTGCTCAAAAGCACTAAAATTACCATGATTTTATGCACATTAATTGATTAAAAATATATATATATTTATATGATTTTATCATATATTTGTATAAATTTGTCTTTTTTGGAATCACGAGTATTTTTATTGTTTTTTAGGTATTTTTGCTTAAAAACGTAACTTAAAGACTCAAAGAGGAATACTGGAAGTAATACATCACAAATATATTAATAAATAAATGAGGAAAGGTAAACAAATATGGAAAAATTGGATAAAATGGGTCAAAAATGTCAAAAAGGAGAAAAATGTGCACGCCAGCCACCCAACCCGCGCGCGCCCGTGCCGCCCGCGCACGTCTTGCTCCTTTCCGCGTGCGCCGTTGCCATTTCACCCCATTTTCGCGCACAGCCGCCCCCACGTCATGCTGATGTCATCAATTGCACTACTCCGTGTTTTTAACATTTTTTCACCCACTTTTTCTCCCCATCCTCACCTATAAATACCCCCCTTCTTTTCACTTCATACCACACCTCAAAACACACTTCTCTCTTCTTTCTTTCTCTCCATTTCTTAGTTTTTATTTTTTCTTATTTTTTTAGCTAGTTTATCTTATTTTTAGAATTCTTTTCTTTTTGAGAAGAACTAGTTATGTTTTTGTAATTTATTTGTTTTTTGATTCAATAAATGTGAGTGTAAATTTCATTTGGAGGTTTTCCAGCAACGGGAATAACATCGAAGTACTGTAAGGATTTTATTTTCTTTACAGTTATTTTTTATGCTTTATTCTTACATGTTATATTTAATTTGTCTGTGATTAAATTTAACTTTGCTCGCTATTTGTAAACATGATATAATAATAACGTTGTTATGCTTGCGAAATATTAAATAAGTAAAAATCTCTAAAATGAACTGATTTTATTTTTATTCAAGATTTTATATTAAGAATGGTAGAGATAACTATATTATTTTTCATTACAAACTTAAATCTAAAAATTAGATTTTAAGGTTTAGTTATCCGATCTGATTTAGAGTAGTGCTCTTTTATTTGTTAGTACAATCGCCCGGTAGTTAGAGTGAAGCTCTATTTCAAAAGTTTTTATAAGAATTATTATCTGAAAATATGTTGACAACATGTTTTCAGTAGTGGTTTTAAAACTTGAAAGTTAGTACTCGGATAATTAAATTTTAGGTCTAATTTGGACACCTTGAATAAAGTTTAAACTGTCTAACCCCACCAAATGTGTCATTTAAATGGTTCATTTTTAATCTCTTAAAAAAATAAATTAATTTAACTAACCAAATTAGTTATCAACCCCACCCATAAGTGTTAATTAATTTGTTTAGTTAATAAAGAATATCTAACCCCACTGTTCATACAAAAAGGGGAGAATCAATAAATATCAATTCATATCTTTAATAACCTAAATAATATAAGCAAGCATAATTAACTTAGTTATTATATCCATAAATACTCCACTATTATAAATGATAAAATTTGCATAAATATTTATTGAATCTATGTTTATTTTTATGTTAGTAGATTAAAAACACAAAAACCAAAATATCGTGACAGGATGTTTAGGATTTAATTTCGTTTCTAAAAGTTTGAATAATAAATTAAAAACCGCATACATTCCTTCCTTAGATCGACCTTGGGAGTATACTAATCATTTTCTACGAAATGATTCGTACACTTGCGAGAGTTTTATAAATATAAAACCAAAGTATTTTTCCTTTCACGAAAACTATTTTTCCTTTCATGAAAACTATTTTTTTATTTCATATTTTTTATATTTATAAAACTCTCGCAAGTGCAAGAATCATTTCATAGAAAATGATAAGTATACTCCCAAGGTCGATCTAAGGAAGGAATATATGTGGTTTTTAATTTATTATTCAAACTTTTAAAAACGAAATTAAATCATAAATATCTTATCATGATATTTGGATTTTTGTGTTTTTCTAATCTAAGAACATAAAAATAAACATAGATATGGATTCAATAAATATTTATGCAAATTTTATCATTTATAATAGTGGAGTATTTATGGATATAATAACTAAGTTAATTATGCTTGCTCATATTATTTAGGTTATTAAAAATATGAATTGATATTTATTGATTCTTCCTTTTTTGTATAAATACCACATTTGGTAGGGTTAGATATTCTTTGTTAACTAAATAAATTAATTAACACCTATGGGTGTGATTGATAACTAATTTGGTTAATTTAATTAATTTCTTTTTTCTAAGAGATTGAAAATGAACCATTTAAATGCCACCTTTGGTGGGGTTAGACAGTTTAAACTTTATTCAAGGTATCCAAATCAAACCTAAGAATTTAATTTTCAAAGTACTAACTTTTAAGTTTTAAAATCACTACCGAAAACATGTTGTCAAATACATTTTGATAATAATTCTTACAAAACTTTTGAAATGAAAGCTTCACTCTAACTAGCGATTGTATCAACAAATAAAAGAAAGATTACTCTAAATCAAACCGGATAACTAAACCTTAAAATCTAATTTTCAGATTTAAGTTTGTAATGAAAAATAATATATTTCTCTATAGCATTCTTAATATAAAATCTTGAATAATAATAAAATCAATTCATTTTAGAGATTTTTACCTATTTAATATTTCGCAAGCATAACAACGTTATTATTATATCATGTTTACAAACAGCCAGCAAAGTTAAATTTAATCACAGATAAATTAAATATAACATGTAAGAATAAATCATAAAAAATAACTGTAAAGAAAATAAAATCCTTACAGTACTTTGATGCTAACTCTATTGCTGGAAAATCTACAAACGGAATTTGCACTCCCATTTATTAAATTAAAAAGCAAATAAATTACAGAAACATAACTAGTTCTTCTCAAAAAGAGAAAAACTCTAAAACTAAGAAAAAATATACCAAACCGACTTTAAATTCATTAGAAGTTAGTTTTTTCCAAAACCTAACTTTATATATCGATTTAAATACCCTTTTTTTTAGTAGTAAAAATACAATTTTTTTCCCTTTTCATGTACGCTGGCATCACAAATGTAAATTTTCTTCTACCATTTTTCAAATTTTCTTAATACCAATTAAAAAATGATTGGTTTGATTTGTAATTTAGATAACATAAATTTTTATTTTTATTATTAGAAATTTAAATTAAACTTATTTAATATATTTTTTATTTAATAAAAATTAGTAATAATAAATTAAAAGACTATTTTTTAAATTTTCTTAATATCAATTAAAAAACTATTTTTTATTTCATATTTCTTTCCTTTCTGATCAAGATAAAAAAATTTCTCCCATTTTCCATTAATTTTGAATACCTAATGATTTTTCAATGTGAGAGGATAATAATTTCGAGATGGTACAGTTATATTGATATTTATCTCATCAATATTCGATATATATTATATTTAATTAATTAATCTATATATTTATTAAAAAAAATTAATTTTAAATATTATTTATTATCCATCCCATCCCATTACCGAGGATAAATATAACGATTTTTAGATAATTTTAAATACATATTTTATATTTTGATTCAAAAATAATTATATAGAAAATCATCTACATCTTTCCGTTAATTTATTTTTTTATTTAATATTCCTTTTTAAAAAAAAATTAAAAAACTATTTTCCAAATTTTCTTAATATCACTAAAAAGACCAATTGTCTTTCGTTCCAATCAATATACAGCTTTTCTCTTACCTTTTAGTCACAATTGTAAATTTTCTTTCCATTTTACAAATTGTTTTTAAAGTCAATTAAAAAATTCATATATTTATTATTATGAATTTAAGTTTAAATTATATTTGTATAATATTTTCTTTATTTAATTTAATTTTTAGTCAATTCTTAAGTTTCCCTTTTTTTCAAAAATAATAATAATAATAAATTAAAAAATCATTTTCTAAATTTTATTAATATCAATTAAAAAACCATTTTTCATTTGATATTTCTTTCGTTCCAATCAAGATAGAGCTTTTCTCTCCCCCTTTTCATCCACCGCTGCCATCCCAATTGTTCATTTTTTTCCTTCCATTTTCCAAATTTTCTTAATATCAATTAAAAGTTAATAATTAATTTATAATTTAGATAGTATGAATCACTATTCTTATTATTATAAATATAGATTTAAATTATATTTGCAATAGTTTTTTATTTAATGAGAGGATCATTTAACTCGTAATATCAATTTAAAAATCATTTTTCTCTTCATACAGCTTTTCTCTTCCCTTTTCATCTACTACTGCAATCGCTGTTGGAAGGGCGGATATCGCAATGGGTGAGAAAACTCTGGAATTGCCAGAAGAATGCTGGGAATCCATTTTCAAACTCATTGAGAAAGAAGATGATCGCCATGACTTATCTGCACTCTCTTTGGTTTGCAAACTCTTCCTCTCAATTACTAATCAAGTGCGCAAAGGACTCTCAATTTACGATCCAACAATCCAATTTATTCCGCAGCTTCTTCATAGATTCAAGGGACTTAGAGACATAGATCTCTCTAAGTTCCACGGCAACATAAATGACGTTCTTTATCAAATATCTCTATCTGGGTTGGACCTCCGATCGCTTAATTTTTCCAATCAAAGGGATTTTCGAGCAGAAGATTTGAAAGTTTTAAGTCCCAAAATGAAGAATTTGCGGTGTTTGAAATGCTCGAAGGTTGGATCTTTACATGACAACGATCTGAATTTAATAGCAGATCTATTTCCGTTATTGGAAGAGCTCGATATTAGTTATCCTGAGCACAGATATAGCTACTCCCTAAATGGTTTATCCAATTTGAGTTATTTTAACATAAGCGATTCTGGCATCATTTCTTTGTCGGTGAAGCTCAAGGGTCTGAGGAAGCTCAACCTTTCTGGTAATCACTTCATCACTGACAAGTCACTTGCGTGTCTTTCTGTTAACTGTGTATTGTTGAATGAAATTATGATACGCTATTGTGATTTTGTTACTCAAAATGGGATTGCTTTGGTGATTTGTGGTTGTGTTAACTTGAATTCGCTTTGTGCTAATGGAATTGGGTTTTATTCTATGGATTCGAGACTCAAAGATTCATTAGTATCCAACAAGGCTTTGAATTCTTTTGATTTTTCTGATTGCATTATCTCGGATGAATTACTTTTTTCAATTGCTGAAGCATGTCAACCATTGAATAAACTCATTGTTTCCAAATGTAGAAACTTTTCATTCAATTCCATTTCGTTTCTGTTGCGTAAACACCAATCTCTTCAATACTTGGATCTTGAGGCAGCAAGCTTCCTCAAAGATGAGTTGATGGACAATTTATCTAAGCTTCTCCCAAATATAACTTATATAAACCTCAGTCTTTGCCCCAAGCTTTCCAATTCAACCTTTTTCATCCTCACAAAAAATTGCCCTTTGCTCAGTGAGATCAAGATGGTTGGTACAAAATTGGGTTGTGGAGATTTTACCATGAGTCCTGTGACTAACCCTCGAGTCACTTCACTAAACTTTGCTCAAAATAGGTGTTTGGACAGTAATAGTATCAAGTGCTTTGCATCTGTATGCCCAAATTTACGACAAGTGGATTTGAGCAATTGTGAGGATCTTACAGAAGATGGTGTGGAAGAACTTCTAAAGAGGTGTTCTGGAATTAAAAACTTGGGGATTAGTGGATGTATCAAGGTGAAGACTTTTCTTAATGACTTTGAAATTTCCTACTTGGAAGTATTGTGTGCAAGAGGATTAAGGATCAATGATGATGAATTGGCCCTAATTGGAAAGAGATGTCCTAAATTGTTGCAATTGGATTTAACTGGCTGTTTGAGTGTGACTGAGAAAGGGGTAAAGGAAGTTGTAATGGATTGCAAAGCGTTGAGGGAGATAAATTTGAAGTGGTGTAATAATGTAAATGTTGATATTGTTTCTTGGATGGTGGTTTCAAGGTCATCACTTTGGAGAATAGTCCCTCCTTGTGGTTTCATTCCTACCGATAGACACAAGAAATTTTTCTTGCGTCATGGATGCCTAGTTTGTAATGGCTAAATTTTGAATAGACCTTTTGCTTATCTCATTTAGTATTCTTTTGTATATTTTTATATTGTGTCTACTGCTATATCCACTTTAAAGGAAATGTGGAGTCCTTGTTAGCGTATGTGGAATGTTATTTAAGCTCATTTGCTTATATGATTGGTTTTACTTTCTTTCTTTTTTTAAAAAAATCATTAAAATCTTTTGTTTTTTATTAAATAAAGGAAACATTATAGGATGTAATTCTACCTTATATATATGATGATGGGATGGGGAGTCATACTACTTGTACTACAGTCAATTCATATGGTTGATCTTACTTAAAAGCTGCAAAAATGGGTTGCTCGATTTTTCAGCTATTTGTCGAATTCACATTCTTCTTCTTCTTGTTAAAGTCCACAAAACTGAGCTGTTTTCGAGGTTAAAAACCTTATTTTTTTTCCTTTCAAAAGAGAGGAAATTCATTAACACAACCAACGATAATCCTAGAATCAGGTCGAACAAGAATGATCTATATAAAATATAACAGAACAACAAAAATTATTAAGAATCAGACAATCTATCATCAATCAACCAAAGCAACTATCCAAGGAATCCACAATATCAAATTTCTAGTATTCACATAAATTGAACAACCTTTCATAGCAGACAAATATCAGTTGCAATCTTGAACCAAATTAAGCACTTAAACGAAAAGCAATAACTAGACAAAAACAAACTATTAACTAGTCTCAACATAAACAAAAAAAGAGACATAATTCCATGAAACAAACTAGTAAACTAGCAAGTTAACAACTACTCAAAAGAGATCAAATCCTCATCTAGAGCATGAATATCATCATTCCTTCCAACAAGATCAACATGAGTCCTCTTCAAACCTAATCCATCTTGCTTAGTCCAGCTTTTAGAATGTGTTCGAAGCAAATTCAAAACAGAGCTCTATTAGATCAAATCTAGAGAAAAAACAAAGAAGTGAGCCCAAAAAGAATAAAATTCTCAGGAAATTATTGAAAAAGAAATCGAATAGAAACAGCAAAGACAAATGAGTGACCGATATTGAAAATATGAAGCTAAAGAAATCAGAAGTTGCGCTGAATATTAAAGAAGGTGATCATGTTGACAAATCCAGAAGATCCCGGAGGTGATCCGATGGTTGAACAAAATCAGCTGTGTAATTTTGGTGATAGTCATTTCAACAGTTGCTAAATTGGCATCATCACTCTGGTAATACCATATGAGTGTTTCACTTTCTTCAACGCCAAGGTCGGATTCTTCAAGAGAACTTTTGTACGACCAATTCGTGGTACCCAACATATATGGTATACGATTCCTAAAAACTTTTTCCATCCTTTTCACACTGAATAGAGTTTCTTCGTTCTTCTTCTGTTCATCCTTTTGAGATTTCTCTCTCATCTGATGCAGTGCAGTATGAGACTATATTGCTAGAAAGAGCCAAATCAAGATTTTTGTTGCCAGCTTCTTGCCATCGGATTTGATGAGATCGGGTCCAACTTTCAATTCCATGAAATACCAATGAAGAAAAGCTTTATTTCAGGACATGAATACTTTTTCCAAAAACTATTATTTGATTACAAAACAAATCTTAATAGCTGATAAGAATTTTGTTGAAAAATCTCTTCACTCAACTTATTAGTTGCTCAATGAGTTGGAAATAGCATAATTGTTGATCATTCTACTATAGGAAGTTAGAGCTCTTTGTACAAAAGATATGGTAGACTCACAACTTCATTTATATAAAATACATGATCTAATAGCTCAAAAGGAAAAGAAAAGAAAAAAAGATCTATAGTCCGATATAGAGATTAACAGGGTTGTCTTTGACACTAAGTTTGGAGAGTGTTAAACAATATGAATCCACTCAGTTCTTCGAAGATACTCAATTTCTTTCTCCTCCTCTCCACCGTAGTTGTAAGACCCTTCCGAGACTGCTTATGCTGTAGCACATTCATAAATGGACAGTTAATCATGTTTCTTTGGATGAAACAATAACTAACGTGATTTAAACATATGATTTGAAATAAGAAAATTGCAATATTACTCTCATATCACCATGTGAACAACATGTCAGAAACAAGTCAAGAATATTGTATGAAAATGACCGAATGATTTGGTCTTATGATTTCTTTCTATTTATAGACTTTACAAAATATAACAAACCTATAAAATACATCAAAGTCAGTTTCCATTGATTACATGGACAAATTGACAATTGATGCTTTGGACAAGCTTGTTTATGGATTTGCGGCGTATAGATCATTGCCTACGGATAGCTATGACAGCCTACGATAAACTGCTTATGTACAATTATTTACTAGATGGGGATAGACTACGACGTTTGCACAACTAAATGAATATGGACAACAAATTACATCAAAGTTGTTACATGACAACGTTAGCCAATGGAACACAAGAAAGTCGTCTATCCGTTGTGACCAAATTGATGCGGTTGATCAATAAGCATCAATTTGCGACTTAGGAAGCAATGTCGACGACGAGTGAGTAGACTTGAAGTGAAGATATCGCAATAATTTGTAATTCAAGAGAAATACGTGGAAGAGTGATAACACGAAGCCAAAGGCACGCGGATAGAGTGACAATCCGACCAATATGGCTACAGGCGCTTCATGATAGATCGGATTGGTCAGAATAGCACTTGTATTATCGCATGTAAAGGTGTAGGATCGGTGCCTCGCAGAGTCTAACTCCGCCTAGCAAACCCTCAAGCCAAATAACTTTAACAAGCAAGAGACATTGCGTCGATACTCGGATCTGCAGATGACTTAGAAACTGCCTGTCTTTCTTACTCTTCCGGAGATCAATGATCACCTAAGAACATGCACCAACCAAAGGTGATGGAGCGATTGTATCAAGACAACCAAATTTAATCAAAGATCGGTTTATAAGCAACAAGACGAAGAGAATTGCTCCGAAGGAAAGAATAAGCCACTGGGCGAAGTTGCCGTGAACATAGCGTATAATCCTAATGACAACGGATTTAAGATGACGAGATTACAGAAGAAATTGGCTAACTTGTTGTACAAAGAAAAGAAATATCTGTCTAGTGATGGTGAGATATAGACAAGGCTACCTACCAATTTCCGATATAGTGGGATCAACAAGTCACCTTCCTCTTTACGAAGCTTGACATTTAATTCCACGGGAGTATCGAGAGGTAGCTTCCTCGTAGCTCACCGGTAGTCACTAAATCACTAGCATATTTCAGGTTGATCGAGGAAATACCAAAATGGGCTACGATGCACCTCAAGACCAAGAAAAATATGTAAGAGACCCAAGATCCTTCATATGAAAAGATTGTGAGAGATGGGTCTTGAAATGGACAAGTAAAGTAGAATCGAACCAAAGTGATCACAATATCATCAACATAAACCAAAAGGACAACAATACCCGTATGTCGATTTTGAAGAACAATGAAGTTGTCATACTTGCTTCGTATGAAAGAAAATTGTAATAAAGTTGGTTCGAAATTTTTCAAACCACGAGTTGAGCTTGTTTAAGGCCAGTAAAGAAACGAAGTTTACAATACTGGATGTCGGAGAGGAAAACAACCCCGATGGCTTCATATAAATACATTTTTTAAGATCTCCATGAAGAAAGCATTCTTAACATCCATTTGATGTAAGGCCAATCATTGGAAGCAAAGAAGAGCTATTATCGTTCGAACAAGAGTCATTTTAGCCACATGAGCAAAGGTTTCATAATTAACCCCATATTCCTGTTTGTTCCCGGCGGACAACAAGTCGAGCTTTATAACGATCCAAACTTCCATCAAAGCGAACCTTGACCGAGTAAACCCATTTGCAACCCGTAGGAACTATAGTGGAAGGACAAGACTCAACGCCTGTGATTGGCTCAAGAGCAAGAATTTCTTCCTGCGCATAGCTTGGCACAACAATCATGCTCGACAAGACGCGAGTAAGCGTGTGGGAATATCAAAATTGGACAATGCAAGATGGTAAGATGAAATAAAGTTGCCGGAAGAAAAACCATACCTATCGAGTGGTACGACACTCGAGAAGTACACGCACCAAAGGCTCCTGGAGGTGCTGCGAACGACCGACTTTGGCGGATGTTAGGATCGATATCGGGTGAGCCACCGAAGAGACTGGCGAGGATTGTCTTGTATATACCATTCCCTGGTTTGAAGCGAGAACTGCTGAGGAAGAGCTAAGAACCGGTGCTCAAAGGAAGGACTACAAGAAGAAGATGGCACAAGACAGGAAAAAAATGTTGATTTTCAAAGAAAATAACATTCCTAGAAATACGTGTACGATGTAACGTAGGATCATAGCAAACAAATCCCTTTTGACACACATTATATCCTAAAAATGCACATCTAACATGATTGCGATAATTTATTTCCGCCTACGGTGGTAAATGAACAAAACATACACAACCAAAGATACGAAGATTATCATAATTAGGTCGCTTAGTAAACAAGCGAAAAATAAGTGAGATTCCATGTGCAAAACTCGGAAGGTAAACGATTAATCAAGTGAGTAGCCTTTAAAGCCTCAACCCGTAACATGGACGAATGAAGATTCTAACAAGAGAGACGTACCATATCAAGAAGATGGCTTATTTTGGCTCATTTACTCCATTTTGTTGAGGAGTAAGAGGACATAACGTTGATGCACGATACCTTTAGAAGCCAAAATACCCGAACTCAAGTGACAAATATTTACCACCGTACCAGGCGAAATGTCTTAATATTTACGTAAAATTGATTTTCAACATATGCTAAAAACTTCGTGAAAGTAAAAAAAACCTCGCATTTAGAGCCGAAGAAAATAAACCCAAGTGAATCACATGATCATCAATGAAAGTTACATAGTATTTAAATTTGTCATGTGAAGTAATCGGAAGGTCCCAAACATCACCGTGAATAAGATCAAAGAAGGAGACGCTCTACTAGCATGCAAAGGAAATGGAAGAGTTTTGCTTTTACCAAGCTTACAAGAGTCACATTCAAAAGGTAAGAACGTTTCTTTATTACCAAGAAAGCAGTTCATTATATGAGATAAAAGTTGAGTAATAGGATGCCCTACACAACGATGCCACACTATACTTAGATTAGGAATATTATTACAAGCAAAAGACTCAATAGAAGAATTGGATAAATTCCGGAATAGGTAAAAATAATGGAAACAAACGTCCCACTTTAGGTCCCTTCGTGATCGGCCTCTGACTGGTCTCCGCACAACACAACCATCACTGGAAAAGTTAACAAAGACAATTGTTATCAACTAATCGACCAACGTAAATGAGTAGAAAGTCGAGGAAGCAAGAAACACATCGAAATGTAGAATGTAAGCATTTCCAATAGCTTTGATTGGCAAAGAACTCCGCCATCGTCACCGAATAAAAGATCACAACATAAGGCCGAATACGACAAAGTTGTGAGTATTTGTCATATGATTAAGCCCCCGAGTCTACATACCAAAGTGTGGTAGAATTTTTACCTTGAAATCCTATCGCAGATAATGGCCGAAATTAGCATCACAGACCATTTCGCGATGCGCAGTAGCTGTCATTGCAGTGAGGTGGAAGATTAGGGTGAAGCACCGAGGAAGACACACGTGTCGGGAGGAACAACAATAGATGTCCGAAATGCTTGGGCCTGACGATTCCTGGGACGAATACCGACATTCTTTGATAATATGACCCTTTTTCTTGCAATAAGAACAACATTTTTTAGAGACAATTGGTAGCAATACGCCCATATTCTTTGCAAGCAAAACATTGCATATTTTTAGAAAGGTCATAGATGATCCACGCTGCATAAGCCATGTTGTCGTCCGTGGAATTGCCATAAGATTGTTCCGGAATAGCTTGAGTACTTAGACGTTGTTCTTCGAAGTAACTCACCAAAACAAATATCTAGAAGGAACAGGAGATCCGTTCAATAGAGAAGAGCGAATCCGATTCATATTCGGGCGTAATTTCACGAGAAATTGATCACGCCGACTAGTCTTGTGAAGATTTTGAATAGTTGATATATGCGTAAACAGAACATTTGTTGTAACTAAATCAAAGATATTCATGCCAAAGAGTCAAAAATGTCGAGTAATAATCCTGGATGGAAAGCACTACCATGTTGGAACAGGCAATTGCACGTCTAACCGAAACGACGAGCATCATCATTGTCTTGATGATAAACTTTCTTCAAATAATTCCACATGGATGAAGCAGATGAGCCATCAAGTCATGACGATACGTGGTTCCACCGAACCAAGAAGCCAAGACATGATTCGAGCATCAAGCACAAAGAAGGAGTAAGACACGACTTCCTTAGAGTTAATGACATCGACGTTGGTGTAACATCCGCCATCAATACGGCTCCAAAGGTCTTTTCTCTTGAGGAAAAGTTCAAACGGAAAACCCAAGTAGAGTAATTTTTTCCCGTAAACTTAACACACATGTGCAAAGATTATCCATTGCAAGTAAATACAATCCGAGATAAGGACCTTACTCAGAAATATAATGCTGAAATTAAAGAAATCCAGAAAATGACGTTAAACCCAGACTGGCAAAGAACACTTGTTTAGCAAACAAACGCTAAAAAAAATATCAATGAAGATTTACTCAGAAATAGAAAACTATTTTTTTTTACTCAAAGAAGCTCTGATACCATACGTCGAAACAAGTCGGTTAATATTGTATGAAAATGACCGAATGATTTCGTCTTATGATTTCTTTCTATTTATAGACTTTACAAAATACAACAAACCTATAAAATACATCAAAGTAGCTTGATGACACAATTGGACAGACAGATACAAATGGATACAGCTGTTTATGACAATATAGCCGTCTATCTAATAGATATGGACAACTGTTTATGTACAATTATTTACAATGATAGACTACAACAAAATTTGGTACAGACAACTAAACGATATGACAACAAATTACATCAAAGTCATATGGATAAACAAATAATTGAACACAAGAAATGGCGTATGGACGCTAAGCTGTCCATTGACACAACAACAGTTAACTCAGTATGAAAAAACTGATAAATGAAGGTTTTTTGGGTCAGAAAGTGAAAAATTACATTTAATCACAAAACAATACATCAACCTCAAACTATATTGTTAAGGAAAACAAAGGCTTGCAAGAACTACGCTCTATCCGTAACAATAAAGGATTAGAAGGGGTTTAAAACTAACAGTCCAAACTACAAAACAAAGTAATGCTGTCCAGCAACACTCATAATCAGGGAGCAAAGACTGCACCAGCTTTTGCAATAACTACATCAAGCCGTACAAGCAGCAACAAATATAGAATGTCCACACCACCACAACTCTCCAACAATATACTCACTAGTTAGACAGCTTCCACACAAACAAAACAAATACCAGAAAACAATATAAAAAAATTACAAAACCATAAAATGAAAAACAACCATGAGTCAACAAACAATAACAAGAGCTAATCTACAAGCTGAGAAGGCAGACCAAAACACTAGGGGTGCTAGACATGTTAGAAATGTTCTCTGGGTAGGCCTTTGTCATAACCAGAGAAAACCAGCTTGCCACTGCCCACAATAGAGTCATTCTCCTTTCTGGCCACCCTAGAATTTCTCCATTTGGCTTGAACCAGATCATCCATAATGAGGTTAAGGTCATTAACTCCTTCACCACCCACAGAGCCACTACCAATCATGCATTTCCTCGTACCATCATTAGACCACAATGATGATAGAAGCGTAGCAAACGCTCATATCTAAAATCAATCCATAGTACCCTAGGGCCAGAGTCATTGATAGATATAGAAATTTTCATACTAAGCACAAGTGCCTTGCTGTGAACAAGTTCAATTTTTAACCTTTATTGATTTAGCAAAGCTATTGTCCAAAAAATAGATATCAATTTCCATTATCTTACAATTCTTGTAACAATTCTTGTAACAATTGATATCTTCCTTGAGTTTGGAGTTAGATCATGCACTTGCATCCAAAAAGGAAATGAAGACAGATTGACACCAAGCTCCAACCTCTTAACCATTAGCAAAGAATTGTTGAAGTTCCAGTGTGTTTTGCTCAGAATCAGCTCAATGTCTTCGGCCTCCTTAGAGTAAAATAGAAAAGTTGATCGATCAAGTACTTTGAGCTCAATACCTCCCTTCTTCACCCGTACATGCAGAAAGACTCTTAGTGGGGCCTCTGGATTCACATACCGGTCAGTAATGGCATGAACCACAACCACTAGGTCACATGAGTCCTGTTCTTCATCAAGCAAATCCTCAATCTTAAGCATGAACTCAAGATTGTCTAATACCGGTCAGTAATGGCATGAACCACAACCACTAGGTCACATGAGTCCTGTTCTTCATCAAGCAAATCCTCAATCTTAAGCATGAACTTAAGATTGTCTAATCCACTCATTACCTACTCCATAAAAATCTGAATCAGAACCTAGAAGTCTTCAAGAAATAACAAGCAAAGAAAAAGAATTAGAGAAGTACCATCTTCAAAACACAGATCCACACCACAACACACAAAGCATACTTATAAAGTAGAAATAAGTCCAAAAAAGTCGCCTGACTCGTGGAAATGAAAGGCAAAACACAATTAGGTAAAATTAGATCTAAAAACAGCTACAAATTTTTAGAAAATCGTGAATTGGATCATAGCGATTTATGCGAAAAAGAACCCTAATTCTTCGGGAGAGAACGAGAGAAATTTCTTATTATTACCCCCTTTTTCTTTAATTAAATAAATTTTATTTTTGAACAGATATTTAGATTTGAGCATAAATTAAATAGAAGTAATAAATGAAAAATATTAGACAATGAGACGATGAATGTTTGTATTTTTAAGGTAAGTTGACAACGGCAAAAGCTGAAAAACGAAATCAATCAATAATCGTTGAAGCAACCAGTCACCACCAAATGATTAGCATGCTCAAAACTTTTAATGCATGACTGTTAGACAATAATAACACTAATTATATAATTTTTATATAATTAAACATTAATTTAAATAAATTTTTAAAATAAAATTATTTACACAATTAAAAAATTACTTAAAATAAATTATAATTATTTTAAATATAAATAAATTTATTGAAATATTTATTATAAATTATATCTTATTATATTGTATATATTAATTATAATATAATTTAAAATATTTAAATTTAATATAATTATATTTAATTTATCTAATTTAATAAGAAAATATTTTTTATTCCATCCCAACTCCACACTTAAAATTAGATCGGGCTATACCGCTTAAAATTGTACAACCTGATCCGATTCTTTTCACCATTTAGTTATTAAAGCTTAATAAATATATATTTAAAAAGAGAATATAACATAAAAATGGTGCCTGATCCAGTCGTATACACTCATATTTTTTACTGCATTCAATATCTTACTAATATCTTAATTCTATTTTTAATAATATTTTTTATTTTTATTATTAATTAATATATTTTTTTATAATTACATTTAAATAAAAATTCAAATATTATGCAATATTATCATATCACCGGCATATGTAATTTTAAAGAATTGTTGTACATGTAATAAAAATAAATTTTTTTGTTATTTTTGATTCCTTAAATATAGATTTTTTTTTTACTAATTTTACCTCATCTTGAGTTCTTATTTTTCATTAAAGAGATTTTTGCACAAATTATTGTTGACTTACTATAAAGAAATTAAATTTCAAACACAACAAGCTTTTTTACCACAAATAATATAATTCAACTTAACAATTATTATATATTATTTAAATATCTAAATTGAATAAATATGAATAACTATTGTAAAAAAAAATACATCTATAAAAATTATTTGTATGAAAACAAATTATTGATATTAAAGTAGAAAGATATCATAGATATATAAAAAAAAGCATATGGATAATAAAGAGAGAAAGATAGGAGGAGAGGCCTTACTAGAAAAAAAAATATTTAAAATATTAAAAGATAAAGATATCATTTAAAAATATCATTAAAAATTTTAATTTTTTATTAGAATTTTATTTTTTTTAAATGTGAATATCACTGAGATATTAATTAATAATAAAAATAAAAAAGAATATCAAAAATAAAATTATAATACTATTAAAACAATAAACATTCTTAACTAATTAAAAACACTTGCTTTGGTGAAGTGTTATACTTTTTAATTTAATTTTTTATTGTTTAATTTCTAAAATATATTTAAAATTTATAAAAAATAAAATAAAAAATTAATTGCAACTGTTTGAGTTCATTAGATATAAATAAAAAAAATACGAGTGTAATATGTTTATTAGGATAGTAGACCGCTTAATTTTATAAAAGTCAGGTGTTTAACTTAATTTTATTTTTTAAAATTTAAAATAGAATACAAAAGGTAATACACGTTTTTACTTAAAGTATAAGTGCCTTTCTTTTAAAATTTATTTTATATTGATTTAAATTTTTATATTTTCTAATTATGAATACATGCTTTGCATGAAATTTATTAAACGAAAAATGATTGGAGAGGTTTGTTTAGGTTTTAGACGTTATTTAAAAAATTTATTTTTAATTCTATTTGTTCTTAAAAACAAATATAAGATAAAATTAATTTTTTCATTTAATATAACCAAATAATATATGTTACATATTAATATTTGATTTTTCGATATATATATATAATTAAATATTTTTTAATTAAAAAAATAATCAAAATTTTTAATAAATCTTTCGATGAAATTTAAATAAATTTTTATTATCTAACATGTGATTTTGGATATTAGATAATAAATTTTATTTAATTTAAAAAAAATTTTAAAAAGTTTAAAAAGTTTAAATAATTTATAAATAAAATATTGATTTTTACTTATATATATATAAAAAAATATAAATTCTATATATTTAACAAAAATTAAATTTATCATTTACACATATTTCACTAACAAATAAACTTATATATACTTTTTCACAGATAAATTATTTAAAAACATTTTTCTTAAATAAAAGTTATTAAACAATACATTTAACCTAAATAAATTACTCATTTATATACTTAACTCTTATTAAAATGTTAAAAATAATTTATTACTAAGTTTTATTCTAATTAAAACTATAATATCATTGACGTGATCTTAAAAATTGAGTATTACATTAAACATTTACACTTATATTTTAAATAACTTTGTTAATATTAAATAACTTTGTTAATATTTTTAATATTAATAATTTATTATTTAATTAATAAAAATAAGATTTTTAAATAAATAAGGATAAAAATAATAAATACTATTAAATATTTACGTAGTTTTGTATATAATTTTATAAATCAAAATTTTTATACATAATATAAATATAAATAATTATAATTATAATATCATTACTATAATATTTAATATTGAGCATTGTGTTAAACATTTATTTTTATATTTTAAAAATAATTAAAAATATTTTAAATTATAATAATTTATTTTTAATTGATAAAAATAAAATTTTTAAACAAATTATGTAATAATTAAGAATAATATAATCAATATTATAAAATATAAGGATAATTTTATTAAAAAAAATTAAAATATGATTTAAATTTATATAATAATAATAATAATAATAATAAACAAAAATGTAGGATAATAAATGCACATTTTTAAAGTTCTTAGTATCAATATTTTTAAAGTTTTATAATAAAACGAATAAAATGTTCTGAACATGACAAATTGGATTAATACATCTTCATTTTATATCTAATGGGACTGGACCGTACTATTAGAAAAACATATCGAACCAGTCCGGTTTTCCATCCCAAAACTCTTGAAGAACAAAAAGGACTAAACTTTCCAATGTTCTCATGTTCAAAATAGTAGCTTAAATAGCTTCCAAACTAAAATAATTTTGGTATATTTTATATAAAAATAATGATTTTTTTTTTCTTTAAAGGAAATTATTCAAATTTTTATTTCATTTGTAATAATTTTTTTTATAATTAAATTCTTTCATATTAATTAATTAACATGATAAAATTTAATTAATATTAATTTAATAATGTATTTTAATTATAAAAAAAATTATGAATAAATGATATAATTTTTTTTAGATATTTTTACGTAAAAAAATAAAAAAAAATAGACATTTTTTATATTTAATTAATCAAAATTTAAATACGTCAAGACTGTTCCTCCGGAATAATAAACAGAGTGGAAAAAATTAAAAATTTAAAGTACATCGACGAATTTGAAGTATTACGTGTGATTTATAAAACCGCAGGTACAACTAAATCATACAATCTTGCCTCCCAAAATAAAACTAAAAATAGAAAACTTATATTTTAAAGTACAGAGCGAGCAAAATAAAAAAGTACTGGAAAAAAAAAGAAAGAAAAAATAATAAAAAAAGTTTTCTAGCATCTTTTCTAGATTAACTATCCTAGGAGTTAAATTATTTGTGTCAGTAAATACTTATTCATTTTTTTTAATAAAATTAAAATATTTTAATAATATTTTTTTATTATAATAAATTAAATTTAAATAATATAATACTTTATCGTTTATATTTTATGAAATTTTGTATATTTCACACTTTCATGTATTATATTTTTTTTATAGATATTATGTTTATATAGAAATTATAGATTTATAATATTAAAAACAAGAAATTATACATGATAGAGAAATATAAGATCAATAACATCAAAAATATACATTAAAACACAAGTAAGGAAGGAAAATTTTCATAAAATATAAATTTTAAAAAAAAAATTGATAAAAAAGAATTATATTGTTTAAATTAAATTTTAAAATTTTAAAATAAAATAAAAATTTTGTTATCATTAAATTAACTTTACTATTGTATCAATTTTTTTTAATAATAATAAAAAAATTTAGTATTAAAATAGAGATCAAATTGTTAATCTATATATCTATTCTAAAAATAAAATAATTAAAATATTCACTTAATATACTCTAAATATTTTTTTATTGAGTTGATTAAGTGTTATTTGTATATATGATAAATATAATGTAATTAAAATTAAAGTAATAATATATTATTAAATAAAATAATATTAATTAGAAATAATATTATAATAAATTATTTATAATTTATAACAAACATACATTTTTATTTGAAAAACTAAACACTTCAATTTCTGTAGTTCTTCGAGGCTATTCTGGGAAGGAAAAAATAAAACAAAATTTGTACAATAAAAACGAAATGGCAGAATCTTTAAAGTATAATGTACTTAAATATTTGATGTTGACAAACAACGAACTCGGAAACATTTAAAATATAATAATAATAAAAAAATAGCTATTTATCAGCATTTCAAAATGCTTTCAACAAAGTTTTGCAAATCTACATTTCCGTATAAAAAATAAATATTTTTAAATTACAATTGGAGTGACTGTTTTTACTGATTTAATTTGAATTTTTTTTTGTGGAGTTGGAAAAAGATGAAGATTAATAAACATGAAACAATTTAGGAGAATCGGGATTTTGAGATTTTAATTTTTTTTTTGAAATTCTTTATAAATATATTTAAAATCAACTGTAACTTTTTAAATGTGGTTGGCATCTAAAGTAATCGAATAACAAAGGGAGAGATGACTTTGGGAAAAAGGGGTTTTTTTTTTAAAAAAAAAATTGTTTATAAATATATTTAAATAAATTGTAACTTTTTAAATGTATTTGTGCCCTAAATTAATTTAACAATACATCTATCAATTTTTAAAAGATTTCTTATATGTTTGAAATATTTTTTAATAATAATTAGGGGTGTTATAAAATGCTTGCTTGATCTAATTTGTTTAAATTTGTAAATTATAGCTTAACTTGGTTAATTTAGATTATAAGTGAGTTAAATTTAAATTATTGTTAGTTTTAAATGAATTAGTTTGAATAATTTATAAATAAATTTGTTTATATTTTTAAAAAGTTATAAAATTATAATTTTCTTAGAAA
This sequence comes from Hippophae rhamnoides, assembly GCA_033030585.1. Classification (NCBI taxonomy): domain Eukaryota; kingdom Viridiplantae; phylum Streptophyta; class Magnoliopsida; order Rosales; family Elaeagnaceae; genus Hippophae; species Hippophae rhamnoides. The sequence continues at coordinate 21,684,449 of CM065437.1, read as the reverse complement.
CATTAATATTAGTATAAATTTTATTTTTTTTATATTTTTTAAATATATTTTTACGAGAGTATTATCGTAATTATTTTTAACAAATATCTTTTAAAAATATATATGAGATAGATGAATTAAATAATTTAAATTTATGAACTAAATAAATTAATCTTTTTCAACTGATCAGCTCCTTTTATAATGAATTTATAATTCATAATTAATTTATAAATTACACTGATATCATCCCATTTGATTCGATGTATATGCGGATTGATTTGGATTAATAAGTATAATCTTTTAAATAATATTTTTTATAATCATATAATATTTTTTATAAAAAATTATACAAATTATAAATCCAACTAAAAATGAAAATTGTAATATGCTATATTTTAGCAATATTAACTTTAAAAAATAACTAATATATATTATATTTTAATACATGTAAGTTACATTAGATATATGCAAAATTAAAAATACCAATTCGTTACCCAATCTAGTTTTGGTGGATTTTGAAATTTTTTATCCAATTATTTCAATCATCATAAAGAAACCATCATTAGTTATTTAAAGGTGAACAAATTTTACAAATTCATCCAAACAGATATTTTGTACTCTTCTAGAGCTTATCTTAAGTTGTTAATTTGATATTACTAATAATTAGATAATAAATACAATAATTTAATAGTAAAAAATATTTAAAATATATAATTAAGTAAGTAATTGTTGACAAAATTGGTAATTAGGTCAGATTTACAAATGCACAAGTTTGAGCACATAGTATTATGCATATTATAAATATAATTTTATTTTTAAATTTTATTTTTATAATTTTATTTAATGAAAAAAATATATTCTTAATATATATTTTATTATAATATAAAAAATATTTTTTAAAAATTAAAAATAAAAATTGAGTAACTTAATTATATAAATTGGGATGGAGTATATCACAACTCAAGTAAATTTGTGATAAAATTTTAAATATTAAATATCATTCTGTGATATGGTGAAAAAAAAAAACCCTGAGAACGACTATTTACAAACCAATAAGAAGAAACCCTATTTTTTAATACAAAAAAGTAAAGAAACCCTATTTTTGATATGAAAAAAGGAAAAATAGAAAAAAGAAGCCCCATCGGTGTAATTTGCAAAACGTAAATAGCACTTCATATATATATATATATGTGTGGATGTAATTATATTTATGAATAATAATGTATTATTATATTATTTAAAATTCATATATAGAGTTTTTCCAAACGTAAAAGAGCGGCTTACTTGCTTAGTTCTTCTGCCAACCATTTCCACGTTTCAACAAAGTTGTGGGCCAACACCACAAAAGCACAAATAGATAAAGAAACTGAGACACAAGAAATCCACACACAAGTATGCAAACACCATCACCATTAAAAAGGGAAATTACGCTATTTTTAATTCTTGGTAAAACAATATTAGATAATTAAATTTTTTAATTGAGAGTCTGATTATGTGAATTTTTTTTTGTATATTCGTGTAAAATATAAATTAAATAAATATATAATTTTTTTATATATTTAATTAAAAATTATACATAAATTTGTGACATATTTTTATAAAATAGATAAAAGATAGTAGAATTTCTCTGTATTTATTAAAATTATATTTTAATCTACTAATTATTAAGTAGAATACTTTTTGTAACAGTGTTTATCCAAAAGATTTATACTAAATTTTTAGAAAAAAATTGATATTTTATAAAAAAATTATTTTCTTTCTCAAAAATAACAAAATTAAATAATTAAATTTTTTTAAAATATAATTTATATTTTAAGATAATAAGTAAATAAAAAAATTAAATATTAAAAAGTTTCATTGGATTATTCTTTTTAAGAAGATAGATTACTATGTACAGATTTTAGAAGATATCAATTTACTTTTAAAATTTTGATTTAAATATTTTAGATAAACTTCAATAGTTATTTAAAAAGAGATAAAAATTTATGTTATTTGATCCAATCTTGTCTAACTTGTAAAAAAACTTAAATTATTTAAGTAAGATTGATCTGTTTATACTTTTATATTTTATAAATATAATAATATATATAACTTATTAACTAAATGTATTATTATTTAACCTATTATTTCTAAGTTGTACATCAAGAAATAACAATTTTTTAATTGTTTTAACTAAAAATAATTAATTAAATAAAAATATTATTATTATTAATTTTTTCATGTTTTTAAATTTAATATATATATATATATATATATTTCAATTATTTTAATAAAATCAAATTGAATTAAATAATTTTAATGATTTCATTCCATCTAATTTAATAGGAATAATTTATTCTAATTTATTTAAATTTAAAAAATTCACACTGAATCACTGTATTCACCACAATACTTAAAAAAAAAATATATATATTTAAAAAAAAATAATAGTTAGATCATATTATAAAATAAACTTAAATTAAAATTTAAATATTTTTATAAAACAGTTTTATATGTTGTAAAAATTGTTTTTTTGGGCAAATAATTACTCATCCAACAAACAAACAGATACAAAAAGACCACACATAATATTCTTCCATACACACAAAACCATACTTCACAAAACAACATCAAAGAAAGATATTCTCTCTCTTCCACTTCCTTTTCTTTCTTTCGCTGACTCTGAAACTGGCCAAAAGCAGATATGCAAATGAAAGAGACCGGTAGTGCTAGCGCTTCTGAAGATTGGGTCAAGATTGCTATGGCTGATGACTCTTTGGTTGTTGACGTTTTGTTACGCATCAGAAAAGCTGAACAACATCTACACCAACTACCGAAGCTGCCCAAGAGAAGCTCGATGTCTCCGGCGTTGAAGCTCGAGTGGAGCGGACGACAACGGAGGTCCAAGACTACGACAAGATTACATGAGAAGGAGAAGAACAAGGATGAGAAGACTCGGGCGAGTCCCACTACGCCGCTCTCTTGGAGCGGCGCCACCTCATTAAGCGGCGGTTTCGACGGCCTCGATGAGTCAACCAGTAAGCCGCCAGTGAGATCTAAGGTCTGTGTTGCTATTATTGTCACTTCTTGTGAAAGTTGGTTTTGTTTTCTCTGTCCTTCTTACTTTAGCGTGGACGACATGTCGTTTTAACTATTTTTCAAATGGATTAAAGTGCCACTTGTAAAGTGGCGTATTTACTTAGATTTGTCCTCCCTTCTTCTGGAGCTATTTCAGATATGGTAGATTTCTTCGCTCCGGCACTGGTCAGACTTTCTCTGACCTTTTTTTTAGCATTTCGATTTATCGACCAATATGCCCTCCGTTGAATGAGCGTGTCTTATGGATTATGAGTCCAGTTTGGGGACTTCAACTCTGCGATGGTGGATCTTGCTATCCGCCGGTCATCAGTTTCTTAAAGTGTTTGGACCGAAATGCCCTCGTCACTTTTAAGAAATGGCTTTTTGGTTTATCCAGCTGCTTTGAGAAATTCCAATGACTTTAGTTCAACGCGTGGAGTTAGAAGATGTGAAGAAGAATGACTCTCATCACGTTTTTTTCTCACTACTTTTCCGCTCCCTGTCACGGCCAGTCTACGAATTTACTAAAACAACCTTAAATAAAAGGGTAACATTGTCTTTAAGACAATATTAGTCACTCCACAAGAAACCGCCCAGCAATGCGCTCCCAATTTATTGTTGGAATCAGGACTCAATTGGTACTTTGATTGAATATTCTTTTATAAATATCAAAACTGTCCTTGGTTATGAAGGAATTTGTAGAGGGCAGTTTGGTCTTTAAATGTGGCGTGTTATTGTGGCAAAGTAGGACTGTTGTGCGGTTTGTTGTAGTGTTGGTAGTGGCTGTGTACTTTATGTTGCCATTGTGCGTGTGAGGGACAGGAATAATCTACTGGTTCGGCATCTTTTGCTTATCATGTGCACGCGTTACGTCGTCGAATTCCCGTGAGAGAGAGACTCTATTGAAGCAGTAAAAGACAAAAAACATCAGTTAAGTTACAAGGTTGCTGCAGGACAGCTTGATCGCAACCCTTCTTATTGTAGAAAGTGACAAATTTGATCTTGGATCGCTTTCTTTTTGGTACAGTAAATATGGGATCAGAATTCTTTTATTGGGCAGTAGTTTCTTGTAGAATGACAGCCTGTCATGTTAGTGGCCTTTAGTGTTTAGTGGGATCTAAAAGGTCAAGATTTTGAGTCAAAGTAATGTTTTGTATGTCTGGGTTTGAAAGTTGAAAAGTTTGAAGAGGAAGACAGATAAATACCAAGAAAAAAACTGAAAAAGGAAAAAAAAAAAAGAATAATTTTCTTGTTATGGAAGTGGGGTCTAAATTTAAATGATCACCAATATTGAAAGCCTTATTTAAAATGACTTGGGTCCTTCGAAGTCAACATGTTTGTAGATAAATGGTCTTAGTTTTAGGTCACGAGCAAGTCAATTTATACACTTTATGAGGTCTGTGCATGGTTTGGTCCATGATTTCATATTTTTATGTGTATATTTTGCTGAAGGTGTGTTTATTTGATCTTTAATACTATGGATTTAAATTTTCCAATTATTTGCTAAAATTTCTTTAGAAGGATTCTTTTAGTTAGTTGATTGGAACTGTACGTAGCTTGTTTATATATGATTTGGACTTTCTAATGAAGTACTAATTTTACCGATCAGCTTGTCATAGCGGAAGCTGCGGTTAAGAATGAAGCAATCACCTCCAAGAGGCCAAGAAAGAAGAAGGTAAATTAGTCATCCCGCTCCATACTGTTTTCTTTTTTTCTTCTTCCCGATTTTGAATATTTTTATTCAATGCAAATGAATGAGTTTAAATTAAAATATATTTTTCATGATTGAGTTATAAGTAATTGGAAAAGTCTATTTATTACATGATTGATATAAATCACAAGTGATGTGTCAAAGTATTATTGGTTAGTATAGTTAGAGTTCACATAATTATATTCAATGAGAAATTAGCAATTGAATTATGATTATGATATAGTTGTTATATATATAAGTACTTTAAGTAATTTGTATTCTTATTGCAGACACTAGTTGAGCTTAAGGATGAGGAGAGTACTCTGTTGATGGAAAGAAGAAACTTGAAGAATGTAACCGTTTAACTATTACAATTCTACTTAAAGATGTCTGGTTATTATTTATCATTTTCTTATTCTTTTTTGTGTTTGTTCATCCTTTGAGCAGGAACTGACAGCTTTATATCTCACCGTAGAGAAAGAAAGGATCAAAAACGAAAGCTTGAAGAGATTGAAGGTGCCCCCCTAGACTGTTTTTCTACTACATTTCTCAGACCTCTATGAGTTATATTTGTTTGGCCGTTTTCCTGATAGCTTAAAATGATAGATTCTGGGTGTGATTTTATGTTGCATTGCAGCTGGATTTGTGTCAACAAACAACAAAGGCAGTCACAACCTCAGCTGCATCTGGTGAAGCAATTTGTTGTGGCCTGGTACAATTGAAAGCAGTCAGTGAACCTACAAAAATCTTGGCAACGACACTGCGTTGTAATGATATTGATGCTCTGCAACAGGCATGTCCAAAAAAAGTGCCTTGCAAAGTAGAGGCTGAGATAATAAGCAAAGACTGTTCCTTTGTGGTGCCTGATCTAAATCTTCCAATAGAAGAAGGTTGTAGTTCTGAGGTTTTGTACGGAATAAGCGGAGAAGAATTAGATAAATATGGTAGCTAGCTATGAGGGATATAGATTTACGCTAATTAATGTCCAACTGTTCTAATCATGGTGGATCAGGGTCAGGATCAGGTTCAAGCTCATTGATGCCATTATGCTTAATAAGGGTAGGATCTTTATCCCAGTCCCATCATCCTAACAGGGTCATAGGTCTTAGACAATTATGATTGTATGTACCAACACAAATACGATGAACTGAATCGTGTTGTGGATCTGGAAATTTATTGATTCCATAGATGAAGGTCGCATTGAGAGTAGTAACTCATTGGTTATAGTTTCATTTCTTCGTTAACATGTTTCTGCATTAGTTCAATATTCTTTTGGGGCAACCCTTATTCCCTTCTCCTCTTTCCTTACCTTTTCTTTTCCTTGAATGTTCATCAAATATACTATATAGTGTAATTATTCATCATATATGATATGAAATGAGACATTTCTGATCTAGAATTCTGTTTGATGATGGTATCTGTCTCTAATGTTGTATTTGTTTTTTATAGAGAAAGGTACTATAGAGGTTCTCTCATTTGGTGTTTTATATTATATGTGATGTTATTTAGTCTGTTAGTTTCTCGAAAATTTGTTAGGTTTGTGAAAAGTTGTCAGTGATGAAAAATTACATTAAAATTTTATATTAAAATATTATTTTTAAAAATAATTTTAATAAAAAAATAAAAAATAAATAAAGAATTTCTCTAATGGGGAAGGTGTTTATTCCCTTTTTTTAAACCTATAATTTCTTGTGTTTGAATAAATATTGCTTAACTAGGAAGAAAATAATTGTAAAATAATGGAATAAAATGGCTAAAACCCTTAGACTTCTAATTAAGGTCATTCTATTTGTATCTCACATTCAATTAAAGCAAGGTAAATTCACTTCCTCTTAAGCATTAGATTTACTTAGAAGAATATTAACCACCGCTTAAAAAAAAAAAACCTAGCCTGGCTGGCCTACTATGATTATTGGTGAAGTACTTTACAAAAGCTCTTGATTGTTGCCAAGAGACCTCCATTCCAGTATTAAAAGGTGGCCTATTTGTCTTTCAATGGAGATGAAAAGCCAACATACTAATTAACTTGCACACAAGTATACGAATTTGCCAACCTAGCTTTTAAGGACTGCAAATGCTAGTAGTATTTTGAATTTTTCCCCTTTTTTTCTTAATCAACATACCCTTAGACAGTGGGGAAGGTGTCTTTCAATGGAGATGAAATTATAGGTTTAGTTGAACCCATATGAGTGAGTTAGATCGTGCAACTACTCTTGGATGAATGTTACCTCAAAAACGTTACAGTTTGCAATATTAAAAGTACCTGACTATAATTTAAGCTCAATTTTACTTTTGGATGTAAACTCTATAGGAGATCATGGCTCACAGTCACCAGCTCTATGCTTTACAGGACAAAAGTTCAAGCACCAACACAGCACTGCAGCATGATATGAAGAAACTGAAGATACACCAAACAACAGTAACCAAGTAACTGTGTCGGCATAGATTGCTGATGTGGAATTTAACTCAATTAAATTTAGGTTATTGGCATAATACGTAATTGGAATAGTGATGCAATAGAAATTAAATTTAATGATAATAATATTACTATTATTTTATTTGTTGTTGGAATAATTGTATCAAAATAATCGTAAAATTGAAATACAATTTATAAAGTTATAAATGAAGTAAAATTAAAAAAATTAACTTTTTTGATTTTTAAATAAAATAAAATATAAATAATTATAAACATTTGCAAAGAAAATAAAGTATTTAATGGATAATATCTATTTACAAATGAACGTGATTTTTGTAATCATGTTTACATTTAAATAATGAAATGATTACTGATGATCATAATAATGCATTCAATCAATGATATATTGGTATTAGGTGTATATTCAAATCAACATCTAATTTTTGAAACACCAAAATTAATATTATATTTTCTTTTTATAAGTATTACTAATTATACATCAATTTTATTAATTTTTTTTATTTTATATTTTATCATCTTATATGTTTGAATAGTATCTATTCAATTTAACTAGATTTTTGACTTCTATATGATTATGATATTTTGATATTTGAGAGATATTTTATAAAGTGAAGTAAACAATTGATAAGTTTTTTGTTCACTTCACTCATCTTTATAACTTTATTCATTTTAATATATTAATTAATAAGTATAATTTTTATTTTATTTTTTAATATTTTAATTATATATATTTTTATTTTATAATTTGGTGAAAATAAAACATATATAAAAAGAATCTTAGATATTTGTCTAGATGAGGTGTGCCAATTTCTCTTTGACATAAAAGGTGACATGAGACCAAGTATACTTTTATCAATGATTAACTAATGTGTTTATTAGAGGTATCTTGGAAAAACAAATAACTTCTATTAAAAAAAAATCTATGAATATATTTAATAGTAGTATAAAAAAATAATATATATAAAAAATAATAGTACCTAAATAACTATAAGTACGATTAAAAAATTACCTAAATTACTATAAATATAATTGATAAATACACCAAAATAGTAACATTACTTAAATAACTATGAGTACGATTAGAAAATGTACCTAAATTACTATAAATATGATTAATAAATGCACCAAAATAATAGTTATGACTATGGTTGATAATTAATAAATGCACCAAAATAATAGTTATGACTATGGTTGATAATTGTGCTCAAGTAGTTATAGGTACGGTTATCAACGATACCCAAATATAGGTATAGATATGATTAATAACTATATTACAAGATAATAATAACTTTATATAACTATATCTAAATTTTTTTACCTAAAAATCTAAAAGCTTTTAGTTACAGTTACATATCTATGAATATGGGTACCAACAATCGTACAAAAATCTCTACGAGTACGGTGACGTACCTATGGGTATGATTACATCTCGATTTTAAGTACGGTTAACAACCATATTTAAAACTGATACCTTTGAATATAATAGTATATGATACGGTTATTTCTTTAGTAGTAATAATATTTAAAGAATTTTTGATACACCCTAAAATCGATTTTTGTTGTAATAGTGTAAGAGGAACGAACATTGCTCTAATTGTTAGAATGCTTTACATATAGATTAATAGTCAAGTTAAAAATAAAAATACCTAGAATCATTCTCATTAGTGTTCTTATTCCTCCTAACCAAACAATCCGGTAGTCTTTTAGAATAATGGCTTAAATGAGAATGGCATGCGAGTTGTAGGATTTGGTTATTAGCTATAGTTGTAATTGTAACAGAATTGATAAAAGAGTTGTTAACTGTTAGTAGAGTGAGTTAGTGAAGTTGTTAGTTGAGATTTCCTTTGTAACAAACAAAGAGAGCAATAGTAGAATCAAGTGTCGTATAAATACACTCAATGTGCATGCCAGATACAACTTGTACTGAGTTTGATAAACTTTTACAACAATTGAATACACAACAATTCTCTTCTTCAGTTTGCTTGTGCATCTAATTATGAATTCCTCGAATTCCTTCTTTATGTTTCATGCAATCCTCTTGCTTCTTGATTATACATTGTGCTCGAATTCCTTCTTGATTATACTTCAAAAATGGTAGTACTGTCCTGGCACAGAATGAGTAGAATGTATTTGAGAATAGTTATGGTCAAGTGAAAATGAATATTGTTGAGTAAAATTTAGAATACACAACTCTAAATTTACTAATATTAGATCCAAACAAGTAAACAAACTACTTGTATTATACTCACTATAACACCTTTCAAAGGCAACTCACAAATTGAAGAGAAATACAAACACTCAAAGAGAAAGCTCTTAACTCACACTCAAACTAAGAATACAAAGACTTATTTTTTTTTTATGGAATGATTAAACCAAATGCAAGGTAGGCTATTTATAGTTCTCACCATGCAATCTACACCACACAAATATAAAACTAAGAAATAATCCTAGCCATACAAATCTTATCTACACACTTCTCTTTTCTACAACCTTCAACCACTTCATTTATTTCTACAACCTTTAACTACTTCATTTATTTCTACAACCTTCAACTACTTCATTTATTTCTACAACCTTCAACCATTTCATTTATTTCTCTACCTTTTCAATTATTATTTTGGTGTTGATTTTCAACACTCCCCCCTCAACACCAACTCTCACTATTTTTACTGTGTCAAGCTGATGACAAAAACATTTCGAACTTGCCAACGCTTAAGCTTTTTGTGAACAAGTCTGCAACTTGATTATCTGTCTTGATTTGCCTCATTTCAATTTCTTCTTGCAGAACCTTTTCTCTGATAAAGTGATAGTGTATTTCAACATGCTTAGTTCTTGCATGAAAGACCGGATTCTCTGCCAAACGAATTGCTGATTGATTGTCACAATACAACGGTACTGCATAATCTACTGATTGATGTAGATTATTCATTAGCTGTATCAACCATGTACACTCTTGAGCTGCCATTGCCGCTGCTCGATACTCAGCTTCAGTGGTTGATAATGATACTGTTGGTTGTCTTTTGCTACACCAAGAAATTGTTCTAGAACTAAGCTTAAACACATACCCAGTTGGTGATCTCCTGGTGTCATGATCTCTTGTATAGTCTGCATCGCAGTAACCAACTAACTTGTTGTCTCCACCTTTCTTGTACAAAAGACCATAGTCAATTGTACTCTTCACATATCTTAATATTCGTCGAACTGCTTCCAAATGTGGCTTCTTTTGGATTTTGCATGTACCGACTCATTACACTAACTGCATAAGAAATGTCAGACCGAGTTAAGGTTAAGTAGATCAGACTGCCTACCAATTTTCGATACATTGTCGCATCTTCCAAATCTTTTCCTTCATGTGCACACATGTTGGCATTTGGCTCCATTGGCGTCGAAATTGGTTTGCATTCAAGCATTCCGAACCGTTTTATCAAACCTTTAGAATATTTTTACTGACAAAGAAATATTCCTTCTTGTGTGCGATCAACCTCTAAACCAAGAAAGTTCTTGAGTTGGCCAAGTTATTTCATTTGGAAACGGACTGACAAATTCTCCTTTGTCCGAAGAATTTCTGCCTCATTATCACCAGTTATGATTAAGTCATCCACATACAATAGCACAATAGCTAGCTTTCCTTCATTGGCTTTAAAAAACAAGTTGGAATCTGTAGGTGTCATTGAATAACCACTTTGTGTTAGAAATTCAGCAATCTTACCATACCATGCCCTGGGTGCTTGTTTTAATCCGTAGAGTGCTTTTCGCAGCTTACACACATATTCAGGATGATCTTGGCTCTGAAACCCCATTGATTGGATCATGTAGATCTCCCGATCCAACTCTCCACGAAGAAAAGCATTCTTCACATCCATCTACCACAACTTCCAATCTTTGTTTGCTGCAAATGCAAGTAGGACTCGAACAGTTGTAAGTTTCGCCACTGGACTAAACGTTTCATCATAGTCTAGTTCATACTGTTGAGAGAAACCACGAGCTACCAATTGTGCCTTGTATCTCTCGATTGACCTATCTGGTTTACGCTTTATCTTGTAAACCCATTTGCAGGATATGGGTTTCACATCTTTTAGCTTTCGCACCAGAACCCAAGTTTGATTTTGCTGAAGTGCATCGATCTCTTCTCTCATAGCTGTCATCCACTCAGATATTTGCGATGCTTCTTCAAACGTCTCAGGTTCTATTGCTTCTTCAATTATGGTTGCATTGGCATATTTGAGATTTGGCCTTCGTGTTCTTGTTGACCTACGGAGTTGATTCTTCTATTTCACTAGGCCCACCTTTTTCATTTAGTTGTTGATATATGCCAGTTTTCCAAGGATTCTGAGTTACTCTTTGTTCGGCACCATCATTGTCTGGATCTTTGGATTCATCTAAACTTGGTTGAAATTTTATAGTATGCTCTTCCATCTTTTGTTGCAACTTATCCTCAAATTCTCTTGAGTTTGACAATGCTTCCTTCTCTGAGGACCACCAAGAAGATGCTTCATCGAACACCACATCTCATGAAGTGTAGCATCTTGCACTCGTTGGATCACAACATTTCCATCCTTTTCTTTGGCTGTCGTATCCCACAAAGATACATCTAACAGCTTTCTTGTCAAATTTGCTCCGTAAATGATCAGGAACAAATACATAACATACACAGCCAAATACTCGAAAGTAGCTAACTGTAGGTTTCATGTTCCATAGTTTCTCAAAGGGTGAAACAAATTCTAACCTTGGTTGAGGAAGTCTGTTGATCACAAAGGCTGCAGTCCTCATCGATTTAGCCCAAAACCTCCCAGGTACATTCTTTTCATGTAGCATACTCCGAAAAATTTCTGCAAGATGCCGGTTCTTTCTTTCTGCTACACCATTTTGTTGTGGCGTGTTGGCACAAGTGTACTGATGACGTATTCGACATTCCCTTAGGTATTGAGAGAACTCGCCTGAGCTATATTCTCCGCCGTTGTCTGTGCGCAAACAACGGATCTTCTTTCCAACTTCTCCTTCAGTTGACTCTCTAAACTCTTTAAACTTTGAGAATACGTCAGATTTTTCTTTCATAAAGAAAATCCACACATACCTTGAGAAGTCATCAATGAATGTCACCATGTATCGCATACCGCCAATTGATGGTTGTTTAACAGGACCGAATACATCAGAGTGAACTAACTCCAATGGTTCTTTTGCTTTAAACTTTGATTCCTCATATGGAAATTGGTGAGCTTTACCATATTGGCATCCCGCACAGATTGTGTCTGTTCGCACGTCTAGTTGAGGAAGCCCTTTAAGCATCGACTTCTTCACCATCATATTTAGCTTGGAATAGCTAACGTGACCTAACCGCATATGCCATAGATCTGCTGTCTCATTTCTTCTTGTCTTGTCTACATATGCAGATTCTGCTGACATCACGTAGACTGATTCCAATCGTTGCCCCTCCATTGTCGGTGTTTCTGAGATTTTGAGATCACGATACACCTTCACGTCTCGGGGACCGAACAAGACATAGTGGCCTGATGATGTTAATTGAGCCACAGATAGCAAATTTTTCTTCATTCCTGGGACATGATAAACATCTTGAAGTGGTACTTGGTTAGTACTATATCGAGGCGTAACTATCGTCTTACCGATGTGGGCTATCGGTAACCTTGAGTTGTCAGCTATCACCACTACACGACCTTCTTTGTACTCAGACATGCTTTCCAACTTATGTTTATCACCTGTCATATGATTTGAGCAGTCTGAATCTATGATCCAGTCATTCTTATAGCCAATCTGTTTTGATATTGTCACCATAAGAGCCAATTCTTTTTCCTCTGTAGCGAATAATGCTTCGGCATCCCAACCATATTCGCTATGCTCCTTAGAACTGGAAGTAGCTGTATTGCTTTCAACAGGCTTTTTCTTACTCCAACAATCTTTTGCCATGTGACCCATCTTTCCGCAGTTGTAACATTCACCGTCAAATTTTCTATTGTTATTGCGGTTCTTCCAAGCTCCCCCTGGACGAAAGCCTCCCTTTCCTTGAGGAATTTTTCCTTTATTGCCATCATTTTTATATCCATTTCCATTGTACCGCTTGAAAGTGTCTTTGCTTTTGTTAGTGTAGAGCGCTTCTTCTTCACCCTTCAGTTGGACTCCTCCCATTTGATTAGCCATAGTTTCTTGACCGGCTAACAGATTCTCAAACTCAACAAGAGATGGTTGTGTCGACCATCCTTGTATAGCGGTAACAAACCCTCGATATTCGGGTCTTAAACCATGAATAATTATTCTCTTTATCCTCGTTTCCCCAATAGGAGCTTTTGAATCTAACTCTGAAATTTCGCGGCATAATGACTTTACCTTGTGAAAGTATAAGGAAATCGTCATGTTGCGTTACACCATCGATAGTAACTCATTCTCCAGAAGTTGCAATCTTGTATCATTCTTCTTTGAAAAGAGAGTAACAAGAGTGTCCCATGCTTCCTTTGGTGTTTTTGCATCCCGAATATGCTCCAACATTTCTTCTTCAATTGTGGTCTTCAAAGCAAACATCGCTTTGCCTGCTTTAATTTTCCACTTCCGCAAGATGTTTGCATCTTCCACTGTTGGTTGTGTAACTTCATCACCATCAACAACCTCCCACAAGTCTTGACCTTGTAGATAAGACTCCATACATGTTGCCTATGTGTTATAGTTTTTGTTGTTGAGCTTCTTGATCCCTCCAACTACTTGAAGATCACCCATCGTGTCGGCAAGACTTTGACTATACCGAACAACCTTGACTAATAAACTTGCATGGTACCAAACTCCTCACAACTAAAGATAACTCCACTAAGGACGATCTCTGACCGTCCCGCTTAATACCAATTGTTGAGTAAAATTTAGAATACACAATTCTAAAGTTGCTAATATTAGATCCAAACAAGTAAACAAACTACTTGTATTATACTCATTATAACACCTTTCAAAGGCAACTCATAAATTGAAGAGAAATACAAACACTCAAAGAGAAAGCTCTTAACTCACACTCAAACTAAGAATACAAAGACTTTTTTTTGATGGAATGATTAAACCAAATGCAAGGTAGGCTATTTATAGTTCTCACCATGCAATCTACACCACAAAAATATAAAACTAAGAAATAATCATAGCCATACAAATCTTATCTACACACTTCTCTTTTCTACAACCTTCAACTACTTCATTTATTTCTACAATCTTCAACCATTTCATTTATTTCTACAACCTTCAACTACTTCATTTATTTCTACAATCTTCAACCATTTCATTTATTTCTCTACCTCTACAAACTTTTACAACAATTGAATACACGACAATTCTCTTCTTCAGTTTGCTTGTGCATCTAATTATGAATTCCTCGAATTCCTTCTTTATGTTTCATGCAATCCTCTTGCTTCTTGATTATACATTGTGCTCGAATTCCTTCTTGATTATACTTCAAAAATGGTAGTACTGTCCTGTCCTGGCACAGAATGAGTAGAATGTATTTGAGAATAGTTATGGTCAAGCGAACATGAATATGTCCACTGGACAATCACAGATGTTGAACCCAAATACACAACTTGGGAATAATCAACAATTTATAAACAATCTCGGTTTGGACAGAGTAGGGATGGGTGCAGAGGGGGATATCAATTTTCCCATGATTTAACACGTTTTTTTTTAAATATTCAAAATAATATAGTAATTGCTCTATTAAATATAACAAATAAGACATGTAAAATACTTTACCATATATATTTGGGAAAAAATAAAAAATAAAATTATAAAAATTAATTTTTTTGCTCCGAAAAAGAAATTATAGAAGAATACTTAATCTAAATGTAGTATTGAGCAATGAAGTTCCGATATGAGACAAGTAGTATTGAGCAATGAAGTTCCGATATGAGACATTTATTTTCAAGGCAAAGAGAATTGATTTCCAAAACTCTGCAACATTGTTGTTATAGTTGTGTGCAGCGTACATTAGTAAACATAAAATAATAATTTGTGTAATAAATAATATAATATGATATAAAATGTATAGATTAATTAAGACTTTTATATAAATGTTCTACATAAGATTAAATGACTATTATTATGTGTATTTTTGTAAAAAATTAGATTAGGCTGCAGCCTCACTTAGCCTACTTCATATGCCCATTGCTAAATAAAACTCCTACAAATCACAACAAATTGTTATGAATATATATTAGTTAATGTTAAGAAAGTATCGATCTCTAATTTAACTCAGGGCTTCAATCATCCAACTGTGAAGAATAAGACTAAATTTAACAAAACAAGAAGAAGAAACCCACAATATTTTTATAGTGGTTCGTCTCCATAATTCATGAGGCTTACACCCACTTTTGAACCAAATCAATTCCAACCCACTTTATTTATGATATGGTTTTCCTCTTTAATCTCACCAACACAATAACCTTGAGTCTTTTACAACCTCTCAAGCATGCACTGTTACTGTCAAAGAAGAACTCAAGTGCCCACACACCTTACAAACTCTTTCACTGTTAAAGAACTCTACAAGAATGCATCATTGAGTGGCCACCTTTAAAAATTCGTCTACATGTACCTCCTCTTGGTGTTCCTCATGAATATGGTGAAATTTGTAAGTTGAGAAAAACCCTTTATGGTCTCAAACAAGCACCTCGTGTTTAGTTTGAATTTTTTTGTACTATAATCAGCTCTCTTAGTTTCTCTTCTAACCATCATGATTCCACATTAATTGTTTCACAGATGTACGTATAATGTTCATACTTTGCTTTCTTTATATGATAATGACATGATTATTACTGGAGATGATGTAAATGGTATTACAGTGTTAAAATTAACATTAGTTCGTCAATTTATAATGAGAGATTTGAACTCATTACATTATTTTTTGGGTATTGAAGTTACCTCTTCTTTCAAAGGTTATCTTCTCTCACATTCTAAGTACATAAGACATATTTGATTGTGCTTGTCTTTCTGATAATAAGGTTGTGGATACTACTATTGAAACTAATGTTCAATTAATACACTCTTTTTGATGGTTCCTCTTTGTCAAATCCTAGTTTATATCGCATTGCTATTGGTAGGTTGGTTTATCTCACTATCACTTGACTGAATATTGCATATATTGTTCAGGTTAGTTAATTTTTTACTTTTCTTGTTACAGTTCATTGGACAACCATTCTTTCATTTTGAGGTATATTCGGGGGACCCAATTTGAAAGTATTTTACTTTCGTTTGCTTCATCCTTGGAGTTATGTATGTACTATGATGTTGATTGGGGTACTAATTATATCCATTGTAGGTCTGCCATTGGTTTTTGTATCTTCTTTGATGATTCTCTTGGAGGCGTAAGAAGTAATATTTTTTTTAAGATCTTCCATAGAGGTAGAATATTATGCTATGACATCCAATATTTATGAGATTGTTTGGTTATGTTGGTTGTTTGGTGATATGAGTTTTTATCTTTCTCTTCTTACCTTTATGTATTGTGATAATAAGAATGCTATTTAAATTACACATATAATGCGGTATGTCATGAGTGAACCAAACATATTGAAATTGATTGTATTGTAATATTATTCAACATAATCTTTAGATTGACAATCTCACGTTGCCTTTTGTTATTTCCTCCATCCAGATTGCATACTTGTTTATGAAGACATATTTGACTTTTTATTTTCGCTTTTTGTTAACAAACTCTCAATGCTTCTTGCTACCTCATTGTAAGTTTGAGGGAACATTAGATTAATTAGTCTATTTTATTCTTTATTAACATTAAGTAGGGTATTATAGTCTTTTAGTTTCTTTTAGTTGTAAGCATATTTCATTTGCTTGTACTGCATTTAACTTTTAAATAATAAAAACGTATTCTTTTTTCTTCTCTTCAATTTTGTGCTATTGAATTCTATAGTTTGAACATGTTTTGAGAGTTTATAAATTATGGACCTGATTAACCTAGACGAGAGTGAATAAGTTATTTTTAATTTTATCAATTTATAACTTGATAACCTAAACAAAACTATCAGACATATAATCGTGTGTAAAAATAAAGTGCGAAAATAAAAAAATAGCATACGATATTTTTAGGTGGAAATAACCCTAAGCCACAACCATGACCTAAGAGGAAAATTACCAGTCTATTGGACCACCTAATTTTCCACTATGAAAATCAAATGTTCAAGTGCAAACTCGATCTTATGCTACCCTCTCTAGGATACTATCCCAATATACTTTACTTACGAGCCCTTGCTCCGTTTTCACAGTTTTCAATATTAATGTGAGCGATTTTTAGACCAACATTTCAATAAAATTTTCACTAATCAGATACGTTTTCGAATTAACTACAAAATAGTTAGCATAAAAAAACACAAGTGTCAGTGTGTGTTCTAGAACGGATTTAATAATTAATAATCCTAACTAGATTATTCAAAACATATGTAACTTAAATCAAATCAACTAGTAAATCTTAGAGCAAAAAGATCAAGCATAAGTTCAATAAAAATAGCTTCTTTAAAGATTAATAATCAAATCAAATAACTATGATATGACAAAAACAATTATTTGATTTAACAATTTAAGAACAAAAATAAAGAAGAAACCATAATAACATATTATCAAAATATCATAAAATAATTAGGCTTATTAATCAATCAAAAATAACCACAAATATTTGATAGATTAACTAAATAAAAAAGCCTAAAGAATTATGATCTTATATTTGTAAAATAAGAGAGAGAAATTAAGAAGAATAGAGTAATGTTATTGTATGGTTGATTGAAACAATGAGCAATGAGTTTTATTTATAGGAAAAATTAAAACCCTTAATCCTATGTAAATATCTTTTCTATTACAAATAGTATTAGTAATACTCGTTAATTAATAAAATCACTATATGATTGATAAATATCTTTTTTATTACAAATAGGATTAATAATACTCACTAATTAAGAAGATTCCTATTTAAATAAGAGTTCTTTTAAAATATTTATTATGTTATCTTATATGCTAAATATTTCAGCTATAATTTAAGATTTATAAGTATGTGCTATTAAATGTATAAATATAATTTTATGTGTAGTTGTTATCAAAGATATACATAAAGTACAATTATCTAAAACTTGAGTATTTATTTAGGTTTTTTTGATAGATTTGATAGCAGGTATAAAATAAATTTACAGATAAATATTTTGTCCATTAAAATAACAAAAACTCATAGTTCTTACATGTTTAGTGGTTAAGGGATAAGATTATTTTTACTAATGCAAACTTTGAATCATCCCTTTTTAAAGAAGAAACTATTTGAGCGGATCATGTTATGATTGGGGAGGAAGATGAAGACTTAGTAGTGACTTATATTCCCAAGTGGTGGTAACCCCTCATTTGAATGCTATTAAGATAAATTTCGATGTAGCATGTACACATGGAAATGGTGGAAAGGAAGTTTAATAACTGATCACTTTGGTAGATCCCTTATGGTTGGTTGGATTATAAATTTACAAGCACAGTAGAAATTGCTGAAGCTCTGGTGCTAAATCATCCTGTCAGTTTCACTCTTATATTTAAATTCCAAGTTATCTATTTGGAAGGTGATGCCATATTCATTATTGTGGCTTTACTTTTTGAGAAATGGCAACAAATTTCCTTAAGTGCTAAGGAACATGTGGATAAAGTTTAGCATGATTTACTTATATATATATATTAAATTGTTATATTTTTAAATGGGTGACAATTCATGATGTTTCTACAATCGAGTCCCATTAATTTATTTATGATATGATCTTATTTGTGTTGAAACCATCGTTTTCATGTAAATGATGACTAAAAATAATGAACTAATAGTTTCTTAAAATTTATTACTTTTGTTTAAGATCATGTCATAATAATTAAAAAAATAATCAATAAATATAAGACAAAAACAAATAACTAATACAATACTGCATAAATAAATTATTAATTGTATTAATAACGATCCAAATAAACTAAATTATTAATTGTATTAATAACGATCCAAATAAACTCCTTTAACATACAATTTTATTTATAAATGTATATTTCTTGTTGATTAAAATAGGTGATATAATATTAACTAAATTTAATACCTTAACATTTTAGTCATTATAATTTTCCCATTACAGATGTACTCTTCCTCAATCTTCTTTTCCCACGTCAACAAGTAATTAATTCAAAATAAAAATTTAAAATTTAAAATAATTATTTCATTTAAAAAAGATAAAAATACTTAAATTTAGGAAGAAAAAATTGACATGAACATACAAATAGTTTCAAAATTAATAATTTTAAACATTAAATAAATTTAATTTAAAGAATTCAACTAACCTTGTATGAAAGAACAAAAATACCCTTCTAATTCCCTAAATGAAGTTCATTTATTGTTCAAAATTATTAAATTTTGAACCATTTAACAAATATAAATATTAAATTAAAACTCTTAAAAAACATGGATGAAAATAAATACTAATTTTTAAACATGGTTAACTATGTGGTACAGATACCACCAAAACTAGCTAGTGTTTCAAAAAATGAAAAAAAAAAAACAAAAAAACGAAGCAGCCCTGTATCTTCACCAAGATACCTCCATTACTAGTAAAGCTGGCCAATCGGCTTTCAGTGGAAAAGAAAAGCCAACGTGCATACTTAACTTACGTACACAGGTAGATAAATTTTTTGCCAACCAAGCTAGCTACTAATTATGGATATCCCAATGCAATGCTATTAGTTCACCAAGAGTCATGGAATACTTGTGTTGATCAAATCAATTAATGAAAAGTGACTCTTTATAAGAAATAAAATTTAAAAACAAGAATACAACATCACGCGCATAAATATGATGAAGAATATGTACATGATAAATAAAATGAACTAAAACTTAGAAGAGATCACAACATAATTAAAGAGAAAATATGAATGAAAATAAGATTATCAATGTCACAACAACTATGTTTATCATGATCTTCGTAGTAGTTATTATGTCACCAATGTTTCAATTATTACAAGCCAATACAATTAGTACCGCTCCACTGATCTTCGATTATCCTTCGTCTTCTTCATCTGACACTACAAGTTTATTAGAAGTGGTAGTTGATGAACATCGTAAAAAAGAGATTAATTTGACGTGCTATAATGAATGTGCCAAGGGATGCTTTAAGAGATATATAGATGGTGAATGTGTGACTGATCCTGTTGGATACGCATTTTGTATTGAGCTTTGTGGTGTGGAATGCTCTTATGATCATAAAGTCCTAGAATCAATCCCACGTACTAGTACTAGTACTACTAGTACTACTACTAGGACTACTTCTTTTCCAATGCTCAACAATTGCAATTTAGATTGTGTCAATTCCATTGATACCAAGGTCATTCATAATCCATCAGGCATGTATTAAATTTTCAATTATTAATATCATTTTTTCTTTGTTTTTTTAATATTGACCTTGAGGGAGGGGATTTTGGGTGGAGTTTGAGGTCCAAAATTGCATGTTTTTGGGATTAAGAAATGTTATAAAATTGCTCTATGACATATGCACTTCTTGTTTTGTATATGAATTATTATAGGATTTTGAGACATTTTAATACTCATCTATTGTCTAAATTGTTTTGGATGACATCATAGTTTGAACATGATCAATCCTAATGAAGTTAATTCTATTTTACTATTGAAATTATGTATTTATCAATGTCTAACTTCAATCAATCCTAATGAAGTTAATTTTTTAAAAAATAAAGTTTAATTCTATTTTATTATTGGAATTATGTATTTATCAATGTCTAACTTCAATTTTTATTGATTGTTATGGATAAATATAATTATTAAATTAGATAGGATTCATTAATTAATGAAACATTTAGTTTATTTTATTAGTGTAAAATAGGAATGTAGTGTGGGTATGAATTTTTAATGGAAATATACATGTACATTTTGTGTTAACAAAATCATACTAAAAGTAGCATGTACATGTACATTTTAAAAGTAACAAAATCATATTTTTAATGGAATTTTTAATGGAAATATACATGTACATTTTAATGGAATTTTATAATTGAATCTTATATATATAGATATAAACTAATTTAGTTAAAAATATAAATGCAAATAGTGAGGAAGCTAAGTAGCTAATTTTTCAGTTTATCCACTCTTACTTCACTTGGTAATATGAAAGATAAGAGGTTTTAATTTTAATTTAAAATGCGTTAATATTATAATTATTTTAAAAACTACTTATTTTATTTATTCAAGTTAAAATTGAGTTTAATAATCCATTGAATAATTAATAGCAATATCTTATACCTATCTTAAGCAAAAAAAAAAAAAAAAGTTTAGGAAAAAAGAGAGTGAAAAAAAGAGATTCCTATATACACCCAAGTCAGTAAAAATGCCTTTTAAGTTAATTTTTTTTAATGAACACTTGAATCCACTTACGTGTTGTATTAAAAGTAAATTAATTATTTTTAAAATGATAACTTAATCAACTTGTTTTTAAAATTATATTAAAAGTAATTTAATTTTTTAAAAACAAACACTTTAATTAAAAGCAAAAGTACTTTAGTTATTTTTAGTAGTGAACGAAAGCAATTATTTTTAAAAATTAAGTGACTTTTTCTCGGTAATTAAAAATAAGTTAACTCAAATGCTAATTTGAAAGAAGAAAAAAAATGAAAAAAAGACTCCTAGTGCACATCATCCCCAAAGTCCAAACATCTTAATGCTTTAAAGGAGGAAAGAAAAATAAGTTTTATTAAAATTAAACAAACAAATGCAACACTTGTAGTTGTGTGTGAATTGTGCAAATAAAACGTTTTTCTCTCATTGCAATAAAATGATAACTACTAATTGACAGTAATGAAATGTTTTTTTCTAAATTCATTAAGAAAAAGGAAAATAAAAATGAAAATAAATATATAAGAAGTTTTGCCTAGATATTATTTTATTTTCTCTAGCTTATATCTGTTATGATTGATTAAAAATAATATTAGGTTTGTTAGTCAAAATAGGAGGTGACTAATTTAGAAGAAAATTTATGGAAGGTGGCTTACCATATTGTCAAAGATGGAGGTGCCTAACATTGTTTGAATAAAGAATAGGAAAATTAGGTAGCCTAATTTTGTTGAATGAAGAAATGTTTGGCATATGAAATGAGAACTTGAAGGCTATAAATATGGCTTCATTTCTTCATTGATAATCATCCCAAAAATAGAGAAAAGCTTGTATGAGAAGTTCTTAAGTGAGATAATTTTTTGGGAAAATTCTTTTGGGCTTGTAATTGTTCTTGTCTTTTGGGTGTGTGAGAAAATTACTGAAAGTGTGGTTGTAACAATTTTCCACATAATGAATTTTTCTCTGGTTGTCTTTTGACAACGAAAGTGGTTTTTCTCTAATTTGGAGTTTCCACTATAATTCTTGTGTTTTGTATTATCTATTTCTCTATTATTTGATATTCTTCAAAGGAAGATCTTGGGAGGGAGAATTTGTGATTATACCATTTTATCCAAATTTCCTAACAACTGGTATCAGAGCTAATTTCAAAGAAAGAAGGAGAAATGTCAAGAGTCAAGATTGATATTGAGAAATTTGATGGGAGAATCAATTTTGGCTTGTGGCAAGTATAAGTCAAAGATTTGTTGATCCAATATGGGTTACACAAGGCGTTAAAGGGGAAACCAACCCTTGTTACTAGTATTGAGTCCAGTAAAACCAATATAAGTGATGAAGATTGGGAAGATCTTGATCTAAGAGGCTGCAAGTGCAATTCGCTTTGTTTGGCCAAAAATATTCTTGCAAATGTGTATGGAATATCTATGGCCAAAGAACTGGGAAAAGCTTGAAGAATTGTATCAAAGAAAAGTGTTTCAAATCGGGTGTATTTGAAAGAAGCGGTTTCACACTTTGCGTATGAATAAAGGAACTATTATGCGACCATCTAAGTGTTCTCATGGTATTGTCTCCTAATTGGAAACCATCGAGTTAAACTTGATGATGAAGATATAGCTTTAAGGCTCATCTGGTCTCTTCCATCTTCTACATGATCATATGAAACCTATCTTGATTCATGGAAAGGAGAAAATAATTTTTTCGAAGTTACTAGCAAGTTGTTTTACGAAGAAAAAGGCTGAGTGGTGAAAGAAATGTTTCGCCTGAAAACTTAGCATTGGTAGCTGACAATCAAAAGAAAAACAATTTCATGAAAAAGAAGATAGTGTGCTGGGGGTGTGGACAATCTGGGCACCTCAAAAGAAATTGTCCAAAGGGTGGGCGATCATGCAAGAAGCTCAAATCACGACGTCGCTAATAATAAGACGTTTTCCAAAGACTATATTGATGTTCTTTGAAAAGAGTGTGTACATCCTACGGTACGCCGCTAGTCTCTAAATATTGCCATGAAAGAGGGTGTGTTACCGGTAAAGCGGGTCCACAAGGTTTGCACACTGCGAGCATTGGCATTTGAGTATAGATGCATGTGTCTTTGGAAAGGATGTTGATGGCTGATGAACTCTCGGGAAAACCAAGTGTGAGAGTTGCACCATAAATTTCAGCAAGTTTTTTTTTTCGACATAAGCCGATGTGAAATTCTTAGAATTGATGATTAATTCTAAGTGGGTGTACTCTTTATGGTGGAGTATGATAATTCTCGGTGTAGAGAATTATGACTGTTGGAATAGACAATGTTGTAGTGGTAACCATGTTTATTTTTAATCAAGGTGGAGATTGTTATGATTGATTAAAAATAATATTAGGTTTTTTAGTCAAAATAGGAGATGCCTAATTTAGAAGAAAATTCATGGAAGGTGGCTTACCATATTGTCAAAGATGGAATTGCCTAACCTTGTTTGAATAAAGAATAGGAAAATTAGGTAGCCTAATTTTGTTGAATGAAGAAATGTTTGGCATATGAAATGAGAACTTGAAGGCTATAAATATGACTTCATTTCTTCATTGATAATCATCCTAAAAATAGAGAAAAGCTTGCATGAGAAGTTCTTGAGTGAGAGAATTTTGTGCGAAAATTCTTTTGGGCTTGTAATTGCTCTTGTCTTTTTGGTGTGTGAGAAAATTACTGAGAGTGTGGTTGTAACAATTTTCCACATAGTGAATTTTTCTCTGGTTGTCTTTTGACAACGCAAATTGGTTTTTCTCTAATTTGAAGTTTCCACTATAATTTTTGTGTTGTATATTATCTATTTCTCTGTTATTTAATATTCTTTAAAGGAAGATCTTGGGAGGAAGAATTTGTGATTATACCATTTTATCCAAATTTCCTAACAATATCAATATTTTTATAGGATGTATATTTTATTTAGGAGAATAAAATAACTGTAATATTTCATTTAATAGGTTGTGACCTCATAGAATGCAAAACATAAGGTTACTTTAAGATCATTTCATATATCCACTTTACATACTCATGATACTCATGATATTCATATATTTTAATTTAATTATATCATCTTTTAATATAATTTAACATATTTTTTAAAGCATCTTTTAACAAAAAAATCTAGAATGCTGGAGTTGTCATCTCTCCTTGTTCCCTTAATAGTTCCGTCACTGGATATATAAATATATGATTATAGAATCTCAAAGCTTAATTAAACTTCATAAATATATCTACACTAGGTAGCGCGAACTGACATGAATATTGTTGTTATTATTGCAGCTTATTGGAAACAGTTTGAGACATGCTATCACAAGTGCAACACATACAGGTTAAACATACATCATTCTTAATAATTTTTTTTATCCATAATGTTAAGCCACACATTGTTTAAGAGTAAAGTAATATTACTGCTTTTATGTCTAGACAACACTCTAATTCACAAGCTGGTTTTTGGATTCAAAATTAGACTTGAATTTCTAAATTGTTGTCAAAGCTAGGCTCTTGACTTCTTTGTACTCCTATCGGCCCTTTTGTCGTAAATCCAAACTCTAGTCGATGTGGAGGGGATGTTAAGTTTTACATTGACTAAGAGCAAGACATCAATACTACTTATAAATCTGGACAACTCTTTAACTCCTAAATTAACTTTTGTGTTCAGAGATAGGCTTGGTTTTCTAAATCTTAACATAAAAACAAATTATTTAAATAGTTATTAAAAATCATGAATCTCATCTTAATTTTTTGGAATAAGAACTCATTGAATTATAAATGGTATTTTATGTAAATAGTACTATTTATTATAATTTGATAATTAAGAAAATTATGTAAATATTGTACAAATTTTCTATATGCACTTACTAATAATGATAACTATATCTTGTGTTGAGCCACTGATTAAGTTATGGAGTAATTAAACAGTTGAACGTGGCGGTTCGGGGGCTTCAAAAGAGCAAAGTAATCGACACACATTATAGCAGTGAAGCAAATGAATGTTTAGTTCACACACGTCGTACTTTTTGTCGCAGTCATCTGAGCATTGGTTATGGCATTTCCAATTCATATATCGCCGATCCATTCTTGGGTAGTCATCGGCTTCAAAACTTGTTACTGAAAAAATTAAAAATGTACTTTCAAATATTATAATCATTAATGATGATACTAATAATGGTGCTCCCATATTAATCCCATAACTACCCATAACTTCCCTTCCTTCTTTTTTCTTGAATTTATTCTAGTTGTTTCGAAGCTTACAAAATCTTGATTAAATAAGGTACTTACTTTATGTAGTTGTCTGATTCATGGGTATAAATTAATTCTCCATCATGAAACATTCTTGTAAAACATTATAATTGAGTCAATTTCTATATTATGTAATTATTATTAATTTATTTTTCGATGACTTTTCATTTAAAGTGGAAGTTATTATGTAATTTATAAAGCCCAAAAGCTAATACAAAAATTACAAAGACTTTTTTTCTCTCCCCAAAAAAAAAAAAAGTGGTTTTAATTATATCACAACTTAATGCACACAATAATCTAAATATTGAGGTGTTGGTTAGAGCTAGCTAGTTTGCTGGTGTTCGCTGTGCATAACAGCCTACATACGTGCTGGTTATGTGTAAAAGAATTCAAATGTAATTCAGTTAGGAATGTTGCTGTCATATATATATATAAAGCACACTCAGCTTGTGATGTAATTCAATTTTTGATTTTCCAAGTTTCATAATTAATTTCACTAATACATGCAGAAGTATTCTCTTTCAAGATCAAGCTTACAAGCTTTGTTTCCTTTTCTTCCAGATTTCTTCTTGAACTGTTTTATGGTATCGAAGCCTGAGCTTTAATGCTCTTTAATGGCAAACAAGGGACCTGGAAATTCTAGCTACAGATAAGAAGTTACTAGATCAAGATCACCTTTGGTAAATTCTTCCTCTGATTTTAGTCCTCAGCCAAGAGCTCACTCTCCAAATCCCACGTTGAGTCTTCGTGTTAAAAGCTCTGGAATGAATACAATTGATGTGGTTGCTCAAAGTCTTTCTTCATCTCTTCCCATAAATGTTAGTCTGCCTATCAAACTCGATGAAAACAATTACACCATTTGGAGAGATCAATTGTTTGCTTATGTTATAGCCTATGACCTTGAAGGCATAATAGATGGATCTATGTGTGTGATTTTTTGAGTGTCATTGAAAATCTTTCTATGACAAATCCCACTTTCTTGAATTGAAAAAGATTAAACTCAATCGTTAAGAGTTGGATCTATAAGTCTGTTTATGTTGGAATGCTTGGTTATTTGATCACTGAGATGACGTTAGAGAGTAGTGGATTGCCTCGGAGGAATGTTATACTGTTGATGTTCAATCAAAGTTGATAGAGGTGAGAGAGAAACTTCAAACTTTGAGTAAAGAAAGACTCACAATCTCTCAATACATGTTTAAAGGTAAGACCATTGCTGGTATCTTAGCCACTTTTGGTGATCCAATTATTGATAAAGATATGTTGTTGTATGTGCTAAGAGGTCTTGGACCTTGTTACAATAATTTTTGTATCAAACATTAAGATGAGAGATATGATGCCCTAAATTGACACAGTATATAGCTATCTTGATGGTTATAAGAATATGAATCAAAAACAAATTGATAATGAGTAAGACTTTTTTCATACGAATCTTGCTAAATTTCATAATAAAGGAGGTGGATAAGAGATTTGGTGGAAATAAGGGTGGAGATGGCCGCCTAAATTAACTTTTAAACAGTTTCTACAATATGGTTCTCAAAATGCACAAAATAGTAATAGTAGCTTTGGAAATATTTTGAAGAGTCTTTGCAAGAGTACATGTATTGATAGACTTTTAACACTGGACATACCATTCAATCTTGTTTTGTTTTAAGAGATGTTCTTGCTGGAAAAACTACATCTCCATCAACAGTGGTGGCTAGTTGTGTGATGTAGGATGAAAGAACGAATACATCAATAATATGAAAACATTTAGGAAATATGAAAGAGATTAGCAAAGTTTAGACCAGTTAAACTTATTATCTGATAAAAGGTCATCGTATTTGTGTTATGAAGCAAACACACAGAAACTATTATCTGGATAAGCAATTTAGCAAATCTAGAATAGAACAAGGCTAGTTATGCTATTTATATTTAGATAAGCACTCTAGAAATTCTAGAGTATGACTAACCTAAAGATATTCATTTATCTTACGGATAAGAGGACTTTAACTTCCAACGTAAAGAAAGAAGAACTATTCTTAAAATATTAGGAATAAGAGAAAAAAGAAAGACGGGAACAATTTTAATATTACTAAGTTGATTATGTTCTAAGATGTCTTCTACAAGCATAAGGTCTAGCTATTTATGGTTCAAAAGTCCTTAGATTAGTTCATAAAGTTTCTATGTGAGACTCTAGTAATACACACAAAAAAAGAACTCTAAATAAATGTTTCTATGTGAGACTCTAGTAGTATATAAGAATTAAAAATCTAAACAAAATAAAGTATTACTTTTGTAGAACTCTAAACAAAATAAACTATTTTCTTTTTTTCTAATCTTGTTTCATATTATTTCCTTCCACTTATTTAAAACTCATCCTCGAGTTTTCTTGAAATAAAGATGATAATACTTGTAGCATTCATGTATCTTCAAAATTGGTTTTTCTTGTTGCTACACTTCCTTGAATAATATTATCCAAATATTGTCTCCACGCTTACCTTTAAAATTAATATTTTCAACAAGTTTTGAAATAACGAAATATGACTCAGTATCTTAATGATGATTTAACAACTCTTGTTGCTTTAGAAAATAATTTGTTGTGATGTCAAATAATTGATTACATTTTGAAAGTAGTAAAAACACTTAATTCTTTAACTTCAGAAACATCTACAAGTACCATGATATTTAAATATGCTTTTATGGAAATAATTTTGAGATATGGGACTAACTCACCTTGTAAAGAGATTTCCTCTACAAATTTTTCTTTTTGAATTTGTATAATCTCTAACATAAGTAACATAGGTTTGTCGACCTCAATAATATCATCCTTTTAGTCTTTGACCAAAATTATCTTAGGAAACTTATTTTTTAAAAAATTGTTCTTCTACTTTTAAAGCTTTAATTAAGTCTTTCCTTTTTGACGGCTCATATTTAACACTATGTTTGATCATCTTTTAATACGAGTAAGATTTATATTTTGATTTTTTTTATAATCTTTTTGAATAGGAACTTGATTCATATTTTTGTTTAATAACACTAATGATGCAAATATTTTATTAAAAAGCGTGATTAACATCTTGACAAAAAAATTAAAATTATTTTCGTGAAATACCTTTATTATGCTCTATTGGACCTATATTAACCTTGCTTTGATACCACCTGATGTAGAACGGAAGTACAAATGCATCAATAGTATGGAAGCATTTAGAAAATAAGAAAAATGGTGAGTAAAGCTTAGACTAATTAGACTCACTTTATGGCAAGAGGTCCTCATATTTGTGTTATGAAGTAATTATAAGAAAATTATTATCTAGGCAAACACTCTAGTAAATCTAGAATAGGACAAACCTAGTTACATAATCTATCTTTAGATGAGCACTCCGACAACTCTAGAGTATGACTAGCTTAAAGATATTTCTTTTTAGGAATAAGAGAAAAAAATAAGAAGATAACTTCTTTAATATTATTAAGTTGATTATTTTCTAGGATGCCTTATACAACCATAAGGCTTATCTAGTTATAGTTGAAAAGCCCCTAGAATAGTTCATAAATTTTCTACGTAGGACTCTAGTAATACACATAAAAAAACTCTATATAAAGGTTTCTATATAAGACTCTAATAGTACATAAAAATTAGAACTCTAAAAAAAAGAATCTAATACTTTAGAACAACTATAAACAAAAACTCTAAATAAAATAAAATATTTTTCATTTTCTAATTTTATCACGTATTATTATGATAGTGATGATGTTCTTGACTCATCTTCATCTAGTCAATTTTGGTGCTGAGACTTCTTAATAATTATGGTAGTTATGTTGCATCAAATTCAATTCTTCTTTTAGATTTCACTATATACTATGGTTTTTAAGGTACAACATTAGGAAATGGTGATACAATCTTCATAACTCATATTGGTAAAGCTTCTGTTCATGCTTCAAGAAATTGTGATTTCGCTTTGAATGATGTTTTGCATACACCCAATACTGCACCAATTTAATTTCTATCAATAAACTATGTAGAGAT
Source organism: Hippophae rhamnoides (assembly GCA_033030585.1). Lineage (NCBI taxonomy): Eukaryota > Viridiplantae > Streptophyta > Magnoliopsida > Rosales > Elaeagnaceae > Hippophae > Hippophae rhamnoides. Next base: position 21,654,663 of record CM065437.1, on the reverse strand, counting down.
ATTGATTTTTCAATTGAATTTGGTCCTTATGGTTATTGTGTCAGGGATTTTCACTCAAAAAGGTTAAGCTTCAAGTCTCTAGTCATTATGAACTATATAAGTATGAGGACTTATCTTCATTTGATTTAACTTAACTCTCTTGTGGCATTTCTTGCATATTTTGAACAATTACATAGTAGGTTAGGACATTGATGAGTGCTTAAAAAACACTAAAATTATCATGATTTAATGTAATTTAATTGATTAAATAGATTTATATTTGTATGATTTTATCATATATTTTATATAAATTTGTTTTTTTGGAATCATGGGTATTTTCATTGTTTTTCAGGTATTTTCGTTCAAAAATAATTTAAAGACTCGAAGAAAAATACTTGATGCAATACATTACAAATATGTTATAAAAAAGAAGGTAAAGTAAAAAAAAAGGGAAATGATAAAATTGCCCAAATCTTGCATCAGAGCTTGCCCATGCCTCATTAGCGCGTGCCCATGCCGTGTCAACGCCTGTCCCTATGCGTGCCATGCTATGCCCATGCCGTGTCAACGCCCTCACACATATGCCATTTTTTTGTCCAAATGCGTCCAAGACCAATTTTTGAGATTTGTTTTCACCTTTTTAGCCTTTTCCTCACCTATAAAAAAACATTCTTTCACATTATAAAAAAAACACCTAAAAAATCAACTATTCTCTCTCTAGAAAGCTTTATTAGTTTTTTTAGTTTTAAAGTTCTTTTTTTAAGAAGAACTAGTTATATTTTTGTAAATTTCTTGTTCTTGATTCTATAAACAGAAATATAAATCCGTTTGGAGGTTTTCCAGAAATAAAATTAGTGTCAAACTTTTATAAGAATTCTTTTGAGATATAATTTTAAAATGAATTCTTTATAATTATTTTTATGTTTTATTCTTATATGTTATATTTAATTTGTCTGTGATTAAATTTAATATAACTGACTGTTTGTAAATATAATATAATAATAACGTTTTTATGCTTGTGAAATATTAAATAGGAAAAACTTCTATAAAATAAATTGATTTTATTTTTATTCAAGATTTTATATTAAGTATGTTAGAGAGAAATATATTATTTTTTTATTAGAAACTTAAATTTAAAAATTAGATATTAAGGTTTAATTATCCGGTCTAATTTAGAGTGATGCTCTTTTATTTATTGGTACAATCGCCTGGTAGTTAGAGTTAACTTCTATTTTAAAAGTTTTTATAAGAATTATTATTTGACAATATATTGACAATATATTTTCAGTTATGATTTTAAAATTTGAAAGTTAGTACTCGGATAATTAAATTCTTAGATTTAATTTAGATATCTTGAATAAAGTATAATTAATTGACTCCGCCTAAAATTTTGATTAAATGGTTTGCTATTTTCTTATAAATAAAACTAAAGTTTAATATTTAATTAATTAATAGACCCTGCCTAAGTATATTAGTTAATTAATATTAAACAAAATAATTTGGAGTTCAGATTCTATAACACTATTTGTAATTAAGCTATCAAACAAATTCATAAATATTTTTTAATATATATTTTATATTTTTATATTATATTATATATATATTTAATTATTTTTCATCTATTTCAACTATTATTTAGACTTTATTTGTTGTGTATATAAATGTTAGAGTTGAAGAAGATGATTTAGTAGAATTGAGACTAATAAATGTAATAGGTATAAATGGTGATTTTATAAGTATGAAACTTATTAACGTAAGTAATTGGGAAAGTAATTTTATAAGTAGAGATTTATTTGTAATTTAAGTACTATAACTCTCCTTTTTGTTATCATGTACCTAAATTTGAATCACACTCGTGTAATGTTATATTTCTTTTAATAAAAAATGGACTTTAGTGTCTTTCTTAAAAAAAAAAAAGTTTAAGAAATTAATAAACTCTAAGTAGTTCTTCATCTAAATCTTTTCCTATTTAGCCTGTTCATATTTTTCTCTTACAAAATCCTTTCTTTCAAAATCCCACCATGCAACAAAATGGATCAAGGCTTAGTTAGTGAAGAGTTTATTTCAAGAAGGTGGCAAGTAATGACACGACTTCCTTCCAAATTCTATTTCTCACAAAGGAAAAAAATAATAATTGAAGCATTAAGATGAAGGTATTATTAGGTGCCAATAATACTTGAAACATTGTAGATAATAGATATGTTGAATCACAAGATGAGATTACTCTTTTTCAAGCATAAAAAGATGTTTTCAAGGATATATTCAAGAAAGAAAGACCATAATGCTCTCTTTCTTATCTTTCAAGCTTTGGATGATGATGGTTTTGAGAAGGTGTTCAAAGCAAAAACATCTGACTAAGCATGAGATATATTTCAAATATCTTAGAAAGGACTTGAACTGTAACTAAGGTATGTGTTCGAACTCTAAGAGGTGAGTTTGATTCCAAGAAAGTTTGGTCTTTGATAATGTATGCTAATTCTTGTTTTGCACCAGGGGAGAAACATCTTGGGAGCTACATAGTCATATAAATCCGATCAAAATTTACAAAAAAATAATTATGTGTATATTTTTACCATTAAATTAATATTTAATTTATAATAATATATATGTCTAATATTTTTGTGCATATTTTGCTATATCATTTTATATTTTAACAATGTTTAGCATATATGTGGACAAAAGTGACATAAATGAATTGTGAGTAAAATGATATTGTGTTCAAGTATTTAGAAAGCATTAATTAGTTATACACAGAATAAGTTGTACCCAAATGTGACTAAAATGGTTAAATATGAGTATTTTTGTTCAAATATTTGATAAACATTAATTAATTGCATACATAGAATTATAATAGTATATCTTATATAAAAATATTTCTTAAGTCAACATGATGTATTCCAAAAATATTTTATATGTTTTTATTTAATTCATGATAATATAATACTAGTGTTAAAATTATAAGAATAAAAAAAAGAAACATGATGAGAAACTTCAAGCTAAAGGTTTTAAAGTTTTTGTCATTCATATCATCAAAATATTTTATATTTTGTTTAACTCCAAGTTTTAATTTTATCTAATATTATATTATTTCATATTTTATTTGAATTTTTTAATATGAAAATTTTAATTTTTTTATTCATTTTTATTACTATACAAAATTGGCTTATTATATAATTTCAAAAAAATCAATGAAACAAGTGTAAACAAAAAATTATTCTTTATATTTTAATGCGCTTTTTTTAATTTTAAGTTTTAACACTTATACATGTATGATATTAATAATTATAAAATTATTATATTTTTTATATTTTTATTTATGTTAGATAATTTTCTTTATAAGTTATAATATTCTAACTCTATTTCTCTCATGTAATGTAATATGTAAGTTTTGTTTTTGATTGAAAAGAGCCTACATATCTAAGTTATTAGCTTTGTACTGTATATATATTTTTTACTTCTAAATATTTAAATAAAAGTGTCTATTTTGTATGAAAAAATTACATTTCAACTCTCATACATATATATTTCTAGCTTCGCAACTTAACCGAAGGGAGTCTCATATAGGAAATCAAAAGGTTGTTAGGATTGTATACTGCTCAGATGGTTTTTAGGAAGAGAGAAGCAGCTCACAAAATTGCCAGTTTAGCTTGGATTTTAAAAGATGCTTGTGTATGCGAGAAAATAATACGTTTAAATGGTTACCTAACCATTTTAACTATATTCTCAAAAATATTCTATCAAAACAAAATACTTATTAAATTAGGAAATATGTGATGTGGTTCCCGATTGTGGAGGCATTAATTTTTACTGATTTTGAGTATACAGAAAAAGCATTTTTACAAAGAAATTAATTCGTAATTGCATAACACAAAGATTCATCAAATTTTAGATTTATTTTAAAAATATAAAAATTATCAAAGATATTTTAATCATAAAATAAGAATAAAAAACGATAATATCATCACTAATTATCCTCGTAGTTTTCTTATTTAATAGGATATCTCTTTTTTTTTTATATATATGTATATTATGTGTAACTAAAAAAACTAATAAACATATTTCTAAAATTAAAGTAACCTTATTTTATAGAGCAAAGAAAGCCTAACTTACATTTTTCGAAAGTTAAAAGAGTATAAAGTGTGCAACACGATACTCATAATTACAAGTGGCGATGGCATGTTAATGTATCGTGTTACCATACACATGGAAAATTTTCCAATAACTTTTGTGTACAGATACAGTGCAAAAAGAGAAAAGAATGGTGGCAGCAGATTATACATTGCGAACTCTTTTATGTGATGGAATAGCTGCAAATCGAAATTCTAAAGAGCACACGCGTATATATATATATATATATATACACACACGATTATCATTAGTACAGACAGAATTTGTAAAAATTAGGTCAACTGAATAAATGGAATAAGCAGCTAATTAAATATCAGGTGGTGGATGTGGTGGTTTAGGTAGTTCATAAGCGCAAAGTAGGCGACATACTTCAAAACAATAATCCAAAAATATCTCCCATTCGCATCCATCGTGTTCTTGGATGCAATCACTTGCGCATGGGTTATAACAATACCAATTAACATTTCGATCATCCCTTTCTGACTCACCAATATTGGCTTCGATTAATTTTCTCACCAACAGTATCAAAATTATTATAATTATTGATGACAATGGTATTCTCTTATTATAATATATCTTCACCACTGTCTTAATTCACCTCCTTCCTCTCTTCAATTTATTCAGACGTTGCTCCAATGTCTATATTTATGAATAAACAACGTTATGTGTCTTGATCAAGCAACGATTTCTAAAGTTAGTCATTATTATTATTATTATTATTATTATTACTCACTTAATTTGATAATTTATATATGCAATTATCATCGATATGCCTTCAATATTATATGACCTTTCGTTTATTTTGGAAGTTATTAACTCTTTGTAATATTGAATAGGTTTAGAGTTTAGATGGGCTCCCCTATCATTTTAGAATTTATATAATGGGCTCTCGTATCATTTTAAAATTTATAAGTTTTTGGTATAGTGGTATTTGAAAAACTTTACCTAAAATCACCAAATTTTGAAAAATATTTCATTTTTTAACAAAATAACTAGGAGATAAGGCTTACTAGAATAATGTTAAGCTTTAACTCGAAGCAATTTTAGTAAAAAAATGGAATTCGTGGTAAGGCATTAATATGATGTGGGATGAAATTGACCCAATGTAAGAATGCTTACTATTGGCATCTAGTGTAGTGATAATGCTTAACATGATAAGGTAATGTCTTACCAGAAAAGTGATAACCCTTATATCGGTAACAATTTTGGTAATATTAGCTGATGACTTGTATGATTATTATAATTATGATAAGTATGTCAAGGAAATTTAGGATGCACTTTAAAAGAAGTACGATATTGAGGATGTTGGAACTAAGAAGTATGATGTCAGTAGATATATGAAGTACTAAATAATTGATGGCAAATCTGTGGAAGCTCAATCACATGAACTGCAGAAGATAACACACAAAATAACTTTTGAAAGTATCACTTTAGATGAACAATTTCAAGTAGATGTTATTATAGATATATTACCCCTGCTTGGAAAGATTTTAAGAATACACTTAAGCATAAACCTAAGGAATTTTGTTTAGAAAGTCTTATAACTCGTCTAAGAATAGAAGAAGAAGCTCGAAAACAAGATCAAAGAGATAAAGTACTCGTTGCCTCAAACAATAGTACCAATAAGAAATCCTCCTCTACAATTGTGAAACCTAAACGAAGAAATATGAAAACTCAGAATCACAATAATAACCAAAACTGCAACCACGAAATAGAAACAAAAACTATCCTCCCTAGAATGGACCTCAACCCCCCAAGAAATAACACATTCATGTGTTATAGTTATAATAGACTTGGCCAATTGGCTAGAAACTTCCAGAACAGGAATCGTCCTACCCCGCAGGCGAACCTTAACGAAGATAAACTTATTGCTATGATTTCTGAAATCAACTTTGTTGGTGGATCTGAGAGGTGGTGGGTGGACACTAGTGCTTCTCGCCATGTTTGCTATGATCGAGACATATTCAAGTCCTATTCTAAGTCTGAGGATAAGAAAGCGTTATTGGGCGACTCCCATTCCACTAAAGTTGTTGGTACTGGTAAAGTGAAATTGAAGTTTATCTATAGAAAGACTGTCATCTTGAAGGATGTTCTGCATACTCCAGAGATGAAAAAGAACTTAGTTTTAGGATATCTTCTTAACAAAACTGGATTTACTTAAACTATAGGGGCTGATTTATATACAATAACTAAAAATAATATATTTGTTGGAAAAATGGTACGCTATTGATGACATGTTTGAATTAAACGTTGAAATTAATAAATATTCTTCTTCTACTTATATGTTGATTTTTTTTATATTTGGCATGCTAAACTTTGTCATGCTAATAAAAGCATAATCAAGAACATGATTATCTTAGAACTAATTCCTAAACTATCTGTGAATAATTTTGAAAAATGTGACTTTTGTAGTCAAGCTAAAATAACCAAAACTTCACATAAGGTAGTAATTAGAGAATATGAACCTTTATATTTAATACACTATGACATATGTGAACTTGATGGAAATTTAACAAGAAATGAAAGCGTTATTTTATAACTTTTATAGACGACTGTTCAGATTACACTTACGTATATCTACTGAAAAATAAAAGTGAAGAATTTTACATGCTTAAAATATTTATGACTAAAATTGAAAATCAACTTAACAGAAAAATAAAAAGGTTTCAAAGTGATAGAGGCACTGAATATGATTCCAATATTTTCAATGATTTTTATAAAACTCATGGAATCATTCATGAAAAAACTACACCTTATTCTCATGAAATGAATGGCAAAGCTGAAAGAAAAAATAAAACTTTTACTGAATTAGTTGTTGCAAATTAAACTCTGGTGTTGCTTCCCATTGGCGGGGAGAAATTTTATTAACTGTTTTCTATGTGCTAAATAGAGTGCCTAAATCTACTAGTAAAATTTCACCATATGAAATTTTGAAAAATAAGAAACCTAACTTAACTTATTTTAAAACTTGGGGTTGTTTAGCCTATGTTAGGATCCCTGATCTTAAAAGAAATAAACTTGCTAGTAGAGCATATGAATGTGTATTCATAGAATATGCTATGAATAGTAAAGCTTATAAATTCTATGACTTAAATGATCATGTAATTATAGAATCAAATGATGATGACTTCTATGAACATAGGTTTCCCTTTAAATTGAAAAATAATAGAGACTCATCTTCTAGTAGTTTACCCATAACTAGAACTAGTGAAAAAAATAAGGAATTAAACACTGAAATTAGGAGAAGTAAACAAGCTCAAACCCTTAAGGATTTTGGGTCTGATTTTTATGCTTATACCTTATAGGAAGATCCTCAAACTCTTCAAGAAGCATTATCTTCTTTAGATGCTAATTTATGAAAAGAAGCCATAAATTATGAAATGGACTCTCTTGAGTATAATAGAACTTGGCATTTAGTTGACTTACCTCATGGTTGCAAAACCATAGGATGTAAATGGATACTAAAGAAGAAATTGAAACCTGATGGTACTATTGAAAAGTACAAAGCTCGTCTTGTAGTCAAAGGGTATAGGCAAAGGAAAAATATAGATTTCTTTGATACATTTTCACCAATCACATGAATAACTTCCCTACGTGTACTTTTCTCTCTTGCTACTATTCATGATTTAGTAGTACACCAAATGGATGTCAAAACTGCTTTCTTAAATGGTAACTTAGAAGAAGAAATTTATATGGACCAACGTAAAGGTTTTGTTGTTCTAGGTTAAGAAAACAAAGTTTGTAAACTAGATAAATCCCTTTATGGTCTAAAATAAGCACCTAAGTAATGACATGGAAATTTTGATAATCTAGTTATCTCACATGGATTCAAAATAAATGAAAATGACAAATGCATTTATTATAAATCAGAAAATGACATTTGCACTATTATATGTTTATATGTGGATGACATGCTTATTTTTGGATCAAATATTCATGCTGTGAATAATGTGAAAACTTTGTTAAGTGTTAACTTTGATATGAAAGATCCTGGAGAAGTGAGTGTAATCCTTGGTTTAAATATTACTAGGTTTGAAAAGGGAATTTCTCTAGACCAATCTCATTACATTGGAAAGATATTAAAGAAATATAATTAGTTTAACTGTAAATCTGCATTAATTCTTATGATCCTAGTGTAAAATTTTTCAAGTACATTGGAGACGGTGTTAGACAAACTAAGTATGCGAGCATCATTGGTAGCTTACGTTATGCTACTGATTGCACTAGACTAGACATAGCTTATGTTGTGGGACTACTATGTAGGTTTACCAATAGACCTATTATAGAGTATTGAAATGCTATTGAAAGGGTCATAAGATACCTTAAGAGAACTATGAACCTTGGATTACATTATAAAAATTTTCCCAATATTCTACAAGGATACATCAATGTTGATTGGAACACTTTATCAGAAGATTCCAAAGCAGCTAGCAGCTATATGTTTAGCATATCTAGTGGAGCTGTTTCTTGAAAGTTTAAGAAAAAAACAATATTGGCTCAATCTACGATGAAGTTTGAAATGATGCACTAGCTATTGCTAGTGAAGAAACATGCTGGTTAAGAAGTCTATTAGCTAAGATCCCTTTATGGGAAAGACCGATACCAGTTGTCCCTATCCACTACAATAGTATTGTGGCTATTACTAAGATTCAAAAATGTTATTACAATGGAAAGAGACGACAGATACATTGTAAGAACATTACTGTTAGAGAATTTCTTTCTACATGAGCTGTAAGAGTGGATCATGTACGTTCTGATGAAAATTTGGTTGATCCTTTGATGAAAGGATTACCAAGAGAGAAGGTTTTTAAAACCTCAAAAGGAATGAGACTGATGCCCTTAGAATGAAGAGTCACTCGTGATGATAACCCAACTTATAGACTGGAGATCCCAAGAAATAAGTTCAATGTGTAATAACAAGTCATGAAGTGATATGAGATGAATCATGCTATTTTTAAATTCCATTCTATATTGTTAGAAGCGTAAATTCTTGAAGCGACAAAGAAGGATGAATTAATTATTAAATTCTTAATGAGTTCTATACTCTATGTGGAGTGGAGTACATAGTTACATGAGTACTCTTGATAGACTCACTTATGTGAATGTGAAAGTGTGGCCGCTTCCTATGAAAATTTTGGGCAAAATTTACTTGAGCATTCACTATACTGGGATACACGTGCATAGCCGTAAAGCACGGGCTTTTCAAACTACACCTTGGAAAGGTTATGTGTGTAATGTTGTTAGAGATAGAGTTCAAAACTATGAGTTACTCTAGTATATTCTAAAGCATCAATACTATACAAAGGTTCAAGTGGGGGATTGTTGAAAAAAGAAGATGAATTTTTGTAAAAACAAATAATGCCTATTTGTGCCTTGCCCATATTTCTATTTTACATCACTTAGGAGATGTATAAATATATGATAATTGGCTATTGGGTTTGGGCCCCAAGGGACACCCACTTTTGTGGAAGGGGAGAGGACCTAGGCAAATGTGATACCATACATGAGCGTGTACCACCACCGTTGTCCATCCGACCTGCTGGCCGTGCCATGCCGAGCTAAGCCAAGTTGAGTCCAAGTCCTAGTGCGCGCGCGTGTGTGAGGTGAGGTGGCATTTTATTTTTTGAAAATTGTTTTTATTAAAATATTTTTCTACTCAGAAAAATGGTCGTTATTTTTATCAGAAATGACCGTTATTTTTCTTTACTTAAAAAATTGTCGTTATTTTTTTACTCAAAAATATCCATTAAATGACCATTATTCTTCTTTACTCAGAAAATAACCGTTACTTTTCCTTTCATAAAATGGCCATTACTCTTTCCACCCAAATATGACCGTTATTGTCATAATGGTCACACATTTTCTCAAACCTATAAATAGAGGGCCTCAACTCTCAATTTTAATCATCAATTGTAAACATCTCTTACCTAAGAAAAAAGAAAAGAAAGAAAAAGAATAAGGTCCTAAATTATTTTGAGTTTTCCGAGTAACAAAATTTTATCGGTGTAGCATGCTAGTCTTCATCAGTATAGTAAAGTTCCGAGATAGAAAACAAAAATTCTAGGATATTTTATCCTAGGGACGACGAGGCTATGTTTGCTTGCACAAGTTTGAGCATAACCGCAAAATGTCTTAAAGAAAGAAACCTAGTCCGTGACTTAACCCAAGCAGTTCATTTCAAATTATTGGTAATATTATTCATACACTACTTTTAACATACTTATCCCAACAATCAGTGTAAAACTTAAGTTGCAAAATAAATCTAATAACTTTTACTTTTACTAACTATTTTCCTTTATTAAATAAATAACACTTTTATTTTTCCATATTATTCTGCATCATCGAAGCTCCAAGTTTTTATGTTCAGGAGCTTGATGTTATATAGATAAACAATGCTTATTATGGTTGTTGGAAGTTACACATGTTTCTTTATATTCTTTTAGATATTTCTAAAACATCCTCCAATATTTAATTCCTTAAAATTCTAGAGTTTTCTATAACTCATTAGATTTATATATTTCATAAAATCATTGATGGACCTAAGTGATGGCGGGGAATGGTCCATGGCCACCTCTAGAAATAAAATCTTCAACTTTCAGTTCAACAAAAACAATAGAATACTACTGTTAGTGACTATTATATAAATCTTCTAAGAAGGTTACTAATCATCTTATAATCATCTATCATAAAAAATTAGACATATAGAATGATCAGTAACTATCTTACAAGAAATTCTTATAGGATGGTTACTGATAGTTTTATATTCTTTCATATATGATGGTTAGTAACCTCCCTATATGATTTCTTATAAGATGAATACCGACCGTACTATTTATTTGAAATAACCATGATATATACTTTTAATAAGGTAATTTTTGAGTGTCTTATATGTATTTTTTTTAATTTTGATATTTATTATTTTCTACTTCCATACCTATATATATATAGTATCATAATTAATTCTCAATTTATCACAACAAGTTCATCTTTCAAACAAACACACACACATACATATGCTTAGAAAGCATATACATACATATATGTCAAAAATCAAGTTAATTAAAGATCACTGTATAATTTATAATAATTATACTATAAGTTCTAAACCTCATACTTATGTATAAGTACGTACACAAATATATAGATTGTTTCACTCAAATCTATCTCATTAATTGTTTGAAAGATAATCAAACACGTTCATGCATCACTCTTGTCTCAATTGCTCTAACTACATTGGTGTGTATAGATCTTTACTTTAGAATTACACAAGATACAATTAATATTTTAAAGTTAGATAATCAAGAAATATTACACACATATATAAATATATATACAAAAATATATAATTTAGACTTACCAATATATCACTTGCGATCGCATTTTCAATACATTTACTAATTTATGTATCCCTAAATTTCATAACATAGTATTCATATCCATAAGATTCAGGAGGTTTTATAATTAAATAAAAGTAGTTAATAATTATGAAATTATCCAATTATAAACAAAACAAATAATTTTGAAAATTATAAAACTAACTAATATAATTATCTTAACATGAATCCAATTAGGAATAATATTTGAACTTCTGTGTTGGTAATACCATATTTGCAGTGCTCTTTAATTACCACAATTATTTAATTTTAATTTAATTTTAATTAATATAGATGAAATGAATAAAATGTTATAATATTAAAAATAATGACTTGTAAATTATAAATACATGCATGCTATCCTATATATATTATAATTCAACTTTAGTACATTCCTATATTCTTTTTTATTTAATATCCATCATAATACTTTAACTACTTATATCTAAATTGAAAATTTTTATTAAATTTATTTATCACTTCCTTTTTATTTTCTCATTAAACAAAGTTAAGTAAATTAATTATGGGTTATAAGTATATTAAACAAACAAGAAAAAAATCATTAAAAATAAATGATTGTCCTTTAAAATTCTTTTTTATGATAATCAATGATTGTCCTATAAAAGATGAGAAGGTTACTAGTCGCCCTAAATTTATTTATACTTTCTCTCTCAAAAGATGAGAAGGCTACTAGTCGTCCTAAATTAATTTTTAAGATAATCAATGATTGTCTTGTAAAATTCTACCTTAAAATTTTCATAATAGTTGTTCTATAAGACTTATAGAATGGTAACAAACTTGTGACCACCCTATATGTTTCTCAGTCTATAATTATAACCGTCCTATATTTTCCAAACTTTTGTAGTGTTTTTATAAGTAGATATTTTATAAAAATATATACAAGTATTTAGCTTTATTTATAGAAAAAGTATTTGGCTTGCTCTCAATTTCAAATGTCACTTTGAACTTTCAATCTCTAACAAGTAAGAGAGTGATTCTTTGGTGGAGTGGTAGAAGGTTGGTACTTACATTTGATAAAAAAGAACATGTCATTTCTCTTGTTTGGATTACCACACTAATAATTGTATATGTTAACATATATACAAAACTATAAATCGAATAATAAGAAATCAAAAAGTTTCTAACTAGTTAGTGCCCCAATGTATACTTATCAATAACTTGGCCTTACATTCATTTTCTTTTGTTAATTTGTCTATTTTTTCCTTCCCTTTTTCACATATTTATATAGCATTTTCAATATTAATCTAGCATATGGTCATTTTGAGACTATTATTTGATTTTTTTTCTTTCTCTCTCCATCACTTATTTAAATTTAATATTATACTTGAGGAGGAAATACTATATTTTGATAAGTGCTTGAAAAAAAATCATATTATGCGGTTTTGATGTGATTGTTTGAAATGAACAAGTTTGATTATAGCATGTTTATTTGGTTATCTATGCAAATCTATTTTTTAAAATTATGAGATGTTTTGTTGTATTTCAAGTGTTTTTAACTTTAAAAGAGATAAACATGTCAACACATGAAGACATAACACTTAAAGCACTCAAATAGCACCCTAAGGGCTAAAAAAGACTAAGGCATATAAATCTTACATCAAGAATAAACCAATGTGTAAGAAGCATAACAAATTCAACAAAATTGATACGTGCCTCCACGAAGAATATAGTGTTCCATAATGGACACCTCTCAGGAAAACATACTACACGTTAAGATTTTTGCACCAAGTGTGATAAAAAGTGTGCCATGGCTTGGTCTTCTTGGGTTGAATTGTGCAAGTAAGTTTTGGATATGTGGCGTGGCGAGAATAAAGTTGTGCTATAATGTGCGTATGTTTTCTTTGATTCCGTAGCCTTGTACATTGTTTTTCTTATATATAGAACAACAAGTTCATTAGGTTAATAAGCTTACCTTTTCATAATATATTTTTAACCATTCAATATAGATTAGTGTTTTACACACAATATAGATTAAACTCATAACAAATTAAAGACAACTTCCTTTGGGAGTTTTTTCGGATCTAAGAAAAAAAGAGAAGATTTATAAAGATTCAGAAGAACACTTTAAAGATTAATATCATAATTTTGGTGCAAGAAATATCATCCATCTATTAATATTTAGATCTAATTAGTAGTATTGTATCTTTAGATTAGTCTTTTTCTATTTTCTTGAATGAACGCTTTAAATCAATTACCCTGGATTTTAATATGAGGATGTTTGACTAAATTTGACCACTGCAACAAAATTAGATATTTGTGTCGGTTTTTGTACACTAAAAATATTTTTTTATGTAGGTTTGAAAAAAATGATGCAAATCATGGCATAGTAAAATTTGTGTTGATTTTCATTAAAATCAATGCAAATTAACATCACTTTTGCGTACAAACCAACACAAACTTTTCATCAATTTTTGAACCGATATAAATTTTACGGTTCTTATTTCTAAAACTACTATTTGCATTATATATCATACCTGGATTCATACAATAATTCAACATCCTATATAGATTTATATAGTACATATACATTTCAAAAACTAGGTTATGCTTTATTATTAAGTTCAAAAACAAGTTGCAAAATATTTTGATGACAAAAATAATTCCCAATATATATATACATAACTAAATAACTCAAGAAAATGCATATACACTTAATATTCATTATCATCTTCTTCATTGTCATCCATGAATGATAATGTGTATCTTGATCATGTCTCTTGTAGTTTATCCAAAGATGTTGACTTATATGTAGCATTTACTTTATTTTATTGCAAATGAAAAAAAAATCAATATTTAATATATAGTTGGTATAATTTACAAAATATTATTAAAATGAAGATATGTAAATTAAAAACTTACATGTAAATCCGTAATAAGTGTTCATAAATTGTGTATGATTTCATTCATGAACTTTATGACATAAAACCAACATAATTTGACACCAATTTTCTTTGCACACAATTAAAATTAAATTATGTTAGCCAAATATTAAGTATTTAATAAAACTTATTAACAAAATTAATTAAATGTGAAATCTATTAACTTACATTCGGGTATAACCATACTAATGTTTGTTGTTGGACAATTCCAACTTTGGCATACCAAAGCTTACGAGTCCTATATAATTTACATGTAATATTAGTAAATATATTTAATGATTTAATATATTCGGGTTATAGTATTTAATCAATTAAACTCATATTTAAATACATTATGATTATCTTCTATACTAGAAGTTTTTCAAAAAATTCAAATAATAGCTTGTTTGAATGAATGGCTCATAGATAACCAAAACCTAATTATGACTACAATAATTAAATAAGTGAAGTTATATACATTAAAATTATAACTCTATTATATTTAAGTCAAAATATAAATTAGTTACCTTGCAGGATGTTAAATAAGTAACTTTTTCTTGTCCCTTAGCTCAAAGACATATTGCATACTCTAGTAGCTCAGTTTAATATCGATTGATCTCCAATTTGATTAACCAAGGATGGGTCAAAGAACTTGCATCGTTGAGTTTCATCCATTAAAATCAAATCATTATACAAGTTACTACATTGAATATAAGTAAAATATAATTATAATAAGACTTATTTATTAAAATCAAATCATTATACAAGTTCCTACATTGAATATAAGTAAAATATAATTATAATAAGACTTAATTATTTATTAAAATCATATATAAATATAAATTTTGAATGTTATCTTATCCACACTTAGATTATATCTTAGCCAATATAATTCATTTATAAGAAAGCTATCAAGCATTCAACAATCATATTTATAGATTGAAAGTAAAATCCCAAAATGTGTGACTCGATTGGTACTTTCCAACCATTGACAAGTTTACGAGAACAACTTACCATGACCAAATTTGTTAAATTTTGACTATAATTTTAGGCATATACAACATTTCACTTTTGTTTAGGGTTTCTTCTTTCTTGACCTTGTCCTCCCTATACTACTTTGGGAGATCGATGGTTGTTTACCATAAGTCATTTTAATATCCACTTAATGACTTAATTCCTTAACAAGGGCCTACATGTAAAATGATAAAAACTTTAAAAATAATTTATTATATAACTTTTATGAATATTTCAATAAATTAAATACAAATTTTATTGGATCGGGATATAGATGAACTAGATGGGGAGGCCAAGCTACAAATGAACCTTCTAACTCTCATCATGTTTCATGATAGTTCTTTGAAATTGGAAATATATACTCAGGTTTATAAGTCTTTTTGAATGAGATCTTATAATTATTACCAATAGGTACTTGATGTATGAAACTTCATTGAGTTGATGGTATGGATCGAATAATAATATATCGTTCATTTGTTACATCCTTCATCATACACCTCTTATCCTAAAATTATGATCAATATTAATTAGTTATTAATTATTAGCCAAATATAATATATAGTTTAAATATTATAAATTAACTTACCAAAATATTGGAAATACCAAATGGAAGTTCGGTGGACTTAGGTGTAGCAATTAGTACCATATTGGAGATAGAGGGACTAACATCCACATGTTTGAAGTTAGTAGTTTCATTGGCTTGAGAGGGACTAGCATCGATAGGTTGGAAGTTGGCAATTTGATTGGCATACTTACATGGAGATTGATCTCCAAGCCTCTCATAAAATCTTTATGTTAACGTCGTGACCACCTTATCTTCTAATCATTGATACACATTTATCAAGCTTATATGTAACTTCATTGGCACATTTTTGGGATTTTTCCTATAGATATTATGATATTGTATTGGAATCATATATTTTACAATCGCTCTCACTTGTTACTAGTACTCTAGATTAAATGTATAATACAAAGCATCCTTTCCAGGTTCATTTGGAAGTTAAACTTTTATCTATTTTTTATTTTTTTTCTAAATAAAAATAAATAATTTAATCAATATTTATTAAATATAAATAAAACTTTACTTTTTTATAATATTTAACTTAAAATTAAATTAAGTAATTCTTTTTGCTCATGTCAAATCTTTTCTTAAGCACCTTCATCGCCATGAATAAGTATGTTTGCGTGATTTCATGACCTAACTCTTTCTCCTATTCATTCATTAAAATATACTCAATATATAAATCAATTTAAAAATATGCAATGACATTTAGATGTATAATGTCCTTATCATTTTAGCTTTGGTCTAAGGGATGCTCGTTCTTCCATTTTTATTAATGAATTTATTGCACATATGCCTTCTTCGATTTTTAGCTTCTTGCGTACGAGAGATTTAATGAAAAGCACAAACTAAGTATATTTATTGAATATGTTACAAGACATTATGAAAATTGATAAATATATGAGCCGACATAAATTGTAAAAAAATTGCATCGATTTTATGTAAAAACCTACGAAATATTAATTTTACCTATTTTGCATCATTTTTTCTTAAAATTGAAGAAAAACAAATTCAGTTAGTCAATTTTATAGTAGTGAACAATGGGAATTTAGCTTTGTTTTCATGTTTATATAGATTATTTAGGTGAATATTTTTATAATAAATTAAAGAAAGATTCTTTCTTGATTCGATAAAGATTTATTTATGAATAATATATTGAGAGTTTATTCTTCATAATAGATTGAAAATTTGAGAATTGGGTTTCAAACACATCATGTAGATTTAATTTGAACAGTTTGAATAAGAGTATTGAGTTAAACAGTTTGCTATTTTCTTATGCATAATTTAATTAATGAGTTATAAAACCTGATTATAGGCCATTAATTGGTTTGATTAACAAAAAAAATGATCCTTGTCATAGGACTTTTCATATTTAAAAAGAAAAATCAATAATCCGAGTTTATAATTTAGTTAGCCTAAATATTTCTATACAAGTATGGTTAACTAACTAAACTTTCCATAAATTCTCCATTGATTTATAATTGTAATTTGCATTGATTTGTTTTGAGTTGAGTCTATGTCTATTTATTTTATTATTTGTTATTAGTATTGGATTTCAAAATCAACCCTTATGATAGAGTATTTACATTTTATTTTCCGTGTTTGTTTAAGTTTTTAAGAAAATTAATGAATTCTCTAAACCACCGTAATTCCTTGAGCAATTGAACTTTAAAGTATACTTATTGCTTATTATAAATGATTCAAGCATTTGTAAACTTTTTATACAATTTTTTTACATCATATCTAAACCATTCTTCAAGTAATATTAAGGTTATTTTTTATAAAATTTCTCAATTTTTTTCATTTTTAAAAATGAAGTTTTATTTTAGTTTGATTGCTCTTGAATTAGAATTCTGGTCTATCCATACATAAAATGTCTATTTTTTAAGACTTTTTTAAATATTAATTAAAAAATATGTATATGCATTTGAATTTTTATACTTTTTTAATTTTTCTTTATGTTTAATTTTTATGAATATATTTGAAACTTATTTGATATAATGATAATTAAATAAATAATAAAAAATTAATCTTAAGTTTTTTGGTCAATTAAAAATCCATTAAATTTTCTTAACCAAAAGCAATAAAATAAGTATTAAGCTATTGAATTTTGAAATTATTTTTAACGTGAGTATACATTTTTTTTCCTAACAAGTTTCAAAAAGAAAAAATAAAAATAAAGAAAATAGATCTATTTTAAAAGTAATTTCCTCGATACTATGTTAAAGAGTATAAATATTTGTTTGATCTATCAAAATAATAATGTCCTAGGATCGAATCCCTTTGATAACCTACAAATCAATTAAAATTCTCAAGTTTGATGGACCTTTCAAAAAGACAATAAAACCCACACTTAGGAAAGTTCAAATTATTAGCCTTTTCAAAGACAAAATAACTCATACTTGAGAAAAAAATGTTAAAGATCTAGTATAAATAATTATTAGGCATACCTCTCACAACCTTGAGTTTTTGGAAGAATTGATGCCTAATACTTCTATATATTATAAGTGTCTCTTTATTTAATATGCTTAACTTTTTGCAAAATATAAAATAAAATAGAAAGGTTAAGAAATGTCATTATTTAATAATATAAGGGTATTTTTGGTTAAAATTTATTTAGATGTGATTTATACTTGATATATAAGTATAGATTTTTTCAACATCACTTCTCTTATCTTCATTGTACTTCTCTTTCATGCTCCTTCTAAAATGTCCTCCAATTAAATGTTGTAGTCGTTTATTTTTCTTCACACTTGTGTTGCCTTCATTGTCTTCTTGGTTTCTCATATGCATTACTCTTCTTGTGGTCTTTTATGAAAGATGATGTCGATAAAGAGATATGATATCTCTATTGGTTGCCCATACCTTCGTTTTATGCAAGACATTTTCTTATAATCCATGCTATTTAACTAGTGTCTTTTGGGTTCCGGCTTATATAGTATTGCTCTTAAAAAATATATAGGAGTGATCATTCCTGTGGTTTGTGTATATTTGTATCATATTTGTTTGTGTTTTGCGGATTCATGTTTGTATTTGATATAGGAAGGTCAATCCATCTCTTTATAGTGGGATGTCACCTACTTTACATGTCACGAGATTGTCTACTTTGATCTACAATTATGAGTTCAACAGATCCACGGTCATGACTCAACAGTTTAGTTAGACTTCATGGCTTTGTTCTAGGAAAGAAGCCTGAAACACATCATACCATGTAAGAGCATCTTATAAGCATATTAATTAGCGTCCTAATCAATGTGGGACACATGTAGGTATATTATATCATGCATAGATCTCTACTTAGGAAGTTTTACGTCATCGTAAGAACGCAAGCCCACATGGTTCTGTAGGGTTATAGCTTTGATATGAACTGATACATGAAATTTAACCTCTCTACTTATAGTGAGATGGGGTCCATTCTACGTGCAAGAGATTTTCTACTTTGATCCATAATTTTGAGTTTAGCGAACTTATGGTTATGACTTAATAGTTAAGTGAGACTTTATGATTTTGATTTTAAGGAGAAATCCCAAAACACATCATACTATGCAAGAGTACTCATCACTTATAAGTATATCACTACTAATTTCTTAATCAATGTGAGACATGTGCAGATACATTACATTAGTATTTTTTAACTCAAGTTGATACTTAATTTTTAATGTTATAAAAAATTAATTTTTTTAATCAATTTATTTATTTATAATGGTAATAAAACTAAATATCTTTACCATTATGAAAAATTAATAACTAATTTTAATTAAAAATAATTCATGATGAAATCATATTCTAATTTCTATCCCAAATTGCCACCCTTAATAAAAAATAAAAGCACGTGAACGTGTGTATTGTAGCAATTGACCAATGCATAGATTCGATTAAGTGTGAATCAATATCATACTTTATCCATGATAATAAAAGTGATAATGAGAATGTTTTTAAATTTAATTTAATTTTTAATCTGAATGTAAAACATTCTAATGATCGCAATAATGTTCATTCTTCTTACACTTCTTAATAATATATTAAAATATTCTATTTTCTTAACACATTTATATAATTATTTTTTATTTTTTATCATTTTATCTCGTTTAAAAGTTAAAAAAATTAATTTTTTAATTTTATTTATTTATAATTTTTTAATTTTATTTTAATAATATAATTATTGTGATTTTAATGTTCAAACAAATAGTAATAATAGTATTTTTTATTAAATTTAAATATTATTATTATTATTATTATTATTATTATGTTTTAATTCTACAAACAAAACATGAACCAATGTAATTTAATTTCTTTTAACAAATGTAATTTAAAATTTTGATAATGAATATTAATTAATAATTTTGAAAATAAAGTAGATAAAGGGCCTCGAAAATTCTTTTCTAGATCCCATAAAAACATGGACCGGCCTAGTTTCATAAAACAGTGTGAGGTGGTACTTGATGGCTTCAAAAAGAGCAAAGTAGTCGACACACATCAAGACAGTGATTCATAAACTTCTTTGGAGCACAACCATTGTATTGTTTAATGCAGTCATCTGAGCATGGGTTATAACAAGGCCAATTAATTTTGGATTCTTCTACTTCTGTGGAGCTATCTGCTCTCAAACTCATTAATAACACTTAAACCATCATAAATACAATCACTATATATTAATGGTGCTCTCGTTTTGATCCCATATCTACCCATAACTTACTTTACGCTTAGCCTTCTTTATTATAGTTGTTCCAAGGTTTATATAGAAGCTAGAGCTTACTTTGTATATGTTTTTTGTTTCATGTATATAAATATTGATTGTGCAATAGAACTTTAAATTATGTTTATATCATAACTAGGTAAGTATGTGCATTATTTTATACAATATGACCTTTGCTTTAAGCTGGAAGTTGTTAACTAATTTTAGTGATGAATAGCTATAGTAGATGTGACAAGTTTGTTATAGTTTACTTTACAGATGCTTAATTTTGGCCAATGAATAAGCATTACGGTTTTTTTTTTCGTATTGGAATTAATTATGTTTAAAAACATGCGGCTTGAAAAAAGAAAAACCACTTGATAAACTAGTTACTTAATTATTGTCTAAATGATGTTTAGAATATATGTTTGTAATATATTCATTGTTTGTAATATATGTATTCAATTATTAAATAAGATGTGCTTACTTTAATTAACTAATAAAATATTTTATTTGTATTTTTATTGAATATGCGTGAATAGAATTTTTAGTGGGAATATTGAGTTGTAATATATATGTATATATATATTAAGTCTTATTTCTTTTCATAAATTTTCATCTCTATACATCTTTTTCGACAAAGATAAATATATATACGTTGATCAGTGTTGTCACCGGATGGGATTAGAACTAGCTTATATACTAGTGTGTGCCTTAAGCACTTCACTAACCTACTCTAGCTATTACTAACTAACTCTAACACTATTACAAAACATGCATACGGTCTCGATTTTTAACCGTGATTGTAGGTCTATGACCACGGTTATAAGAACCGAGACCTAAGTGAGAGAGACCATAGGTAATGACCTATGACCTCGGTTTTTAACCGAGGCCATAGAATGCACCTATGACCCTCGGTTATTAAATAACCGAGGTCATAAGATATACTGATGATCTCGGTTATTAGATAACTGAGGCCATAGGATGTACCTTTCACCTCAGTTATTAGATAACTCAGGCCATATCGTGTATCTATGACATCGGTTAACATATAATTGAGGCCATAAGGTGTACCTATGGCCTCAATTTTCTAATAACCGAGGTCATAGGGTATACATAAATTAAAAAAAATACCCTATGGCCTCGGGTTTTTAATAACCGAGGCAATAGGGTATACATAAATTACAAAAAAAAAAATACAGTAATTAGTAATTACAATATTAAAAATCAATATAAATTACAATAAATTTATTAATTCAAATATTTAAAATCATATTATATTAAAATTATAAGTATAATTACATTTGAGAGTTTATTATACACAAAAAAACTTAGTATTACAAACAAAATTTTTAGTATTAATTACAAACATGGAAAAAAACTTGGTATTAATTACCAACACTAGCAGCGCCAATGCACCAACGCAGCAGCACAACGCCATCAACAACACCAGCGCACAGTGCCAGCAGCACCAGTACTAATAGCACAGCACTTGCAGTAGAGCCAGCACCAGCAGAACCAACAACGCAACACTAGTAGCAGGGAGATTTAAATCAATTTAATAACAATAATCAAGTGTTTTAATGCTTACCAAAGACTTGATGCAAAGAAGGCACTTATTGGTATTACACATGTTGCATATCTGTCATGAGAAAAATTATTTTAAAAATTTGAGATTGCACATCAAGGAAAAAACTAAAAACAAACATAAAAGCCAGGGGAGGATCACAGCAAGAGAAAAAAGCTATCACTCACATTTCAAAAGTCATTTTGACTAGTGTTACAACATGTGGTTGAAAACAAAAAAAATGTTGAAAACAAAAAATGAAAAACAAACATTTCATCTTAAGACAACTCAACAATATAACACTAACTTGTATTTAACATACGAAACCTCAAATGAAGACTAAAATAGTAGAATATATATAACAGAAGCTGAAACCTAGCAAGAAGAAAAGCACAACCCTTTTGTTA
Organism: Hippophae rhamnoides; assembly: GCA_033030585.1. Taxonomy (NCBI): domain Eukaryota; kingdom Viridiplantae; phylum Streptophyta; class Magnoliopsida; order Rosales; family Elaeagnaceae; genus Hippophae; species Hippophae rhamnoides. The sequence goes on along the minus strand of CM065437.1, from coordinate 21,632,079 downwards.
TAAAATAAAAGACATGAGTACAATTAGCAGGATATAGTACTAGGGCAGAGCACCAACACTAGGGCAGAGCACCAGCACCAGCGCACTACACCAGCACAACGCACCAGCACCAACAAACACATTACCCTTCCCTTTGCTTTATTGTGTTCTCTGTTTTGTTTTAGAATTTAATCAGTCAACAAAATCAACAAAATCAGTAACAAAATATTACAATCTTATACATAAAATCATTACCCTTCCCTTTGCTTCGTTGTGTTCTCTGTTTTAGAATTTAATCAATCATCAAAATCAATATCAAAATATTACGATCTTATACATAAAACCATTACTCTTCCCTTTGCTGCAAAATCAATAACAAAACGTGCCAATCCTATACATTGTCTAATTATCAAAGTTGCAGAACACATGATAAGATCCCCCAGTTACATTGTCTAATCTAAATTTTCCACATGATAAGATCCCACTTCCTCTTGCTACCACAGAGTTAGAGATCTGAGAGTTATAACTATGGGAAGCTGATAAGATCAAGAAGAAGAAGAAAGTAAGAAGCTAAGGAGGACTAACCAGGGGGAGAGTTGAGAGCGATCGAGGTAGAAGGCATAGGGTTAAGAGTTGAGATCGACAGGGCAGACGGTAGAGAGACCAGAGATTGAGAGAGGCGACGGCGAGTGGTGAAAGCTAGCGATAAAGGCAAGACCGAGAGCTGCGATTCTGGAAACAATGAAAGTGAAAAAACCCAAATGCAATGCGTGAATTGTGATAGCAACCGAGGTAGAAGGCAGAGGGTTGAGAGTTGAGATCGACAAGGCAAACGGTAGAAGGACCAGAGATTGAGAGCGATGAAGGCGAGATCGAGAGGCAAAGGCGAGCGACGATTCTGGAAACAACGAAAGTGAAAAAACCCTAATACAACGCGTGAATGGTGATACGTACTGATATATATTTTAGGAAAAAAAATGGGAGATACGATGATGATATATATATATATATTAATTAGAAATTATATATTAATATATATAAGTAATAGAAATTTAATTATAAAGAAAAAATGGAAAAAAGAAGATATAGATAAAAAAAAGTGGAAAAAATTTGATATATATATATATAAATATATACATTATAAAGGAAATAAAATACATTAAATTAAAATTTTAAAATTTTTAAAATATTAAAATTTTTATTATTTTAATTATAATTACAGTTATTTAATAAACGTTGTTATATAAATTTATTTATATATATTTAAATATTTTTTGTAATTTAACCTATAGCCACGGTTATTAATAAAACCGAGACTATATATATACACTATGGTCTCAGTTTTTATTAAACTGTGGCCAAAACCCTATTGAAAACTGAGGCTAAAATTCCGAGACCAAAATCATATACTGTAGTAGTGTAACTATGAAGGGCATTCTTAATTGATTTTTAAGTAATACGAGCTGTTAGATCAATTGCACTATAAGTGGTTACTATATTGTACTATACTACTACAATTCTATATAAAATCATAAGCTATTGTGTACTACACATACAATCACATATTATCTACATAAAATCATAGGCTCCATTACTAGAGAACACAACAAACAACCATAAATACTATATATCCCCCCTCAAACTATGGTTTAGCTAAGAGAAGCAGTTTGTGCTCGAGGGACTCAAAATGAGTTGTAGACAAGCCCTTGGTGAAAGCATATGCTACCTGTTCTTTAGCGAAAACAAAATCACATCAAGCTCTTGTTGAGTGACTAAATCATACATGAAATGAAAGTCTATTTCAATGTGTTTGGTGCGAGCATGCATCACTAGATCCCTGGCCAAAGGTTGAGTGCACAAATTTCCATAGAACACCATTGTTTGGTTGTTATGAAGCATCCTCAATTAATGTAGTAAGGAATTTAGCCAAATTAATTCTATAGATACTAAGGAAAGAGTCCTATATTCACTTTCTGTTGAAGAATGTGAAACCACCTTTTTCTTGTAAGAGATCCACGACACCATAAGTACACACAGTAGACACTTGTGCTCTTTTTGTCATCAATATTGCATGTCTAATCAGCATCTAAAAAACTAGTAAGATGAAAGGTGTCTGATTTCTACAACAACATGCCATTGGAGGTAGTTCCACTTAAATATCTAAGAACTCGTTTGGCAACTTGCTAATGAACATTAATGGGTTGAGCAAAAAATTGCCCCAACTTGTTAACAATATAAGAGATATTTGGCCTTGTCATTGTGTAGCATTGAAGACTTGTAACTATACTTCAATACATTGAGAGGTTTGCTAAAGGTGTACCACAAAATTTACTAAGGGTTTTACTTACTATAACAGATGTTGAGAGGGGTTTAGACTGGGTCAAGCGAGCTCTATTAAGAAAATCCTTAACATATTTGTGTCATGACAAGTAGAGGTAATCATCTATCCTTAGCATTTCTCTGCCAAGAAAGAGGGAAAGATCACCCATATTTTCAATGAAAACCTGTCTTGAAACATGGTCCCAAATTATTGAATTAGATGAGGAGAGGTACTAGCCACAATAATATCATCCATATAAACATAGATAATAATTAGTGTATTCGTAGTTTTATGAAAGAACAAAGAGACATCTGATTTGCAATTGACAAAGCCAAGAGATAGCAAGCAAGAGCTCAACTTTTGGTACCATAATTTAGGTGCTTGTTTAAATCCATACAAGGATTTCTTGAGCTTACATACTAAAGGCACCTCTGATTTGACCTCAAAACCCAAGGGTTGGGTAATTTGCACTACTCTCTTAAGTTCACTATTCAAAAAGGCATTGTTAATATCCAATTGTATTAAAGGCCATTTGTTAGACAATGTAAGACTAAGAACAACTCTCACAGTGGTATATTTAAGGAGACTAGAAGTCTCAAAGTAATCAATGTCTTCGATTTGATGAAAACCTTTAGTCGAAAATCTTGATTTTCTCCTATAAATGCTTCTATTGGTTTTCCTTTTCACTTTATAAACCTAATGATGTCCAATCACTTTCATACTATCTTCTAAGGAAACCAAATCCTAAGTGTCATTCTTCAAAAGTGCTGCATACTCTTCTGCCATAAAGTCAACCCACACTTGATATTTACTAGCTTGTGCATAGGTTTGAGGCTCTAAATATGAAGGCTTAGATGTATGCACAATATAGGCAGTATATTTAGATTTGGTGATTACTAACTTGTTGGTTATAATGGAATGTGTGTTAGTAAAAGTGCTAGATGGATGAGGAGAAGCTGTGAGATCTATAATAAGGGAAATCTCAGGAAAATGCATAAAAGTGTTAGGTTGGATATCCTATGGAGACTAATTAACATACTCAATGGTAAGAGATGGTGAATAAGGAGATGACATAGGCATATGGGAAACTAGTGATGTCGAGGGAGAAGACACTAAAGAAGGTGACATAGGAGATGAGGACACTGAAGTGGTGTTGGTTAATGGAGGAGATGAAGGATGAGAAGGTTCAAGAATATATAGCTTAACAAGACATAAAGGGATATGAAGTAAATTAACAATTTCCCTTTGATTGGTACTTCGTGATCCTTCTATTTTATATATAAGAAAAAGGAATTCACTTTCATGAAACTACATATGTATACTTTTGAAAGTCTTTCAAGTAGCTAAGCTAACTCAAGGAAAAAATATCCTTTGTGTTGTGAAGCATACCCAAGGAAAACACTACATGTAGACCATAGTTCCAAATTTATGTTTGGTATAGGCTTGAAGGCAGGGAAAAACCAGGCAACCAAATAAGCTCAGTAAAGCATAAACATATACTGAATTATATAACACTTTATAGAAAACTTTTGCATAAGCACGGGTGTTAGAATCCTATTATACAAATATACTTTATAAGGACCAATATTTAACTAGAACTCTAGCTTGCAATAATAATGTGAGACCTTCTTCAACTAATCTTCAACTGAGCCATTTTGCTCAAATGTGTATGGGTAAGTAAGCCAATATGTTCAACTCCCAGTTTTTCCCACCCAATGCTAAGAAAATGAAATTCACCTCCACCATTTCTTTGAACTACTTTAATGTTACACTCAAACTACCTTCAACCATTACTTTGAACTAATCCATTGCAATTTGTGATTGGTTTTTAGTTGACAAAAAGTACACCCTCATAACTTTCGAGTAATCATCAACAAGGAGTAAAAAATTTAACAGTTGTGACTAAAACTATAAGAGAGATCCAAAGATTAGCATGCACTAAAGCAAAATGTTTAACTGATTTGGAAGTACTTGCTACAAAAAGTTAACTTATGTGCCTTTTCTAAAGGACGCACTAAGCACTTAGACAAGTATTATCAATTTTACAATTCAGATTAGTATGTTTAGCAAGTTTATTCAAGATAATATTATATGGATATCCTAGTCTAGTATGCCAATTACATTGCTTTTTAGATGTACTAGTAAACAAAGCACTATAAAGTAAATGTCTAGAGAGCACTGATGAACGAAAACCGGCATCGCCAATTCTCGCAAATACTTTGGTTTTAATATTTGTAAAACTCTCGCAAGTGCACGAATCATTTCGTAGAAAATGATAAGTATACTCCCAAGGTCGATCTAAGGAAGGAATGTAAGTGGTTTTTCTTTTATTATTCAAACTATTAAAAAGAAATTAAATCCTAAACATCCTGTCCCGTTATTTTAGTTATTTGTGTTCCTAAACTAATAACATAAAATAAACATATATACAGATTAATTAAATATAATAAAAGAAATAAACAGAGATACAAATTCAATAAATAAAAAAAAAATATAAATACAGATTCAATAAATATCCATGCAAATTTTATCATTTATATTAGTGGAGTATTTATGGATATAATAACTAAATTAATTATGCTTGCTCATATTATCTAGGCTATTAAAGATATAAATTGATATTTTATTGATTCTCTCTTTTTTGTATGAATACCACATTCAAAGGGTTAGATATTCTTTGTTAACTAAACAAATCAATTAACACCTACGCGGGTTGATAACTAATTTGGTTAATTAAATTAATTCCTTTTTCTAAGAGATTGAAAATGAACTATTTAAATGCCACCTTTGGCGGGTTAGATAGATTTTAAACTTTATTCAAGGTATCCAAATTAAACCTAAGAATTTAGTTATCCGAGTACTAACTTTCAAGTTTTAAAACCACTATTGAAAACATGTTGTCAATACATTTTCACATAATAATTCTTATAAAAACTTTTGAAATAGAGCTTCACTCTAACTACCGCGATCAGACCAACAAATAAAAGAAAGCACTACTCTAAATTAGACCGATAACTAAACCTTAAAGTCTAATCTTCGTATTTAAGTTTGTAATGAAAATAATATATTTCTCTCTAACATCCTTAATATAAAATCTTGAATAAAAATAAAATCAATTCATTTTAGAAATTTTCACCTATTTAATATTTCCCAAGCATAACAACGTTATTATTATATCATGATTATAAAGCTATACAGCTTAAATTTAATCACAGACAAATTAAATATAACATGTAAGAATAAAGCATAAAAATAACTCAGAAAGAAAATAAAATCCTTACGTAACTTCGACGCTATTCCCGTTGCTAGAAAACCTCCAAGCGGAATTTGCACTTCCATTTATTGAATCAAAAATAGAAATTATTACAAAAACATTACAAGTTCCTCTCAAAAAGAGAAGAACTCTAAACCTAAGAGAATTGAACTAAAAACTAAGAGAAAAGCTTAGAAACTAAGAAAGAAACTAAGAAAAACTCAAAACTAAGAAATGAGAGAAAAGAAAGAAGATAGAAGTGTGGTTTTGAGGTGTGCTTTGAAGTGAATGGAAGAGGGGTATTTATAGGTGAGGATGGGAGAGAAAAAATGAGTAAAAAATGTTAAAAAAAATATAAAAAATTAAAAACGTAGTAAAGGGACATGCCGAGGTCATCAATGACGTCCAAAGATGACGCCATGGTCACGCACGTGAAAATGGGTCAAAACGTTACGCGCTGCATTGGCGGTCATTGAAGGCGTCATACAAGCAGCACAAGGTGCGGAATAGCGCCGCGATACGCTGGCTACAGAATGGCGCTGGCGTTAAGGCTGCGGTCAAGGCTGTAGTCCGCGCTACATACACAAGGCGATTTTCCGTCTTTTGACATTTTTGACTTTTTCGACCCATTTTGTCCAATTTTTCCATGTTTGTTGACCTTTTCCCACTTATTTATTAATTTATTTGTGATGTATTGCTTCAAGTATTCTTCTTTGAGTCTTTACATTGCGTTTTTAGGCCAAAATTCCTGAAAAACAATAAAAATACCCGTGATTCCGAAAAGGACAAATTTATATAAATATATGATAAAACATATAAATATATATTTTTAATCAATTAATGTGCATAAAATCATGGTTATTTTAGTGCTTTTTGAGCACTCATCAAGCACCTGATGCAGTTTGTAGAGGCCTTTATCACATTTTTCATAAAGGTTGATTTGTTTGGTTCTCAACTCCTTGATACATAAAGAATCAAGAAGAAATTCAACCAAAACACCATTATCAATACAAAGCTTATGAACTGATAAAAGATTAATAGAGGTTTGACCAGAATGTAAGATGTTTTTAAGTAGGAGATAATGATCATTTGTCACTATAGAGTTAGTACTTATACTGTGAATAGGAATTTGAGTTCCATTACCTATAGTTAGGGTGAGCAAATAATCTGATCAATTCTTTTAAATTGAAAAATTTGTTTCGATCCGTTGGATTCAAATCATATTGGATCGATAAATTTTATAGTTGATCAGATTTGAATTGAAAATTATACAATATGTTTAGATTCGAATTAGATTTAGATTGATCGATTTTATAATATGCTATATCCAATCATGACTAAATTACTATTAAATTATAAAAAAAATGCATATTTTAATTTATAATATATTATATTTAAATATTCTGCATACCATAATTATATTAGATTATTATTTTAGCTTAAAAATAAATATAAATGTTTATAATAATTTAATAATTATACATAAATATTTTTTATCCTTTTGATTTTTTAGTTGTGACTATAAATAATTATATTTTTTTACAAAAATAACAATTTAAAATTTAAATTTATGTATGTCGTGCTTTATATATGAAAATAATTCATAAATAAATTTCAATATTAAGTTGACCTTATTCCATTAGAAAAATCCGATCTGTTTGGATTTAGAATGATTCGAATTGATTATATCATCATATCCGATTTGAATTAAAAATCTTTAAATTTGTTCGTATCATATCAAATTCAGATTGGCCAAAAAAAGGTAGTTTGAATGTGCTGCTCACTACTACCTATAGTGAATCCTTCCTTACCAAGAAAAGGTTGAGCATCTCCTGTGAGATGATGCGTGGCACCACTATTTGACATCATACATTCTCTTGTGTCTTACTTTCTGAAGAATGCACACCTTGAATTTATAGAAAAGGATGAAGAACCTTTCTCAGGTAAGAGATCTTGAAGTTGAAAACAGGTAGAGGTAGTATGCCCCATCTTGCCACACATTTGACACTATGGTATTTCTCCTTACTTATTCTGTTTAGAAAAGTTATTCTTTGAGCCTGAACCTTTCTAAGAGTAACGTGTGTTAAATGATCCTAAGTTATTAAGAAAATCTTGTAAATTCTAAGGGTTATTTCGAATTGAGGTAGATTTAAACAAAAAAATTGCTCTTGCCTTGAAGAAAAAAGGTATTAAATTTTGCAAGATTTGATTACAGAACCTTATCTTCCTCAAAATTTGTATTTGTAAGAATTGATTGTTCTTCAATAAAAATAAATCTTTGCAACTCAAATAAATTTGAATCAGTGGACCTAAGATTTATAGAAATTAAAAAAATTCATAAATATGATCCTAAACCTCTCACATTATGCATAACAACCTCCTCAACAGGTATTGTACCACCTATTGTAGTTAGATGATGAACAATTGATTTTACATGAGTGAAGTATTGCTCAATACTGAGTTTGCCTTTCCTAATTTGTTGTAACTGCAACCTTATTTCCATTTATCTTGCACATGAACTTGAATTGAAAGAAACTTCAAGATTCTTCCACATCTGACTTGCTATTGATGAGTGTGATCTACTTACCTGATACAACATCTCTAAAGAGAATGAATTATATATCCAATCCTTCAACATATTATTATGTTGATTTTAGATCACAAATTCTTGATAGTATTTCTTAACACTTGAATCATCTATCTCAATGAAACGAGGAGGAACTGATGAACAAGGATCAAGAACTGTGTCCAAGCCATAGGCTATAACATAACTCATGAATTGATCTCTCTAAATGAGAAAATTAGTCCTATCAAGTTTCATAGAAACTATTGTACTATTTAGAAGAGATGACATAGCAAAAGAGAATGTTGAGGTGTTCTTCACATTGACACCTTTAGTAGAAAGAGTCTCTAAACCGTTAGTTATTGATGAATACTTCACATATCCTCTTTGATCTTTAGCTCTAATACCATATCAATATTTAAGAAAGTCAAGAATGGATCAAGAAACTCTTGGTTGAATTGAAGGACAGTAAAAGATAAATATATTTTAGTTTAGAAACTACCTTATATACTAATATGTGCCTTAAACATTTTACTAAACTACTCTAGCTATTACTAACTGATTATGAAGGGAATTCCTAATTGATTTCCAAGTAGTATAGCTTGTCAGCTATACTACAAGTGGTTATTAGATTGTATGACACTTCTACAGTTCTACATAAATCATAAGCTACAATACTTCTGTAGTACATATACAATTACACATTCTAAATAAAATCATAGGCTTTATTACTAGAGAACACAACATACAACCATCACTGCTAGGGACCGAGTGAAATGGGTTTGACATTCTCATCCCAACTCTAAACATTTGTGGGGGCCGAGTAGAGATTCTCCACTAAGTTTTTGTTTTAGGAAATTTTGGAGATCAAGTATTCTTTAGTAAAGAATCATATATGTTTAATTATGTATTTTATGTTCCAAATTAACAAATTTTGTATTGAAAAATGAAATAAAATTGAAATTATGTTTAATATATATTAAATGTAATGTAAAAATCATTCATATAATTAGATTTTTGCTTTGATAGTTGTTAAAAAATTAAAGTGTATATATATTCGATCAACTTTGAGAATTTGATTAATTGAGTACCATATGAGTCATTTTGCTTGTATCGCATGACAATTTTAGTCAGTTTTCTTTCACAATGAATACTTAGGTTAATATATATATTCAATTTTGAGAATTTAAGTACCATATAAGTCATTTTGCTTATATCTCGGGATACTTTTAGTCATTTTTCTTTCACAATGAATACTTAGGTTACTCTTTTTAGTAAAAATGAGACATATTTTACTTTGTGAACGGTGAATAATTATTTTATTAATAAATATTTATGAAAATAATAAAATATATTTAATAAGAGTAAAATTATTATTTAAATTTCCATTCCTTTATACCCTTCTCTCATTTTTGGTTTCATTCTCTTCATGTTTTTATGAATTTTTTACTAATTAATTATCTTTATGAAAAGAAAATGGACTAAAATATAACTAGCAACCATGCCAACCCTATACTAGTTTGGAGCAACAAATGGTATTTGAGTATTATATTTCATTTTCTCTTTCAACTGTGAGAATAACAGAGATGATTAACAATTGTTTTTTTTTTTTGAAAAAAAATGGAGAGAATTTAGCTTAAAATTGCTAATAATTTTAACTTTATAGTTAAAAATGACTCTAAAACTAAACCAAAAAATAAAAAAAAAGTGTATGAAAGAAGAAAAACTAATGGGGTTGAAGCTTTTAACAACCAAAAATTATGGAAATAATTTATTCTTTTTTGATAGGGTAGGTAAAATAACACCATATCCCTGTTAAAAATAATCATATATATGCTATGTAACTTTAAATTATCCACAATTATATGAATTTTTTTTGTATAATCACTTTTTAAAACAATAAGACTAAAGTGTTACTAAAATTAAATATGTGATCAAAGTGTTATTTTTTGAATAAATATAAGACTAATACCGTCGCTTTATTAATTATCAAAGTTTAACTATTATTTAAACATATAAAAATCATATAAAGCAACAAATGAAGATTAAATTTGATTAAGGATAATATAATAATTTAATTATTTTATTTTTATAAATTATACACATTAGTCACGTTTCTTAAAATTGGTGTACTTAATATATTACTTTAACAAATTATACACATTAATCACTTTCTTTAAAATTAATGAAATTTAGTCACCTTATTATTACATTTTTGGATATTTTAGTTATTTTTTATTAATTTTAGTTTTTGTAGATGTGTTTTGGTTGGAAAAAATTAAATTGGATCGAATTAAACCTCGTAACAGTGAGTTAATAGATATTTGAAGAGAAAAATATATCAAAAATTAAAAAATATAAAATTATTAAAATTTATCTAAATTATTTATAAATATAATGTGATGCAATGTATGTTTCCTTTTTTCAAAAAAGTTTTCAAATTTATGAAATAAAAAATACTAATTTCATTAATTATTAAAATAGTCATTTTTTCTATCAAATTATTGAAAATAAGACTTCTAATAACGTAAAGATGATTAATTTTTACAATAATAATCATTAAATAATAAAATTAAAATTACCCGATTCAAAAATTACATACTAAATTCTTAAGACTACTATAACTTTTTTCCAATATTTATTATTTGTTTCCCTTCTTACTCTTAAGTGGCGCTGGAGGTGGCTCTGGGGCTTCAAAAGAGCATATCAATTCACACACATTAAGACAATGAATAAGAAATTTCCGGGGTTCACATCTTAATTTCGATACGCATTCGGCACAGCATTTCTTGTCGCACTCATGATCAACGTAAAATTTGTCAAGATGTGATGAACTTCTTGTTGTGGAAGAAGAAGAATAAATAAGTGGAGAATGAGGAAGATAGGCAGAAGTTAAGTGAGGAAAAACATTAATTTGCAATGAAAGCATAATATTCCAAATAATGACAAGTGCTCTCAGTACATTAATCCTACATCTATTCATAATAGCTTGGCTTTCTCTTCTAATCTACATAACTTTCAATTTCAATCAAGTTAATATAATATGTGTATGCATCTATATTAATAATAACTTTTATGCAACTATATTAGTAATAATTATTGATTTCATTCTTTTATAAAAATATAACGTCAATATAAACCCATTACACTACATTTTAATATCATATTATATGTTTGAATCTTCCCTATCATAAACACAAAACTGAATCAAAACCGATCGCTGGCTTGAAAGAAATTAATAAAACAACTGTGATTTGGGAGATATAATCCAACTTAATAGTGATTTGACCAAAAAAATTGAAAAGGAATCAAATGAAGGTGTTAATGACCTTTTATATTTTCTAAGAGTTGGTAATTAGATTGATTAAAATATCTATCGGCACTTGGCAGACCGTTGTTGAAGCACGACTTTGAAACTCATAAAAAAAGTACAGTCAAAATTGCCCGGAAGGAAGGAAGGAAGGAAGGAAGGAAATATTTCGAGTACAATTGATGATACTTGAAGTAATTTTATATGCATGCATAGGGGTTGCAAATTTACTCACATAAACCTTATTAATTTAAGCTAAGATGTGAGCCTCAAATCTATATTGATTTGGCCGACTACAATTTATATAACGAGAATATATTTTTTTATCCTATAAGTATAAAGTATAACTACAAGATTAAATATAATATAATTTATTTTTATTAAATATAATTAATTGTTAAATTAATTGTGATAATATAATAACTTGTAATAAATATATTTTTTTATAAAATAATTACTTTAAATTTTTTGAGTGGGATGTTATAAGTGAAAAGGGTGTTAGAAAAAATTCTCTATATTTCTCATGTATTCATCTTGAAAGACAAATACAATATATATACAAGTAAATAATCATTTGCTTTAAATGACTTAATTAAATTTTTATAATCAAGGATTGTCAATCCTAAACAGAATCATATTATCAATTAGTAAGATTTGACAAGAATCAAATCTTAACACTCCACTCAAGTTGGAACATGTATATCAAACATGTTCAACTTGCCTATTAGCTTTTTAAACACATTTGCTCCTAAGGCCTTGGTAAACACATCACCAATCTGCATATGAGATGGGAGATACTTGGTGATAATTTGACCATTTTGAATTTTTCTCTTATGACATGACAATCAAGCTAAGTGTGTTTTGTGTGCTCATGATACACGGGATTTGCAGTGATATGAAGAACAACCTGGTTGTCACAAAAGAGTTGTGCTGGCCCTATTGAGACTTGGAAGTCATTGAGCAAGAACCTAAGCCATGTAAGTTTACAAGTTGCAGCTGCCATTGACTTGTACTCTGCTTCAGAAGATGATCGAGAAACATTTTTTTGTTTCTTTGCCTTCCATGAGATTAAAGAGTCTCCCACAAATACATAATAACCTATAGTTGATCTTTTTGTCATAGGAAAGTTTCCCCAATTAGCATCGCAATAATATTTTAAAGTAAGACAATTGTTGGAAGAGAAAAATAATCCAAGACCTGGATTTCCTTTTATGTACTTAATAATGCGAAGAGTAGCATCCCAATGAGGCTTTCTTGGAGCATGCATAAACTGGCTTAGAATATTCACTGAGTAGGTAATGTTGAGTATTGTAATAGTAAGATAGATCGGCCGTCCTACTAGTCTTCTATAGTGAGATGGGTTTAGTAAGAGATCACCGTTTGAGTTTGTGAGCTTCAAATTAGACTCCATAGGGAAGTCAATTGGCTGAGCACCTAGAAGGCCAACATCATCAATAATTTCTATGATGTACTTTCGTTGAGATATAACAATGCCACTTTTTGATCTTGCAACTTCTAAACCAAGAAAGTATTTGAGTTGACCGAGGTCTTTCATTTGAAATTGTTGATGAAGGTACTGTTTCAGATTGTGAATGGCCTATGCATCATTTCCAATAATCACCATATCATCTACATTGATAAGAACTACTATTATGGATGTTCCTTTACTATTGATAAACAATGAATAATCAGATTAAGGTTGAATGAATCCAGCCCTCTTTATGGCTTTGGAAAACTTTGAGAACTAATTTTGAGGTGCTTGTTTCAGTCCATAAAGAGACTTATGCAGTCGATATACATGTTTCTCCCCTGTCGACAAAGGCCTGTGGTGGAGTCATGTAAACCTCTTCAGTTAAATCTCTATGAAGAAAGGCATCCGTGACATCCATTTGAAATAAAGGCCAGTTTCGAGCAGCAGTAATGGCGAGAACGCATCGAACAGTTGTCAACTTGGTAACAGGGGAAAATGTCTCATTGTAATCGAGTCCTTCTTATTGAGAGAAACCTTTGACGAAAATTCGAGCCTTGTATCAATCCACTATGCCATTAGATTTGTATTTGATACAAAAAACACATTTGCTCCCAATAGGACGATGACTAATAGGTAGGGAAACTGGGGACCATGTTTCTTGATTAGAGAGAGATGTAAGTTCAAGTTGCATGGATTCACGCCATTTTTGGATCTAAAATAGCCTGAGCATAATATTGGGGTTCAAAGACACTTGAAATATTGTTAACAAATTGGGTGTGAAAAGGTGAAAGAGAATCATAAGAAAGGAAATTAGCTAATGGATATTGAATACCTAACTTTGAGGGAGATGATGAACTTAGAGCTGTAACTGATGGCACTATACTAACTTTTCCACAATGAAAATCACGTAAAATAATTAAGGGTTGTCGAGCACAAGTACTAAGATGAAGAACATGTGAATTTGGTGACAGAGAAGTGTTGAATGGTGAATTTGATTCATTTGGTATAGGAAAAGGATCAGGTTGTAGAGGTAATGGTAAGATGGTGTCATTATCATATGTGGAGATAGTGATTGGTGAGGGATGTTTTGGAGATGTTTCAGAAGTGTGAAAAGGAAAGGTTGTTTCATGGAAAACTACGTTATGACTTGAAAAAAATGACAAGTGTGTAGATCATAAACTCGATAAGCTTTTTGGCCGGATGGATATCCTACAAAAATGCATTTATGAGCACGTGGTTCAAATTTGGCTATTGGTTGGAGATTAGTTGCATAACAAAGGCAACCAAACACTCATAAATGTGAGTAATTTGGTGGTTTGTTATAAAGTAGTTCATATAGGAACTTTTGTTTTAGTAGTAGGGTAGGAAGTCGGTTAATAAGGTAAGTTGTAGTGAGCAGACTTTCTCCCCAAAATGTTAAAGGAAGGTTTGCATCAAATCTTAAAGCTCTACCAAAATTTAAAAGATGTTTGTGTTTTTGCTCAACTACACCATTTTGTTGAGGTGTTGAGGGGAATGAACTTTGAAAGAGGATGCCAAGGCTCATGAAATAAGGTTTCATTGAGACAAATTATGATCCATTGTCACTTCTGATACATTGTTTTTGGCAATCAGATTGGGTGTTAACAAATACAATGAATGTTTTTAGTAGACTTTGTATTTTAGATTTGAACTTCATTAAAAATATCCAGGTGAAACGTGTGTAATCATCTACAATAGTCAAAAATAATGTGCACCATGATGCATTGCTGCTTTATGAGGCCCACAAACATGACAATGAATAAGATCAAAAGAGTGTAACGTTTGAATTGAACTTGAAGAAAATGGTAATCGAGTTTGTTTTGACAAAGGAAAAATTTCACATGAATGTTGAGAATCAAATATAAAAGATGGAATTATTATGCTTAAAAATTTGGAGGGAGCTTTGGATGAGTTTCCGAGACTCTTATGCCAAGTGACAATGGTGGGAGAGGTGACTTGATGAATGGAATGTTGAACTCATGTTGGTAATTATGGTGTGAGATAGTACAGACCATTAAGCTATTTCTCCATTCCAATCACCTTCTTCGATGCTAGGTCTTGCAATATACAAAATTTGGGATAAAAGTGAATGAAGCAATTTAATGCAAAGGTAAGTTGGCTTACGGAAAGTAAATTGACATGAAATGATGGAACATATAATATATTTTTAACATGCAGATTATTTGAGAGATGTGCTGAAGCAATTCCAATGATTTTTGAGTATAAGCCATTTGGTAAAGACACTTTAGAAGGCAAGAGATTATCATAGGTTAATGAGTGGGAAAAATGATTTGTGACATCGCTATCGATAATCCAACTTTTAAAAGTGGACTGAGTTGAATTATAAAATGAGCAAAAAGGTTTTGATATACCTATGTAATTTGCATGAATATGGTTGTTACCATGGCTAAAAAAGGCTTTGATTTGAGATAGCTCCTCAGGAGTGAACTGAAGTGATTGTTATGGTTTTTTTTTCTGTGCATCTTGTGATATCTCTGTATTGGTGTGATTTGTAGTAGGCTTTTTGGTTCGGTTTAGAAGCTGGACATCTTTACCATGCAGTTTGTGGCCAATTGGGAACCCTATCAAGTAAAAGCATCTTTCCATTGTATGTGTATTTCCATTATAGTAGGTACACATCAACATCCTTTTAGGACCTTGTGGTTTTGAATTAGAAGATTCCCACTGTCTGGATGAACGTTGAGTTTTGACATTCATAGCATAAACTTGATCATTTCCCTTATTTTCCATTAATCCTCTTTGTTTTTCCTCCTCACATAAGAGTGCATATGCTTTCTTGATAGTTGGTAGGGGCTGCATTAACATGATTTAACCTCTTATAGCAGAATAAGACTCATTGAGTCCTATAATAAATTGTCCTAACTTATCTCTTTCTTCTTTAGCATTTAATTCTTTTAAACCAACACATGTACTGGTTATGGACAAACTACAGATTTTGAGTTCATACTATAATGTTTTTATTTTAGTGTAATTGGTAAAAATAGAGTCTTGGTTTTGTTTTAATTCAACGATAGACCTTTGTATTTGGTAGTGATGGGAGAAGTCACCTCATGAAAAACGTTCCTACAAATCGATCTAGATTTTAGAAGGCGTCTCAACGTAGAGAACACTGTTGGCAAGATCCTCACTTAGAGAGTTGAAATCCATGACAAAACCATGTAATTACATTGTTGCCAAGCTTTATATTTGGGATCTGTTTTGCTTGGCGTGGTAATGGTGCCCTTGATGAATTCGAGCTTGTTTTTACCATTGAGATTCACCAGCATCAAACGTCTCCACATGGCATAGTTGGTCCCGTCAAGAACCTTGGAAACAAGTACCATCCCGAGATGATCAGAGGCATGGAGAAATAGAAGATCAGAAGGATCAATTGTTATGGTAGACATATTAATAAAAAAACTCTTGGTGTGTATTGGATTTTCACTAATAGGAGAATGAGGATTTTCCAAAAAAATATATTTCACAGAGACATTAGGATCAATGCTCTGATACCATGAAAAAAGTGTTGAGAAAATTCTCTATATTTCTCATGTATTCATCTTGAGAGGCAAATACAATATATATACAAGTAAATAATCATTTGCTTTAAATCACCTAAAACAAAGAAGGAAACAAATTAACTAAATTCCTACAATCAAGGATTGTTAACCCTAAAGAGAATCATATTATCAATTAGCAAGATTTGACAAGAATCAAATCTTAAGAATAAGTGTAAATATTGGGACATATAAAATGAGTTTGCAACTTCGTTGGTTACATAATAGAATATGTCTTTTATTAAAACTCTAAACAACGCGAAATATTCAAACTCAAAATTTATTAAATCTTATGCTTGACAGATCATTAGTACAATAAGGTAGTATGGAGTATGGACTATGTGAACAAAAAAATATTTAAATAATACAACAGAAGGAATATTTAAAACAATAAAGAAAAAAACATCATTATGCCACACAAATGATTATGTCTACCACTATGCAACATAATCATTTGCATGGTCCCTATATAATAATTCTTCATCCCCTCCTCAAGTTGGAGTTTGATGGATATCATACAAACCCAACTTGAACATTAATGTGCTAAATTGATGAGCTGATAAGGATTTGGTGAACATATATGCCACTTGTTCTTGTAAGAACACATGATGCGGTTTAATGAAACTTTCCTCGAAATGATTTCTAACCAAGTGATAGTCAATATCTAGGTGCTTCATTTTTTCATAGAACATTTGATTTTCTATGATGTGAATGACTGCTTTGTTGTCAAACCAGAGTGAGATATGAGTATTGAAATCAATCTTTACGTCTTTCAAAATATATGAAATCTATTGTACCTCACAGACTATTGCAGCTAAGCTACAATATTCTACTTCAGTAGAAGCTCGAGAAACATTAGTCTGCTTCTTAGTTTCCTAGGAGATGAGAGTTGGACCTAAGAAGATGCAAAAACCTGTTAAAGACTTTCTAGTGTCAAGATAAGATGCCCAATCAGCATAACTGTAAAATTGATTATGGAAGTCTATTTATGATGTAAGTGGCCATAAGGATTGACGAACCCTAAAATTTATTTGGTAAACTTGCCTGAAATATGAGAGCTCTAGCTATTTGCAAGAGATGTTTGTGTTTCCTTTCTACTACCCCATTTTGTTGAGGAGTACATAATTGTTGATGAATTATTCCATTACTAAAAAGAAATGATTGAAATTATGAATTTATGAATTTTGTACCATTGTCACTCTTTATAACTTTAACATGTTTCCCATACTGTGTATGAATCATGTTGACAAAGTTGGTAAAAAATGAATTGGTCTGGATTTTGTAGATCATGAGGTAAGTCCAGGTGACCCTTGTGTGGTCATCAACAATAGTTAAAACATAACTGGCTCCTTCAACAGAGACTTGGCCATAATGACCCTATAAGTCTAAGTGAATCAGTTCAAAAGGTTATGAGGCTCTAATATGACTAATAGGAAAAGGTAATCTTTGCTGTTTGGACTTGTAACAAACTTCATATTGATAAAAAAAATTAAATCTTGTTCTTTAAAAAAAATATTGCATTTCAAAACATCTATAGGACAGTATCCTAATCTGCTATGCCTCATTTGAGTTTTAAGAAATCTTTTTTTTATTGATAAAAACTTCATCATTACACTTCAATCCATAAGGATTTAATTTTGGAAACTCAACATTTTTAATAAAACTATTACAATTGAAATCTTGAAAACTATCAATATCTAAAACATAAAGACTTCATAGAGCTTTTCCTACTACCATAATCTCTTAAGTCTGTAGGTCCTGTAGAATACAAGTAGTTGGTGTAAAATGAAATTCCATTTAGGCAAGGTCAGTATGTTTTTGAACAGATATAAGATTAAATTTAAAACTTGGTATGTATAAGACATTTTTTAAGAAAATTTTACTAGGAAGATTAATGTCCCCTATGCTATGAACATATTTCACAGATCCATCTGGAAAATAAAATGGTGAAGGTCTTTTAGGCTTTCTTAGATTGGTAAAAAAATGTCTAACGCCTGACATGTGATTGGTGGCCCTTGAGTCCACTATCCAAGTACCATTTTTCAACAACTCAATAGTACTAGTAGCAGAACTTAAAGTACATTGAAAGGAGAAAGTGTTACTTGTAGAATTGTTGAAACGAGCAAAGTTCGCATAGTTACCATCCATAGTCATCTTGACATTGATCAACTTCATCAACTCTTGTTGAACCAGATTAGCTAAATCACCTTGTTTCTCTCATGTGACTTCATTCATATCTTCATAATCAAGTGGACTGTCAACCATATTTACCATAGCTTTGTTAGTTTCTTTCTTCTGTTGACCTTTTAATTCCTTGTATGAGTCTAGAACTCCATGAATTTTAAAACATGTATCTTTTCCATGCCCTTTCATCCTACAATGTTTATAGACCTTATTCTCATTTTCTTTCTTCTTAGCAGTAGCTCATTTCATAGAAGTTTCTTTCTTAAATTGTTTCATTCTCACTTGAGTTCTGGCTAGTAATCCAACAGCTTCAATGCTTTCATTAAAATTAACATGAACCTATCTCTGTTTTTCAACACTAAGAAGCATTGAATAAGCACGATTCATAGTTGGCAATAGATCTATTACCATAATTTGATTTCTAGTAGGGTCATAGCATTCATTTAATCCCATAAGAAATTGCATCAATCTATTCATAGAGTAGAAATATGAAATTACCTTTGCAGCTCCACATGTGTAGGGAGGTAAAGAAATAACTCAAGTAAATTTATTTCACAAGCACTTCAATTTGTCATAATATTTCACAATATAATCATTACCTTGAGATATTGAAGTAATATCTCTTTGAATATGATAAAGTAAGGGCCCATTGCTCTTACTTTATCTTTCAACTATCTCATCCCATAACTCTTTGGCTAAAGTTGTATAAAAAAAAGCTATCAACAAGGTCTTTGGATATGAAATTAAGTATCCAAGAAGTTACCATATAGTTAGTTCTTGTTTAGAGTTCATATTCTATATTTTCTTCATTAGGCATAAGAAGCCTACTATCAATGAAACCCAGCTTCAACTTGGCTCAAAGAGCAGTCTTCATATATCTGCTCCAATAATTACCTCCAGTCAGAGGTTCCATTACAAGCACCATTCCAAGATGATCTAAACTTTGGAGAAAATAAGGATCTCCGTTAGGATTATAAAATTCTTTACTTGATCTAACAATTCTGCTTGTTTCTTCAATTTGAGTTATAATATCCCCTATTCTTAGTAACAATAAGAAACTCTAATTTTTCACAGTTAATTTCCAAATGGAAACTAATATATAAGAAGTAGCAGAACAACGCTTACTTGAATTAAGAAATAAATTAGCTTTTGCATAATAGCTCTTTTTTTTTTAACTTTGAGTCTATGTAAATCTGGTCAGATTGATCGAGTCGTGGAGTTCTTTGAGCCGATGAGGATAAAAAATTCCACAACTCACACCTCTTTGGTGCACAATCTTTGCAAGGTAAGGAGGTTCCATTGTACACAGCGTGCAGTTCTTAATGAGCTTCGTGATTCAGGGTTTGCATATGAAGTAAAGAAACTTCAGTCATGTTAGAAATTATACATTAACAAGTCAAAAATCTGCATGGCTCAGTTATTGCATTTAAGATCTTGATATGTTTTTCCATAATCAAGTTCGAATCAGAAGGTCGTACTTGTGAAGCTAAAACAACATTAGTATTATCTTGTTAATGCAATTCCTGATGGAATCCTTGGAAAGCTCTAATCAAAAGGTCTTATAATAATGTCCATAGCAGATATCAACTTGAAACTTCATAAACATGAAGATTAGGTGGGTGCTTTGGAATCAATAGCTTCTTTTGAAGGTGAAGAGATAAAAAGGAGACGGATGTGGAGAAGTTGACTGAAATATTAATGACAAAATTAATTAAATTGGAAGGAATTAATGTTGCAGATGGAGACCTAAAAACTACAGAGAAGAACTGAGGTGAGCAGAGTCTAAGAATAGATAGTTGCTCTGATACCATGAACAAAAAAATATCAGAAGAGAAAAAAATTATCTGATGTATCTGCTTAATCTATTTCAATAATAAAACAGAAGGAATATTTAAAACAATAAAGAAAAAAAAAACATCATTATACAAAAATATCATTATGTCAATACATGTATCACCTATTAATTGGGATGAAAAATCTTGTTGCCAAAGTAAAGGAATCAGACGTGGTATGGAGGATGAAGTATGTGTCATATCACGTATTCTTCATAGGAATTTTTTTTATATAAACTAGTTTCTTCGAATATATTTGGTTAATTTTAAAAACATATTATTATTTTCTATATATAAATAAATACATTTATGTAAATTAATAAATAGAGAGTTTCTCGATCTCATGCATCCATGAACAAGATGCATGTAAAAGTTTCTTGATTAATAGATACAAGTATGGCGCACCATCACTAAGCGGTTTTGGGCTAAGCTCGGGCTCTGGTTGATTATAGGTTTTGAGCCGAATATGTATGAGCTGAGTCACTGTATGGCGAGCTGACAAAGGGTGGGCTATTGTGCGAACCAGAGATGGAAGGTGGACAAGCTGTTTGTGGGAGCCAAGCAATGGAGTGATAATCCATCCGTCTTTGTAGGCCTTAGGATGGAGTGATGCTTTGGCTATTTTGTGAGCTTGGGTCCATAATCCAAACATTAAGTTCCATCGTTCTGCCAGCTTGGGACAAGGTAGGAGAATTTAGTTGGTTTGTTTGGTCAACTGCCTTCTCCATGATGCCATTAATCCTCATACTTATATTGTAACCTATGATGTAGAGCACTTGTTCTCTTAAACTTATATTGTCACCAACAACAATCAAATGATTTAGCAAATATCTTGTTGTGCTGATCTAACTTTGAATTGATTGTATTCCTTTCCTCGTGGTTTAGAGTTGTCATCTTAATTGCATTATCCTTGCATTTGAATTATCTACAAGCTTTCCTTGAGGCATTACAATTCTCAAATGATGTGCTTTTACCAACGAGATGCTTAAGATAACCTGGTGCCAATGAAAAGTATATTAAGTTCTTTACTACCCTATTTCGTCTATCATAGTCTTCGTAGCAGAATTCTCTTCAAGAGGTTCTTCAAATCTTGATTCAAATGTCTTTATTTGTTATAAATTAACAAATGCAGAAATGAAACCTAAGAACAAATTTGGATTACAAAAATAAATAATAAAATGGATTAAGGTAAATTAATAAATAATATATAAATAAATAAAATACAAAGATTTAAATGATCCAAACCTTGAAAAACCTACTTCATTAGTGACAATAACTCGAGTAATCGACTAATAATCGAAAAGAGAGTATAAACATTAATATCAAAAGGCCATTTTTAACCATATCCCCTAAATGCACCAAAATCTCTCACAAATTGAAGCAACAACACCAAATCATGAATTATGACAAAATCTTTCAAAAAGCAAATACAAAAGTTACATAACAAAAGTAAGCAAAGTCTAAAATTAATCTTAGATTTCTTTGTTTTTATATCAAGAGAGCCTCCAAAAGCGTATATGACAAAATCCATATAGATGAGCAAAGTGGCATGACCTTTTTGAGGTGGCTATTGTTTGGGTGTTTCAAATCAGGGTACTCTATGTCCACAGGGTACACTTACACATATGTGAATGCGAGTAGATTTACACGGGTGTTGTATAATATATATGAGTTGTGTCACACATGAGGTGTATTAGTACATGAGAATATTTAAGTGTATGACCCAATGGGGTACCTAAGGTATAAGAATTAATAAGGGGACAAGAAGACATGAATAAGAAAGATACATGAACGAACCTCATCATGTGATAGTAATCTGATTGCAATTTAGATATGGTCATTGTAGTCGGGTGTCGACACTTGGGGATGATGGTTTCTATATATATGGACCTATGTGACCCATTATAGAAATCTACCTATATCTCTAATTTCTCTCTAAATCATGTGGTACTTTATAATTCTATCCAAACGATTAGCACCCATTATAGGGTCTTATGTTTTTTAGTTTATACTAAGAATTTGAGACCTTTCATTTAAAAAATTAAGAGAATCACGTCGTGTAATAGGAAAATTCAAATATGTCAACATGACTAGCCATTACACCATCTCTAACTCAAAAAGAAGCAAGAACCAGAACCACCTCAAGCAACCCATGCATCAAGTTCCTGGAAGTGATCCTCATGAACACGTAACTCACCATGCAACTCATATTACATAACACCATGGATTAGGGTACAATTTCATTCAGCCATCAGCTATAGAAGTTAAGAGGTTGAAGGTTACAAAGATGATCCCACATACTGCTAGTTCAATGAGCGTTAGTCTTGAGGATGCATCCTTAGAAAGAGAAATTGTGGAAAAAATCTAATAAGTTAGAGAATAGCAACAAGTTTTCATTAAATCGTAAAATGAAAATTAAGGATTTACATACACGTTTACTACAAGAGAGCTATTCAGAATGAGGTACCTCTTACCAGCGAGGTAACTCTTATCAACAAGGCACCTTATCTTAGTGAAGTGCCTCCTACCAATGCGGTACCTCATATAAAAAATGTAACGTCTCCCAGTGAAGTACCTCATATCAATAAGATGCCTCCTCCCAGTGAAGTATCTCTTATCAATATGGTACCCCCTACCAATGTGGTAGCTTATGTTAACAAGGCACTACCTCCCAATGAGGTACCTCATATCAATTTGGTAACTTTTACAAACAAGGTACCTCTTATAAACAAAGTACCTTCTCTGAGTGAGGTACCTTCTACCAACATGGTACATCATGTCAACAAGGTACCTCCTCCCAGTGAAGTACGTTTTATCAATGTGGTACCTCTTACAAATGAGGTACCTCTTACAAATGAGGTACCTCAAGTATACTCCCAAGGTCAATCTAAGGAAGAAATACATGTGTTTTTTAATTTATTATTCAAACTTTTAAAAACAAAATTAAATCTTAAACATCCTATCACGATATTTTGGTTTTTGTGTTTCCTAATATAATAACATAAAAAAATAAACATAGATATGGATTCAATAAACAATTATGCAATTTTTTAGCATTCCTAACAATGAAGTATTTATGGATATAATAATTAAGGTAATTTTTCTTGCTTATATTATTTAGGTTATTAAAGATATAAATTGATAATTTTTTATTTTCTCTTTTTTTGTATAAAAATGTCCTTAGGCGGGGTTCAAATTTTTTATTTAATATCAATTAAATAATATCCTTAAGCCGGACCTATTAATTAATTAAGTATTAAATTTAAGCTTTATTTATAAGAAAATAGAAAACTATTTAATCACAACTTTAGGAGTCAGTTAATTAGACTTTATTTAAAGTGTCCAAATTAAACCTAAGAATTTTATTATCCGAGTACTAACTTTCAAGTTTTAAAATCATTATTAAAAATATGTTATGAATACATTTTCGAATAATAGTTCTTATAAAAAACTTTTGAAATAGAGCTTCACTCTAACCACTGGGTGATTATACCAACAAATAAAAAAACAATACTTTAAATTAGATCGGATAATTAAACCTTATAATCTAATTTTCATATTTAAGTTTGTAATGAAAAATAATATATATCTATCTAACATCCTTAATATAAAATCTTAAATAAAAAAATCAATTTATTTTATAGAAATGTTTTACCTATTTAATATTTTGCAAGCATAACAACATTATTATATAATGTTTAGAAACAATTAGTCATGTTAAATTTAATCATATAGAAATAAAATATAACATATAAGAAAAAAACATAAAAATAACTATAAAAAATTCATTTTAAAATTATACCTCAAAAGAATTCTTATAGAATTTTGACTCTAATTTTGTTTCTGGAAAACCTCCAAATGAATTTTCATTTCCGTTTATTGAATAAAGAGCAAGAAATTTACAAACACAAAACTAATTCTTCTCAAAAAGAGAATAACTTTAAAACTAAAAAAACTAAGAAAATTTTCTAGAGAGAGAAAGATCAGAGAAAAAATGGGTTTTTTTTACAATGGGGGAGAGTGGCCTTATATAGG
This sequence comes from Hippophae rhamnoides, assembly GCA_033030585.1. NCBI lineage: Eukaryota > Viridiplantae > Streptophyta > Magnoliopsida > Rosales > Elaeagnaceae > Hippophae > Hippophae rhamnoides. The sequence goes on along the minus strand of CM065437.1, from coordinate 21,607,554 downwards.
TGAGGAAAAGGCTAAAAAGGTAGAAAAATATCACAAAAATTGATCTTGGACGCATTTGCACAAAAAATGGCACACGTGTATGGGCGCTGGCATTGGTAGGGACAAGCTCTGACACAACATAGGTGTGCATGAGGATAGGCACTAACACGACATAAGCACACTTGAGGACTACCGCTGACACAACATAGACATGAATCAGGACTACCGGTAGCTTGGATATCGATGTTGGCATGGATATCGACGTGATGTGCATGACTATGAGCGTGATAGGCATGGTTGCACGCGTGACTGGGCACTTTTGTCCATTTCTCAATTTTCTCATTTTTTTGAATTTTTCTCATTTTTTTCTCAACATATTTGTGATGTATTACCTCCAATGCTATTCTACAAATCTTTAAATTATTTTTGAAGCAAAAATACCTAGAAAAAAAATATCTGTGATTCGAAAAATACAAATTTAAATAAAAATATGAAAAAATCGTATAAATATAATGGAACGTCTTCAATGTGCCTCTCCACCCTTGCTTTTGGCACCCACCAAGGGTGGTAGCCTTGTCTACTTGGGATGTAGGCATAAAAGGCATGTATGGAAATGCCTAGCCTAAGGAAGAAGAAGATTCATTATTGAAGAACAAATCTCACAAAAAAATATTGCAATAAATTCCTAGTATGGAGGAGGAGGTCTAATGGACCCTCCCTACTAGGGATGAGGGTATGAGGCATACGACCCATCCTAAGAAAGAGTTATGAGTTTACAAATGTGAACCTACTCTTCGGGTCGAATAGGGTAAGTGAAAAATTGATTTTCCTACTTATCTTTATCACAAATCTTGCAAAATAAAATAACATAATAACCCCCCTAGTATGAAGGAGGAGGCCAAATGGACCCTCCATTGAGGATGTTGGTATAAGAGGCATATGGTCCATTCTAAGAAAAAGGTTATAAGTTTAGAAATGTGAACCTCTTCTTTGGTTCAAAAAGGATAAGTGAAGAATTTATTTTTTCACTTATCCCTATCACTTTTTTTGTGAATAAAATAATGTGATAACCCCTTAGTATGAAAGAGGAGGGCAAATGGATCCCCCAATAAGGGATGCGGGTATAAGATGCATATAGCCTATCATAAGAAAGGATCGTGAGTTTACAAGTATGAACCTCCTCTTTGGGTCAAAAAAGATAAGTGAAGAATGGATTTTCCTACTTATCCCTATCACATGTCTCGTAAATAAAATAACGTGATAACCCCTAGTATGGAAGAGAAAGCCAAATGGACCTTACACTTAGGACCTAAGTATAAGAGGTGTATTTTCTATTTTAAGTAAGAGTCTTGAGTTCATGTGAACCTCCTCTTAAAAATAAACTAGAAGCGATGACCCTAAGTATGGAGAAGGAGACCAAATGGTCCCCTAGTAATGCAAGACATGGAAAAGCTTTTCAACTACATAGTAAATGTCATGGAGAAAGACATGGCAGTTGAATTATTGCATATGAGAATCAGTCACATGGGTGAAAAATGTATGAAAAGTCTAACTAGGAATAAGATACTACCCGAAATGGATGAAGTACATTTGGAGAAATGTGTTAATTGTCTAGTAGGAAAGCAAAACAAAGTTGCTTTCAAGAGTTCCCCTCATTCCAGAATGAATAATATTTTAGACCTAATTCATTTATATTTGTGTGGACCAATTCCAAAGTCACTTGGTGGTGCTCAATACTTTGTGACTTTCATTGATGATCATTCAATGAAGAAATGAGTATATCTTTTGAAGACAAAGGATCTAGTGATAGATGTCTTCAAAAAATTTTATGCCTCAATTGAGAGACAGATTGGGAAGAAGTTGAAGTAAATTCGGACAGACAATGGTGGAGAATATACAAGACATTTTCATACTTACTACAAAAAGCATGGTATTAGGCATCAGATAACACTTCCAAAGACACTGCAGTTGAATGGATTAGCTAAGAGGATGAACAAAAATTTAATGGAGAGAGTCAGATGTCTACTCTCATAAGAAAAGTTGCCTAAAATATTCTAAGGTGAAGCCATACTCATAGTTGCACATGTGTTTAATTTTTCACCTTGTATTCCTTTTAAGATAGATGTTCTAGATAAAGTGTGGTTAGAAAAGGATGTTTCCTATGATCATCTGTGGATGTTTGGCTGAAAAGTATTTATTCATATCCCCAAGGATGAGAGATCCAAACTTGATGCTAAGACAAGACAATGTATTTTATTGGCTATGGTCAAGATCAATTTGGTTATAGATTTTATGATCTAGTTGAAAAGAGACTTGTCAGGAGCCGTGATGCTGTATTTTTTTTAAGATGAGACCATTAAAGATATTGTCAAAATGAAGAAGAATGTTCCTAATTCCAATGGTGAATCATTGGATTTGGAATTACTTCTTCCAATATCAGTGCCAAGACAAGTTGGAGATGAAGACCAGGTTTATCCACCTAATAAAGATGATGCTCCCATAGAAGTTGGTTTTGAAGATGAGGGAGATGATGATGTTTATTATCAAACACCAACACCTACGTCTTCTCCTATTCCACTAAGAAGAAGTGATAGATTAAGATGACCATCTAACCATCTACCACATATCCTCTAGATAAGTATGTAACTTTTACTCATGGGGGATGAGATGATGATTCCAAACAAAAATGGATTGAAGTTATGCAAGATGATATGAAGTCCTTGCATTAGTGCAAAAATTTTAAGAAGATGAAGCTACCCATAGGGAATAGGGCTTTGAAAAATAAATGGGTGTTTAGGGTAAAGCATGAAGAACATAGTTCCAATCCACGATACTAAGCTAGATTAGTTGTCAAAGGATTCAACCAAAGAAAAGGAGTTGAATTTGACGAGATTTTCTCACAAGTTGTGAAAATAACATCCAACAATACTATGTTGGGGTTAGCAGTAAGTCTTGACTTGGAGGTTGACTTGGAAAAAGAGATATATATGGAGCAACCCGAGGGTTTCAAGTAAAAGGGAAAAAAGATTAAGTTTGAAAATTGAAGAAAATTATCTACAAGAAGTTTGAGTCTATTATGTGGGAGCAAGGCTACAAAAAGACTACTTTAAACCATTGTGTTTTTGTGTAGAAATTCTATGATGATGACTTCATTATTATTTTTCTCTATGTGGATGATATGTTGATTATTGGCTGGAATATTTCTAGAATCAACAACTTGAGAAGGCAGTTGAGTAAGTCTTTTGCCATGAAAGACTTAGGGCCAATAAAGCAGATTCTTGGCATTAGTATTATAAGAGACAGAGGCACCAAGAAATTATGGTTGTCACAAGAGAAGTATATTGAGAAAGTACTTTAGAGATTTCATATGGACAAGCCTAAAGCAATTAGTTGTCCTCTTGCTAATCACTTTAAGTAAGTTCTATGCAGAGCTCTTCTACAGAAAAAGAGAAGGAAGAGATGGAAAAAGGTTCCATATGTTTCAGCAGTTGGAAGTCTGATGTATGACATGATTTGCACACGACCAGATATTACTCATGCAGTTAGAGTTGTGAGTAGATTCCTTTCAAATCCAGGAAAGGAACATTGGGCTACAACGAAATGGATTTTCAAGTATCTTTGAGGTTCTTCCAAAATATGCCTATGTTTTGGAAATAACAAACCTATGTTAGTTGGATACACAGATGCATATATGGTTGGCGATGTGGATTCTAGAAAATTCATTTTAGGTTACCTGATCACATTTGTAAGGGAAACTATGTCATGGTAGTCAAAGTTATAAAAATTTATTGTACTGTCCACTATAGAAGCAGAGTTTATAGCAGCAACATAAGCATGTAATGAGTTGCTATGGATGAATTTTTTTTTAAAGAACTTGGGTTGCAACAAGACAGTTACCAGTTATTTGTTGATAGTCAGAGTGCTATCCACCTTAGAAAGAATGTCTCCTTTCATTCGAGATCAAAATATATTGATGTGAGATATCACTGGATTAGGGATGTAATGGAGAAGAAGTTACTACAGGTTGAGAAGATCCACCATATAGAGGAAAATAGATCAAACATGTTGACGAAAATTTTTCCTAGATAGAATTTTGAATACTGTCGTTTAGCTTTTGGATTGGTGGAGCCCTCCATGTAGTCGGGAGAGAGAGATTTATAGGTCCTGCCACATGGAAGGGGAAGAAAATAAAAATGTTAAGTGCAACCACATTTGACAAATGCATCAAATATTTTTGTGGCTAAAATTTGGCTAGATATATGGCCAATTTTTGGCCACATAAGGGATAAGTAATTTTTCCTTAGAGATACACACCAAAAGAAGAAAAACAAAACAAAGCCAAATGAACAATTTCCGTTGATAAAAAATAGTGTTGTGTGTGTGAGAATGTATGAGAGAGTATTTTAGAAAAAAATATTTGGGATATTTTTCTAAAAGATGAGTGATAAAATAGTGAGTTGGGAAAATACTTATGTATCACTATTTTGTATCTATCTCAATTTGCACCCATTAATTTTATTAGTGAAAGAAATATTTTTTTGAGTTTGTCCCCTGGACATAGGACATAGCCCAAATTAAATGATGAATCACGTTAAAATTGTTAGTATCATTATTTTACTATGTTGAATTTATTTCATTTTTACTCGTTCTGTCCTAACACTTTAAACTTCCAAAAATTTTAAGTCGAGGCTTTCTTTCCTCTATTAGTAAAGTAGCACAGTATTTTGATTTTAAAAATGTGTTTATTAGTTCTTTTAATTATAAAATGTATATTTATAAAAAAAGAGATCATATTCAACAAAAAAAATTACAAACATAATCGGTGAGTATTATCTTTTTTTTATCTTAACTTTATTAGATATTTTGATAATTTTTATTTTTTAAAATAAATTTAAAATTATCAAATATCTCTTTTTGATATTATTTTTATAAATAAAAGGATTAGATATCATGTTCTTAAAATTAAAATATTAAATAATATATTTTTTTTATAAATAAAAGGATAAATATATCCTTTTATCTTATTCATAACAACAATTCAAATTTGATGAGTTCGGAAACATGTGCTGGGATTTCAGCTGGTACGACTTAAAGCGAGTATTGTTTCAACCATAACTTTGAATGCTATGTATATAGAATAAATAAAATTACAGTGTAAATCTTTTAGATGAGATAATTTATATCAATTATTTTTATTATACATTGTGTAATTTAATATTTTTTATATTTTATATTACTTTAAAATAATATTTTAATTAAAAATTTATTAAAATAATATATTTTTTCCTTTAATTGATTTTTTTATAAAATTAAAGAAATAAATTACACCACATATAATCTAAAAAAATCAAATAACACAGATAACTTAATATAATAAACATCGACAACATGGATTCTAAAAAAATAACATGTATAAAAGAGTGGCTCAAATTAAGACAACATTTGTGGATACAAAATTTGATGAATCTTTGTGTTACGGCTATGAATCAATTTGTGTGTAATAATGTTTTTCGTGTGGGAAATGTTTTTTGCATTATTGAGGCACACCAATGGAGAAAAGCAAATGTAAGTTAAAAAAAATTCTTTCCATTAAAAATAGTACTGTGTGTGAGAGAGAATATTATAAAAAAATATTTATAATATTTTTTCTAAAAAAAGAGTAACAAAATAAAGAGTTTAAAAAACACATGTTTGTTATTATTTTAAGTTTATATCAATTTATTATATTGTCTCTCATTTTATACTCATTAATTTTATTAACGGAATAAAATATTTTTCAAAATTTATTTCATAAATGTAACTCACGTTAAAAATAAACCACCTAATGTTATTATTTTATTTTATTAAATTTATTTTATTTTTAACCATTTTATCTCACACAATTATTAGTAAAACTATAACAGAGAGAACGAAGATGAATCTTGGAAGCACAAAACAATGATGCTTCTTCTATCATTACTTCTCTTTATATATAGCTGCTACAAGACAAAATTCCAATGTACATCTATGCCACCTACTTCAGGATTAGTTACAAAATTGTGTGCCAAAACTTACTTCCTTAACCATATTCCCTAACCATCTAACAGTCAGGAAAGGAGCTTCTACTAGTAGTTATAACTGTACCTAACCTCTCTAATCACATGCTTAGTGGTAGTTTAGTCTACTTTAACGTATACAGACCATAAGGTAAGATCTACTAGTACGTAATTTAGCTTAACTTTTCTTCTTCTTCTTCTTCTTTTTAAAAAAAAAAAGCAAAACGGCTACAAAACCTGTCCCAGCTAAAGTTACAAACCACCTAGTAGAATGACATAGTTCCAAGTTTACACTGAAACAGCTAGAGTAGGTTCGAATTTCGTCCATTGCAAATAGGCGTGTGGCATAATATATTAATATTTTAAAATATTTTTTTTAATAAGTTAGGCTATTATATGATATAAATAATGTTGAAACAAGTTTGTTAATAACATTACTGAAACAATATTACCGAAAAAACTGGTATGAACTGCTTGGGTTGAGTCTCGCTCTCTTTAAGACGTTTCGCGACTCTGCTTAAATTTGTACAAGCAAACACAACCCCGTCGTCCCGAGGATAAAACAGCCCAGAATCTTTTTTCTCTGTCTCGAAACTTCACTGCACAAATGAAGATCGGAATGTTACACCTGAAAAAATATTTTGCTCGGAAAACTGAAAAAATAACTTAGAATTGCAGAGAGAATTGTTTGTAGTGAGATGAGTTTGCAGAGATTGTTGTGATAAAACTGAGAGCTGAGGCCCTCTTTTTATAAGTTTTAGAAACCGCGTGGTAATTATGATAATAATGGTAATATCTGGGAATTAAGAGCGTAACGACCATTTTGAGTAATGAAGAGTAACGATCATTTAAATAATGTAAGAGTAACGGCCATTCTAAGTAATGAAGAGTAACGATCATTTAAATAATATAAGAGTAACGAACATTCTAAGTAATGAAGAGTAACGACCTTTCCACAAAAGTGGGTGTCCCTTAGGGTCCAATCTGAATAGCTAATTTTTCACTATTCATACTTCTTTTAAATAATGTAAAAAAATAACATGAGATAAAGATTTATAATTTTTTATTAACTTCATTTTTTTCAACAATCATTTTTTATAAAGTTCATCTTGTCCCACGAGTAAAATTATACATAATGTGTAATTTCCACTTTAAATACATCCAATTATACTTTAATTAGACATAAAAAAAATGAATGAGAATTAAAGTAGAGATATGTAATTAATGATTTACGTATAAATTAATAAACCATGGGTAAAATCTGAAAGAAAGAAAATTAAATAAATAAATAGGAATGAAATTTATTCATACCGAACTTGAACTTTTTTTTGTGTTAAATTCATATAGATTTATTAAATATATTCTTACATAACCCCCTGCAAGACCGTAACTACTTGCTAATTTGACAAGCAAACGAATAAGAACAGTATTTTCTAAAAAACATTATTTCAGCCACAATTTATATTTTATTTTATTATCCTGTATAAATATAAATAAGCATGATTTAGATTCTTATTTTCAAAAGAATAATTCATTAATGATATATTTATTGAATATTATAGTAATATAATAAGATATAATTAATTATATCAATAAAATTAATATTTTATAAATTTTTATTATGATAATAAAAAAATAATTATAGTAATATTTTTAGCTTATAGTTAGGTGGATAAATTCTTAAAATCAGTGCAGAGTTCTTGGCAAACGCGAAAACATTCAAGCAATGCAGGCCCACCACAGTTGTGCTTTTTGAAACAATCGTCAGTGCATTCTTTGTAGCATTTATAATCAACAGACCTGCCGTCCGATTTGGAATTAAGAGCAGAGACATAGGCTGAGAATTTATATATGTCAATTATAAAAAATATAATCAACAATATTACAAGTGTTTTCACATTTCTATTATCATACCCTTCCATAGCTTGCCTTCTTTTTTCTTTTTCTCTTTTAAACTTTGTACTTTCTTTTTTATATGAATCATATATAGGTGTTGGTTAATATTTATATACTGTGTCAATTTGTGTCTCTGCTTTGTGAATTGTGATAAAGCAAATTGCTGAAGAAATTACTAGAGAGATGAGTAAGTATGAACCTTTTTACTTTAAATCTGATTATGACTAATTTTATTGACATAGGAATTTAACTTAATGAGAAAACTAACTTTTGGTAAACCATGATGGTTCATCTAATTCCCCCTTGACTCTTGGCATTATCTAATTATTTTTAAGTTGTTATAATATTAATATCAATGATGATGATGATAACAATAATGTTTTTTTAGTTTTAAATGATAGGTATGATTTTTGGGATACTTAGTAATTGTAAATAATTAAATATGTAGTTATTCGTAAAAATATTAAGATTTTTTTTTCAAAAATAATCGTTACCGATAAGACGTATAACATAGATAGTTATTATAATACTGAAATTATGATTAATCAAAATTAAACAAATATTAATATTATTATTTTATATACATATAATTACATAAAAATATATAATTTTAATAATAAAATACACAATGCTTTGTATAATTAAATTAATTTTTATTTATTGTTACTTTATATATTTTTTATTTTACATAATATAATAAATGTTAAAAAAATATTTTCAATATTTTAAATAATATAATAAAGTAAGAATTAACTTAACACTTAATTTTTTAAACTAAATATATTTTTCAATAAATGTTAAAAAATAATAAACGTGATTAAACCGTAAAAAAAATACTACTAATTCATAACTGATAGATATTAACCGAATGTATTCAAAACTAATACGAAATTATTATAGTTATTAACATTACCGTCGTACATATACAAAGTTATTCCGTCTATTTTTTCATATCTTCGTATCTAACTTTAGCATCGGAGGATCTTTGGTAGATATGTCACCAAAATCGTACAAATTTTATGTTAAAATTTCATTAACCTTTATTATTGAATGTATGTATATATACACATTTTAATTATAGAAGGATGATAGTAAATATTTTATAATTATTTTAAAAATAATATTTAGATTGTTTATTTTTTTTATAATAATTTAGTTTTATTATTAGAAAATGACATCATAAAAAAATGACCATTATTTATATTTTTATTTATTTATTTAATTTTTTTATTCAATTCTTTCGATCCCATCTTAATTAAGTAAAAACAATTTCAATCTAATGCAGTTGAAAAAATAAAATAAAAAAATTAACTTTATTTCTATACAATCAATTTTTAATAATAATAGAAATAAATTATTACCCCAAAAAAGTATAGAACTTAAAAATAATTTTTCCAGTAAAGAAATGACCCTAAAGGTATTTTTCTATATTAATTTTATTGGTATCACCATATTATAAAATAATCCCACTTCGTTCATGTGAATTGTATACACTCTTAGCCATTAATTTACATGGCATCTCAAATTATATAAGGGTGATTTATATAATTGGGTTCCTCACCATTACACAATTCAAAAGAATCATTTAATTTTTCTAATTATCAGGAAATCAGTTTACCCGTTAATACAAAACTAACAGAAGCATACACTTAAAAAGCAATGTTAGGCTAATAATATATCCTAATTAGGAGTGTACAAAAAATCCGATCAATCCGATAAATTCGATCCGATCCGTTGATTTTTCATCCGATCCGATCCAATCCGATGGTCGGATCGGATGGAGATTTTTTCCATCCGTTAAGTGCGGATCGGATGGCGGATTTTATTACGATTCATCCGATCCGATCCGATCCGACCGAAATTAATTATATATATTTATTAAATTAAATATATATAAATAATTAATATATATTTATTTAATTTTTTAATGTTTTTTTTAAATCAAATAATTTTATGTTATGATTTATGTAAAAATTTAAAAAAATTATTTAAAAATACAAAAAATAGAGTTAATTAAATTTATTGGTCGGATTGATCGGATTGATCGGATGTCATCCGAATAGTTTACGGATCGGATTGAGCGGATGTAAGAAGTGATCGGATCGGTTGCGGATTAGGATGTTTCAATCCGAGCGGATGGTCGGATCGGATCGGATGACAGTAAAATCAACGGTTTCGATCCGATGAACACCCCTAATCCTAATGTATTCAATTAGTGTGTCAGCGAGCTTGTTACAAGTCAGTTTGTATAGCATTGTATACGAGTACTAAGTTTGTACGTTATAGATACTTCTATAAATAGCACTAGGCAATATTATTGTAAGTTAATATGTTAAATTCAATTTCATAAATAAGGGTAATCATGTTGGAAACGAAACACTCACATAAATAATTTTTATTCAAACTCAAAGAAATATTACAAAAATATCCTCACTCAAAATACAAGATACAACTCACTTTTATTTTATTTAGGCTTTGCTTCCTCACTCTCTTAGATGATCTTAATTTTTCTATTGATTCCAAATGATACTAGAGAAGTTCTATTTATAGGCTTCCAAAACACTTCTCTACACCTCACAACCACTCATTAAATTACTTCTTCAACTACTTACATTAATTAGTCTACACCTACAAAATACTAACCATACCTACTTGTATTTATTAGTCTCACTCTTATTATTTCTCCAACTACTTACATTAATTAGTCTCACACATACAAAATACTAAGATAATCTAAAAGTAATAATAAGTGAATAATAAATCAAGTTTATGATCCAACACCCCTTAAACTTGATCTTGTGACCCCTAGTAAGTTCCTTAATCTTATGAAGTCTTCGCTTGTTAGTGGCTTGGTAAAAATATCGGCAACTTGATCTTGTGACTTCACATATTCAACTTGCACATCCTTTCTTGCAACACACTCCCTTATATAGTGGTAGCGAATATCGATGTGCTTGCTTCGATTATGGAATACTGGATTCTTTGCTAAGGTAATGGCTGACTTGTTGTCGACATAAACCTTAGTTGGATCTTCTTGTATCAAGCCTATCTTCTTTGATAAATTTCTAAGCTAAATTGCATGACAAGCGCATGAGGTAGCATCAACATATTTTGCTTCACAAGTGGACAATGTGACAATAGGTTGTTTCTTTGACATCCATGTAAAAACAGTATCTTCCATGAAAAATACGAATTTAGTAGTGCTTCTTAGATTATATATGTCTCCACCCCAATCACTATCGTTATATCCAATAAGCTTGTAATCATTATAAACTGAATATAACAAGCCAAAGTCAATTGTACCTTTTAGATAGCGAAGAATTCTCTTTGCGGCTTTAAAATAGGTGGTTATTAGAGATTCCATGTAACAACTAACCAATCCAACTACGTGAAGAATATCGAGCCTTATGCAAGTTAGATAGCGTAGACTTCCTACCAAACTTTTGAAGAATATTGATTATACACTTTCACATTCCTCATGTTTGAACATCTTGATTCCATATTCCGTCGGCATACTTATCGGCTTACAATTCTCCATCTTGAACTTCTTCAAGATCTCCTTTGCATAGCTTTCCTATGAAATGAAAATTCCATCCTTTTGTTTCTTAACTTCAATGCCAAGGTAGTATGCCATGAGCCCTATGTATTTCATCTCGAATTCCTTCGCCACAACTTCCTTGAATTCATTGAACATGCTTGGATTGCTTCCGATGAAGATCAAATCGTCCACGTAGAGGCACATGATCAAAATATCTCCATCTTTGATCTTGATATATAGAGCGTGCTCGTAGGGACATTTTTTGAAGCCATTCTCTTAGAAGTACTTGTTCATTGGACTATTCCATGCCCTTGGTGCTTATTTTAACCCATAAAGAGCCTTCTTTAACTTCAACACCTTATCTTCATGGATTTTTACTTTATAGCCTGATGGTTGTTGAATGTATACTTCCTCTTCAAGAACTCCATTTAAGAAGGTAGATTTTATATACATTTGATGTATCTTTCACTTGTTTTAAGCTGCCAAAGAAATGATTAGTCTAATAGTCTCCAATCGAGCAACATGAGTAAATACCTCATCATAATCAATTCTAGCCTTTTGACTATAGCCTTTAGAAACTAGGCTCGCCTTGTGCCTTTCAATCTCTCCTTTAGCATTTTGCTTTGTTTTGTACACCCATTTGACACCTATCACTTTATGTCCCTTGGGAAGTGAGGTGGGTTCTCATATGTCATTCTTCTCGATGGCCTTGATTTCTTCATCTATCGCATCTCTCCACTTCTTTTCTTGTACTACTTCTTGAAAACTAAATGGTTCACAATCAACAAACAAACAAAATAATGTAAGGTTATCTTGTCGTTCGGTTACCTCATAGATATCTCTAAGACTTCGTGTGAGTGACACAACTCTTTCATCTTGACTTTCACTTGATGGTTATGAAGGTGATAAGTCTCCTTGAGTGGTTTATGTTGGTGAAATGGGTAGAGTTTTAAGCTCTTGTTGAGTTTCACCTAGTTGATCCCTCATTGTCTACTTATCTTTTTCAAACCGAAGAAAGAAATTGAAGTCATTTGTATGAGAGTTAAAATCTCATTCTCCTTTTTTCGTTGAATACCACATCTTGACTAATCAAAATCTTCTTATTGTCTGGATTGTACAATTCGTAGCCCTTCGAATTGGAATCATAGCCGATAAAGATAAAACTCTCACTTTTATCATCAAACTTTGTTTTTTTCTCGTTTGGAACATGAACATGGGCTATACTTCCAAATATTCTCATATGGGAAATGCTAGGCTTTCTTCCTCTCCATACCTATTACGGTGTATTTCCCCATACACTTCTTGTTAGAGATCGGTTTGACAAATATACTGCACACACCACTACTTCTGCCCAAAATTTCTTAAGTAGTTTCTTACTTTTGAGCATGCTTCGTGCCATGTCGAGGATTGTTCTATTCTTTCTTTCTTCCATGTCATTCTGCTGGGGGGATCTAGGAACTGTCATTGGTCAACGAATTCCATTTGCTTCACAGAATTCTTGAAACTCCCTGGATGTAAATTGTCCACCTCGATCAGATGTCATGCTTTGATTTTTCTACCGCTTTCTCTCTCCACTGTAGCTTTGAACTTCTTGAAGCCTTCAAAAACTTCTAACTTTTGTTTCAAGAAATATACCCAAGTTTTTCTTGAAAAATCATCAATGAAAAGAAGAAAATAATTACTATTACAAAAAGAGCTTGGCTTGATCGGACCACACACATAGGTATGGATGTGCTCGAAGGGATTCTTGGCTCTTGACTCTGACTCTGACTCTTTTGGAAAGCTTTTCCTGAATTGCTTCCCAACTGGACACCTTTCACAAAGCTAGTGAGGATGGTTTATGCGAGGTAGTCCCTTCACCATATCCTTCTTAGATAGCAACTCTATACCTTCAAAATTAAGATACCCAAATCGAAGATGCCAAAGCCATGATGCATCTTTGCAACAACCTTTCAGGCACTTTGCAACATCAATTTGTATGTTGATCATGAACATTCTATTTTTTTGTCATCGACACTTTAGTAATGAAGCTATTCTTATAATCTATTATAGAAAGATTATAATCATTCATGTGAATATCATAACCTTTCTCTAACAGTTTTCCTAAAATCAAGATGTTACTTTTCATATTGGGCACATAGTAGACATCGGAAATAAATTAATGTGAACCATCTTTCAAACGGATAAGGATGTTACCTTTCCCTTTCACTACTATTGTGGAATCATCTCCAAATGAAAGATTTCTTCTTATTGACTCATCTAGCTCCAGGAATGATAATTGTATTTTATATAGTTATTTTCACCAATTTTATTAATTATAATTGCTATGTTCTCTCTATTTTTAGTTAATTTTAGTTTAATTAATTAGTATTTACTGTTTTTTATATATTTTAAGAAAATTAAATAGTTTGTATCGAAAACGTTTTTAATGGCAAATTTTTGTCCAAAAATATAATTTCAAATAAAAGAGTGATTAATTGCAATTTATAAAAGTTGAAAATATAATTTAAATTAAAATCGGGGCTTAATTTTAAATATTAAAAGTTTAAAATTTAATTTAAATTACAAAGAGGGTTGTATTGCAATTAAACAAAGTTTAAAATGTAATTTGAAATATATTTGTGGGTGAAAATATAATTAATAAAAGATAATTTTCTTCGCAGGAGGGAAATTCCACGCGTCATCTTGGACCGTCAGATCAACGCATAAACGGTTCGGATGCGCGCGTGCTTTTCAAACCTGACCAAGGAGATTGGGTGTAGGGATTTCCTCCATCGCGCGGCTCGGTGCCCGAGTGGGGCCCACCTGCCGCGTAGGCCGGCGTGCAGCGTGGGACCCACCCGTCTGACGCCGTGCAGTCCTATCCCCCACCTTCGTGCGCCCATTTCCCGTGCGGTCAATCCACGTGCACCCGGTTATTCCACGAACCATAATCTGCCACGTGTCCCACTTAATTTTGAAGCAAATCATGTTCCAACACGTGGCAAGTTACAATGAACGCGAAAGCACAGGATCAAGTCCCTGTTCCAGCCGTTGCCGCACTTTCTCGGCGCCCCAATCCCGTGCTTCAGTTTCTGCGTGCGCCCATTCCGTGCAACAAATGAGGTTATGCCACGTGTCCAACTACTTATTTCAGCGAATCATATCGTGACATGTGGCATAATTTATTGAAAAGAAAAACAGAAACGCACGGTGCGCCCACTCACATTAGCCACGTTTTCGATTCCATTTTCGATACAATTTTGTCCCCCCACGCTTTTTAATTTATTATTTTCCCCACACTTCATTGTCCCCCGCGTGTATTAAATTTAAATATTTTTGATGTATTTTTGTAACTATAAATAGGTGATAAGATGATAGAGTTAAGGAGTTTTTTTTTGTTTTTATAATTTTTGTGTTGTTCGATTTTGGACTGCAGAACACGTAGAAGCCATTTTTTGGCTTTTGTTGTGTTCTGCATGTGCCAAATATTTGCCATTATAGATGTTTTAATTTTCTTTCTTCTTCTTCTAATTTTTCTGAATGTGTTGTAATTTTTATTTTAATTTAGTGAAGTAATTTAATTTTTCTAGGGTTGCTTTTGATCTAAATTTATGAAACTTTGATTTTAATGATTTTTGATAGATTTATAAGACGTTCGATTTGTTCATTCTATTTTGTGCTTAATGCTTTTTGATTATTTACGAATCTTATCAAAACAATTTGTGGCACATAAATAAACTTGGAAGAGGCATTTGTGTGTGTATTGCTCATAAATAGAATGACATGTATGATGAAGGATAGGAATATACCCTAATTGTATGTGTGATCTTTTGAAAACTTAGAACGTAATGAATCTTGGTGAATTTAATTCTCATAGAGATATAGTGAATTAATTTAACGAGGTGTGTCTATACGGAGCTCGGAAGAGATGTATGGATAAAAATAGAAGTTTTCGGTTGACAAATTAAATGTACTAAAAAATATAAATCAAAAGAAAATAACACGATTTGAGTGGATTAGTTTAGTAAAAAATTGCAATCCTAGATTTATTTTATTTTATTTTTAAACCTTTTTCTTAATATGTTAACATCAACGATTATTTTGGATAAAATCAGAGAGATACAATTTTAGTACTCAACAAACTGTAGTAACAAATCTCCGTGGGAACGATCTTTACTTACAAATCTTATTACTTGTGACCGTGTATACTTGCACGATTTTCTGTGTGTTGTAAAATACACAACAACGAACATGTCTTTCCTTGCATACATGTGATTGCTTGCACCACTGTTAAGATACCAGGAATTTTTTTGGCCACCATCAATTTCCTATCGTTTTAGAAGAAGAGTTTCTTTGCCATTAGTCTTCTCCCCTATATAGTTGGCCTTCTCCTCAATTTTTTTGTTAAGAGCTCTACATTTTGAAGCATAATGTCCAAACTTCTAACCATTATAACATCGAACTTGAGATTTGTCATATCTTGAGTTTAGATTAATTCTTCCACTACCTCATGTTGAGCTTTCTCTTTTCGCATAGTTGTTTTCGGAATTTTTGTTGTTGTAATTATAACCTCATCCATAACCACGACTTCCACCTCGTCCACGACCTCCACCTCTACCTCGGCCACATTGGTTTCTAACATTTCCTTGGCTTTCATGTATATCCTTGAGTTACAACTTGAGTAATTTCTCAATAAACCTTTTCTTTTTCTTATGCTTCTCTTCGTATGCTTACAATGATCCTTGGAGCTGCTCGATTGTTATTTCTTCCAAGTATTTAGTTTCTTCAATTGTCACGATGATGTGCTCAAATTTAGGATCCAACGAAAGAAGCATCTTCTCTATTATTTGCACATCGTCTAAATTTTCACCATTTATTTTTAATTGATTAGAAAAAACAACTACTTTTGAGAAATAATTTGAAATAGACTCAGATAGTTTCATGTGTAAGGATTAAAATTCACCTCTTAATGTTTGGAGATGAACCTTCTTCACCTTTTCGACTCCTTTGTATGAGGTTTGTAGCTTCTCCCATGCTTCCTTGGAAGAGCTTGCACTCAAAATATTTTCAAAGCCATCATCATCTAATGCTTGGTAGATAAGGTAGAGAGCCTTCTTGTCTCTCTTTCCTGAATTCTTCAAAGCTGTGTTTTGATAAGGTGCAAGAGCATCATCATCCGCAGGCTTGTTATAGTCTTTCTCTATGATATCCCATATATCTTGTGATCTAAGAAGTGCCTTTATTTTGATACTCCAATTATCATAGTTGTTGTTATTGAGTATCGAGACTTGGAATGGTGCCATACCATTTTCCATATCTCTTAATATGATGAGAATTTTCAAAATCCGATCACATGGATGAATCTAGAACACCGAAAAACCTTGGAAGGAACTTAAAAAAAATCAATTTTTTTTGTTAATGGCACCAACTCGGTGAGTCAACTCTATTTCTCGCAGCACTATTTTGAAGGACCATTAATAACTATATTTTATATAGTTATTTTCATCAATTTTAGTAATGATAATTGCTATGTTCTATTAATATTTAGTTAATTTTTGTTAAATAAATTAATATTTTCCTTTTATGTGCTAAAAATACATTTTTAATAAAATTAAATAATTTGTATCGAAAATGTACTTAATTTCATATTTCTGCCCACAAATATAATTTATGATAATATACTTTCTTAATTACAATTTATAAAAATCGAAAATATAATTTAAATTAAATTTGGGCTTAATTATAATTATTAAAAGTTTAAAAATTTAATTTAAAATTAACAAAGGGCTTAACTGTAATTTAAGAAAGTGCAAAATGTAATTTGGATTAATTTTGTGGGTCAAAATATAATTAATAAAAGTTTGAATTTTCTGCGCAAGAAAAGAATCGCACTCGCACAAATCACGACGTTCATCACGCACCGTTCGATCATCAATTCAACGGTCCAAATTTGGCGAGTACAACCAGACGAGGCAAAATCGCGTGTAGAATCTTGTGGCTTTCACATGTCGATGGGGCGATTTAAAAACGGCAAGCATCGCCAATTCATAAATCCTTTGGTTTTAATATTTGTAAAACTCTCGCAAGTGCACGAATCATTTCGTAGAAAATGATAAGTATACTCCCAAGGTCGATCTAAGGAAGGAATGTATGTGGTTCTTAATTTATTATTCAAACTTTTAAAAACGAAATTAAATCCTAAACATCCTGTCACGATAGTTTGGTTTTTGTGTTTCTAATCTAATAACATAAAATAAACATATATACTGATTAATTAAATAAAAAGAATAGACATAGATACAAATTCAATGAATAAATATAAATCTGATTCAATAAACATTCATGCAAATTTTATCATTTATATTAGTGGAGTATTTATGGATATAATAACTAAGTTAATTATGCTTGCTCATATTATCTAGGTTATTAAAGATATAAATTGAAATCTTATTGATTCTCTCTTTTTTGTATGAATACCACCTTTGGTGGGGTTAGATACTCTTTGTTAACTAAACAAATCAATTAACACCTATGGGTGGGGTTGATAACTAATTTGGTTAATTAAATTAATTCCTTTTTCTAAGAGATTGAAAATGAACCATTTAAATGCCACCTTTGGTGGGGTTAGACAGTTTAAACTTTATTCAAGGTGTCCAAATTAAACCTAAGAATTTAGTTATCCGAGTACTAACTTTCAAGTTTTAAGACCACTATTGAAAACATGTTGTCAATACATTTCCACATAATAATTCTTATAAAAACTTTTGAAATAGAGCTTCACTCTAACTAGGAGGCGATTGTACCAACAAATAAAAGAGCACTACTCTAAATTAGGCAGGATAACTAAACCTTAAAGTCTAATCTTGATTTAAGTTTGTAATGAAAAATAATGTATTTCTCTCTAACATCCTTAATATAAAATCTTGAATAAAAATAAAATCAATTCATTTTAGAAATTTTCACCTATTTAATATTTCGCAAGCATAACAACGTTATTATTATATCATGATTATAAATACTAGCACGCTTAAATTTAATCACAGACAAATTAAATATAACATGTAAGAATAAAGCATAAAAATAATCAGAAAGAAAATAAAATCCTTACAGAACTTCGACGCTATTCCCGTTGCTAGAAAACCTCCAAGCGGAATTTGCACTTCCATTTATTGAATCAAAAATCTAAAATATTACAAAAACATAACTAGTTCTTCCCAAAAAAGGAAGAACTCTAAAACTAAGAGAAACTAGCTAAAACATAAGAAAAACTAGCTAAAACATAAGAAAAACTAAAAAAAAACTAAAAACTAAGAAATGGAGAGAAAGAAAGAAGAGAGAAGTGAGGTTTTGAGGTGTTTGAAGGTGTATGGAAGGGGGGTATTTATAGGTGAGGATGGAGAGAAAAAATGATTAAAAAAATGTTAAAAAAAAAATTAAAAAAATAAAAAACGTGTAGTGGACATGCTGAGGTCATCAATGACGTCAGCATGACGTCACGGGGCGGTACCGCACGTGAAAAATGGGTCAAAAACGCGTTGGTAGCGTATTGGTCAGCTGGCTGGCCGCCAGCGCTTGGCCGAAGGCCGCTGCCTTGGCACGGCGCGTGAACAGCGCCCGGCCGCGGCGCTGGCTGTGAGGGAACAACGCTGCGGCGCGCGCAGCTCTGGCCGCGCGGCTGGGCGCTCTGGCCGCGGCGCGCGATTTTCCGATCTTTTGACATTTTTGACCTTTTCGACCCATTTTGTCCAATTTTTCCATGTTTGTTGACCTTTTTCCACTTATTTATCAATTTATTTGTGATGTATTGCTTCAAGTATTCTTCTTTGAGTCTTTACATTGCGTTTTTAGGCCAAAATTCCTGAAAAACAATAAAAATACCCGTGGTTGCGAAAAAGACAAATTTATATAAATATATGATAAAACATGTAAATATATATATTTTTAATCAATTAAAGTGCATAAAATCATGGTTATTTTAGTGCTTTTTGAGCACTCATCACAACCCGAATCCAAACTTGCTAGTCCCTTAGCAAGAGAAGCGATAAAAACTAAAAATTAAACTATCCTAAATCACTTCCGTGGATTGACACGGTTGCATTTAGCCTATGCAACAAGCCTTTAAACCCCTAGGTTGCCCTAGTGGACGAGTTTGAGTCTCGTGAGGGTTTTCAGTAATGATACCCACAAACATTGCACTAAATGTAAAAACAAAAGAAACAAAAAAACAAACAACTTAAAAATTAAATTTACAACAAAATCACAAATTATCAACATCTCACAAAAATGTCTCATACTTTTTAATCTCCTTTAAGATCATAATTAAAATCTCAAGCATAAGTTATCTTAATCTCTTTAAACAATCATGATTTATTATAATAATTAGTCGAAAATCATTTTCATATTTCATATCAAAAATGTATCAATTTAATTTCACCCAATTTGAGTGTCATGAATCAATTCGCCGACTCTATTCCTCACAAGTCAATACTCTCAAAACACTTGAATCCTATGGGTTCAAACACTCATACTAATTTATATGCGAAAGAGTTGATGTATAGAAATGAACTAATATGTTCGCATATGTATAAAGAATAAAGGCTCAAAGTGTTATTTTAACATTGATCTCATGAAAGGAATCAAATGTATAAATTATAAAGATATCATATATAAAAATTATTTTCATGCATAAATCAAACTCATTAAGAAAGAATTTCAAGATATATGCCTTTTACAAATGAAGAAATTGCAATGACTTTTGGGGAATTACTTCCTATATCTTTCTTTTGTAATTAGCCTTTACTCACAACTTTGTAGGCAATGCGGGTTATAGTATGTAGATGATACTATTTTTATCTCTCTCTTATTTTTTTTTTCTGTAGATATTTTTCAATATGTGTATTTCTTAGAGAGTCAACCCAATACATATTGTACATATTTTGGATTTTGGTGACTGCTTAATTTTGTGGGTTTTCTGTTTGATCTTGGTTTAGGTAACCGCAGATATGTCTTTTTGTTTTTGCAGTAGTCATGCATAAATGAGATATAAGCACATACTATCAACTTCTACTCAAATCAGTTAATCTAAGCAAAAATAATAATCAAAAATATATGATACTCTATTAAAATGAAAAAAAATTCATACATTCAATGCTAATACCTATAGAGATCATCTAAAAATTTGAAGAAATAAGAAATGTGTTTGGAGTAGAAAAAATATATATTTCACTCTGAATAAAGGAAATTAGGCTCAAATTATATCTCACAAAGGTAGTCTCCACTAAAAAAACTCTCATAAACACCGATTTTGGGTTAAATATAATTTCAACATCTTATCAAGAAATACTAATTATGACAAAAACTAACTAATTATCAAAAATAGTTACAAAATATTTCATGATATGTTTTCAAAAATTAATCTAACAAAGACAAAAGACTTAACTATTTACTTAAATTTGATTTAAAGAAATGATAAACTTTTGTGAAACTTTCTTTTTTTTTTTTTTTTTTTTTTATTCCAAAAATTACTAAATCACACAGAATAGAAATAAAACCAAACACACAAAAAGTATATTTTATTTTTTTTTTTTTAATTAAGCATGGTAACTTTTCACCACCCCAACCTAGAACTTACATTGTCCTCAATGTAACAACTGTAAATTAAAGATAAAGAGAGAAGAGAAGAAAGATTACCTATTTCCTGAGAATGTGCAAGTAGTAATGGAAAATGCAGGTGCATCCATCATATTCATCATTAAAGTGTATACAGACAGATCGCTGTAAACTTCTAACATCTCAACAAATATTTTTAGTTCTAACAATTTAAAAATTATTCACATGCAATTAAAATGAAATAAACAATAAAATTAAGTAAAGAAAACAAATAACAAACAAAAATTATTATTATTATTATTTTTTTTTATTTTATTTTACTTAAAATGATGGGTTGCCTCCCATCCAGCGCTTAGTTTAACGTCTTAGCAAGACGTATCTTTTTGGTGCTAAGGGTTACTCAGCCAAATGCAATCCATTTCAAAGAATGTTGTTTGGTTCTTCTAAATAAGGCTTGACCACGATGGCCATTGACTTTGAACGTTTTTGTGTCTTGGAGTCCAATAGTTCCACTACTCCATGTTCAAATACTTGAACTATTTTGAATGGTCCATCCCATCTTGATCTCAAATTTTCACGAAACAATCTCAAACGAGAGTTAAATAAAAGAACTTTCATTCCAGGGTGAAGAGTCTTAGGAACTAGCCTCTTGTCATGATAGCGCTTAGTACGCTCCTTGTATAATTTGGCATTCTCATAGGCTTTATTCCTAATTTCTTCCAACTCATGTTTGGAGTAATCGTTTTTCACCTGCTTTATCTAAATCCATGTTTAACTCTTTAATTGCCCAATAAGCTTTATGTTCAAGTTCAACTGGAAGGTGGCATGCTTTCCCAAAGATTAACCGGTAAGTGGGCTCATCCCAATAGGTGTTTTGTAAGCGGTGCGGTATGCCCATAAGGCATCATTTAGCTTAAATGCCCAATCCTTCCTTGACGGACGCACAATGCGTTCCAAAGATTCCCCTTAATTTGCCTATTGCTCACTTCCACTAAACCGTAAGTTTGAGGATGATATGGAGTAGCTACTTTATGTGTGATGTTGTACTTTTTAGTACTCCATCAAAGAGTTTGTTACAAAAATGGCTACCTCCATCACTTATTATAGCTCTAGGCGTTCGAACCTATCGAATATGAAATCTTTCAAGAATTTCACAACAACATTAGCATCATTGGTTTTGGTGGGGATAGCTTCTACCCACTTGGACCACATAATCCACAAAGAACCAAAATGTATTGAAAACCATTAGATGGGGAAAAGGACCCATGAAGTCAATCCCCATACATCAAAGAGTTCAACAACTAGATTAGATGTCAAAGGCATTTCATCTCTTTTTCTTCTGTTTTCTATTCTTTGACATCTATCACATTTTGCACAAAACATATGAGCATCTTTAAAAAGAGTGGGCTAAAAGAATCCAGCGTAATATCTTACGGCCGTCTTTTCACCTCCAAAATGACCCCACAATGAAGTTCATGACAAAAAGTCGAATGCTCTTATGTTCTTCTTCTCGTACACATCTCCTGATGACTTGATCTTGACCAATCTTGTATAAATAAGGGTCATCCAGAAATAGTCCTTAATAGTTTTAAAAAACCTTTTCTTGTCTCGATATGAAGTGTTAGGTCGCAAAACACCAAAGTGGCAAGATAGTTTACAATATCAAAGATACCATGGGTTCGGACCTATGAAAAATAACTGTTCATCGTGAAAGGTTTCAACTATATCATCATTACTCTCATCTTTAAGAGAATTGAAGTCGAAATCAACCTAGACAAATGGTCGCCTACTAAGTTTTCAACGCCTTTCTTATCCTTGATCTCTAGGTCAAATTCTTGTAAGAGTAAGACCCACCCGATTAATCTTGGCTTGGCATTTGGTTTACTTAATAGGTATCTTAAAGCAAAGATGATCAGAATGTACAATCACTTTAGATCCTACTAAATAAGACCGAAATTTGTCTAAAGAGAATACTATAGCCAAGAATTCCTTTTCGATGGTGGTGTAATTCATTTGGGCATCATTGAGTGTTTTGCTAGCATAGTAGATGACATGTAAACGCTTATCCACTCTTTGTCCCAGGATCGCTCCTATTGCATAATCGAAGCATCACACATTATCTCAAAAGGTAAAGACCAGTTTGGTGCCATTATAACAGGGGTAGATGTTAGTTTCTCTTTCAAGGTATTAAAGGAAATAAGGCAGTCATTGTTGAAGTCAAATTCAGCATCTTTGGATAATAAGTTACATAAAGGACGACTTATTTTAGAGAAATCTTTAATAAATCGTCTGTAAAATCCTGCATGTCCCAAGAAGCTTCTTATCCCCTTCACAGATGTAGGGGGAGGTAGTTTGGATATCAATTCAACTTTTGCCTTATCAACTTCAATACCCTTGTTTGAAATTATATGTCCCAAAACTATCCCTTGTTGAACCATAAAATGACTTTTCTCCCAACTAAGGGTTAGATTGCATTCAATGCATCTTTCTAAAACCAAAGTCAATTTATGTAAGCAATCATCAAATGAGTTCCCAAAGACAGAGAAATCGTCCATGAAAATTTCAATGAACTTCTCCACCATGTCCGAGAAAATGGATATCATGCATCTCTGGAAAGTGGCGAGCATTGCATAACCCAAATGGCATTCGCGAAAAGCAAATGTCCCAAAAGGACATGTAAATGTGGTCTTTTCCTGATCTTCTAGTCTTATGGGTACTTGATAATATCCAGGCATACCATCCAAAAAAGCGGTAAAATTAGGTCTTGACTAATCTTTCCAACATTTGATCAATGAATGGAAGAGGAAAGTGATCCTTTTTCGTATATAAATTTAGTTTCCTAAAATCTATACACATTCTCCATCCAAAGTGATTATTCTAGTGGGCACTAATTCACTTTTATCATTTTTAACAAGCTGTTATCCTGCATTTCTTTGGTACCACATGCACCGGACTAACTCCACTTACTATCCGCAATAGGATAGATAATCCCTTCTCCTAACAATTTAAGGATTTCCTTTTTAACTACCTCTTGCATGTTTGGGTTTAGTCTTTGGGCCTCTCGCATGGGTTTAGCACCATCCTCCAAGTTGATCTCAGGCATACACATTGTTGGACTAATGCCTCTTATATCCCCTATACTCCAACCTATAGATTTCTTAAACTGTTTAAGCAACTTTGATGAGTTCTTTTTCTTGTGGTTTGGTTAAGGTTGAAGAAATTATCCTTTGGATATGTTTCTCCTTCTCCCAAAAACACATATTTTAAGTGCTCAGGTAAGTCTTTGAGTTCAAGTTAAGGTGGATTGGCCTCTTTAACAGATGAAGAACTGGGTAGATTTAAAAGTGCACTAGATTTTGTCATCACTTCATTATTGTCTAGTTGTTCAAGGTACCCCTTAATTTCTTCATCTAAATCTTCTTCAACCTTTTCAAGTGTAAGAACAGTTTCAAGCTTGTCTTCTATTCTGGTTTGGAAAAAGGTGTTTTGGACAAGATTATCCAAAGGATCAACTTCGAATATTTCATCGATGGCATAAATAGAAGGGAAAGGTGAAGAATCAAAAACTTTGAAATGAACAAATTTCTCCTAAGACTGTCATTGTCAAATTTCCATCTTGGACATCAATAATAGTTTTAGTAGTTGCCATAAATGGTCTACCAAGCAATATTGTATGCTCTCTGTCCAATGCCGGATTTTCTTGCATATCCAGAACCACAAAGTCAACAGGTATTATCAGTTTGTCTACCTGTACCAAAACATCCTCAACTATTCCCTCTGAAGATTTAAGAGACCTATCTCGCAAGTTGCGGGGACATAGTTGTGGGTTTTAAATCCCCTAGATTGAAATTTGTGAGAATATAGAGTAGTAGGCATCAAATTTATACTAGCACCTAAATCAAGCATTGCCTTAGCGACCTTCCTATCCCCCATAGTTATGTTTATAATAAAACTGCCAGGGTCTTTCAACTTAGGGGGTAGTTTGTCAAGTACTGTTAGAAATTTCTCGACACTACTACTGCTCATTCGATTCATACCTCCTTTTCTTAGTGTTCAACTCTTTGAAAAACTTGGCATATGAGGCACATTCATGATCACTTCTAATAATGGTAAATTGATATTTACTTTAGAAAGCATATTAAAAAGATCATTGAATTGCTTATCTTGTTTGGACTCTTTCAACCATTGGGGAAAAGGTACTTGCATCCGGTGTGGTTCTGTTGTCTTTTGAATTTTGGGGTGTCGGATGACCCCCAATGAGTTTTTCAGAAAGCTTGTGAAGTTTAACACTTGTTTCTCCTTTTGCGATATTAGAATGTCGCCTTTAGAGATTTCGTGTACACCGGTATTGACTACCTTACCACTTGAAGCGGTTCTAACATCTTTTGCTTGTTCTCGTTGACTGGGCAACTTTCCTGGTTCTTTCTTTTGCATTTGTTCACGGTTGCCCAACTTTAGATTCAATTCTTTTAACCGAAGCCTCCATGGTGTTCAACCTTTGATTAGTCATCAGTTGGTTGTCACGACTAACTTGAATAAAAGCATTCAAGCTATCTTCTAAGGTTGGTTTAAAAGATTGGCTTGGTGGGTAAGGGTGGTTGTAGGTTGGGTGATTATAGGTGTTTGGATGATACTTTTGAAAATATTGGACTTCCTCTATGGCATCGACACTAGAATCACAAGTATTTGAATAATTATGAGTACCATGCCCAATTGAACAACACACTCCACATACCTCTTGATTTGAAATTTGGTGAGACGTGAGGAATTTCACTTGTTTAGTCAATTCAAAGCAATTTGCAAGGTTATCTCATCATCAAAGCCGACCTCATTGACCTTTGCTTTCCTTCCACCACCTCTTTGTTGGGAATTAGAACCCAATAGCTCATAGAGATTATAGGCTTCCTCATCTGTCTTTTCTCCTACAAAGACCTCCAAAGAAGATTATCAACCATGTATTGACTACCGTAGTGTCAATCCATCGTAAAAGAATTGGTTTTGTAGTCAGTAGTGGAAAGCTATGATTTTGACATTGAATGAAAAGGAGTTTGAATCGTTCCCAAGCTTCATGAAAGGGCTCTTCATTTATTTGAGAAAATGTTGCTATCTTTGTTCTTAGATCAACGGTCTTTTGATGGGAATAGAACCTACCCATAAAAATTTCATAGACTGCCTCCCAAGTTTTAAGAGAACCTGACTGTAGAGTAATGAACCATGACCAAGCTTTATCTTTGAGAGTGTAAGGAAAACACCTCATCCTAAGTTGATCTTCACTAATTGCATGTAGTGGAAAGGTTTGGACAATAGCATAGAATTCTCGAATGAAATGCAAAGGATCTTCATTAGGGATACCGTAAAAGGAAGGCAACAAAGAATAATGAATCTTTTTCAATTCATAATTCCTTGCAGCCTCTTGCAATTGGATGCCGGAAGTTACATTGCTAATGATTGGCATTGTATAGTCTTTCATCTTTTTCCGCCTATCTTCAGCATCTCCCATGGTTGTTTGTAGTTGAAAATGATCCTCCTCCTATTGTGAATCAGCATTTTGCTTTTAAAAACAATGGTAGATATCTCTAAAAAAATGCAAGGAACCTAAATTATTTTTTTTTTTAATTTAAACGAAGGGACACAATTTTTGAAACAAACGAATTTATTTTATTTGAAATATATATATATATATATATATTTTTTTTATTACACGCAAACTAAAACAAAGGAAAATACAATAATGGGTGACCTCCCATGTAGGACTAAAATTTATCGTCTTCTAATAAGACGTTGCTTGGAGATTGCAGAATGAAAAACTCAATGTCTCCTCTTCATTGAATTCATTTAAGTTTCAAATTAGTCTTTGCCTTTTTGCAAATGTTCAACTAACTGTTCAACTTGAACTTCCACCTTTTTGATAGAAGCTTCCACAGAGTCCAACCGTTGATTGGTTTTTGATTGATTGTCCCTACAAACTTGAATAAAAGAATTCAAGTTGTCCTCCAGGGTTGGTTTATTTGGAATGCTTCGTGGAATAGGTGGGTGGAATTGCTGGCCTGCCTGGTTTGAGCTTTGAGGGAAAGGAGGGTTGTTTTGCCTCCAAGAGAAATTTGGATGACTTCTCCACCCAGGATTATAGGTATTTGA
Organism: Hippophae rhamnoides; assembly: GCA_033030585.1. Lineage (NCBI taxonomy): Eukaryota > Viridiplantae > Streptophyta > Magnoliopsida > Rosales > Elaeagnaceae > Hippophae > Hippophae rhamnoides. The sequence continues at coordinate 21,580,377 of CM065437.1, read as the reverse complement.
ATTGGGATCAAACCTTGGTCTCTGTTGATATGCTCCCAACACATTAACCTCGCTCGTGTCCAGGTTGTATCTCCTTGATATGGACGTGCTTGGTACCTTGTCCCATTATTCTTGTACAAAACCATATTGTTCATTATTTGTGTTGGTTTGTGTAGCGAGAAGCGGCAACTTGCTTAGTCAGTTGAACAAGTTGTTGTTGAACTTCATTACTTGGAGTCAATCTCACGAACACCCGCCTTTTCTCACTCTGGAGCTTTTCTCACGGGAATTAGCACCCAACATCTCAAAGAGATTATACGTTTCTGATGCAGTCTTTTCTCCTATTGCTCCTCCTGCTGCGTTGTCGACAATGAACTGACATTGTTGTGTAAGTCCATCGTAAAAGAATTGGTTCTGCAACTGTAGGGGAAAGCTATGATGGGGACATTGAGTGAGAAACATTTTGAACCTATCCCAAGCTTCATGGAATGGTTCTCCTTCCATCTGAGAGAAAGTAGCAATCTTTCCTCTCACCCGATGTTTTTGATGGGAATAGAATTTTCCCATGAATTTATTGTAAATTTGACCCCATGTCATCAGAGAACCTGGGGGTAAGTGACATCAACCAAGCTTTAGCCTTATCCTTTAAGGTGTACGGAAAACATCTCATTCTAAGCTGATCCTCGTTTAGAATACCGAGGGGGAATGTTTGGACCGTAGCATAGAAATCTCTCATAAAGGAAAGAGAATCTTCATTAGGTAGCCCATAGAAGGAAGGAAGCATAGAAAAATGAATATTTTTAAGGTCATAATTCCTAGCGACCTCTCCCAATGGATAGCGGCGATTGCCGTGCCAATCACCTAGGTCTTGCAAACTCTTTCATCGTGGTTTCCCTAACATGTTGGTTTTCCTCCATTTCTTTTGGTTCTAGTAAAGGATTAAGACGTTCTATGTTTGGCTCAAAAACTTGTTGATGGGTAGGATCCAGTGTTGTTGACACTTGTTTAAATTTATGAATATTATTTACATATGGTGTTAGGGGGTTTCCTAAGGATCTCCTACCACGCATAGACTATTTTTAAACGTAAATTTAAAACTCCTGTCAACAAAAATAAAGAAATTAGAAAATTTCCATGGCATTTAATTCAAAACACTAGACAATTTTTTTTTTTTTTTTTTTTTTAATTTTTTTTTTTTTTATATTTTTTTTTTCTCTTTTTTTTTATTTTTATTTTTATTTTTTTTTAAATAACATAATTAGTATTAACCAAGAGTGTTCCCAGGAAAGAATGGTGGTGCTATGGCTCCTTAAAAACCATTCTCCTAGCCAGAACAACGTTCCCAGGAAAGACTAGTGGCACAAAGGCTTCAAAGAACTAGTCTCCTAGACAGAACTCCCTTAGATTTTTACTTTTCATGCCTTTTAGTTTTTTAATTTTTTTTATTTTACCAACGCCCAGGCTGCAGTGCGCTAAGGCGTTGTTCCACAAGGCCGCCATGGCGGCATCGTTTCACGTTGTAGCCAAGGCATTAGCAGCATTGCCAGCATAGCCAGCCAATGCCCAAATAGGCGCCCAACGCGTTTTTGACCCATTTTTCACGTGCAGCCGCCCATGACGTCATGCGCCGACGTCATTGATGACCTCAAGATGTCCACTACACGTTTTTATTTTTTAATATTTTTTTTAACATTTTTTAATCATTTTTTCTCTCCATCCTCACCTATAAATACCCCTTCCATACACCTTCAAACACCTCAAAACCTCACTTCTCTTCTTTCTTTCTCTCATTTCTTAGTTTTTAAGTTTTCTTTAGTTTCTTTCTTAGTTTCTAAGCTTTTCTTAGTTTTTCTCTTAGTTTTTAGTTCAATTGTCTTAGGTTTAGAGTTCTTCTCTTTTTGAGAGGAACTTGTAATGTTTTTGTAATAATTTAGATTTTTGATTCAATAAATGGAAGTGCAAATTCCGCTTGGAGGTTTTCTAGCAACGGGAATAGCGTCGAAGTTCTGTAAGGATTCAAAAACTTGATGAGCGAAAACCGGCATCGCCAATTCTCGCAAATACTTTGGTTTTAATATTTGTAAAACTCTCGCAAGTGCACGAATCATTTCGTAGAAAATGATAAGTATACTCCCAAGGTCGATCTAAGGAAGGAATGTATGTGGTTCTTAATTTATTATTCAAACTTTTAAAAACGAAATTAAATCCTAAACATCCTGTCACGATAGTTTGGTTTTTGTGTTTCTAATCTAATAACATAAAATAAACATATATACAGATTAATTAAATAAAAGAATAGACATAGATACAAATTGAATGAATAAATATAAATACAGATTCAATAAACATTCATGCAAATTTTATCATTTATATTAGTGGAGTATTTATGGATATAATAACTAAGTTAATTATGCTTGCTCATATTATCTAGGTTATTAAAGATATAAATTGATATTTTATTGATTCTCTCTTTTTTGTATGAATACCACCTTTGGTGGGTTAGATACTCTTTGTTAACTAAACAAATCAATTAACACCTATGGGTGGGGTTGATAACTAATTTGGTTAATTAAATTAATTCCTTTTTCTAAGAGATTGAAAATGAACCATTTAAATGCCACCTTTGGTGGGTTAGACAGCTTTAAACTTTATTCAAGGTGTCCAAATTAATCCTAAGAATTTAGTTATCCGTGTACTAACTTTCAAGTTTTAAGACCACTATTGAAAACATGTTGTCAATACATTTCCACATAATAATTCTTATAAAAACTTTTGAAATAGAGCTTCACTCTAACTACCTAAGGCGATTGTACCAACAAATAAAAGAGCACTACTCTAAATTAGACCGGATAACTAAACCTTAAAGTCTAACTTTCGATTTAAGTTTGTAATGAAAAATAATATATTTCTCTCTAACATCCTTAATATATAATCTTGAATAAAAATAAACTCAATTCATTTTAGAAATTTTCACCTATTTAATATTTCGCAAGCATAACAACGTTATTATTATATCATGATTATAAACAACTAGCACGCTTAAATTTAATCACAGACAAATTAAATATAACATGTAAGAATAAAGCATAAAAATAATCAGAAGAAAATAAAATCCTTACAGAACTTCGACGCTATTCCCGTTGCTAGAAAACCTCCAAGCGGAATTTGCACTTCCATTTATTGAATCAAAAATCTAAATTATTACAAAAACATTACAAGTTCCTCTCAAAAAGAGAAGAACTCTAAACCTAAGACAATTGAACTAAAAACTAAGAGAAAAACTAAGAAAAGCTTAGAAACTAAGAAAGAAACTAAAGAAAACTTAAAAACTAAGAAATGAGAGAAAGAAAGAAGAGAGAAGTGAGGTTTTGAGGTGTTTGAAGGTGTATTTATAGGTGAGGATGGAGAGAAAAAATGAGTAAAAAAATGTTAAAAAAAATAAAAAACGTGTAGTGGACATGCTGAGGTCATCAATGACGCCAAGATGACGTCATGGGGCTGCACGTGAAAAATGGGTCAAAAAGCGTTGGGCGCGCGGGCCACATACAAGGCTAAGGCTGGGGTTGCCGGCGCGCGTGAATACATGCCGCGGCCGCGCGGGGAAGGAACAACGCGCGCGGCGCGCGCAGCTGGGCGCTGGCGCGCGGCTCGGGCCGGGCGCGCGCGGCTCCGGGCGCCGGCGCGGGCCGGCTGGGCCGGGCCGCGCGCGCGATTTTCCGTCTTTTGACATTTTTGACCTTTTCGACCCATTTTGTCCAATTTTTCCATGTTTGTTGACCTTTTTCCACTTATTTATTAATTTATTTGTGATGTATTGCTTCAAGTATTCTTCTTTGAGTCTTTACATTGCGTTTTTAGGCCAAAATTCCTGAAAAACAATAAAAATACCCGTGATTCCGAAAAAGACAAATTTATATAAATATATGATAAAACATATAAATATATATATTTTTTAATCAATTAAAGTGCATAAAATCATGGTTATTTTAGTGCTTTTTGAGCACTCATCATGGGCCCCACGCGTCGCGCAGGTCGGCGTCAGAGTGGACCCCACATGTCGGCTGCCAAAAACTTGTTGTGTGTTTTGCAACACACAAAAATCGTGCAAGTATACACGGTCACAAGTAATAAAGATTTGTAAGTAGAGTATCGTTCTCACGAGGATTTGTTACTATAGTTTGTTAAGTACTAAAATTGTATCTTTCTGATTTTATCCAAAACAATCGTTAATTAAGAAAATGTTTAAAAATAAAATAAAAGATCTCTAGGATTGCAATTTTTCACCAAACTAATCCACTCAAATCATATTATTTTCTTTGGATTTATATTTTTTTGTACATTTAATTTGTCAACCCAAAACTTCTTTTTTATTCATACATCTCTTCCGAGCTCCGTACAAACACACCTCGTTAAATTAATTCACTCTATCTCTATGAGAATTAAATTCACCAAGATTCATTAAGTTCTAAGTTTTCAAATGGCCACACATACAATTAGGGTATATTCCTATCCTTCATCATACATGTCATTCTATTTACGAGCGATATACACAAAAATGCCTTTCTCAAGTTTATTTTTATGCCACAAATCGTTTTGATAAAATTCGTAAATAATCAAAAAGCATTAAGCACAAAATAGAACGAACAAATCGAACGTCTTATAAATCTATAAAAAAACATAATTAAAAACAAAGCTTCATAAATTTAGATCAAATGCAACCCTAGAAAAATTAAATTACTTCATTAATTAAAAATAAAAATTACAACATATGCAGAAAAATTAGAAGAAGAAGAAGGAAAATGAAAACATGAAGAAACGAAAATGTTTGGCACACGCAGAAAACAACAAAAGCCAAAAAATAGCTTCTGCGTGTTCTGCAGTCCAAAACCGAACAACACCAAAAATTCTAAACCAAAAAAAAACTCTAAAACTCTATCATAACATCACCTATTTATAGCTAAAAAATACATCTAAAATATTACATTTTTATTTTATTTTTTTATCAAAAACGCGTAATAATTTTTATCGAAAAACAAAAATCATGCGTATCGATTTTGGTATCGAAAAACATTATTTAATTCACGCGTGAAACAGGGGCACCAATTCTGCATTTTTTAATTCATTGTGCGTGCCACGTGTCAAAATCTGACTTGCTGCAAGATTCCCTAAGGCCACGTGGCAGCACATCATTGGCTGAAAAAACCGGCTGCACGCAGGAACGACGCACATGATTGGGGCGCCGAAAACTGAGGCAACGGCTGGAAACGGGGCGTGATCCAGTGCAGTCGCGTGCATTGTAAGATACCACGTGTTGAAACATGATTTGCTTAAATATTAGTGGGACACGTGGTAGATTCTTATTCTGTAAAAACTGAGGATGCACGCTGCTACCATAACCCGCGTCACACACGATTTCTACACGAACGGTTCAGTGCGCGACAGCTTGGATCCACGTGCTTCAATCTGGACCGTTCAAGAGATCCAACGGTCAGCGATGCGCCTCGGGGAAATCCTACGCAGCCGACATGTGGGGCCCACTCTGACGCTGGCCTGCGCGACACGTGGGGCCCACTGGCACGCCGAGCCGCGCGAAGATTCTACACGCGATTTTGCCTCGTCTGGTTGTACTCGCCAAATCTGGACCGTTGAATTGATGATCGAACGGTGCGTGATGAACGTCGTGATTTGTGCGAGTGCGATTCTTTTCCTGCGTAGAAAATTCAAACTTTTATTAATTATATTTTGACCCACAAATTTAATCCAAATTACATTTTACACTTTCTTAAATTACAGTTAAGCTCTTTGCTAATTTTAAATTAAATTTTTAAACTTTTAATAATTATAATTAAGCCCAAATTTAATTTAAATTATATTTTCGATTTTTATAAATTGTAATTAAGAAATTATATTATCATAAATTATATTTGTGGACAGAAATATGAAATTAAGTACATTTTCGATACAAATTATTTAATTTTATTAAAAATGTATTTTTATCACATAAAAGGAAAATATTAATTTATTTAACAAAAATTAACTAAATATTAATAGAACATAACAATTATCATTACTAAAATTGATGAAAATAACTATATAAAATACAGTTATCAACACCCCCAAACTTAAGTTTTTGCTAGTCCTCGAGCAAAAGGAAGAAAATAAAACAAAGATAACTGCATTTAAAATAGTGATTTTCAAAATATTTCTTTTTAAACATTCCAAATAACATAACTCAAAGAAATAAAAGAATTTTATCTAAGTATCAAAATCAATTTAAAAGTATATTACATTTTCACAATGAATTTTAGGTGTGTGTGTGAAGTCTTTTCAAATTTCATAACATGCAATCCGGATCAGTTTATATAAATATAAAATCAAACAAATTATCATGAAATCACAAATCTCATAGTCTATTTTTCATTTCTCTCTCCACTAATGTAGACAAACACAAAACACAAAATCAATAGGACTTTATTAAGCTTGTAATGTATGGCTTAGGTAAAGGTAGGATAAAAGATAATATTTAGCACAAAATTTCCCAAACACATCATTTTAGGATTGAAAACGAGATCTTCTATCATCACAATAAATACTTCCCAATTTGGGATTTATCATCACATTATTCCCTTTTTTTCTTTTTTTTCTTTTTTTTTCAGAATCTATTTTTTGTTTCTGCTTTTTTTTCTCTTTTTTTTCTAGTAACCTCTTTTTTTTCGATATATCCTTCAACATTTACTAACAATTGTAACATGTTAGTGGAATAAGAACAATAGGTATATCTACACACATATATATATACTTTTTAGATAGGCTTTTGTAATGAGAAATATATATATATATATATAAACTTTGAAGCTCAAAAGGAGTATACTATGGATAATGCATGTAAAGGTAGATAAAAAGGCTAAAACGATCCAACATCCCTTGAGAGATGGAATGGTCGTCTTGGTCGTATCCATTCTTTGTAACTATTATATCAGTTTTGAATAAGAATGGTATCTCTATTACAAGTACTAATGATTGTAATAAGTCCCATATTACAAGTACAAAATCTCATAAACTTATTTTGTAACTACTCATAAGATAATGGATTTTCCTTTTGTCTTATTCTATATGGATTTGTGGATTGTTACTAAAGATGTATGCACTTCTGATTGTTATTTTCTCTCGGTTGTTGATGATCACACTATATTTACTTGGTGTTTTCTGCTTAAAAATAAAGTCTAGTGAGTGATATGTTTCTTTCTTTCAAGAAAATGGTTGAAATACAATTTGATAGTGTGATTAAATTTATTAAGACTGAAGGTGGATTTGAGTTTAAGCCCTTAGGTTGATTAAAGAAGGAGTACAGCATAGAATGATTTGCCATTACACCTCATAACAAAATGTGTCTATGAAAAGTAGGCATGGGATGATACTTGAGAGGGATATGGCGTTGTTATTTGTTGCACCTATGCCTATGGCCTATTGGTATTTTGCTTTTCTTACACCAACATACTTGATGAATCGAGCTTCTTCAAAAGTTTTATCAAGTATGTCACCTTATGAGTTGTTGTTCAACACATCTCCTGTCCTCATTATAACTTTCTCAAAGTTTTTAATGTTTTGTCTAATAAATTTAGAGTACCGAACTTTAAACTTATTAATATTAGATTCAAACAAGTAAAAAAATTACTTGTATTATACCCATGATAAAAAACACTATAACACTTTTTAAAGACTATTTATAATTTGAAGAGAAATACAAACACTCAAAAAGAAAGCTCACAATTCACACTCAAAAAGAAAGCTCACAATTCACACTCAAAAAGAAAGCTCACAATTCACACTCAAACTAAGAATACAAAGACTTTTTTTTTCTTAAGGGATACCTACCCAAACACAAGAGGGGATATTTATAGTCCTCACCATGTAATCTACATCACACAAATATAAAATTAATAAATAATTCTAATCACACATTATTACCACATTCTAGACACTTCTCCTAAAAAATCTCCTTTCTATATCCTTCTAGAATTTTCTCAAAAAAACTTTCTTTAATATTTGTTGAGAAGCTTCCATTGTATTGAGCTTAGATAAAATGGATTGGACTTTTATTTTTCTTGGGCTTTGTATTGGGATAGGGTTGATCTTCAACACTCCCTCTCAACACCAAGTTTCACTATTGTTACAATGTCGAGCTAACAACGAAACATTTCAAACTTGCCAATGCTCAAGCCTATTGTGAACAAGTCTGAAACTTAATCATTTGTCTTGATTTGCCTCATCTCAATTTCTTCTTGCAAAACCTTTTCTCTGATAAATGATAATGCACTTCAACATGCTTAGTTCTTGCATGAAAGATTGGATTCTTTGCCAAACGAATTGCTAATTGATTGTCATAGTATAACAAAAGTGCATAATCTATTGGTTGATATATATTATTTATTAGTTGTATCAACCATGTACTCTTTTGACCTGTCATTGTTACTGCTCAATACTCAAATTTAGTGGTTAATAATGATATTGTTGGTTGTCTCTTGTTACACCAAGAAATTGTTCCAAAACCAAGCTTAAACACATGCCTAGTTGTTGATCTCCTCGTGTCATGATCTCCTGCATATTCAACACCATAGTAACAAACTAACTTTCCGTCTCCACCTTTCTTGTACAAAAGACCATGGTCAATTATACTCTTCACATATCTCAGTATTCATCGAACTGCTTCCATATGAGACTTCTTTGGATTTTGCATGTACCAACTCATCACACTAACTACATAAGAAATGTAAGGTCGAGTTAAGTTTAAGTAGATCAGACTACCTACTAATTTTTGATACATTGTCCCCTCTTCTAAATCTTTTCCTTCATGTGCACACATTTTGGCATTTGGTTCCATTGGCGTAGAAATCAACTTACATTCAAGCATTCTGAACATCTTTAACAAATATTTGGAATACTTTTATTGACAAAGAAATATTCCTTCTTGTGTACGATTAACCTCTCGACTAAGAAAGTGCTTAAGCTATCTAAGTTCCTTCATTTGGAAACAGATTGATTTCTTCTTTGGCCGAAGAGTTTCTACCTCATCATCACCAGTTATGATTAAATCATCAATGTACACTAGCATGATAGCTAGCTTTCATTCATTGGCTTTGACAAATAAGATGTGATCTACAAGTGTTATTGAATAACCACTTTGTGTTAATTGACCCATATATATGACGCTTTATCTCTTAAATCCACTTACAGGATATGGGTTTCACATCTTATGGATATTGTACCAAATCCCAAGTTTTATTTTTCTATCGTGAATTGATCTCTTCTTTTATAGATGTCATCCACTCAGAACTTTAAAATGGTTCTTCGAATGTCTTAAGTTCTATATAGTTACTTCTTCAACTATGGCTACATTGGTGTATTTGGGATTTGGCCTTCGTGTTCTTATTGACCTTTGGAGTTGAGATCGTGGAGTTGATTCTTCCATTTCACTAGGCCCACCTTCTTCGTTGGGTTGTTGATATATGCTAGTTTTCCTACTCTTTGTTCGACATCATTACCATTTGGATCTCCTGATTCATCTGAACTTGGTTAGAGTTGGACAATATGCTCCCCTATCTTTTGTTGTAGCTTGTTTCCAAATTCTCTCAAGTTTGAAAACTCTTCTTTCTTTAAGAACCACCAATAAGATTCTTCATCAAACACCACATCTCGTGAAGTGTAACATCTTTCACCCGTTGGATCATAACATTTCTAGCCCTTTCTCTGGCTGTCTTATCCTACAAAGATACATCTGAAAACTTTCTTGTTAATTCTTCACAATAAATGATCAAGAACAAATACATAACTACACAGCCAAATACTCGAAAGTAGCTAAGTGTAGGTTTGATGTTTCACGGTTTCTTTAAGGGTGAAACAAATCCTAACCTCAGTTGAGGAAGTCTATTGATGACAAAGGTTGTAGTCCTTATTGCTTCAACCCAAAACCTTTTAGGTACATTCTTTTCATATAGCGTACTCTGGCAAATTTCTACAAGATATTGGTTCTTTCTCTCCGCTCATAAATTGGAATCATGGTCTATTGAATGTGTTTTGGTTGGCTATAGTCATAATTAGAAGCATTATTTGTATCTTAGTTTGAATACTGGGAAAATTATTGCTAGAAAACATGTTATATTTAATGAATCATGATTTCCCTTTGTCATTAAAAGTTCTCTACTATATGATAATGAGCAATACGCTATTTTATTAGTTCTTAGTAAAGTACTATTACTCATGTGTCAAACATATGCACTAGTGCAATGCCTTTGTCCCAACTTGTCTTTGATGTTGACATATCAGTTTATGTTTCTAATGCCATATGTGTTGAAAATATATGTCAGCCTTGCATGCTTGGTGATAATCCTGATGGAACCTTATTTGGTTATTCTCATGATATTTTTTCAAACCTACAAGCTATTTCTTCTAACTCTATGTATGTCAAGGTTGATAAGCCTATTCTTGGTAATGTCCAATGGTTACTTTCCTAACTCTTTCCACTCAGTTGAGTGTAATCTCTACTGCTCAAAGTAGCCATCCTATGACCACAAGGTCAAAGACAAGTACTCTAAAACCCAAAGTTTTTATTATCTTAATAGCTCTAAGTTCTATAGTTTCCACACCTAGGAACTATAAAGAAACTTTAAAATGCTCATAGAAAAAACGTGCAATGCATAGAGAAATAGGTGATTTGTTGGCAAATGAAACTTAGGAACTAGGTGTCTTGGTAATTGGGTATACCTCTTTAACATGTAAATATGGTTTTTGAGTCAAATTTCTTTCTAATGGTTCTCGGGATAGATATAAGGCTCGTTTAGTTACAAGAAGCTTCTTGCAAGAGTTTGGAGTTAATTATACAGAGAGTTTTAATATAGTGATCGAAATAACTATTATTAAAGTTATGTTGGCATTTGCCTTGTCCAAAGGATGGAAAATTATGCAAGTGGATGTTTACAATGTCTTTTTAAATAGGTAATCGATTGAAGTTGTATATATATGTCAACCTCCTGGTTTTGAGACTGAGAATAAATAGCTTGTGTGCAAATTGAAAAAAAGCCTTATATGGGTTAAAACAGGCTTTTCAAGCTTGGTTTCATAAATTGTATTCTTCTCTTTTTGAAATGGATTTTAAAAACTCAAAGGTTGACAGTTCTCTCTTTGTTAAGGGTTCTTTTGTTGATATGCTCGTTTTTTTGGTGTATGTAGATGATATTTTGATTATTGGTGTGCATTTAGTTATGAGTGAATCTCTTATTAACTCAATCTTAGATTTGCTTTGAAGGATTTGGGAATTTTGCACTATATTTTTGGGTATGGAGGTGACTTATGGTGCATGTAGTCTTCATCTTTCCCAACCCAAGTATGTTCTTGGTCTCTTAGATAGTATTGGTTTGGTTAAAAATAAACCAATTTCCATTCCTATGCATTCAGGTAAAGTTTCGAGTAAATTTGATTAGCATGTTCTGAAAATCCAATTGATTATAGAAAATTGGTTGGCTTTCTATAATATCTCACTCATACATGCCGAGCCATAACTTGTGTAGTTAATACTATGTCAATTCATGTTCTCTCCATTTATATCTATTGGCTTGTTGCAAAAAATTTACTCATATATCTTAAGGACATTGTCTCTTATGGTCCCACCTTGTCAAAATCATCTTCATTGGATTTGTGTGTTTTTTGTGATATTGATTAGGGTGGTTCCTTAGATGATAGAAGCAATACAAATGCATATTATATGTTTTTGGGTGATTATTTGATTTCATTACACTCATCAAACTAAAGGATTGTTTCTAGGAGTATTTCATAAAGTGAATATAGGGTTATGTTCTTTGCTGCAACTGAGCTAATAAGATTACAATCTCTATTTCATGATTTATTCATTTCTTTAGGAAATATTCTTATTCTTTTCACTAATAGTGTTAGTGCAAAAGCATGGGCTCATAATCATATTTTTGTATAAATCCATGGCCTAACTCTACCTCAAAAGACGCCTTTGAAGGGAAGGGTTACAAGAGACTTATAAGTACAACAGAGGTATGATATCTGGTCGATATAGGACTTAAGGTTTTTTTAACAGCCCTCCTCCACATCGGCTATGATTGAGGTGCTGACAAACAGGGGTGAGCGTGGTACAAGGTGGTGCCAGAACATTGTCAGAGAACCAAGCTCTTATACCATGTTAGTGAGACCCAAGACTAACTCCATCTTAAAACCCAAGTTAAAAAGTAATTTATTGCTCAGGATTATAAGATGCCTAGGATCTCAACTCTTGGCCAATGTGAGACTTATGTTACGTCCCGCTCAAATTGTCCCGCAAAATCCAAAGAAATGGTGTTTGCCTAAAGGATCTAGACTTTTCTACATGGGAAAGTTCTAGAGTGGCCTAGAGATGTCTAGAAAGGGCTAGAGATGGATGGACACAACTCAAGCCTTGAAGACTCTAGAATGCTCCAGAGAATACTAGCATGTGCTTGAAGGTGCTAGAATGGGCTGGAATATTGTAGAACATGCCAGATGGTTCATGAAGGATGTAGAACCCGCTAAAAGCTTATGGAACATCCTAGAACTTGCATGGAAGAGCTAGACAAACCTAGAAGACTCTAGAGTTTGCTAGAAGGTCCTAGAACCTTGTGGAATATTGTAGATAAAACTAGAACACTCTTGTACATTCTAGGCTTAGAATGATCTAGAAAGTTGTGGCATAGCCTTAAGCTTGAGCTACACTATAAATAGACCCATTGGTCTTCATTTGTATTCATCTTGGAAAATCTTGAGAATTCTTAGCATCTTGTAAGATAATATCTTTCTAGAGCAATACAAAGAATTCTTTACAAACTCTCTTTCTAGTCTCTTTGGAGTGTTTCATTCGGGTTAAAGGAAGGCTTATAGCAACGGATGGTGCTAAGTGTCGCACAATCGCTAATTGAAAAATAAGGTCGTGATAGTTGGTATCAGAGCTTTCAGTTGAAGCATTTCTACCCTTGGCATAATGAAGAACAATGCTCTATCTATACCAAGCGTCGATGTTCCACCTATGGAACGTGGCCGTGAGGAAGTTCGGAAACCACCAAAGGAATCTCGAGCCAAGTCGAAAGACATGCTTTCTAGCTTAGAAGGACGAGTTAGGAGTGTGCAGGACAACTTAGAGGAGCTGTTCGACCGGGTGGAAAACTTGGAGGAACGTTGTAATGGCTTGGAGGCCAAGGATGTAGAGATCCATGCAGCGGTCAAGATGTCCTTAATGAGCTAGACAGTGGGTTAAGGCAAGAGATTGAAGGGTTGAAGGCCGAACTTTCCAAGGTAAGGGATCTTGTCCAAAGAGAAGATGCTAATGTCTTACTTAGAGTTGAGGATATGGGTGGTGATCTAGCTCTATGTAAGCGGGCTATGGCCGCGGGAACTAGCACAACTACCGTCATTGAGGCTAAGAGGGTGGATGTTCCCAAGCCTAAAACCTTCAATGGTGTTAGGAATGCTAGGGAAGTTGAGAACTTCCTATGGGAGTTGGAACAATATTTTTAGGCTACTGGCATAACGGACCATACCAGTAAGATCCGGACTGCTACCATGTATTTGTCCAACATTGCTATGCTGTGGTAGAGACGAATGCATGGAGACATGTGCAACGAGGGGTTTGCATAATTGAAACCTTTGACAATTTCAAAAGGGAGTTCAAAATGCAGTTCTTCCCTATAAATGATAAAGAGGAGGCAAGAGGCCAACTGCGACGGTTAAAGCAGACAGGTAGCATAAGGGACTATGTGAAGGTGTTCACGACCTTATTGTTTGAAGTTCCTGACACATTAGATAAGGATGCTCTATTCTTGTTCATGGATGGTCTCCAATCGTAGGCTAACCTTGAGATCAAGAGACATGGTGTCCAAGATTTATCTTTGGCCATTGCGATTGTGGAAAGCTTTATTGACTACTCCACAAACAAAGATAGCTCAAAAGCCACAGATAAAAAGTTTGGTGGAGGAAAGAATGGGGGAGGCCATGCTAAAAGTCAGGGACCCAAAAATAACAAAGATGGCTCTTCATTCAAACCACGAGATAAGGGGAAGAAAATGAGGATTATGGTGCTTCGAAGCCCCGTGTGACATACTTCATTTGCAACGGACCTCATTGGGCACGTGAATGTCCGAAAAGAAAGGCATTGAGTGCCTTAGTTGCTTCCACTCATGACCAGGATGGAGGCAAAACTGATGAAGGTGCAAAGATGGGTTCTTTGCGCCTACTTGGTGCATTGTAGAGTGCCCCAAAGACCCCCAAGGGCTTGATGTACGTAGATGCAACCATTAATAGGAAGGTCACCAAAGCTTTGGTGGATATAGGTGCATCTCATAATTTTGTTTCAGTGGAGGAAGCAAAGAGACTTGGCCTTAAGGTAGTCCATAGAGGGGGATATCTCAAAGCAGTTAACTCAGCAGCACTACCATTGCATGGAGTTGCTCGTGGAGTTAAGGTCAGTCTTGGTGCTTGGACTGGCCAAGTGGAATTCTCAGTAGCGCCTATGGATGACTTTTCTGTTGTATTCGACATAGAGTTCTTGAACCAGGTTAGAGCTTTCTTGGTACCATGCTCAAAATCTATGTGTATCATGGATGGTTCGAAGGCGTGTGTGGTACTGACAGAAAGGACCACCAGACCTACTACCCAAGCTCTCTCAGCCCTTCAATTCAAGAAGGGATTGAAGAGGGATGAAGAGAGTTACTTGGACATCTTAAAGGAATATGATGACGAGGAGGCATCACCAAAGCCAAGCTTTTCGATGGAAGTGCAAGTTGTCTTAGATAAGTTTCAGGATGTGATGCCTGAGGCATTGCTCAAACGGTTACCTCTAAGGAGAGAGTTAGACCGCGAAATTGAGCTGGAACCCAGCACCAGGCCACCAGCAATAAGCCCCTATCGAATGGCAAACTCAGAGTTGGCAGAATTATGGAAGCAACTCAACAAATTGCTGGATGCTGGTTTCATAAGGCCCTCCAAAGCCCCATTTGGTGCCTCAGTGCTCTTTCAAAAGAAGAAGGATGGCTCACTATGGATGTTCATCGACTATCGGGCTCTAAATAATATAATAGTAAAGAACAAGTATCCTATCCCTCTAATTGCCGATTTTTTCGATCAATTGGGGAACGCCAGATACTTTACAAAATTGGACTTGCAGTTGGGATATTACCAAGTACGCATAGCCAAAGGGGATGAGCCCAAAACCACATGTGTGACCAGGTATGATGCCTATGAGTTCCTTGTCATGCCATTTGGTCTCACGAATGCACCTGCCACCTTCTACACTCTTATGAACAAGATTTTCCATCCCTACCTCGATCGGTTCATGGTATTATATCTTGATGACATTGTGATATATAGTTAGACTTTGGAAGAACACCTAGAGCATTTGAAGAAAGTGTTTGAGGTCCTAAGGGAAAATGAGCTATATGTCAAGAAGGAGAAATTTTCCTTTTCCCAAGATGAGGTGATGTTCTTGGGGTATAGAATAAAGGATGGGAAACTTATGATGGATGGAGGCAAGGTGAAAGCCATCCAAGAATGGGAACCTCCTACCAAGGTTCCCGAGTTAAGGTCTTTCCTTAGACTGGTGAACTATTACAGAAGGTTTATGAAGTCCTACTTAGCGAGAGCAGCCCCACTGACTGACCTGCTCAAAAATAACAAGGCTTGTGAATGGACAAGCGAATGCCAAGCCTCATTCAAAGACTTGAAGAAGGTCATTAGTGAAGAACCGGTGCTTTGCCTACCAAACCCTTCCAAGATGTACGAGTTGCATACCGATGCCTCAGACTTTTCCATTGGTGGAATGTTGATACAGGAAGGGCGTCCGATAGCTTATGAGAGCCGCAAGCTTAATGACACTGAATGTCGCTACATGGTGCAAGAAAAGGAAATGACAACCATTATTCATTGCTTAAGGGTGTGGTGACACTACTTGTTGGGTTCTCACTTTCTTATCATGATGGACAATGTAGTGACTAGCTACTTTCAGACTCAAAAGAAGTTAATTCCCAAGCAAGATCGATGGCAAGACTTCTTGGTGTTTGACTATAGGTTGAAGTACAAGCCTGGTAAGGCCAATACGGTGGTTGATGCACTGAGTCATAAGGCAGAATTAACAGCCTTGAGTAGGCCAAATAGTCATTTGTTGGAAAGGATCAAAAAAGTCCTTGAGCATGATACACTTGCTCAAAACCTCATTTCCTTCATCAAGGAAGGAAAGACAAGGTGATTTTGGCTTAGTGACTGATGAATGCTCAAAAAGCACTAAAATTACCATGATTTTATGCTCATTAATTGATTAAAAATATATATATTTATATGTTTTATCATATATTTATATAAATTTGTCTTTTTCGGAATCACGGGTATTTTTATTGTTTTTTAGGTATTTTGGCTTAAAAACGCAATTTAAAGACTCAAAGAAGAATACTTGAAGCAATACATCACAAATATATTAATAAATAAGTGGGAAAAGGTCAACAAACATGGAAAAATTGGACAAAATGGGTCGAAAAGGTCAAAAATGTCAAAAAGACGGAAATTGCGCCCCGCTGCCCAGCGCCTTTTCGCCCCATTTTTCACGTGCAGCCGCCCCCATGACGTCATGCTGACGTCATCAATGACCTCACCATGTGCACTACGCGTTTTCACCATTTTTTAACATTTTTTCACCCACTTTTTCTCTCCATTCTCACCTATAAATACCCCCCTTCTCTTCACTTCATACCACACCTCAAAACACACTTCTCTCTTCTTTCTTTCTCTCCATTTCTTAGTTTTTAGGTTTTTTTTAGTTTTTCTTATGTTTTAGCTAGTTTCTCTTAGTTTTAGAGTTCTTCCCTTTTTGGGAAGAACTAGTTATGTTTTTGTAATTTATTAGCTTTTTGATTCAATAAATGGGAGTGCAAATTCCGTTTGGAGGTTTTCTAGCAACGGGAATGGCATTGAAGTACTGTAAGGATTTTATTTTCTTTGCAGTTATTTTTTTTATGCTTTATTCTTACATGTTATATTTAATTTGTCTGTGATTAAATTTAACTGTGCTAGCTATTTGTAAACATGATATAATAATAACGTTGTTATGCTTGCGAAATATTAAATAGGTAAAAATCTCTAAAATGAATTGATTTTATTTTTATTCAAGATTTTATATTAAGAATGTTAGAGAGAAATATATTATTTTTCATTACAAACTTAAATCTAAAAATTAGATTTTAAGGTTTAGTTATCCGGTCTAATTTAGAGTAATGTTCTTTTATTTGTTGGTATAATCACCCGGTAGTTAGAGTGAAGCTCTATTTCAAAAGTTTTAAGAATTATCTAACCCCACCAAAGGTGGTATTCATACAAAAAAGGGAGAATCAATAAATATCAATTTATATCTTTAATAACCTAAATAATATGAGCAAGCATAATTAACTTAGTTATTATATCCATAAATACTCTACTATTATAAATGATAAAATTTGCATGAATGTTTATTGAATCTATGTTTAATTTTATGTTAGTAGATTAAAAACACAAAACCCAAAATATCGTGACAGGATGTTTAGGATTTAATTTCGTTTTTAAAAGTTTGAATAATAAATTAAAAACCACATACATTCCTTCCTTAGATCGACCTTGGGAGTATACTTATCATTTTCTACGAAATGATTCGTGCACTTGCGAGAGTTTTATAAATATAAAACCAAAGTATTGGTAGAATCGGCGATGCCGGTTTTCGCTCATCAAAGTTTTTGACAATCCTGATTCTGTTCATCAGTGACAGACTACTCTATGCCAAGCAGAATCACATCTTTGTGCCAAAATGGGGGAGCATAAGGAAGGAGCTTATCAAGGAGTGTCATGATTCACTATGGGCTGGACACCCAGGAATGAGGTGCACCCTTACTTTGATCAAGTCAATCTACTACTAGCCTCAACTACGGGACTATGTTGAAGCCTATACGAGGACTTGTATTGTGTGCCAACAGGACAAGATAGAGCAGCATGCACCTGGAGGTTTGCTAGAGCCGCTGCCTATTCCAGAGATACCATGGGAGAGTGTCTCAATGGATTTCATTACTTGCCTGCCAAAATCAAAGGGCTTTGGCAGCATTATTGTAGTGATTGATCGCTTCAACAAATATTCAATATTCATACCTGCCTCAACGGATTGCACGACAGATGAGACGGTACAGTTGTTCCTCAAACATGTTGTGAAGCATTGGGGGATTCCATCCAATATTATGAGTGATCGAGACCCACGATTCATAGGGAAATTTTGGACGGAATTGTTCAAGTTGTTAGGATTAGACTTGAACTTCTCTACAAGCTTTCATCCACAAAGCGATGGACAAACGGAGCATGCCAACGCATTGCTAGAGTTGTATCTTAGGCACTTTGTCAGTGCCAATCAACATGATTGGGCTAAGTTGCTAGATGTAGCCCAATTCTCCTATAACTTACAAAGGAGCGAGTCTACCACAAAGAGTCCCTTCGAGGTCATCATAGGGCAGCAACCCATGACTTCTCATGCTTTGGCCACGAGTTATGAAGGGAAGAGTCTCGTTGCCTTCAAATTTTCCAAGGCGTGGCACAAATAATCTGAGTTAGCCCGAGCCTATTTAAACAAGGCATCTAGAAAGATGAAGAAGTGGGTTGATAAGAAAAAAAAGATGGTCGAATTTCAGGAAGGAGATTTGGTCCTTGTCAAATTATTGCCCCAACAATTCAAATCTCTATGGAAGGTTCATAAGGGGTTAGTACGGAAGTATGAAGGACCATTTCCAGTCCTCAAGCAAGTCGGTAAGGTGTCTTACAAGCTGTAACTCCTTCCAAAGCTTAAAATCTATCCGATCTTTCATGTAAGTATGTTGAAACCTTTTCATGGAGACAAGGAAGACATAAGTCGGGGAGAATCCAAAAGGGCGTCTACCGCAGTGGTAACCTCATTCGACAAAGAAGTGGACTCAATCTTGGCAGACCGCCTAACTCGACATAAGGGCGTACCAAGTTATCGGGAATACTTGGTCAAGTGAAAGAATGCCCCAGATATAGAGGGAAGCTGGGAACCTAAAGATTCTTTGTGGAAATTCAAAGATGACATAGAGAGGTTCAAGCTTGAAAGCGCGATGAGGGCGTCACGAACTTAAGGGGAAGGATGTTACATCCTGCTAAAATTGTCCCGCAAAATCCAAAGAAATGGTGCTTGCCTAAAGGATCTAGACTTTTTTACATGGAAAAGTTCTAGAGTGGCCTAGAGATGTCTAGAAAGGGTTAGAGATGGACGGACTCAACTCAAGCCTCGAAGACTCTAGAATGCTCCAAAGAATACTAGCATGTGCTTGAAGGTGCTAGAATGGGCTAGAATATTCTAGAATGGGTTGGAATATTCTAGAATGTGCCGAATGGTTCATGAAGGATGTAGAAGCTGCTGGAAGCTTACAAAACATCCTAGAACTTGCATGAAGGAGCTAGACAAACCTAGAAGAGTCTAGAGTTGGCTAGAAGGTCCTAGAACCTTGTGGTATATTGTAGATAAAACTAGAACACTCTTATACATTCTAGGCTTAGAATGATCTAGAAAGTTGTGACATAGCCTTAAGCTTGGAACCACACTATAAATAGATCCATTGGTCTTCATTTGTATTCATCTTGGGAAATCTTGAGAATTCTTAGCATCTTGTAAGATAATCTCTCTCTAGAGAAATATAAAGAATTATTTACAAAGTCTCTTTCTAGTCTCTTTGGAGTGTTTCATTCGGGTTAAAGACAAGATTAGTGCAACGGACGGTGCTAAGTGCTGCACGATTGCTACTTGAAAAATAAGGTCGTGACACTTAGGTTCCTTAACACTCCCCTTCCACATTGATAAGGATGTGACTTAAGATTATGCCATGAGGTACCGACGGATGGTGAGCTTCAGGGGTGCTTGAGAGTTAGGAGCCCAGTTTTGATACTATATTAGTTAGGTTCAGACATAACTCTATCTTAAAACTCAGGTTATGAAGTGAAAAATTACTCAAGATTATAAGATGCCTAAGATTTCAACTCCTGACCGATGTGAGACTTAAGTTCCTTAACATTTTTCATACTCAAACTAATAGCACATTGAAGTGGACTATCATTTCCTTCGTGATCTACTGTCTCAAGGCTCTTTTCCCATTCAGCATGTATCTTCTATTGATCAGATAACAAATGCATTGAAAAAACTATTTCTAGCTGCATTGTTTGTACCTTTGCATTCCAATCTTGGTTTTTCTCAAACCTATAGTTTGAGTGAGGCTGTTAGTCTAAGTATATATCCTAATTTATATTAGTTAGTGTGTTAGTAAGTTTGTATAGTATTGTATAAGTGTACTAAGTTTGTTGTAGATAGTTATATAATTAGTACCGGGCAAAGTCATTGTAACTTAATTTTGTTAAAATCAGTTTCATCGATAACAAGTATTTTTATTTGTGAATTTGTAAGCAATACTCAAACCATGTTCTATTAGGATGTTATTATGTTTTCCAGCTATTTATTCTCAGGCATATAATTCGAATAACATATAATTCGAATAATGTATAGACACACACATTTTAATAAGTTATTCATAAATTAACTCTTTTAAAAGTTAAATTATTTATATTTTAAATAACTCTTTATAAATATTAACACTTTAAATTTAATAATAGTAATTATTATGATTTGAACATAAAATCTATAAATTTAAAATTATATTAAAAAAATTCTGTAAAATAAACTCTTTTAAAAACTAAAACTATTGATATTTGTTGAAATATACCATGCTATTAACATGTATTATAAGTTTTTCACAAGAATTCCCCTCGTTTTTTCTATTAATATTAATATTATTTACTCTACCTCTCAAAAAAGTTAACTTTTGTGCAACATACATTTGTTTGAATTCTATTATAAGTGAAAAATGAAAGCAAATTAAAAAATTACAAGCTTTCTGATAACTAACGTACACGTACATGAACATTTTATTTAGTTCAATATTATTATATATAGAGGAAATTTAATTAATTACAAGGCTCTATGGTCCGCCAGGAGTCGTTATTACCTATTTTTAATATTAATTAAATGCTTTTTTATTATTATTAAATTCATAATAAATTTTAACAATAGAACACCATATGTATTAATCCATAAGCATTATTGTTCGGTAAATAATATGTGTTTTTTGGTAAATAAAACACAACTTTTGTGCATCTCCACATTGAGGCCAAGCAATGGGAATGGGAATGGGAAATAGGGTTATCCATAATGTTCGCAGACAGTTTACGATTATGACAGTATTGATCATTGTAATAATAATTGAAGGGATTCCGGTAACAAATGAATTCGGCGGCCACCACCGTGAACTTCATCCGGCGACTTTATCATCACCCATTATCTCCCCTGCTGCTCAGCATAATCTATCTTTAACTTCAATGCTACAAAGTAATTATGTTGTTAAAAGACATTTTAGTTGGAACTGCTATAACGAATGTTCAAACGATTGTCACATAAGGTATTGGTGTGGGGGGCCTGATAAGTATTTCAATCATTGTATAAATGTGTGCATCTTATTGTGCACTTTTGACCGACCTCCTCCACGATCACCACTAAATTATAAAGTGAGTAAATCCAAAGCAATATAGTTGTGCCAAAGATAGGCAGGAATTTAATATCATAATAAAGTGGAATTAATGGTATTTCATTAAACCATTTGCATTGTAATGTAATTGCATATGATCATTGAAATCAATAACGAGAGAGTGGGTTCAAACCCACCTTCATTTTATGAGTATGTAACTATATATATATATATATATATATATTAATAATGTAATTTTAATTAGAAATAAATGTCAAACACTTTCATTAGTTCAAGTAAAGTATTTACATTCAGTAGTTTTTTTATAATAATTCTTTATATCGTTACCTTTTTGTTCTAATTTATGTCTCTACATTAGAGATATACTATAAATAGGGTGAGTCTTATATTAATTAAAAATAATATTTTAATAGTTTATATAGGTTATGAATATCTTCACTTATTAAGTAATTTTTTTTATTAAAATACCTATAATCTTTATAAACTTTAATATAATATTATATAAATTCAAAAAGAATTTTGAATTACTAGAAACAAAAGACAAGTAAAAGAATATAATATAAACTTTGACATTCCAACATTGTTAAACTAGCGGAAGAATTTTTAATATCATATATTTTTTAATCTAATAGGCTTATTTCAGTTAGTAAAAACAATTAATGAATTAAAATATTTAATTTATTAAAATATTTGACAATCTATCGTCATATTCTTTATACTCTTTTAATCTTTTATTATTTTTCTATTTCATCATATGAGAGTAGTGGAAGAGCTTGAATCTTTTGATTTTGTTAAAAACTCAGACCTAACTCAATCCAATAAGATCTCATTAAGTTAAAGTTTGTCTAAGTTTATAAGTAACTTTGCTGCTTATTTCATAGTCGATATGAGACAAAAATATTTAACAAAATACGGGTTAAGTGATTTAAATTAAAAAGAAATAGGATTAATGATGTAACACTTATTAATTAACAACATTCGCGTAATTTATACACACAAAAATTATTTTTTTTCTTTATTTAATTACTACTACAAATGGTTTAAGACATATTTATGAATTGAGAATGAAATCAAACGGAATTGATCGAAGGATGAATTAGAATAATTAAATTTATTACCTTTGATATTATCTCTTAAATATATATGGAATTGAAATAAACATGATTTAGATTCCTCCCATAGTACAGTATTGAATATGCTATTCGGGGTGAGAAAGAATGCAAAAAAGAAGCAAATTTACTATATCATTCTCTGCTATAAATGTTTATTTCTCTTCTTTATATATTGTAAACAATTTTTTTTTATTTTTTATAAAAATAAAATACTGATATTTATATTTAAGATCACAAATAATTATTTATATATAGAGAAAAATGAACCTAGGGTGTTATGCTAGTTTTTTTAAAATATTTTTATTCTACTTTTTATGAATTTTGTAATCATTTTTGTTTAAAGATAATCTATAAAATTTATATTACAATAATAATAAAAAATATGACAAAAATTAAAAAAAAATGAAATGAAAAGATTGGTCATTCTTCCTTGCGTTGTCACATTTTTAAAACAATATGACTAAATTACTTAAAAAATAACAAACAGATTAGATTGTTTTTCTTGATATAATTAAGCAACCAGTGTCATCACCTACACTTAAACATAACACAAAAGTAATAAAGACAATTTTTATGTTATTATTGTTTAGTTCAAACCCTATAACTTGAAATGAAAAAAAAACGAATCTTACCGATACACTACTAGATAAAATATAAAAAAATTAGTAAACATAAAAATAAAAAAAATAGTAATAGAACATTTATTTTGAATATAAATATATTTTTGATGTAAAGTAATATTAACATTTTAATATATTTTTATCAAACAATAAGGTATGCATTTTTTTAATAATCCCCCAAAAAGGTATATAGTAGTACAATGAGCAATATGGCTACATTACAATTCATAAGTAACGTAACAACACAACCAAAACATGACACCAATACTTCATCTGCTAAGAAAGCCATTATGTTAGCCAAAAAACCTTAATTAATAGCACCAATCATGTCAAATCCTAGCCAAAGTTAATCCAAGATCAACATTTATCCTATGAAAAATCACAACATTTCTTTCCTTCCAAATGTGCCAAAATTCTAATACCACATGTGCTAAGAAAATGTTGTCACCGATCAATAGCGCCAATCATGCCAAATCCTAGCCAAAGTTAACCCAAGATCAAACTTAATCCTATGAAAAATCACAGTATTCCTTTCCTTCCAAATGTACCAAAATTTCAAAACCACATGTGCTAAGAAAATGTTGTCATCGACGATGGATTGAAACCACCTAAATAATTCCCTTAAAAAAGACATGAACATACCATTATTCTAATGCCCGGAGGAAAAAGAATAGCATAATACGGTTAGGATGGTGTTCAGATAGTGACAACCAACTAACATGTGTGTCGTATAGTTTCTATATAAGAACTACATAATAGATTGGGATCCACCTCAAGTTAACACCATCATTGAATAAGAGACAATCACATAAAAATTGCTTTATAAAGAAACCTCCAAAAAGTGTCCAACCTTAAAGTCACTTTAATTTTCACATTGATTTTCAAAATAACAAATAAGGATTAGCATTAATAGTATCCTATAGAGATCGACCCATGCACCACCGCACAAGCCAAAGCATGAGTAGAGTGAACAAAATAAACACCACTAGTAGAGAAATGTCAACACCCATTGATCTCTCGCACTAGTCCCTCATACATTATGTTGGTACGTATACAGTTACAATTATGACAGTATTTCTCATTGTAATTGTTGGGATTTCGGTAACTAATCAAGCCTATTGTCATCGTAATCTTCGTTTGATGACTTTATTCAATGCACATTTGTAAGAATATTTTTGACCAAACAAAGTCGAATTGCACTTGCAACTCTTAGATCAAGACCTTTCCAATCTCCATCACTTATGTTGGTTTTATTATACTCAATATCGGTAACAAGGTTTGGTTTCCCCTTTAACGCCTTGTGTAATACGAATTGGATCAATAAATCTTTGACTTGTACTTATCATAAGTCAAAATTGATTCTCCCATCAAATTTCTCAATGTCAATCTTAACTCTTGACATTTATTTTTTTTCTTTGAAATTGACTATGATACCAGTTGTTAGGAAATTTGAATCAAATGGTATAATCAGAAATTCTCTCTCCAAAGATCCTCCTTAACATAATATCAAAGAATATAGAAATAGAAAATACACCACACAAGAATTATAGTGGAAACTTTAAATTGGAGAAAAACTACTTTTGTTGTCAAAAGATAACTAGAGAAAAAATTCACTATATGAAATATTGTTACAATTATATTCTCAGTAATTTTCTCACACACAAAAAAAAAATAAAAGCAATTACTATATGAAATATTGTTACAACCACATTCTCAGTAATTTTCTCACACACCCAAAAAACAAAAGGAATTACTATGTGGAAAATTGTTACAACTACACTCTCAGTAATTTTCTCACACATCAAAAAAACAAAAGCAATTACAAACCCAAGAGAATTTTTCTACAAAATTCTCTCACTTAAAAACTTATCATACAAGTTTTTCTTTATTTTTGGGATGATTAATAATGAAGAAATTAATCTATATTTATAGCCTTCAAGTTCCCATTTTACATGCCAAATATTTCTTCATTCGTCAAAATTAAGTTATCTATTTTTTCTATTTTTCATTCAAACAAGATTAGATACCTCCTATTTTGACTAAAAAATTTAATATTATTTTTAATCAATCAGAACATTTTCTTCCTCGAATCTCCCTAACAAAATATACAAGAGGATCTTGCAAAATAAATACGAGTTAAGCATTTTCAAATTCAAAGTGATGGGATAATCATGACTTTGTAAATTTTTAAAGTTTAAATCTCAATTCTTATTTTTCACATACACTCAATAAAATAATATTACATCGGTATCGATTTTTGTAAAGATGTCTAATTTTAGAGAGAACAAAAAATCAAGTAGATTTATTTAATTGATTTTTATTTCATCTAAATATTTATTGAAAATGACAGCAAAAGATAAAAGCTTGGTTGGTTTTTGTGAGCTCATTAAGAAATGTTTTAATAACTTTTAAGACGATACTGCAAGGGAAAAAGTTAATAGGCTATAGTAAGGCATGAATCGTTCATTTTTCGATTAGTTTATTTATTTATTTTTTATTAATTATCAGTCAAGTATATAATAAGTTTAACCTTTGGCTTTCTAAATAAGCCAGTTATTCTAATGACTTCCGGAAAATAAATCCTCAAATAGAAAAATGTGTTTTGTGGTAACTACACTGCTTAACATCACTTAAATATTAAAATTTTACAAAAAAATTCCCCAAATTATATCAACTTCACTCTAATATTTAGAGTATATTAAGTGTAAAAGCATCCCTACTAGTGTTATATAACACTATTCCTTAAAATATGTTAAACACATATGAATAATTAAAAGTATTGTAAATTCAAATAAAATTATATTTATTTTAGATCTAATTTGATACTCAAGTAGATTCATAATTCTTCATTTCATTTTTAAAACTTTACAAATTTTGAAATTAGGTAGCTTGATAACTTGTTTTCAATATTCTATTTTCTAAATTTTGAAATTTGATCAAATTCTAAAAATAAAATAAAATCAGTTTTAAAATTGAATTTTTATATATTTAATTTCTTGTAACTAAAAGTTAATATCACAATTATTTTCAATTAGTTACTCAAAATGATTGAAAAAGTCAAACTTTAATGAAAATTTATCAAAATTAAGCTTTTAATTGAATTTTAAAGCTTATATAATTGAAATTTAATAATAAAAAATTTGTTATCAAACAATTAGTATCCAATTTTTGATTTTTGAAACTAAAATTTAATTATCAAAAGATGATTTTTAAAAAAAATTAAAAATTAAAAATAAAGTAATTATCAAAACATGCATACGAGTATTAATTAGTTTTAAAATTAAACATGGATATGGTAGGGGTGTCCATGGTCCGGACCGGTCCGTTTTTTTTTAAATTAACCGGATTGGACTGTTCATATTACTCAGACCAGACCGAACCGTTTGAAACGGTTTTAAGAAATAAAAATCGGATCGGACCGTTTGACTTATAAAACCGTTCGGTCTGATTTGATTCCCAGTTTGGTTCGATTTTTTTATAATTTAATGAAAAATAATGTGAAATTTTTAATATATTATTAAACCGATCCGGTCCGGTTCAAACGGTTTAAAATTAATGCAAATCGGATCGGACCGTTTGATTAACAAAATCGTTCGATTTAATTAAATTCGGTTCGGTTTTACGGTTTGGTCCGGTCCGAACCGGTTTATGTACATCCCTAGACATGGGTATGAATTAGTTTTAAAACTAAGATGGCATAATGCGATTAAACTTAATTCGTATGATATTCTATTTGAAATCGCATTTTTTCAAGATAAAGCTATTTTATTTAAGTTATTAATTAAAATTTAAATCTTTTTTAAGAATTATAGTCCTAAACGATTTGTCTTGACACAAAGTTTACTGGAGTATGTTAAAGGTGTCCAGTTCAAATTCCACTCAAAAATGTACGGAGTTTGATTTGTAAGAAGAAGAAAAAAAACACTATGGCCACATATTTAATCACTTTTGAAAAAATTATTTCTGGTAAGATAACGAGAATAACCTGTATTAATTATTAATTACTTTTTCAAAATTACGTGAATAGTACATTTTTATTTAATTTAACCATATCATTATAAATAGTATAAAGATTCTTTTAAAAACTACGATAAAAACAAATACTTTTATAATTCAGTTATCAAACGGTTGAAAGTGCTTTTATGGTAAAATACCTAGCTAATCTAATAACATACAAAACTGCTCGTGAAAATAGTTTTTAAATCGTATTTAGTCACTTCAACATAACTCTTGAAAATGTCTTGGTAAGTGTTTGTTGATCTTGATTAAAGATTCAATCTTCAATTTTTTTTTTTGTATTATTGTTGATTTTTTTTTAATATCAAATTAGCCTACTCTTAATTACCTCAAAACAACATATATTATTAACAATAAAATAATGATAATGTGTTGTAAATATAATTTATAAATAATATTAGACATCTAATTTGAAAAGATTAAGTATATTTCAAGTTATTTATAGACACTACACCAATAGCGTAGTTATTCGAAAAATTAGATCGGGTTTCAATCCCAAATAATATTTTATCCAAAATAATTTATTATCTTCTAGTCAACCTATAAGAATTTGTTTCCTTTATTTTCAATAAAATCTAAAGAGAATTAATTAAAAAAATTATATTTGAAATTGCTTTTATATTTACGGATACTTTAATCATTTTAAGTAAGTTTTAATAATTTTAATTTATTTTATTTTTTATTTTTTAACTTATCGAAACATTTTCATCTTCAAGCATCTCTTAACAGGACCCCTCCCTCCTAATTAAATTTATTTCAATTTAACTTAAGTTTTTTGAACAAAATAATCCAAAAAATAAGTTTGGTAATAAATAACTAAAACATTCAAAATATAATATTAACGTGACTAAAGTGTCTTAATTTTAAAAAAAATGTGACTAATGTATCTAATTTGTGAAAATAAAATATCAAAATGTTATGCTATCTATTTATTACGTAGAAAACAATTATAATTTATTTTTATTTTTTTTAATATTCGAGGAAGGATTAGTAAGTGAATACTCTAATTTTACAACAAAGTTCTTTTCTTTTAATAATGCATAATGATTTAATATACTTTAATTTTATTGATTTAATTATTTTTGTATTTTGTATTTTATTGAATAAAATATAATTTTTTTTTCAAAACTCTAAATTATATTTAATAGCTTGTACACTAAATCTCGTCTAAAAAAGTTTTTTGACTACGCCTTTGCATTAAATTGGTATTTTTCTTAACTAATATGTGATGTTTTTTATATACTAACATGTGTATTATTGGGGATATATATTACACACACTTATATTGTGTGTATGTTTTCGTATTATTATATACTAACATGTGTCTTGACACACACTTATATATTAAACACACTTATGTTTGCATTAAATTGTGTGTATGTTTGCATATTATTTTTTATTGAGCGGAATTAACCAAGTAATACGAATGGGGAATAATGGATTCATAATTAGTGCTAGAGAAGTAACAAGTGTGATATTTTTTACCATACTAATTGTAACTAAGCAAGCCAAAGGCTATCTTAATCTTGTTGATCATCAACAAGTACTTAATTATTTATCATCAGCGACGAGCATCTCATCTAATTCAAATTCAGTCACAAGAAATATTCTTGATACAATGAAAATGAATAAGGAATGCTATGATGAATGCTCAAACGATTGTCATGATAGATATTGGTGTGGTGAACTTGATAAGCATTTTCTTCATTGTTTGAGTGTTTGCGCGTTAATTTGTATGTTCCCAGAACCATCACAACTAATCCCAACTCTTCTAAACCATTGCCGTTTTAAGTTGTGTACTTGAAGAGCTTCAAGCTCGCTATAATAATTGTTACAAGATCGTAATTAATTGGTAATTATATTAAGAGGTGTTATTAATTATTTTTAAAATATATATATTTTTATTTTTAAATTATTGGATTCCTTTATTATCCTATCTCTACCTCTTTTTGGGTATTTATTTTATTTATTCTTTTTGAAAACAACATTATATTAATTTTAAATTTTTATCACATATTGATTCATAATAATAACTAATAATTTCTCTCTAATAAAATAAGAGTTTTCGTATAAGCGTTTTAACGCTATTCCAATTAAATATTTTTGTTAATAAATGCCTAATAGGAGGTGTTATTAATTATTTTTACAAATTAGCTACTACCGTGGATTCAAAGATTGTGATTAATTGCTAATTATAATGAGAGGTATTATTAATTATTTTTGGAATATATTTTTGTTTAATTAGATTTTTTTGTGTATTTATTCTTTTCAAAAAAAAATACTGTATTAATTTTAAATTTTATTGATTTAAAATATCATATTATTACGTATTCAAATAATAACGAATAATTTCTCATTTTTGTATAAGCCTTTTAAAGCTATTCTAATTAAATATTTTTGTTAATAAATGCCTAATAGTATCTCTAAAATTATAAGTTTAGTTATGAAACTAGCAAATACTGTTTACCTATATCAAATATAATAACGGAGCCAAAATGCTTTTATTAAAAAAAAAAACAAATGTTTCATGAATGCTATTATTTTTATCATATACGTCAATTACAAATACAAGGTTTAATTGATTAATATTTCTTTAGGGAGTTTAATTTTTAAATCTCTCTATGTATATATATATATATATATATATATATATATATATATATAGTTTTTCATAACTTAGAAAATATATGTTCTTTGGTTGTTAAAAATTACCGTTAAATTTAAAAAGCAGAAGGTATACTAAACCAATTTTTTAGTTGGATTATATAAAAGCAGAAGGTATACTAAACCATCGTAGTTTACAATTAATGTAATACTGACATAAGTACAACACAAGTTTATGGGCACATATTATTTTAAATAAATTTGAAAGTTTTTTTATCAGATAAATTTAAAAAAATATTATTGAATTATTGTATTTTTTTTTTCATATCATTGAATTATTATTCATTCTTTTATACCACACACTCATCAAAAAAATTTCATTTATATCGTTAGTCTTTGTTTAATTTAATGACGCTATAAATAATAATATAAATTGTTATTCTAAATTTATTATGGATGTGATGTCGTTAAACAAAGATTAATAAAATAATATAAATTAAATTTTTTGTATGAATGGTGGTATATATAAGATAAAAAATAGTTTGATAATATGAAAAATAAATACAATAATTTAGTAGTTGTAGGTTTATTCTTTTTAATATTCTCTTAATGACGAGCCATAATTTTCTCCAAATTTTAACATGGATTGATTATATCATCAAATCGAATTCGAATTAAAAATCTTCAAATCCGTTTAAATTAGATCGCATTTAGATCAATAAAAAACAGATAATTTTTTTCTTTATCATTCGGTCCTTAATTTATATATGTGTTTTTTTTATATAGTGTTTTTTTTATATATAGTCATATATGGTATACTCGTGGACACACTTGTCATTCACGAGTTCAAATCCCCACCGTTTTAGTATCGATATGTAAGAAGCAAATGTTAAGACAATTAACTTCTTTTTCATCTAGCCTTAATTTAAAATAAAATGTGACTGTCTTGTGTTAAGCTTCCTATAAATCAATTTTTTGACTTTTATATAAGTCCAGTACATAAGGAAAGATTCGAAGTAATAAAACCTATTTATGTAACCTCTGACTTTAAGGAAGGATGAAAGTTTATTTAAAATTTGACTTTTTAAATTGGTCTCCTAGAAATTAAATTTTGATTCTGCCTTATCTATCCCTCATGAAATATTTAATATGATATTTGTTTTTACTAAAATAATAAATTTATTAGCTATTCTACAAAAAAAAATTAATATTAATTTTTCACCTTATTATAATAAAAGAAACCTAAAAACATTATATTTAAAGATTTTCTTTTAATTTTTAAATTTTTTCGAAGCAATACTAATTATTTTTTGAAAATTAACGCAATTTTATACTTATCAAATTCGTTACGTGCCAGTCCTTAAAATATAACACGTGCGGCATTTTATTTAGAAGAAGTTGATATAATTTGGTTCCATTCATATGAAATCGACTTCATCCATATTAATTTTCAGCTATAGATGAAGTGTATTCACCTAAACTCAAGCGGATTAAGTCGATTTCATTTGCAACACATTTAGAAGAGTTCCACTTTATATGATGATCAATGAGGGTTAACTAGGAAACATGCATCATCTTAAACAATGTCTAATACTTAATGATCAATCAACCCCCATCAATCACAATAAATATTCAGTAAATATTGTTTAACATATAATAAAAATAACACTTTTAAATACTAAAATGTACTCTATTAAGCTATTATTATTTAATTATGTGTAATTTAAGAGGGAAACATGTTAAGAAATCATATTTCCAATATTAAAGTATAATGCATGTCTTTTTCTTAATTAATTATATTATCCATTTAATTTAAAAGATTTAAATTAAGTAGTCAAATTTTAGTAGGTTTTTTGAATTGCTAAAATTAATACGAGTTGATTTAGTATATATCAATTTTTTCTTTAATTAAGAGATTATGAAAACTCTAATTGAGAAATATAAAAGACCCTAATCTTCAATATACTAAATCATAAAATTATTTATCTTCTCCCCGTATAGAGAAGTGATGACAATCCCATTCAAGGACTAAGACGATTTAGTTGAGAAAGATCATAAATCATCAATTGTTTATATTCATCCATTCGTGATCAATTATCATAGTATTTTTGTAATAATAGGCGATTATTCTCGATGGATCCAAGTATTTCAATTAAATCCATAAATACTTAATAATTTAGTATGATATAGATCCTAATATTTTTGATATTCTGTTATAAGATTTTTATATCTAGAATTTGTTTATGACTTTTAATATGATTTAATTTCAACAAGTCGTATGAGTGTGATTATTGTTGTTAGATATTTAAGATTTGTGAATATTTCTATTCGTATAATATTTGAATAGAATATTTATATTTTGTGTAAAATTCCTTAAATTTTAAGATTTTTTTTAATTTGGGATTACATAAATAAAAATTTTAAATTTATACTTTTGTAACAAATATTATTATTTATAGTCACAATTAAAAAATAAAAAAAATAAAAAGTATATCTGTATAATTATTAAATTATAACATTTATATTTATTTTCAAGTTAAAATAATAATATAATATAATTATGATATGCATAATATTTGAATACAATATATTATAAAATAAAATATGTATTATTTATAATTTAATAATAATTCGGTCCGAATATTATATAGTGTATTATAAAATATTTTTATCCGAATCTAAATGTATAGTATAATTTTCAATTCGAATCCAATTCGATTATAAAATTTATCAATTTAATTTTATCTTAATATAACGGATTGGATCAAAATTTTTAATTTAAATAAATTAACCAAATTATTTGTTAAATGAGTATGTAAAAATTTATTTAAAAAAGAATAATTATAAATTATATAATACTCAATAGTCACTGATTATAACTAACGTGTGATTCGATGAAGCAACGAAGTGACAAAAAATAGTTAAATAACTTAGCTACAGGAGCTGTTTTAATAATTAATTGTGTTATCACCCTTTCCAACAACATGATATTTTAAGTGGAGCACTAATAAAAAATAGTTTGAATCTTTTACAAAGTAAATGGTTTATGTTAGAGATTGTTATAAAGCTCTTTAATTTGAACATAGAACAAAATATGGAGTAAACTATGGAGCAAAACAATAAGCTTCATTCAAAGAGAAATTTAAGGAACTATTAATTTAAGGAGTAATTCAAGGAGTGAATTTTCCTATAAATAGATGTGTAATTGTAATGAATTAATCATCCAAAGTGTTCATTCCAATTGAGAGAAAAGCTTTTGTGAGAGAAAATTGATAGTAATTTTCTTGGGTGTAATTGGGTTGTGAGTTGTGAGTGTTGTAAACATATTGTGTAATTTCTCCCCTTTCAGTAAAAAGATCTGCAGCAGGTTCGGAAACGTAAACAAGATTGGCCGAACTCCGTTATCAAATTTTGTGTGTTATTTTTCTATTATTGCTTTCACATAAATCTGACTTATCGAAAATTTGCGTAATTTCTCAACAGTTGCGTTCGTGTAAGTATATTGTTTAAAAAAAATAAGAAAAAATAAAAATCAAATAATGCCAAAAAGAGTTGGAAAGATGTTGCTAAAAATTTAATTATCTTGAGTTTGAATCTCGTCCAAAGTAATTAGTTGTTGTGTATGAATGTATAAATTAAGATAAGATACATGTTAATAATATTATGGTATAACTTATTAATTTTTATAAATCGTCTCATCATGTTGTACTTAATTTTTTAAGAGATGTGATGTTAATAAGATACTATCAATTAAAATATCTTATTTGTTTTAAATAAGTTTAAGTAACGTGAAAGTTTAATTAAAAAAAATAGAATATTATGTTTAAAGTTAAACACATTACAATTACAATCTAAATAAGATAAAATAATATTTAAATCAGAATAAAGATAATAAATAATACATGAAATTACAACTTATTTAAAATCTATATATAATATATTCTTTGAAAAAAGTAAAAAAAAAATTGCCAAAAGAGTTGGAGTGATGTTGCCAAAAATTTAATTATCTTAAGAGTAATTATATATGATGACAAATGTACCATAAGAAAACGTGAGTTACGATCTCGTCTAAACTAAATAGTTGTGTGCACGTATAATATGTTCTAAGAAAATTTTTTGCTTAAATGGTTTTCCGGAATTTTCATAATTACATGGTAGGAGAATAATTACCCACACCTCCTCTGTTCACATTTTTTTTTTATATAGAACTTTTAAGATATTTTTGTCCCTTTTGTGTTACTTTGTATTTGACCCCTAATTTTTTTTTATTAAAATTTTATATAAATATATTAATTGAGTTTTTTTGATGCATAGGATCTAGTAAGAGACATAAATTGTGTTTGTTTAAACATGGCGACTCTTGGAAAATATTGGTGATCTCAGTCCTGGTTTTAATTAATTTGAATTAATTTTTTTCCTTGACTCTTTAAACTAATTAAATTACAAAAATAAAAAATACAATAATATATAGTTAAAAGCTTATTGTTATATATGTGTCAGTTAATTACTATCAGAAATTTGTTGGTATTATTTGTATATAAAATCAATGCTAATGACATATTATCTGAATCTGTTGCTTGA
Source organism: Hippophae rhamnoides (assembly GCA_033030585.1). Classification (NCBI taxonomy): domain Eukaryota; kingdom Viridiplantae; phylum Streptophyta; class Magnoliopsida; order Rosales; family Elaeagnaceae; genus Hippophae; species Hippophae rhamnoides. The sequence goes on along the minus strand of CM065437.1, from coordinate 21,545,835 downwards.
TTAACGTCTCGTGGTTACTCTTGAATTTCTTACATAATAGTAATTATATTTCTTATTTCTCAATATCTTCATATAAACAACACATGTTCTTGTTTTTTTTTCCTTGACAATTAAATCAATTTTGATCTGAATTATCATGTATGTATACATAAGATATTGATGATGATACGAAGAACGATGAAGGGGCTGCTTTCGGCATTTATCATAGTAGCAGTGTTGTTATTAAATATAATTATAATATTTAATATTAATACTGTTGAAGGAAGCAGTGAGTACTCCAATGTCAATTCATTAATAAGAGCAACTGATGATAATGATATTGATCGCAAAATTACAGTGTTAAATGAAACGTGTTATGGAGATTGTTTGTATGATTGTTGCATGAGATACTCATGTCATCCCAAATTATTACGACAATGTTTTGAGTTTTGTGGAATAATATGCTGTTATGAGATCTTCGAGCCACCCCTTACGGTGGCATCTTCACTACTTGAAAACCAACATCACTGGCGGTGTTAAAGCCCAGGAGCCTGTTAAATTTTCATCATGTCATGCATCGATTCAGTTAGGCCTCGCTTTGTAACGTGTTTTATTATCAATTTTTTTTTGTTTGTTTTTGAAACTAGTTTTTGTTTATTAATTCATTTGTCAAAGAAAACATAAATTTGTTTGATAACAGGTTTTGTTTTCTGTTTTATATTGTTTACTAACTAATGTTCTCTGATTTTTAATTTTATTTTCTAGCCGATAGAAAAGATACAGAATCTTGATTTTTATGAAACGAAATTTTAGAATGCCATAGAAAATTTAATTGTGAAATTTTTGAAATTAGAAAATAGAAAACATGTTTTGAAATCATTTTATCTTTTCAAGATTCAAAATTATATTGGAAAATGAAACCCATTTTTAATTAAAATGAAAACTACAAATATAATTAATTACCATCAAATTCAAAAACTCAAGTTTAGACATACAGATCAGAAAACATAACATCTTCAAAAAATGAGCCCTTACTAGTCCAAAATAGCATGTTTTTGGAGTTGAAACAAAATTCTTCTCTAAATAATATATTAATATGTATATTTTAAATATACTAGTTTTTGTATACGTGAGTATGTAAAATAATATTAAAACAGTAAATTTTTAAATATAAATTTTTAAGTGAGTTTTATTATAATTAAAAACTAATATTTAAATAATTTATTAAATGGTTTGTAAAAATACTTTTAAAATAAATAATTAATTAATTTGTAAGTTTATTAATGAACAAATATAAGAATCTAAATATAATCTAAATATAATCTAAATATAAGTGATTTAACATGATATTAACAATAATTGCATCACTTTATTTTAAAAAAAATCAAATATAACAAAAAAATATATAAACCTATTTGATCAATATTTTTATTATTTAAGAAATTAATCATAATTCAAATTTAATAAATATATAATAATATTAATTTATTATTCAAATTTTTTATTTTATAAAATAATATTAAAAAATAATTTTTAAATAAATAATTTTAAGTTATAAAGTGGTTTGTAATAAAAATACGAGTGATTTACCATGATATTAACAATAATTGCATCACTTTATTTAAAAAAATCAAATACAACATAACAACTTATGAATTTATTTAATTAAGATATTCATAATCTAATAAATTAATCATATATGAATGATATAAATGATTTGATTGAATTTAATAAATATTTTTACTTAAAAATAATTTATGTTAGTATATAGTTATTTTTTTAATTAACATGAGATATGATATAATTAAATAGCTCATAAGTGAATTGATAAAGTGCCCATTAAATAATTAATTATAAATTGTATGAATGTCACCCTTAATTTAATAAAAACAATTTCATTATACAAACTAATTATTTATAAAAAAATATTTATTAAATGAACATTAACTCGATCGAATACTCATTAATGAATAATCATTAATTGTATGAAATTATTACCCTTAATATAATAAGAACACTTGCATTAAAAAATATAAATATTCATAAAAATATATTTATTATATGAACATTTTAGTATTTATTGGTGTTAAAAAACTAACAAAAAAACATAAAAATTATTTATTATATTAATATTTTGGAATTTATTAGTGTAAAAAATAACAAAAAGTAAAAAAAAATGATTTTCTCAATCTACATCACTTGGAATCCCTTTTCGTATAGAAGATTAAACTTGAAGAAATTTACTTGAAACACTCAATTACAACTTAGAGGATTAAAAACAATAAATACTTGGGGAAAAATATACCAATGATTTCGAAAAAATAGATTTGTATAAAATGATAGTAAAAAAAATACAAATATATAATCATTTAATATACATAAAATCAAGATATATTATAAGTGCTTTTGAGCACTTAACCATAAGAAAATTCCAATCCTACATATAGGTTCCTCTTTTCTTCCTTTTACACATAATTAGAACATACGTTTGTTCTTGAACCATATCTTACATGTTTCTGAAACAACAAATAATTTGTTGAGTGATGCACAATTTACTAGGAATCATCATGCATATTTTGAGTTTCATGCCACTTATTGTTATGTGAAGGATCAAATACACATTAAGAGCTACTACGGGTAAAATTTAGAGGTGGTCTCTATGATTTTGACATTCAATTTTCATCACTTATAAGACCTATTCCAGTGAAAGCTTCATAGGTTTCTTCATTTTCCATGATATTATTGATGAGCGAAAACCGGCATAGCTGATTCTTGCCAATACTTTGGTTTTATATTTATAAAACTCTCGCAAGTGCACTAATCATTTCGTAGAAAATGATAAGTATACTCCCAAGGTTGATCTAAGGAAGGAATGTATGTGGTTTTTAATTTATTATTCAGAAATTAAATCCTAAACATCCTGTCACGATATTTTGGGTTTTGTGTTTTTAATCTACTTACATAAAAATAAACATAGATTCAATAAATATTTATGCAAATTTTATTTTTTATAATAGTAGAGTATTTATGGATATAATAACTAAGTTAATTATGTTTGCTCATATTATTTAGGTTATTAAAGATATGAATTAATTTTATTGATTCTCCGTTTTTTGTATGAATACCACCCTTGGTGGGGTTAGATAACTAATTTGGTTAATTAAATTAATTCCCTTTTCTAAGAGATTGAAAATGAACCATTTAAATGCCACCTTTGGTGGGGTTAGACAGTTTAAACTTTATTCAAGGTGTCCAAATTAAACGTAAGAATTTAAATATCCGAGTACTAACTTTCAAGTTTTAAAACCACTACTGAAAATATGTTGTCAATACATTTTCAAATAATAATTCTTATAAAAACTTTTGAAAAATAGCTTCACTCTAACTACCGGGCGATTGTACCAACAAATAAAAGAGCACTACTCTAAATCAGACCGGATAATTAAACCTTAAAATCTAATTTTCAGATTTAAGTTTGTAATGAAAAATAATATATTTCTCTCTAACATTCTTAATATAAAATCTTGAATAAAAATAAAATCAATTCATTTTAGAGATTTTTACCTATTTAATATTTGGCAAGCAAAACAACGTTATTATTATATCATGTTTACAAATAGCCAGAAAAGTTAAATTAATCACAGGCAAATTAAATATAATATGTAAGAATAAAGCATAAAAAATAACTGTAAAGAAAATAAAATCCTTACAGTACTTCGATGCTACTCTCATTGCAGGAAAACCTCCAAACGGAATTTTCACTCCCATTTATTGAATCGAAAAGAAAATAAATTACAAAAAACATAACTAGTTCTTCTCAAAAAGAGAAGAACTCTAAAATTAAGAAAAACTAGCTAAACAATAAGAAAAACTAAAAAAAACTAAGAAAAAAGAGAAAGAAAGAGAGAGGAGAATGTGTTTTGAGGTGTGGTATGAAGTGAAGAGAATGGGGGTATTTATAGGTGAGGATGGAGAGAAAAAGTGGGTGAAAAAATGTTAAAAAATGGTGGAAACGCGAAGTAGTGCAATTGATGATGTCAGCATGACGTGGGGCACCTGTGTGCGAAAATGAGGCGAAATGGGCAGCGGTGCACGCGGAGGGCAGCTAGGCGCGCATGGGCCCACACGGAAATGAAGCAAGGTGCACGCGGAACTGGAGCATGGCGCGCGGGGCTCGGCGCGGTGTGGGCGTGTTGCGCGCGGACTGGCGACTCGACGGCGTGTTTTTCTCCTTTTTGACATTTTTCACTTTTTTGACCCATTTTGTCCAATTTTTTCATATTTGTTGACCTTTCTTCATTTATTTATTAATACATTTGTGATGTATTGCCTCTAGCATTCCTTTTTGAGTCTTTAAGTTACGTTTTTAAGCAAAAATACCTGAAAAACAATAAAAATACTCATGATTCCAAGAAAGACAAATTTATATAAATATAAAATAAAACATATAAATATATATATATATATATATAATCAATTAATGTGCATAAAATCATGGTAATTTTAGTATTTTTTGAGCACTCATCAATTATGTGTCAAGTATTTTCATTTTCTAAAGCTTTGCCTATTGTACCGAAAAACATTGCTTCTACTAGTACTAAATCTATATATTGTATGGCCAACCTTTGTAGTATAGATGTTTGGAACAAGAGGCTAGCACATGCTTCTTTACCAATTGCTAGGAAAGCTCTTTAAAGTTGTGACATATAAGTTCATGATAATAATACAGATGTGTCTTTATGTGTTTCTTGTCAAATAGGGAAGTTTCTTAAAATGCAATTTTCTCATTCAACAATAGTCATTACTCATCCATTTGAGTTGGTTCATTCAGACCTTTGGGAGTCACCGGTTATATCTCGCAATGGTTTTCACTATTATGTGCATTTCATTGATCATTTTAGACAATTTATGTGGATTTATTTCTTAAAAACAAAAGCAGTAGTATCATAGGCTTTTTCACAGTTTAAAGTGATGGTTGAAACTCAATTTCATCTCAAAATTAAACCATTACAAACTTATTGGGATGAAGAGAATCAAGCTTTGGTTTCCTTTTTGTCTTCTTTTGGCATCCTTCATAGGACGTCATGTCCTCATACTCATGAAAGAAATAGGTTGGCAGAAAGGAAACACCATCAAATAGTTTATCAAGGACTTAGTCTCTTGGCTCAAGCATCAATACACTTAGATTTTTGGGATGAAGCCTTTTATACTATTGTTTATGTAGTAAATAGACTATATCACTTATATTTAGAGTACAAATCTACATTAGGGTTTCTGTATAAAACTAAGCCTTGCTATGATTTTTAAAAGGTCTTTCGATGTAAATGATGTCTATACCTTAGGTCATATAATAGGAATAAACTTCAATGTTTCTCTACTTCTTGCACTTTATTAAGTTATAACCCTAGGCATAAAAAGGGTATAAATGTATTCATCTTAGTGGTAGAGTCTATAAGGTTTGACATTTCTTATTAAGTTAATAAGGTTTTTCAATTTATATCCAATCCTTTGGATACCCACTAGGAAATGTTAAAAATAATACTAAGGTACCTTTAATATACTGTGTTTTATGGTATTTTTCAACCTTCTTCTCAACTGCTCCTTATTGACCTTGTTCATGCTCATAGGGGAACTTATACAGATGAAGGAAGGTCTACAATTAGTGTATGTGTTTTTCTCAAAATCTAGTTATGTGATGGTCAAAGAAAGAAACTATTGTTGCTTGATCTAGTTTTGAAGTTGAGTATCGAGCCTTAGCTATAGTAGCTATAGAAATGCTTTGAATTAAATCCTTACTTACTAAATTAAAGGTTTCATTTCCAACAGGTCCAGTGATGTGGTGTGATAATCTAAGTAGTGTTGCATTTGTTGCTAATCCAATATTTCACTCTCACACCAAGCATGTAGAACTTGACATTCATTTTTTTTAGACAAGGTCCTAGCCAAGTAGTTTTTTGAACAACACATTCCTTCCTATAAACATGATATTGATATCTAACCAAGCCTATTTCCATTCAGCAGTTCAAGTGGAATCAAACAATGCTTAGTGTTGTTCAACTTCCTCTAAGCTTGAGGGGGGGGGGTGAAAAGAGTAGTGATCTCTCTGCAAATCCTTCTACTTTAGCAAGTCATATTACATGCTAACAAGATTCAAGAATTAATTACAAAATGATGATGTATGATAGCATTCCCTACTAGGTGTGTCTATCCAAATCCATCATAGATTATTAGCAATTTGTACTAACCCATATGTAGAAGTTTTCCCTATCTTTCTATTTCGAATCTTTAATTTTTTCTTTTGCCTCTTTTTGGTCTATAAAAGAATTGCTCTATCATATTTTGGCTATGATTTTATGTGATTTCTTTTGCTTCATGAAATGCAATATATCAGAGGTATTATTAGTGTAATCTTTTGCAATGTTTTCCTTTCTATTTCTCTACATTTCTAGTTTCTTTAGAATCGACTATTACTTTGACTATGGCGAGTTGGGTAACTCAAAACAATTTGAAACTTGTCTAATTTAATTACGATAAATTGCACATATGTTTATTTCCGCTTCAATAGTTTAGGTTGTCAATAAGATAAACTCTGGTCAACTAAACATTGCTTCAATTATGGAATGTCAAATTGATCAAAAAGTTAAATCAAAGTTTAATCAATTAGTAAATCAAACTTAAGCACATTTTAACATGTACAAAAAATTAAGTGAAAAGAGACCAAATCTTATTTTTGACTAATATGATATATAACCCATTAAAGTATATAATGTATGTTAATTATATATATGTATATGTTATTTTGTGGTCAATTTTATCAAATTTCATGTACTTACATGTTATTTAGAGTATTGATAACTTCAAATTTGTCACTTTTAACCTATCACAATATGCATCACAAATAAGTGACAAAAAGTTGCCAAAATCTTCATCTTTTAAGCCAACATCCCGATCTTGTCAACAACTACTATTGTGTCACACATTGGTGATGTATACAATTGTACATCAAAAGTTGTCCTCAAAATCGACTAATTGCATACTTAGAAATTCAATTTATATATATTACATATTTTTAAACTAAAAATTTCATATAATTAACTTCCTTTGTTTTTGTTTTAGATTGTGTTTAGTTTCTTAGCTTAGATTTTCCCTTTTTGGTCTTTATAGTTTTAGAAAAGAGATTGATAAAAGAAAATGTTAACTTTTTATCATATTTTTTTTTTCAAATATAATAATAGAATGCCATTTGTGACGTGCATGTTTATATATTTAATCCGAAGAAAACTAAAATCCTAAGTGAAAGTTCAAATGGTGGTAAATTGGTAAGAGACATATGAACGAAATAACTATTCCTGATCAATCACAACTTCTAATATGAAGAATTACAAATATGAATATTTCAACAGACAGAATGTTATTTCTTCTCCTCCCAAATGATTATAATTCTAATATATTTTTACCAAAACTCCCTTAATTACTTAAAAAAAATCTTATTTTTCTTATTCTATAATAATTACTAAAAAAGAATATGAATTACAGATCTTATATTTTTAGTTTTCTATTCAATGAGTTGATGTTCTTAATAAATCAGCAATTTAAATTATGTTAACCGAACATCCCTTAAACTCTTTTTTGACAATACATCCCTTAAAATCACCCAACATTTTAATTATATAGAAAGATAAAATTAAAATTGTATGTACAATTTGTCACATATAACAACCTATTATATTTTATATAATAAATTAAAAAACCTAAATTACTTTTACTTAGGTAGATAAGGATTTGAAAAAAATAATATATGAGATTAATACATTATAATTAACTTAAATAAAATTTGAATGATATAATGTACACTCCTATAATCACACACGCGAGAATTTTACCAATTAATTATCAATTAAATTAAGATTGGGTTAATAAATTCAAAACTCATTTTCATATTAAAAAAAATTACAAATAGGAGAAATTTCCAAATCCAACCCATCATTTTCCCCCCAAATATACCAATCCTTTTCATTAGTGTCAAGCACTGATGAGCAGAATCGGGATTGCCAAAAACTTTGATGTCATCCCCGCAACGGAGTCATCCCCGGCAACGGCGCCAAAAACTTGATGAACGAAAACCGGCATCGTCAATCCTGCCAATACTTTGGTTTTATATTTATAAAACTCTCGCAAGTGCACGAATCATTTCGTAGAAAATGATAAGTATACTCCCAAGGTCGATTTAAGGAAGGAATGTATGTGGTTTTTAATTTATTATTCAAACTTTTAAAAACGAAATTAAATCCTAAACATCCTGTCACGATATTTTGGGTTTTGTGTTTTTAATCTACTTACATAAAAATAAACATAGATTCAATAAACATTTATGCAAATTTTATCTTTTATAAATAGTGGAGTATTTATGGATATAATAACTAAGTTAATTATGCTTGCTCGTATTATTTAGGTTATTAAAGATATGAATTGATGTTTATTGATTCTCCCTTTTTTGTATGAATACCACCTTTGGTGGGGTTAGATATTCTTTGTTAACTAAACAAATCAATTAACAACTATCGGTGTGGTTGATAACTAATTTGGTTAATTAAATTAATTCCTTTTTCTAAGAGATTGAAAATGAATCATTTAAATGCCACCTTTGGTGGGCCAGATGTTTTAAAATATATTCAAGGTGTCCAAATTGAACCTAAAAATTTAGTTATCCGAGTACTAACTTTCAAGTTTTAAAACTACTACTGAAAACATGTTGTCAATACATTTTCAGATAATAATTCTTATAAAAACTTTTGAAATAGAGCTTCACTCTAACTACCGGGCGATTGTACCAACAAATAAAAGAGCACTACTCTAAATCAGACCGGATAACTAAACCTTAAAATCTAATTTTCAGATTTAATTTTGTAATGAAAAATAATATATTTCTCTCTAACATTCTTAATATAAAATCTTGAATAAAAATAAAATCAATTCATTTTAGAGATTTTTACCTATTTAATATTTCGCAAGCATAACAACGTTATTATTTTATCATTTTTACAAATAGCTAGCACATTTAAATTTAATCACAGACAAATTAAATATAACATGTAAGAATAAAGCATAAAAAAATAGCGCAAAGAAAATAAAATCCTTACAAGATTGATGCCATTCCTGTTGCTAGAAAACCTCCAAACGGAATTTGCACTCCCATTTATTGAATCAAAAAGCTAATAAATTACAAAAAAACATAACTAGTTCTTCCCAAAAAGGGAAGAACTCTAAAAATAATAGAAACTAGCTAAAACATAAGAAAAACTAGCCAAAATATAAGAAAAACAAAAAAAAACCTAAAAACTAAGAAATGGAGAGAAAGAAAGAAGAGAGAAGTGTGTTTTGAGGTGTGTTATGAAGTGAAGAGAAGGGGGTATTTATAGGTGAGAATGGAGAGAAAAAGTGGGTGAAAAAATGTTAAAAAAATGTTAAAAAATGTAAAAATGCGTAATGGACATGGTGAGGTCATTGATGACGTCAGCATGACGTCATGGGGGCGGCTGCACGTGAAAAATGGGGTAAAATGGCATCGGCGCACGCGGAGGGCAGCTGGGCGCGCGCAATTTTGCGCGGATGAACAGTACCCGCGTGCGCAGCTCTGCGCGGATGAACAGTACCAACGTGCGCAGCCAACATGGCGGGCCATACGCGGATAAAGCCGGGCGCGATTTTCTCATTTTTGACATTTTCGACCCATTTTGTCCAATTGTTTCCATATTTGTTGACCTTTCCCCATTTATTTAGTAATATAATTCTGATGTATTGCTTCCATTATTCCTCTTTGAGTCTTTAAGTTACGTTTTTAAGAAAAAATACCTGAAAAATAATAAAAATACCCGTGATTCCGAAAAAGACAAATTTATATAAATATATGATAAAACATATAAATATATATATTTTTAATCAATTAATGAGCATAAAATCATGGTAATTTTAGTGCTTTTTGAGCACTCATCAAGCACATGATAGTTGTGAATTAGTTAGTGTAAGTGAGTTTATTAGACCTTGTATACGTCGCACAACAAACTCTTATAATCTATACTGTATATATATCCATATGCACATAGTGATCAATATACTAAAATGCATTCTTTCAAGCTCTCATTGTCTTGTCACTCTCTATTCCCTTTACTTTCCAAAGCTATATTATCAGAGCACTCTTATCCATGGATGTGAATTATTTTTTGACAATTCAATAATGATCAACTTCAAGATCAGTTTCAAGATCAACTTCAAAATTAGTCACCATCGGTGACCTTACCTTTGAATAACGATACAATAACCACAAACAACAACACAATCTCTTCTTCTTCAATTGTGTCATTTAATACTTACCTACTTGTTGATAAACCCCAATTTCTCTGTAAAATTAGATGAGAATAACTATCTCATCTGGTCATATTCAAGATCATGGTATTTTTGAAAAGAATTTAAAGTATCATATATGGATTAAACAAGTTTCAGGTGTCAAAAATTGGATTCATTCATCTATCACACCTAGCTACTTGAAGTTATTGATTAGAAAAGAATACAACAATTGAGTATTGGATTTATTTGGAGAAATATTTCAATGATGATTCTTAATCTTGGTTACTAAAAATGCATTGGAAATTACAATATTTAAGGAAAGGTTATCTTTTAATGGAGAAATGCATTAGCAAATGTAAACTTATTAATCTTATCTTGGCTAGTGGTAAATGTTTGACTGATAGAAAACAATTTTTATGTCGTTGAGGCTTGGACTTTACATACACATCACTTGTTACTACAATCACTAACAAGAAATGAGTTCTTAGCCTTGATGAAGTTTTTACTCGCCTAAGAACACATGATAGGTAGCTTACTCTCATGAATATTCCTTATCCAAATGTTGTTCAATAAAATTATTCAAAGACTACATATAACTATTCTTAGCATTTTCATGGTTCTTAGTCATCACCTAATGTTGTTAATTCATCTTTTAGAACTCAACCAAATAACTAAAATAAAGGTAAAGGTTCCAATTCAAATTTTTTCCAGCTCAATGTCAAATCTACCATAAAATAGGGCACACTGTTTCAAAGAGTTATTTTAGGTATATTTAATAAAATAATAATGGATCAAACAACAATAGTTCTAAGCCAAAAGAGTATGATTCATCAAAGGAGCATTAGACTCATTTTTCACAAGTGAAAACTAGAGATACATTCAAAGATCAAGAATCCGGTTTCATTGTGTTTGCTCAATAAGAGTTTAGTTCCAAACAAGTTCAATTATAAGCTTTTCTTTCACCTCTTACCATATCTTTTTCATTTTATTCTCACTGGTACATGGATATTAGAGCTACTAATAATCACTTCCAACAAGGATTAATTATAACACTCCAATCCCTACTCTGGTGATGCCTTGGTGATGTTAGGTAATGGATCCATTATCCTTATCACTCATGTTGGCTTTACTCAATTGTCTCATGGTTTACAAGCACTATTTTTAAGGAACCTTTTATGTGTACCATAGCTTGAGAAGAATCTTGTTTCAATAAGAAAGCTTAGTGAGGATAATCATGTGAGTTAAATTTTATCCTAACTACTTTCTTATAAAGGAAATTATGACTAGAAAAACTATTTTAATAGGGTTTGTTGAGAATGGACTTTACAAGATTGTTAGTACCAGTGAAACTCACCAAGCTAAAGAAGAGAGAATGGCAAAAGGTATCCTATGCAATCAAGCTGAGATAAGTATAGTTTTACTTTATGAAAGATTAGGTCATGCACATGCCTCTACCATTTATTTAGAAGCTACTAGTATGAATAAAACTCTAAAGCATTCTAATACTCTAGATGTGTGTAATGCTTGTCAACTTAGCAAGTCACATAAACTATCTATTAAACATGTACATAACATATTAACAGTTCCTTTTGAAATTGCTCATGTGGATCTTTGGGGTACTTCCCCTTTCTATCAACTCTTGGTATTAAATATTTATTCTTGTTTATTTATAATTGTACACATTATGTGCTACACAACAAGTCACAAACATCATTCATATTTTTATTCTTAAATACCTTGGTTGAAAGGAAATTTCATACCAAGATTCAACAATTACATATTGATAGAGGAACTGAATTCAAGAGTCTTAAGACTTATTTATTTCAAGGTGGTTATACTATAAGGATTTCATGTCCTTACACTTATACTCATAATGGGATAGTTGAAAGAAGACACAAATATATATTTGAAATTGGTTTGACCATGATGATGAGGCCTGGTATACCCATGACATTTTAGGATTATGGTTTCAAATTAGCATTTACCTTATAAAATGAATGCCTATAAAATTATTAAATAATCTAAGTTCTTGTGAGGCTTTGTACAAAAAGAACCCATATTATACCCATCACAGAGCATATGGTTGTTTATGCTTTCCTTATTTGAGGTCTTTTAATAGGCATAAATTGGAACCATGCTCATTACCTTGTGTATTCTTGGGATATGCAGCTCAATACAAAGTTTTTTTTATATCTCGAACTGACATCTCAAAAAGTGTATATTTCTCCTCATGTTGTTCTTAATGAGAAATATCCTTTTCAATTTAGCTCTACCGATGTGTATTATTCTACATCTAATTCTAGCACTATGTTTTCCCATTTTGTCGTGCCAACTCCTCCTAATGCATCTTATCATCCAGTGGGTCATAAAATTACTGATGTTATACCATTTAGTATTCCAATTTCAACCTCTTGTCCACCTCTTAGTGACTTATCACTTTCTAACGCAAAAACTAGGCATGTTCCCTTACATTTTTCTGCTAATAATAAACAAAACATTCCTACTGAGTAGTCAACCACACCTTTTTCTACACAAATACCCATTGAACATGTCCTTTCTTCTCAATCTTGTGACTCATCTTATGCTACTAAAACTAGTTCTTCCAACCCTATCTCCTTTTCCTATTTGCCCTCACCCTTATTATCATCACCATCAAATGCATTTATCAATACCTCTCCTACCTTTCATTCCATTTCTTCTTCACATTCAGTTAATCCTACATACTCTTTGCTTATTACTAATGCCTTTAATCCTGATGATATTTCATTACATATTGATTTACCTATTTCCTCTACCTTTGGTTTACACAAACATCATAGTTCTTCTAATATTCATTACATGTCTACCATATCAAAGCTTGGAATTTTTAAACCTAAAGTGTTGTTATCAATTGTAATCTAACTTGAGCCTACTTCAGTTAAAGAAGCATTGGCTATACTAGAGTGGAAGGTTGCTATACAATCAGAATATGATTCATTGATGAAGAATGGAATATGAAAGCTTGTTCATTCTCCTCTATATGGTAAAGTAATAAAAAATAATGGGTTTTTCTTACAAAGCTCCTTACTGATAGAACACTTGATAAATAAAAATTAAGAGTAGTAGTAAAGGGTTTCCAACAAACTAAAGGGATTGATTATACTGAGATTTTCAATCAAGTTGTAAAACCTACCATTATCAAAATTGTTTTGACTCTTTTGATCTCTTTCCCTATCAAAAGGTTGGTCTATTCAACAGCTTAATGTTAATATAGTATTTTTGAATGTAGATACAAAAGATATGGTTTTTATGACTTAACTTGAAGGACTTACAAATGAAGAATTTCCTAACCATGTTTCAAACTAAAAAGAAGAAGCGCGTTATGGTCTAAAGTAAGCCATAGAGCTTATTATCTCAAGCTTGGTGGTTGTCTTCAATAAATGGTTTTCAAAGGATCTAATTCTAATGCTTCTATGATGTTATATAATCTTAATAGTTATATTGTTATTTTTCTTAGATATGTGGATGATATTCTAGTCAATGTTAATAATCTAGCTTTGATCCTAGACATTATTTCTAGATTGAATTCAAAATCTTCTTTGAAGGAACTCGTCACACTTGGTTACTTCTTAGGTGTGGAAGTAACTAACATGGATGAAGGCTTGTATCTTTATGAATCTAATTACATTAAGAACCTATTTGAAAAGGTGCAGTTGAACGAATCAAAGCATATTGCAACCCCAATGGCAATGTAAAAATTCTTTCTAAGAGTGATGGTTGGTTGATGCTACTCAACATAGGTTAGTGATTGGAGCATTACAGTATTGTATATTGACTAGACTATAAATTAGTTTTTTTTCCTAATAAGTTGTGAAAATTACTTCATCAATCTACTAATGTACATTGGGTTATTACAAAGTATCTTTATCAATACTTAAAGGGTACATTAGACTATGGGCCTATGTTGTATAAATATGGGTTTATGTTGTATAAATATATTGTTCTAGATATATTTGCATACACTGATGCAAATTGGGCTTCTTGCCTTTATATTTACATTGGTACATATCTTGTCTCATGGAATTCTAAGAAACATACTCTTGTAACTAGGTCCTTAATAAATATTGAATTCAAGACCTTAACTCATATTGTGGGAGAGGTAACGTGGATAAAAAAAGTCCTTACTAAATTACAGATTTATACTAGTTCCTCCCCATTGAAATTTTGTTATCATGTTTGTGCTGGTTATTCGGCTAAACACCTTATGCTAAACTCAAGAACTCAACATATAGAAATAGATTTTCATTTTGCAAGAGAAAAAATAATTTTTTAGTGCATTAGTTATTAAATACAGCCCAAGACAAGAACAAATTGTTTATATCTTGACAAAAGCTTTAGGAAGTGGTAGACTGTTTGATCTTAAAACTAAACTTAGCGTATGAGGGACAATTAAGTACATAATAGTTATTAATCATTTAGTGTAGGTGAGTTTATTAGACCTTGTACAAGTTGCATAAAAAACTCTTATAATGTGCACTATATAACCCATATGTACATTGTGATTAATATACTAAAATGTATTCTTTCAAACTCTCATTCTATTTGCATTCTCTGTTCTCTTTACTTTCCAAAATTGAATACTCATATTTTTTATATCAAAAAATACTTATAATTTAAACATATGACTTCAAATGGAAGATCAATAAATCTTATCACTAAACTACTAGTTAAACCATCTCATATTTGTATTGAATTTCCATGGGAGTGGAAAAGACATTTATAATATTTATGTTCTTTAATCTTTATTACGAACAATATATTCACTTCAATGCGCTTAATTCATTATGTAAAACAAATAAATTATTTTTTCTTTTTAATATTTTGATAAATGCATCTGAGCTCATATGCTTTAGTATATTTTCTAAAGATTTATAAATTTCCTTTTTTATATATAAATTTGATTTATAAAAACAGTCTTTTTCTATTTTTCACTTTTATTTCAAATACTCGATATATTTGGAATTTTGGGTATTAAATCAATCCTTATAAAATATTATACATTTTTTATACTACCTTATCAACATCAAAATTTAGAGGTATAATTTTCTCACTCCAACCCCTTATAAATCTAAACCGTTGTGATAAGAAAGTATAAAACAATTCGGTCATTGATCATGTCCAATGAGAATTGGGATATGATTAGTGGCTATAAAACATTAAACAATTTTTTACTCCTTTCATTGTGCCAAAAACGAATTTTAAAGTCATTTATTAACCAACTTTAAATACGATGACTTAAAAATGTAAAGTCGGTTCAATACGTGAATCGATTTTTAATTTTTAAATTTTTTTTATAAAATTTACTCATTTTCTATTATACTCAAATTAAAATTTATATTCTATCACTACATAATAGCAAAAAAAACCAAAATCTGTTTAAAAAATAGTTTAAATAATACAAATAATTAAAAAATTAAATATTAATTAATAGCAGAAAAATGACCATGGTGTTATCCTATGTTATTCAAAATCATCATATTCTTCTCCTGATGTTATAATACAAAGCCTACATATATAATACAAAAATTTATATACATAAATAATAACACATAATATAAAAAAAAATATAAATAATAAGTGCGTAAGATTAATAGAAATACTTACAAGAGTAAATGAAGTGACAAAATGAAAGAAATGAAGAAAAAATGATATTTTGTATATGAGAAATGAGTATAAATTTTTTGAGTCTTTTGCTAACAAAAAATAGGAGATCTAAAAGATAAGTTAGAGAAGAAGAAAACCCACTAACTGGTATTGGAATTAGTGGTCGTAGGTGGCCAGAAAATGAGAAAGAGTGGAAGAGAAGTGGAGGAGGTTTTGGGTTTTTAAGAGTTATACAATGCTTAGAATAGTTTCTGTCTGGGAAGAAAGAAGAGAAAAAGAAATATCCACGTGTGTAGCGTCAGTTATACGTGTCAACCGATGCTACCCGCGTAGTTTGTAGCATCAGTTCTACGTGTCAACCGATGCTACACACATGGATAACATTGGTTCACTACATCAATCGATGCTACGTCCCATGTGTAGCATCGATTGGCGTAGTGAACCGACGCTATCCATGTGTGTAGCATCGATTGACGCGTAGAATTGACGCTACGTCTACGTGTAGTGTCGGTTCGACACATCTACACCAAACCGACTTTAAATTCGTTATAAGTTGGGTTTTTTCAAAAACTGACTTTATATATCGATTTAAATGTCATATTTTGTAGTAGTGTTTATATACATCTACAATTGATATTTAAAAGAATAATTTTCTTTCTCTATTTATATATAGTTAATTGAATTTTCTTGTTCAAAATTAGTAGAAAACAATTAAAATGATTGTTATTGTCTCTAAAATATAATTTCATGTGGTATGTATATGAACAAAATATTAAATATTTATTACTTTTTATAACAACAATGATTTAAAAACATTTTTTTAAAAAAAAATTGAACATGACCTAAATATAGGGACTATATTCTCCACCCTATTTTCAAATGTGAGATGTATTATTTATCTTAATACATAGATACAAGTGTCAACATAAGATTTTTTTCTTTTCAAACTGATACAATATAATCCAATATTTTATGATACAAAATATTCACTCACTAATATTATAAATTAATGGGAAGAAGATATGGGACACACTACTTTTAACTCCAAACTAATGTATGATGAAAAGGAAGGAAAAAAAAACTGTGGCTCTTGAAAGAAAATATTTATACAATACAATCACTCTGGTAGTCTGTTACTTCTGTCTTAAAATTATGTAATGCTAACATGGTAAATTGTCTGTACAATTAGAATTGTACAGCTATAACAACCATATGACTTGAGAGGTGTTAATCAATTGAATCAATTAGAATGCTTTCTTCTTCGTCTACTTTCTGCTAATACTTCTTCTACTGCTACTACTTCGATCTCCTTTTTTAAATAAGAATTGGATTCAAATTCCACATGTTTTACATATTTAAATAGGTTTTATGCTATTGAGTTTATCCTTAGTCAAAATGTATGAGATATAGATCTAATTAATATACGGGTGAATTGGGTTATTTTTAATTTTTATCAATTTATAACTTAATAACCTAAATAAAACGGTCAGACATGCAATCACGTATAAGAATAAAGTACAGAAATAAAATAACAATACATAATATTTTTAGGTGGAAACAACCTAGGTCACAACCATGACTTAAGAGGAAAACCACCGATCCACCAAACCACCTAACCACCTAACTTTCCACTATAAAAATCAAATGTTCAAGTACAAACTCGATCTTATACTACCATCTCTAAAATATTGTCTCAATGTACTTTACTTATAAACATCTGCTCTGTTTTCACAGTTTCTAAAATTAACATGAACGGTTTTCAGACCAACGTTCTAATAAGTTTCTCGCCAATAAGATATGTTCCCAAATTAACTACAAAATGGTTCGCACAAAAACACAAGTATATGTGTGTGTTCTAGAACATATTTAATAATAAATAATCCTAACTAGATGATTCAAAACATATGTCATTTAAATTAAATCAACTAGCAAATCTTAGACCAAATAGATTAAGCACAAGTTCAAGAAAAATAACTTTTTTAAAATTTAATAATTAAATCAAATAATCATGATCACACGTAAAAGTATTTAATCCAAACATGTAAAATCTTAATCAAGAATAAATTATATAAAGATAATAAAAAAATACCAAACATATTTACTAATAAATACCTCTAGTAAGATATTAATTTAATATTAGTCTATATGTTTAAATCTGTGTGATACAATTACTAAAGATTCATTAATAAAGAAAATATTATAATTACCAAGTGATTAAACTCTTTCGATAAGAATTTTCTGCCCACCTATTCCATTCCATTGATATATGCATAAAAAAAATTCACTTAGTATGAGAGCACGAAGTAGAAACGTCGGCGTTGTTAATCTTTTAGATTTTGTTAATCTTCAAATTGCATCAAGAAGATTATGCCATCAAGCCAAATTTCTTACTCATTCATATAAGCCTAATGTTACTAATTAATTCCTTTCCGCTTATTCACCCTTCTCAACCCAATAAACCCTAATGTAAACCCTAACGTGAGTATATACAACAATAATAATAATAATAATAATAATAATAATAATAATAATAATAATAATAATAATAATAATAATAATAATAATAATAATAATAATAATAATAATCCAATATTATTTAGACTAAATAATTTTTGGGCTTAATTTTTTCAACCCCATTAAAATTCTTAATATTATAAAAGGTATTTTTTAAAAAATACAATCTAAAAATATTTAAACACATCTATTGAATAGATAATTAACTGATAAATTGATTCAAGTTTAAATAAATATTTTAGCACCAAAAAAATTTCATATATATGAACATGTATTATTAAATGCATAAATGAAATCATTTGTGTCATAGTTATAAAAGATATACCTGAAATATGATTACCTAGAACTCGAGTATTTCTTTGGTTTTTCTTGATGGACTTTATAGTTGGCCTAATTAAAAACAAATTTTACAGTTAAATATTTTATATACGAAAATAATCAACACTCATACTCTTAACATTTCATATCTTCAATTTCTTATATTTAATTTGTTTGAAAAAGCTAGCTAATAAATTAGTGATGCTAAGAAAAATGTTTCATGTTTTAATAAACATATGTGAACCCAATACAATTAATTACAAAACCGAACACAAATAACATGAAACTAAAACGACACAGAACACCCTAACTATGGCTATATTGGTAAGACAATATGACATTTATTATTTCATTAAGGCGATTGTCCGATACCTTAATAATTAACCTTTTTTTTTATTAACTTGAAAAAAATAGAGACCACATGCATGATGCACTTGTAAGTGACTCTTCGAACTTAAGCCGGCTTAATTATTATAAATCTATCAAATGTCTTTTCAAGAATAAGAAAGTAAATATATGCAATATATTTATATATATTATTGTTAATATATGTATTGTCGAATCCTACTTAAGTTTTTGATGAATAATCGAATTTATGTTTGATTCTTTACAAATAGCAAAACAAGAGTACGTAGTTAAAAAAAAATGCCAACAATAAGAGTTAAAGTGACAATGAGATTGTTGAAAATTATTATAATAGCAACACTAGTTATAGCAAGAAGTGTTAATATAGTAAATGTAGAAGCAAAAAATATAATTGTGGAAGTGAAATGTTACGACAAATGTACGAGAGAATGCTTTCGTGAACACTTATGTAGTCCTGCTTCATTTTTAAGTCATTGTGCCGATGTTTGTAAATTACTCTGCTCTTACAAGGTTGATGCACCCACACCTCCAATTTTTCCTGCTTGATTGGAACTCCATAGCCAACTTCATGAAATTCTTAATAATTTTTCACTAATTAATCAGGTATACTTATTGTCACACATTATACCTTTTTTACTCAGCTTAATCAAATTAGGCATTTTCATATTTTGCTTGAATATTTAATGTTCATGTTTAATGAAAAATTGTTGGACAATTATACCCCTTTGTCATAATTAGGTCGTTTTGTGTGAATTAATTGAATATTTTTTCTTTTTTGCTTTGATATTCAATCTCATATTTTTCACATTTAATCATAAACCCTTGTGATGGTTTCGCGCGCAGTTTCAGTAGTTCTTCCGCCTTCGAGAGAAATTCTGTTATCCCCACATAGTAGTTGTTGGGTGCAGATACCATCAAATATCTTCGTAATTATCATTGTAGTTCAGTGATATCAAAGTCTTTTTTTTTTTTTTGTAATTATATATATGTGGGATCTTTGGTCTTACACTGCGGCCCTTTAAAGCTTACCAAGTTCAAATTTTAGTTGGTAATAACTTTGATCTATGTCAGTTATAATTTCCTTAATTTGTTGTGGTTATTTGAATTTTTTCATTTTATTGGCTTCTAAAATGTTATGCATGAACCTTTAATTTATGTGTTTTGTGTTTTTGGTTGTGAAACAGAAACGTTGTCGCTTGCCTATTCATAGAGAAAAAAGAAAACAGTTGCGCACGCGTGTCACGAGGCAGATTTGAATTTTAGAGGCTTTAATTAGGAGGCCAGGTGTAAATTTGGAAGAAAGGTTACAGATTGTGAACTTTTACAACTTTATGACAATTGTGAATGTATTGATTGTATTTTCAAACAAATGATTTTGACATTGCCCATTAAAGTATTATTCATAAATTTACTTCGGTTACTATTTAATTGAGGAGTATAAGTATAAGTTAAGTATGACATTTTCTCTTTGTTTTAAGGGAGGGAGGGAGGGAGGCAATAAGGTATTTTATATTAAGTAATTGGTTTTTTTTTAGTTTTTTTAGATTAAAATAGTCTGTAACTATTGTTTTATAAAAAAATAGATTAATTTAATAAATTTTTTATTAAAATATAATTTTTAAAGTAATATTTTAATATTAAAAATATTAATATAATATAAGTTTTTTTAATGGATCATTTTTTTCAAGCTTAAAGAAATAATTAAATTATACCACTTATAATTAAATTGAACAAACGAAATAAACTATGTAATCTAAAGAATCTTTACGATACATTCATATTTTAGTATTTGGATTTCAACTTCCTATTTTGATATCATAATAATATCATTATTTTTAATTTTTATGATTTTTTTTTATAAATTATGCTATATATATACCTTACTATTTATCAAAAAAATCACTTTTTTTATATGCTAATTATTTTTCGTACAACTGCACACTGATTATAAACTTGTTCAATCGGGCACAAAGTGATCATATGTAATAAAATGTGCAATAAAATGTGCAGTTTGTTAAAAAAACGATTATATAAGTTATAATGACTCTATATATTTTGAGAGTTTTCATTTATATAACTTAAGTATACCCTATTTTCATATGTACTATATACTTATTTTATATGATTAATATATTTTTCACCTGTGTCCTATTTTTACATACCTTCTCTCCCATATGTTTTCTTATTTTTCACCTATTTTTTCTTATATTTTTGACTAATTTATATATTTTCATATAAATAAAAACTAAAATTGAATTTAACTAACAACTATACTTATCTTATGTAATTGATTGTTTTAAAAACATTTCCAATAGCCTTAGGAAAAATTATAATAGTTCAAATAAGTTTTAGCATATATTATATTTAGTTTTCATAGATTCATATATTTTCAAATAAATAAATAACAACTAACAACTTTGATATCTTAAGAAATTGATTATTTGAATGTCTTGTAAATAGCCTTAGTTGAGATTATAATTATTGGTATCAATTATAACATAACTCTCTTTATTTTTTGTACATGGTGTATCAATCCCTCACATTTAACATATTTATATTGATTGAATAGTCTTTTCTACGAGTTATAACAAATCTAACAATTATAACATGTCTGACGGTTTTTAGTAAGATTTCATAAATTTAAAATATATTTTTCTAAAATTTAGAGCATGGTATAAAGAGTTGATTATTCTGTCCCAAATTGTACGTCCCAATCTCTATCTTTCAAATTAAAGTTGCTACATATATTGCTTTTTTACTTCAGATAACTTTACTTCATAGTCATCAATTTTTGTTACATTTTTCCTTAATTTTGAATTGTAACGATTATAAATGTTGATTATTTTTGTGGATAAAATATTTATCTATAAATTTATTTTTAAGCTCACTATCAAGTCTATCAAACAAAGTTGAAGAAACCTCAAAATTTTAAATAATCATATTTTTATAATTATAACACATAGGATTACACTCACGCATTTAATAACAAATATTTATAAATCTTGAATTATTTTTGTTACTAAAATATAGAATAAGATATATGCTAAAATATTAAATAAGATATACTCTAAATTATAACTTAAATCTTTAGCCTAAAAGATAACATAAAATATATTTAAAAAAAACTCTTTTTTAAATAGGAATCTTTATTATTAATGAGAATATTTTAAAAGAAATTTTCTTTAAATATGAGTCTTCTTAAGTAGTGAGTATTACAAATCCTATTTGTAATAGAAAATATATTTATCAACTACATAGGATTAAGAGTTTTGATTTTTCCTATAAATAAAACATATTATTCATTATTTCAAAAAATCACACAAGAGCATTATTTTATTTTTCTTAATTTTTCTATCTTGTTTTACATGTACAAATATAAGATCATAATTCTTTAGGCTTCTTTATTTAGTTAATCTATCAAATATTGTTGATTATGTTTGATTGATTAATAAGCCTAATTATTTTATGATATTTTGATAATATGTTCTTATGGCTTCTTTTTTATTTTATTTTTCTTAAATTTTTAGATCAAATAATTGTTTTTATCATATCATAGTTATTTGATTTGATTATTAATCTTTAAAGAAACTATTTTGATTGAACTTGTGTTTGATCTTTTTGCTCTAGGACTTATTAGTTGATTTGTTTTAAGTGGCATATGATTTGAATCATCTAGTTAGAATTATTCATTATTAAATATGTTATAGAACACACACATGTATTTTTGTTTTTGTGTTAAGCATTTTGCAATTAATTTGAAAACGTATCTAATTGGTAGGAAATTTATTGTAACGTTGGTCTAAAACTACTCACGCTAATATTAGAAACTATGAAAAACAGAGCAGAAGCTCGTAAGTAAGGTATATTGAAACAGTATCCTAAGGAAGATATCATAAGATCGAGTTTGTACTTAAACATTTATTTTTTATAATGGAAAGTTAGGTGATCCGGTGGTTTTTCTCTTAGATTATAGTTGTAGCTTAGGTTGTTTTCACCTAAAAATATCGTATGTCATTTTCTTATTTCTATACTTTAAACACACGATTACATGTGTGACCACTTTATTTAAGTTATTAAATTATAGATCGATAAAAATTAAAAATAACCTATTCAGTTCCTCTGGGTTAATTAGTTCTATATCTTATAAAATTTCATAAATATTTATTAATTAAAAAGAAAAAAAATTATATAAAAAATCAAATTTAAATATTCAGATTCACCATCATATAACTTTTTTCTTAGTCTAACAATTTGAAAGGTAAGAAACACATTTAAAATATAAGCAGTAATGTTTGATTGAAGGGACAGAGAAAACATACCCTTTAGATAGAAGTTATGAAAAATGTGTAATTTTAATTAAAAAAAATGTAATGTTTATGTCCATAATTTTGTATTTCCCACCGCTAAAAGGAAAAAAATATATTGCTACATGCCCTTTTTATTTAACTAAGATTCAAAATAAAAAGAAAAAAAGATATATATATATATATATATAAAGAGAGAGAGAGAGAAACAAAATTACTTCATCGGCAGGCATATCTCCTCTTAATCTATCTTTATTTTCTCTCGTTTTAAAATAATTTGTTTTTTTATCTATTCAATTTAATTAATTACTAGGCGAGCGATCTGGAATGATAAAAGGCAGTAGTTAATGTACCCTTCTACCTCTTTGAATGACATCTGTTATTTCTTTTTAAAGTTAGATTTTCCCTAAAATAAGTATACATGTACCATGTTAATTACATGTAATCTAAACACAAGTTGAAGAATGCAAAAAGGAGTGTAACGAAGAGTCTAATTCTCTTCTTTTATTTTTAATAAATCATTATATATATCATTAATATGCGAATAATACATATATAAAAATGATTAAAAAATAAACTTTTATTACATAAAAAAATAATAATTTATCTACGTATTTCTTAATCATTAATTATACACAAAATAGTATGTCAAAAATAAGATAGTTAAATTACTTCCGTGTATATATCCTTAACCTTCCTTGGGAATGAGCACATAAAACAATCCAATAAATTTTGTTCCCTCTCCTTATATCATGTTGAATTTGTTTATATGCACAATCATATGTGCTAAAACTCCACAAGATTTATGGGACGCCTAGGCCTAAAGTATATTACTATACGTATTAAATTACTTTATGGCATTATACATGTTGGCCTTTAATCAAAACTGAGGTTCTACCTACTAATATATAAAAGTATGTTGCACTAATTATCAATAGATATATACGTTTAAAAAAACTTGAATAAACCAATAATTTTAAAACTAGGATTTTTCTAAACCGATGTATAAATTTTAAATCATTCTATAATGATATTATCTCTTTGGATTGCTAATTTTTTTTTGAACTTCGTATTATGGAATTATATGACTTTTACCAAGAGTATGCAAAAAAAAAAAATGCCAAAAACTAGATAGCTAGTGATGGTTACTAGATAAAATACGATCATATGAGCGACATTTCATGACCTTTTAGCATTTCACTAAGGCTTTTCCTTAATAGACAATTATATTGCATGACTTTAAATTTATTTTCTTATTCGACAACGCACGTCCGTAGGAGCATTTGTATGCAACTCTCCCAACTCATGCCACTGCAAAATGTCTTCTTAATAATATATAATTTTAAAAATGACACAATCTCATATGACCCCTCAAAATATATTATTAATATAAGTACCTACAATTTGATATTTTAAATTCCTTTAATTGTATACCATAATTTCAATTCACAAATAAATTTTCATTTTTAACATGCATGTTTTTTTTATATATATAATATAAAAATATATTTTTTTTGCATGTTTAAAAATACGATACAAATATTTTTTTTTATGTAATTTTAAAAATATATGTTTTTTTAGATAGAATTAAAAATAAAACTGGGTGAATAAAATAGATAATATCAAAAATGAAGAGTTTTAAATTTAGGGTAGCATCAATGACACTAACTTTTACACATATTTTTACAATCTTTTATCTCAACAATTGAGAACTTGAAATAAGGGTGCATAAATTTTTTATAATATTTTGTAGTGATCATTTTCCTTCAGTACTGGTCGAATTTTGAACACTATTGTAAATTTAGTCATGTATATATTGAGAATTAAACATTAAACTGCAGAGCAAAACCTTGACAAAAATAAAAGGTACAAAGCAAAATGTCAGAAAAGCTAGCTCTGTATAAAAGCAATCGTTTAATTAGGTAAAAACAAAAATACTGGGATAAGGGAATGACATTCAATCACGTTTTCTGATCTATTTATAAAAGGATTACATTGTGCAAATTGAGCTACCATATTTCTTTTAATAGAAATTAATAGTAGAGAATTACATTGATGATAGAAATAACATATATATAAAAAAGATCAAATTTCTATTTTTTTAAAAACATCAAAGCATCATATTGAAAACTAAAACAAGTTCTCATAAAGACTCTACAAATACGTGAGAAAATATTTTGGGTCTTCATTGTTTGATCAATATTACTCTTCTTCATTTTAGTTCAAAAAATATAAGCCATGACCTATTTGATGTCATTTAAGTGAAAAACTTGAAATCTTCACAAAAGTGTTTCTTATGATTTATAATTGTTTGAAAAAATATACAATGAATTTTCGTATAGAATAAAATATATACATGTTGATAAAATTTTATAAATATAAGGGTCAAAGAAATGTACAAATTTTTTCATAATATCCGATCTAATCGTCATAGAGTCGAATTAATAAAATAAAATTATAAGATCATAAATAATATATTATTTATGAACAAGAATAACGAGATAAGAATGAAATAGGCATTTCAATAATCAGTTTGTCTTTTTTTTTACTAGTAAAATCTAAATATACGTTATTAACCTAAATATTAAAATATTAATTTTTATTAATAACCTCAAATCAAAACATATATTGAATGTGAAAATAGACGTTGAGATAAAAAAAAAGCACAAACAAACATATAAAAAACAAGCATGAGATCATATATAGTCTATTAGATGATGACAAATGAAAGAGAAAAATCTAACAAGGGTAAAATTGGGAAAAAAGTCATGGGTTTTTAAATTAAAAACATATTTATAGATAAATGTATTTCAGTATTTGTGGGAAAGCATATTGTTAAGACTAACTCATGCTAAATCCTAGTTAAAGAATTCATCAAACTAAAAACAATGAGGGTGTTGAGGTTTATTATAGTAGTATTAGTAGTAGTGGTAGTTTTTGTATTAATTAAAGATGTAAATCAAATAGAAGCAAATTATGAGTCAGTTGGATCATCTGATGCGAAAATTACTATCATGGAGATGAAGTGTTTCGAAAAGTGCCTAAACGAATGCTACGAGGAACACTCGTGTGAACATTCCATATTCTTATCTCATTGTGTCGACATTTGTGAAATAAGTTGTTCTTTTCAGATTGAAATACCGCCTGGTCCGCCTTCATCTGGCTCTCCTTGAAATCCATCGGCTAGCTAGCTTCCTCTCAACAGTTAAACATCTTCATCACTGGTCACTAATAACTTTTCGTGGCTCTCCTTGAAATCCATCGGCTAGCTAGCTTCCTCTCAACAGTTAAACATCTTCATCACTGGTCACTAATAACTTTTCGAAAGTTGAAAATAAAACTTGTTTGAAGTCCAAGATGGAGTCCAACCAAATTGAAGCCTAATTTGAGAAAGCTTGTATGGTAGTTCAAGAAATTATTCAAGATAAAGAGTTGTGAGATAACTAACAGAGGTTGAGTTGGATTGTAAGTAAGATATGCGTGTTGATTAGAGTGAATGTTAGTTTTTGCGTAGTTTGTATTAATTATATGTTATTATAAATATCTTACATTTTTTACTATCTAATATATCTTAATCAAGTTTAAGAAATAAGAAGTAAGAGTTTTTGTATTTTTAGTACGCTTTTACCTCGATCATCATTATTTTGATTTTATCTTTCTTCTTTTTGAGTTTTCTTGTAATTTTCAACCAAATATAAATGATTTAAACAAATATTTTTGATAAATCATTTAAATTGATAAATCATTTAAAATTATTGGTTTTAAATTCACGAGAATATATATTTTTATTTGATATTATTTTCTCTTTTAAATTTGAAAGTATAATAACAAAAAAAACTAATGATTTAAATTACCATATATAAGTAAATATATTTTTCTACAATTGAATTTTTAGAGTTGTTATAAAAATACAATTGAATTTTGATTTGTTACTTATATATTATTAAACTTTGTAATTGTTAATAAAATATTATTAATTTTTTTTATTATTTCTATACTATTAAATTTTATAAAATGTTATAAAAATATCATCAACGTCAATCAATTAACATGAGTTAATGAAAAATTATTTATACATTGATGATATTTTTGTTATACTTTAATCTATTAATAGTTAAGGTTTATAAAAACGTAAGCTTGAAAATTATATATATATATATATATATATATATATATATATATATACATATATATATATATATATATATATATATATTAATAACAAATTATAAGCAATTTAAATTTATTTGAAAAAAATATAATTTAAATAACTACTAAACATGCATGCAAACATATTAATAACAAATTATAAGTTGAAAAAATATAATTTGAATAACTATTAAACATGCATGCAAACAAGAAATTATAACTTATAATCCGTTACATTAATAAGATTCATTTAAAGTGATTTACACGTTTACAATATCAGGGTATAACTCATATATTTTGTAAGTTAGAACCACGGTAAACTATTGTATCTCCTCTTATCGAAGATAGTTAGTTAATTAATGGAAAATTTTCATCTTGACATTACAATTGATTTATTCTAAAAATTAAATACATGTTATATAAAATATTCATTATTATGAAAACGGGTTTTAAAATTGATTAAAAATAATATTAATTTTTTTTCTTTTAACCGAATTTAAATGAAAAGACTTAAAATTTAAAGTCGATTAAACCCGTAAACCGACTTTAAAGTTTTTTTTTACATATTTTACTCATTTTTTGTTCTACTTAATAATATGTATTCAATGACATATAAATTTATATAACAATTTTGTGATTATTAAGGTTTTTTAAAATAACTACACTACTTCAAATCACAGATATTTTAATGAGTATCATATTGTTGAATCATGTATTTTTTATTTCATAATACTTATACAAAACTTACGTAATAAAAATAATAATATACATATACAAAAATTTATACACATAATATACAAAAATAAAGGAAAGTGAATAATAAATGCGTAGAATTAATAGAAACACTTATAAGAGATGAAGTAACAAAATAAAGGAGATGAAGGAAAAAATGTGTTTTGTAAGTGAGAAAATGGGTATAAAAAATTTGAATATTTCGCTCAATAAAATAGAAGATTTGGAAAATAATTTGAAAAAAAGAAAACTCACTAAATAGTGTTAAAATTGGTGGTCATAGGTGGTCGAAAAATGAAAAAGAATGAAGAAAGTGAAGCTCGATTTTGGGTTTTTGGGTGTTGTTTACAATACTACAAATTAAAAATTGTGTCTAATGGGTGAAGAAAGAAAAAAAGAAGAAAAAATCACGCGTACAAGGTCGGTTCAACACATCAATTGATTTTATACCTAACGTCGGTTTTTCATCGAATCGATTTTAAATTTATTATAAGTCAATTTTATTTAAAAATAGATTACATATTAACTTAAATATCACGTTTTGTAACGGTGATTCAAAGAAAAACAAAAGCATTTTTTTAAACATGATCAAATGTAATTTTTTCTTAATTGAACTGTCACGTTTTGCGGTAGTAATTCAAAGAAGAACAAAACACTTTTTTAAGCATCATCTAATGCAATTTTTCCTTAATTAAACAGGTCAGCAATTTATGTATATATGAAGTAGAATTGGAGAATATACGTTGGTTTTACGTTCAATAAAAGACGAATAATTTGCTTTATTTTTCATACATGTGTATATATATATATTGCAAAGAAACAACATCCTGACTTTTGCACGAGAACAAGTTGAAACCCTAGAGGTTTGGTATTTTTGAACTAATTATATTCATATTCTCTATTGAAATACATTAAATATTCTTATTATATTAATAGTTACCATTATTTCAAAACTATTCTATTTTACCACTTATTATATTTCATCGATTTTTTAATTAAAAACGGGTGAAAAAAATTGAAAATCACTGATTTATGAAAACCGGCCCAAATTTGCCTGTTCTTCAGAAAACAACCACTTTTTTTTTTTTTTTTTTTTTTGTAAAATATTTCATTGGTTATAAAAAACCGGCCGTTTTTGTAAAAATATTTCATTATTTTAGTTTATGTTGTATTTTAGCCCTATGATTTATTTAATAATTTTCTACTAATTTTTATGATATATTTAATTTTAATTTATTATATTTAATAAAAATTAAATAATAAGAAAGTATAATTGTAATAAATTTTATTCAAAGATATATAATTATGGTGAAATATAAATTAAAATATTTTTTTTTATTTTTTATTTTTAGAAAAAAACATAAATACTATCATGTCAAATAAATAATATTGCATCAAAATTAGTTAGATATTGTTAGCCATGCTATATTTAAGTGCAATAGTGTTGGGTTGTAGAGGCTCTTATGATTCCCACATTACCGTTTTCACTTTCCCAAATTTCACGTTTCTCTCGCGCTCTCTACAACCTCTGATGGTCGATTCAAGAATGTATATTCTAAGGTTTACTATACCTTAGAGGGTGGCAAATTTAAGATTTACACACTGTATTAAAAAATAATATTAGTTATTTTGTTATTATTATTTATTTTCATTGATAAAAATGTTATATGTATTTAATTTTATTAAAAATACATTCTAATTATTTAATATTAAAAGTTTAAAATTTAAAATTCAATTAAAATATAATTCTATTTTATACTTTAATTTATTTATATTAAAAGTTGAGATCGGGCTCGTGTACCTCCTTATTAGCACGCAGATCTACCCCTGACCATATATATATATATATATATATATATATATATATATATATATATATATAAACTAGAAATTAAAAATGTGTGTTGCATGTGAAGATTTATTTTAAGAAAATACTTCTAAAAATTTAATTTAAAATATTATAATAAATCATGGTATGATATAATTAATTTAAATGACACATAAAATTTTAAAAAAGTATAAAGTGTAATAAAAAATCTTTTATTTTTTGTTGTCTAGATTTATAATATTTCATTTCTTTCAATTTTTTGATATATCAATTAAAAAAGTCCAAAAATATATAAAACAAAAAAATCTAAAATCAAAATCAATGATTAACCACAAACAATAATAATGATATTTAAAATTAAGTTAAAATCTAATTATATGAAACTTAGTTTTTAGTACAAAAACTTAAATTTTATATTTATTAAAACAACTGTATACTTGAATATATGGTTTTACAAGACATTTAAAACTAAAAAGTAAAAAAGATAATTACCTTAGTATTATGTTATCTGTGTGTAAAATATGTATTAATACCTTAATACATTTAACATACATAACATTCAAAATTAGGAGAAAAATTATAAAAAGTTAAAACCTTCAAAATATTAGACGCATTATAAAATTATAGAAATAAGTTGAAGAGAGATAGTCTTTTTTTACAACTTTTGTACTCACATTTTGTGGATTATAAATTTTTTTAATTAAATTAATTTAACAAATATTTAGGGTATTTTTAGTTTTAGCTTTTACTTTCACAATAATAAATAATTGTTAT
Organism: Hippophae rhamnoides; assembly: GCA_033030585.1. Lineage (NCBI taxonomy): Eukaryota > Viridiplantae > Streptophyta > Magnoliopsida > Rosales > Elaeagnaceae > Hippophae > Hippophae rhamnoides. The sequence continues at coordinate 21,514,884 of CM065437.1, read as the reverse complement.
AATAATGAGTCTTTTCATTTTCTTTTTAAATTTTTACCGACTGAATTTATAAATTTTAAATGTATCTATATATTAAATGATAATTATCAAATTCATTAACTTTTTAACCTATATTTATTAATTTTAGTGGTCTTTTTAGCTTCCATTTTACATCCTCCATTAAAATATAATTAATATATAAAATTAATTAATTTTTTTAAAATAAATATAATTTAATTTAAACTTTAACACAAATTTAATAAACTTTTAATTTTCCTCTTAATTTCATAATAATAGAAACGATTATGATATTTATAATTCTTTTGATATTTTCTTTTTAAGTTTTAATTAAAAATTTATAACTTTTAAGTTTATGCACATAAAATGAATTATTTTAAGAGCCTTTTAGTTTTTCCTTTTAATTCTTCCACCAAAAGATACCTAGAATCAATTACTTTTTATACTAAATTTAATTTAGCAAATAAATTAAAATTTAACTCATAATTATGAGATATTAATTTTTTCTTAATTTTGTAATAATAAACAATTATTATAATATTCATGAGTCTTTTTAATTTTTTCTTTAAATTCTATTGAGAGAGAATTTATTAATTTTGAATCTATTTATATAAAATTATAAATCTATTTATATAAAATTATAAATCTATTTATAAAAAATTAATTATTTTATGAATCTTTTGGTTTTTCCTTTTAATTCTTCCACTGGAAGATAACTAATACATAGAATCAATTAATTTTTATACTAATATAATTTAGAAAATAAATTAAAATTTAACACATATTTAAGAGATTTTTGATTTTTTCTTTTAATTTTATAATAATAGACAATTGTTATAATGTTTATGAGTCTTTTGATTTTTCTTTTTAAAATTTTCACTAAAAACCAACTTATAAATTTTAAAAAAGGTTTGTACTTTTTTACTACCCATATTTTTATTTTAATATATTTTTTGACCCATATTTTTAACGAATACACGTTAAATACCCTTATTTAGGTTATTGATTTATATATTTTAGTCAAATTTATTAGTAATTTTAAAGAATTGGAGTAGCTTTGAGGATTGGAGGTATCAATTATGGTTGAAATTGATAAAAATATATACTACTAACTTAAATAGGATTATTTGATGTGTTTCATTTGAATATAAGGGTCAAAAAGCTACCTAAACAAGAACAAGAGTAGTCCATATCTTCCGATTCTAATATGTAAATATATTTATATATAATCAATTATTTTATGAGTTTTTTGGTTTTTCAATTTAATTTTTTTCACTTAAAGATGTTATAAATACATATATTAAAGCCAAAATGCATTATTCGTTCCAAACTTTAATTAAATTCACACATATTTAAAACATATGGTTTGGTTTCCAAATTTTTAAAATTTTATACATAAGTTTTAAAACTTTTGATTCATAAATATGTATATTAGTAGCTAAATTAGAACATATGTGTATAATTTTAAAATTTTGGAGACTAAATTATAAGATTAACAAGTTTAGCGGCTTATGTGTGGAGTTTTACAAATTGATGACCAAATCGTATTTAAAAGTTTAGAGATTTATATGTAAATTTAGTTAAAGTTTGAGATATTAATATTGAAGTGTAGTTTATAATTAATTATTTTTATAATAAATATAATTTATAAATAAATAAATCAAAATTAATTTATAGTTTAATTAGATTATACGTGATAATATATTGATAATTAAAGTATATCTCATCAATTAATTATTGACATGTTATATTTGGAGTAAAGATAGTAATTTTTATATGAAAACTTAAATTTTCTCCTTTATAATAAATATAAAATTATAATATTTAGGGTTGTATTATTTCAATCCACAAATAAGTTTTCACTTAAATTCATCTTAATTTTTTATAATATTAATTGTTTTGATTGAAATTTTTGTTTTCAACGCCAAAGTTGGGTTTCCACTGCTGGAAAAGACGAAATGCAATTGATTCAAGATCTTCCAGATGGCATTCGCCGAGATATTAAACGTTTTCTTTGCCTAGACCTTGTCAAGAAGGTGTTTGATAATTTGCATCAATAAAAAAAATTTAATTTTTTTAAAATTATTTTACAACATAAAAAGAAGCAAATTGCATGTCCTTTCTGATTTTGCATTTAGTTTTGCTAATTAGGCTGTTTCACAAGCTTGATGGTCTTATACTCTTGATAACATTTGTGACTTGGTTCGGCCATTATTACTCCAAAGGATGTGTTTGGAGCAAATTGATGAGCCATTCTTCAAAGGAATTACACTGATCATTCCATGTTAGTCCTTTACTGAGATTCTAACCCTGCCCTCGGTATTTAAGGTTCCATGTTAGGAATGACTTTGGCTCTTCCCTTGCTAAAACAAGCAGCGGCTACCAAATGATCTCTTGGCTCTGTCAGTACTTGGTTTTTCTTCAGTAGGCCTGTAGTCTATTGTAGATCACACTGCTAAGTTTGATCTTTAAAACAAGTAGTTATGCATGTTATTTAGAATTTGCAGTTGCATGTTATCCTACCTACCTTGATTAATGTTTGCAAGTTTATAAATTACGGATCTAATTAATTTAAAGGGGATGAATAAATTATTTTTAATTTTATCAATTTATAATTTGATAATTTAAATAAAATGGCCAAGCATGCAATCAATAATAAAGTGCGGAAATAAAAGATTAAAACACAATATTTTTAAGTAGAAATAACCTAGGTTACAACTATGACCTAAGAGGATAACCACCGGTCTACCGAACCACCGGTCTACCGAACCACCTAATTTTCCACTATGAAACCACCTAATTTTCCACTATGAAAATCGAATACTCAAGTACAAACTCGGTCTTATGCTACCCTCCCTAGGATACTGCTCCAATGTACTTTACTTATGAGCCCTTACTCTATTTACAAAGTTTCCAATATTAGCATCAGCGGTTTTCAGACCAACGTTCCAATAAACTTTCTGCCAATCAGATCGTTCACAAATCAATTGCAAAAAGAGTTAGCACAAAAACACAAGTGCCTATATGTGTTCTAGAACAGATTTAATAATGAATAATCTTAACTAGATGATTCAAAACATATGTCACTTAAATTAAATCAACTAGCAAATTCTAGATAAAAAAGATTAAGCCAAAGTTCAATAAAAATAGCTTCTTTAAAGATTAATAATCAAATAAAATAACTATGATATGAACAAAATAATTATTTGATCTAATAATTTAAGAACAAAAATAAAGAAGAAGCCATAAGAACATATTATCAAAATATCATAAAATAATTAGGTTTATTAATCAATCAAACATAACCACCAATATTTAATAGATTAACTAAATAAAGAAATCTAAAGAATTATGATCTTATATTTGTAACATAAAATAGAGAAATTAAGAAGATTGGAATAATACTCTTGTGTGATTGATTGAAACAATGAGTAATGCGTTTTATTTATAGGAAAAATTAAAACCCTTAATCCCATGTAATTGACAAATATCTTTTCTATTACAAATAAGATTAATAATACTCATTAATTAAAATAACTCCTATATGATGGATATACATTTTTTCTATTACAAATAGGATTAGTAATACTCACTAATTAAGAAGACTCATATTTAAAATAGATTTATTTTAAAATAGATTTTATGCTATCTTTTATGCTAAAGATTTCAGTTATAATTTAGAGTATATCTTATCTAATATCTTTTAAAATAGATTTTATGTTAAATATTTTAACTATAATTTAGAGTATATCTTATCTAATATCTTTTAGCATATCTTATTTTAGAGTATATCTTATCTAATATATTTTAGCATATCTTATCCCATATTTTAGTACTAAAATTAATTTCAGATTTATAAGCATGTTCTATTAAATGTAAAGATGTAATCCTATGTGTCGTAGTTATCAAAGATATACCTGAAATACAATTATCTGAAACCTGAGCATTTGTTTGGTTTTTCTTAATAAACTTGATAGCAGGTCTAAAAAAAATTTACAGATAAATATTTTTTCTACGAAAATAACCAACACTCATAGTTCTTCTAATATTCTATCATGAACTTTTTTTTTCCTTTTGATATGGATATTTTCCGCCATTGTTTATGTTTCTGCCCAAATATTTTGTTGTAGATACTAAATAATTCTTAGTTACATGTCTTTATTGTTAACTATTGTACGATTTCTCTCTTTGGTGAATGGTGTGAAAGCTTAGAGCCTTAATTGCTAAGAATGATTTTTGTTTTTCGATTCAATAGTTACTGATTTACTTTGTCTGCTTATAATATTGAACCTACCAGGAGGAGGCTGCTGCTATTAAGGCTGCCGGCTTTAGGAAGGCTTACAGAACGTGGCTGATCAACAAATCATATCTCCAGCACATCTCAACAAATGCATTCAAGTCCACACATGATCGAACATCAAGTTTGTTAGCACGAATCAAGTTTTTTAGCTCCTAAAATGCCTTGTCATTATCAGCAATCAATCACTCAAGCTCACACGGATTGCTCAAAAGAATATAATTAACACTATGTTGGTTTGTAAACTTGTTTACAAGCCTAAAGAAATCAAAAACAAAATTTGAAACATTCTAGCCCATTTGAAGTCCAGCTCGTGGAAGCTTCTATGATGATGATCTGGATTGATAAGGATACAGCTCATGGTTGGTGAGAAGAAGAAAAATCAATGGGTTAGGTAAGAAGATAAGTGTATGGTTTAGATTGTTTTGGTAGGTTTAGATTGTATGGCTTAGATTTATTTGTTGTTTCTATAAATACCTCTCATTAGCAATGTAATAATCAAGTAAAAGAAATCAGAAACGAAAATTCAATAATTTCTGAGTGTTTCTGGAAAATTGTTCTTGAGTGTTCTTGAGTTTTTGAGAGCTTTGATCCATAATTTTCCAACAAAGTGGTATCAGAGCTGTAGTTGGAAATATAAATATACACTATTGTATATCAAATCGAAGCTCTCGACGAGACAAATCCGACGCCGCAAGAATCATCCAGATCGGAGTTCGGACGCGCCGCCACGATTCTCCAGAAGTTTCTGCCAGAAAGTGAGTTAACTCACTGAGTCAGCCGAGTTGGAGCCGAGTTGACCGAGCCGTGAAGCCTGTTGACCGAGCCGCTGACTGAGCCACCAAGCCGTTTGACTGAGCCGTCAAGCCGTTTGACCGAGCAGCCGAGACAGTTGACCAAAAAAGTTGACTTTGACCGTTGACTTTGACCGTTGACCAAAAAAATTAGTTTTCCCGCGGAGTTCCTCTTAAGGTTTTTTGACGTTCTGAATCCATCTGTGTGATCAGAATTTAAAAATTCTCACTATATTGATAGTTATGTCAAATGGAGGTATGACATCGTTTCAAGTCCCGACACTCGATAACGACAACTATGATAATTGGAGTATCAAGATGAAGGCTCTTTTGGGTGCACATGATGTGTGGGAAGTCGTAGAGAAAGGCTTAAGTGAGCCAGACGATGAAGCTACTCTAACGCAAGTGTAAAAAGAATCTTTGAAAGATTTGAGAAAGAGAGACAAGAAAGCTCTTTTTCTTATTTATCAAGCCTTAAATGATGATGGGTTTGAGAAGATTTCAGATGCAACATCTTCCAAAGCAGCGTGGAATAAGCTTCAAATTTCTTTCAAAGGAGCCGAGAAAGTGAAGAAGGTTTGTCTCCAAACACTAAGAGGTGAGTTTGAATCTCTACATATGAAAGCTTCCGAATCTATTTCCGACTATTTCTCAAGAGTCGCAGTTGTTTCTAATCAATTAAAAAGAAACGGTGAGATGTTGGGAGATGTTAGAATAATGGAAAAGATACTTCGTTCATTAGATTCCAAATTTGAACATATCGTCGTAATGATTGAGGAAACAAAAGATTTGGAAGAAATGACCATTGATGAACTCAATGGGTCATTACAAGCATATGAAGAAAAGCATAAGAAGAAGCAAGGGATCACTGAGCAACTCTTCAAGATGCAATTCAAGGATAAGCATGAAAGCCAAAGCAATGACAGAAACCAACGTGGCCGAGGTAGAGGTAGAGGTAGAGGCCGTGGACGAGGTGGAAACCACGGTCATGGACAAAGTTGGAATTACAACAACAATTCCAAGAACTTTGAAAGAGCGGAGAGCTCAACACAAAGTCGAGGAAGAGGTAATATGAACTCAAGGTATGAAAAATCTCAAGTTCAATGCTATAATTGTCAGAAATTTGGACATTATGCTTCAGAATGTAGAGCTCCCAATAATAGAGTAGATGAGAAAATCAACTACATAGAGGAGAAGACCGATGAGAAAGAAACTCTTTTTCTAGCACGAAATGAGGGTAATAGTAGTCAACCAAATGCCTGGTATCTTGACAACGGAGCAAGCAACCATATGTGTGGAAGGAAAGACATGTTCGTGGAACTAGATGAGTCAGTAAGTGGAAATGTTTCATTTGGAGATGATTCAAACGTAGCAGTGAAAGGAAAAGGTAACATTCTTATTCGTTTGAAAGATGGGAAACATCAATTTATTTCCAATGTTTACTATGTCCCAAATATGAAAAGTAACATTTTCAGTTTAGGACAAATGTTAGAGAAAGGTTATGACATTCATATGAAGGATTGTAATCTTTCTATAAAAGATGATAAGAATAACCTCATTGCTAACGTGCCGATGTCAAAGAATAGAATGTTCTTGATCAACATACAAAATGACATTGCAAAGTGTCTGAAAGCTTGCTATAAAGATGCATCGTGGCTATGGCATCTTCGATTCGGACATCTCAATTTTGGAGGATTGGAGCTGTTGTCTAAGAAGGAGATGGTGAAGGGACTACCTTGCATTAACCATCCTAATCAACTTTGTGAAGGGTGCCTACTCGGGAAGCAATTCAGGAAAAGCTTTCCAAAGGAGTCAGACTCAAGAGCCAAGAAGCCACTCGAGCTAATCCATACTGATGTGTGCGGACCGATCAAGCCTAGTTCTCTCGGTAATAGTAACTATTTTCTTCTTTTTATTGATGATTTTTCAAGAAAAACTTGGGTATATTTCTTGAAACAGAAATCAGAAGTTTTTGAAGTATTCAACAGGTTCAAAGATACAGTGGAGAGAGAAAGTGGTAGAAAAATCAAAGCCATGAGATCAGACCGAGGTGGAGAATTTACATCCAAGGAGTTTCAAGAGTTCTGTGAAGCAAATGGAATTCATAGATCTTTAACAGTGCCAAGATCCCCCCAACAGAATGGTGTAGCTGAAAGAAAGAACCGAACAATCCTCAATATGGCACGAAGCATGCTCAAAAGCAAGAAACTACCCAAAGAGTTTTGGGCAGAAGCAGTAACATGTGCAGTTTACTTGTCAAACCGATCTCCAACCAGAAGAGTATGGGGAAAGACACCGCAAGAGGCATGGAGTGGAAGAAAGCCTGGTATTTCCCACCTAAGAGTCTTTGGAAGTATAGCCCATGTTCATGTACCGGATGAGAGAAGAACAAAGCTTGATGATAAAAGTGAGAGTTTTATCTTCATTGGTTATGATACTAATTCAAAGGGCTATAAGCTGTACAACCCACACAATAAGAAGATTGTGATTAGTCGAGATGTGGTATTCGACGAAGAAGGAGAATGGGATTTTAAATCCCATGTAGATAACTTCAATTTCTTTCCTCAGTTTAAAGAAGATGAGCAGACAATGAGGGAGCAATCCGTAGAAATTCAACAAGATCCAATGACTCCACCTACTTCACCAATGCCAACCACTCATGAAGATTCGTCATCATCTTCGAGTGGAAGTGAAAGAGCCATGACACGTACAAGAAATCTCCAAGATCTTTATGAGGTAACAGAACGACAAGATAATCTTACCTTATTCTGTCTCTTTGCTGATTGTGAACCAGTGAGCTTTCAAGAAGCTGTACAAGAGAAGAAGTGGAGAGATGCGATGGACGAAGAAATCAATGCTATAGAGAAGAACGACACATGGGAACTTGTTTCACTTCCCAAAGGGCATAAGGCAATAGGTGTCAAATGGGTGTACAAGACAAAGAGGAATGCTAAGGGAGAGATTGAAAGACACAAGGCGAGGCTAGTAGCAAAAGGATATAGTCAAAAGGCTGGAATTGACTATGATGAGGTATTTGCTCCTGTTGCTCGATTAGAAACTATAAGACTAATCATTTCTTTGGCAGCTCAAAATAAGTGGAAGATACATCAAATGGATGTAAAATCTGCTTTTCTAAATGGAGTCCTTGAAGAAGAAGTCTACATTAAGCAACCATCAGGCTATGAAGCAAAAGGTCACAAAGACAAGGTATTGAAGTTGAAGAAAGCTCTTTATGGGTTAAAGCAAGCACCAAGAGCATGGAATAACCGCATCGACAAGTACTTTCTGGAGAACAACTTCATCAAGTGTCCCTATGAACATTCAATCTACATCAAGATTGAAGATGGCGATATTCTAATCGTTTGTCTATACGTAGATGATCTCATCTTCACCGGAAGTAATCCAAAGCTATTTGAAGATTTTAAGAAGGTGATGACCCGAGAGTTTGAAATGACAGATATCGGGTTAATGGCATACTACCTTGGAATTGAAGTGAAGCAAAAGGAAGAAGGTATCCTCATCTCTCAAGAAAGCTATGCAAAGGAGATACTAAAGAAGTTCAAGATGAACGATTGCAAGCCGATCAACACACCAGTGGAATGTGGAATCAAACTATCCAAGCATGAAGATGGTGAAAATGTGGATCCAACATTTTTCAAAAGTTTAGTTGGAAGTCTGCGTTATCTCACGTGTACAAGGCCTGACATCCTGTATGCCGTTGGATTGATTAGTCGCTATATGGAGAAACCGACAATCACCCATTTCAAAGCTGCAAAAAGAATCCTACGCTATCTAAAAGGTACAATTAATTTTAGCTTGTTTTATTCAGCTTCTAATAATTACAAGCTTGTTGGATATAGTGATAGCGATTTTGGTGGAGATATAGACGATCGAAAAAGCACCTCCGGATTTGTGTTTTTCATGGGAGATACTGCTTTTACATGGATGTCAAAAAAGCAACCGATTGTCACCTTGTCTAGCTGTGAAGCAGAATATGTAGCAGCTACCTCATGTGTTTGCCATGCAATTTGGCTGAGAAACTTGTTAAAGGAGCTAGGTTTGACACAAGAAGAGCCAACCAAAATTTGTGTCGATAACAAGTCAACCATTGCCTTAGCCAAAAATCCTGTTTTCCATGATCGAAGCAAACACATAGATACTCGATATCATTACATCAGGGAGTGCATCACAAGAAAGGATGTACAACTCGAGTATGTAAAATCACAAGATCAAATTGCCGACATCTTCACTAAACCACTCAAGCAAGAAGACTTTGTCAAATTGAGAAATTTGCTCGGCATCATAAAACAAGTTTAAGGGGGAGTGTTGGTTTGTAAACTTGTTTACAAGCCTAAAGAAATCAAAAACAAAATTTGAAACATTCTAGCCCATTTGAAGTCCAGCTCGTGGAAGCTTCTATGATGATGATCTGGATTGATAAGGATACAGCTCATGGTTGGTGAGAAGAAGAAAAATCAATGGGTTAGGTAAGAAGATAAGTGTATGGTTTAGATTGTTTTGGTAGGTTTAGATTGTATGGCTTAGATTTATTTGTTGTTTCTATAAATACCTCTCATTAGCAATGTAATAATCAAGTAAAAGAAATCAGAAACGAAAATTCAATAATTTCTGAGTGTTTCTGGAAAATTGTTCTTGAGTGTTCTTGAGTGTTCTTGAGTTTTTGAGAGCTTTGATCCATAATTTTCCAACACACTATACAATCAATGAATAAAAAGGATTGCATATGGGTTGTATAACTGATTTCATATAGAAATTGTACCGTTGTACTTCAACTTAAATGTGTGTAGTACAATTGCAATTGGTATATGAGAAATAGTCTATAAATACAACAATGTATTACACTTAATTGATATAATAAGAATGATACAAAAATAGTTACAAAATGCTATCCATTTTTGCAATGCCATGCTTCTTCTTCTTCAAGTTTTTCTTCTCTACAACATTTCATCTTTCAATTAAAATCTCGCATGGTATCAGAGCTTCAAACTCACTGAGCTTGGAAGAAAATTGCAATAATGGCAAACCCGCTTATGATAATTGATACAACATCTATAAAATTCAACAATCTTTCTCTCAGTGGTGATATTTTTATTTTTCATAATATCTTAGTTTCAATTAAACTATATCATCACAATTACACTATATATATGTAAATATCAAATACTGAAAAAATCTTGAATAACTTGGTGTTAGATAGTTATATTACAAACGATGATCCAAAACCAAACTTATCCGATCGTACTATCAATCTAGATTTTAAAATTTGAGAAAAACAAAATGAAATACTTTGGTGATGATTAATGTCATGTATGACAAATGAAATCCTCAGGCAAATTTCAGGTTTCAATACCTCCAAAGATAATCTTTGTATCAGACTATGATCTTGGATAGTGACTACAACTAGTTCGAGAATTTCTGCAAATGGCCTAGTTAACTGTCTCTCAGTTATTTAAATTACAAGCTTTTGAATATCTTTAGGCTTATTTGTTTTCCTTTTCTTTTGTACCTTGTGACTAAACAAGTTTGAGCATATCATCTTCTTCTTTTTCAATCTCTATTTTTTTGCCAAAAGAATGTATTTAAAATTAAGATGAAAATTTAGGTGATTTTAAGTGTTATTTGGTCAGTAGAAATGAGATCGAGAATGAAATTGTTTCCAAACATTTCTTTGTTTGGTTGTATATAGACATGGAATGGATTAGAAACAATAATTCTTAAAAGAGACTTAATCCTTATTCCACCGTCCCCCAATGAAATTGTTATTCTATTCCCATACCTATTGTATAAAAAAATTATTCTTATTTTGTCTTTAAATCTTAAACTCTTAACTCGAAATCTTAAATCCTAACCTTAAACCCCTAAAATTCTTAAATTCTAAATCCTAAATCTTAAAAACCTAAATCCAAAATCCAAAATTCTAAAATCACTACCATATATTAATACTTAGGTGTTATTTTGTCATCAAAAATATTTTTTCCTATTTCTAATTTTTTTTTGAAGATTAAACAATATTTTAAAGTAATAATTATTTTGAATAATATATTCTGTATGATAGAGAAAATAACAATTAAACAAATTTATTTAAAATTTACTAAACATAAGAGTTTGAGGTAATATATAGTGTTTTTTATTCCACTCCAGTTGTAAACCGAATATTGTAATATTAATTCTTTTTTTATTCTAATGATCAAACCAAACACTACAATAGTAATACTATTTTCTTTACATTTAATTTCATTACCAGTGCCATTAACATTCCCATTACTTTTTCATTCTACAAACCAAACGTGGAGTTAGTGCTATTTATTTTCTGTCTTGTTAATTTATCATATATTTAGTATTTATTTATCGTATTTCCATTGAAAACTCTTTATCTTCCCTGTATGGATAAATTAAACCGACCAAATTCTTCAATGTTTTGGTCAGTTTTTAAACTAGATATTTTTTCATTTTTGGATCGATTTTTAGTTTTTAATTTAAAAAAAACATAAGTTCTTAAACTAAATTTCCTCTAAACACTTTATTAGAGAAGATTAGTTACATTCACTACATTTACATACATTTATACTAGTTTAGGTAACTAAATTTTAGCTAGGATTAGTTTTATGTATTGCACACTACACTAACTCACATACACAAGAAACTAGTGAACAATGTGTGCACACGTCACAAAACTCACAAGTCACATGTGCATAGCTCACTACATTTGCTTACACTTGCCTACAAACACGTAGCACATTGATGTGCACACCAGCACATTAACACTACCCATGCTAGCACGCACATACATCAATGTTGCACACACTATCATAACTTCACTTCCCAATAACAAACTATCATAACCATATTATACTAGCAACTCTTACAACACCTAACTATTGATCATGTATCTCTAATAGCCTTTATAAAAGTAGTGGTTTTGTGAGGATATCTATAAACTGATTAGCTAAGAAAACATGCTCTAGAATGAGTTATTGCTCACGCATAAAGTGATGATCCAATTCAATATGTTCAGTACATGAATGATGCACTGTATTCTTGGCTTAGCTAATGGCACTTAGATTGTCACAATATAAAATAGGAGGAGCTACAACATGTAAGTGAAATTCAAAGAAAAATGACCTCATCCATAGCAATTCAAAGGTAGTACTAGTCATAGCTCTATATTATGATTCAATGTTAGATTATGAGACAAATTTTACTTTGATATGTACCAAGATATGAGACTATGCATAAGGAATACATAGTATGCACCGAGGATCTTCTATCATCAATGTTGGAAACCTAATCTGCATCACAAAATGCAGATAAATACAATAGATGACTTAAGAAAAGTGAGTCCACGGTGAATTATACCCTTAGGATAACACATGAGTCCTTTCACGGCCACACAATGGACATCTATGGGAGACGACAAGAATTGCTATAGCTTGTTAACACTAAATTAGATATTTGATCTCATCAATGTACAATATTAAAGCCCTCTAGCTAAGCTCCAATAAAGCCCACCATTCTCCAATAACATGTTATTTAGTTTACTCAATCCCTTTTGGACCTCCAACCAAGTAAATAATGTTTATTTTGATATTTTTTACACATATTTGAGTCAACAAATCTTTAAAATAAAATGTATAGGTTCGGTTTGATCTTGATTCAAATTGGTTGGTTGATTTTTGAAAAAAAAATACTCACCTCTAGTTTACATGGTTAAGTTTTAAGTTTTTTAAAATTTTATTATTTTTTATTTTTTTAAAAAGAAAATTTTAATAAAAATATTTGCTTAAACACTTTTTTAAAATTGGAAAAAATGAAAAATATAAAATTTATGTGTATGAATAAAAAAACTAAAAGACTTGAACAATGCATTCCAAAAATACTAATGGTTCATGAGTAAAGTTAATAAAAACCTTAAACTACCAATCCCAATCGCTCATAATATGTCATTCTAGCCAGCTAGTGATGGCACCTACTCGCGTGGTCATGTCATGACCTTTAGCATTTCAGTAGGGTTTTTTTTCTTCCCATAATAGACATTTAAGTTTAAAAAAGTTCTTTAAAATGATTCAGAACAGTTCAATTAGCTATATAAAAATACAAAATGCTTTTTTTAATCGTCTACACACGTACGTGGGTAGGAGCATTAGTATGTAACTCTCTAACTCAAGCCACTTCATAATAATAAAATAAATTTAAAATGACACCATCTCATTTGACCCCAAAATATTATTAATTATACCTACAATTTGATATTTTAAATTTTTTTATGTAATATGATTTTTTTTTAAAAATCCCCATAAATGTCATTGACCTAATTGGGCGGATTTTGAAAACAATTGTCAATTTGGTTATATATTGAGAATTACACATTAAACTATAGAGCAAAACTTTGACAAAAATAAAATCTAGATATCAAAATGTCCGAATTTGAAGCTAGTTATATTAAACCACTTCCATTATTTAAGTCAAACAATATGAAAAATAGAAGCAAATTATCGGCAGAAGATCGAGTATTTATAGATTTCAGTCATATTTTTTATCCAACCACTAGTCCCCACCAGTATTTTTGAGGGCAATGTGCTAAGGAGAGACAACATTAGGTTAGAGATATATGTGTTTTAAGTCTATAATAACAGTAAGTAAGTCTCAAATCTAAAAGATTAATTTAATGGGTGATAACGTTCTTATTTTTTATAAACTCTATCGTATTATTATTTTTTTATAAAGCGTAAGATTTTTATTTTTTTAATATCATCTCTCAAATTGAAAGTCCTTTGGTCCCATACTATATATTTTTAACCTATTTATTATATGTTATTTATATTTTAATTACTTGTAGTTTTTCTTTTTTCAAGTTCTATTTATCTTGTTTTTTTTCGTGATGGTGTCATTAGATTTGTTTTTATCTATTGATCGATTAAAGTTATGATGTTATGTTAAAATTTATACTAAATGGGCGGAGAGATATTTGTTTCTTATAAATTTATAATAATATTATCTTTTATTAATATTAAACTTTTATTTTCTCTAACAATATAGAGAGATAAATTGTTTGAGTTTATTAACAACCGAATGAAAAGGTGGCAAATGAAAGATGTAGACTGGAAAACAATAAAAACTATTTTGGGGGTAATTTGAATATAGAAAATACAAAAAAAATAAAGTCATTTTGGGTTATTAAATAAAAAAAATATTCATAGGTAAAATGAATTTCAGTTTTTGTGGGATTGCATATTGTTAAAACTAACTCATGTTAAACCTTAGTTAAAGAAAGGAATAACAATGAGGGTGTTGAGATTTAATACATTAATATTATTAGTAGTAGTTTTTGTATTAAATAATGATGTAAATCAAGTAGAAGCAAATTATTACTCAGTTGGATCATCTAGTCATGAGAATCTTAATATGGAAAAGAAGTGTTTCAGTAAGTGTGTAAACGAATGCCTTTTGGAACATACTTGTGAACCTTCTATATTCTTAACTCATTGTTTAGACATTTGTGAAATAGTTTGCTCTTATCAGATTCACCCACCGCCTGGTTCTTCTACATCTGTCTTTCCTTGAAATCAATCGGCTAGTTAGCTTCCGAATTCCTATCAACAATTAAACATCTTCATAAGTAACTTCAGCTTCCAAAAGAATGTACAGATGTATGTTTTTTTTTTTACAAAGTAATTAAAGAAGGTAAAGTACTTTTTCACACAATTATATTTTCATTGCACAAGCTATTGCTTTAATTAATAACCAGTGTGAATACTGGGCTCATGAAGGTGTTTTAGTACTGAAAATTTGAAAATTGAGGCAAGGGAGAAATTTTCTTTTCTAGTATCGACCCAGGATTGGTTTGCTTCTGCTCATATATATTGCGGTTGTAGATGCTGTAAAGCTGTTGGAGAGGGTGATTTAGAGTTCTAGTTTTCTATGTGTTTTTGTTGGATATTATAAAATTTGATGTAAACTGGTACTGTTTAAAGTTTTAATGTAATATATGTTTAAATAAAAAAAGAATTATATTTTACCTTAATATTAATTGATATAATTTACTATCTTTTTTTAATTTTCTTGAATTTTCATGTAACATATATATATAATCAAGTTGACTAGGTAAATCCAATTCAGATGTATCATTTGTGGTGTCATTAATATATGAAAAATACATAGAAAAGATAACTAAAAAATTGTGCCTTCAAGGTGGACTAATAAATATCATAAATTTGTATCTCAAAATATCACACACTAAAAGTCTAAAATTACTATGATAGATCTATATTTCCCATGGTAGCTAGACAAAATATCAAGTTAATTTTCTATTTTCCTTTTAATTTATTTATTTTATAAAACTACATATAAATATCATAAATTAAATTATTATATATCTAAATAATGTTACAAAATGTGATTAGATATTATAATTGAGTTCAAAAAATTTTATCCAATAATATTATTTATTATAAAAAATTATTGGAAAATCAACTCTTTCAAGAGTTTAAGCTATTAAGGTATTAAGGGAATGATCAAGTATATTTTTATACATTTATCACTCATTATAAGTGTTAACTCTATCTGCGATGCATGTTAAATAATTGTCCAAATTGATTTAATAATTAAAGTTATTAGACTTTAAACACGTAACTCTATCTTTGATATTATATTATAAATTAATAAAAAATTAATTGTCTCAAAAAATTAAATTATTGAGAGAAGAAACAATAATACTAATATACATGGATGACTATATTGTCAAGATTTATTTTATTAATGTCACCATTTATTTAATAATAATTTTAATAAAATGACAATGTTGTCCTTTGAATGCATTAATTGCATGCAAAAAAACTCATTGATATCTAAGGTTAACATTGTCATTTAAATACAATTAATATTAAATGAGTTGTGGCAATAACGCATCCTTATACATTTTCCATTTATGATAAATTTATAATATATGATAATTTTAGTTTGTTTATTTTTCATCCCTTTATCTTTATATACATATAAAGTAGAATTGAAGAAAATCTGCAGGCTTTGAGTTCAGTAAAGAAAATGGATCATTTGCATTTACTTCCCCTCTTATACTAATCAAATATAATGATAAACTGCTCAGGATCTATCTTATTGATTGGGAAAATTTTACATATCATAAATTTATAGTTAGAGAAAATATCTGTTTATCATGAAACATGCTTACCTGGACCATGCGATCAAAGTTAATTAAAGCATAGAGGAAAGTAGTGTCTGTTGGGAAAATAACGCAAATTCCCGATAAGCCAAACTTATGAGAAAGCAAGAATATAAAATAACACACAAATTTGATAACGGAGTTCGGCCAATCTTGCTTTACTGCCTCCGGACCTCACAGATCTTTTTACCGAAAGAGTAGAAATTACACACAAGGTGTCTACAACGCTCACAACCCACAACCCAATTACACTCAAGAAAATTACTCTCAATTTTCTCTCACAAAAGCTTTGCTCTCTAAGCTTTTCTCTCAATTGGAATGAAAACTTTGGATGATTAATTCATTACAATTACACATCTATTTATAGGAAAATTCACTCCTTGAATTACTCCTTAAATTAATGGTTCCTTAAATTGCTCCTTGAATTAAGCTCCTTGTTTTGCTCCATGAATTGCTCCATGTTTTGCTCCTTGTTTTGCTCCATGTTTTACTCCATGTTTTACTCCATGTTTTACTCCATGTTTTGCTCCTTAATTTGCTCTTTAAATTAAGGAGCTTTATAACAATCTCCCACTTGAAGACTGATTTCAACTGCCTTCACACCTTGATCAATGCAGCACCTTTTCTAGTCTTTGTTACTCTAGTAGACCAACTGAAGTTGAGCACATCTTCAGTTTGTCAATAGTCACCACCTTTGTTAACATATCTCATTGATTTTTGCTTCCTTGAATCTTCTCCAAGATAACACATCATCTTCCAATAGAGATCTCGATGAAGTGATAACGAAGTCCAATATGCTTTGTTTCTAGAATGAAATGTCTGAATTCTTCGCCAAGTGTATTGCACTTTCGACTATCACTACGCAGTAACATTCTTCTCTTGTTTGATTCCCATTTCAATTAACAAACCTTGAAGCCATATAATCTCTTTACTAGCTTCGCCATCTTGCTAATTACTCACCAGTAGTGGATAGAGTGACAATTTTCTCGTATTTGTGACATCCAACTAACGGTACGTAGTTCCAACAAGATAAATATATAACGCAGGTGGTGCTTCTTCTGATCAACTTCACCTCCAAAGTCTCAAGGCGTCTTCGTACCTTTGTACTTTAACTCTCCTTTACTAAAGTACAAGCACTTTTCTCGTGGTGCCTCGCAGATACCTCAAAATCCACTCGATCGCTTCCCAATGAGTTTTCCTGGATTTGACATAACCGCTAACAACTCCCACCGTACGGCCAATGTCTCGGTCTCGCATGCACCATTGCGTACATCAAACTTCCAATGGCTGAGGCACAAGGAACCCTAGCCACGAATTCTCTCTATTCTTCCTCGTCTGAGTGACCGATCCTCGGATAGGCGAAAAATGACTGCCAAGGTGCGTTATAATCGGCTTGGCGTCGCTCATGTTGAATCTTTGCAAAACACGATTGATGTACTCTGCTTGAGATAATTGCAAGGATCCTTTCTTCTTATTTCTTGTGATTTGCATTCCAAGAATCTTCTTTGCTGGACCCAAGTCTTTCATGTCAAATTCCTTTGACAATTGCTGCTTCAACCTTTTAATATCATCCATATCTGAACCTGCTACTAACATATCATCAACATAAAGTAGTAAAATGATATAACTCGACCTATATCTTCAAGTAGCAACAATGATCGGCGTTGCACTTACGGAAACCTTCCTCAGGTGCGGTTGGCTAAATTTTTTTGTACCATTGTCTTCGGCTTGTTTCGTGCCATACAAACTCTTCTTAAGTCTCGCACACCATGTTCTTCTTCCCCTTTCGAGAAACCTTCGGCTAGTACATGTATATTTCTTCATCTAAATCTCCAGCGAAGGAATGCGCCTTCACATCCAACTCGTTCAAGATGAAGATCTTCGACAAGGCTACAATGCTCAATACCGATCCGATAGTATTGAGCTTCACAACGGAGCAAAATGTCGGTGTAGTCAACTCCTTCCTTCGTTGAAACCCTTTGACAACTAGGCGGGCTTTGTATCTCTTGGAACCATCATGTCCTTCTTTCACCCAGACACCCATTTGTTGTGAAGGCCTTCTTTCCCCATAGGTAACTCGGGCCTAGTTCCCATGTCCGTTGGAGATGAGAGATTTCATTTCTTCTTCATAGCAAGCTCCCACTTGTTGGAATCTCGAGTCCGACAAGCTTCATCATAGCATTCGGGCTCCCCTCCATCACCAAGAACATATAGTTCATGTATCTCCGTTAGGCACATGAGGTCGAAAGACTTCTCAATACGCGAGCCGGAGTAAGAGGTTGTGGTGTGTCGAAATGATGTGTACCGTTTGTCCAACAAGTTCCTCCGGGCCGGGGACTTGTTACAATTGGTCTGTTGCGGAAGTATCTCGGGACATCATCTCGCATTCCGCAAATACCGACTCATTCTCGCTTTCTGAGTCATTGGCGTCTATTTTACGCATGTCCTTATACATCACCCTTTCGTTGAAAATCACATCTCTCAAGCACGGATAACTTTCTTCTTTTCGTCATCCCAAATGCGGTAGCCAAACTCATCCTCACCATAGCCCAATGAACGTGCATTTCTTGGATTTGGGATCAAGCTTATTCCCGCCTTGATCACCGATATGCACACAAATGCTGCTAATAACTAAAAACTTTTAGATGTGATAGTTTCACCTCTTTTCCGCTCCATACCTCCTACGGTATTCTATGCTCCAATGGAATGATGGGCCTCGGTTGATCAAGTGGCATCGTGTTGATCGCTTCGCCTGCACCGTTTCTGGGCACTGTGTACGAATGCTTCGGCTCTTTGTCAACGTTTGGTTCATACGCCCGCCTACACCATCAGTGTTGAGGCGTGCCCGGCATAGTTCTTTCCATTCTAATCCCGTGCTCATAGCGAAATTTTTGAATCCGGTGTCTTCATATTCACCACCATTATCGGCCTGAGCTTTTTTGATCTTTAAACCCGTCTCATTTTCCACCATAGCTTTCCATCTTCCGAAAGCCTCAAATACTCGAGACTTATGCTTTAGAAAGTAAACCCATACCTTCCGAGAGTGATCATCGATGAAAGTCACGAATTAGTGTTTCCCACCAATAGATGAGATGGTCGTTGGTCCCCAAACATCGAGTTGAATAAGCTCTAGCCTCTTCCTTCTTTCGGGGATTTCGCAACTTGTCCGAAAAGTTCGACTCTCTCGCTTTCCAAGTATGCAGCAATCTTCGCACATGTCTATCTCCGCATCGTAGACCGGAAGTTTTCCCTTGGAGTGCATAATCTTCATCCCACTTCTCACTCATACGGCCTAGTCTCCGTGCCACAGATTCGTGTTTCATTGCTCGTCGGCCCGTAATTGAACAACGTGCCTCCGCCGGCCATGTAAAGAGTGCCACTTTTCTTGCCTCGAGCAACCGCTATCATTGCACCTTTTGAAATCTTCCAATCATCACCATGGAAGATCGTAGTGTAGCCTTCACCGGCCAACTTTGCCCCACCGAGATTAAGTTCCTTTCCGAGATCGGGAATATGCACGACATCCTTCGGTTCCCAAACAAACTGCTCAACTTAATCTTCACTACACCTTTGCCAATAATAGCACATGGTTGATCATCACCAAGATATACCTTTCCAAGGTTTCCGGGACATATTTCTCGAAGAATTCTTTTGTGAAGTAGCATGGAACGATGCTCCGTAGTCTAACACCCAAGATTCTTCCTTGCTCTCCAAAGAAGCATATCAATGCATCATCTCCTCCCGAGGTGGAAGTAACATTTGCCTCCGCCTTCACTTGTTTGTCCTTCGGTGCATTCTTGCACCGATTTTTGTAAGGTTCGATTCTTCCACAATTCCAACACTCGATAGTCTTCGAAGTTATGTGGAATTATTAGATTCCCGGTTTTGGACCTCACTGTCTTTCGATCTACCTCTAGGTAGTCGCTCTACCATACGTCCATTTCCTTTGGTTGAATTTCTTCCTCTTGACTCAGTATGCAAACCGAAGAGGTTTCGACGATTCACTGTCTCTACGTCGGATCTCTTCACCGAGAACCAAATCACGAACATCGTCAGAATTTCAACTTATTGCTTCTCGACTGGGCTACTCACACCGTGACAAGTAGTATTCCAAATTTCTCTCGGTAGAAGACAAAAGTATCAATGCTCATACTTCTTCATCGAATTCAATTTCCACCGAACTCAACCGGGTTGTAACCGTGGTTGAGTCCATTGAGATTTTGAGCTACCGACGCGCCTTCCGTCATCCGCAAATTGAACAAGCGTCTCATCAAGTGCACTTTGTCTGAGGGCCGATGGCTTCTCATACATATCGGAGTAGAGCTACCATAAGACCCGCCGTGGTCTTTTCCTTTGCTATGTTGAAAGCAACATTACGGGATAACGTCAATCGAATAACTCAGGGCTTGTCTGCCTGTAAGATTCCAATCTTCTTTCCTTCATAGCCTCTCGGCTTCTTCCCGAGAGAGGTTGATATAGATTTCTTTGATACGATAATCCTCTATCTCGCATTTTCCAAAACCCGAAATCATGTGCCATCAAATTTCTCGAGTTTCACCCTTCCTTTATCTCGCGGCCATTGTCCCACTAAAATATGACTTCCTTTGGATCGTTCGATTATTTCTGCGTAAAATTGATTAAATCACTACCAATAGCTTTGATACCCGCTTGTTGGGAAAATAACGCAAATTCCCGATAAGCCAAACTTACGAGAAAGCAAGAATATAAAATAACACACAAATTTGATAACGGAGTTCGACCAATCTTGCTTACGTCTCCTGACCTCGTCGCATCTTTTACTGAAAGAGTAGAAATTACACAAGGTGTTTACAACGCTCACAACCCACAACCCAATTACACTCAAGAAAATTACTCTCAATTTTCTCTCACAAAAGCTTTGCTCTCTAAGCTTTTCTCTCAATTGGAATGAAAACTTTGGATGATTAATTCATTACAATTACACATCTATTTATAGGAAAATTCACTCCTTGAATTACTCCTTAAATTAATGGTTCCTTAAATTGCTCCTTGAATTAAGCTCTTTGTTTTGCTCCATGAATTGCTCCATGTTTTGCTCCTTGTTTTGCTCCATGTTTTACTCCATGTTTTACTCCATGTTTTACTCCATGTTTTGCTCCTTAATTTGCTCCTTAAATTAAGGAGCTTTATAACAGTGTCAAGTATAGAGAATACAGTTTCTTCCTTCCTTTGAATATTAGAGGTTATACTAGCTAAAAGAAAAGCAGTTTCAGTTACGATCGTTCATTGTACTTATTTAAAATGTTTTGGGTGTCCAACCGTATGAGAAACTATTGTATCGTATCTAACATTACTACAATACATATATATAACCTCGGATATTTAATCTTAGTTTTTTTAAAAATTAAAGGCATAGATTTTTAACCTCAGTTCTTATAAACGTGACAATAGATCTACGATCACGGTTAAAAACCGATATCATATGTACTTTTTTTAGTAATTAACTTAGATTTAGGTATAATTATAGACTAAAATAAAAATATTTAATACTTAAAATATTTAATTATACCTAAAACATTTAGGATTAAGTCAACAAGTGAACTATAACTAAAGTTTCTTTGTTTTTTTAATTAATTTCCTGTAAACTTCTTTTTTTATCCCTGTTTAATCAAATACCATATTTTTGTGTAAATTTCTTTTGCCATGCTTATATTAAATACCAAAAATTGATATGTACATTTTAATCACATCATTAATTTTCATTACAAGCACAAGTTAATTTAATTACATTAAACACAAAATATGAAATATTTATATATTGAATTTAATAATTATCATAAAATGAGATCTATAACTATAAAAAAGAAAATGTTGAGATGTTGTATAAATCCCTTAGATTATGTTATTTATATCATTTATCTATTTAAATTAAAAATTGTGTCATTTAGTAATTTTATTTTTGCTAAACTCATTTAGTCCCTTGACTATAAAAAATAGAACCAATTAAAGATAAATTATATTATTATTTTTTATCAAGTGATTAAAATACGAATATTAATAAAGATAAAAATGAAATTTAATTTGAAATTATTTTTAAAAAGTAACAATAATAATAATCAAATAAAAATTTATCTAAATATATGTTTTACTTTTTAAATAAAATTAAAATTAATAAAACATTGAAACAAAAAAGTTGTAATTAACAAATATTAAAATGAATATTTTATAAAAAAATCATATTAATTGTCACCTTATCATTATTGAATACTTTTGTTTTAATTGTGTTTAATCATTTCATAATAAAATAACAAAATTTTAATAAAAAATATTAAAATAATATATTTTATCCATAATTTACTCATTTTTAACAATTAAGTGACTAAATAATACAATTTTTAATCTAACTAAATAAATAACATAAAAAGCATAATTTAAGGTAATTATGTAACATTTTTATCAGAAGAAAATATACTACTTGGTGTCTCTGATTACTATAATAAATAACTTAATTAATTAGCTCTAGGTCCCAATACTACCAATAAGAAATTGACATAATGATTTTTTGGCATCATCCAAAATCTCATTAAATTCTCAACCTAATATCATATCGTACAAATTTTCTTACACAAAATCTAACATTTTTTTAGTGTTAACAAAAGCATCATCATCACATTTTCTCTTTTGTGTAAGGGATACATGGTATTGTTCTTTATAATCTCCTCCCGTGCCAAAATCATTTATTCTACCTTTTGTCAATATTATGTTTAAATACATAATTTCAAATTTTTGTCACATTATGTCATTTTTGGTTCTCGTATTTGAGGGAGGGATACTGATTTTTTGTTCTCATATTTAAGGGAGGGAGACTGATGAGTGCTCACAAAATACTAAAATTAGCATGATTTTATACACGTTAATTGATTAAAAATATATATATATATATATTTATATGATTTTATCATATATTTATATAAATATGTCTTTTCTAAATCACGGATATTTTTATTATTTTTTAGATATTTTCGTTTAAAAAAGTAACTTAAAAACTCAAAGAAAAATACCAGAGGTAATACGTCGCAAATATATTCATAAATTAAATGAGGAAAGGTCAAAAAATATGAAAAAATTGGACAAAATGGGTCAAAAAGGTAAAAAAATGTCAAAAATGAGAAAATGACGCACGCAACCGCCCAACAACGCCGACCAACACGTGCAGCCAGCCCAATCGTGTCGAACAATGCATGCAACGAGCCTAGTCGCGTCAAAAAATGCGCATGCATCACAGTCCGCACGCACCTACGTCTAGTCAGCACACGCCGCTACACCCATCTGCCCCAATCCGCGCCTGTCGTCGCACCCCACACCACCATGACATCAGCAATGATGTCATCATTCACTACTCCGCGTTTCCACCATTTTTAATCATTTTTTCACCCACTTTTTCTTCCCCTCCTCACCTATAAATATCCTCATTCTCTTCACTTCAAACCACACCTCAAAACGTATCTTCTTCTCTCTTTCTTTCTCTCCATTTCTTAGTTTTTAGCTTTGCTTAGTTAGTTTTTCTTAGTTTTAGAGTTTTCTCTTTTTGAGAAGAACTAATTATGTTTTTGTAATTTATTTTCTTTTTGATTCACTGAATGGAAATGCAAATTCCATTTGGAGGTTTTTCAACAACAGGAATAACATCAAAGTAATGTAAGATTTTATTTTCTTTACAATTATTTTTTATGCTTTATTCTAATATGTTATATTTAATTTTTCAGTGATTAAATTTAACTTTACTGACTATTTGTAAACTTGATATAATAATAACGTTGTTATGCTTGTGAAATATTAAATAGGTAAAAATTTGTAAAATGAATTGATTTTGTTTTTATTCAAGATTTTATATTAAGAATGTTAGAGAGAAATATATTATTTTACATTACAAACTTAAATCTGAAAATTAGATTTTAAGATTTAGTTATCCAGTCTGATTTAGAGTAGTGTTCTTTTATTTGTTGGTACAATCGCCCGGTAGTTAGAGTCAAGCTCTATTTCAAAAGTTTTTATAAAAATTATTATCTGAAAATGTATTAACAACATGTTTTTAGTAGTAGTTTTAAAACTTGAAAGTTATACTCGGATAATTAAATTCTTATGTTTAATTTGGACACCTTGAATAAAGTTTAAACTGCCTAACCCCACCAAAGGTGGCATTAAATGGTTTATTTTCAATCTCTTAGAAAAATGAATTAATTTAATTAACCAAATTAGTTATCAACCACACCCATAGGTGTTAATTGATTTGTTCAGTTAACAAAGAATATCTAACCCCACCAAAGGTGGTATTCATATAAAAAAGAGAGAATCAATAAATATCAATTTATATATTTAATAACCAAAATAATATGAGCAAGCATAATTAACTTAGTTATTATATCCATAAATACTCCATTATTATAAAAGATAAAAGTTTTACAAATTTTTATTGAATTTGTATCTATTTTTATGTTATTAGATTAGAAACAACAAAAACTCAAATATCGTGACAGATGTTTAGGATTTAATTTCGTTTTTAAAAGTTTGAATAATAAATTAAAAACCACATATATTCCTTCCTTAGATCGACCTTGGGAGTATACTTATCATTTTCTATGAAATGATTCGTGTACTTGGGTTGGGGGTTGATTTATTGGGAATGCTTCTTGGAATAAGCTGGTGGAATTACTGGCCTGGCTGATTTAAGTTTTGAGCGAAATGAGGATTGTTTTGCCTCTAGGAGAAGTTCAGATGATTTCCCCACCCAAGATTGTAGGTATTTGAATTAGGGTCAAACCTTGGTCTCTGTTGATATGCTCCCAATACATTAACCTATTCAGGTCCAACTATTGTTTCTCCTTGATATGGACAGGCTTCAGTACCATGTCCCATGTTACTATACAAACCATAATGTTCATTATTGGTATTGGTTTGCGTAGTGACAAGGGCAACTTGCTTGGTCAATTGAACAAGTTGTTGTTGAACTTCATTATTGGAATCGATTTCATGAACTCCAGCTTTTCTCACTCATGAGCTTTTCTATTGGGAATTAGCACCCAACATCTCAAAGAGGTTGTACATCTTTGAGGTAGTCTTTTCTCCATTTCTCCTCCTGCAACGTTGTTGACAATGAACTGACATTGTTGCGTAAGTCCATCGTAAAAGAATTGCCTCTACAACTACAAGGGAAAGCTGTGATAGGGACATTGAGTGAGAAAATTTTTGAACCTATCCCAAGCTTCATGGAATGGTTCTCCTTCCATCTGAGAGAAAGTAGCAATCTTTCCTCTTAACTCTGATGTTTTTTGGTGGGAATAGAATTTTCCCATGAATTTATTATAAATGTTCTTCCATGTCATTAGAGAACCTGGGGGAAGTGACATCAACTAAGCTTTGGCCTTGTCCTTTAAGGTGTAGGGAAAACATCTCATTCTAAATTGATCCTCGTTTAGAATACCGATGGGGAAGGTTTGGACTGTAGCATAGAAGTCTCTAATGAAGGAAAGAGAATCTTCATTAGGCAGCCCATAAAAGGAAGGAAGCATAGAAAAATGAATATTTTTTAGTTCATAATTTCGAGCAGCCTCACCCAGTTGTCTTGCCAATCACTTGTCTTGCAAACTCCTTCATGGTAGTTTCCTTAACATGTTGATTTTCTTCCATTTCTTTCGGTTCCAGTAAAGGATTAAGGTTTGGTTCTATGTTTGGCTTAAAAATAGGCTGATGGTTGGAATCCAGCCTTGTTGATAGTTGTTTAAATTAATGAATATTATTTACATATAGTGTAAGGGGGTTTCCTAATGATCTCTTACCACACATAGACTATTAAAAGCGTAAATTTAAAACACTTGTCAAGAAAAATAATAAAATAACCAGATAAAAATTTAGAGAAAATTTACATAGTATTTAATACAAAACACTAAACAAAACTAGTTAAACCCTAAGTTATTTTATTTTATTTTTTAAAAGAAAATAATAAAATAAAGTTTTAAAAAAAATTTAAAATTTTTTATTTTTAAAATTTTTAAATTTTTAAATTTTTTTAAATTTTTAATTTTTTATATATATATATATATATTTTAAAATTATTAAATCTTTTTTTTAAATTAAGCATGGTAACTTTTCACCACCCCCAACCTAGAACTTACATTGTTGTCAATGTAACAACTGTAAATTAAAGATAAAGAGAAAAAAAAATTACATATTTCTTAAGAATGTTGCAAGTAGTGATGGAGAAATGTAGGTGCATCTATCATGTTCATTAAAGTGTACACAATCATATCGTTGTGAACTTCTAACATCTCAACAAATATTTTTAATTTTAAAATTTTTAAAATTATTCACATGTAATTAAACTAAAATAAACTATAGAAATTAAATAAATAAAACAAATAAAAGAAAATTACCTAAAATGATGGATTGTGTCCCATCCAACGCTTAGTTTAAAGTCTTAGCAAGACGTAACTTGAGGATTTTATTTTAAGTAAACTTAATGTCCTCACATCATTGAGTCAATCAAACTTACAGGTAAGACAAAGTTGTCTACCTATACTTTTCCAGTCATGTCCTATGGATTTTCAAATTTTTATGTACTTACTAGAGGCATACTTATGGGTTTTAGATAACCCACGTCTAGGTGTAAGTAAAATAATTAAGGCATCAAAACACAATTGTACCTAGATCAAATAAAGCAACTAACTCTTTAGATTGTAATTAAAACTTTAAAATTTTGGATATAGTTTTAGAATTTTTTTTATTTAAGTACAATATCTAAGTTAAAATAACATAATCAGTATTAACCAAGAGTATTCTTAGGAAAGAATGGTGGTGTAAAGGCTCCTTAAAAACCATCCTCCTAAATAGAGCAACGTTCCTAGGAAAAACTAGTGTCACAAAGGTTTCTAAGAACTAGTCTCTTAGACAGAACTCCCTTAGATCTTTTCTTTTCATTATATTAAAATTAAGTTAATTAAGTTAAGTAAAAATTTAAGTTAATTAAGTTAATAAAAATGTAGGTTATTTAAGTTAATGAAAATCTAAGTTAATTAAGTTAATAAATTAAGTTAATAAAAACCTAAATTAATTAAGTTAAACAAAAATTAAGATAAAAAAAATATAGTCAAAGAAAAAAAATTTAGAAAAAGCTAAAAGACAAAATAGAAGAAAAATAAACAAATAAATAAATAAAAAAGGAAAAACATTTAAATTACAAATTCACCCATAAATAAAATAAAATTTGGAAAAGGTAAAAGAAAAATAAAATAAGAAAAAAAATTGAAAAATTTAATTTTTCAATTTTTATTTATTTTTAAAAGAAAATAATAAAATAAAATAATTTTTTTTATATTGTTTATATTTTTTATTATTTCTTTATTTATTTATTTAAATAAAATAAACTTTAAAATTTTTTATTTATTTGTTTATGTTTTTTTAAAAAAGAAAATAATTAAATAAAAAAATTATTTTATTCTTTTCTTTTCTTTAATTTATTATTATTATTTATTTAAAATTTATTAATATATATATATTTTTTAAACTTCAAATTTCAAATTTCAAATTTATTTTACTATTTACGCTAAATTTTTTTTTAAATGAAATTTAAAATTTGATATTGTTTTTTATTTAAGATGAAATTTGAAATTTGAATTTTTTTCATAACTTTTTATTATTTTATTATTATTATTTTTTATTTAAAATTTATTAAAGTTTTTTTTGTTTATTACTTCAAATTTCAAATTTCAAAATTATTTTAATATTCAAGCTATAAATAGTTTTTTAATGAAATGTAAAATTTGATTTTTTTTAATTTATTTATTATTTTTTATTTAAAATTTATTAATGTTTTTTTATTTCAAATTTCAAATTTCAAAATTATTTTACTATTCATGCTATAAATATTTTTTTATGAAATTTAAAATTTAAAATTTTTATTTATTTATTATGAAATTTAAAATTTGAATTTGTTTTTGTTTTCACTATTCACGACCAACAAATTTTATTATTATTATTTAAATTTATTTTTTTTACTATTCATGAACAAAAATTTTCTATTTAATATTTTTTTAACTCAAAATAAAAAAAAATCACAATTATTTAAAACACAAAAAGTTTTTAAAATTTTGGTAAATAATTTGAAAACTTTATTCCTTCACCGGTAACGGTACCAAAAACTTAATGAGTAGAACTGGTATTGTCGATCCTCTCAATACTTTGGTTTTATATTTATAAAACTCTAGCAAGTGTATAAATCATTTCGTAGAAAATTGATAAGTATACTTCTAAGGTCGATCTAAGAAAGAAATATATGTGATTTTTAGTTTATTATTCAAACTTTTTAAAACGAAATTAAATCATAAATATCCTGTCACAATATTTGGGTTTTTGCTGTTTCTAATCTAATAACATAAAAATAGATACAGATTCAATAAACATTTATTTTAATTTTATCTTTTATAATAGTAGAGTATTTATGGATATAATAACTATGTTAATTATGCTTGCTCATATTATTAAGGTTATTAAATATATAAATTGATATTTATTTATTCTTTCTTTTTTATATGAATACTACCTTTGGTGGGGTTATATATTGTTAACTAAACAAATCAATTAACACATATGAGTGAGGTTGATAACTAATTTGGTTAATTAAATTAACTATTTTTAAGAGGTTGAAAATGAACCATTTAAATGTCACTTTTGGTGGGGTTAAACCTTTTAAACTTTATTCAAAGTGTCCAAATTAAACCTAAGAATTTAATTATCCAATTACTAACTTTCAAGTTTTAAACTACTACTAAAAACATGTTGTCAATTCATTTCAAATAATAATTCTTATAAAAACTTTTAAAATAAAGCTTCACTCTAATTACCGGGCGATTGTAGCAACAAATTAAAGAACACTACTCTAAATCAGACTGGATAACTAAACCTTAAAATCTAATTTTCAGATTTAAGTTTGTAATGAAAAATAATATATTTCTCTCTAACATTCTTAATATAAAATCTTGAATAAAAACAAAAATCAATTCATTTTAGAGATTTTTACCTATTTAATATTTTGCAAGCATAACAACGTTATTATTATATCAAGTTTACAAACAGTCAGCAAAGTTAAAATGAATCACATACAAATTAAATATAACATATAAGAATAAAACATAAAAAATAATTGTAAAAAAAATAAAATCTTACAGTACTTTGATGTTATTCCTGTTGCTGGAAAACCTCTAAACTGAATTTGCATTTCCATTTAGTGAATCAAAAAGCAAATAAATTAGATAAACATAATTAGTTCTTCTCAAAAAGAGAAGAACTCTAAAACTAAGAAAAATAATTAAGCAAAGCTAAAAACTAAGAAATGTAGAGAAAGAAAGAGAGAAGAAGATATGTTTTGAGGTGTGGTTTGAAGTGAAGAAAATGAGGGTATTTATAGGTGAGGAGGGGAAGAAAAAATGGGTTAAAAAATTATTTAAAATGGTGGAAACGCGGAGTAGTGAATAATGAAATCATTATTGACATCATGGTGGCGTGGGGTGCGACGGCGCGCGCGGATTGGGGCAGATGGGCGTAGCGGCGCGCGTGGATTGGGCGATGCGGCGCGCGTTGATGGGCACGCACGCGCAGACTGAGTGATTCATGTGTGTTGTTCGATGCGACTAGGCGCGCTGCGCGCGTTGGTTGGCGCTGCTGGGTGGCTACGTGCACGATTTCCTCCTTTTTGACATTTTTACCCTTTTGACTCATTTTATCCAATTTTTCTATATTTGTTGACCTTTCCTCATTTAATTTATGAATATATTTTCAATGTATTGCCTCCGGTATTTTTATTTGTGTCTTTAAGTTACTTTTTTAAGCAAAAATACTTGAAAAATAATAAAAATACTCGTGATTCCGAAAAGATAGATTTATATAAATATATGATAAAATCATATAAATATATATATTTTTAATCAATTAACGTGTATAAAATCATGGTAATTTTAATACTTTTTGAGCACTCATCAGATACCTAATTTTTTTTCATAAACTCAATTGCTTTCTTAATAGCAAAATTAAGAAAATTTTCAAACCTATTTGACATCTCTACCTAATTATACGGGAATAAATGAGAAAACCCATTTGACATCCCTACCTAATTATTCATGTACAATCCAATGTCACTAATTGATGCTAAACAATCTATCTTATAATGTATCACTTTAAATAATATTTTTATTGAAAGAAAACAAATAAATTTTTTTTAGCATCTAACATATGGACAAACGTGCTTTAGACATTTCACATCTAATTAATTATCATCATTCCAATATTCTTGGATCAAATGATGAAAATAATTAGAATTTTTCAAGAAATCATGAAAATGTAAATCTATAAATTCATGGCTTTCTAGAAATCTATTCCAAATCTTATATGTGCATTTCAATTGCATGACGAACTACTCCAAAATACAAAAATACAATATAACAAGAATAACTTAATGGCATTATACATGAAAATTTTATTGTTCAATATATACTAAATCATGGAAATATTACTAGAAAATTAAATAAAACTATCTAGAGAAATGTACGAACGAGTAAGCAGGAATTGAACTTAACAACATCCACATCAACATTAATGATGAACGACATTGGACAAAGGCTAATGGAGATAAAATAAGACGTAGGAGATAACGATAGCTGCAAGACTCACAAAGGAGACGAGATGGATGGCGACAGGGGAGTGCAGCTAAATGATAGGCAATGATGAAGACGATATGAAGGCATAAAACAGACAACAATGAACGATAATAAGATGATTAAAGGAGGAGAGCTAGACGACGTTCTGGTTGGCACTATATCGATCTTGAAGGAGATTGGTAAAGTTTTGTCTAATTTGATTAGAACCCTAGTTTTCACTTTGTAAAACATATTATTGTTATAAAATGTGGCTGACAATCCTATTTGACTGTTAAGTTATATTTGATATTGTAATTCACTTATACTTCACTTGTATTACACTTCCACTATTTCACTTGTACTACACTTCTACCATTTCACTTGTAATACACTTACTATTTCACTTGTACTACACTTATACTACACTTGTTATAACCCTATAAATAGGGTTCTCTATGTACATTCTAAAACACACCAATACAACATTAAATCATTATTTCTTCTTATCTCTCTATACTCTTCACATGGTATCAGAGCCTCTTATATACCTCTAAAATTTCTATCAAAATTTCGCCTCTCTTCATCACAGCCAACCCGGTTCACCCTAACTCGGTTCACTCTCAACTCGATTCACCCCAACCCGGCTCACATCAACCCGGCTCACCCCAAACCTAGCTCACCTCAACCCAGCTCACTCCAAACTTGACTCAGCTCAACTCGGCTCACTCCAACCCGGTTCACCTCCACTCGACTCACTCCAACCCGGCTCACCTCAACTCAGCTCACTCCAACCTGACTCACCTCAACCCAGTTCCAGGCTTTTTTTCAACACCTCTTTTCATTTTTAAGGATATCTATTTTATACTGTTTCTATATATTTGCTTTATATTTCCTCCATTATTTCATTAAAATGGACCGAAATGATGTCCCAAAACCAATCTCTACCACCCTTGATGATACTAACTACCTAGCCTGGGCACAAGAAATGAAAAGTTTCTTGAAAGGACGCAAGCTTTGGCGTTTCATAACTGGTGATATCTCTATACCCATCCAAGAAACCACTGAAAACAACACCTTATTTGCTAACCGCCTTGAAGACTGGGAGAGTAAACATCACAAATTATTACATGGTTTCATAACAACACCTTACCCTTCATCCATGGTGAATTTGGGAGTTTTGATACTGCCAAAGAAGTTTGGGAATTTCTTGAGGCTCGCTTCACTACAACAGATTTGGCCAACCAATATCAACTTCTGACAACTCTTCATACCAAACGCCAAAGGGCTGATCAAACCATTAACCAATTTCTCTCTAAAATGCATACTATTTAGGATCAACTCACTCTCTCTGAACCAACTTGGATGAACAAGATTGATGCTGAGATGTTTGCAACTTACCGTAATCACCAGAGTCTTGTTATTTTTCTCATGGCTCTTCATGATCGATTTGAACCTGTTCGAGCTTCCTTACTCCATCAGAGTCCTTTTTCATCCTTAGATATTGATGTGACTGAGCTTCGCTCTGAAGAAACTCGGATGGGGGTTTTCAAAGTTCATCATATAGATTCTGTTTTTGCCACCCTCTCTTATCGCCCTAAAGGAGGTTCTAAAGAGGACTTCAAACATCAAGGCTGCACCTACTTTCACAACCCCAATCATGAGCTTCTTACATGTCCTATTCGGGTATGTATATATTGTCACAAGAAGGGTCCAGGACACTTTAACAAAGATTGCTTTCGAAATCCCTTTTAGCATTCCTTATGGAATCCCTCTCAGCATTCCTCACAGAATCCCTCTCAACATGCTTCAGGTAAAAATAATAACTCATCTATAACTGGTGCTATTTCTGAGGATAATCATGACAAATTTACCTTCTCTACTTAAGAACTTGAAGGTCTTCTTAAACATGTTCTCTCACAATCTAGTAATCTTGCTTCTACTGCCTTGTCTCTCACATCAGGTAAATATTTATGGTATTTTGATTCTGCTTGTTGTAACCATATGACTCATGATACTCACATCTTCTCTCCCACACAATCTTCCATCTGTAAACCTTTAATTCAAACTTCCAATGGTTCACATATGCATGTTAATGTTGTAGGACAAGTTTCCACATCTTCTATATCACTTTCTAACACCTTTCATATTCCTAACCTTACTATAAATCTTATCTCTGTTGGTCAATTATGTGAACTTGGTCTTACTATTACTTTTTCCTCTTATGGTTGTCATGTGTAGGATCCACAGACAGGACATATCTTTGGGATAGGCCGTAAGGTTGGACGATTATTTGAACTTATCAACCTTCATCTACCCAATTGTCCTCATACTTCCGTTGTTGCTTCTACTACTCCTATCAACCTATGGCATGCTCGTCTAGGCCATATGTCTATAGGACATCTTCGTCCCTTAGCATCTTCTGGTAAATTAGGATCTGTTTCTATTTCTAATAATGTAAATTGTTTTCCTTGTCAATTGGGAAAACAACCTGCTTTATGTTTTAATAAAAGTGATTCTACTTCTGTCTCCCCTTTTGACTTAATTCATTCTGATGTTTGGGGTCCATCCCCACATCCTACTATAGGGGGATGTGTTTACTTTATCATTTTTATTGATGATTATTCAAGATTCACATGGATTTTTCTCATGAAACATAGATCTGAATTATCCAAAATTTATTATGATTTTTCCCAAATGGTTAAAACCTAATTTTCTCAAAATATCAAAGTACTTAGAGTTGATAATGCTATGGAATATAAAGAAACAATTTTTTTAAATTTTCTTTGACAAAATGGGACTCTTTCTCAATATTCTTGTCCTTGCACATCTCAACAAAATGAAAGAGCTGAGCGAAAACATAGACATATTCTTAATATTGTTCGCATTCTCCTCATTTCTAGCTCTTGTCCTGAACGCTTTTGGGGTGAAGCAGCTCTTACGTCTGTTTATACCATCAATCGTGTTCCTATGCCTATTATTCATAATCAATCCCCTTATGAGCGTCTCTATAGTACTTTTCCATCTTATGAGCTGCTCAAAGTGTTTGGTTATGCCTATTTTGTTCTTCTTCACCCTCATGAACGCAATAAATTAGAACCTCGTGCTTGTCTTTGTTGTTTCTTAGGGTATGGAATAGAACACAAAGGTTATCGTTATTGGGACCCTATCTCTAAACGATTGTGCATCTCTCGTCATGTCATCTTTTGGGAACATAAAATGTTTTCCTTTATTTCCTCATTTTATGTCTCATCTCCTACCTCACTTTTATTTTTTAATGACCTAACTATCGATTTATTTCCTCCTGACATTGCTCCATTACCCTCACCATCGTCTACTATGGCTTCTCCTAATGTGTCTACTCCTTCTGATGATCCTACCATAACAACATCTTCTGAAGACCAACTATCTGATTGTCCAGAGTCATCACTTCGTCGTTCTACTCGTGTAAGTAGTCTTCCTTTTCATCTTCGTGATTACCAATGTTTCTCTACTATTTTGTCTCATCATGAACCCTAAAACTATAGAGAAGCTAGTTCTAACCCTCATTGGCATCAAGCTATGATAGATGAATTATAAGCATTAACAAAAGCACATTCATGGGATCTTGTTGATCTTCTATCTAATAAATCTCTGATTGGTTGTAAGTGGATTTTCAAAATCAAAACTCATTCAGATGGGTCTGTGGAACGATATAAAGCTCGTCTGGTTGCAAAGGGTTTTACACAGGAATATGGAATCGACTATGAAGAAACTTTTTCACCTATAGCTCGCCTTACCTCTGTTCGAAGTATCATTGTTGTTGCTTTTGCCCGAAATTGGAACATGTTTCAAATGGATGTCAAAAATGCTTTTCTCAATAGAGACATAATTGCGGAAGTTTATATGAAACCTTCTCTTGGATACACTCATTCACCTCATCAAGTATGCAGACTTCTTTGTGATCTCTATGGCTTTAAACAAGCTCATCGGGCTTGGTTTGCCAAATTTAGCTCTACACTTACTTACTTTGGCTTCACTTCCAGTTCTTATTGAAAGAAAACAAATAATTTTTTTTAGCATCTAACATATGGACAAACATGCTTTAGACATTTCACATCTAATTAATTATCATCATTCCAATATTCTTGGATCAAATGATGAAAATAATTAGAATTTTTCAAGAAATCATGAAAATGTAAATCTATAAATTCATGGCTTTCTAGAAATCTATTCCAAATCTTATATGTGCATTTCAATTGCATGACGAACTACTCCCAAATACAAAAATACAATATAACAAGAATAACTTAATGGCATTATACATGAAAATTTTATTGTTCAATATATACTAAATCATGGAAATATTACTAGAAAATTAAATAAAACTATCTAGAGAAATGTACGAACGAGTAAGCAGGAATTGAACTTAACAACATCCACATCAACATCAATGATGAACGACGTTGGACAAAGGCTAATGGAGTTATTAATCTCAAGTAGTTTCTGAGCCATCAATTTGAAATGAAAGACCTTGGTCATCTCAACTACTTCTTGGGCCTAGAAATCTCATCTAATTCTCAAGGATATTATCTCTCTCAAGCAAAGTACTCTTTCGATATTCTTAATCAGGTTGGCCTTACTGATTGCAAAACTGCATCAACACCTTTAGAAACCAATGCCAAACTTACTCCATTAGATGGTACTATTCTCTCAAATGCCACATTATACATACAACTAGTAGGTAGTCTTGTTTATCTCATAGTCACTCGTCTTAACATTACCTATGATGTTCATCTGGTTAGTCAATTCATGTCTGCTCCACGGTCTACCCATTATACTGTGGTTCTTCGCATTCTCCGCTACATCAAAGGCACCATGTTTCACGGTCTCCACTTCTCCAACAAGTCTAATATTCTTCTTTCTGCCTCCTCTGATGCTAATTGGGTAGGTGACCCAACTGATTGTCACTCTACCACTAGATATTGTTTCTTTCTTGGAAACTCTCTCATATCTTGGCGAAGCAAGAAACAATCCCTCACTTCTCGATCCAGTATTGAAGCTAAATATCGTGCTCTTGCTGACACCACTCAAGAACTTCTTTGGCTCCGTTGGTTACTTGCTGATATTGATGTTCTCCAATCAACTACAACTATCCTATATTGTGACAATCAGAGTGCTATTCAGATTTCTCACAATAATGTATTTCATGAATGAACAAAACATATCGAGATTGATTGTCATTTTGTTCATCAACATGTTCTTCAAGACACTGTTTGTCTCAAATCAATATCCTCCACAGATCAAACAACTGACATCTTCACCAAATCTCATCTACTAGGCAGATTTCAAGAATTAGTTTCCAAACTCAAGTTGATTATTTCTCTTCCTCCTTGAGTTTGAGGGGGGGTGTTAAGTTATATTTGATATTGTAATTCACTTATACTTCACTTTTACTACACTTGTATTATTTCACTTGTACTACACTTCCACTATTTCACGTGTACTACACTTGTACTATTTCACTTGTACTATTTCACTTGTACTATTTCACTTGTACTACATTTGTACTATTTCACTTGTACTACACTTCTCCTATTTCACTTGTACTACACTTTTACTATTTCACTTGTACTACACTTGTTACAACCCTATAAATAGGGTTCTCTATGTACATTCTAAAACACACCAATACAACATTAAATCATTATTTCTTCTTATCTCTCTAAACTATTCACATTGACTATAAATTTATCTAGAGAGAGAAAGCCAATGCTTTCATTGCTAGAAAATTATATATAATTGATTAATGGGTCATTATTAGGTTTAATTAGGCTTTACAACATTTTGAGCCTCTACCTGTATAAGTTCCCCCATTGTACATGTATTATACACAATAAGAAATAAGAATATCTCTATTTTAGTATTCTATCTATTCTTCTTTTCTTCTTTATTCTTTTATGTTCTTAATATTGGTCAAAATGATCTTATTAGTACAAACCACTATTATAGTTGTTTTTGATAGTTTTGTTTTCTTCTTTATTCTTATGGATATTGATAATTATTCTTCATAAAAAATAAAATCTTGATATTATATTATAATTTTCATGATCTTCGATGCTCTAGATGTAGATAAAGATCTAAATTGATAATAAAACATAAATTTTATGGGAATAAACACGATATGGATTATTCTAGATTAATAACTAGATGAGAAAAATTACCCTAGAGTAAGATCTAAGTGAAGAAACAATAAAAATATGTATTTTTATTTAAAAATATATAACTCATAAGAAGAAAAAACTATAAACAAAACAAACTTATCGGAGACGAGTTCTCATAGAAGAAAATCTTTTTCCAGTAAAAAAATAATTAACATCTTGAAGGTTTCAAAGAAAATAAGAAAAAAGAAGAAGAACAAAATGGGCTAGGATTTCAGTATGTCCTTATACAATATTTGATTTAAGCAATGTATTCACTTATGAACTTATTTGTTGTATTAAAAATAAATATAAACTCTTACTATCTTTTGGGTGGATTATAAAACATATTTGTGGTTACTTCTGCATATATATTATTTCATTAGGTCTTTATTCCTAATATGCATATTTTTTTAAAATATGACCATGAAAGGGGAAAAATGATAAAATGACGGTATAAATGTTATTTTTGATGACTATATATATGTTACCTATAATTTCTCATATTTATCTTCATTAATTACTATTATAGCATATTTATTTAATGTGCACGGCTTGCATAAACTTTCAAATTGATTTGAAATTTTTGATTTTCCAGGCTGTTTGCTGATTACATATTTGAAAAATTCTACTTACATGGTTTATATGTATGTTTTTGACGATGTTAAGGTATACAAGTGTGTGTTGATTATTATGAGAATTTTGATTAGGGTACTTCTCTTCTAAGGAGCTCATAAATTTTGACCTTGTTTTTACCATGCATTTATAGTTTGTATGATGGAAATGTTGAGTAAAATTTAGAATGAACAACTCTAAATTTACTAATATTAGATCCAAACAAGTAAACAAACTACTTGTATTATACTCACTATAACACCTTTCAAAGGCAACTCACAAATTGAAGAGAAATACAAACACTCAAAGAGAAAGCTCTTAACTCACACTTAAACTAAGAATACAAAGACTTATTTGTTTTTGATGGAATGATTAAACCAAATGCAAGGTAGGCTATTTATAGTCATCACCATGCAATCTACACCACACAA
This sequence comes from Hippophae rhamnoides, assembly GCA_033030585.1. Classification (NCBI taxonomy): domain Eukaryota; kingdom Viridiplantae; phylum Streptophyta; class Magnoliopsida; order Rosales; family Elaeagnaceae; genus Hippophae; species Hippophae rhamnoides. The sequence goes on along the minus strand of CM065437.1, from coordinate 21,476,714 downwards.
ATATAAAACTAAGAAATAATCCTAGCCATACAAATCTTATCTACACACTTCTCTTTTCTACAACCTTCAACCACTTCATTTATTTTTACAACCTTCAACTACTTCATTTATTTCTACAACCTTCAACTACTTCATTTATTTCTACAACCTTCAACCATTTCATTTATTTCTCTACCTCTTCAACCACTTCATTTATTTCTCTACCTCTTTAATTATTATTTTGGTGTTGATTTTCAACAGGAAATAAGAAAATCCAATTTTTGATCTCTCTTCTAATATCTAGATATTCATAATTAATTGAAAAATGTTATACAAGCATGTTTTAAACATTGAGAAAATTAAGACCTCCACGTAACTTATTGGTAGTTTAAGATTTCTCTTCTACTTGGGATGCCTTTTTTTAACCATTAAAAGAAAAAAAATTACTTTTTTGATACAAATCTATATGCCTTGAATGTATAAATGTGATTATAGCTTATAATAATGGATATTTGTTCTATTCTATAACACTTAAAATTAGATATAAATGATTTAGCAAAAAAAAAAGATATAAATGTAGACACTAATTTCCTTTTATATATTTTATTGTGCACCCCCAAATTATAGCTTCTGGTAGGTTTACATTCACTAATCTCTCTCAATTTTTACTATTTTTTCTTGTATAGTGAAATGTATTAGACAAATACTATATAACTTACTTATTACCTATTTTTGATTTATAAATATTTTCCTATATTAATATGGTATCTTTTATCGTGTTTGGCGACAGAAAAACTAAAGTATTTCTATTTTGACATATTAGGAGTCTAAATAATTATGTATTTGATTTGTCTCATATCTAATTATCATGCATACTTTATAATAATAAATATTGATATTGAGTTGTAGTTATTTATTAGTAATTTAGCTTTCTATTGCAATTTCTTAATTGTATACTCAAGGAGAAGAATCAATCATTAAACATATCGAAATGTGTGATTGTTTAAGATATTCAAATTCTAAAAATATTTATAATCACAAATGATAAAGCAAGGAGAATAGGGATATAGTCTTTATGTCCGAAAGGTAACTCACATATGTAATCAAAATTAACCAATCCCTGAAGTATTGCAACTGATTTTCTTCATTTATTTAAATTGTTCATATTTAATATATATATATATATATATATATATATATATATATATATATATATATATATATATATATATATATATATTCTCAAAATAAATCACATTTAATTGTATAGAAAATAGAAATATCAAAATTGTATATATTATTATTGGGAACCTAGGAGTACCAAAATAAATAATTGGTAAGATATTTTCTAGCTAGCCTTAATATATGAATTCCTAAAGCAGTAATCTTTTGATCAAATTTTGACAGTTTCATAAGTGATTTTTGAAATCAAATTTGCTTTTGAAATAGTAATATGAAAAAAATTTAAGGAAAATATCGTGTGCCTGTATTAGTAAAACAAATAGTAAGTTTTTAATTATTATTTATTGTTCCCTAAAGTGGACTTTTATGATCATAGGCACGATATTAGCTAAAATTATATTACATTCCATGTGTTGGTTATATTTACTTGGAATGGAGCACAAGAGTACCATTAGAAGTGGAGCTTCAATAAATATGATTACAAATACAGTGCTCTATCATTAATTTTGACATAATTCCCTGGAGTGAATTATGATAATCATGGACATTATTTCAGCCAAAATTGTTACAAGTGTGTATTGATCTTATTTGAAAGGAGAATACATATATAGTTCCACTGAAATGGAACTTTGTTTTTTAATATAAACAATGTTTGATTTAGACCATTAATTAGCTTGTAAGAGAGAAAAATAAGGTAAAACATTACCTAAAATGGTTGATAAATTGTCTTTTCGATGAATTTCATAAAATTGAATTATGTATGATGAGATTATTAACATCTATTTTTGCTTTTTCTATTTATATTTTAAATCATTTTAATATTATTTATTTCATTAATTTTTATTTTTATTATTTGTTTATAGTTTTTATTAAAACAAAATGAACTGAACCAGAAGTACAATGAATTTGAAAAGAATTATTAAAAGGTATTCGTGTGTGGAGACAACGAATCCCATTCTTTTGAATAATAAATTATTCTTACTCTCGTAATTTTCGAGCTCAATCTTTGAAGAATTAACCAAACATTGTTGGATAAATTTATTAACCGTTATAAACTCAGGCCTAACTCAACCCAATAAGATCTTATTAAATCGAGGGTTATCTAAGTTTATAAACAGCATTGATGCTTTGTTACTAGTCGATGTGGGATAAGGATACTTAACAGCCTCCCTCCACACGGTGGACAAAGGTGGGCATTAGCGCTACGGTGAGACTATGATAGAGCCCAATTAGGTCCAAGCACATAGAGACTAGGCCCAGCTCTGATACTATGTTAGAAACTCAGGCCTAACTCAATCCAATAAGATCTTATTAAGTTGAGGGTTACTCAAGCTTATAAGCAGCATTGTTGCTTTGTTCCTAGTCGATGTGGGACAAGAATATTTAACACTAATTAATTATGTTTATATTATTCTCTTTTCAAGAATGAATAAATTTTATATATTTATTATATAGATATTAAAATGAGATACCGAGAAAAATATTATTCATTATATTATTTATTAAGTCTAAAGTGAGAACTAAATAGAAAACTCCCCACAAAGATAAATTTTATGATCAAAGTTATGCAAAATATTGTGCTTTGGTAAAAATTGATTTATCATTAAATAATTGAACTTGAAGTTCTTTATCTTAAAAGATACCTTTATTAGGACTAATTAATCAAGAATAATCTATTTAAGTAGAAACCTTAAAAAGTATGCATCGATAATCTAAATATTTTATCGATAAGTAAAAAATTATGAATTGTATGTTCCCAATCAAAAGTATACGAAAACATCTCATACCTCAAAATGATTGTAAATAGTTTAGTAAAAAAATATTATATAACTTATTTTCACTATGAAAACATGAATGTTGTGTCCAAATTTACCCAACCATTTGATTTGGGTACATCTTGAAATATTAGTGAAAAATTTTAGGTGCCATACATTTGTTCCTACTGTTGGCATATGTGACTAGTATGGTAGACAATAAGCAGATAACAATGCAATAATATGTGACAGACAAAAATGATAGTGGTAAATAATAATGTTTTAATTTGTTTCCTTTCTGTTTTCTTAGTATATAAATACTATACTGTTGTACAGAAAAAACAGAACAAAAAAATATATTTTGACATGGTATCAAAGCAGATTATGGCTGGCGTAAAGAAATAAAAACCCTACTTTACTACCTGTTACACTATTTTCTATTCTCCTCGACATTGGTTTGATCTGGTGTATTGGTGTGGCTGCTGGGATACAAATCTTTTCCATTCTGGTGTAAATGGAGACCTTAGACTTTGAGTTTCCAATTTGGATTCTTGTGGTCTGAATCTAAAACAAAGACCATTCTATTGAACGGAGAGATCAGATCAATAATCAATTCAAAATTATTCAGTGAGGAAATGCAGCTGCTGTATACTGCTAATCAGTATGAGGCATATGAAATACCTTACTAGTAGCTGTCAACAGCTATTTTCATGAAGCTTTGGGGTCTTAACTTTTCAAATCTTCGATCTTCATTTTTGCAAAAATAGTTGGGTTTGCTGATTAGTTGTTTACTAGGATCAGGGGTGGCTGATTTGGCTTACTCGTTTACTCCGTTCGTCTTCTCAACAACATTTTTTTATGGAGTTTGTCTCTGTGTGTGAAGTGGTGTCACCTGGTTGAACCAAATGAAGATTTGATCTTTTTTTTAATATTATAATCAGTAAGGGTGCGACCATCTTCAAGCTGCTTCCCAGCAAAGATCAGCTTCTGTTGGTCAGGTGGGATACCCTCTATGTTTTGGATCTTGGCCTTAACTTTGTCAATTGTGTCTAAGCTCGAAACCTTGAGAGTGCTTGTCTTTCCAATGAGAGTTGGTTGACCAAGATTTGCATACCACCACGGAGACGGAGGACCAGGTAGAGGGTTGATTCCGTCTGAACCTCTGGCTGCACCATTTCAGTTGATATGAGAGAAGAGAAAATGAAGCTCTAGAAAAAAGAGCCTACTAAGCTGGAAAGGAAAAAATGGAACGTAGTAGAAGAAGCTACGCGAATTGAGGAACGTAGAAGAAGAAAGGCGCTGCTCTGTGAGAATTGAAAAAAATTAGGGTTACATTCTGATTTATATATATATATATATAGTGGTTGGTTTGTAAAAAATGAGGAAAAAAGGAAAGGAATTTTTTTTAGATTTCATGGCAGAATCTAGAGATTTAACCACCAACTCCATATTGAATGAGTTGACTACAAAAATGACGGAAGTTCTATCTAGAGCTCCGACAACCTCACAACCTTCGCTAGCTGAAGTGTCGACTACTCCCATTAATATCAAGTTAGGAGGATCCAACTATGCCTTGTGGTCCCAGGTGGTGGAGATGTATATCTCTGGCAAAGACAAACTGGGATATATTAATGAAGATTTTCTTTAACCAGCTGAAACCGACCCCTCATTCAGGAGATGGTGCACTGAAAATTCCATTGTCAAAGGATGGTTGATCAATTCGATGGACCCCTCCTTGATTGCAAATTTTATTTGATTCCCAACTGCGAAATAGATTTTGGATTCTGTTGCTACCACCTACTATGATAGGATAGACACGTCTCAAGTGTATGATCTTCGCCGTCGAGCTATTCGTATGAAGCAGGCGGGTGGATCCATTGAAAAATACTACAATGACCTTCAAGGGTTGTGGCGAGTAATTGATTTCCGTCATCCTAATCCAATGGAGTATGCGAATGACATACAAAAATAGAACTCCATCGTACATGAAGATCGAGTGTATACCTTCCTCGATAGACTTAATGACAGACTAGATAAAACTGGAAGTGATGTGCTTCAAATCAAACCATTCCCTACGGTGGAACAAGCCTATGGATTCATCCGTAGGGAAGAGGTCCGGCAAACCGTGATGATCACGAGAGCAGATACGACACCCGGTGCAGTTATGGCTTTCAAAGGGGTCAAGGGACACTATAATCTGATACCACAAAAAATAGGAACTTCTTTAGGTAGCAAGAAATCCATGGAAAATCCACCATCTATTGACATGAAATGTGGCCATTGCGGAAACTCCAAACACACTCGTGAAAACTGCTTCAAACTACATGGGTATCTAGAATGGTGGAATGATCTTCAAGCACGGAAGAAACGGGACACCACTGTGGGAGCCACTGTGGCTACCAATAATGCATCATTATCACTTATTCATCAGGCCAAATCTTCCCAGGATCCAGGTATTGCAAGTAAAGCATTTCATATCTCTACTCGTAGTGATAATGAGGATTGGATTATAGAGTCTGGAGTTACAGATCATATGACATTTGACCCAAAAGATCTCTTCAATACAACCCAACCGAGACGGAGCCGTGTTGCCAATGCCAATGGAGTCACTTATCCAGTTACAGGGGCTGGAATAGTGACTTTATCTCCTTCATTATCATTATCCAATACATTACTTATACCCCCTCTTTCAAACAGACTAATGTCGGTAAGTCAGGTCATTTCAGATCTTAACTGTGTAGTATTGATGTATTCTACCTTTTGTATTCTACAGGATATTCTCACCAAGGAGATCATTGGGCATGGCACTAAGAGAGATGGGTTATATTATGTGGATGACCTCAGTTCAAGAAGAGCCAATCACATTTAACACACTTTTGGTAACAAGGAACACCCGATTTGGTTATGTCATCATCGAACTGGGCATCCATCATTTGGGTATTTAAATCACCTACTCCCTAGTTTATTTTCAAATATCACACACTCAGATTTCAAATGTGATACTTGTATCTTAGCAAAAAGTCATAGGGCGTCTTATCCTATGAGCATGAATAAAAGTATGACTCATTTTGCTTTAGTACATTCTGATGTTTGGGAACCTTCCCCGGTTACTACGTCATCAGGTCATCGTTGGTTTGTAATAATTGTTGATGATTGTACACAAATGACATGGATTTATCTTCTCAAACATAAAGATGAAGTATTTTCTATATTTCACTTGTTTTCCACCATGGTTCAGACACAATTTTTTGAAAAAAGTAAGATTCTTAGGTCTGATAATGGAGGGGTGTATGTTAATCAACAATTTTGGACATACTTGGACAACCATGGTATTCTCCATGAAACCTCGTGTTTACAAACCCCATAACAGAATGAGACTGCGGAGAGGAAGAATGGGTATATTTTAGAAACTGCTCGGGCCTTACTAATCGGTGCACATATGCCTAATAAATACTAGAGTGATGTTGTTACTACAACTATTTATCTACTGAATCGTATGCCCATAAAAACCTTACAATTTCATACTCTATTAAAGGTGGTATCTGATAATGTTCCCTTGCCTACTATTTTGATGTTTCTGCCCGGAATTGTTGGATGTGTTGTTTTTGTCCACCTCCATAAAAATCAACGAACTAAGTTGGATCCATGTGTTGTTCGATGTGTATTCTTAGGGTATGGTGTACAAAAAAAGGGCTACCGATGCTCGTTCCGATTACTAAAAGAACCTATATTACTATGGATGTCACTTTCCTAGAGTCTGAATGTTTTTTCCCATCACTAGTATCCAATTACCCTCTTCAGGGGGAGAGTTATGGTTAAGAACTAAATTGGCTTGATGTTGAAATATTAGACACTAGTAACAATCTAACACACTCAGATCATGCCAACAATATGGAGGAGCAAGTACCTAGACTCGAACTTTAACCTCCAAGAACTGAAACTGAAGTAGTAACTGAATATCTAGAAGATGAAGTGGTTAATGCACCTCTCCACTCTCTAGTACCCAATGATCCTCCTGTTGAGAATACTCCTGAGGTAAGCTATCCTATCACACCTTTACAAACTAATGCTATAGATACATCTATTGGTTATGTTCTACCTTTCATACACAATCGAGGAAAACCTCCAAATCGATACTCCCCAGAAAGAGAAGAATGACAATCCAAGTATCCAATATCCAATTATGTATTTACTCAAGGGTTATTAGATCCTATCAGGGAATTTGCACAAACACTCTCTTGATGTCAAATTCATAGTAGCGTTGAAGAAGCCTTATCTGATCCAAAATGGGCTCAAGCTATAAAAGAAGAATTTGAGGCATTACAGAAGAATAACACATGGGTGTTAAGAAAGTTGCCTCAAGGGAGGAAGATGATAGGATGCAAGTTTATTTTTCCATTAAGTATAAAGCAGATGGGTTAGTTGATCGATACAAGGCAAGGCTAGTAGCAAAAGGATATACACAAAAACATGGGATAGATTATCAAGAAACCTTCTTACCTGTGGCTAAACTAAAAACTTTTATAGTTTTGTTATCTCTTGTAGCAAATCTAGATTGGACATTGCACCAACTTGACGTAAAAAATGCCTTCCTTCATGGTGATCTTGAAGAAGAGATTTACATGGATATCCTACCAGGATATACTGTTACATCAGGAAAAGAAACTGCATATAGATTACAATGAGCATTGTATGGACTAACACAATCACCTCGAGCATGGTTTGGTAGGTTGAGTTCAGCAATGAGAAAATATAGGTTTCAACAAAGCAACTCTAACCACACTCTATTCCTAAAACATCGATGGGGAAAAATAACAGCCCTTATAGTCTATGTAGACGACATGATCATTACAGGGGATGATAAAGAAGAAATCTCTAGGCTTCAAGAACAACTGTCAAATGAGTTTGAAATGAAGAACTTAGGAGGGCTCAAATACTTCTTAGGCATTGAGGTAACAAGATCAAAACATGGCATATTTCTCTCCCAAAGGAAATATACTCTAGACCTACTGACAGAGGTAAGATTACTCGATTGTAAACCTGTCCATATTCCAATGGTCCAAAATCATAAACTTGGAGAATATGTGGACCAAGTACCAGTAGATAAATAGAGATATCAACGGCTAGTAGGTAAACTCATATATTTATCTCATACTCGACCTGATATTGCTTATGCTGTGAGTGTCATAAGTCAGTTCATGCACTACCCCAGTGAAGACCATATGGATGCCGGCATGCCAATACTTCGTTATTTAAAATCTTCCCCTGGGAAAGGACTTATGTTTTCAAAGAATGGTCAATCGGAAGTGGTTGGATATACAGATTCGGACTGGGTAGAGAATATCACGGATATGAAATCTATTGATGGGTACTTTACTTTTGTGGGGGAAATCTTGTCACATGGAGGAGCAAGAAACAAAAGGTAGTTGCCTTGTCTAGTGCTAAAGCTGAATTTCGAGGAATGGTCAAAGGAATATGTGAGCTCCTTTGGTTGAAAAAACTTCTAACTGAGATTAGTGTTATTCCTAACTCTGAAATGAACTTATTTTGTGATAACAAAGCAGCCATTGCCATCTCCCACAATCCAGTCCAACATGATCGCACAAACATGTTGAAGTGGATCGGAACTTCATCAAACAGAATCTTGAAAAAAAAATTATTCAACTTCCATTTGTTAAATCAGAAGATCAATTGACTGATATACTCATAAAATCTATGTCTGCAAAGAACTTCTACAACTCACTTGACAAGTTGGGCATAAGAGACATATATGCACCACCTTGAGGGGGAGTGTTGACATGTGTGAGTAGTATGGCAGACAACAAGCAGACAACAATGCAGTAATGTATGGCATATAACAATGATCAATGTGACAAACAAGAATGAGTGACAAATAATAATGTTTTAATTTGTTTCCTTTCCGTTTTTTAGTACACAAATATTATACTCTTGTACAGAAAAAACAGAACAGAAAAATAAATTTTGACACCTACTACATAACCTCGACCAATGAGATGGGCCCTTCATTAGTGGTTAATATAATAGAGTTTAAATGTTAAATATTGAATAATGTGCATGCCTTAAAATTATTTCCTACCATTAGAGAGAGAAATATGTATAATGGCAAGAGGTTTCTTAGAATGTATTGTTGTATTGAATTATAAGTTCAATAAATTAATCGATGATAGATTATTATAAATTATCGATGCATTTATTGAAAAAATGGCTTATCATATGTGTATTAGTTGCAAAATATTCGAGCCCATCAATTGATTGTAAATTGTTTAAGCATGTCAAGTATGTTTGAAAATAAAGATGATAATCATTTGAAAAAAGGGACAATATAAGTAACAAATGCGTCAATGTTCCAAAAATTGATATCACTTAGTAATGAGAATCAATTGATCTAATAAATTCCAAACAATTGACAATAAAATGATACAATTTTACGTGATTAAGGAAGAAAGAAGAAAAATTGTTGTACAATTAATGCAAGAAATATATCTTAATGAGAAAAAAAGAAAATGAGGTCAAAATTATTGTCATACAATATAAAATATTTATTTTGTCCAAATAGGTGGTTGTCAAGAATTTTATTTTTCTACTAAACCTGATAAAAAATCTTTTAGATCTTGTTAATGGTCAATTTAATTTCAGAAAATGTTTCGGGAAATAAAGAGCCCAAACATGAATGAATATAATTGGCTCATTTTGAGTTTTAAAAACTGATAAAAAAAAAGGTTAGAATATAGATTTTGAAAGACTCTTAATTATTATATTTCTCACTTTATTTGTGATTAGAGTCATTCTTCGTTTCAAATCACATTAAATATAATTAAAACATATTTATAAAGTAAGACCCAGGCCATCTTTCTTAATTTTAATATACATTTTTAAATCGCATCATAAACCATTTGATTTAAAGGATATCATATTTGGAATAAAGTTAAAAAAATTAAGAGTGAGAAAAGGAATGCAAAAAAAAAAAATTAAGAAAGGGAAAAAGGATGCAGAAATCAGATTTACTCATGTGCTTGAATCTTTTATATCCACTTGATATTATTCATTATTTTTATAATATACTTCTCACCTTAACATCCTCTCTCTTAAATAGAAGTAAAATTTTATACAATTATATATTTGTAGTGTTATAATGATTTACCCTTTGCAATATTTATTTATTTATTTATTTTTGTTTAATTATTTTTTAAGATAAGGTGTCACTGCTCTTCTTTCAAAGAGGATACATTTCCTTGTTGATTAATAAAATCTTCTTAGGTCAGTCATAAGGAAACATATCCTTTTTTTTAGTTCTTTTTATCCTCAAGCTTATTAATGCGAGCTTTTTAAAGACATATGAGTAAAAGAGAGAGAGAATACGAGAAAAGAAAAAGGAAAAAAGAAGTGAAAGAAGATATGAAATCCAGTTAAAGCATATATAATTAACTAACTATTTTTAGAAAATTGAAATCTAAACTAGGAAGCATGAAGTTTAAATCAGATTTTGAATCATAGCTTATTGGAAATATATGGATGTATATTTTATGTGAAATTTAATGGTTTTTCAATTTGATTATTCTGGACAAAGTTATACCCATTAATTAAATAAGGGAATGTTTTGTGAAAATTAGGTGTAAAACCATGATTTGAATTATTTGGTGTTTTATTTTTTTATTATATCTTGTTATAAAGTTTGAAATATCTATTTTTGTATCTTTTTATAGAAATAAAATTGGACTGTTTATAGTGTGACTACACAAACTAAAATCTATGCTTTTAAAAATAACGTTGGTTTACCAAATAGGAATGAGTTAAATCTTTGTATTCCAATGATATTTTTCAAACAATTTTGAACCTGTATATTTTTAAGTTGAATTAATTTAAAAGTATACCATTTCATTTGGGAATAGGAGGGTAAAGATATCTAACTTAGAAATAACACTTTGATTTTGATTTCTACCAAGTATCAAAGAGAAAATTGAGTTATATATTAACAATCTTTATTTTAGAACCTTTAAAATATCTTTCAAGTTTAAATTATTTATACTAGTTATGTGATATTCTTGTTTCTCCTACACAAACATGATCGAATAGAAAGGATTGATCTAGCATATGTTATAGTAAAATTACTAAAACTAGACCAACAACAATGATACATTATAATGAATATATATTTAGTATATTAAACTAGATCACGTGATTTTAAATTCTTACTTGAATGTTTCATTTCACAAGTCAATTCATTAAAATATTTGTTTAATGTAAATTTAGTTAAAATAATTTTTTATTAGCACAGATTAGTTATTTTCTGGCAATATGACCTTTTTGCATGCCAAGCTTTGCTACTAGAGTTCTCATTTTTAGTTTAAAATTGCATGCTTTATACAAGTGTATTTTAAGTGTATGTACACCAAGCAATGTTATCAAAACACTTTTTTTTTTCGCACTTGAACCATGCAAGTATATAGCTATTAATGTTAGCAAGAGAAAAATACGCTTTACTAGTTATATTGATTTTAAATGAAAGTTTTACATTAACTTAAAGTTTTCTTTTCTAAAACTTCTATATAATCATTGAGAATATCATTAATATTAAGTAATTTTAGCTAATATTAATAGAATATTTTTGAACATCAGAGCTCTGTGCATTCATTTTATTTTAACAAAAACTTGAAAAACATATTATATGTTAGTTTATTCACTTCTGGTTTATCATGGTATAGCTATGTTAATGGACAACAGTTCTTTTATTGTTGTGTAAAATAATATGATGTTTATATTGGCATGTGAGTAGTGTGGCAGACATCAATGCAGTAAATTGTGGCAGATAACAAGCATCAATGTGACAGACAAGAATGATAGTGGAAATTAATAATGTTGTAATTTTTTTCTTTTCCATTTTCTTAGTATACAAATACTATATTCTTGTACAGAAAAATCAGAACAAAAATATACATGATAATTATCAGAGAAACTCAATATTTGTCATGGTATGAGAACAAGTTATTGCTGACTAATGGAATTACCTGCTATGCTTATTTCTGTTCTCGAAGCTGATTTCTGTTTTACTGGTTGAAACCGATTAGTTGCAATACTGAAAAAAAATACCATCAAGTAAAACAACAATATCAATGTGCTCCAAAAGGGAATAAGTACAAAGAACATTGTTGTAAGGCTTAACCACAGAGGTTGAAACCTGAGGGGATGGGTAGACAGTGAAGCCTCACCAGTGCTGCGACCATCTAGTATCCAGAGTCACCATTTCTGCTCAGCGTTAGTTCCACCGTCGCAACCTCAACAGAACCCTTCAAGGAGCCATACTGATCTAGCTACTCATTGGAGCCATTGCAGCTTACCTGCGTTTCAGGTCTATCTGCTCGTTGGAGCCATCACAATTGCCCAACGTCACTTACTCGTTAGGGCTGGTGCAATCTCTCTACGTACCAATCTAGTTGCCATCGTGGAGAAACTTGGAACGAAGTAGAAAAAGAGCGCCGCTTCACTGAGATGAATATGGAGGACTAGGTAGAGGGCTGATTCCGGTTGCATGCTGTAGTCGGCTAGGGTTCTTCCATCAGAAGAAGAAAGGTACCGCTCTGCCCGAAGAAGGCGCCATAGAGGGCAGCGTGAAGAAATCGTGTAGAGGGCTGCGCGAATGGAAAAAGAAAATGAGTTAGGGTTACGAAATGTTCTATATATAGTGTACGAAGATTTGACGACAAAATGACGGAAGTTCTAACTAGAGCTCATATCACCTCACAACCTACGCTAACAGAAGCGTCGACTAGTCCCATTAGTATCAAGTTGGGAGGATCCAATTATGCCTTGTGGTCTCAAATGGTGGAGATGTATATCTCTCGCAAAGACAAACTCGGATATATTAATGGGGATTTTCCTCAACCTGCTGAAACCGACCCCTCATTCAGGAGATGGCGCACTAAAAATTCCATTGTTAAAGGATGGTTGATCATTTCGATGGACCCCTCATTGATTGAAAATTTTATTTGATTCCCAACTACAAAAAAGGTTTGGGATTTTGTTGCTACCACCTACTATGATGGGACAGACACGTCTCAAGTGTATGATCTTCGCCATCGAGTTACTCGTATGAAGCAGGCGGGTGGATCCATTGAAAAATACTACAATGACCTTCAAGTGTTGTGGTGAGAGATTGATTTCCGTCGTCCTAATCCAATGGAGTGTGCGAATGACATACAAAAATACAACTCCATCGTACATGAAGATCGAGTGTATACCTTCCTCGATGGACTTGATGACAGACTAGATAAAACTGGAAGTGATGTGCTTCAAATCAAACCATTCCCTACGGTGGAACAAGCATATGGATTCATACGTAGGGAAGAGGTCTGACAGACCGTAATGATCACAGGTGCAGATACGACACCCGGTGCAGTTATGGCTTTCAAAGGGGTCAAGGGACACCATAATCTGATACCACAAAAAATAGGAACTTCTTTAGGTAGCAAGAAATCCACGGGAAATCCACCATCTATTGACATGAAATGTGGCCATTACGGAAACTCCAAACACACTCGTGAAAACTGCTTCAAACTACATGGGTATCTAGAATGGTGGAATGATTTCAAGCACGGAAGAAACGGGACACCATTGTGGGAGCCACTGTGGCTACCAATAATGCATCACTATCACTTATTCATCAGGCCGAATCTTCCCAGGATCCAGGTATTGCAAGTAAAGCATTTCATATATCTACTCGTAGTGATAATGAGGATTGGATTATAGAGTAGACTCTGATCATATGACATTTGACCAAAAGATCACATGCTCAATACAACCCAATCGAGACGAGTGTTGCCAATTCCAATGGGGTCACTTATCCGATTCTGGGGAAATTTGGAATAATGACTTTTTCTCCTTCATTATCATTATCTAATACATTACTTGTACCCTCTTTTTCAAACAGACTAATGTCGGTAAGTCAGGTCATTTCAGATCTTAATTGTGTAGTATTGATGTATTCTACCTTTTGTCTTCTACAGGATATTCTTGATAACTGTATTTTATATAGTTATTTTCATCAATTTTAGTAATGATAATTGCTATGTTCTATTAATATTTAGTTAAATTTTGTTAAATAAATTAATATTTTCCTTTTATGTGCTAAAAATACATTTTTAATAAAATTAAATAATTTGTATCGAATTTGTACTTAATTTCATATTTCTGTCCACAAATATAATTTATGATAATATAGTTTCTTAATTACAATTTATAAAAATCGAAAATATAATTTAAATTAAATTTGGGCTTAATTATAATTATTAAAAGTTTAAAAATTTAATTTAAAATTAGCAAAGGGCTTAACTGTAATTTAAGAAAGTGCAAAATGTAATTTGGATTAAATTTGTGGGTCAAAATATAATTAATAAAAGTTTGAATTTTCTACGCAGGAAAGGAATATCACTCGCACAAATCACGATGTTCATCACCCACCGTCCGATCGAAGCATCAACGGTCCAGATTTGGCGAGTGCAACCAGACGAGGTAAAATCGCGTGTAAAATCTTCGTGCAGCTCGGCGTGCCCGTAGGCCACGTGTCGCGGCAGGCGGCGTAGAGTGGGCAGCCATGTCGAGCTGCCGGCGATTTCCCCAGGGCGCATCGTGACCGACCGTTGGATCTCTTGAACGGTCCCGGATTGAAGCCGCGTGGATCATTGTCGCGCCTTTGAGCCAGATTAGTGTCACAATCGTGTGTGACGGGGTTATGGTAGCCGCGTGCATCCTCGGTTTTACGAGAATAAGAATGCACACGTGTCCCCCAATATTTAAGCAAATCATATTCTCGACACGTGGTATTTTACACAATGTGCGCGACCGCGCTGGATCACGCCCGTTTCAGTAGTTTGCACTCGCTTTTTCGGCGCCGATCCTGTGCGCCGTTCCTACGTGCAGCCGGTTTGTTCAGCCAATGATGTGCTGCCACGTGGCCTTAGGGAATCTTGCAGTGAATCAGATTTTGACACGTGGCACGCACAATGAATTAAAAAAATGCAGAATCGGTGCCCCTATCTCACGCGTGAATTAAATAATATTTTTCAATACAAAAATCGATACGCGTGATTTTGTTTTTCGATAAAAATTATTACGCGTTTTTGATAAAAAAAATAATATAAAAATGTAATATTTTAGATGTATTTTTTTAGCTATAAATAGGTGATGTTATGATAGAGTTAAAGAGTTTTTTTTTTAGTTTTGAATTTTTGTGGTGTTCGGTTTTGCTATGTAACACGCAGAAACCATTTTTGGCTTTTGTTGTGTTCTGCGTGTGCCAAATATTTTCGTTTCTTGATGTTTTAATTTTCCTTATTCTTCATCTTATTTTTCTGAATCTGTTGTAATTTTAATTTTAATTTTATGAAGTAATTTAATTTTTCTAGGGTTGCATTTGATCTAAATTTATGAAGCTTTAATTTTAATTATTTTTTTTATAGATTTATAAGACGTTCGATTTGTTCGTTCTATTTTGTGCTTAATGCTTTTTGATTATTTACGAATTTTATCAAAACGATTTTTGGCATAAAAATAAACTTAAGAAATGCATTTTTTGTGTATATTGCTCGTAAATAGAATGACATGTATGATGAAGGATAGGAATATACCCTAATTGTATGTGTGGCCATTTGAGAACTTAGAACTTAATGAATCTTATTAAATTTAATTCTCATAGAGATATAGTGAATTAATTTAACGAGGTGTGTTTATACGGAGCTCGGAAGAGATGTATGAATAAAAAAAAAGTTTTCGGTTGACAAATTAAATGTACTAAAAAATATAAATCAAAAGAAGATAATATGATTGGAGTAGATTAGTTTCGTGAAAAATTGCAATCCTAGAGTTCTTTTATTTTATTTTTAAAACTTTTCTTAATCAACGATTGTTTTGGATAAAATTAGAGAGATACAATTTTAGTACTCAACAAACGATAGTAACAAATCCTCGTGGGAACGATACTTTACTTACAAAAAATAGGAACTTCTTTAGGTAGCAAGAAATCCACGGGAAATCCACCATCTATTGACATGAAATGTGGCCATTGCGGAAACTCCAAACACACTCGTGAAAACTGCTTCAAACTACATGGGTATCTAGAATGGTGGAATGATCTTCAAGCACGGAAGAAACGGGACACCATTGTGGGAGCCACTATGGCTACCAATAATGCATCACTATCACTTATTCATCAGTGCGAATCTTCCCAGGATCCAGGTATTGCAAGTAAAGCATTTCATATCTCTACTCGTAGTGATAATGAGGATTGGATTATAGAGTCTGGAGCTACAGATCATATGACATTTGACCCAAAAGATCTATTCAATACAACCCAACCGAGACGGAGCCGTGTTGCCAATTCCAATGGGGTCACTTATCCAGTTACAAGGGCTGGAATAGTGACTTTATCTCCTTCATTATCATTATCCAATACATTACTTGTACCCTCTCTTTCAAATAGACTAATGTCGGTAAGTCAAGTCATTTCAGATCTTAACTGTGTAGTATTGATGTATTCTACCTTTTGTCTTCTATAGGATATTCTCACCAAGGAGATCATTGGGCATGGTACTAAGAGAGAGGGGTTATATTATGTGGATGACCTCAGTTCGAGAAGAGCCAATCACATTTAACACACTTTTGGTAACAAGGAATACCCGATTTGGTTATGTCATCATCGAACTGGGCATCCATCATTTGGGTATTTAAATCACCTACTCCCTAGTTTATTTTCAAATATCACACACTCAGATTTCAAATGTGATACTTGTATCTTAGCAAAAAGTCATAGGGCGTCTTATCCTATGAGCATGAATAAAAGTATGACTCCTTTTACTTTAGTACATTCTGATGTTTGGGGACCTTCCCCGGTTACTACGTCATCAGGTCATCGTTGGTTTGTAATAATTGTTGATGATTGTACACGAATGACATGGCTTTACCTTCTCAAACATAAAGATGAAGTATTTTCTACATTTCACTTGTTTCACACCATGGTTCAGACACAATTTTCTGAAAAAATTAAGACTCTTAGGTCTGATAATGGAGGGGAGTATGTTAATCAACAATTTCGGACATACTTGGACAACCATGGTATTCTCCATGAAACCTCATGTTTACAAACCCCATAACAGAATGGGACTGCGGAGAGGAAGAATGGGCATATTAAACTGCTCGGGCCTTACTAATAGGTGCACATATGCCTAATAAAACTAGAGTGATGTTGTTACTACAGCTATTTATCTACTGAATCGTATGCCCATAAAAACCTTACAATTTCAGACTCTATTAAAGATGTTATCTGATCATGTTCCCTTACCTACTATTTTGATGCTTCCGCCCCAAATTTTTGGATGTGTTGCTTTTCTCCACCTCCACAAAAAGTAATGAACTAAGTTGGATCCATGTGTTGTCGGATGTGTATTATTGGGGTATGGCGTACAAAAAAAAGGGCTACCGATGCTACGATTCGGTTACTAAAAAAACCTATATTACCATGGATGTCACTTTCCTAGAATCTGAATGGTTTTTCCCATCACTGGTATCAAATTACCCTTTTCAGGGGGAGAGTAATGGTGAAGAACAAAATTGGCTTGATGTTAAAATATTAGATACTAGTAACAATCCAGCATACTCGGTTGAACTTCCAAGAACTGAAGCTGAAGTAATAAATGAATCTCCAGAAGATGAAGTGGTTGATGCACCCCTCCACTCTCTAGTACCCAATGATCCTCCTGCTGAGAATACTCTTGAGGTAAGCTATCCTATCACACCTTTACAAACTAATGCTATAGATACATCTATTGGTTATGTTCTGCCTTTCAGACACAATCTAGGAAAACCTCCAAATCGATACTCCCAAGAAAGAGAAAAATGACCTATCAGGGCATTTTCACAAACACTCTCCTTATATCAAATTCCAAGTAGCATTGAAGAAGCCTTATCTTATCCTAAAAGGGCTCAAGCTATAAAAGAAGAATTTGAGGCATTACAAAAGAATAACACATGGGTGTTAAGCAAGTTGCCTCAAGGGAGGAAGATGGTAGGATGCAAGTGGATTTTCTCCATTAAGTATAAAGCATATGGGTTAGTTGATTGATACAAGGCGATGCTAGTAGTAAAAGGATATACATAGAAACATGGGATAGATTATCAAGAAACCTTCTCACCTGTGGCTAAACTAAAAACTGTTAGAGTCTTGTTATCTGTTGCAGCAAATTTAGATTGGCCATTGCACCAACTTGACATAAAAAATTCCTTCCTTCATGGTGATCTTGAAGAAGATATTTAAATGGATATCCCACTAGGATATATTGTTACATCAGGAAAAGAAACTGCATGTAGATTACAACGAGCATTGTATGGACTAAAACAATCACCTCGAGCATGGTTTGGTAGGTTGAGTTCAGCAATGAAGAAATATGGGTTTCAACAAAGCAACTCGGACCACACTCTTTTCCTAAAACATCGATTGAGGAAGATAATAGCCCTTATAGTCTATGTAGACGACATGATCATTATAGGGGATGATAAAGAAGAAATCTCTAAGCTTCAAGAACAACTGTCAAATGAGTTTGAAATGAAGAACTTGGGAGGGCTCAAATACTTTTTAGATATTGAGGTAACAAGATCAAAACAAGGCATATGTCTTTCCCAAAGGAAATATACTCTGGACCTACTGGCAGAGGCAGGACTATTAGATTGTAAACTTGTCGATATTTCAATGGTTCAAAATCATAAACTTGGAGAATATGTGGACCAAGTACCAGTAGATAAACAGAGATCTTAACGGTTAGTAGGTAAACTCATATATTTATCTCATACTCGACCTGATATTGCGTATGATGTGAGTGTCGTGAGTCAGTTCATGCACTGCCCAAGTGAAGACCATATGGATGCCTTCATGCGAATATTTCGTTATTTAAAATCCTCCCCTGGGAAAGGACTTATGTTTTCAAGGAATGGTCAATTAGAAGTCGTTGGATATACAGATTTAGACTGGGTAGGGAATATCAAGGATAGGAAATCTACTGCTGGGTACTTTACTTTTATGGGGGTAATCTTGTTACATGGAGGAGTAAGAAGCAAAAGGTAGTTGCCTTATTTAGTGATGAAGTTGAATTTCGAGGAATGGTCAAGGGAATATATGAGCTCCTTTGGTTGAAAAAACTTCTAACTGAGATTAGTGTTGCTCCTAACACTGATATGAACTTATTTTATGATAACAAAGCAGCCATTGCCATCTCCCACAATCCAATCCAACATGATCACACAAAGCATGTTGAAGTGGATTAGAACTTCATCAAATAGAATCTTGAAGAAAAAAATATTCAACTTCCATTTGTTAAATCAGAAGATCAATTGGCTGATATACTCACAAAATCTGTGTCTGCAAAGAACTTCTACAACTCACTTGACAAGTTGGGCATAAGAGACATATATGCACCACCTTGAGGAGGAGTGTTGGCATGTGAGTAGTATGGCAGACAACAATGTAGTAAATTGTGGTAGATAACAAGCACCAATGTGACAGACAAGATTGATAGTGGAAATTAATAATGTTGTAATTTGTTTCCTTTCCGTTTTATTAGTATACAAATACTATACTCTTGTACAGAAAAACTAAAACAGAAATATACATGATAATTATTAGAGAAACTCAATATTTGTCAATTTATTAGTCTAGGTGAAATTATCCTATGATGATTGTTTTTACATTAATACAGGGAGCTTAGACCTAAATTTTGAGGAAACTCGACCAAATTTTTATGGAATTTTCTTTGTCTTAAAACATAATCGATCAAAGAAACAAGGGATGCACCGAATACTTTCTTTACCAAGCATTGAATACATGTATTTTACAAAAAAATCATTACATTAATCTTATATTTTAATAGCATAGAGTACCATATATATAATCACTTACTTCAGGAGTAAAAATTAAAAAATTCTCCCCACTTCACTAGCAAAAAGCACAAAGGGATTAAGATGTAAGAAAGGGAGTTAAAAACCTATCAACAAACTGAAAACAACACAAAAGAAATGAAAATTACCCCATGGATATTTAATTAAAAATAAAAATCTTTAGACATATATATAAATATCGTTAAATATTCTTGTCCCACATCGGTCAGGAGTAAGGCGTCAATGCTGCTCATAAGCCTGGGAAACCCTTAACTTAATGAGATCTTATTGAGTTAAATTAAACCTAGGTTTCTAATATGGTATCAAAGCATGTTAGCAACCTTCTCTTAGTCTTTCTGTTGAAACAAACAAGGTTTATCACCTTCGACGTGCACTTTATGGCCTTAAACAAGCTCCACGAACTTGGTTTGCCAAGTTCAACTCTACCATCTTTTGCTTGGGTTACACTGTCAGTCCTTATGATTCTGTCTTATTTCTTCGTCACAATGAAAAAGGCATTGTGGATGATATGATCATAACTGGTGATGACCTCAGTGGCATTCAAGAACTCAAGAATTTTCTTAGTCAACAGTTTGAGATAAAAGACCTTAGACATCTCAACTATTTCTTAGATCTAGAGATCACTCAAGCCAAGTATGCATCTGACCTTTTATCTCAACCTGGACTCACTGACAGTAAGATTGTTAACACTCTAGTTGCACTTAATGCGCACTTGACACCCTCGGAGGGAAGGGGGAAACCATTGTCCAATCCCTCTCTTTACAAACAATTGGTTGGCAACCTAGTTTATCTCACAATATTCGTCCAAACATTTCTTATGATATTCATCAAGTGAGCCAGTATTTGTCTGCTCCATGATCGACTCACTATGTTGTTGTTCTGCACATTCTATGATACTTGAAGGGCACTCTCTTCCATGACCTTTTCTACTCAGCTTAGTCTCCTCTTGTACTCCATGCATTCTTTGATGCTGATTGGGTAGGAGATCCCACTAATTGTAGGTCCACTATAGGTTATTACTTTCTCCTTGGTTCTTTTTTGATTTCTTGGCGAAGTAAGAAACAAACTTTCGTGGCCCGCTCTAGTACTAAAACAAAATATCATTCTCTTGTTGATACCACATCTGAGCTCCTTTGGCTACGATGACTTCATAAGGATTTAGGTGTGTCCATATCCTCTACTACTCCATTTTATTGTGACAATCAGAGTTCCATTCATATTGCTCACAATGATGTCTTCCATGAATGGACTAAACACATCGGGATTGATTGTCACTGTATTCTTTCTCATCTTGTCTATGGTACTCTCAAGCTTTTCCTCGTCTCCTCCAACGATCAACTTTCAGATATCTTCACCAAGGCACTTCCTAAGGAACGCACTCGTAATTTGGTTCACAACCTCAAGTTGGTCTCACATCCACCTTGAGTTTGAGGGGGGCTGTTAATGTAATTTATATATATCTATTAATGTATATCATATCTGTTAATAGATATACATGTTATAGGCTTTAGGCACATCAAGTTTACTTGTAACTCCAATATAAAGGCACCATGTATATTCCTTAAGATACAGAATAAAATACAATTATTAAGTATTTATAACATAGTATCAGAACTCTGCTCCTAGTCTATATGTGCTTGGACTCTATGCTCTACCACAATTTCACTATAGCCCTTATGTCCATCTCTGTCCACCATGTGGAGGGGGGCTATTAAGTAAACTTGTCTAACATCGGCCAGGAGTAAGGTAACAATGTTGTTTATAAGTATAAGCAACTCTTGACTCAATAAGATCTTATTGTGTTAAGTTATAGCCTAGTGTTCTAACAAATATGAATGGTCATGGGACGAACATGATTGTCTTTTCTATAATCGTCCTCGAAACTAAACACTTAATTGTCTACTCGAAATTGCTCGAAAATCAAAATAGATCGTGGATGGATATTAACCATCGGCTATCAAGCGAGAAGAGGTAAAACAAATAACCACACAAAACCCATTTTGTATTTAGTTTTTCAAAAATCATAAATATTATTAAATTTATTTAAAAATCCAAAATACAATTATTTATTATAATTAAACATATAAAATCCGATGAATACATCAACAAATGTAATTTTAACAAATAAATAAAATGTTTTAAATATTTAAGATTTATTTTCAGTTTTGTAAATTGAACAAATAATAAATTTATATGCTTATGAAATCACAAATAACAAGTAGCTGGGCAGTAGTAAACTGGGTGAGAATTAAAATCAAAGTTTGAATCCTTTTGTGAAGATCTTTTTATATATTTAAAATAAGCTATAAATATATTTTAAGAAAATTTACTACGGGTGGGACGATTTTTAGGTATAATTGTCTCCTTCTCGTCCCAAAAGTTAAGCTCTGGATTTTTTTCAAAATTGTCCCCATCCGCAAATATTATTGGGTATTATCTGAACAGATGAATAGGATACCCAAACCAGGTGTAAAATGCCCATTCATGTAGGTAAGTAATGCTATGGGTTATCTAATGGTACCTTGCAAGTTTGACAATTTCCTTATGATATAAGCTATGATAAAATTAAAATTAATATGATAGATAATTGTTAAAAAAATTGTTAATTAAAATAATATTATTTATTTTTTTTAACATATAATTAACTAACATATTAGTTGTGATAATATTTATCACAATTTATAGTAAATAACTTTTTTCCTAAAATTTTAAGATAATTTGCACATCTTGTCCCATTTTTGAGATGTGATGTAAAACGGAATATGACAATTAATTTTGTTGGAAAATTATACAAATTCCCAATAAATCAAATTTATGAGAAAATAAGAATAGAAAAATAACACACAAATTTGATAACGGAGTTCGGTCAATCTTGCATACGTCTCTGGACCTGCTACAGATCTTTTTACTGAAAGGGGAGAAATTACAGAAGGTATTTACAACACTCACAACCCACAACCCAATTACACCCAAGAAAATTACTCTTAATTTTCTCTCATAAAAGTTTTTCTCTCTAAGCTTTTCTCTCAATTGGAATGAACACTTTGGATAATGAATTCATTACAATTACATATCTATTTATAGGAAAATTCACTCCTTGAATTACTCCTTAAATTAATGGTTCCTTGAATTGCTCCTTGAATTAAGCTCCATGTTTTACTCATTGTTTTGCTCCATGTTTTGTTCCTTAATTTGCTCCTTAAATTAAGGAGCTTTATAGCAATCTCTAACAATCTCCCACTTGAAGACTGATTTCAATCTGTCTTCACACCTCGATCAATGCAGTAGCTTTTCTAGTCTTATTACTCTAACAGACCAACTGAAGTTGAGCACAACTTCAATTTCATGGCAAGCTCCCACTTGTTGGCATCTCGAGTCTGACAAGCTTCATCATAGCATTCAGGCTCTCCTTCATCAGTCAGCAACATAAAATTCATGTATCTCTTGTTAGACACATGAGGTCGAGAAGACCTTCTCAATACAGGGGTTGTAGTAGGAGGTTGTGGTGTGTTGGACTGATGCACACTGCTATGTCCAACGAGTTCCTTCGGCTGAGGACTTGCTACAATTGGTTCCTTCACGAAACTATCTGGGACATCATCTGCATCTACAAATACTGACTAATTCTGCTTTGAGTCGTTTGTGTTTATTTTATGCATGTCCTTATACATCGCTCTTTCATTAAAAATCACATCTCTACTATGGATCACTTTCTTGTTTTCATCATCCCAAATGTGATAGCCAAACTCATCCTCACCATAACCGATGAATGTGCATTTCTTGGATTTGGGATCAAGCTTATTCCTGCCTTGATCATTGATATGCACAAATGCTACACAACCGAAAATTTTTAGATGTGATAGTTTCACCTCTTTTCTGCTCCATACCTCCTCTGGTATTCTATATTCCAATGGAACAGATGGGCCTCGGTTGATCATGTAAGCTGCCGTGTTGACTGCTTCTACCTAGAACTACTTCGGTAGACCTGACTGTATACGAATGCTTTTGGCTCTTTCTATCAACGTTCGGTTCATACGCTCAGCTACACCATTTTGTTGAAGTGTGCCTAGCACAGTTCTTTCCATTCTGATCTCGTACTCATAGCATAAATTTTTGAATCTAGTGTCTTCATATTCGCCACCATTATTGGTTCTAAGCTTTTTGATCTTCAAACACGTCTCATTTTCCACCATAGCTTTCCATTTTCTGAAAGCCTCAAATACTTCAGACTTATGCTTTAGAAAGTAAACCCATACCTTCCGAGAGTGATCATCGATGAAAGTCACAAAGTAGTGTTTCCCACCAATGGATGAGACGGTCGTTGGTCCCCAAACATCAAAGTAAATAATCTTTAGCCTTTCCTTCTTTGGGGTTCTGCACTCTCTTTTTCTTTCCAAGTATGAAATATTCGCACATGTCTATCTCCACAGACTATAGACCTGGAAGTTTTCAATTTGAGTGCATAATCTTCATCCCCTTCTCACTCATGTGGCCTAGTCTCTGGTGCCACAAATTTGATGTTTCATTGCTTGCTGCAACTGTAATTGAACAAAGTGCTCATGCTATCATGTAAAGAGTGCCACTTTTCTTGCCTTGAACAACTGTCATTGTGCCCTTTGAAATCTTCCAATCATTACCATGGAAGATCGTAGTATAGCCTTCACTAGCCAATTGCCCTATTGAGATTAAGTTCCTTCTTAGGTCAGGAATATGCCTAACATCCTTCAACTACCAAACAGACATGTTCAACTTAATCTTCACTACACCTTTGCCAATAATAGCACATGGTTGGTCATCATCAAGATATACCTTTCCAAGGTTTCTGGGGACATATTTCTCGAAGAATTCTTTATGTGAAGTAGCATGGAACGATGCTCCAAAGTATAACACCCAAGATTCTTCCTTGCTCTCCAAAGAGCATATCAATGCATCATCTCCTCCTAAGGTGGAAGTAACATTTGCCATTGCCTTCATTTGTTTGTTCTTCGATGCACTCTTGCACTGATTTTTGTAGTGTCCAGTTCTTCCACAATTCCAACACTCGATAGTCTTCAAGCTATGGGAATTATTAGAATTCCTAGATTTGAACCTCCTATCCTTTGATCTACCTCAGTAGTCTATTCTACCACGTCCATTCCCTTTGGTTGAATTTCTTCCTTTTGACTCTGTATGTAAACTGAAAAAGTTGACGATTCACCTGACTCTCTATGTTGGATCTTTTCATTGAGAACCAGATCACGAACATCATCAAATTTCAACTTATTGCTTCCTAACGAGATACTCACAACTGTGACAATAGCATTCCAACTTTTTGGTAAATAAGACAAAAGTATCAATGCTCGTACTTCATCGAATTCAATTTCCACTAAACTCAACTGGGTTGTGACTGTGTTGAGTTAATTGAGATGTTGAGCTATCAATGTGTCTTTCGTCATCCGCAAATTGAACAAATGCCTCATCAAGTGCACTTTGTTTAAGGCTGATGGCTTCTCATACATATTGGAGAGAGCTGTCATAAGACCCGTCGTGGTCTTTTCCTTTGCTATGTTGAAAGCAACATTATGGGATAGCGTCAATCGAATAACTCCGAGGGCTTGTCTATCTAGAAGATTCCAATCTTCTTCCTTCATGGCCTTTGGCTTTTTCCCTGAGAGAGGTTGATATAGATTTCTTTGATACAAATAATCATCTATCTACATTTTCCAAAACCTGAAATCTGTGCCATCGAATTTCTCGAGTTTCACCCTTCCTTTATCTACTACCATTGCTCCCACTCAAATCTAACTTCCTCCGGATCGTTTCTGACTATTTCTACAAACCAACGTGTATTAGAACACCTCAATCAAAATTTCACTATTCGTGTAATTCACTATTCATTTGAATAATAACCTTGTAGGAAATTGATAGAAATCACCACCAAAAGCTCTAATACTAGTTGTTAGAAAATTACGCAAATTCCCGATAAGTCAGATTTATGAGAAAGCAAGAATAGAAAAATAACACACAAATTTGATAATGGAATTCAGCCAATCTTACTTACGTCTTCGGACATGCTGCAGATCTTTTTACTGAAAGTGAAGAAATTACACAAGGTGTTTACAACACTCACAACTCACAACCCACAACCCAATTTTCTCTCACAAAAGCTTTTCTCTCTAAGCTTTTCTCTCAATTGGAATGAACACTTTGGATAATTAATTCATTACAATTACACATCTATTTATAGGAAAATTCACTCCTTGAATTACTCCTTAAATTAATGGTTCCTTGAATTGTTCCTTAAATTAATGGTTTCTTGAATTGTTTCTCGAATTAAGCTTCTTGTTTTACTCCATGTTTTACTCATTGTTTTGCTCCATGTTTTTCTCCTTAAATTAAGAAGCTTTATAGTAATCTCCAACAAGTTTGATCATCTTAGTGGTTCTCTAGTTGTGATAAATATTTTTTTTCCTAAACTTTTAGGATAACTTTACATCTTGTCCCATTTTTTTTAGATGTGATGTAAAATGGAGTTGGACAATTAGTTTGCTCATCTTAGTGGTTCTATAGTTGTAGAATTGGATGGGATATCTTGATTTACATTTCTATGGGTCTTAGCCGTGTATACATTATAAATATGACGATTTTTCAAATGAAATTATATTTAATGCATTTTAAACTTGTGATTAATTTAAAAAGTTACAAAGATAGTATTATTCATCAAAATATTAAGCTAATTAAAATCAAACAAAAATTATATAAGAATTCACACTAAAGTTGGAAAATAAATCACCATATGGAATTAAACATGTAACTTCAAACAGACCAAACAAACTACTAAAGAAATCACAGTTAATAAGTTAAATGGAGGCCATTAAGGTATAAAAGCATATAGAAACCTCCTGCCTTACCATAGTTTCACTTCGTGTAAATTTTGTCTACCTTTTGTATAATTTTAGTTTTCCATATTATCTTTTTTTTTAATTTTTATTTTATTTTTAATTTTTTGTGAGTAAAAATAAGTTTGTTTTGTGTAATTCATCTAATATTCTCGCATTAAGACTCATATCTTTCTTATTTTAAAACACAACTTCAAACCACACTAAGTATTGTTCGTTTAAGCAAAAAAAAAAAAAAAGATGAGTTGCTAAAAGTTTTTTAACTTCTTATACATGTTTAATTTTCAACTTAAAATAAAATGATCAAATTAAACACCTTTTAAATAGATATTATATTTGATTTTTTAATCAAAATATGTTTCGAATTTCAAATATGTGATAATAATAGAAAGCGTGAGTTTTATGGTTAGATTATTAGTTGATCAAACGTAACATATTAATAAAAGAAATAAACAGCTATATGAATAAAGATGGATTATTATTGTATACATTAAATAACGTACTATTAATTATAACAGGAGGTAAAGTTAATGACATGTAACCATAAAGTGAATATAAGACAACTTATTAATATTAATTATATTATATTATCTAAATTAATATATACATCAAAATAAAAAGTTATTTTGATAAAGATACATATTGCATCTTTAATCGTGTACGTAGGAGCATATGCATATGTGACTCTTCCAGCTCAATCCTGTAAAATGTCTTCTCAAGAATACATAAAGGAAAGAAAAAAAAGGAAAATATTTTTTATGATAAATATTGCATGTATTAATATATATATACATGACTCAATATAATTAATCCTCATAATCAATATTCTCACAATTACTTGAATATATTATATTTTAAATTTAATATTAATACAACATTGATAGGTGATTTGATCATAATAGAACAACTTAGTGTATATAATATTATTAAAAATTTATAATCTCACATGATACAGATAATCACTATTTTATGTTTAATTTACGTGATTTTATTGTCAATTAAGCTTCAATCACCAACAGATGTGAGAAGCTTGTGCGAAGAAGAGGGAAACATCAATTAAGTAAGGCTAAAATAGGAGATCCACATGAAAAAGCAATTTGGGGTCATTTAAGAATAGAAAAAAATATATATATTATGAAAAACTGTTAAGTACTAAGTAGTATATAGTAATACCCTTAAAATATTTATAAATTAAAGATAATAATATATTTCAGTATTTATTCACATGTATATATAAATGAATGTTATGTACTGTTGAAATTAACTAACTCATATTCTAAATCAATTGTAACATTTATTATCTAATAGAAAGAAGAAAGAAAACAAGAGTACTTGAAAGTGATAATGAAGGTGTTTACAATGTTAATGATGATATTAGTAATAATGGTAGTTTCAATTAAGGGTGTAAATGGCTCAATTATCAAATTTAAAGAATTTAAAGTAAACGAGGATTGTTTCAATGGATGTATGAAAGATAGCCTTGGAAAATACCCATCATGCGTTCCATATGGTTATGTAAGGTTTTGTAGGGATTTCTGTCGCATATTGTGCTCTGTAGAGGTTGTACCATCTCCTCCCGCAGCTTGAAACATATCCAAAACATGATCTTCACCAATTCTCTCTCTCTCTCTCTCTCTCTCGTTTTGATTTTTTTTACTTTAATGTTCAATAATGTACCATTTATGTACCAAGAACATGTACCCTTGCACTTTGTACAACTCTCATGGGAAAAATAGGACAGTCTATCATGTTAATATGTACACCAAACATTTTCATTTCCATCACCAACAAATTAAGGTTTGCTTATTTTGGATTTAAATCAAAATTCAACTATCTTGTCATGATCACTAGCAAAATTTCCTCACAATTAGTTTTTACAAGGTTGAGATTTAACACTAATTGATATGTTACGTATGAAAAGATAATTTTTCAAATAATTTGTAATTTTTATTAGTTGTTGATAGATCGTAACTTTTGTTAGTCGTTGATAGATGTTACAACGATTAACAAAAGTTATTTAATAATAGAGATTTCAAACATTTTAAAAAAAATCATTTAATATCTCATGCTATATGGTAATATATATATATATATATATATATATGTGAGATAATGTATTATTTGATATTTTATAGTTGATAACATCTTTTGCTTTATTAATATAATTTTTGTCCAAAAAATGAAATCTCTTCTCTTTTCAACTAATCTAATTTTACATCATAAAATATCATCAGAATTTTGTGGGTTTTTGGCTCTGATAAATGAGTAGAGAAGATATATAAAATAAGGGTGATTGAAAAATATAAAAATCTATGAAATGTGTTTGAATGTACATGGAAACATGACATAAATAAATAAAAAATAGGTGAAAAGTTATTTATTAATTAGAGAGACAGAGTATTTCCACGTATAATTAAGAAAAATAAATACATTTTTTTATGAATTTATTTTAAAAATAAAGATAGATCATACAATTAAATATGAACTGAAAACTAAGAAAATAATGCACGAAATGAAAATACGATAAAATATTTTTATGATTATAGTACACAAAAATTGATAGGACGAGAGGCTTACTCCTGTATCGTTGGATTTTATATATTTTTATCACTCCTACTTAAATACTACTACTTTATTGAAATTACACTCAATGAAGTTTATTTTTAATCATTTTCACAGTATATATATTCCATATAAAATAAAAATTAAATATTTTTTTTCCAAAAATACAATACATATGTATTTGTTTAATATATATATATATATATATATATATATATGTTTTGTCATGGGGGATTTTAATTATTTTGCTATATATATCTTCTCTATTGAAAAGCCTTGACAGCTTGAAGTAAGAAGAATTTTGGATTTGAAATATATTATGGATTGGGTAATGAGGCCAGGCTTATTATTGGCTGTATATGTCGAGTTTTTAAGAATTATACGCATGGGTACAGCCCCGGTCAAGCCTTCCTGTAAATGCCAGAAACATAGGAACTAATTGAAAACAACCATTATTAAAAAATAAATAAATAAATAAATTGAAAAGAACCCGAAAGAGAGGTGGATTAGGGGTGAGCATTATATCAATTTTTTAAATTTTTTACATTTGATTTGAATCCAAATTTTAATATTTTCAATCCCAATGCTATAAATTTTAAATTGTTTCATATGTAAGAGAATTTATTTTTTATAATCATAACTAAAAAAATTAAAATAATAAAAAATATAGGCAGATAATTATTAAATTATTTTAATATGATTTAATATTTATAATATTATTTTAATACAATTGTAATATATTTAAATATAATATATTATAGAATAAAATTTGTATTTATTTTAATTTTAATAGTAGTTTTGTTTGAATAATATTACATTAGATTTTCTGTTAATCTAAATTTGATTTAAATTAAAACAGATTTCATATATATCATTTTTAATTTGATTAAATTATAAAAAAAATTCAATTTAATTCAATACTAATAGAATAGATGGAATCAAATTTTTGAAGTGGATTGATAAGTTCATTAACACTGAGTTCATAGAGGGTAAATGTATCTTACCGATGATGTCAGATAAATTTCACCCGAAATGAAAATCATCCATGAATTAAAAAAATAATTAAAACAAAAAATTCATAGACATATCTTAGACAAGTAACTAATGCAATGGCTTATCCTAATCGCCAATGGGCTGAACGCACGATAAAGGAATTAAAGTCACCAAATGATATAAGAAGAAACTGATACTTGCAAAGAAGCTAGAGGCAAACAATTTTCTAACAAAAAAAAATATATTATTTCATGTAATGAGTTAATAGAGAACCAATATCCTTTGTACACGTGAGCATCTCTCTAGCCAATTCTTGTTACTAGTTGCAACACTAACAACCTCACTCAATATTCCCCCCCAAGTTATAGGTTTTGGAAGCGTTCGAATAGACTCAAAAGAACTAGTCGGAAGAGACTTGGTAAAACAATCTACCAATTGTTCATCATTGTGAACATATATATTGAACATTTGAGTTGTCCTCTCATAACTTGCTTCTTTATAAAATGATGATCAATTTCTATGTATTTCGTGCATGCACGAAAGATTGGATTTTGAGCCAAACTCTTCTCACTAATGTTGTCACAAAACACCAAAGGTGATTTAGAAACTACAACTTATAATTCACTGAATAGTGACTTCAACCATACTAATTTTGAAACAATTGAGAAAATAGCTTTATACTCAGCTTCGATACTACTAAAAACTACGTTTTGTTTGGTGAATTTCCAAGAAACTAAGTTGTCTCCAAGAAAAATATAATACCTATTTATGCTCCTACGATCATCAATTGATTCAACCCAATATAAGTCACCAAATGCATACAATTCATGACCATCACTCTTACACATAGTAAGGCCAAGCTAAGTTGTTCCTTTAAGATACTTGAGCATATGCTTGGCTTCTATCCAATGAAGATCAATGAGAGATGCCATAAGTTGGCATAACTTGTTGACATTAAAGGAAATCTAAGACCTAGTTAGTGTAACATACTGAAGTGCCCTAACAAGTCTCCTATGCTGTGTAGGATCATCAAGGAGCATATACTAAGAGTTCTCTCTGAAGTCATTGGCAGGACAAGAGGCTTAGCACCTTGCAACACATTAGACTTCAATAGATCATGAATATACTTGTGCTAACACAAATGCAGCTAATCAAAAGTGGTAGTAACATCAACACCCAATGAGTAACTTAGAGGTTCCAAATCTTTAAGGGAAAAATGATTGTGCAATGACACAACCAATTGACAAAGAGCATGAGAGTCATTATCAATGATAAGGATATCATCTACATATACTAAAACAAACACAAGGATTTGAGCCGTGAATTTATTAAACAAAAAGTAGTAAAAGTTGGCATTAGAGAACCCAAGAAACAAGAGACTAGAGTGGAGCTTGTGGTACCATGCATGTGAGGCTTGTTGCAAGCCATATATGCATTTCTTGAATCGACATACCAAACTAGATGAATGTTCCAAGCCACCAGGAGGACTTATGTAAATTGACTTAGTAAAATTCCTATAAGAAAGGCATTGTTAACATCCAATTTCCTTATAGATCACCCCCTAGTCAAGGCAATAGTGAGCACAACTCACATAGTGGTAAACTTAACCATAGGACTAAAAGTATAAAATAGTCCATACTTTCAACCTATAAGACACCTTTGTCAACAACCATGCTCTTATATTTATTAAGAGTTCCATCACTCAACAATTTAACTCGAAACACCCATTTCCTAAGAATAGCTTTGTGTCCTTAAGGTAGGGATGCCAACTCCCAAGTCCTATTAGCCACAAGATCATCATACTTTTTCCATATTAAAGCCTTCCATTCAAAAATGGACAATGCATCCTTATAATTTATAGGTTTTGATAGAATACAAGTGGAAACCAATGACATAGGCTTATGAACACTAGATATACCTCTAGTGAGCATAGGATGATTGTTGATGAATTTGGCATGAGAGTATTTTTCAAAAGGTAATTCAACAACCAAATGAATGGTGTTGGAAGGATGAGGTGAGGTATGAATCTCAAAAGAAAAGGAAGGAAAACCATAGGTTCACTAGAAACATCTTTTGTTTCAATAAAAGGATGAAAGATCACTAGGTACCATTGGTGAAACAACATCTGGCTCAACTAGTGATGAATTTGAACTAAAAAGAGACTTAAGAGATAGTATGGAAGCAAGCATTAGGCTGAGGTTCTACAGGTAGACAAGAAGACAAAGGAAAAACATTGTCATGAAATATCATGTGTCTACTAACATAGAATCAATTAATGTGCCAATCTAAGCATAGGTACCCATGCTGATTTCCAACATATGCTAAAAATATACATTCAACAAACTTAGGTTGTAGCTTGTGGTTTGCATAAGCACAAATCCAAGAAAAGTATTAGCTTCTAAAGACTCTTAGGACTATCATATAAGGTTATTTGTCATATAGCAGTTGAATAGAAGATTGAGCATTAAGAACCTTTGTGGGTAGTTTTTTAAGCAAAAAGGTAGTAGATTTAAATGCATAAGACCAAAAATGAATAGGCATGCTAGCTTTGAGAAGCATAGTAAGACCTTGTTCTACAATACGATGATGCCTTATTCCACCATATCATTTTACCCACTAGTATGAGGACCTATGCATATGTAAGACACTTTCTTTTTTCAAAGAGATTAGCCAAAGGCATGAACTCTCCCCCACCATCTATTTGTATAGCTTTAATTGAACAATTAAATTATTTTCTCATAACTTTATAAAAGCATAGTAACTAATGCACTTTTTTACTTAATATTTTTTTTGTTTTATTCTATAAGTGATACTTTTGAAGTTAAAAATATTAAAATATGAACTTTCTAGTGAAAAGAGGGGTAAAGATATATTTTTTTCCGAAATTGTTTAGAATTTTTATGAATTTTTTATGACTTTTTTAATGCATAACCAATTAGAACAATGTGGATGCCACATAAGCGAAGAGAAGCCATTTGGAGCGCACTGCGTTTACCAATTGATGTAGTCATTGCCAAATGGATGCTACATAAACGAAGGAGGGCCAATCAGAGCATGTCACGTGTACCAACTGACGCAGTCATTACCACTTGTCGCCACGACACTCATTCCAAGTTTTATCGAGTAATCAACGAACATGCCATGTGTCATCATAAGATTCGCCTATTGATTCCACCATAGCACCATGCTATTTGGATTAGTAAATTGTAAAGCGCCACTTATTGTTGACTCAGTCTGCATTGAGCAGCACCATTCTACCTCGCCACACGTCACATACTAAGTTTTTCCATGTTCCTCTCTTGCTACGTGTCATGATCCATTTGGCCAATGTTGTCTCATTTAGAGAACATAAAACGTGCAAGCATACACGGTCACAAGTAATAAAATTTGATAAGTAAGTTATCGTTCCCACGGAGATTTGTCACTATATTTTGTTGAGTACTAAAATTATTTCTCTCTGATTTTATCCAAAACGATCGTTGATTTGAAAAAAATTAAGAAAAAGGTTTTATAACAAAATAAAAGAAATCTAGGATTGTAGTTTTTCACCAAATTAATCCACTCTAATCATGTTATTTTCTCTTAATTTATATTTTTTTAGTACATTTAATTTGTCAACCGAAAACTTCTAATTTTATCCATACATCTCTTCCGAGCTCCGTATAGACACACCTCGTTAAATTAATTCACTATATTCCTATGAGAATTAAATTATCAAGATTCATTACGTTCTAAGTTTTCAAATGGCCACACATAAAATTAAGGTATATTCCTATTCTTCATCATACATGTCATTCTATCCATGAGCAATATACACAAAAATGCCTCTTCCAAGTTTATTTAAGTGCCATGGATCATTTTGATAAAATTCTTAAATAATCAAAAAGCTTTAAGCACAGATAGAATAAACAAATCAAATGTCTTATAAATCTTTCAAAAATAATTAAAATCAAAGCTTCATAAATTTAGATAAAATGTAACCTTAGAAAAATTAAATTGCTTCATTAATTAAAATAAAATTACAGCAGTTAAGGAATTTGAGACGAAGAACAAAGAAAATTAAAACATTTCTGATTCTAAATTTTTTGCACACGTGGAACACTATTGAGAACCCAAACTCTAAAAAAAAAATCCAAAACTCTCAACTCCCCAAACCTCCCATACTATCCCCTATTTATAACATCAAATTTCTAAAATAAATACATTTAAAACGATATTTTTTAATACACGCGGGGGACAACTAAGGATGGGGAAATTAATTTAACAAAACGCGTAGGGGACAAATATGTATCGAAAACGCAAAATTGGAGACGGTGCACGATTCTGTTTTTTTTTTATTTCACGTTGCCACGTGTCAGCGTCTGATTCGCTGCAAGGATTAATGTGGACACGTGGCATCATTTCATTCGGTGAAGATCCGGTTGCACGTAGAGATCAACGCACAGAAGTAGAGGCGCGC
Source organism: Hippophae rhamnoides (assembly GCA_033030585.1). Taxonomy (NCBI): domain Eukaryota; kingdom Viridiplantae; phylum Streptophyta; class Magnoliopsida; order Rosales; family Elaeagnaceae; genus Hippophae; species Hippophae rhamnoides. Next base: position 21,441,951 of record CM065437.1, on the reverse strand, counting down.
GAACGTGGGGGACAGCGGCTGGAATGGGTGCTTGATTCTGCATTTTCGCACTCACCAAAACGTTGCCACATGTCAGAATATTATTGGACAAAATATAAAGTGGGACACGTGGCAGTTTTCTATTCCTGTATAACTGGGCGCATGTGAAAACAGCAGCACTAGATCATGCCTTCAAAACTCGTCATACATGTGGGTCCCACTCTACACGCCGACCTACACGGCAGGTGGGCTCCACTGGGCATCGAGCCACATAAACCCTGAAATCCATATTCACTCTCTTTTGTCGCGCTTGTAATCCACGCGCCTCATCATATCCATTGATTGTCTTATCGAACGGTTGGTATCGCTCGTAAATGATGATGCGTGTGGCTTCCTTTTCCTGCACATAATATAAATTTCCTTAATTGCATTTTGACTCACAAATTTAATTCAAATTACATTTTAAACTTTCTTTAAATACAATTCAGCCCCTTTTCTAATTTAAATTAAATTCTAAAACTTTTAATAATTAAAATTAAGCCCAATATTAATTAAAATTATGTTTTAGACTTTTATAAATTGCAATTAAGCACTCTTTTATTTGAAATTAGATTTTTGGACATAAATTTACAATTAAGTACGATTTCGATTCAATTTATTTAATTTTCTTCAAAATATATTCCTTAACACATAAAGAGAAAATATTAATTTATTTAACTAAAAATAACCAAAAATATAAAGAACATAGCAATTATAATTAATAAAATAGATGAAAATAACTATATAAAATACAATTATCAGCCAACATTTTTTAATTTTTATTTTTCATCCTAACCTTTGATTTGAAGCTGATTTGACGGTCCATATTCCATCATAGCTTAATTTAACCATATAATTTCATCAGAAAACCTAATAACCCTTTTTACAATTTTTTTATCAATTTTTAGTGCCAAAAAGAGAAAGATAAGTTCAAGAGGAGATATAATTTGGTGGAGATTGAAGAGGATATTGGTACTATAATTTAAGTGAATGATTATATTTATTCTTCTTCTCATTTCTTTATTAATTTATATGTCTTTCTTATAGAAAAATATGAGATTTATGAATTTAATTATGTCTAATTAATTTATTAATATAGGGGTCTTATGAACCCAACTTTCTATATGTGATGATCTAATATTTTACTCCAATTGTGATTTCAATTCAATCATATTATTTAATCTGATTTATACGTTATTAATTGTTTAACCATAATTGATCTATAGAGGCAATTAAATATATTTGAGAGAATTATTTAATTGTTTATTTTGATTAAATAACATACATATTTTCTAGGCATAGATGTATCATTCTTATGTATGTGATATGTAATTAATAAACTTAATGAGTAATATAAAATTTAATTGATATGAGAATATAATTAAGTTAATTACTATATGGTGTGTTGTTTACTTGATAGACGAATACATACTAGTTTAGATTCAATTGATCATGTAATTGATTGATACTTATATTGGGGGATTTTAATTATTGACATGATTAGAAAATTAGGAGATTAAGTATTCTTAAATATATTTTTTATATATCTTCTTAGTTGATAATTTTGAGTTAATGAATTACTTGTTATTTACTTTTAATTTTTTTTAATTTTTTTTTTCTCAAATCACAATAAAATGATCTTTATTTTTTTTAATTTAAAAGTTAATTTATAATAATACAATCTCTATGAGAACGATCTTTTCTTATTATTATATTACTTGTTTGTGATATATATATTTGCTACCCATTGCACACAATTCGAGCAATCATTTTTTCACTATTTGTTTGTAAGCTAGAAACACATTCGTGGTTTGAGATTTAGTATGCAACACATACAACCAAACAAACCTAGTATAGTCATCAACAATAAACAAAGAATACCTCTCACTAGTACTAGCTAGTAAGGGATATATCCAGATATCAAGATAAAGCAAAATAAATGACTTATCAACTCTAACATGAGTAGAAACAAAAGGTTATTTGTGAGATTTAGCTAACAGGTAAAATTTACAAAACCAATCTTTTGAAGAGCCTATTACAAGAACATAAGCTTGCTTAAGAGCTTGTTGAATAGTTGTAAAATAGGAATGTCCCATGCTTTCATGCCAAGTCTCCAAGGAAGCCTTAAAAGCAATAAGAATTGATTGAAATTCATTCTGTAGACACAATGTCAATCTAGAAGAAGTAATAGCACCATGGACTTTAGAAACTCCTTTATCACTATAGCCTCAAGTATAAACTTCCCCTGGATCCTTAACAAGAAAGAATGAAGAGTGAAATTCCACCAAAACATTATTATTAGAACATAACCTGTGAAATGATAACAAATTTGTAGTAGTATGTGGAGTATGCAGCAAGTCAGTTAATGATAGCATACATTGATGATAATGAGTTATGAAAGAACTACATATAACACTAGATATTGGTATTTTAGTACCATTACCTAGTAAGAATCCATCATGACCAAGTCAAGGTCTAGTATTAGGAACTTGTGAAACTTCTAAAGTCATGTGATGACTAACACCAATGTCAAGCATCCATGCACAACTAGAAGGATCAAATGATACCTTCTCACTTGAGGAAGTTTGAGCAACCATAATTGATGGCTATGAAACCTTCTTACCTCAAAAAGATCTCTTAAAACAAAGCAATTGTTAGCAACATGTCAAGTCTTTTCACAAACTTGACAAATAGGTCTATCATTACCAGCTCTTGATTTCTTAAAATTGCCACCACTTTTGTCAAAATTATTGACATTCTTATGATTAACACCAAAACTGGTTCCCTAAGACTGAGTTTGCTGAATAAACTATTGTACACTCTATTAAGGTTGTTGATTACCAAATGAGCAATCGTTATTGTTTTGATTGCCTCTATAAGAACTATTGTTTCCTTTGAAATTAGCAACACTAGCTTGAATCACCTTTGCGATCAAAGCTAGATTATTTGTGTAACATACACTCATATCCTTCATGTAAGCAATGCAAAGTACTCAAAGAAGGTCTAACCTCACGCATATTCAAAGAAGCAATAAAGGAATTGTAACTAGGTCCTAAACCTACAATTACATAGAGCAACATATCACTATCAACTACAGGTTATCCAATTGTAGCAAGCATATCAGAGATTTATTTTTCCTTATGAATGTACTATAAAACAAACATTCCTTTTTTGTTGAGATTTTTCTATTGAGCACTAGCATAGAAAGGCTGTGACATACGCGCAACATGAGAACTCATGCCTTTTGATACAATGCTAAAGATCTAGCTCTTAAGAGGTGAATTAAATTGAATCCAATTCACAAAATAAGGATTCAAAATATGAGTATTATCGATAAATTTGGAAGGAATAGATATTGACTTATCAATCAAATTCTCTAAACCATAAGCTACAATGTAGCTTTCCATTTGTTCTTTCACAATCAGGTAATTATCAAAATCAAGTTTCATAGAAACAGAAATTGATGTAAGAGGTGAAGAAATAAAACCTTTCACATAAGTATTTGGTAAGATTGAAGGAGAAAAATTACTCTAAGGTAACAAAAAAGTTTTAGATCAACCATGTACATGTGAACCATTAGATGGACCTAGTACTTCAGCATTCCTCTTAATTGAGTTTGAAGAATTAATTGGTGAAGAAGATAACACATCGCGATAGGATTGTTGATACTTATTCGCCATTGTTGATCCACAGGATCAATGATGCTCTATTAACATTTACAAAATGATACACGAAAAAACTAATACTTGTAGAGAAGCGAGAGACAAACAATATTTTGGAAAAATATATATTATTTCATGTAATGAGTTAGCTACAATAATGCTTATTTATGGACATAGAGAAATAAAGCCCATTGTACACGTGAGTAGCTATCTAACCAATTCTTGTTACTAATTGCAACACTAATAACCTCACTTAACATTAAAAACAAAATAATGCAAATAATTGGGTCATATAATTAAAAATATGGAGAAAAAAATGTTACGAAATGAAGGCTAGAACAACTAGATGGTCGTCCCACATCTCAATTTGTTAGATATGGATTTTTAGGGGAAAAAGGTTCTAGGGGTCCTATAATTATTATCAATTGACCACATTAGTTTCGTAATTATTGGGTTATGTATTAAAAATTTCATAATTTTTCAAAAATTAGTAATTTAGTCCCATAATTTATGAGTTGGGAACTACAAGTTCTGTTATTATAAAATATAAGCATTTTTAATTCTATAATTCACTAAAATGAGCATTTTTAGTCCATCAAAAATATAAAAAATGTGGACTTCTAATGTCTAACTTTCATAAATAACAAGACTCTAGATACTCTATTCAAAAATTATGAGAATAAAATACTCATATTAAATAATTATAAACCTTAATCGTCTAACCAATAATTATGGGATAAACTATTTAAATTAAATAATTACAAGATTTTTGATATCCAACACCCGGTTTTAATAGGGTGAGTGAGAATTATTTTTTTTGGCAATACAATAACAAATTCTTGAAATTCAACAAAGAGTGATACTGCTGTTTGAATATAGAATCTTTAAATCTATTAATATGTTTGAATTTGTTAGGAAATCAACTCTTTAAAAACTAACAAACATTTTATTTTTGTTAAATAATTTTTGACATATTCAAACTTTGTTATATTTTATATAAGATGACTGAATTTTTTTCTCTACATAAAAGTATCAAGACTCTCAGTTCGTTTACATATAATGTTTTTTTTTATAATTCAATTATGCCATGTCAACTAATTCGATGATTGGCACAATGGATTAGTGTTACTTAACTTATATATGACACTTAATTAATATTAATTAGCTGAAGTAACATAAATTAATAAAAAAAAACTTATATATAAACAAGATTAAAGTTTGAGTAACTTTTGTGTAAAAAAAAAAGTCCAAACAACTTTTGCATAAAATTAACACAAAAGCTATTTACCTTTAATTTTATACATATAATAGAGTTCCTTTCAACAATTATTTATTTAGAGTTATGCACCATATATTAGTCTTTTTTTTATGAAAATTTGATATTATAAAAATAAATAATCATTTTTTTTATCAATATTGTAGTCATTATTATCTATGTTAAACATAATTTACATAATTGTTTTATTGTGACACAATATATATAATTGATATGTCAATTATATGTGAATAAATATGAAAAAAATATTTATTTATTCTTGAACTATAACTTTTTCATAAGAAAAATGAAAAAAAAATATATCAAAATTACTACAAAACATAACAAAATGACTAAAGTACTCTTATTAACATAAAAATGAAAATTATTGTCACCAAGATTTGAAATGCCAGTGACATTTTCTACATTGTTGAAATTTTTTAACATGTCTACATCGATATGCAATATCCATCTCATTTCACAAAACTTTTGAGAATGTTGAGATATTGTTGAAAAATATTTTATCACTAAAATATCTTAATATTTTCAATATTATGGAGAAATTGTCAAAAAAAAAGTGATGAAATATGGTTTCTTACAAAATTTATTTATGTTAAAAAATTTCTTTTCTAAATAATTTACTAAAATTATCTATTTATAGTGTTTTTATTTTAATCAATACTTTTTAATTAATTTGTGAAAATATTTTGTAATTGTTTCTTATCTCATTATTAAATTTATTTTTCTAGCTATATCTTATTTTTTATAATTTAAATTATACTAATGTAGTTTATACATTCCCTTTTATCTTTCATTTAGTTGCTATACTATATGTAGATTGCTTATAATTATAAGATTCATTATCTCCCTCTATCTTAAAATATTATCAAATAAATTCATCATCATATAATTGAGGTTAATTCATTTATCCTAATATTAAAACCAATGGTATAACTAATTATTTAAAATATTTTATTTAATCATTATATAATTTGTTATTGATCCATTAACTCACCTATCAAATAAATATCATAAATAATTATAAATGTGTATTAATTATGAGAATTAGTTTAAATTTAAGAAATTAGTAGTTTTGATGTTAGATGAAGTTTTATAAAAAATATTCCATAATTTCAATAGATTTTTATAGATTTGTTTTGTAATATTTATGATTTTTATAAAGTTTTCTTCAATAATGATATTAACTACGATATTTTTGTAAAATTTAAATCTCAATATTGTAATTAACATCGTCATTTTAAATCTTAACTGTCACCCATCGTATTTTAAGATCTGATGGAATATCTCAATTTATAGTTCAAGGTCTAGACATGAACTCTTTAAGATTAAAGATTCTAGTAAACCACAAAAATTACCTAATATTTAAAGACTAATTAGATCGAGTAAACTTTGCAAGTATTTCACAAACAATTAACTAAAGTTCTCATTATCAATTATATACATCAAGGTACTCCAAAAGATATGAGAAATCATCAAATGTATATCCATATTGGATTGGATACCCTGCTATCTATCTACGCTGCATATAAAAATTCGATGCATGTAGCTTCAAAATATTTGAGATAAAAATATTTATAATTTTAACACAATAGATATTGTCGAAACTTTTAGTTTTCTTAATTTATAAATTTTTAATGTTAAACATAATGAAACGATATTATCATATTATAATAGAATTAGGATTTTCAATGATAACAAAAATGACAAAACCTACTTCTTTTATACATCTTATGGTTATCTAAACATTCATATATAATTAATGTTATAACTAGTTGATTACCTCAACGAGGAATGTGAATATATGTACCTATATATCGTATGCAGTTAGAAGCAAACATAACCACCTATTCTAGTAGTACTAGCATATAGCACATTCTAGCATACTATAATTACACTATGCTTAATAATAACTATTCAAAAAAAAATTGGATAACATAAAATTTAAATCAAAATAAAATATAGATTAAATGAGGAATAAATCAAAAGAAATATAGAAAGTACTAAAATGGTTGAGTAAAAAATATTTAATGTGATGGTAACATATAACCTAAAATAAGATAAATAAATATCTTTTTTTTTTCTTTTAATAGAAAAGACAAGAAATATTAAGCAGCGTTATAAAATCAACATGACGTTGATATATTATAATACCTCATTTATTTTTTATCGAGTAAAAAACATAAAAATATATTAATTAATTAAAAAATGCTTTTTATATTTTAATTACATTAGAGCTCACGGTGTCAAGACAGAGGTTATAGTTTCTAAAGAATCATCATACATATAAATAGAATTCCACAAAAAAAAATAAATTTATTAGAAAAACAGCTTAAAAATTACTTGCAAAGCAATGAATATAAGTTGTTAATTTAAACTATGGACAGAAAAATAATTATAATATTTTCTTTATTTAATAAAAAAAAATTATAATCTCGGTTTTAAAATAGAAAAGAAAAATGTCTGAACATATATATGACCAATCCCTAGATAGGAAGCTAAGTCATCATTTTTTATTTGAGAATTAGAAGTCTACCATGATCAACCTTATTATTTTCCTCATCAGGTAGATTAATATAATTATTTTTTAAATGTTATATGTTATAATTCAATTGTTTCTTTTTACGACTTTGCAAAAGGTAGGTAGCTAGTGGTTGTAAGTTTTAACTAAATGACAGTTAAAACGTATGACCAATAGTATTTTCCTAAAGCTGATCGTCCATATATATTAGTAGTAAAATTTAAATCATCTTAAAATGAATTGATTAAATTAATCACATTTCAATTAGCTATATGTATAAAGATAAAGATTACATCCCTAATCGTGTACGTAGGAGCATATATATATATATATATATATATATATATATATATATATATATATATATATATATGTATGTATATCTGACTCTTCCAACTCAATATTATCATGTATGCATGTCTTCTAGATCAATAATATATATATATATATATATATATATTAAAAAAATTCACTCATAATAAGATTGAAAAAGTCAATATTTAGAGATGGAGCTTCTTGCAAATTGGCATTTAAATTTTTTTTATATATGACAAAAATAATTTTTAAGTTCTATTTACCATGTTTTACATGATTTTCTTGTCAAGCTTCACCAAATGTGACTATAGTAGTATTATGAATGCACCAAAACCCTATTTTATGGTATATGTATAAAAAAAGTTACAAAAAACACTCTTGTATCACTAGTTATAAAAATTGCACAATGAATGTACCAAAACCTTGTTTTTGGGTATATAAATGAAAAAATTACAAAAAAATATTCCAATATCACCTGTTATAGATATTGCACTATAGATACACCAAAACCTAATTTTTGGATAAATGAACTAAAAAATTATAAAAAATATTCCGAAATCACCTATTATAAAAATTACAATATGAGAGCATATCAAGTAAGGCTAAAATCCGAGAGCAAGGTGAAAGCAATTTGGGGTCATTTAAGAATAGAAAAGAAATAATTATTTATGTACTGTTAAGTACTATATAATTAATAATTCCCTAAATATATTTATAAATTAAAGATAATATATTTCAGAATTTAAGCATAATCTTATGTACTATTGAGCATATGCTATTAGTTCAAAATATATATATATATAACAAAGTGGTAACATTTATTGGATAATAGAAAGAAGAATGACAACAAAAGTGAAACTGTTAATGAAGGAGTTGATGATGTTAATGATGATATTAGTAATAATAGTAGTGTCAATTAAGGGTGTAAATGGCTCAGTATTTAAATTTAAGAAATATAAATTGGACGAGGATTGTTTCAATAACTGTATGAAAGATAGTCTTGAAAAATACACATCATCATCATGTGTAACAAAAGGTTATGCAGATTTTAGTAGGGATTTCTGTCGCATATTGTGCTCTGTCGAGGTTGTGTCTTCTTCTCCTCCTACAGCTTGAAATATATCATATGAACTTCAATTAACCACCCATCTTCACCATTTTTTTTTTTTTGAGTTTTCTTTCCTTTTTGTTACAATGTTCAATAATATATGTACCATTATGTACCAATAACATCCTTACACATTATACAACTTCTTAAGTCTCATGTGAAAACAAAAACAGTCCTTCTACCGATAACACGAGTGCTGATCATTCTCTTCCTAAGAACTAATCCGATACTCAAAGTACCAAACATATTGAGATGTGCTTTTACTTCATCATTTAAAGTGTGTTTAATTAGTGATGAAGTTGTTTTGAATTATATAGAAGCTAAGAATAATAGTTTTTTCTTTTTTAAGTTAAACAGTATTTGGTATGATAGCAAGTTAAGATCATGTTGATATATAAATTAAATATCCCACATTTAGATAATGTTTAATAAAATTAAGTAGTTTGGTACAAGTCAAAATATATGTAATATAAGATTTGTTATATCAATTACAGATAATTACCCCCAATTAGATTAAATATCTAGTATTACTTTAAGGAGATAATTAAGCATATATTAAGAGATAAAGATCTCCTAATTAAATTTAAATTTAGATAATGCTTTCTTGATGGAAGGAAAACTAATAAATACAATTATTGTATAAAAATTCATACAAATTAATAGTGACCATCGTATTTATATATTTATTATATACGTCTTTGAATATACTATGGTTTGTAACCGTTATATATATATTAAAAAAATTTAAATTTTGAAGATTTTTTACGCTATTAACCTGTATGAATAAAAGCTTATATCATAAAAATTTAAAAATAATCATATTTCATTTTCTCATTTCTTTATTATTCATATAATTAATAATTAAGAGTACTGGTCTTTTCAATGGGTCACAAGTTGGGGATGGGGAAGATAATCTAAACTTTACAAACCTACGAGAGGATTAAGATTTAAGTAGTCATGTAATTCAAGTTGGGGGGAGATAATCTAAACTTTACCGACATATGAGAGGATTAGGATCTAAGTATTCTTGTAATTCTTTGATAAGAGCACTTTAGTCATGTTTTTACAAAAAATTACAGATATAATAACCTTGTAATTTTTTAAAAAAATTAACATAGTCCAAGTTTTTAAAAAGTTATATGTTTTTAAAGGATAAAATTGGATTTTATTAAAAATAATATTTTGTTTATAATACTCTTAAAAATAACATTAAAAATAAAAAATATATATACTTTTCCTCCTTTGTTCACAAATAAAAATAATCTCTCATTTAAGTATCTTGTTGATTTACCTGGGCCTAACTCTACCATGTTTATTTTCTCTGATTTTTGTTGAGAGAGTTATTGAATTGATTTTGGCTTAATGTCTAATGTTATATTTATACATTGAAAGGAAGAAACTAGCCGTTACTAAACTAGCCGTTATTAAACTAATTATTCTCGACACTCCCCTCGAGTTAGGTGTGTAGATATCGGTCAACCCTAACTTGCTTAAATTTTCTTCAAATGATTTTAAATCTAAACCTTTGGTGAAGATGTCCGCCAATTGTTTTTCACTTCTCACAAATGGAGTTTCAATTTCCTTTGCTTGAATTTTTTCTCGAATGAAGTGGCAATCCACTTCGATGTGTTTTGTTCTCTCGTGAAACACCGGATTTGATGATATATGTCGCGCCGCTTGGTTATCACAAAACATCTTCATTGGTTCTTGAATTTTAATTCCGATATCCAAAAGAAGTTGTTTGATCCAAGTTAGCTCGCTTGAGGTTGATCCAAGAGCTGGTTTATAAACCTGGGTAATCCTCACCCTTGTAAGCGCGTTTTCAGGGGTAGAGTTAGGCCCAGGTAAATCAACATATCTCTTAATCTTTATGTTTTTCTTCGTTAAAAATACTATTTTTTTTCATATAATTTGTAAATTCATTAAACTAACTTGATAGATAAAAGATAATATAGAAAAAGATGACAGAAAGAATAAGATGGTAATGAAAGGGAAAATATGAAATAAATTGAGATAAGATATAAAAAAATTAATACGTTTTATATAAGAGATATAGTTTATTTTTATTTTTGAGTAAAATCTAATTTTATCCTTCAAAAATTTACACTTCTAAAAAACTTGTACTAATTTGACCCTATTTAAAAATTTGTAATAGATTTAGCCTATTTAAAAATCACTGCTTTTCCTCCCCTCCGAGTTCCAATTTTTCTCCCTTGCCATTCACTTTTTGATGAAGTCGCAGCCAAACAGCAAAGCAATCAAACAATAACAGCAACGAAAAATAAGAGACTAAATTTACATTTAAAACCATTTTAATTAACTAAACATGTCAGAGGCACGATCCAGAGTTGGGAAAACATATTTCCAAAGGCAATCCTCCCACATGCTTTTTGAAAGTTTCTGCCTGTGACTTCCAAGAGTCTGAAAAAGAGTAATCAGTAATGCATATTTGTTTTTATTGAGAAGTTGGGAGTTATGAACGATTGAAGACTGAATACTATACAGTGGAAAGTATGACCAATTTGTATTGATATATATATATCTAACCCCTGGGAGGTCCCATGTTGATATTGAATAATTAGAAAGTAAAAATAAAGAAAGGTCATACAATGGTTTGGGTGAAAAGCAGATTAGAGAAGAAGATAATGAGACGGAGACATAGTTTGTATCCAATAACTAATCTCAAAAAGCACAACTTCAGTCATAAGAAAAGTTGTTGGTTCATCATCATCACGAAGTACTAAATCTAGATCCATGAGCCCTAGTTCCAGAAGAGGTTTTTCTTTCTCTGTTAGAAAATTTGTGTCCACTGAATATTGAAATAGAATCATTAAAGTAAGCATGAAAAGCAGCATATAGGTAATCAAATATAATATTAACAATATGAATGCACAAACTTTAATTTGAATTAACCAATGTTAAATTTAAATATAACAGATTCAAACCTTCGTGTTGTTAAATGTTTCACCAAGTATTTATACTTAATAATAAGAGATTTTATCTAAAATGTTCGGTTGAAATGAAATAATTTAAAAAATAACTCATTCTTAATTTAGTTTAAAAAGAACTAAATTATAACATTTTAAACAAGTAACTAGTCACCCATTTTCTTTCTTCTTCAGCTTCCTTTTCTAATTCCCCAACACATTTTTTTCCCTTTTTTTTAAATAAAAAAATATAAAATACTTAATAAATAATAAATAATAAATAAAATTTTGATTTAATAAAAATAATTTATATTTATATTATAAATATATAATTTTTTATAACAAATAACTTATCAAAATTTTATTATAAATTAACTTAAAATCATAATAGTAAATTATAAAATAATTACAAAATTTTAAATTATTAAAAAATTTACTAAATAGTTACAATAATTTTTATGCAAAATTATTAAAATTTTAATCAAAAAATTTTATAATAATTTTTGAAGTTATAAAAAACTAAAAATCATAATGTATTGTGATATTCAATTAATATCATAGGATATTTGTAAAAATTAAAAAATAGATTACATTGTAACACATATATCTAATATTATTATAATTTTAATTATTAACAAGAAAATAAATATTTATAAATAATAATTTTATTTAAGTATTAAAATATAATTAATTAGATATAATTTATATATTTTAGTATATTAATAATAAAAATAATTATAATTATATTATATTAGATAATATTTTCACGCAAAATTTACGATATAATGAATAATGCTTGTATTGTATCTTGTAGAAAGTTAGATTGAGAGGCTTTACAATTTGTTTTAATAATTTAATTATTTTTATGAATATTATTTTTTATATCATAATTATAATTAATATTATAATTATTTATTAAATATAATTATAATTATATTTATTAAATATAATTATAATAATGTATTATATTATTTATGAATTATCAAAATGGTTAGCATATCATTTTAAATATACGTATAAATTTATATTTATTTTATTATAAAATAAATTATTTTTTATTTTTTAAAATAAAATTTTAATATATGATATGATAAAAAAAATTATGTATTTAAAATTAATTATAAATTTATAAAATGTTAATATTTTTTTATGTTTATAATAATCATGTTTTGCAAAATGGAGTTAATATATCTTCTTTTTTAAAATAAAATTGATTAAAAACTTTGATTTTGAAGATAAGATCTCGTCTCTTTTTAAAAAAAAAATCTCACTTAAGTCCATTTTTAAAGTATTGTGTGGGAGATGACTATTAAGGATAAAATCCCTAATAATAAGACTAATAAATACACGCATAAAGAGTACAATTTCAAACTTGTGAGCATAAGAATCTTAGCATATTTTATTTTATACATAATTCATTTCATTTTCTTACATTGATATATCAGAGCCACCTTTATGCCTAATTGCTCTGCCTCATTTGATTTTATTAGAGTATGTGAAATATGTTGGTTATATGCACTGCAAGTGTGCATGTGCAGTGAAACAAATTTTGTTAGTTAGTTATCCAAACAGCTTGTATAGGATTGTTTGTTTAAGCTTATAAATAGCACGAGTCTTCATTTACAATGTATCAGATTCATTTCTCTATATTGTGTATTCTTCCCTAATTCAAAAATATCAAGTAATATTCAGAAACTTGAGTTCTTCATCTTGTATGTGAAACCATAAATTGACAAAGCTTGCTAACTCTAAAGGAAATATCAAGCCTTGTTATGGTGAGGTATTACAAGGAACCAACTAGTTTTCTTTAATGTATAGCATTAGCCAAGTCAGCATCATCAAACTTAACCAGAATAGCTCCTGAGATCATTGCTGTGGAAAAAATCTTAGATTCTATTAAACCAGTAGATTCAAGCAGGTCTTGAATGTATTTCTGTTGGAAAAGATGAATACAATTAGTGTTGCAATTGACCTCCATTCCTAAGAAGTTCCTAAACACTCACATGTATTTCAAAGAAAAAATTGGTATTTAAATCAACTATCAGTTGATCAACCATCACAAGTACAGACCCAATCAACAATATGCCATCGACATATACCAAGATAACCAGGAAATTGGTAGAAGAAGACTTAATAAATAGAGAATTATCAAATTTGAAATTGTGAAATCTCATAGCTATCAAGCAATACGTAGCTTTTGTTACCAAATCCGTAGGGCTTTGTTTGAGACAATATAATGCCTTTCAACCAAATGTCCATTAAGAAATATATTATTCACATCAATTTGCCTTATTTTCCAACACCTGAAGAGAACTAATGTAATAACAGTTGTGCACAAAAACAATAAATAGTGATATATGAATATATTAAATCGGTAAAAGGAAACACATAGAATTTACGTGGTTCGATAATTTGCTTTAGTCCAAGGGAGATAACATATATTATTAAACTAAGTAGGAAATATACAAAATACAGATACAGATTTTCTTACTAATAATATCTCTCAAGTGTTTCCTCAAACTCATAGAAAACTCTCACACTCATTAAGTATTTTCTCTCTTTGCGTTTGCTTATGATCTTTCTGATTTTTCTGATTGTTGCCTTGTATTTTCATTGCATGAACTCTTCCATATTTATAGATAAAGCAAGGCTCTCTCCCTAAATTATGCCACAAATTAGATTACTAATTTCTTTAAATTAGGTCACTAATTTGTTACTTTAGAGCCAATGCTCAACAATAGCCACTCTTATTGTAGTAATCTTAACCATAGGGCTAAATGTTTATTTAAAATTTACTACAAACTGTTGTAAGAACATCTCATTATCAATTTTGCCTTGTAATTATCTAAGGCACCATCAGCTAGCAACTCAACTTTAAATAGCCATTTACAAGAAATAAGATGAAATCCAACAGGCACACCACTAGATACTAAGTGTCATTTGCAATAAGACCATCAAGCTCCTTTTACATAGCCTTTTTCCACTCAAATATCTTGATTCCCTCTTTATAATTTCTGGGTTTTGGCAGAATAGAAGATTGAGAAAAGGTAGACATAAGCACTTTGGGTTTAAACACACTAGCTTTGGAATGCATAGCCATGATATGTGTATTAGAGGGTAGAATAGAGACATTAGGAATATTTAGTAGTTGAACAAATACATTCAAGGTGTTAGATGGAGATGGAGGCCTATTGACAGCAACTAACTGAGGTGTGAGTGTAGCACTAATTCATTTCCAAGGAAAGATTGAGAAGATTCACAGATATTTAAAGTTATTAAGGAATCATTGTACTCAGACTGAGATACAGGCTAAGAACCATTTAAATCCGAAGACAAGTTAGAGGCATAGAACTAGCTAAATCAAACTGTCCAGACATATTTTTATCACATGACTTAGAGGCTTGCAGGCACATCTCTAAATATGTATCAGATGGTAACAATATGGGAGAAGCTACAACATACCTCTATCATGTAACTCAAATAGAGGCAAACTAGATGACATCTCACTAGTAACAGGATGAGTAGTAGAGATAGGTAATTGACCATGTAGCATAATCGAGGTAGAGACTATAACAACACTACCAGACAAACCCTTATTATTTTTTAAAGAGGGAAAGATAACTTCATTAAACATAACATATATTTTTGACATAACTTTGTCATTCCTCCTATCTAGGCATATATATCCTTTCTTATTACCACTATAGCCAACAAATACAGAGACAGTGGCCCTAGGCTTTAGCTTTTAACTATTGTATACTCACACATATGTAAAACATTTAGATCCCAAAACTTTGAGTTGTAAGTAGTCAAATGGTTTAGAAGATAACACCTCATTAGGGGACATACTTGACAAAATTTTAATAGGTAGTGAGTTTAATAAGTAGGTTGCTGCCCTCATAACAAATGGCTAATAAATAAGAGTCATATGTGTAGCTAAAAGTAAATCCAATCCACATTTCATAATACTTCTATGCTTATAATTCACCACACCATTCTGCTAAAAGTTATAGTGACGTGTCAATATATGCACAATGCCTTCCTTCCGAAGCTCATTCATTAAAGGCTTAAACTCATGTCATCATTAACCTATATAACCTTCAACTTAACCTCAAATTATCTTTCTATCAGGATTTTGAATAAACTTAACATGGTGTAAGCTTGATCCTTGGAGTGAAGACAGAATACCCAAGTAAACCAAGAATGATTATCTACTATAAACAAGAAATAGCTATTAGTGGAGGTAACATGCATAGGAGTAATCCATAAACCCAAATACAACAATTGAAATATCTTGTCCACCCTCGTATGAGATGTAACAAAAGGTAATTTGTGTGAATTGGCTAGTTTATAGCTAGATCACACATTTCCTACTACACTACCATTACCAGAAAAAGGAATTACATGGTCAAAACTTGAGAGCACCTTTGACAGCAGCATAAGAAAGATGGCCCAATCTCCCATGTCAAGTATCCAAAGAAGTATGAAATCTAACAAGAGCACACTCACTAGAGACACCATAATGCACAAAAATGCCCACCTTATATAAGCCATGAGAATTAGATCCTCAAAGCTTCACCTTCTTGAAAATCATATCATCGACACAAAAACCAAATGAATCAAATTTAACAAAAATATCATTATTAGCACAATTTATTGACTAAAACTATATTAGTTATAACAGTATGTGTATGCAATATATTGTCTAATGAAAGAACATAAGAATTAGAGATAGACACACTACCATTACCAATACTAGAGCTGGAAATCTTCTCATCATTTCTAAGAAAAACTGCATCTAAACCAAGAAAATGAGAGGCTTGAGCTAGATGATCTACATTCGAGGTAATATAGTGACTAGCACCAGTATCCAAAATCTAAGTCCTATCAAACTCAGATTGAACTTCTTGAGATGACTAAGCCACCACTGCAAAAAGAGAGCATCATTTTCCCAACAACAAATCTTGCAAAAGAAAACAAGATTGAGTTATTTTCCTAAATTTTTCACACACTTGACACATTAGCTTCCCATTAATAGCTTTCTTGAATTATTGCTTACTAGATTGTGCATTAGACACATTCAATAACTATTTCTACTGATCTCGAATACTCAATTGCATAAACTGCTTGAGATTCCATTTAGGCTTTTAGTTTGAGAACTGCTTTGACCTCCTGACTAGCATCTTTAATTTCCTCTATAATTCTTGTTATAAAATGTTGCAACACTGACCTAATGCACTTGATCATACTCACTGTTATTCTACTTGTGAATCATTCTGTCAAAACCTTCTAGATAATTGTACACAATGTTGATAGAGGGTTTCACATCTTTCATTTTAATGTTTGTCAATTATACCAAAGTCCTAAGCCTTCAAAAATATATAACAACAATTATTTTTTCTACATTGTCTTACCCATGGTAGCCAAGTAACCAACAATGATATTGGCCTTCAAGAAATACTGAGAAACACTCATACCATATTTACACAATCCTCAAAGTTTTTTAAGAAATTCTATGACTCGTGATTGAACATCAGCCACCCATTACTCATGTGCAATCAAACCAATACTTAATTAACCAAGGATACATGATGAAATTTAACTATAAATCCATCCTTTGACAATGGAGTTCAATCTGTTCCAATTCAAGAATGTTGGATTTGGGTAAGTATAATTACTAAGATACTTTAGGGGACACACCAAAGAGCCATCTAATATTTATTCTAAATCATATGTAATCATATATGTCATAATCTGATCCTTCAAAATTATGTGATTATGATCATCGAATTTTATAAACAAATTCAAACTCATAGGTGGAGAAGAAGATAAACTTTGAGCAAGTATACCAATCATGCTTGACACAGGGAATACCAATCATGCTTGACACAAGGAAAGAGAAAACGAAAGTAGAATTTGGAGGTTCAAAACCTAACGACATAGATACCCCAAAATGAGAAGCAGATGATTGAGAATGCGATCCATTAACAACTTCTTTGTAGCGCACCATACTCAAAGAAATAGCTATGATACCATTCAAGAATTAAGAGGTTTAATGCAAAAAAATAAAAAATAAAAAATAAAGAAACAAAACGAAGAAAGAGGAATAATGAAGAAGAAGACGTAGAACTTGTATATTGCAAAAAAGCATAAAATGAAGTGAAATCAAATTATTCCATACATAAGACATGTCTTCCTTCATAGAGAAACTAACCTACCATATGTGCACACACCAAATGGTATTACAAACTCTTAAGAATATAAGGAATGTTAAGCTACCCTCTAGTGCATAAGATCAATAGTTCCAATAATTATCAAAAATCATTGAAACTCCTGAATGGAAACAAGCAATACAATCAGAGTTCAATGTTTTACTTGCTAATAGTACTTGGGAATTGATTGCTCTTCCTAGTGGGAAAACTTCAATAGGATGTAAATGGATACTTAAAGTTAAATTCAAGGTTGATAGGACCTTGGACAAGTATACAAAGCTAGGTTGGTAGCCAAATAGTTCCTTTAAATATAAGGTGTCGACTTTTTTTAGACTTTCTCTCCTATTGTGAAGCCTACAACCATAAGACAAATTGATATGAATAATGTCTTTTTGAATAGTAATCTTAATGAAGATGTTTATATGCAATAACCACCTAGTTTTAAGGAAAAGGTTGGGTTGGTTTGCAAGCTCAAGAAGGTCCTGTATTATCTCAAACAGACTCGTTGAGCTTGGTTTTTTGAACTAAACTCCTATCTAATATAGCTTGGCTTTATGTCATTAAAGACAGATACCTCTCTATTCATTCAATATACCATTGAAGTTTATATTGTTGCTCTCATTTATGTTGATGATATCATTATTACATGCAGCTCATCTAAGGCTGTTAGTAACCTCATTTCTCAGCTCAATGCTCAATTTGCACTTAAAAAGATCTAGACAATCTTAACTATTTCCTTGATATCGTGGTTGCAATTTATAATAATGTGCTATACATGAATCGCCAAAAATACATCAAGAAATTGTTATACAAATGTGGCATTCTCAACACCAAAGAGTATAATACTCCTATAATAACGTGCAAGAGTCTAAGAAAAACTGATGGCATGACTCTTGAAGATGCTACTCTTTATTATAGAAGCATTGTTGATGGGTTATAGTACTGCACATTGAAACATTCAGATGTCTCATTTGGGGTGAATAAGCTGTGTCAGTTTATGAAACAACCAAGTGATGCCCATTAAGTAGCTGCTAAGAGATTATTAAGATACTTTAAAGGGACTATTCATCACAGCCTTGCATTTTTTAGATCAGTTACGCCTCAACTCAATACATTTTTTTATTCTGATTGGGCTTCCTTAGTTGATAATAGAAAATTCATTGGTATCTATTGTGTTTAAATCTTACCTCTTGGCATATCTAAGTATCGTGCCGTGGCCACTTGCTTCTATTGAGTTTCAGCATGCTCGTACCAAAGACATTAAATTATATCAACATTTCCTTCATGATTTGGTTCTTCAAGAGCAGTAGCTACTCGAACATGCTCCTTCCCATGATCAGCTTGCTAATATTTTAACTAAACCTCTTCCTTCCACTCAATTTTATACTCTGAAAATCAAGCTTATGGTTCTTCCATAACCATTAGCTTAATTGGGGGCTATTAGAGTATATGAAATATGTTGGTTATATGCAGTACAAGTGTGCATGTGCAGTGAAACAAATTCCGTCAGTTAGTTATCCAAACAGCTTGTATAGGATTGGTTGCTTAGGATTATAAATAGCACGAGTCTTCATTTACAATGTATTAGATTCACATCTCTATTGTGTATTCTTCCCTGATTCAATAATATCAAGTAATATTCAGAAACTTGAGTTCTTCGTCTCCTTAATTTAGTTTATAGATTTAATTTTGTTAAAATACAAAGTGTTACTCACTCAGCTCTCTTATCGATGAATATGTTACTTAATTGATATTAATCCATGAAACTTTTGCATCCTTTTAATCACATGTGTCTTAAATTAATCCTTTCTTCGAGGCATGCATATAAATGTTTTCTAGCATTTTAATAATGATTATAATTAATTTTATATTTCGGTTGTCTTATGTGAATCCCAAGATTTGTTGTATAAGAACATGTTATTATATTGAGTTATGTTATATGTCCCAAACATTTAGTGTAATGGAATCAACAAACCAGCTGATCAGTCTATAAGCCATGCTGGTATTGCAGGTAATTTGCAAAATATGCGCAAAGCTGGTATTGCAGATAGTGTGCAACATATGCACCAAACTAGCTTAAGTTAGCAGTGTGCAACATATGCAACAACATAGCTGGCATTTTAAGCTAGTTGTTAGGTTGTTAGAAGTCTATAAACTAGCTTAACTTGTAAGGCTTCTATGCTTGTAAAATTGCAACTATAAATAGACAAAGGCATACAATGTAAATGTTAACTTTTCACATTAATAATAATTCGATTCTCTCTCTATTGTTCAATGCTTGTTCTCTCTCCTCATAAGTTTACTCTTCGATCTTGATATGATATTCCTGAATTACCTCATTAGTTTAAATGAAATTAATGCTATTGAAATATTACAACAAAATTTTAAAAAATAAAAAAATGAATGGATCGAGTAGTTCACCATGACGGTACATTTAGTGTTTTTCTATATATTAATCATGCGAAGAGATCTAATAAACTTTCCGTATATATTGCTTATTTTTGGATGACTGCTACCATGTTATTATTTAGTGTTAATACGTAACATAAGTTTTTAGTGTTACAAGTTACAATTAACTCATAAATATGAATTGTATCATAGGTTAAAGAGACATCACATCTTAATTTATACATCTAAATAAAACTATACAAATATGCTATTAAAGACATAATAAGTATCCAACATTACTTTAGAGATTGAATAAGATATATCTCAATTTTGTGTATGAAGTTTTGAGTTTAGATCATAGGATATTATGCAAGTTATAATGTTTGATTATACAAATATCTGAATAGATGTACGTGTGACATGAACTTTTGGGTTTAAATGTTAAACATATTTAATTTTAAATTTTGAGATATATTAAGAATAGTTATGCAGATTAAAATTTTCTCTTCTTGATTAACATTATTCGGAGAGACCATCGTAGACAATCTTTATACAGGATTGGATGCACTTGATTTTTTTCTATTTTATTGTCCAACAAAATCACAACATTGTTATCTTGATACCAAGAAATTAAATTCACTAAATGTATTTACAAGGTACAGATTACACTGAATATTAATACATGTATAAATATAGAAAAAAGGAATCTGCTTTTCCTAAAAGTGCTTTTAGGAAAAGTATATTAGTTGTATACAACTAATATACAGCTTATAAAGTTTATTAGTTGCATACAACTAATATACCATTTAATGATTTATTAACACTCTCCCTCAAGTTGGCGCGTAGATATCAATAATGCCCAACTTGCTTAGTGAGCCATATAATGACTTCTTGGAGACTCCTTTGGTAAACATATCTGCAAGTTGCTCTTCTGTGGGAACAAAAGGAAAACTAATAAGTTTGGCATCTAACTTCTCTTTTATAAAGTGACGATCAACCTCTACATGCTTAGTGCGATCATGTTGTACTGGATTTTGTGATATATCAATGGCTGCCCGATTGTCACAATACATCTGTATAGTATTTTTGAGTTCGAAACCCAAATCTAATAACAAAGTTCTTATCCACAGAAATTCACAAACCCAATGAGCCATACCTCTATACTCTGCCTCAACACTAAATCATGCCACCACTTTCTGCTTCTTACTTTTCCATGTAACCAAATTTCCTCCCACAAAGGTGAAATAACCCGATGTTGACTTTCTATCTATTATACTTCCTACCCAATCTGCATCTGTGAATCCACATACTTCAAGAGGATTTTTGTGTTTAGAGAACATTACTCCTCTTCCTAGAGCCTATTTCAAATACCTTAAAATTCTCAAAACAACATTCATATGGTTCTCACTTGGATTGTGCATGAACTGACTCACCACACTTACTGCATATGCAACATCTGGTCTAGT
Organism: Hippophae rhamnoides; assembly: GCA_033030585.1. Lineage (NCBI taxonomy): Eukaryota > Viridiplantae > Streptophyta > Magnoliopsida > Rosales > Elaeagnaceae > Hippophae > Hippophae rhamnoides. The sequence continues at coordinate 21,420,061 of CM065437.1, read as the reverse complement.
ATGAGCTAAGTAAATCAAACGTCCAACCAATCTCTGATAGTGGGCTCGATCAGTTGGTATCTGATCTGGATACTCTGCTAAACAATGGTTTCGATCAATATGAGTGTCAATAGGTTTGCAATCCAACATACATGTCTCTGTTAGCATATCAATAATGTACTTCCTTTGACACGGATATATTCCTTCTCTTCCCCTGGCTACCTCAATTCCTAAGAAGTACTTTAGTTCACCTAAGTCCTTCATTTCGAATTCAGAGGCTAGTTGTCTTTGTAATTTATCCATCTCAATAGTATCATCACCAGTTATTACCATATCATCAACATAAATGATTAGGGTTGTTACCTTCCCTCGTTGATGTTTGAGAAATAGAGTGTGGTCTGAATTACTCTGTCTGTAACCAACCTTTTGCATGAACTATGAAAACCTTCCAAACAAGGCTCGAAGGGATTGCTTGAGGCCATACAAAGACTTCCTCAATTTGTATACAAAATTACCAGGAGAATCAACTACATACCCAGGTGGAAGACTCATGTACACCTCCTCGGCTAATTCTCTATGAAGAAACGCATTCTTGACATCAAACTGCTGAAGTGGCCAGTTTAGGTTAGTAGCAAGTGAGAGCAGAACCTAAATCGTGTTCATTTTGGCAATAGGAACAAAAGTCTCATCGTAGTCTACACCATACGTTTGAGTAAACCTTTTTGCTACAAGACGAGCTTTATACCGATTTACGGATCCATCACCATTATGTTTTATAGTAAACACCCATCGACAACCAACTACCTTTTTTCCTTGTAGTGGTGACACAAGTTGCCAAGTATCGTCCTTCTTTAATGCATCCATCTCTTCATCCATTGCCTTCCTCCATATTGGATCTCCCAATGCATCCTGCACTTTGTTAGGTACTGATACACCAGATATTTGATTCACAAATGATTTGTATGACTTAGATAATCTTTTATTCGATATGAAATTGGCTACTGGGTATTTTGATTTTGCATGAATTTTTGGTTCATACCTTTTGGCTGGTTGACCTCGAGTAGACCTATTTGGTAACACATACTGTCCAACATTAGACTCGATGTTATTAGTATTAGTAGGTGTATATACCTCAAATGAGTGACCTTCAATACCAGGGACTTGTTGATCAAAGGTAGGAGTAATGCCTGAGGGTACAGTTCTGTCTTCAATGTCATTTGCTGTAAGTGAATTTGGTGCTTGAATACTTGAAGCATCTATTTTTGCAATGACTGGATTCAATGAATTAGAAGTCTCATCTGGTCTCATTGAAACATCAGTTGGTGACTCACCTAATGCCTCCCCTCATGATAATCTGATTCTTGAAATATGTATTCTCCACGATGGCGATGCTCGAGGTGAGGAAAAATAACTCATGTCCTCAAAAAAGGTAACATCCATAGTAACATAATACTTTCTGGTTGGTGGATGAAAGCACTTGTACCCTTTTTGATAACTTCCATAACCAAAAAACACACATTTAATTGCCCGGGCATCTAATTTAGACTGTTGATTTTTAGGAACATGCACAAAAACAACACAACTAAATACTTGAGTAGGAAGATTATGAAAGTATGATAAGGATACGTAAGATGGGAGAATCTGGAATGGGATTTTTCCGTTAAAGACACTAGACGAGAGACGATTGATGAGATGGGCGGAAGCCTGTACAGCATCACCCCAAAGATATTTTGGCATATAAGCACTACATAAGAGTGCACGAGCCATATCAAGTAAATGATGATTTTTTTCTTTCAGACACTCCATTTTGTTCTGGTGTTTGTGGACAAGTAGTTTAGTGAATAATCCCATGTGTTTTGAAATTTTTTTGAAAAACATGATTAACATATTCCCCCCCCCATTGTCAGAACGGAGGATCCGAATGATGCCATTATATTGTGTTTGAACAAAGGTATGAAAATTTTGAAAAACTAAAAAAACTTCATCTTTTGTTCTAAGAAGAGAAATCCACGATAACCTTGTACAGTCATCGATAAATGAAACAAAATATCTCATACCCGATATAGTGGGTTCTTTAGATGGTCCACAAACATTAGAATGAATTAATTCAAAAAGAGTAGTACTTTTATTAGAAATACTAGAAGAATAAGTAATGCGATGGCTCTTGGCCAAAACACAAGTCTCACAATGCAACACAGTCTCACTAACACCAATAAATAAAGTAGGCATGGTTTTTTTCATAAGACTAAAAGACGGATGCCCTAAGCGACGATGCCACGACCAAATTTCACTTAGCTTATCAAAACTAGAAGTCAATGCATGCCCGTGCTCCTGGTTTCTCCCCTCCATAGTTCTGATCCAAGCGAAACAATCTGCCCCTCAGATACCCTTGACCAATTATTTCCCTAGTAAAAAGATCCTGAAAAATCACATACATAGGATAAAAGGTTACAAAGCATTTAGACTCAATATTCAACCGTGGGATAGATATTAAGTGATGGGATAAGTCAGGTACATATAAAACATTATGGAGCTGTAAAGATGGAGTGATATGAACTGACCCTTGTCCTAAGACAGGAAAGGCCTCACCATTAGCATTTGTAACATAAGACACTGGTGGGGGAGATAACTCATTAAAATAAGATTTATCATAAGTCATATAATCAGATGAACCAGAATCAATAATCCAAGTATTAGACCCAAAAGAGTGAGAAACATTTAAGGTCATACCAATCTTACCACGACCAGCTATTGAAGTTGTAGGGATACCTCCACATTCCAAAGGATGATTCTGTCCATAGTAGTCTCGTTCTTGGACAATTTGCACTGCAATTGCTTTTGCTTTAGAACGAGGCACTTGTTGTCATTTTGGTTTCAAGTGTGGATATAGTTTCCAACAAGTCTCACAAAGATGCCCATGTTCATTGCAATAAGAGTAGGGAGAACGAGGGCGATTAGTAAAACCTAGTGGAGGGCCCTGCTGATGAAATGGAATTTAATTTTGCTGCTGGAGGAAAGGTGCCTTTGATTTAGCTTGAATGGCTAGGCTTGATACCTCAACATGTGCCTGATGAAGACTCTTTTGTTGAGATTCGTCTTTACGGATGTATGTAAAGGCGGTAGTCAAGCTCGGAGGATCTGACATTAGAAGCAATTAGCCTTTAGCACTATTATGTTTTATATCAAGGCCTCTTAAGAAAGCATGTACTCGTTCAAGCTCCTTCTCCTTCTGCTACCACAGAAGATCTTCTGGATTTTTAATTTTGTATGGGCGTTTCTAGTCAATTTCAGCCCATACATATTTCAGGTTGGTAAAAAAAAGAGATACTGGTTGCCCATTTTGCTGCATGCCAGCAGCTTTGCACATGAGTTCATGAACTTGAATAAAGTCAGACTCATTTGTATAAAGATCGCTTAAGGTATTCCATATACCCTTAACAGTTTCACATTCCTCCACCATTTGTAATATATCATCAGTGATTGCTCTAAATAGGATTGACATGATAAAGCCATCATCATCTTCCTACCGAGTATAGGCTTCTATATCATCTTGACTAGGAGCACTGATTGATCCAGATACATGTCCCATTTTATGCATCCCACGAAGATAAACAGACATAACTTTTTTCCATGTTCGAAAATTTATACCATTAAGTTTAGTACCCCCGAAAGAACCAATTTCTGAACTCTTAACAGAAACTTCAAAATTTGGAACTTCATGAATTCTGGAAACTTGATGTTGTCTTGAATCTTCCATTGAAATAATAATAAAAAGTATATTGTGCAGCGGAATAAAATTTTTGGATTTTTTTTTATTTTGGCAGGTTGGGCTGATAAATGGGTTGTTTGCATGTTTGGGCTGATGGGCTTGAATTAGGGCTGATAATTAGGAGCAGATGGGCTTGGAGCTAATGGGCTTGGAGCAGATGGGCTTGGAGCTGATGGGCTTGGAGCAGATAGGCTAGGAGCTGATGGGCTAGGGTTGGGCTAATAATTAGGGCTGATTTTGGTTGATAATTAGGGTTTTAAAAATCTGAAAATTTAAGAAACATAAGAAACAATTTTAAGAAACTACACACCAGGTTTCGGCTGATACCAGCAACTGAATGGCGAGCTGGTCGGCGATGGCGCAGGGGTGTGCAGGTGGTAGGAAGCTAGACGCTGCGTAGGGTTGAACAGCGCGCAAGGGCGCGAGCTGAACGGTGCACAGGGGCACGAGCTGAATGGCACGCAGTAGCCGAAACGAGGGCGCGTAGTGAACGTGAATGCGGCGCGAGCCGAACGGCGCGCGTGCGGCGTGAGCCGACGGCGCTGGCCGAAAAGGCTTGCAGGTTGAAGCAGTCTGTGGCCGCACGTGGATGACACGGCCGAACAATGTGACCGAACGGCGCAGGTGGACGATGGATCTGCAACTACAGCGCGAGCTAAAGAGTGCGAGAAGACGGCGGGGCTTCTATTCAGAAACAGGTAAATTTTTTTTCTTTCCTGCTCTGATACCAAATTAAATTCACTAAATGTATTTACAAGATACAGATTACACTTAAAAAGATTAATACATATATAAATATAGAAAAAGAAAATCTGCTTTTTCTAAAAGTACTTTTACGAAAAATATATTAGTTATATACAATTAACATACATCTTATAAAGTATATTAGTTTCATACGACTAATATACCATTTAATGATTTATTAACACAATCTATATAGAAAAGGTTTCAGTTTGTATACATGGACTTTTTAGCTTTATCTACCGATTATTAATTGGTTTATTAACGTAAGGATTAGTAATATTATTCATATTAAATATGAATTTATGCAATATATTATAATAAATTTAATTGTAGTCTCATCATCTTAGATTATCTTTAGTGTGTAGTAAATATGTGTTTGATATTAATGCTCATTATGGAGTCATGATTATTTCGAGAGCATCAATAAAATGTTTACCATATTATGATGATTTTTTTTTTGGTTTTTTTGTTTTGATTTTAAATAATTATGTTACACACGTATCTTAATTGGATATCAAATCTTAAATCTTTTACATATCCAAATTAACTTTACTAAGATAATTCATAAGATCTTTTAACATATTATAATTTTGTTGGTAAAAGTAACTTTAGATATACCTATATAAGATTTATTAAAATAATTTAAGAGCACCTCCACATCTTAAATTAAGTTTTTGATGGCATATATATTAAATAAAATTATTATTAATCATTTAAATAATTATTTGAACCAACATAGAAGTAATTAATAGTAGAATTAATCGGACTAAGGTAATGAATTGGGTATAAACTAAAACTGTATGTAGTAAAATTAGTATGCCTACATGTATGCAATTGTTTTCTTTATTTATACCTATGTTCATCTGTCTTATTGTAAAGCACAAATAAATTTAATTGATTATGCAACCTCAAACGAGGTGAATGTTTGAATTTACTATATATGAATTTAATATTGATTAAATCAAATTAAAGTTTCTGCTACATAGCATTATACCTTAGCTCACATAAGAATTATTGATGCAATAAATATAAAGTTTCTTAAGTATCTTGATTTCAATGTGATTGCATTTCCTTAAAATATTGAACTTGATAAAACAATTGAAATTATTTCAACAACTTTCTCCTTGAAGCAAGATGAAGAGGTGCTATTCCATCAAGAAAATTCAATAAAACAACCATATAAGTACAAACACTTAACAAAGAGCATATAGATCTTGAAACTACCACCACTTAAAAGATCCACAAGATACAAATGAGATTATACAATTAAGAAGATCTTTAAGGACAAGAAAGCATGCAACTTTTTTTAAAAAAATAATGTTGTATACTTTCAAGTGTCTAATATTGATGTTGGATGAAAGAAAAATTCAACTTCGTATTTCAAATACCACGAGTAGTGAAAATTTCATACCTTGGTGTAATGCCATGGAGCAAAAGATGAAATATATGGTTAAAGTTTAAAATCTCGTTAAACCATCAAATGGTCACCCTATTATTAGGTGTCATGGGTCTTCAAGACCAATGAAAATGCATTTGGTTGTGTGTTGATCAAGGCATAAGGAGCATGATGACTTGATCGATGTATGACAAGACATGTAGCACAAAGTTTTGCTCAAAAAGAAGGCATTGATTACCTCGAAGCATGCTTTCCAACTCCTAAGAATGATTCATTTATGATAGTATAACTTTAGTAGCTTATTCTGATTTGGAGTTACATTGAATGAATGGAAATGATATATTTAAATGGGGTGCATGATATCATAGATTCTATAATTACTTTAAAATTAAAAAGAAGTAATTAGTCCTTAAATTTGTAGGTAGTGCATTTTAAGTCCCATAATTTATCATAAAATATAAACTTAGTCCTATTTTTAAATTTTGTTAAAAAAATAGTGAAGAGCATGTGATCCTCTTCTTAAAGGTTATTTGTGAGATAAAAAAAATCTTGCTCTTTCAATGTTTTCCACAAGTTTTTCTCTTATTTTAGTATAATTTGACTCTAAGAATTGAAATGGATTATGTTGATTTTTATGAAAATTTCATTGTAAATTTTATATTTTCATTTTTTGAAAATATAGTATGTTATGAATATATTATTGAAATTACAACAATAATACAATTGTATGGTCAAAAATATTGTAAGAAATTGTAGATAAAGATAAAATATATATGTATAAATGATCTAGAAAGAGAATATAATGAAACTTTAAAAATAGAGCGTGGGAGCCATGTGCAACCTTAGTCTTTATGTTATTCTAAGTCGCGAACTACTAGTATTGCTTTATTTAATTTGTTACTTAGTTAGGGATATTAAAAATTAATGTTATTTTATATTTTAATTATCAATGGGCTAACACGACTAATTTGAGTGCATTTTTAAGTATAATTTCATGACTAATCCATCGCTTTTTCCTCTTTAAAAGGAAATATTAAGGATGTGGTATACAACAAGGGTGAGGGTCACGATGGTTCCTATAGCTTTTATAAAAATAACTTTTTAATCATATTACTTTCAACTTAAGTATTGTAGAGTCATAATTTTAAAAAAATGTGCATTTGAGTCCTAAAAACCTAAACACACAAGTCTTATATGCACCTTTTTTAAAACTAAAGTGTACCCTTTTAAGAATAAAATGCATAATTTTTCAAAATTATGGAACTAAAATTAAGAATTTCATATGTAGGAACAATTGCACCAAGTTAGATTATTCTTTCGACCCAAATAAACAATCAAGACTTAAATAAAAGATGAAAATGTCAACTCATGAAATCTTTTCAAAAGCTCTATTATAATTTAATCAAACAAGCCTCTTAAACATGAATTAAATAAATAATACAACAAAAATATAAAATAAAATACTCAATTCAACACAATAAAAATAACATGTTGTAAGAAAGAACAAAATGAGGTAAATATACTAATAAAGTATGCTTCATAGGCTCTTGTCCAAGTTAACAGCATGTATAAACAATCACGAAAAAGAAGTATAATAAAGTAGATATAAAATCTAATAACTAGAAAGCAGATTATAAATATAATAAGCTTTTCACAATTTGAACTCTAATTGTACTAGTTCATCACTAAAACATGTACAATACCATATATAACGAGGTAAATCCACATATAACCTATGTATATGTGTTAACATCCTCATATTGCTTGTGGTAACATCCTTGGTAGCAAATAAATCCATTAAATAATAAAATATTATAACCTTGATAGAAATAAAATCATTAATATCTACATTAGTCAAAACTTCGATTTGAAATACCTATTACTACTATCGCTTTTAGTATTTCTCTCTTGGGTTAAATGCGGGAATGTTATCCTTTAAATTAAGAAATTAAATAATTCAACCGTTACTAGTTAAATTATATTTAATATAATATTTATGGAGTTATTTACAAATAATAATCAATTATATTAAATACTTATTAGTAATTTAAAAAGATGATAAAGTATTTATAAGAGAGAAGATAGTCTAATTAAATTTAAATTCATATGACATATTCTTAATAAAGGAAATCTAAAAATATAATTAAATTTATAAGAGAGAAGATAGTCTAATTAAATTTACTAACTTAGAAGATAATTAAGTATTTAAAAGACAGATAAGATCTAATTAAATTTAAATTCAGATGAGATATCTTTGATCAAAAATCGTTCACACGTACATAAATTAGAGGAAGAGAAAAAAACATGAGGTAATTAATTCAACTTTTAATCCTTATTTAAGATTCAATTTTATTAGGTAAGTCTCCTGAGATGATATAACACGAACAAGTTTTAAAAAGTTGTAATTATTAAAATAATATATTTTATATTTAATTTATATATTTTTATATTAAATATTATTTAAATTTAATTATAATTATTTAATTTTTTTAATTAAATTTTATTTAATATTAATAAAATATTATTTTATTATTATAAATTTGAAATTGTTATTTTATATAAAAATAGAATCCTAACTAAAGAGATAACACGTACTTTGAGTAGCTTGTAACCAAGCGCATTGTCTTTTGACATAACAATGAATTTTTTTATATAAATATAAAATCATAAACAAATATTAGGTTTTATTAAAATCATAAATAAATAATAGGTTTTATTTTTTAGATATATTGAAATATTAAAATAAAAATTAAAACTAATTAACTGTAAGATATTAAATAAATTTAAGAGAAAATATTTTAAAATATTTAGTGTTCAATCTTTATTATCCATCACATTAATAATTAGTCATGATAATTTATACAAAGATATAATTCTACAAAATATAAAAACATGATATTAGTTACTGTCGTTTGTATAAAAAACTTAAATATTTTATAGAAGTATTTTTTTGTGACTTATGATTTTTTGAAAAATTATATCAAAAAATCTTACATAAATAAAATTTTATAAATTTGATGTTTAAATAAATACATAAAACTCTTTATAATATTTAATTTAATTTTTATAAAATCAAATATAATAAAATAAAAATTTAAAATCATAAATAATATATTATTTATAAACATGAATAAACTAAAAGACACTGAAAAAAAATTCTTAAAAGAAGAGACTTTCTCTTCAAAGAAGCTTAAAATAAAAAAAAATAGGAAAAGAAAAATATCTCACTAACTTTCCTCTCAAATTGGCTGCCTCTATGTGTTAATGTCTTATTATGTAAATATACAATGTCATGTCAGAACAATTAACTTGAATTGATGTACAGCATATTACAATCTAACATCTAGTCAACTCTAGTTGATTTGTGGATCAGCTTCCAGATCGTTCCAGAATTATTTCTATGGGGTTTTACATTAATTATTTCTTTTTTGTTCTTTTAAGAGTTTTTTTTATTTTCATGTTGAATAACGTACCTTACTTGAATTACAGATTTACAATCAATTATGTTATGCATATATTTATATATTCTAAAATGTGATATAAATGATATTTTAAAATCTATTTAACAAATTATCCTCTCATAATTACCATGATCTATTGAGAACAGATGGATATGATATTATTTCTTATCTTTTTCTCGAAGATATGTTAATTAAATATTTATTTTTTTCATCATAGAAAAAGATACCCATGATTTTCATATTATTTAATTATGATTTTTCTTATCCAAGTAAAATAATTGATACTTAATGTTACTAAAGAGTTATAATTTATTAACATGTTAACAAAATGGTATTAATATTTATAATTTTAAACAATAACTACATTCAATTAAAAAAATTTGCTTATAGCTTGGTGGAATAATGTGTAAAATGTACCTTAGATTTAGTATATTTTTAATTATACTTTTGAGATTTGTAAAAATATATAGAATTTCTTTAGATTTTATAGTTAATATCATTGGTATTCTTAAAATTAATTGTGTTAACTTTTCCATCCATTTCTATTTCTATAAGTTGGCATTGATACCAATTTTTTTGGGTTTCTGATCGCGAGAGACTGATATAACGGAATTTTCAATTAATCTGATCTTAATATACTAATTAAGTTATTAAAAACTTAATAAATCATATGTGTTGAATGTATATTTTTTTTCTATTCGTAATAAACAAACAGGTTTTTCTTGTGTATATATAGTATATTTGTAATCTTCAAAGAAGTAATATCCAAACATTAAGTTGTTAAATTTTTTTTCTTCTATTTTTACATATTTTTTACTAAAATAGTCTTTTAATGTCTTTGAAACAGGATGGTCTATGATACTTGTGATAGTTTTAATATAATCTGTATAGATATCTAATAAGAAGTTAAACCGTTTAAAATTTTCAAGACAAATTTCATAATCCTCATCTTTAAAATAATCATTTAAGATTAAGAGATGACCTTTATCAAAAATTTTAAATAGAATTAAATTTTTATCTTTCATTTTAATGTTGGAACTAGTTGTTTATTCATGTAAATAATTTTTTATTTTTCTTTCTATTTCCATCTTTCTGTTTATCAATATTATAATTGGTAAGTTAATATATCTAAACATTCAAAATTCTTAACTTGCTTAAATTTATAATTATTATACTTAAATTTAATGGGTCTACCACGATCTTTCCTTCTATTTGTCTCATTTTCTTACACATGTTATGCCTCATCTTTGCTCAAACCTCTACGCTCTCCTAGCAATGGCAAGCCTTTTGCATCTGTACATAGATGATGTCCAATTTTGACTTACTAAGAAAGAGTAACTAAACTCCGTTTTATTTATAAGATAATAATTATTGCAAACTTAAGGTCAATTAAGAACTTTGAAGGGATTTTTAGTCACTCATAAATACTAGGTATATCATTACTGGTTTTAGATTTCTAGTATAGAGGGGATTTCTATGCTAGAGTTTATGTGTTTTTCATAATAGAGTGCTCTAGTTTTCTTTATATCTTGAAATGAAAATAAGGGTTCCTTTTATAGCATAAGAAATCTCAATTTATAAGAATAATATTACTATTTTATCCTTACTTTAATAATTCGTCTACTTTTTTGCTTTTCATAATAGACATTGTTTTTTTCCCTTGGCACATGTTGCCAACTAAGATGTGGGTATACATTTTTATTTTATTTGTCATCGTCTACCGACGTTTCTTCTTTTTATCCTTCTTTATTTTGTTGCGTGTTTTTCAACACACAGAACTCGTGCAAGTATACACGGTCGCAAGTAATAACATTTATAAGTAAAGATCGATCCCACGGAGATTTGTTACTATAGTTTGTTGAGTACTAAAATTATTTCTCTCTGATTTTATCCAAAATAATCGTTTATATGGAAAAAAGGTAAAAAGAAAATAAAAGAACTCTAGGATTGCAATTCTTCACCAAACTAATCCACTCCAATCATATTGTTTTCTTTGGATTTATATTTTTTAGTACATTTTATTTGTCAACCGAAAACTTCTTTTTTATTCATACATCTCTTCCGAAATTCGTACAAACACACCTCGTTAAATTAATTCACTATATCTCATGAAATTAAATTCACCAAGATTCATTACGTTCTAAGTTTTCAAAGGCCACACATACAATTAGGGTATATTCCTATCCTTCATCATACATGTCATTTTATCTACGAGCAATATACACAAATGCCTTTCTCAAGTTTATTTTTATGCCACAAATCGTTTTGATAAAATTCGTAAATAATCAAAAAAAAGCATTAGCGCAAGATAAAACGAACAAATCAAACGTCTTATAAATCTATCAAAAATAATTAAAATCAAAGCTTCATAAATTTGAATCAAATGCAACCCTAGAAAAATTAATTTACTTCATAAAATTAAAATTAAAATTACAATAGACTCAGAAAAATAAGATGAAGAATAAGGAAAATTAAAACATCAAGAAACGAAAATATTTGGTACATGTAGAACACAACAAAGCCAAAAATGGCTTCGTGTTCTCCCGTCCAAAACCGAACACCACAAAATTTCTAAACTCCACAAAAACTTTTCTCCAACCAAAAAACTTTTTTACAACTAAAAACTATCTCCTATTTATAGCTAAAAAATACATCTAAAATATTACATTTTTATTTTATTTTTTTATCGAAAACGCGTAATTAATTTTTATCGAAAAAATAAAATCACGCGTATCGATTTTTGTATCGAAAAATATAAATTAAATTCACGCGTAGACAGGGCGCTGATTCTGCGTTTTTTTTAATTCAAAGTGCATGCCACGTGTCGCTTTCTGATTCGCGCAAACAATTAGTGGGACACGTGGCAGCATATCATTCGTTGAAACGTATGGGTGCACGCAGACTTTGTCGCACGGGATTGGGGCGCGCGTAACGGACGCAACGGCTGGAAACGAGAGCTGATCCAGCGCGGTCGCGCGTATTGTAAATCGCCACGTGTCGGACTTTGATTAGCTTAAATATTCTTGGGACACGTGGCGACATTAGCATTCCGTAAAAATTGAAGATGCACGCCGAGCTTGTATGACCGCGTCACACAGGGATTTGTTAGTGGCCGGCTCGGTGCGCGGCGGCTTGGATGGACGCGCTTCAATCTGGACCGTCGACCGATCCCGCGGTCCGAGATCGCCTCGAGGAATACGCGTAATGACGTGGCCACGGCCGACACGGCCTGCGCGACACGTGGGTCCCACCGACACGCCGGCTTCGCAAAACGAATATCTCTCATCCCCGATCTCCTTGGTCGGGTTTGATGGACACGCGCGACCGGCCGTTGATCCCGTGATGTCGGCCCGGTCCGGTTGGCGAGTGTGATGATGCGCGTGGCATTTCATCTCCTCGAGAATATTCAAAATTTTATAAATTATACTTTTACCCACAAATTTAATCCAAATTACATTTTTGTACTTTCTTAAATTACACTTTTAGCTCCTTTTCTAATTTTAAATTAAATTTTTAAACTTTTAATAATTATAATTAAGCCCAAATTTAATTTAAATTATATTTTCAATTCTTATAAATTGTAATTAAGCATTATATTATTTGAAATTATATTTGTGGACAAAAATATGAAATTAAGTACATTTTCGATACAAATTATACAATTTTATTATATATGTATTTTTTGCACATAAACGGAAAACATTAATTTATTTAACAAAAATTAAATGATTATTAAACGAACATAGCAATTATCATTACTAAGAATTGGTAAAAATAGCGTATAAAATACGCTTATCAACACCCCCAAACTTAATTTTTTGCTAGTCCTCAAGCAAAAGGAAAAAAATAAAACAAAAATAACTGCATTTAAAAATAGTGAATTTGAAAATATTTCTTTTTAAACATTCCATATAACATAACTCAAAGAAATAAAAAAATTTTATCTAAGCATCAAAATTAATTTAAAGCATATAACCTTTTACAATGAACTTTTAAGTGTGTGTGTGTGAAGTCTTTTCAAATTTTATCACATGCAATCCTGATCAGGATCGGTTTATACAAATATAAAATCAAACAAATTATCATGACATCACAAATCTCATAGTCTATTTTTCATTTCTCTCTCCATTTAATGTGAGACAAACACAAAACACCAAATCAATAGGACTTTATAAAGCTTGTAATGTATGGCTTAGGTAAAGGAAGGAATGAAGGACAATATTTAGCTTAAAACTTTTCCCGAGCATAACATTTCAGGATTGAACAAGATAATTCTATCATCACAATAATTTCAACCCAATTTGGGATTTATCATCACATACACCATATTTGTTTTTTTTTCTTTTCTGATTTCTTTTCTGATTTTTCTTTTTTTTTCAGATTCTTTTTTTTTCTTTTCTCCTTTTTTTTTTCTTTTTTTTTAAGCAACCATTTTTTTCGATATCTCCTACAACATTTACTAACCATTGTACCATGTTAGTGGAATAAAAACAAAAGGAATATCTACACACATATATATACCTTTTAGATAGGCTTTTGAAATGAGAAATATATATATATAAACTTTTAAGCTCAAATGGGGTATACTATAGATAATGGATGTAAAGGTAGATAGAACGGCTCAAACGATCCAAAGATGGCCTAAATCATTTTCTTAGTTAAATGTTATCTATAATTTTGCCTCGAGAGAAAATCAAACAAATTCTAAGAACTGTAACACCACTAAAATCAATCGAATTTCATACTCACATAAACATTCTCTAAATTAGCATAGCAAATCAAAAATCAAGACTAGTGCTCATGAATATCTATTCTTGTAAAAATGAAATATACGTAAAAATTAATCATCACTTAGACAACATTCATATTTTTCAAAGAGATATGCATCATTTAAATCGAAAAAACAAAACTAAATCACTATTCATAGCAACATATCTTCAATCAACCAAACAAAAAAAAAATTTCACAAGCAATCACATCCAGAAAGTATTTTAATTCGGTTCAATATATCCACCACCCCCAATAACTTAATATACACATTGTCCTCAATGTGTGAAAGTTAAAGAACATTTCGGATGGGTTTAGGAAACTTCCTGGTTTGTTTGATTGGTTAAGCCAAAATAGCTTTATTACCTCCATTTGCACCTACGAAAAAAAATGAAATAAAATAACAACATAACAAAATACAAAAACTAATAAATGCGAAAAAATAAAAAATAAAAAATAAAACACATGGGTTGCCTCCCAAGAAGCGCTTGATTTATAGTCTTCAGCTTGACTTCTCAATTTGTTTTTCTTTTTTGTAAGTTAAGATTTGTGTGTCAAAGAAAATCTCAACTTACGAGAAAATTGAAAAATAAATGAAGCAAGCATCAATAATAAATAATTTTTTTCTATTTTTTTCTTTTTCTTTTGTGTGTTAAGATTTAATGGTGTCAAACAAAATCTCAACGCACTAGAAAATTGCAAAATAAACTAAACAAAAAACAATAATAAAAAAAAAAAATAAAAAAATAAAAATATATTTATTTTTCTTTATGTGAGCTAAAATTTTGTGTGTCAAACAAAATCTCAACGACGAGAAAATTGAAAAATAAATTAAACAAGCAACAATAAAAAAACAAAATTTTTTTTTTTTTTTGAACTAAAACCAGTTGATTGGTATTAATATCAACAATGAAAATAGTAAAACAAATCCCGTGTGGCATTAAAACTTGTTGCGTGTTTTTCAACACCTGAGTAACTTCGTGCAAGTATACACGGCCGCAAGTAATAACATTTATAAGTAAAGATCGATCCCACGGAGATTTGTTACTATGGTTGTTGAGTACTAAAAATTATTTCTCTCTCGATTTTATCCAAAATTATCGTTTATATGGAAAAAAGGAAAAAAGAAAATAAAAGAACTCTAGGATTGCAATTCTTCACCAAACTAATCCACTCCAATCATATTATTTTCTTTGGATTTATATTTTTTAGTACATTTTATTTGTCAACCGAAAACTTCTTTTTATTCATACATCTCTTAGAGCTCCGCATACAACACACCTCGTTAAATTAATTCACTATATCTCATGAAATTAAATTCACCAAGATTCATTACGTTCTAAGTTTTCAAAGGCCACACATACAATTGGGTATATTCTATCCTTCATCATACATGTCATTTTATCTAAAGCAATATACACAAAAATGCCTTTCTCAAGTTTATTTTTATGCCACAAATCGTTTTGATAAAATTCGTAAATAATCAAAAGCATTAAGCAGTAAGATAAAACGAACAAATCAAACGTCTTATAAATCTATTAAAAATAATTAAAATCAAAGCTTCATAAATTTGAATCAAATGCAACCCTAGAAAAATTAAATTACTTCATAAAATTAAAATTAAAATTACAACAGATCTAAAAATAAGATGAAGAATAAGGAAAATTAAAACATCGAAGAACGAAAATATTTGTACACGTAGAACACAACAAAAGCCAAAAAATGGCTTACTGCGTGTTCTACCGTCCCAAAACCGAACACCACAAAATTTCTAAACTACACAAAAACTTTTCTCCAACCAAAAAAACTTTTTTACAACTAAAAACTATCTCCTATTTATAGCTAAAAATACATCTAAAATATTACATTTTTATTTTATTTTTTTATCGAAAGCAACGTAATTAATTTTTATCGAAAAAATAAAATCACGCGTATCGATTTTTGTATCGAAAAAATATAAATTAAATTCACGCGTGAACGAGGCCGATTCTCGCGTTTTTAATTCAAAGTGCGTACCACGTGTCGCTTCGATTCGCGCAAACAATTAGTGGGACACGTGGCAGATATCATTCGTTGAAACGTACGGTGCACGCAGACTTTGTCGCACGGGACTGGGGCGCGCGTAACGGACGCGACGGCAGGAAGCGAGAGCTGGTCCAGCGCGGTCGCGCGTATTGTAAATCGCCACGTGTCGGACTTTGATTAGCTTAAATATTCTTGGGACACGTGGCAGATTATGATTCCGTAAAAATTGAAGATGCACGCCGCTTGTATGGACCGCGTCACACAGGATTTGTTACATTAGCGGCTCGGTGCGCGCGACTTGGATGGACGCGCTCAATCTGGGACCGTCGATCCGATCCGGCCGGTCCGTACTCGAGGAATCAGCCAGGCGACGCTGGGGCCCACTCGACGCCGCCGCGCGACACGCGTGGTCCCACCGACACGCCACTTCGCGCAAAACGAATATCTCTGTCCCCAATCTCCTGGTCGGGTTTGATGGACACGCGAATACGAGCCGTTGATCCGTGATCGGACGGTCCCACGTTTAGCGAGTGTGATGATGCGCGTGGTCTTCATCTCCTGCGCTAATATTCAAAATTTTATAAATTATACTTTTACCCACAAATTTAATCCAAATTACATTTTTGTACTTTCTTAAATTACACTTTAGCCCTTTTCTAATTTTAAATTAAATTTTTAAACTTTTAATAATTATAATTAAGCCCAAATTTAATTTAAATTATATTTTCAATTCTTATAAATTGTAATTAAGCATTATATTATTTGAAATTATATTTGTGGACAAAAATATGAAATTAAGTACATTTTCGATACAAATTATACAATTTTATTATAAATGTATTTTTTGCACATAAATGGAAAACATTAATTTATTTAACAAAAATTAAATGATTATTAAACGAACATAGCAATTATCATTACTAAAATTGGTAAAAATAACTGTATAAAATACAGTTATCAATGTGGGTATACATTTTTATTTTATTTGTCATCGTCTACCGACGTTTCTTCTTTTTATCCTTCTTTATCATTTTCTATCGACAGTTATTTTGATAACGTTGATGTCTGTGATCTTTGGTAGCTTTCTAGTATAGAAACATAATATTTTCCTTATTTCTTGACCAATTTTTAGGTTGTTATTGTTAAAATTAGCTTCATATTTGGTAATTTTTTCATCATTTTCCTCTAAAAGAGCCATGCTACTATGAGAAATAATTATGATTTTACAAGTTGAATAATTTACTTTGATCTCAGTAAAATTATCAATCTTCTTGGTTCATAGTAAATTTGGCTTAACATTTGACCCCTTAGTACACAGGGTTCTTTTGTGTTTAATTCTTATTCAAGAAGCGCCCTTGGTTAGGGAACTTCTCTGTTTGTATTGAAAATTCCTATCTTGATTAAATGGTTAGGATTGATACATCCTACCTCATTCCAGTTCATTAGTGAACTGAAAAATATGAAATAAACAAGCTTGTCATTTGCTTTGATATTTTTTTCTAAAGTTCTTAATTGCTATTTTAAAGTTTTCTATTAAATAATTTAATTCAATTAAATTAATTCCTCAATATATGTTTTCTATCAATCCTACATGGAAAGCTTTGTAAACAAATATTAGATCAGCTCCTTCCAAGATATTGAATTTACTTATTGTAGGAAATTACTTGTCTGTAGTGTAAAACTTCATATCTTTATCCTGAGTATATTTTCTGGGCAAGTTGTAGGGACTCTACCATTATGGTTTGCTAAGGTTTTTATATTGATCCTTCTCATCTTTAATATTTGATCAATTTTTGGGGAAAATCTCCCTAAATAGCACTGGATACTTTATTATCTTTGATGTATTTGGGAGAGATGTTTCTCTAAATAAAACTTGAGGTCTTATTATTTCTAGAAACACATATTTACTTGCTACACACATACTAGCTTATATATTTATATATGCATGTACATGATATTTGGCATAACCTTTGAATTTTAGTCCTACCTTGATGTAGGTACTATTTAGATTTATAATACTATACAAATCATTCATCCTCTGATAAGGTATATACATTTTTTTTCTAAAATATCTTTTCCTGTAGGTTTGCATATTAAACCTTCTTTTAAATTTTTGAAAATCTTGTTTTCTGAATTTATATTTTTTAAATATCTTGTATTTTTTATAATTTTTATATTTATGTTTGTAAGATTTTATGTTACATCTATATTTTTCTGGTATTCTAAAATTTCTTGTATCACAACATATTTTATCATTTCCTTTTATTTGTTTATATTCCTTTCATTCTTGACATTTAATAATTATCAATTTTCTAAGACTTCTTATTTTTCCTCCTAGGGTGTCTCCTATAGTTTTTTTATTTCTCTAATTCTAACTTTATGTTAAGGTCTTATGCAATATGTCAAGTAGTTTTTAGAAAAATATTTTATTATAAGTTGTTTATCTATAGGGTGGTAATTTATAATAATACATTTCATATTCACAAATAAAAGAATTTGTGTAACATATGTTACAAATTTTCATATTTGTTAGATGTCATTTGGTTTCATTTATTTCATTTTCACGATTCAATAATAGTTTTTCCTTTATCTTCCCCAATAAATTCATTGTATATTTCATTTATTACTATATCTAAGTATTATTTTATTGTGGAAGCATTCCCTTACATTAATAAATGTTGTTAGTCTGTTAAATTTGAAAACCAAACTTTAACATTTTCTGTCATTTTATGAGCTACTAATACCCTACAGATTAAAGGGTTTTGTTAGTATAGTTTGAGAGATTTGTATAAGTACACTCATACTATTATCACATTCATCTAAGGCTTTTTTTCCTATCTTTTATACAATCTAGATCTAATAGATCATATTTATAATTATCATAGAGTTTGAATTCTGGTAGGATACTACTTCTAGTTCCTCAATGTACCCCTTCTTCCATTTTGGTTGGTTGTCTTCTTCAATCTATGGTGTCCAGCTCTCTTGACATTTTCCTATTTATCTCTTCTCTAATTGGATTAGATGTTCCTTCTTGGTAGAAAACTGGTACTGAAATTGGTTTCATATGACCTTTTTGGGTTATGATTTCTAGTTCAGAATCAGTGTCATTAATTATTATCATATCATCTTTTTCTTTGTTTGTGCAAAAAAAATCATCTTGATGTTCTTCTAACTCTTCATTAGTTAGTATTAATAAATAACTAATTTTTCTATATCTCTACTTTCGGGATTCATGAATTTTTTTCTAATTTTTTCTTATATTTCATTATATTGAAATTATATTTGTTTCATTATATTTTTCTTAATTTTTTATTTTCTCATTTTAAGAAATAAGAATATTTGATCTCCTAGGTGGTTCTATTTCTAATCCTTCTAAGGGATCATATTTATTACCTACAATATTATTGTTTCTATGTATGTTATATATATCTTTTCTTAGTTATGTAAATCTCATGTGTAAATCTTGTTGAAGTTTATTATAATCATATTCTTTTATTTCTTTAAATAATTCTTTTTGTGTTTCTATTATACCTTGTAGGTATTTTGTGTTTACTTCCTAGACTAAATATATTTACTCTGTTGAAAGCTTTAAAGTTTCAAGTAATATTGCTTTATTTTTTGCTACGTCTATTAGGCTTTCATATACTTCTAATTGTATATTTTTTTAATTTATCTTTAAACATTATTATTTTTCTAATATGACATCATAAACTAATGCCTTTATTACTTGGACTTCATTCTTTAGCTTTTTAACTTCTTCTTGGTTATAAGTTTCTTCCTCATGGTCTATAAAAGTTTCTTTCTATTATCAAAGGTTTTTCCTTGATATCTAAGTGTCATTCCTTTAGTATTTCAAATTCTATTAGTATTTCTAGTTTTATTATTTATCTCAGTTCCTGAAAAGTTTTGTCTATTTCTATAAACTTATTTTGTCCATACATTAAACTATTATGGTTGTTTGTTACAGAAAATCCTACTAGGTAGTGTATTGAAAATTGAAAATTTTCTTCTTTCATTAAAAATCATCTTTCAAATTCATAAGCTAGACTTAATACTTGGTTTAAGTTTTTATCATGGATATTAATAGAAAACTAGGGTATATTGTAAATTTTATCTTTTGGTATCTTAAGTTACTATGGATCATTCCTAATAAAACATTTTTCTTATTTATTATTCTGTTATCTAATAATGCTATACTTATTGGTGTATCTATTCATTCTTTAAAATGAGCTTGTATTAATATTTAAATTCCTCCTAAATGAATGTATCAATGTTTTTCTTTATTATTTTGGAGAATTTTGAATAGTTTATTCAATATAGTGTCTTTATCAATTAATAGTATATTATACCTTCATTTTGCATTTATGATATTAATGCTAATTTTTTAATTACTTATTCCATAATAAATTATATTTTTTCTTGAAAATAATTTTCTTAAAGATGAAAATGACATATCTTTAAATCTATCCCTTTCTTTAAGATTGAATTTTACTTTTTTGAATTTCTTCAAAAAAAAAACTTACTTATTATCATTTCCTGTGTAAAGCATCTTAAGATGTCTTCTATTTCTAATTTTACTATTTCGTATTTTATCATTTTTTGATTTTTTATTATTTCTTCTTCCTCGTATGAATAGAATTTATGTCCACAAAATGCTCTACATCTTTCAATGTGATTCACATTAAAACCATAGAGCATAATTCTAAATTAAACGTATTTATTGTTTAAGAATGTAAATAATGAACTCACATAATATTATAATATTAAGGATGAAATTGAATATTAATTTATTAATTTAAATATTATTTAATTAACTTCATTTAATTTGATACTTAATACAAATTTTTGGATCAAAATTCTCAATAACATAAAATTTATCTAAATAAATTTTTTCCCCAAAATAAACATATTTTATCATCTATATTTTATTATAATAAAATAAACTTTATTTGTAAAAAAAGTGGATTAGGGATGAAATGAAGAAGAGAGATGAGATAAGCATATGCTTGGTAACTAAATAATTGCATTGATTGATATTTTGGTACAATAGTTAAGCAAACTATTCATAGTGAACTGATAGTAAGTTTGCTAAAGCCCAACACTTCGTAACAAATCTTTACAATGTATTCACACTTAGTGTCTAATATCCTCCTATAAGCTCATAATCTTGAAAGATCAGTGAGCTTAGTTCTTAGTTCAATAAATCTGATGTTAGGTAAAGCCTTCGTCATTATGTCAACAATTTGTTCTTACGAATGTGTGAATTCTACGTGTAGTTATTCGGCCAAAATCTTCCCTCTAATGAAGTGAAAATCAAAGTGCTTGGTTCGTGCATGAAATACTAGATGCTTAGCTATGTAACCTACACTTACATTATCATAGTAAACTACAAGCACTTCACTTTCAATTGAACTAACACTTTCCATATCCAAATCATTTCATACACAACATGTGCCAAAGCGAGAAATTCAACTTTGATGGAGGATCACAACCCAACCTTTTATTTTATTGAGTTCCATCACACCAAGGAATGGCCAAGATAAATGTTATATCCACATGTAGATCTTTTGTCATCACTATTAGAAGCCCAATCAACATCTATGTATATTGTAAGACTTAAAAATCTATTATTGATATAATATAAGGCCATGTGTGGATATACCTCTAAGATATTTAAGCAAACGTTTTGCAGCCATCCAATGTGTCCATATAGAAGTTATAAGAAACTAACAGAATTTGTTCATTGAGAAACTAATCTCAAGTCTAGTAACTCAATAATGTGTTTAGAGAATTGTTGATTGGAAACTATTTTGGATTCCTTAAGTTACACTTTGTCTAGAAAATCATGTATATATGTACTTTGGCTTAAATGTAGTCTATCTACAGTATAAGTAACTTCCAGCCTGAGGAAAACATTTAACTCACCATAAAGAAAACATTGAGCTAGGTTTAACAATCAAGGCATCGATAAGTGTATGATTGTTACCTTTAACAATGATATCATCTATATAAATTAGAGAGACAATAAAATCACCATTTTTGTCAAAAATCATTATTGAAAAATCTGCATTGGATCCATGAAAACTAAACATGCTCAAGCATTCACTCATCTTCAAATACCAAACTCGATAAGCTTGTTTTAAGCCATATGTTACCTTTTTAACTTGCAAACATGGTGAGAAAATTCAGGATTCACAAACCCTGTTAGTTGGAGTCATGTTCACCTCTTCTTGAATATCATCATTCAAGAATGTTGTAGTTACATCCAACTGACGAATACACCATTTTTGAGATAAAGTCAAGCAAAGAACAATGTGACTAGTATTTGGTTTCACCACTGGACTAAATGTCTCAGTGTAATCAACTCCCTTAGTTTTTGAAATCCCTTAGCAACTACCATGGATTTATACTTGTCTAGGATACGATCAGCTTTCAACTTTGTTCTAAACACCACATATCGCCTATATTTTTTATTTCTTTAGGTGGAGTAACTAACTCTTAAGTGCCAATTTTCATAAAAATGTCATACTTACACTACATATCACTCTTCCATTCTAGAATTTAAAGAATAGGCCCCATAGATAAAGGTTCTGGCAAGATTTTCATAGATAATAGAGCCTTGGTTTTGTAGATGCCATGTTTAATTAGTTTTAGTAAGCATATGATGTGTATTAATAAAGGTTAGTGGAATTGAAGTATTTGAAGTGGGAGGTGGTAAATCAACAAAGGCTTGAATACTAAAGAGTTATAAGTATTGTAGGGTAGTGTATCAGTGGTATGAGTAAAGGTAGTGCTAAATGTAACATGTAAGGAACTGTATTTAGGTATAAATGGATGATATAGTAACAAAGTAAATTATTATGATTGATTATGCACACATGTTGCACAAGGAAATATGCTAGACTTAGGTAAAGGACAAATGTGACCAACTAAAGGTGAAAAAGAAGGCTCAAGGTTTGCGGTATTAGTTGGAGAAAAAAAATCAAATAAAAGAGGTTGAATATCAATTATGTCAGTAGGTAACTTAGGTGCAATAGGTAAAATGGGGAAAGAATTGCACACTTTTGTACCTATAGTACCAAGGGGAATAGAGACAAAAGTAGGCTCAATGTGAGCTGGCTAAGTTATGGACTAGAGAGTAGAAACAGACTAAAAAAAGAATGAAAGTTTGTCTCATTGAATCTGACATGAGTTGATATATGAATTTTCTTTGAAAATGGTTCAAGACACCAATAACCCTTATATTGTGATGCATATCCTAAGAACACACAAGGTAATGAACGTGGCTCAAGTTTTTTATGGTTATAAGGTCTAAGAAATGGGAAGCAAAGGCATCCAAAAATCTTAAAATAAGAGTAATCTGGTTTAGAGTGAAACAAGATTTCAGAAGGACAAAAATTGTTAATGATTCAATAGGGCATTTTATTTGTTAAGAGAATGGTTGTCTTGAAAGTAAATTCCCAGTAGGCCATAGCACTCCAACTCCCATCAACAAGGCTATACATTCTTCATAATGTTCATGTTTTTCTTCTCAAATAACCACCTTGAAACAAATGGCTTTCAAGAGCCTTAAGCTCAGTACCCCATCACTCTGAAGACATTGAATCTTTACATTAAATTGTCTATCAAGCATAGCCTCAATGTGTAGAAACACTAAGTGAAGCTTGAGTTTTATTATGTAGCACATAAAGCCATTGAATCCAGTGCAGTCATCAATAAACAACAAAAAATATCTCATAGAATTCACTAAGTCAACAGTGGAAGGACCACGCAAATCTACATGAGTAATGTCAAATGGTGTTTGAGATGTTCATATCACTATGTGGTAATATATGTGATTTTTCTAGTTGACATGCATTACACGACTCTAAGCAACTATTTGGCCCAATATCCTTATTCATACTAGTAAAAACCTGATAGAGGTGTGAGGGTGTCCAAGACAATTATGTCAAAATGCTCCATTAAGTTCAACTTTATTACACGACACATAAAAAGAAGGATCACTTATATAAGGAGCTGACATCCCCAAAAGACATATATATAAGTCATCCTTAGTGTGCTAATCAAAAGTGTAGTCTAGATGACACGATCCTTCACAAAAAAAATTCAAGTAGGAAAGAACTTAATTGATACATCATTATTCTTATACAATTGTTTGATAGATATCAGATTATTTTCAAGTGAAAGAACAAAACAAATTCTTCAACTTAAGAAACTTGTTAGTACAAGATAAATAAGCAAAACCATTATAAGTAATGGAAATGGTAGAACCATTACCTAACATTACAAATGAGTCGCTAGAATATAGAACATCTTGTTGAAGAATACATGTATCAAAGGTAAGGTGATGTATGTCACCAAGGAACAAATGCTTTAAATCTGTTTCTTGAGGAGTAGTAGAAGCAAGTAAGGAGAGCCATTCATCTATAGTGGATACATAATGACTTCATCTCCGTTATCTTATGATTGAGAAAAATTGGCTTAAGGACCACCATTTTTTGACGGTGTGTATAAAAAATAATTTCATTTACATAGATAGCATAAAGTCAACTTTATATAGGTGGATAAAAATGTTTTTTAAAAAATGTGATTAATTTTTTAAATCATTTTATTTGTGTCATTAGGTTGTGAGGGATACATAAATTAACTGATTTTAAAAATTGTGACATTTTAGTCACATAACGTCCTAATTATGTGAATAAAGCGTATTAATTTTAAAATCGAGTAATATATGTCTTTTGTAAAAATTATGTGATTAAAATGTCTAAATAATATATTTTTAGTAATCTTTAGATTAATTTTTCTTTTAAAATATGTTAATTGTTTTATTTTTTAAAATCAATTAATAAATTAAATTTAAATATTTGAAAAGTTTGAATGATTTGAGAAACAAAGTAAAAAGTAAATACCTAAAATATACAAAACCTGTAAACTGAGACCAAATGAATTTTATAAATAACAAAACCTACATATATTGTAGTAATATAATTTCAATTTGAGGTGTCTTTTTTGTATAAAATTTAATCTTACACATTCGTAAGTATAGTTTAAATGTTTTTTTTTTCTTTTTCTTTTTAAATAAAAAACTATAGTTTAAATGTTAGACTTTTAAAATATTCTATTAAATTTAATACAAGATATAGCTTCTTTTTAAGGAAAGGATTCTAAATATTTCTCTTATTAATTCATTAATATTATTTTATCTTTTACATTATAAATTATATCACTTAGTTTTATTACTTTAAAAAAATGTCTAATTTTAAAAAAAATATTTTAATAATTCTTTTTATTAAAATATTTTATGTTAAATGATTAAAACATTATTAAAATATAAGTTTTTAATAAAAGTAAATGTTAAATTTAATATGAAAGTATTTTTAAAAAATAAACAGTAATATTTTAGTAAAAATTATTTTAATATATATTTTAATTTTTTAAGAAATAAAATTTAATAAAATATTATAATAAAATAGTAAAAATTATAAAATATTAAAATAAATATATTTTTGATTTTTTATTTTAATTATCATGTTTTTAAATATTTATATTTTAATTACTTAATATTAAAAATAATATTATAATATAAAATAAAGTAATATAATTTATCTTTAATACGATTTTTTTTAAGTTAATATAAATAGCTGAATTTAAAAACTTTTACCCGTTTTATAAAGAGAGGAGTCAGAAGATAAAGGTGAGTCACAAACTAAAAGAGTCTTGACTGAAAAGTTATACATTAATTTAAAATAAATAATATAATATTTTTAATTATTTATCTTAAAAAAAGTGATCGTTGTACTTTTTTTAAAAATTAATTATATATTTTTTTATTTTCAATTTTAAGTATGTATCAACAATAATTTAGACTCAATATATAATTTTTCAACTAAGTGAATGACAATCAAAAAATAAAATGAAAAATATATTTATCATAAATTATAATATTATTATAATTGATATTTATATTTATATTTTAAAAATAAAAATTTATTATTTTAATTAATTATAATAATTTTGATAATATAAATAAACATTAAAAAAATTATTAATCCGAGAACTTATAAATGAATAAAATCTGTTTTACTGTCGCTGACGCTTTTGCTACGGTTGCTGCAACATAGAAATGATCATTTTTAGATTTCCAACGTCAAAACACCATCCCGCGATATTTCTGGGAGAAAAAAGGGCACTGTTATATCCTGTTTCTTCACTGTTGGTTTGCAATCAAAATTAAGAAGAAAAAAAAAACCCTGGGTATTTCCAACACTTATTTTGTATTAATTTTTATATCAAAACTTATATCAAAATTTTTCTTTTTTCTAAAATTACACTAAAAATATACCCATTTATAGAATAAAAATATTATTTTAAAATTATAAAAAATATTACACCAAAAATTGTATTTAATAATCTTTTTATTAATCGTACTAAATTTGATACTGAAATATTCAGGATTAAAATTTGTCTTAAACAATGTTTTGAACGTTATTTTTAAGAATAAATTTTTAAAATCAATATAACTCAAAAACAAGTGGGGCCTGTTTTCTGTTGTTTTGAAAACAACCAATTTTTTTTTTTTTTATATTTGTAGCATTTTATTGGCTTTCTGTTCTATCTTGAAAACTAGTATGCCAACACGTGCAAATCGTAGACTTTATTTACTAAAAACAATAAATATAAAACTTTTAAAATTTTTAATTATGAATTTCTAATATTATAAAAAATAATTACATATTTAAGCACAAATATTTAAATATTATTTATATTAAAAATAACTTAATTTAATTTAATACTATTTATGTTAAATTATAATGATTAAATCTATTTAATGTTAATTTTCATTTAATTAATTATTATTTTTATTATTATAAATTTTAAAAATATTAATTTTTTTAATTTTCCTGGTTAATTTGACACAACCCATGTCATTATTTTGCAGTTTCCCCGGACCTGAAAGTTACTTTTTATTTTTATAAGAAAAAGAGCTTAAAAGTTCCACTAAATCAGCAAATTAACATGCAATATGAACAGTATCATTACATGGGTAGCTTCATATTCTGAATCAAATGTTAGATAGGAATTTTCCCGATTCGACCAAGAAACCAAAAAGTAATTTAACAAGCCCAAACCCTATATGGCTGCGACATCATTTGACATAATTGATTTATACAAGAACATCATAGCAAATGTACAATGATACTTTGGAGTAAAATATTAGGTTTAATTTCCACGTACCAAATTGAAATGATGTTTTATCATTATTAATTTACCTCAAATGAAGTCAAATTTCTTGAACAAACTTAGCTACCTTTGCTTTCAAATTTATTGGAGTAAAACCCTTCCTTAGCAGCTTGATCGAATGACTACAAAACTGAAATATTGAAATTACAACCCTATATATATATATATGTACGAGAAGCTTTAATTTCCATCGATGGACTTCAACCATTTGATAAAAGTAGATATACTAAATCTAGTATACATGAAAAGAAAAAAGAAAAAGAAAAAAACTATGATTTGAATCCAAAAGTAAGACCAAAACTAAAGATTAAGTATGTTTAAATAAATCAATTTAATGAATCTCTTTGTTTTCCAAAAGAAACTTTGTCTGCTATACCTTCTTTCCAGCCAACCTCATGAATCTTCTAAAACTTTATATATAAACAATGGATTCACCATCAACAAATTTCTCATAATTAAGTTACTTTAGTGATCTCCATCCATGTATGCTTTCTCCATGGTTAATATTGAAGAAACCTTTTACCGTTTTAATGGAAACCAATAGCGATAAAATTATGTTTCGTGTAATTAGCAATAACATATATGTGAATAAACTTTATCTTTATCGTAGCAGGTGTTCCTCAGGCAGAGTGAGTGCGCTCACCGGTACTCTATTGTCCAGTTTGTTGTTGGAGTCATCCACTTCTTGTTCTCTGATTATACTCCCAAATTTCCATTACAACTCTCTTATTAGTTGAAGGAGGCAAAGAATGTAATAGAAAGAGAGAAAGTGGAAACCCTGATTTATTTAATGATCGAGAGTATTTCAAACCAAAACAAAAAAATGGATTGGTTTACTTAAACCGGTGAATTTTTATGAAAAATTGGGCTGGTTTAACTAAACCACGAAGTTGTAAAACAATTTGGACCGATTATTCAAAAATAGACGAAATATTTTAAAAAAATTGGGCTAGTTGTCCAAACACCAACTAATCTTTAATATATATATATATATATATATTGAGTTGGTTTTTCATAAAACTATGAATTTCAATTTTTTTCTCAGGGTTGAAAAAATATAAATTACACAGTAAGATAATTTTATAATAATATAATATTTTTAAAATTTATAATAAAAATATTAATCAAAATAATATTGAATGAGTATAATTAAATAAAATTTAACAATAAAACTGAGTAATAGATTATCGTAACTTAATTTAAATAGCATTTAATTGAACAATTTTTAATGTAAAATTATATACTTGATATTTTATTAATAGTATATATATATATATATATATACATATGAATTTAACACAAAAAATATTAATTTATAGTTATAATTAAATTTTTAAAAATTATTTTTATTAGTTTTTCAAAAATACTAATGATAGGTTGGTATAGATAAAATTGGAAGGAAGGAAATTATTGTTTCACCCTACTTAATAATATTAATTCTAAATTTCTAAAAATTAAAACAAAAGACATTCTTCGTTACATGTTTTAGAATAATATGGCAAAACACCTTGCATTATATTTTTATTTTTTAGTACAGTTTTTGAAAACGTTGACCAATACTTTATTGTTTTTTAAATCTGCTGAAAAGGTATTTTAAAATATGATTTAAAAACAGTTTCTAAAAACAAATTTTGAATTACATGCATGGCAATATATTTTCAATCCCTAGTTCCCTGTAAATCTTTCCACATACCCAAACCCACCTTTTATGGGGGAGGGGAACTACAAGAAGTCCTCGAATACCAACCCCTCACCTCCCCATCTACTCACATTAAATATTTAATAGTTATGTTAGAAACTACAGTTTACTTTTTTTTTCTTTTTACCGGTTTAATTGATTTCTTTTAAAAATATGATATATAAAAAAAAATTATTTTTTCTCTACCAATTTTTATTTTTTTTCTTTATATTGAATATTAAAATAAATTTTACATATTATATTTAATAATAGAACATAATAACTATAAAATTGATAAAAAAAATTTAAAATTTGATCTTATGTTGCTATTTTTTTCAAAACAAAATAAATAAATTGCTTCAAAAAATAAAAAAAAATTAAACCGTAAAAGGCTCAATAAGAAAAAATTGTATAGCATGGCAAATACATTTTTCTTTCAAGATAATTGGACAATTAAAAATTTTAATTACTGTGAATATAAATTTATTTGTTTTCAAATTCTTGCATACATAAAACGAATTATTTTTAGAATAGATTAAAAATATTTTTAGGATAAACAACAATTTTCATACTCTTTTTTTACAAAACTAAAAATAGGAAAAACCCAACTAATTAAGATCTGCAACCTTAAATGCGAGAAGGATTAGAAGAAAATCATTGAGTTCTTTGAGGATTATATATTATAATATAATATCTTATCGGTTATTCCTTATGGTCCTAAGTAAAATTAAAATATTTACGGACTCTAATAACAACTCAAAATTAAAACGTTAATAAAATGGAAAGTAAAAAATTTTGTTTAATTTGATCATTAGATTTAAAAAAAATTATTATTACATTATTTTGTTTACGACTAGAATGAAATAGAAAACATTATATATTATTTTAATATCTTTATATTCAATAAAATTTAAATAATATCATTTAATTATTATTTTTTCGTAAGACAAATACATTATTGAAATAATTATTTTTCTAAATAATTATTAGTTAAAAAGAAAATATATTATTAAAATTATTATTTTTCTAAATAGAGTTTAGACTTTTGAGGTTTGTCATTTAAGAATTTGAGATTTAGGATTTAGATTTTAGGGTTATATTTGTATGTTAAGGTTTAGAGTTAAAATTATTATTTTTTAAAAACTTTTAGGGTTTCAAGATTTAATATTTGAGATTTTGGATTCAGAGATATTTATGGGTTAACGTTTAGAGTTAAATTTTTTTTAAAATAAGGTTTAGGGTTTTAGGATTCATAGTGATGAGATTTGGGATTTGGAGTTTAGAGTTATATTTGTAAGTTAAGATTTATGATTAAAATTATTTTTTTAAAATAGTATTTAGGGTTTTAGAATTTGGGATTTGGGACTTGAGGTTTATTGTTTATGGTTATATTTTTGGGTTAAGATTTATGATTAAAATTATTATTTTTTTAAATATAGTTTGTGGATTTAAGATTTTGGATTTATCGTTATATTTATGGTTAAAATTATTTTTTTTTTAAATAGTGTTTAGGGTTTTAGGATCTAGAATTTAAGATTTAATGGTTTAATATTTGAGATTT
Organism: Hippophae rhamnoides; assembly: GCA_033030585.1. Lineage (NCBI taxonomy): Eukaryota > Viridiplantae > Streptophyta > Magnoliopsida > Rosales > Elaeagnaceae > Hippophae > Hippophae rhamnoides. The sequence continues at coordinate 21,389,440 of CM065437.1, read as the reverse complement.
AAGATTATATTTAAAATTTGAGTAAAATTGGAAGAAGAAAAAATTAAGATGAAATATAATCTTAAGAATCAATTTTATTATCTTCCAATTTTTAAACACAATCAGGGATAAAAATGAAATAAAAAAATTCTAATTCTATTTCGTTGAATCCAACCAACAAAATAATAATAATAATAATAAACAGAGTAAAGAACCCATAACATATGGTCGAGAATGGAGTCATAGAAATGAAAATGCATGACAAAAATTAACAAGATGAAGAAACTTCATAGAAAATGTGAATATATTTGTAGTCGTAGACTGTAAAGATGTTAGGATTAACACTACACTGGACTCAAGTTCGATACATTCAACCTAGTACTACAACTACTGCAGAGATTTTCAGATGTCACCCAACTATGAAAAAGTTACTTGAAATATGTTTTCTATGCCCATGACCAAATAAGAAACTACTAGCATTTTCAATAAATATATATTTAGCTATAGCTATATTGCCATTGAAGAAAACATTTGAGCAAAATTCACACCCAGTTTCAAATCAAGTTCAACCAGTATACTACCATATATTGCCTTTTTCACTTCCTCCAACACGTCCAATATTCAACTGATTCGGATCACTGCTAAAAAGCTGAGCCATAGATGTCACTACCGAGCACTTCCTATCAATCTTTTGCACCTTTAACTTCCCATTTGCTTTTTTGGAATTCGAAGAAGAAATTGAAGGTGACAACAATGGCAAAACAGAGGGAATTTCAAAGTTAGTACGAGCTTTAGAACCTCTCAACCGCCTCGCCGCCGCGTCGTATGCACGTGCCGCCTCCTCAGCTGTGTCAAATGTTCCGAGCCAATGACGACATTTCCCTATTCTGTCTCTTATTTCGGCCGACCATCTTCCCCATGGCCTTTTCCTCACACCTCTGTAACTCTTCTGCACCGAATCGTTTCCGGTACACTTTTTCTCTTCCACCGGTTTTGAACTTTCGTTTTTAGAATCCGAAATTGAGCATCTGGTTGCGTGTTTACCTCCGAAAAGAACGTGTTCGCCCACTACTGCAGCGATTCCATCAAGAATCGGACGAGGTGTTACGGTTTCGTTTTCGGCTTCTTCATTCTTAGCTCCAGGAAGAGAAAACTCCGGCGAGTTATCATTGTTTGTTGGTGGAGTAAACATATTCAGATAGTTAGGGGCCGAAACAGGAGAAATTGCAATGTGGGAGCCTACAGTAGGATCATAAAATGAAGAATTTTTTGATAGTGGACGAAAAGTTTCGGGTACAACAAACGTTTCGGGTTTGAGAAAAAACAGAACGGGTTTTAGAGATTTATTGTCATTCATGGTGGAACTCTACTAAAGTGAGGAAGATGAACAAGCATTCGCCAAATGAAAAGGCACCGGTATTTATACCGGAATTTTTTTTATAATAATATTACTACAGTAATTATACTGTTACCGTAATAATAAAAATATATAAAATATTTATTTTATTTTTATTATTAATTATATTTTAATATAAATAAAATTACCATTATTGATTAGTTATTCTTATCTGAATAATAAAATATATTATGGTAATATTATTACCCAAAATAACATCTTTTTAAAATTAGGGAAGGTGGCTTTAGAGTTATTATATTTATCTCAAAAATAACATTAAATTTTATACTTATTATGATATTTTAATTCTATCGATATAAAAAAGTTATAGAATAAATAATCATTTTTATGTTTCCTATTTATTTATTTTCTATATATATTTTATTTTTATTTTATATTTTAATTATATTTTATTTAAATTAAAACAATCTTTATCTAATTAATTTAAAAAAATTATTTTGCTATTATACGGTTAATTTTTAATAATAATAATAATGTTAAAATGTTAAAAAAAAATAAGTATAGAAATTAAGTATCATTTTTATAATAAATTTAAGATATTGATGATATTTATCTATTAAAGTTAAATTAATTTAATTGAAAAGATTTTTATATTAAATAGATATAAATAATCATAATTAAAATTATAATACGTATATTTAAATATCTTTTTATGTTAAATAATTAAATAATGAATTAATTTTTTTTATAATAAAAAACACATGCATTTAAGATAAAGAGTACAAATAACGAAACAGCCGAGATAACATAACATGACACGACCCATTGGCCGGTCGCCTACTAAGTTTTTGGCATGGTAAGGCATGACTTGAGTATAAAAGAATAGCATGACACAACCAGTAAACCATAAAACATAATTGGTCGGGACAGGTTAAAACTCAAATTCTGTTTCTTTTGAAAGTTAATTCAATTAACATAATAATATATAAGTCATAAAAGTGTCATTAAGTTCTCTTATAATAAGTTGAGTTATTTTTCACATTAATTTGTTTGAAATTGATATTACTTATTCTTTTTAATTTTATAAAAGTTGTTAATTAAGAGTATAAATTATTATTATTTTAGAATAATATGATTTGATGGTATAATCTACAAATGAAATTGTTTATGAAAATTTGAGTAATTCATGTTAACCATCATTTAGATAATATTTGATTGATTATAATAGGAATGATAATATAAATTATCAAAATTATTTGATTTAATTATTGAAATAGAATATAAAATATTCTAATAATAGTAAGAATATTTGTTCATTTTACACCCTTTAAGAATATATTAAAATGTTATATTTTCTCATAATTTATATAATTATTTTTTATCATTTTATTTATTTAAAAAAGTATTATTTTTAATTTTGTTTCAATTATAATTTTATAAACTTTACTTTAATATTTATCATTAATATCATTACACTTTTCAAACAAATTGCATGAATTTAATTACATTACCATTCATATTCCCGTTATATTTTCATTATATAAACCAAATACAATTATAAAATGAATAAAAAATAACAACAATAACTTTATTAAAATTAAAATTAAAATGTTAGTATATTTACTTAAAATGTTAAATATAAGTATTAAAATATTACAGCAACAATAATATTTTCTTCATTTTTTTAAAAACTAAAATGAATAAAATGTATTTATTAAAAAATAAATGAATAAATTACACTATTAATTAAGAATGTGCATGGGACGCAAGAAGATAGTTATGTTAATAATCATAACTCTATACTAATATATTTGGATAATAACTATTGTTTATTAATAAATAGTAGTTTTTTACTGTTTAAACATTACTTTTATTTAAAAAAAAATATTTGTTTTAAAAAAAATTAAATGATAGTAAAATTATTACTCTACTATATTATTTAAAATATTAACATTAATTTTATCTTTTAACTATTTATCACATATTTTTAAATAAAATAAAAAATATAAGAATAAATAAAATTCAATCTAATTATTTCAAGTATTATATATTTTATTATTAAAAATATATTTTTAATTAGATATATATATATATACATATATATATTCAATTTCAATTAAATATAATTTTGATATTACAATAACTATAATCGTACCATCATTATTAATTACATTTTTTTTATTCAAAAGCCATCAAATTTTTATCAGTAATAACAATTTTATCATTCACGATGAAAATGCACTTCCCTATTACTAACTCGACAACCCTATTATTAAATGATAACTCTTATTTTATACAAATTTTTATATATAAATTCATTTATATATATATATATATATATATTATAACAAGTTTAAATTATTTATTCGATATTTATCAAGAAAATATTAATTTTTTAAAATTTTAAATTTTTTTTTTGAGATTTTTTTGAATTTTACATTATTTTTATTTAACATATGGATGTTCTTTGAAATATCTGTGGGTGTACTAAGCAAATCCATGGATACACACAACACAAAGGACCCTATAATGCCATTATTTTGGAACTTTCATTGTAGTGCTCTAGCCATTGCAACGCGTCATCCTCTTTCCCCTTATACTACATATTGTTTTGACATATTATCAGCCAACACGTTTATTGTTCACACTTTTAATCTCACAGTGCCACACATGGCATACATATATAACCTTAGTGTGAGATTCACATTTCCTTTTACACATGATTTGTGATCTACTAGTTCTAATACAACTCAAAAACAGATTAATTTTTTCAATATAAATACAAAATATCATCCTATAAAATACAAATAGTATCAGAATTATATGAAAATTAAGAGAAAAATTTAAAAAATATAAAAATTATAGAATTAAGCTAGAGACAACAATTGAGAAGGAGATTCAAGAAGTAATCAAAGGAATTGAAAAGCGAAATTAAAAACAAAATTTTTAAGATTTATTCACAATTTTTTATTGTTTTCATGAATAATATTTTAATTTATTGTTTTTTATGAGTACTAATTTTATAATTGATTATGTGTGATATCAAAGCCTTATACATGAATTGTAACATTTAATAAGATATATAATATTCTATTCAACAAGTCTTCTTAATTATGTAATGATTTTCGGTTTTAATATTTGTATGAATTTTTATTATTATTCAAGTATAAAATTAAATAATCAGATTAATTCATCATAAGTCAATTTAGTTGGCTCGGTACGTAATTGTTTGATTAATTTAAATAAGTAGTGATAAATTACTTGTAATGAGAATTAATACCCAAGATAATTAAATCGAATTTGTGTATTTAACTTTTATCCAATTTGCTTCTTAAAATTGAATGCTTTTGATAAACTAAATTTAAAAAGCTTATTCTAGGTTTTCTATTATTAAAAATTTGGATTAAGAATTTATTTAATTCAACGAATATATAAGAAGAGGTAGAGACTTTCGCGATTATAAATTTCTCTAAGTTGATATAATCAAAAGGATAGGAGAGTTAGATATACTTTTGTTTATTTGCAATACATGTTAGTGGTGAAAAATGATCCTACAATCATTCTTTTATTTGAATTTTTATCATACTTGAAGATTCTCATATGTTAGAAAAATTACACAAAGATTAATAGTTCTTCTAACTCAAACAGGTAACTGAGACCTAGATGAGGGGTAGAGACGATAAACCAAGGAATCTTTTTGCATTCTCTATATCAATTCAACCAAGCCAGCATCGCAAATATGAATTAAGTAAATTGCATAGTGAAAATACAAAACAACATGCTCAATTCAACACATAACTAAAACACTTAGGAAATACGAAAATAACAATCTGCAGTAAACACACTAGTGATAGTGTACCTCACAAGATCGTGTCTAGACTAGCGACATGCATACATGGAAATCAACACATAGCATATAATACATACATACATATCGATCAGTTGAAAGGATTTTCAATCACTTCAAGATCTCATATGTGAGAACATATTTCACAAAATGATGATTGTATCCTCATAACATGTAAACAAACTTACATAGCAAACCTCAATAAAGAGTCTAACACTTGGGTGCACTTTCAAGGTAAGGAGATACAGATTCCTTAGAGACTCATACCAAATTTGCATGTAGATAAAAGGAAAATTATACTAACTCACAATCTGATTATTCATGACTACAAAGGAGTCCAAGACCTTATATGCAATCAAGTTAAGGAGATTTTGGCTCATTAAGGACTCAACCTAAACTTGAAAACAATAGAGATATAAACACCTAAAAGATAAACACAAATACAGTATAAATAAATACAGAGAGGTAGTATAATAAACCAGTAGATATAAAACTCAACAAATAGAAAACATGTGATAATTATTAAAAGCTTTCTAATCCATGTTTAAACTTTAGTATGTAGAGATATATAACATTTAAACTCTTATCGTACTAGCCACACATTCAACCATGAATAATACCAAATATAATGAGGTAAACCCATATAGAAACTCTATCTATATGGTAACATTCTCGAGTTGCTTAAGGCAATCACTCAACAGTAAACAATCCACTAAATAATAAAACACTTACCACTCTAAAAGAAATAAAACCATCAATACCTCTATCAATCAGGACCTTTTTTTGAACTATGTATTATTGTTCTTGTTATCTTCTTCTGCAATGGTTTAATTCGACATAAGAACCCCGCTTACCTATAAAGATAACACCACTCAATTTGGTGTGATTAGAAGCCACAAAGTAGTAATGTGAAGAATGAGGACCACTCTCAATCACTAACAACCAATCATCTTTGTGGGATAAACAATCCACCATAAACCATCAAGGGACATCGATCCAAGATATGAAAACTCAAGGAATTTAACTCAACTCACTCTAACAATGAGATTTTCACATAAGAAGAAAAGCTACACCAGGGAAACTATCCCTTGACACATGGCTCACACAGTCACAAATCACTAATACAAAATAACACACAATGTATTAGTGATTTGGAAACAAAAAATCAAGATATCAATTTGACAAAGATTCGCTACATATTTTCTGAATACCAAAACAAGAGAAAAAGGAATGTTTATAGAAATCAACCAAGCCATCACCTCACCATGGACCTCGCCAACCACATCACCAAGGGTGGTGGCAAGGGGTATGGTGATGTGGGTAGGGAGGTGTTAAAAAAATCCCATTTTTTATTTCCAAAATTGTGGAGTAATTTTCATAAATACCTACAACAAAAACAAACCAAAAATTCTAGCAAAAATGGTGGCGAGCGAGTGTTGAATACATGTACATAAAATGAATCAAAAACTTGAGCGACAACGCCGACAAGCATGCTCCACTTAGCATGCAAATTACAAAAACCAACCCTATGGTATGTGTAAACATACTTGTATACAAAGTGTTCTTAACTACGTGCGTTTGTACATTATTGATCTGCAGTAATGAAACTTACACAGAGAAAGATAGAGCATTGAATAAAAATAAACAACACCTTATTTTATACACAAGAAGCCAATACATAGATATAGAGTACAACAAAACTTACAATAATTTTTATATTTTGTTCTATTGTTATTAATTTTTAATTGTTAGATCTAATTTTCAATTTATAAAACCAAAACCATCCTTTTTTAATAAATAAGAGTTGGTTTTCAAAATTCTCTGTAGAAAATTTATTTACTTGTTATATATTAATTTACAACATTTTAAGTAATTTAAAGTAAAATTTAAATTGACTATTCATTTAGAAGCATCAATCTTTTGGCACTATTGTTAGGGATTGGTTTAACAATACTATTGTTAGGGATTGGTTTAACAATTCTTATAATAATTGTTAGTTTTTATTTATTTTTTTAAAGTTCATTTATTTTCTTTAGTTTATCATTATTAGTTTTATTTTTATTTTCTTTATTTTATTTATCTATTTACCCATGACTACTAAAGTTTTTCTTGAAGTGTTGAATATTAAGAGAAAATAAATACAAATATAGATATAACATACCCTACATATAATTAATTTCCTACACCGCACTTTGAGCATCAATAAGGCATTGGTGGATTTGAAAGCCAGTGGCCTAATTATGATCCATATTCTAACATGTATAATGAAGGATGTTAGGATCATCAATACCAAGTTATTCATGTAGAAATCTAATAAAGAATTTCAATACCATACCTAATTTTTCATTCTCAATGCCACAACCAACTCCAACCACTCCTAGTATGTCTATTGAGGATTTAGTGAATATCATTGCTACTAATACTTTGAAATTTTAGTAGAATTACCAAACTTATCAAGTTATCAAAATATAGGAAATTTTAAAACAAAATCTTGATATACAAGTAAACCAAATTTCAAATAGAAATCCAACATAGGAGTTTAACATCACACCTAGATTCCTATTCCTAATGTCATAACACACTCTACCCAATCAAGTAGGGGAAAGACCAGAAGCACAGGTAGTTGTTAAACTACCCTCCCAAATAGATGCTAAAAATAGAGAAACCATCAATGTCATTATCATGGAGAGTAGTAAGTAATTAGAAGAGCCTTAAAAAATTCTATGAATGATATATCCAAAGAAAAGAATAGTAAGTAGGAAATGATTATCACCCTCAAAAAATCCAATGTGATACCAAATGTAGTATTTGAACCCTACTTTTTTACTAATGATCTTGTTTTGTCTTTTTTTCAATAAGTTTGATAATTCAACGAAGTAGAATCGTGGAATTTTTTTGAAGATATTCCATAAGGTTCAAATCCATAAACATATTATGAAAGGTATAAAGAATAAACCTTTGTATTAAAAATACCTTAAAGAACTTTTTCTTACTAAGGATAAGCTTAAGGATAGCAAAAAGATAGGTGCGAAGGAGAATGTATCTTGTATACTTAAAAGGTGACTACCATCAAGATCCAATGATATAAATAATAAACTGCTTGCTCGAAAGTTCGACATCACATACTTCAAGATATTTGATGATGGTAGATGATAGAAAAGGCACTGTTAGGCTAGCGACTTTAAACCAAGTGCTTTGTAGGAGGTTACCTATCAGATTCATTTCTACTCCTTTTTTACTTATTTTTACATTACTTAAATAGATGTACTTACATTGAAGGAAATTTAAGAATTAGGTGTACGAGAGTGTTAACAAATCACTATCTTTATTTTTTTTATGTTTTATTAGTTTAACATGTTTTAGGATACATGTTTTATTATTAGTATGCTAAAACCTAGCATAAGTTTTTTTTTCATTTTTAGTATTTATTTATTGCATTTCTTAATATAATTAGGATTAATAGACGAGCTTAAAATCATTCACATGTTCTCTCTTTGTTTTCTGACATATGTGATGAAATTTGCTAAACAATATTAGGTCAAAAAGGATAATGAATATTAATAGAGTATTGGCCTTATTTATAAGTGAAAGTAACTTTATGATAGTTTTGCTCAAAACTTACATTCATAATAGCTAAATTGGTCATAGAATAATCTATATGTATGAACTTTTAAAAAATATTGTGAATTCTTTGAAACTTTGCTATAATTTTAATGAATAAGAATAGGTTCTTATAAATTTTCTTTAAGTTTATCAAAGCAAATGCTAAATGTATTTTTGAAAAATGATTAAGGCAATAATATTAACTTTTTTAGTTAAACTGTACACTCTTAATGTTGTTATTCTTTCAAGAACAACCCTTTTAAAAAACCAATTTGAACTTACATGAGCCAATTATTTATACTCATTCCTTAACTTTTGAATCAAACACATTAGCTGCACCATATAGTTCAAGAATAAGTAGAGTTATACAAAAAGAAAATAGATTTTAAGAAAATTCTAGAATAAGATTTTAATAGTCAATTATGTAATAATTAATTAAATACCCAATATATAGAAATAGTCCCTGCTACAATACGTTAAAAAAAGATAGAATATATAATAATAATAATAATAATAATAATAATAATAATAAGGGACAAGCTGAAAATTTTTATAAAAAGTGTTGTGTTAGTTAAAAAAAGTGATAAAATGAAGAAAAATAAGCCATTAATGATATCTGGATCAAAAATATTTGATTTTATTTTATTGACATAATTAGTATTCTGATAGTATTATTTATAATTCTCTTTTTCTTACTCTATAAACTCATAAACTTTTATTTCGTCTTTTTCCCTTTTATTTGATTTAATCAAAAAATATAGTCATATATTATATGCAAATGAAAGATCTTTTGATTTTAAAGAATACTTTTGGTAAATAGAGATACAATTTTAAAGAAAAGCCTATGGTACCAAATTCAACTATAAAAATAATAGTGATATTTTATAAAGAGAAACAATGCTTCAACTTGTTTATTTTAAATGATTTGACTATTCTAATTGATATTACATTATACATTGAGCATGATTATTGTACAGTAATGTAGCAAAGTGATTATTAAAGATAATATCTAACATTTATTAGTATTTGAAACCGTAATATTGTTAATCACTTTAGATCAAATATTAAAACACTTATTCTATTAATTTTGAATGTTAACTTTGCTCGAAGACTATCAAAGAATAGGTATAAGAGAGTTTCATAAGTACTCTTTTATATACATTTTTATATATTAATTTCTTTACATTTTTATATATTATTATAATGAACTAAAATTATTTATTTTATATTTATTGAAAAAATGTTGATTTTTTAAAATTTTTGAGATTTTTATAGATTTTTATTTAATATATGGATATATTTAAAAATATTCATGGATGTACTAGCTTAACTGGGTTTACTTAACAAATCCATGGATGCACACATCATAGAGAGCTCCAAAATGTCATTTTAGGCCCAATATAACATTACAAGTCATACAATGCATCATCCCCTCATACTACATATTATTTTGACATAGTATCAATCCTTTCAGCCAACTTATGTACTTTTCACCCTCCTAATCTCACGATGTGACACACACAAGCGCGCGCGCACATACACACACATATATATCCTTAGCATGAGCGTATACTCTTTCACATGATTTGCAATCCACTTGTTTTAATATAACTCAAAAATAGAAATTATAAAACTAAGTTGTAAGAAACAATTGAAAAAGAGATTTAAGAAGCAATTAAATGAATTGAAGAGTGAAATTAAAGACAAAATTCTAAGATTTTTTCACCTTTATTTTATTGTTTTTATGAATAGTATTATTAATTTAATTTTTTTATGAGTAATTAATTTTATTATTGATTATGGGTGATTTCAAAGCTATAAACATAGATTACAATATTTAATAAAATATGCAATATTTTATTTAACTAATCTTCTTGATTATGCATTTATTCTCAATTTTAATATTTGTATGAATTTTCTTGATTATTAAAGTGTACAATTGAATAATTATATTAATTCATCGTTAATCAATTTAATTGATTGGATACATAATCACTTGTCTAGTTTAAGTAACTAGTTATAAATTGCTTGTTATGAGAATTAATAACTAAGATAATTAAATCAAATTTGTGTATTTAATTTAAATCCAAATTATTTTTTAAAATTAAATACTTTTGATAGATTAAATTTAAATTTTTTTATTTTAAGTTATCTATTAAAAAAACTTTGGTTTTAAAACTTGTTTAATTCAACGAATTGATAAAAAAAAGTTGAGAATTTATTGCTTATGAATTTCTCTCAACTAATATAATAAAAAGAATAAGAGAATATGATCTTATGATTATTCTTTTATTTGAATCTTTATCATGATTTTTATTTTATTTTTGTTTATAAATTTTAATGATATTCTTTTTTTTCAAAAATATTTTAATTTTATTTTATTTTTGTTTATAAATTTTAATGATATTCTTTTTTTTCAAAAATATTTTAGTTTTAAGATAAATATAATTCTTTTAATAAATAATATATGATCTTATTTTAAATTATTTCTATTATTTTAAGATAAATATAATGTACATATTTTATAATGTAAAAAATAAATATTTTTTTATAAATTTAAAAGTTAAATTATTTGATAATTGTTATATAAAATTACAAAAAAATATATTCTAAAAGGTATTATTTGATCATTTATGAAACTTATGATTAAAAAGAATAGCCATTTAAAAAAAAATTGCTTTTCAATAAAATTAGAAATTATTCACATAAGGCAACCCCATGTAATTGTCAAAAAAAAAAAAACATATATCATAATACGAAAATTATAGCCCTGTCGATCTCCTCGGGCCTCGGCAGATTGTGTAAGATATACTTCCTGAATGACAAAAGTACCCCTAAGCTGTATAATCCATTACATACCATTACCAGCTTAGGTCGGTGTCCAGCTGTTGAACACTAGAATGAAACTGTTCATGATATAATTGTAGGTAATAGTGAAATAAAATATTATGTGTAGTTAAATACCATAAATACCCTTTCATACTTTTAATTTTCTGTTACATATATTAACCCCGTAGTGAATTTGAGAGTAAACGAGGGGTAATTATGGAAATGATGATTTGAGGAGTGTTAAAGTACTTGTGTAATCTCGAGGATTTGATTTGGCCATTAATAGCCGTTGGATTTGCAATAGCGTCACGGTTTCGTCAAGAGAAAAGATTGTTTGACACTTTGACTCATTAAAAAAACGATATTTTATACACAAACGATACGTTAAAATCGCAAATAATTTATTAAAATTTATTTGGTTCTTATACGAGCTATCCATATATAAAAATTTATTAATATAAAATAATTAATTAATCGATCATAAATTAATACATAATTCACACCGCGGATAAAATTTATTATTATAGTTTAAATTATATATTTAAATCATATAAAAATATCATAAATATATAATTTATGATACAAATATTTATAGTTATTTATTTATAAGAATTAAGGATTATTTTTTATTTATTTTAAATTATAAATTAAAATTACATAATGATATATAAAAATATTATTTGATATAAAAAAAGAAAGATTGCTTGTTTGAAAAGGAGACAGGATCTGGGTATACTGGAGGAACATTGAAGTAACCGTAAGGAGGCACCCGAGGGACCCTTTTGTAAGGGGAAGATGCCCGCCCTGGATTAGTGATGTTAGGATGTGATAAATGTTGATGTAATTGTGTCAATATTGTTGATGTTTGAACTTTGAACTGCTAATGGGGGAGTAAATCTGTGTCCGGACGGTCAGATTTTTTTGGTCGAGCAAAATCTAATAAAAACTTGAAACTTTTTTTTTTAAAAATAACAATTATAAAATTTATAAAAATAAAAATAATATTTATTAAATAACGTTTAAAATTAAATTGATTTATATAATAATAATTAATTAAATAGAGTTTAAAATAAAAATAATATATTAAATTTTTAATAAGAAAAATATATAAAATTAATATAAAGATATTATATTTATAATTATAAGTTTTAAAAGTTATTTTTATTGCTTTTAAAAAAAATTATATGAATAACGTTGATTAACCATGAATATGTAATGTATTTAATAATTTTAATAAGATATTATAAATATTTATATAAAATAAGAGTTTTTTACTTGTAATTAAAATAAATTTATATAAATTAATTATTTAAAAAATAATAATTTAATAAAATTAAATAATATCTAATTAAATATAATTTAATATTAAATTGATTTAAATGATGGTAGTTCAATATTATATAATGTATCATATTTCTTATAATAGTAAAAATATATAAATTTTATCAAAAATAATATTATTTTTATAATTATAAATTTTAAAAATATTTTTTTTTCTTTAAGTTACTAATAAAGCAAACATACTTACTTTTTTTATTAAATAAAATATATTATAAGAGTGTTATTTGAATTTAAATTTATGATGATAAAAAGAATGAAAAGTTATATCAGGTAGATTATAAATCTATATCTTAAATCTGATTTGAGATAGTTTGGACTTTTTAACGTAATTATACGAAGTTTGTAAAATTGGAGAATATTTAGTTAATGTTGCACTTTTATTTTATACAACTTAAATTCACGTACCAACAATTATAATATGAAAAATTAATTACAAATTGATTAAATTATAAGGGCATTCTCATGATACCCTAAAATTTTATTTTAGTGTAATTTTTAAAATAATAAAATAGAATTTTCGTATAAAAATATAATATTTTTACAAAATAATATATTTATTAGTGTGATACTTAATGTGAGTAGGAAGTAAAAAAATAATGTGAAAATTATATTATTTTAATACAAAAGTTGTACTAAAATAAAATTTTGGATTAGAATGATGTATTTTCAAGTCTCCCACACATTGCCGTATTTAAGTGCAACTTTTGCATTATTTTAATAAAAAAAGTTACACTCATTTTTTTTTACATCTAACCCCATCACTTAATATCGCACTAAAATATATATTTATTTATAAAAATGAGATATTTTTTAATTTTTTAATTAATTAATTCGAATCAATTAATTATTTATATATTAATATTATTTAAGATTAAAAATTATATTTATAAGAAGAAAATTTAAAATATTATATTTATTATTTAAACTAAATATTATATTATTGAAAAAATAAAAATTACATTTAAATAAAAAAATACTCACATCATTAATTGAAAAAAACTATAGAAGACATTATTAGAGTAAATAAAAATTAAAACAACAATTTATATATATATATATATATATATATATATATATATTGTAAAACAAAAACAAATATGTTACCAAAAATATCACAACATATAAATAATATCAAGCCGAATATAATGAAAAATAAAAAATTAAAGTCTCTGCGAAGTAGCCTTTAGAAACAAAAATTGTTCTATCATAGTGACCAAAACCATGAAAATGTTTAAGTGTTATAGTAATTTATTTTTAAGAGGAAATTGTACATCCTATATCTTATTTATATATTTCATCATTTAAATCGTAAATAAGATTTAAAGTATTAATATCAGTTAAGATATCTTGATATAATATTTTATAAAAATATCAAAAATATTATCGTTATTAACGAAGATTTAAAAAAAATAACAAAAACTATTGAAACTCTATCAAAAATATAGATTTTTTTAATAAAATATCAAAACAATTAATTACTTATATTTTAAACTAATTTTTATTTGATACATATATTTTTAAATACTTAAAATATTAATATTAATAAATAAGTTAATCAATTAATTAAAATATTATATAATAAAATATATATTATTTTTGTTAAATATTATATAATAAATAATTAAAATATTTGAAATAATTAAATTGATTATCTAATAGTATTAACTATTATAAATAGATAAATCTAAATAATATGAAAATAAATTTCATTGATTTATCCATAAATATTTGCTTCAACTGTGTTAGTGTAGCTACTGAACGTTCTATATATGTCTCAATATTGTGTATTGTTTTATATTGGTGATATAGTTTTTCTATGACAACTAGTTTGTATTTGTATCATAAATTTAATTTACAATCATCCATAATAATTTGTACTTTTATTTATTCATTTCATATGTATAATAAACAGGTTACAAATAATTAAAAAGATAATATATTTTCTTGTGCAAAAGTTAAAAAAAATTAAATTAAAATGATTGGTCAGAAAGAATAAAAAAGAGAATAATAAGTCAATAGAAAGAATAAAAAAGAGAATAATGAGTTAAGAATTGATATTTTTAATATTTTATTCAACATTTTAGTAACATTTCAACGATAATATCTATAATATTTTTAATATTTTAGTAAAAAAAAAATACATTTAAATGATATTATATGACAATGATATTTAAACGGTATTCTCAACAATTTCACGACAATTTAACTAAAAGATATAGATATCATTTTTCGATGTCATGATGTATAAAATAGAGATATTATTGTGACAATATCAACGATGCCCTCGACATTTTCATCCTAGCTTAATTATAAGTGATATCATTTAATTCTTAACTTAAAAAAAACTAAAGATAAAATACATTATTTTTATATTAATTTAAAAATAATATTTTAATTAAAAGTTATTAAAATAATATGTTTTGTCTTGACTATTTTTTATAAATTAAAGAATTAAATGATACTAATTATAATTTATGATATCAAATTATTTATAATTTATTAAATCAAATAACATAAATAATTTAATTTAACTTAACAAAATTTTGTAATTACATTCCCAATTTTTATATACTTTCATTATTCTTTTTTTATCTAACTCTCAGTATAACTTAGACTATTTTTAGAGAAAACTATCATATTTGTTTTAAATTAGTTCATCAAATTGGAATAAAACCGTATAGCACAAGGAAACGTAATGACAATCATGTCAGTAATTCACTATTAGGAGTAAAATAGTTGGAATGACTGATTTTGACTCTCTGGTCTTTTGGTAAACCAAATCTTAAATCAGATTATAATGCCAAAACAGATCTACATGAGATTTTAAAGTCGCGTATTGTCATTGCTTCGGGTGCGGGTGCGGGTGCGGGTCTTAATATTGTCGTATTGCATGTTTTTGTGTTGTGTGTTGTAGAATTTATGTTCATGTTATCCTTCTAAAATTCGCATATTCATATTATTAGTTAAATGCACTCGTTACAGAATTTTCAAATATAATATAAATTTATTAATATTTTTATTAAAAATAACACTATATCAAATAAATATGATATAAGATTACGTATATTCATGTTATTATATATTTAAAATTAAAAAAAATACAAAAATTACGTTAGTTTTAAAAAATATAATATTTTCTTAAATACATATTGTTTTAATTTCTATAATTTCTTAAAATATGAATCAAAATAAATGAAAAATATAAATAATGATTCAAATTGTAAGATACTACCGATACAGACAACATATAAATACAAATTCAAAATTTAAAAAAAAATACAGTATTACAAAAAGCTTGAGAGTATGAAAGTAAGCTCAAAGTATTACGAAATTTAAAATGAATATTTTTCTTTTAAGATGATAAAATATGTTATCTCATAATGTTTCAATTCAACAATTTAGTATTTATGACTTTAATTATTTAATAATTTTTTTTTCTATTAATGGTAAACTTCTGATAATTTAATACTTTTGTTATCACATAATAATTTTTATGAGTAAATCTTAAAAAAAAAATTTATAATAAACATATAACTTTTATGATTTTTAGATTATTATTCATTATTATTAAATATTAAAATAATAATAATAATAATAACATTTTTAAAATAAAGTAAATAGAATTGAATATTAATGAATTTATTATTTGATAATCAGAGAAAATTGTTTCAAAGGAAAATTATTGAGCATAAAATTATCAAAAATTAAAAATAACATATACATAAATATAATAAAATAATGAGCTATTCATTGTTATTAAGTATTAAATTAATAATAATAGTTTCATAAATTAAATTCCATCAAATATGAATGAGACTATTATTGATGAATTGGATAAATAAAATATTTTTAATATGTTAGATAATTTTAATTCTTTAATATTTAATATTTTTAATTATTTAATAATTATTTTTATTACCTGATATAGTTTTTTATGAGCGAATCTTTGGGGAATTTTTTTATAATAAACGCACCTTTTAAATTTTTATATTGTTTTTCATTATTATATAATAATGGATTTATTATTGGATTATAGAATAAAATTATCCTCAATAAAAGTTATTGATGAAAAATTGCTTAAATGAAAAATGATACATTGACAAATATATATATATATATATATAGTAATAAGATTATAATTATAATAAATAAAAATTTAAGAAAATTTTAAAAACAAATCAAATATTGCTCTAAAAGATTGTATAATAAAATTATTCTAATATGTAACAAAATTACATATAATAAATTATATAGTATTTTAAATAAAAATTATTTTATTAAATGTTTTAAAAAATTATAAAAAATAACACTATTAAAATTTATAACAATAAAAATAACATCTCAATAATATTGAGCGATGTTTAATTTGACAACATTTAATATTAAATAAGTTTAAATAGTCATAGTTTAACTGAATGACGTTAAATGTAAAATAATATATTTGATTTTTTTAATAATAAAAATATATGATTTTTTTTATAAAATATTTTTTTTATAATTATAAATTTTAATAATATTAGTTTTTAAATAATTTTATTATATATATTTCACCCAATATCTTACGTACTACTATCCTTAACATCATAAAATGCACCAAACTTTGAGCGTATGAACCGTAATTAAAAAAGAAGTTATTACAATCATTTTTGATAATAAATGTTAGAAATTGATCCAATTAAAACATAAGATCCTAAATCAACGAGTTTTAATCAAATAACAAGATTGATAAATCAAATAAGAAAATGCTATGGAAAAAAAATGTGAGGTACTAAATTAGTAATGGGAAAAACGATAACAACGTTCCGTTGACAATAATTTTGGATGTGAATTATAAGTTTACCAAGTATTAAAAAATATATTAAAAATTCACAACTTCAAAAATATATGCACATGAACGAAAATAATTGTATCTTTTTGAGTTGTTATATATTTTTTAAACTAATTATAGCTCTAAAAATACAAATTTGGATAGATTTTAACACATAATAACACAAAAAATAAAATATACATGTCTATTTACGTGCTCCATTTTTTATATTTTGTAAAATTTTGACCTTCTTAACTATTTTTTAATAATTAGTGGAGTTTTTATACTTTATTTAAAAATTCATAAATTTTGTATGCGCTTTAATAATGATTAATGTTGCATTATCACCGAATAACATAAAAAATACTCTCATATTTTGAGATATCTTCAAAAATATCTCAAAGATTTCAAAAATTCAAAAATATCACTCAAACATTACAGAAATTATATCTAAAAGAAGTGAATAGTAATATTTTATAAATAAAAATAAAAGAAGAAATAATAGAGAACCAAGAAATAATAAGAAATCAAAGAATATTAAAATTAGAAATAAAAAACATCTCAAGATGTTTTTCACAAAAAATGATAATTACTAAAAAGAAATTTGAAGAAATTCAAAGAGTAAAAAAATCTTAAAGCAAGAGATGAATTTAAAGATCCATCATTTTTATCATTAAAGAAATTATTCTTAATAAAAGATATAATTTATTATGTAATAAATAACAAAGAAACGAACATTAATATTATAGATGTAAAAGAAATGTATAATATACAATTAATTGACAAGAAAATCATTATAAAAAATTATCATAAATTTTTTAAAAAGATAAAGAAAAAAGTGGATACATCTATTTAGGAGGAATCCAAATATTAAAATGAGCTCATTTTAGAGAAAGAATAGATACACGTATTGCTAAATATAGAATAATAAATAAGAAAAATGCTCTACTGGGAATGATCAATGGTAATTTAGGACACTAAAAACTAAAATTCACGGCATACCTTATGTTTGTTATAAATATTCATGATAAAAATTTAAACTAAGTATTAAATCTGGCTTATGAATTTGAAAGAATAGACTTAATGAAGGAAACAAAATCTTCCATTTTTAATACAATACATATAAGGATATTCATTAACAAATAATCACAATAATGTAATTTATGGTCAAATGAATTCATAGAAATTTACAAAATATTCAAGGAACTTGATCAAAATATATTAACAGATTTAAAATACCAAAAGAATGTTACTTAGAAATCAAGAAAAAACCCTAATAATAGAAAGAAAAAGTCATGTAATAAGATATAGTAATATATCAATATTTATATTTATAGAATTTAAAGAAGAAACTTCCAATAAAGAAAAAGTAGTAACGTAATTAAAACAAAAAGTTCAAATAATAAAAAACATTAGTTCATGATGTCATATTAAGAAAAAAGTAAGGTTTAAAGACAAATTAAAAAATATACAATTAGAAATAAATGAGACCCTATTAAGTATAGTAACAAATCAAATAATATTAATGAAGGTTTTAAGACTGCTAATAGAAGAAATAAACTTAGTCCAATAACCAAATACAAAGTATCTACAAGATATAATTGAAACACAAAAAAAATTATTAAAGAAAATAAAGGAATATGGTTATAATAAATTAACTAATAAGATATACATATGAAATTTACATAAATAAGAAAAGATATATAACACATACATGGAAAAAATGATATTATAGGTCATAAATATGATCCCTTAGAAGAATTAAAAGAAGACACACCTAGAAGATTAGACACCCTCATACATAGAAATAAAAAAAGAAAAAATGAAGAAAAATCTAAACAAAAATATATAATTCCAATTTAATAGAATATAGAAAAGAATGAAAAGAACAATTTATGAATCCCAAAAAAAGGGATATAGAAATTTTAGGAACTCTATTCACTTTAACATATGAAGAATTAGAAAAACATTATAAAGAGAAATTTTGTACAAATAAAGAGGATGATATGATAGTAATCATTAAAATTGATTATGACTCCAAAAGGTCATATGAAACAAATTTCTATTCCATTTCCTTATCAATAAGAAATTTTGAACCCTCATATGGAAGAAAAAATAGACAAAGGTTAGAAGAATATGATATCTCTAATAGGAGAAGACAACCATCTAATATGGAGGAAGGATTACATTGGAGAACTAGAAGTAGTATCCCACCATAATTTAAACTCCACGAAAATTATAAATCTTATCTTTTAGATCTAGATTGTATAAGGGAAAGGAAAAAGCATTAAATAAGTAGGCTAGTGGTATGAATGTGTCCATAAACCTCTCAAACCTTAAAATTAAACCCTTCAACTTATAAAGTTTTAGTAGCTTATAAAATGACAGGAAATGTTAAAGTTTAGTTTTGAAATTTAACAAATAAACAATATTTATTAATGTAAGGAAATGCTCTTACAAGAAGAGAATATTTAGATATAATAATAAATGAAATATACAAGGAATTTATTAGAGAAGATAAAGAAAAAACTATTACTGAATCTAGTGAAAATGAAACTAATGAAGCCAAATGACATTTAACAAATATAAAAATTTATAACATGTGTTACATAGATTCTTTTATTTGTGAATATGAAATGTATTATCATAAATTATTACCATTTATATAGGAAACATATAAAGAAATATTTTTCTAAAAATTATCTAGAATATTACATAAAATTTTAACAAAAGGCTGAAACCAAAGAAATAGGAAAACCATATCATACATCCTAGGAGGAAGAATAAATAACTTTAAAAGCTAGATAATTATTAAATGTCAAGAGAGACAAGATTATAAACAAATAAAAAGAAATGATATAATCTATTATGATACAAGAGATTTTATAATGTCAGAAAAATATGAATGTAAGAAAAAACCCTACAAACAATAATTTTAAATTTTTTAAAAATACAAGATATTTAAAAGATATAAATTCAAGAAACAATATTTTCAAAAATATAAAAGAATATTTAATAGGGAATCCTATAGAAAAATATATTTTAGAAGAAAAAAAGTAAAAATCTCTTGGAAACAAGAATTATTACCCTTAAGGAAAAAAGAAATGCAAGTGTTGGATCTACAATGAAGAAATACATTATGCCAATGAATTCCTTAATAGGCTTTAAAATAAGAAATAATTTTAAAAAAATTCATAGAAAGCAAAATCTTAAAAGAAGCTTTTAAAATGGAAATAAAACCAATCGAGGAATCAATTATAAATGATACTTATAATATTGATATATTAAAGGAAACTGATGAGAAAGTAACCGACTCATAGTATGAACATTCAGAATATGAGTTTATTTGTATAGTATTACAAACCCAAACAAGCTTCCCCACTATCATTTACATTCATATATAGATACAAGAGTTCGTATATGTGTAGCAAATATATATGTATTCTTAGAAGAACACTAAAAACAGGCATCAAAAGATTTAATTGTAAGAATTATTAATAATATTATAACAAATATTAGTAAAATTTTAAAAATACATATATAAAGATACGAGGAGAAAATTTTCATATTCTTTCCATATATCAACAAGATACAAAAGTTAATTTATTAATAGAAAATAATTTCCTAAACTTATATCTTTACACAATATTTAGACAAAATAAGTCTAATAATATTAGATGGTGAAACCATTTATGTATCAAAAATAAGAAAAAACTTTAACTGTATCAAACCTAACTTTTATGCAACAACATAAAAAGCAAAAAGTGGTGAAATAGACACAAAGTAATAAAAAACTTTATTTAGAAAATATTTTATTAGATATAAAAAGTAATAAAACTCTTTTCTTAATAAATACAGGAAGATAAAGCTATAACATGTATTAAAAAATTCTTAAAAACAGTAAGTTCAGAAAATTCTTTATATCCAAAAATTAATAAATCTAAAATAATTGCCAACATAAAATTAAGAGACACTAACAAATTTATAAGAATAAAACCAATGATTTATACTCCAAAAGATATGATTGAATTTGAAAAATAAATTCAAGAACTTTTGAAATTAAAAGTCATAATACCAAGTAATTTACCTTATTCTGATCCAACGTTCTTAATCGAAAAAGAAGCTAAAAAAGAGAATAGTAATAAATTTCAAAGAATTAAATAAAGAAACTATTGATGATAGATAATTTATTCAAAAGAAAGAAAAACTATTATCATTAACGAAAGGAAATATATATTTATAAAGTTTTGATTGTAAAAGTAGATTTTGGCAAATAAGACTAGATGAATAATCTCAAAAATTAATAACATTTAATTGCTCCAAGGACAATTCCAATGGACTATTGTAACATTTGGATTAAAAAAATTTCCAATTATCTTTTAAAGATATATGAATAACATTTTTAAGAAATTAGAAAATATTTGTTTTGTTTACATAGATGATATTATGATTTTCAGTAATAAATTAAATAAATATTATTTGGACATTATTAATATTCTACAAGAATGATAGAAAGAATGCATTATACTTTTTGAAAAGAAAGTAGTAATTGCTTAGTAGAAAATTAAGTATTAGGGTTATAAATTGAAGATAAAAAACATAATCTACAATCTCATATACTAAATAACATTCAAGGATTTCCTAATGAAAGACAAAAACCAATTAAAAAGATTCTTAGGATTTTAACATATGCTGAAACATATATCAAGAAACTTGTAGAAATGTGAAAACCTTTACAAGTAAAATAAAAAAAGATTATGTTTGGAAGTGAACAAGATACTCTGTATATGGATAAAATAAAAGTACAAGCAAAAACTTTACCAACTGTATACCATCTAGGTACAGATGATAAAATGATAATCGAAACATATGCTTCACAAAAATATTGAGGAGCAATATTAAAAGCAAAAGTAAATGACAATGATGAATATTTTAGTAGGTATACTTCAAGATCTTTTCATGGTTTAGAATTAAATTATCACAATAATGAAAAATAATATTTAGTTTTTAAAAAAGTGATCAAGAAATTTGTAATATATATCATTAGTTTCAGATTGATTGTTACAACCAATAACAAGAATTTTGATTCTTTCTTAAGAACTAATATTGCAGGTTATTATAAACAAGAAATATTAGTTAGATGACAACAATGGTTTAATCACTACAATTTTGATGTC
Organism: Hippophae rhamnoides; assembly: GCA_033030585.1. Lineage (NCBI taxonomy): Eukaryota > Viridiplantae > Streptophyta > Magnoliopsida > Rosales > Elaeagnaceae > Hippophae > Hippophae rhamnoides. The sequence goes on along the minus strand of CM065437.1, from coordinate 21,366,500 downwards.
GAACATCTCCCAAGAAATAATAATAGTTTAACAAATGCTCTTATCAGAGAATTAGCACCTCTAACTATTTTTATGTTTATAGGAATATAATATCTAGATATCAAGATCAAGATAAAGGAAATGGAGATACAAATCCTTCAAGAACAACTCGAGCTTTTATAACTTGGAAAGTCTCTTTGTGGAGATAGGAAATAAATAGGAAGAACTTTATTGTTTAAAACAACTTTTAGAATCCAAAAACTCTAAAGAGAAATCTTCATCAAAAATTTAATCTAAAGAAGGTAAAACTTCTAAAGAAAGAATTCAAGATGAAAAGAAAGAACCTAACAATTCAAAAGAAAGTAACATCTCTGAAATAGAAAAGCTTAACTAGGTTGATTAAACATTTAAAGAGTAACATGAAAAGACTTATATGGTCTATAATGACCCAAAATCATAAATCTACAATAACTAGGCAAAAGTAAGGAACTTTATTCTTGGATTTAGTGGAATATCTCATAGAGCTTTCACCAATAGAATATAGGTTGGAGGCAGTTATGCTAATTACAAAAAACCAAAACTAATAACTACAGAAAAGATAGTAAGAAAATACTATGTTGTAGTACCCAGCATGTTGAACACTCTAGAAAAAGTAGTACAAAATTTTGTACAATTTAGAGAGGCATCTCTCCCAAAAACATCAATGATTGTAAGGCATCCAGTATTATTCAAGGAAACATCCCCTAGAAATTCATTAATCATTGAAGATGAAAATTACTAATATATAAATTTCAGCAAACAAGAAAGGTATTTTGCTTCTATGCCATAAAAGGCATCAAATATCATAGATGCATTTACTTTATCGAGGATCGAAAAGATGAAGATGTTTCATCATCAACGTCATCCAAAAGGCTGTCGGTAGAAGATGACAAGGAAGAATAAAGAGAAAGAACTGTTGGTAAAAGACGACAAAGAAAAATAAAGATGTAGTGCCCACATCTTTAGTTGGTAGCATAAGCCAAGAAAAATTAATGGTTAAAATTGATAAGCCAAAAAATAGTAAATCATATGAATTATTAAAGTAAAGATAAAATAATAATTCTACTCTTGTAAATAGGGATTTATTATGCTATAAAAGAAACCCTTATTTTTAATTGAAGACATGGGACAAATGGAGCACGTATTTTAGGAAACACACTGCTTCTAGCATAGCAACTCCTCTATCCAAAAATCCCAACCAAAAATTATATACCCAGTAATTATGAGCCGTTAAGAATCTTTTTAAGGTTCTTAGTTGGTCTTAGAATTATAATAATTATTATATTATGAATAAAATAAAGCATCCTTACTCTTTTATAGTAAGTCTAAATTGGACACCGTTATTAGGATGATATTAAGACATTAGCAAAAGTGAGACATAAACGGTGTAATAAGAAAAGACGAACAAAAGAGAATATTGTGATAGATCTATTAAATTCAAATATAATAATATTATTTTTAAGCTAATTAAAGATCTTGAATGTATAAATATTTTATTATATTGATTTATAATATTGATAAATAAAAAAATGAAGATAAAAATAACACAATGTTATGATAAACAAATTAAAGAATTATCTTTAATCAATAATAATATACAGGAATTACATGAATAGAAAACTAGCATTATATAGCTAAATAAATTAATAATTAGCGCTATACAACTAGCCCCAATTTGGTATCAAAGTCATAGATTTAGTGACATGAACATAGTATGAATAGAAAAGTTAACATCATTAGATTTAAGAATACCAATGATATTCATCATAAAATTTAAGAATATTATAGTATTTTTTACAAACTTTAAGGATATAAATAAAAATATATTAAACTCTAGGAGCATTAGATAAATTTTCCGTTATCATCCTTCATTTATCTTATAACTATATTATAAACAATTTTAGACAAAACTATTATATTTGTTTTCAATTAATGAATAAAATTGGAGTAATTCCAAGTTGCACAAGAAAAAGTTAGACGATCATGTGAGTAATTCACTAGGAGTAAATACTTGGAATGACTGATTTCGACCATCTGATCTTTTGGTCGGGTAAATTTTAAATGAGATTATAATGTCAAGAAAACCTAAATGAGATGTTCGAAGAAGCTTTTAAACTATGAATGTGGATCAAATTATTGAGATTTATATTTGAAGTCCAATATATCGTGGTTATTTAAGGAAATATTTTAAAATAATTTATAAAAATTATAAAATTTTAATAAATGAATATTTGTTTGGGTCGTTATACTTATTTCCAATAGCGTCTTAAATATGCAAAAATTTAACCAACCTAATATATTTGAAGTAATTCAATCCAACAATTTTAAATTTTAAATTTTATTAGTTTGAGTTTTTTTTTATAGAATCAATTAATATAAATTAATTTGATTCTTATTTTTTAAATATTATAAAAACCGAACCAATCTAATATTATTTACTTTGTTATTTTTATATTCTTATTTAAGATTTATATAATTAATATATTTTAATCTTTATCTTCTTTATATTTTCTTCCCTTCCCCTCAACTCTTTCTATAATTTTTTTTCTTTCTAATGGTGCCTCATCTACAGTCAGGAGAGAGGAACTAGTTGTTCCATTCCAGCTATAACAATCTCCTTAGTTCTCACCCATAAGACCCACGAGCCACGACTTCACATCACACCTCCTCTAACAAGCTTCAAGTTCAACCCCTTTCAACTCCAGAAGAGAACAACGATCACAACCCTCCTCTTCAACTAGGTTCCATTTTACACTTACATACCTGGTGTGTGTGATAAATTTGGAAGATCGATCATTTGAGTTATTTTCACATATTAGTTGTATATATAAGTAAGTGCATTTACCTATATTTGTTGTTTTTGCATTTGATGTGTCCATATTTGGTGTTTTCAAGCTAATAAGTACCCACATTTGATTTTTATTATTTAATTTATTATATAAACTATTAAAAAGAAAGACATATGAATATACATTGCATTTCGATATATACATACCAGTTTGAAATCTTTTGTGGTTGAAAAATGGAAACTAATACTATAAAGAATTTGTCACATTTTCACTTGTTGTAACTCTTTTTTCAAGTAGACGTAATATTATTATTTTATTTTTATGCTTTCATGTGACTCATGTTTCATTCTTTTGTCTCCATACTCTGTTTTAGACTTTAGTTTCTAGAATAGTTTAAATTGATACATGATCTCTTTGTTTATGAGTATTATCTTTTGACATTATGGATTATGTTACTACTCCAATGAATATTGAGGTCATGTCTAATAAAAGAGATACATTATGATCACTTGCTCAAAAAATGTTACCACAAACTCAACCAATATCTATTGGCAATAGTTTACCACCAAAATTGCTAGCAACAACATTACAAGAAAAACAAGCCTACAAGATTGTCATATGATATATGTAAACACTTCATACCTCTTAATTCCAAATGTATGCATATTTCTTGCTATATTGTAAAAGAAAGTATTGTATTGAAAATAAGATGAATGAGAGTTCAACTTGTTAGAAACATTTGGAGGTTTATCCTAATTACAAAAGAGACAATGACACTAAGACACATAAAACTTAAATATTCAAGTGGTTAAAGATGGTATTGGTAGCAAATTATCTACATAGAGTTTTGATAAAAAAGAAGTTAGAAAATCTCTAGCTCGGATGATTATTATGGATGAAATTCCATTTAATTTTTTTAAAGGCATTAGTTTTACAACCATAAGAAGTTGGTATGTCTAGATTTTAAATACCATCTCGTACTATAGTTGCTCGAGATGTTCACGATATCTTCTTGGAAAAAATCATCATTGAAAAAGCTTTTATTATGCTCTAAGTGTAATGCTTTTATCACTACTTATTTGTGGATTTCTTGTCAAAATATCAACTACATGTGCATAACTACTCATTATATAGATATGATTGGAAACTATAGAAAATAATTATATACTTTAACTTAGTTTTCATCTATAAAAGGGGACCAACTTGCAAAGTATATTAATGCTTCAGTGCATGATTGAGGTTTTGGAAGTGTTTTTATTATGATTGTTGACAATGCAAGTTCAAATGTCACAACTATATGTAGTTTGAAAAAGTGGTGGAAGACTTGGAGTGACTTGGTCTTAGATAGTGAGTTTTTATAGGTAAGATGTTATGCATATATATTGAATTTAATAGTGAATGATGATTTAAAAGAGGTCAATGTGTCAATTGAGAGTATTCGTAGTGTAGTCAAGTAAGTTAGATTGTCCCTTCAAGATTACAAAAAAATAAAAATGTGTGTCAAATGTGAAGGAATTGAAACCAAAGGACTTGTCTTCTTGGATGTCCAAACAATGTGGAGTTTTACCTACCTTATGTTGAAGATAGTTTCTAAATTTAAAAAAAAAATTGATTAGTTGCATGTCTATGATGATGAGTTTCTTAATCATTTTGATGACCACATTGTAAGGTCGTCCCTACCAAAAGATTAGAAGAATGCAAATATTTTTGTTAAATTTTTGCATAGTTTTTATACTACATCAACCTTAGTGATTCATTGTATGTTCTCTAATTTTTATATATGATTATGAGTTTCATGCTATGCAAATTATATTAATGAATGCAATGGAAGAGAAAGATGAAACTTTGAAAAAAATGAGCTAGAAGTATAAAAGCAAAAATTGACAAGTATTGGAGTGATGTGGATAAAATGAATAAATTGTTATTCATTACGATCATTCTTGATCCAAGGTACAAGTTAAAGTGCTTGGTATTTATATTCAAACATTTATATATCTGAGTTATATTGCAAAATAATTGGTTAATGAGGTGAATTTTGTTATTGATAAGTTTTTTAAAGCTTATGATACTAGTAAAGTAATTAAAGAAAAATTATGGGTCATCTTCAAGTGATATCCAATAATAACAGGGCAAATTGAAAAGAAAAAAGATGCACCAACCTTGAATGTTAGTTTTTTTGTTATATTTACAATAATTATAGGATGAAAATTGTTTGGAAACATTTGAGATAGAAAGGTATTTGGTTGATTAGTGTGTTAATCCTACTTTTATTGATTTTGATATATTATTGTGGTAGAGATCAAATGTTCTAAGCTATCATATCCTCTTTAAAATAATACGAGATATTTTAGTAGTATTGATTTCTATAGTTGCATTTAAATAAGCCTTTAAAAGTTCTTTGCATACTAAGACAATGAAGGCTCTAATTTACTCTCAAAGTTAAACACGTAAAAATAAATGCTTTTCAAATTACAGTGGATAAAAATATTTCCCAATATACAAATAAAGTAAATATATTTGAGCCGCTTATATATATATATATATATATATATATATATATATATATATATATATATATATATATGAGATAAATAATACATAATTTAAATATCATTTAATTTATTTGATCAATAATTTAACACATTTTTTTCTCATAGACATATCTATCAAATATCATACCTCAATAAACTCATTAAGGACATCAATGATTTGAGTTTGAGATTAAATCAAGTTTTATTCTAATATTTATATTTTATAAATTTTTCATATGCTTTTTCATGAATAATTTAAGTATTTTATTTCCATTCTCCGATTTGTAATAGATGTATATTAGAGATTTCAATTTCTATGTTTTGTTTTGTTGTTTATTGTTGTGTTTTAATTCTATCTAAGATGACAATCTTTTTTATTTTCGATAATATTTTAGAATTGGTTTTTGCATTTTAGTTTGTTAGTGTGATATACAAAGATTTTTCCTATTTTATTGTTTGAATTTGAATATTTAAGTGGAATTCATGCAAAAAAACTATTATATTCTCTCTCTTCTTTTCTTTCTTATACAAATGGGACACTAATTTTATATCGTTTAATTATTTATCTATTATAATTATATCATTTTTTATTTAATTAAATGATTAATTTGTATAATATGAATAACATTATGAATGGATTGGATACGAGAATTATCAAATGTTGTTGTGTAAATCATTAATATTTAGTATTCTATATTGTTTATTTGCCCTACATTTATATCTTTATTCTTCTTTATGATTGATATAAATAATTATATTATATAATTAATTAAAATATAAAATCTTAAAATTTAGGAATTATAATAAAATTAACAATGTAAGAGTTAAAAAAATATTAATAAACAAAATTAAAAAAAATGATTTCTATGATCGATCCAACCTAAACCAAGTTAAAAAAAAATAGATCAGGGTTAGTTGGTTTTACAAATATATTGTTTTGGATTGGTTTTAAATTTTCAATAACCAATCGATCATATTGATTAGGATCTATTTTGAACTAATTAAATCCAAACCAAGAACCTACTTATTCCTTACCCAATAACCCAAAAAAAAAAAAAAACTAAGAAATCTCTTACTATATGTCCAGATTCCATAGGCACACCCACGGTGTGACTCGTTCATTGAAACTACTGGTTTGATTTGGGTAGACAACACCCAAATTGATGTATCAAGCAACATAGACTACTAGCGATATTAGCGAGAGCTGAATGAAAAAGAAAAAGAAAATCGGAGAAATAAAAAAGATTGTTTGTCTGTCCATCAGACACTGAACACTCTCTTGTGAGAGAAATACAGGAGTTTATATGTCTGGAAGAAAGTGAAATATGGATTTCCCAATAGAGCTAAGTTAAGCACGCCAACATTTTTATGCTTTAACACTCTCTTTGAACCGATAGAATTTCCGTTGTTATATTCATTAAGAGGAAATGTCAACGGAACACAAATTGTATGCATTTTTATATTTTTATAATTTTATATAAAAAAATTATTTACTCTTAATAACAACATAACATGATATAATTAGTATGGGTATAAAAATATGCAAATTTAGGTGTTATAAGAATTTTTCTTTAACAAAGAAGAGAACTATTTTCCAATTGTTTTTTTTTCAATAATAGCAAGAGAAAGAATTTATTATTTCATGAAAAAATCCCAAGAAGAAACAAGACAAAGAAAGTATATGATATTATGATATCTTTTTGATTTTCTACTTTGGAGAGAGTATAAATTAACATAGTGTAAATTTCTCTCATTTTGCAAGCTTTTTGGTTTCTTGGGAATATCAAAGCTGTGCTGAGACCTCAATCTTTTTGTGGGTTCTTCTTATGGGGTAAATCTCTGAAGCCACCTTTGATTATTCTTTCTTGTTATCATCTTTTTATACTTGGTAACAATCAGATGACAAGAGATTTATAGCGAGTCAATTTGATTTGTAAAAGGCTAGTCACTGTTTATTTGTCGTTTTATAACTAAATACAGCAAATTGTGGGCATGTGGGCATGTTTGGACTTTCAAGTTTCAACAAATTTAGACATAGTTAATGTTAAAGATGAACGTGCCCTTATTTTCAGCAAAAGGCAAAAGGGGTTTAAATGCTGATCCAATAAGAAAGATCAAGGAGAAGAGAAACTGAGAACACAAGGACACGAAAACCAAGCTTCCACTTTAGGTGGGGAAAATCCAATTTGTCTCGACTAAGATATTTAGCAAACTATTACCATGATGTTTGGTACGTTATATCCGGATTGATACTCTCAATGTATTTCAGGTAATACATTGACATCATTTATTTTTCATTTTAATAAAAAATTTCCATTTTATTATTTTAATTTAAAAGTTAGTGTTTTTTAGTCATTTTAAATGATTTTTTAAATAATTATTCTTTAAACTTTGAATAAATTTACGGATCTAAAATTTTTAAAACCTTATATTTTGATTTTAAACTTTTAAAACTTCACGCATAGGTCCTTAAATTTTTAAAACTTCACACATAGAATTTTACACATAGGTCCTTAAACTTTTAAAACTTTACACATAGGTCCTTAAACTTTTAAAACTTCACACATAGGTTCTTAAATTTTTAAATTATACGCTTTAATCCATAAATTTTTAAAACTTTATACATAGTTTCAAATTTTTGATTCAAAAATATATATATTTTAACCAATTTATGACACATATACGAAATTTTAAAAGTTTAAGAATAAATTATAAGATTTAAAACTGTATGAAGCTATAAAAATTTGAGAATCAAATTGTAAGTTTTAAAAATTTAAAGACTTATATATAAATTTAATTAAAATTTGGAGATCAATGCTTTAACCTTGTTTTTTTATTATCAAAGTTGACAACTTGAATACCACGAGCCAAAGTGGACAAGAACATGTTTGAAAATTTAAGAAAAAAATAGATAATATAAAAAAAAATTAAGATTATATTTTCAATGAGTATGTGTATAGTCTAAATCTAAAATATCAGACTTATAATTATCATAGAGTTTGAATTCTAGTATGATACTACCTCTAGTTCCCCAATGCAATCATTCTTCCATTTTAGGTGGTTGTCTTCTTTTATCTGTGGCGTCAGGTTCCTCTATCCTTTGCCTATTTCCTTCTCCCCTATATAGCTAAGATGTTCCTTCTTGATAAGAAACTTATAATGAAATTGGTTTCATACGATCTTTTGGGGTCATGATTTGTGATTTACCTATAGAAATCCTTACTCAAAATCAAGAGGTTGCCCTAGAAGAGAAAACTCAACAACCTCAAGAGCAAGTGCTACTTAGGCGATCCACTTGAGAAAAAAGAAGTGAAATTTTAAGTGATTACATTGTATTTCTTCAAGACCATGAATTTGACATAGGCACAATAAAATGTGATCCAATCAATTTCCAACAAGTCAAACAAAATACTAATTGTCAAAAGTGGACTGATGCCATGAATGATGAGATGAAATCCATAAAAGACAATGATGTTTGGGATCTCATCAAGTTGTCTGAAGGTGCAAAACCAATTGGTTATAATTTGATATTTAAAACCAAAAAGGTTTCTAAGGCCAACATTGAGAGGTATAAAGCACGTCTAGTCGCCAAAGGTTTTACTCAAAAGGAAGGTATTGAATTCAAAGAAACTTTCTCTCCAATATCATCGAAAGATTCTTTTAACACAATAATGGCCCTTGTAGCTCATTTTGATTTAGAGCTGCACTAGATGGATGTTAAGACAACTTTTCTCAATGGTGACATTAAGAAAACCATATACATTATGCAACCAAAAAACTTTGTATCAGGTGATCCAAGGTCCATGGTTTGTAAACTGAAAAGATTCATTTATAGTCTTAAGCACGCTTCCCGTCAATAGCATCATAAGTTTCATAAAATCATTAATTCTTATGGTTTTGAGGTCAATGTATTTGATTGTGTATATCACAAGTTCAGTGGGAGTAAATTTATCTTCCTGGTGCTCTATGTTGATGACATACTATTGGCTGGCAGCGATATAGGCTTGTTGCATGAAACTAAGAGATTTCTAATGAAGCATTTTGAAATAAAAGATCTTGCTAATGCCCTTTTTGTATTAGGAATTAAGATACACCGAGATCATTCTTAGGGTGTCCTTGGGTTATCACAAAAGAGCTATTTCGAGAAGGTACTTACTAAATTTGGCATGAAATATTATGCACGAGGAGATACTTATGTTTCCAAAGGAGTCAAGTTTAGTCTCAATCAATGCCTGAAGAATGAGACCGAAAGAATAGAGATGCAAAAGATTCCTTATGCTTCGACAATTAGGAGCCTCATGTATGCTCAAGTATGTATGCGTCCAAATTTGGTGTACATAGTGGGTATGTTGGTGTAGATACTTAAGTGACTACGTCATGGGTCATTGGAAAGCATCCAAACTGGTTATGAGGTACTTATAGAGAACGATTACATGCTCAACTATCGAAAATTAGATAATTTGGAGATAATTAGGTATTCTGACTCCGATCTAGCAGGTTTCCACGATACAAAGAGGAGCTATAGAGGAGCTATATATGGTTATTTCTACATGTTGTCTAGAGGAACTATATCCTGGAGAAATGCTAAGTAGTCACTCATAGCTCCTTCCACCATGGTAGTAAAATTCATAGCTTGTTATGAGGCAACCAATTATGCGATATAGTTGCGTAATTTTATCACTAGGATGCTAGTTGTGGATGGAATTGGAAGACTACTAAATATTTATTGTGAAAATCTTTCAGTAGTCCTGTATTCGAATAACAATAGAAGTTTGTCGAAGTTTAAACACATAGACATTAAGTTTCTAGTTGTTAAATAGAGAGTTTAGAGTAAAATAGTGTCTATTAAGCATATATGAACAAACTTTATGCTACCAGACCCACTGACTAAGCTTTGACACCCAAGGTCTTTCATGAGCATACTTCTCAAATATGTGTTGTCTTATTTGATGATATGCAGTTTTAGTGGGAGTTTGTGTTCTATATTTTGTTATTTTGTTTGACGCTATTATAATACTTTATGTATGTTCAGTAATCTATAGAATAAAGTTGATGATTTTATTATCTTTATTACTCTGAATGTGTTATCTTTCAATTGTAGTTTGACATAAAGTTTGAAAGATTGAGGTTTGATCTCACTAAGGAATGAAGGACCAATTGGAAATAGGTATGATTAAGATCATATTACATGTAATTTCTAGTTACACATTCATATTTGATCTATATCGTTAAATATATTTGGTCTGATGATCATTGATGGATTGGGTTACGATAAAAGTAACAAAGGTCACTTTGGTCTCATATTGGTATAGGATATGGACCAAATTGATTAAATAAGATGTTTATAGAATAATTATCAAGTTTGTGCACACCTATGGTTATCAAATATAATTGTTATCAAAATTAATTTGTATCCCAAGTGGGAGATTATTGGTTTATTTTTAATAACCCAATGAGTTGTCTAACAAAATAAGAGAATTATATTTTGATATATTATTATTCTAATTGGGCTAATTAAGTGATCTAATTAGGAGAACTCTATTAAACATCTTATATGGTATGGGCTTCGTAATGTGTAATACCCAATAGTAAACCTAATTAGGGTTAATCGTCTCTTATTAGTTTACTATATAAGGAACACTATAGGGTTTGGTCCCCAAGGAAAATCACAATCATCTTTCCTCATCTCTTCCTATCTATTGAGTGAAAACCCATAAGAGAGAAAAATATTAGTCTATCATGAATTGTATCTTGAACAATGTCAATAGGTTGATCATTTTCAATAACAACATTTGGTTGAGGAATGGATTCCTCTTCAAAGACAACATTCCTAACTCTATCTCCCTTCTCAAACACAACATTTTCAAGAAATCTCGCATTTCCCATCACAAAAAAGAACTTAGTTGAGGGATTATAAAACTTAAAATCCTTCGACCGTTCAAGATACCCAACAAAATAGCAACTAACAGTTTTTGAGTCCAGTTTTTTCATGTGGCTTATAAGGCCTTACCTCAGCTAAACAACCTTAAATGTGTAAGTGCTTAATACTAGGATTTTTCCTATCTGTAGTTCATAAAGGGGTATTGGCTATTGCTTTGCTAGGTACTCTATTTAATATGTAGGCTGTAGTCTTAAGCGCCTCTCCCCAGAGTGATTATGGAAAAGAAGAATGATTAATCATACTTCTTACCCTATCTTTAAGCGTCCTATTACGTCTCTCAGTAAAACCACTCATGCAAGGTTTCCTTGGCATTGTGTATTAAGGGATGATTCCACATTCCTCTAAGAATTTGGAAAATGGTTATGGACATTGTTCACCTGATCTGTCATATCTACCATAGTATTCACTACCACGGTCTGATTTAATAGCTTTAATATTCTCTCCTAGTTGATTTTCAACTTTGGCTTTGAAGGCCTTACAAACATCCAAGGTTTGTGACTTTTCATGGATCAATTATAAGTACCCATAACGAGAATAGTCATCTATAAAAGTGATAAAAAATTGTTGGCCATTCCAAGAAGCTGTAGGGAATGGACCACATATATTAGTATGTATCAATTGTAAGATGCCAGAACTCCTATTGGCACTCAACTTCCTAATGTTTGTTTGTTTCCCTTTGATACACTTAACATATACATCAAGGTCCATGTAGTCAAAGGGTTCAAGTATTCCATCCAACACAAGTCTCTCCATTCTTATTTTAGAGATGTGTCCTAGGCATTTGTGCTATAATGTGGTGGAATTCTCATTTGATAATTTGCGCTTTCTACCTCTCGATGTTGTTTGCAAGGTTTCATTAGATGAAGCAATTTTATTTAGCATATATAGTTTATCAATTAAAGGACCAGTCGCAACTAGTGTAGAATTAAGGAAGAAACTAAATTTATTGTTCCCAAATGAACAAGAGTAACCAAATCTATCCAAAACAAAAATAGAAATCAAATTCTGCCTAAATGAAGGTACTACATAAGTCTCTCTTAATTAAATAAAATGACCAATCTCAAAAGATAATCTAAAAGTGTCAATGGTTTCAACAGGAACTGCTTTGCCATTTCCTACATAGATGAATCTTTCAGCATCACTTGGCATTCAACTCCAAATGCAATCCTGCATAGAAACACTTGTGTGAGTAGTAGCACCAAAATCCACCTACCAAGTATTACTAGGTATAGAAGTCAAATTAACTTCAAAACAAACAAAGGTGAAAAGTCTACTTTTATTTATACGCCATGCGACGAATTTGGAACATTCTTTCTTCACATGCCCAGGTTTCTTACAAAAGAAGCAAGTATCCTGAGTCTTTTTTTTCTTGGGTTGTGATGTTCCCACTATAGTTTCCTTATCATTAGTCATTTTTCGTTTGTTTCTCTTTAAGGTAGTTACAAGATGAGCACTTTCAGTTTTTTCTTACTTTAGCCTATCCTCTTTTTGCACACAGTATGAAATGAGCTCATTAAGAGCCCATTTATCCTTTTGAGTGTTATAGCTAACTATAAACTGACCATAATGTGTAGGAAGGGATATGAGCACCAAATGCATAAGCAAGTCATCAGAAATATCAAGCTTTAGTGCCTTAAGTTTGGAAGCGATGCTAGACATCTCTATAATGTACTCCCTAATGTTTCCCTTTCCTTTATACCTTGTCTAGACAAGGTCAACTAAAAGCTTACTTGTCTCAAAATTTTCGTTATTTGCAAAACACCTTTCAATTTCTTCAAGGAAACCTTCAATAGTTACCTCATCGGACATACCGCCCCTAAATGCTTTTGAAATGCTGCGTTTCAACATCATTAGACTTAAGCTATTAGAATGTTCCTACTTTTCAAAGTTCATTTTTTCATCAGTGGAACTTTTCTTATTAAGAGAAGCCGGTTGTTCTTTTCTTAATGCATAGTCTAAATCCATACAGTCAAGAACTAACAGAATGTTCTCTTTCTAGCTTTTAAAGTTTTTGCCGTTAAGTACAAGAATTGAGTTTATGTTGGCAGTGATATTAACAGTAGAAGCAGTAACTAAAAGAAAAAATTCAGAACAAACAAATACATAAGTTCACATAGTATAAATTCATGTCATAACATGCAAAATAATAAAATAAAATAATCATGTAAGACATAAATTTTAATCAACTGTAGTGATGGTCCCATATAAACAAGATACCTAGTAACATTGGTGTGTAGTCTTTGGACATAAACATCAACTTGTAAGTGGTACTCTTCATACATAAATCAAATGTTGATGATAAATTTTGTCAAATAACAACCTTCCTTTGGGATTATTGTTCACATGAAAACTGTATAATTATCATCCATTTATTCCCGCAGGTGCATTTGTTGTTTGGCCAATCAATGACCTTCCTTTGGGTTGATCATTGATCGCATAAATAAGAAATATACACATCCTATTATTCAAAAATAAATAAATCTTCACAAAAGAGGTTACTTTGGTAACATTTTGTTTCAATTAATTTATTCCAGAATAAAGGACACAACAAATTAAGTGAGTGCTCCAAAATCTAAACTTTAATGCAAAAATATCAAAAATAAATAAATAATAAAGTTTGATATTTTTAGCATAACTAAATAAAATCATGATAAAATCATAATTACATTTCCACAATAACATCCATATAAATGTTATGAATTTAACAACAATATAAATTCATATAGAGTTAATTTAGGCACATAAAATATATGTAATACATATTTTATACATATTACCAAATATTAGGAATACAAATATTATCAACTTTGAATGAAGTATAATCAAATCAAATATTACTAAATTTGAATAAAGTAGAATCATGATAAAAAAATGATTCGTTGAAGACATCAACTCAAAGACATATATGGATGTATATTTTCAAAACTACATTATATTTATATATATTATAATCTTTATCATTTCTATAACAATCATAAAATCGTGATTAATGAAAATACACATAATATGAATCAAATTCCTAAAACCATATGGATTTATAAAACAAACTAAAATTATGTGTATTTACATAGAATTCAATAATCACAACCAATATGATCAATCATAATAATCTAACATCAAGAAAGACTATGATACCACTTATTGTAACTAGATCTAAATACATGCATAGATCTTAAACTTATGTTATATTATCAAAATTACGTAAAACAATGAAGGACATACATGAAACAATGATGAAGGATTGAAGAAAGGATTAAGGGTTTTTAGTCTTCTATAGACTAATCTATTCTCTCGTGGGTTCTCACTCAATAGATAGGAAGAAATAAGAAAAAGTGATTGCGATTTTCCTTGGGACCAAACCCTACAGTGTTTCTTATATAGTAAATTAATGAAAGCTCTATTAACCCTAATTAAGTTTACTATTGAGTATTACATATTGCGAATCTCATACTGTATAAGATATTTAATTAAATTCTCCTAATTAGATCACTTTATTAACCTAATTAGAATAATAATAACTCAAAATATAATTATCCATTGGGTTATTAAAAGTAACCCCATAATTTTAAAAATGATACTAAAACATTTTTTTTTGCTAAACCAATAATATGAAAAATTAGTTATATAACTTGTGTGCTTAAGCATATACACAAGTGAGAGAGCTATATGTGTACTAAATTGAGTATGAAAGTTTAATACATCGTTATATATAAATATTACAATAGAGGAAAAAAGAGTGAAAAAGAATATCATAATAGGTTATTAATAAAAATTAATATTTCAATTATTATTACAAATAAATAAAAAAAATCTTACATCTCGCGTGGGTAAGTTGTGGTTGCACCTTTTTTTTCCTCTAATACATTTTAATAAATATTTTATTGATATTTTTAAAATTTCAATAATATTATCAAAAATAACAAAATATAATTATCAAAATCAATATTCTAATATATTTATCCATAATATCGATATTTTAGATAAAACCTATTTCTCTTTCATTTCCATGGCCATAATACAATTTTAATTTGTATGGATATATCAAAATATGTCCCCATTTTTGCATACATACTTTCATGACAAGTAACATTTTATAATCTAAATTTAATAATATTTGCATACATTAGTTATTTTATTTAGTATAATCTAGTTGGCTTGTGTTAAAAAATTATTTTAAGAATATTTTATTATTTTATATCATTAATTTTATATTTAATCAATTTCATGCATATATTACTATTCTTAAATCAACATCTAATTTTCGAAGAACTCTACTCTTTCCCAGATCGAAATAGGAAAGAAGTCTCAAATCCACATATATTTATGACTTATATGTCTTAAATATCTATTACTTATGTCAAAGAGGCTTGAGGCCTCTATTTATAGCTCAATTTTTTTGTTCAAATTTTCTATTAAATTTTTTTGTTTCGCAAGTTTTTCAACATTTTTTATTTGATAATTTTTAATTTGCACTTTTATTTTTTGATTATTTATTTAATAGATAATATAAGTACGTAAGAATTTATGATGCAACGTGGTAACACCATCTAAATATAATATGATTTATTTCACTAGACATGAAATAACACAATTATTTATTAAATATATAAAAAAATAATACAATATAATAATGCGAACATATCCGATATAATACTATCTTATTTTAATTTTACTCATTTAATCTAATATAGATAAATATACATGATATCGTGCAAATAATTTTAATTTTACTTACTTAACTATTAATAATTTTATTTTATCAAAAAATTTACAAATTATATGAACTTAATTAGACATTTTCGTTAATTAAAATAATAACTTTTATGTTTACAACTCAAACATGGTATATTAAATACAAATATAGCTTATTAAATTAGTTTATACAATATACATGAATTAACAACTTATCATAAATTACACTTATAAATAAAAAAATTAACAATTGATTATTTTCCATAAATTTGGGTAGATAGCACTTACTTAAAATGAAAGGTTAATAAAATGTTTATCACATTACACTATTTTAATGCTAATTAAATTCTATAATTAACAAATCAACCATACTTATTTATTTAATGAATTCTACACATCAATGTCTATATAAGAGATATAATGCAAACATAATATATCTCTATACACTCACGTACTTACAATTATGTTATTTAGTTACACAATACTTATATACTACATTAAGATATATAATATCATTATATAGTTTAATAAGTCCTTGAAACTAATGAATCTGACACAATCATTAGTTTGAAAAGTAAATGAAAAAATTGAATCTACATTTGAAAACGTGGATAACACCCAAAATTATTTTACACCAAAATTGAACCATATTGGTGAGATCAGGAAAGTACAAGTTACATTGAGGGAAGATATACCATTGATCAGACTTTTCAAAAACCAAAAATAACAATATAACTCACAAATATAATCTTTCATCAATGAACGTCACTAACAATGAAGCATCATAGCAGGAACAGAGGCAACATTCTAAGAAACACAATTTAGGAGTCTAAAAAATGAAAACACTAATACTCAACTAACTGATAAAGTTTCGAACATAACACTATTCACATAATGGTGGTTGTGATGACCATATATCTATAAAAATGCACAATACCATTGGATGAACATCGTATCCCTAAACAAGACCACTCAAAAGAATCAAAGTTCATGGTAAAAAAAATGTACACACTATTATAAAAATAGGTGGCCAATAAAATGCACACACTATAAGCTAATAAGACAAATCCAACCATACCAATAAGTAGAGCAACAACCAATAAAGCTAGTGAAACTAAATCCACTAACAAGTAGGTTTGTTACTTTTGGAATAGATTTGTCATGGGATTCTAGTAAAAGATGAATCACCCTAACTATTGGCCATCATAAAAAATGGAGCCTTACAGGCATCTGAAACTTCATTTAAGTATAAGAGGAGAATCTTTCAGAAAGAATTTCACATAGTATACAAATAATGAATCCAACACAACTTGTAAAGTCCTTAGCCACACTCAACCTTGAAGTGCCTCTGATTGTAGTGTAGAAAAAATATTTACCAAAAGTGCTATGCTCCTAAAAAGGTACCCAATACCTACATAAGATTGAATCCACATTGCAGCTATAAATACATCTTTGTGTTTGTTGTAAAACTGGTCAATTCTTGATCTAAAATTTCTTTCAATTTGGGAACACAAAACTCGATAATAGCAATATTCAAGATTAGGAACTTTAATTTTATCAACAAAAAAATACCAAAGATTTTTCTGTTTCATCTTTGGTATACACATAACACTTATGAAATTGGATGAGTATTATAAACATCAGAAATTTCAACCATCTTTCCCAAATCAAACACCCGAAGAAACATACAGAAACAAGTATTAAGGACAAGAAACATATAGAAACACTTGAAATGCACCATTGATTTTCCCATTTTTTGGAAATGCTCACTACTATTTGGGATTGAAGAGTGATTGAAGAGCCTCAATGTTTGTTTCCCAAACAAGAAATTAGATAAAAAGCTTGTAAGAATAAATTAATCAACCCAAATATAAAATAAATAAACAAAAGGGATCAAAAATAAATAAAACAATGATCTTACCTCCAACCATTGAAATTGTTCTTTAAGCTCCAAACTAATTTGCTCTTTGTGTTAGGAACTTCTAAGCTCTTAATAGCACCTAAATAGATAGTGTATTGTACTAGAATTTTGTGTTGAGATTAGGAAATATAACAGCTCTTTTATAGTCGTGCTTCCCATCAAAGCATCAACACTTTTACCAACTTTAGTCATATCCGAAGAGCTCTTCAATGACAGAAATGTTTGAACAACAAAATGATACGTTAAAGAAAAATAAAAATGAAAATTGAAGAGTTTAAATGGATGATTGGTTACGTTCTCCCACCTGGTCCAAATGTTCAACTTAATCCAATCGATTATCTTTCTTAAGAAATAAAAACATGAATCATAGCGATAGGTCCTCAAAGAGTAAATATTGTCTTTCATTTATTATAATGTATTTAGTTTCTCAAGTATTACAATTTATATGGTAACAAAACTTAATGAATAAATCCTATATTTATTCTTGGTCCTATAAAAAATATATTTTCTCAAATAAATTAAGGTGCATATTAATATGAGAAAATATCATAATATATAAGATTTTCAGTAATAAATTATATATATACCTTTACAAAATGGAACCAATTCCCATTTTCTCTACATGATTCTTAAATTTCAATAGTGGCATGCCTTTAGTCAAATGATCAATAATCATCAACTCAATGCTAACGTGCTCAATCATAACTTTATTTTCCTTAACACGTTCTCTAATGGCCAAGTATTTGATGTTAATGTGCTTACTATGAGTACCACTCTTGTTATTCTTAGCCATAAACACAACATCTGAGTTTTCATAATCCAATCTTAGTGGCCCAGAAATAGAGTCAACTATTCTAAGCCTTGAAATGAAACTCTTCAACCATACACCATGTTATGTGGCCTCAAAACATGACATGAACTCGACCACCATAGTGGAAGTAGAAATTGAGGGCTACCTCGTACTTCTACATGACACAGATCCACCGTAAAGCATGAAAATGTAACCAGATGTTGATTTGCGTGAATCAACACAACCAACAAAGTCTACATTGGAGTAGTCAATTACTTCCAAATCGTTGGTTCGTCTGTACATTATCATATAGTCCTTGGTTCCTTGAAGGTACCTCATCACTTTCTTAGTAGCTCTCTAATGGTCCAAACTTGGATTACTCTAATATTGTCCCAATATTCTAACAGTAAATGCAATGTCAAGCCTTGTGCAAACCTAAACATACATCAGGCTTTCGACAGTAGAAACATATGGAATGTTCTTTATTTGTTCTCTTTAAAAATCATTCCTTGGGCATTGGTCCAAATTGAACTTATCGCCTTTCACAATGGGAGCAATATTTAGTGAACAATATTTCATTTGAAATCTCTCTAAAACTTTATGATATAGGTTTTATAAGATAAACCCAAGACACATCAAATTTTGTCTCTATGGATCTTAATTCCAATGACATAAGATGCCTCACCCATATATTTCATATCGAAATTTTTAGAGAGGAATTATTTTACCTTATGTAGCAAACCTTTATCATTAGTTGGAAGCAAAATATCATTTACATATAGCACCAAAAAACAAATCTTACTCCCACTAACCTTCTGGTATATACATTGATCCGTGATATTCTCTTCAAAATCAAATAAAGTGATGATGTTATGAAATTTCAAATACCATTGATGGGAAGCTTGTTTTAATCCATATATGGATTTCTTAAGCTTACAAACTAAATGCTTACCATTACTATAGAAGAATCCTTCAGGTTGTTTCATATAAACCTCTTCCTCTAGGTTACCATCAAGGAAAGTTATTTTCACATCCATTTGATGCAAATCCAAATCAAAATGGCCAACCAATGCCATGATCACATGAGGTGAATCTTTCTTAGATATAAGAGAGAATATCTTCGTGTAGTCAATTCCATCCCTTTGAGTGAATCCATTGGAAATGAGACTAATGTTATGTCTCTTAATGTTTCCTTATGAGTTTATCTTTGTCTTAAAGACCCATTTACATCCAATGGGTTTTACACCATCAAGAAACTTGACGAGATCTCAAACTAGGTTAGACGACATATAATCCATCTCTTCTTTCATTGCAGTGTACCATAAGTTTAAAACCTTAGAAATCATGGCCTGTGAAAACGTCTTAGGGTCATTTTCGACTCTAACTTTATAGTCATACTCTTGTAGATACATAACATAATCATTAGGAATCGCCAATTTCCTTACTTTATTAGATCTTCTAAATGTTGCCTCAAAATTCTCATGAGGTGTAAGATCATATTTTTTGGCTGGTTGTTTATTAGCTTCAGGCATCTATTGAACTTCATCATATACTGGATCAAGATGAATAGCTTTTGGTACTTTTAAGACTAGTTCTTCAACACACGTTTCTACTCAAGGCGCTTTATTAACAACAATGATCAGTCCATTACTTGAAGTGGTATACTGAGCATCTGAATGATCATTCTCATGAACAATGCCCTAGAATCGATTGCTCCCACTAATCAAGTCATTCTCAAGAAATTTTTCATTTCTTTATTCCACAAACCTAATGCTATGAGATGAACAATAAAACCTATATCCCTTAGACCTTTTGGCATATCCAATGAAATATCCACTAATGGTCATTGCGTCTAGCTTATTCTCTTATAGATTATAAATTCTCACTTCAGATGGGCATCCTCAAATGTGCATATGTCGTAAACTCAGTTTCCAACCTTTCCATAATTCAAATGAAATCTTTAATATAGCCTTGGTTGGAACTCGGTTTAATATCTACCCAACCATCTTTAAAGTTTCAGTCCACAAGGATTTAGGAAGATTAGAGTAGCTAATCATACTCTATACTATGTCCAATAATTTTGGTTTCTCCTTTCTACTACACCATTTTGGTCATGTGAACTAGATAGTGTATTGGACAACTATCACATACAAGAAACTTAGCAAAGGAACTTAACGCTTATCCATTCTCAGTATATCTATCATAATATTCATCATCTCTATCTGATCTCACAAGTTTTATTTTCTTTCTACATTATTTCTCTACTTCAACCTTAAAGCCTTTGAAGGCATCTAATGCTTTGCTCCTATTATGAAGCATATAGAGATACATATATCAAGAAAAATCATCAATAAAGGTGATAAAATATTTCTAACCTTGAATTTCCATGTTTGGACAACATATATCAGTATGTATGATTTCTAATATGATTTAACTCCGATTGGCACCTTTCTTTGACTTGTTAGTTTGCTTTCTTTTAATACAGTCTACACATGTCTCAAAATTAGTAAAATCTAGAGTACTAAGTACCACATCTTTCACTAATCTTTTAATTCTTTCTACGGAGATATGTCCTAATCTCCTATGCCATAATGTAGAAGATTCCTCGTAAATAATACACCTTTTAGTGAAAAATTAAACATGCATAGTGGTATGAGTGAAATTATTTCGTAAATTAATGCAGTAAAGACCATCATACAAAATATTATTCCCAACACAATCAGATTTATTAAATAAACTAAAAGATGCTTTTGAAAAGAAAAATGAATAACGAGAAGGTACAAGTCTTGAAATCAAAATCAAGTTTCTAGAGAAACTTGGAATATAAAAGGTCATTTCTAATTCTAAAATAAAAACCTACTTAAAATCAAACTGCATGTCCCTATAATCTCCACATGTGAGCTCATATTTTTATCGAATAAGATGTATTGCTCACTTCTCATTGGCTTCCTTAGGTTTCGCATACCCTGTAAAGAGTTTTCAACATGGATTGTTGATCCAGAATCAATCCACCAGGTGTTAATATTAATATTAACCATATTATATTCATAACAAACAAACGAGGTTGGATTACCTTTACCCTCAAGCCATTTCTAGAATTTGATATATTCATTCTTCATGTGTCCCTTCTTTTTAGAGAAGAAATACTTGGCTTCTTTCTTAATATTAGCATGAGGTGGAACTATTCCTTTCCCTTTCTGTTTGTATTGAGATTTGCCTTTCTTGAATGTTATAGCCAACATTGCACTTTCATCAAATTCCATAACAATCCTTCCTTCCTCTTGAACACACATGATTATTAGTTCATTGATTGATCATTTATCCTTATGTGTGTTGTACGAGATTTTTAATGGCCCGTACTGATATGGGAGAATGTTAAGGATATAGTGCAATAGGAAGGATTCTGACATCTCAATCTCAAGATTCTTAAGTTGAGTTGCAATGTCCCTCATTTGCATAATATGATCACACACAAATTTCACACTAGTGAATCTTAAGGAAGACAACTTCATAATAAGGGTGCTTGCCAAAGCCTTATATAAAATGACGAATTAATCACTAATGGTCTTTAGCAAGTCTTGAACATTGTTATGCTGAGCAATAGAACTACGAATACCAGTAGAGATCTTAGTCTTAATGAACATCACGCTAAGGAGATTAGATCACTCTCATTGTTCATAAAGTGTGATATTCGTTGGAGTGCTAGTTTCAACAATTTGAAGTGGTTTGTTTTTCCTAATAGCATAGTCAATATCCATTCACTATGATGAAAAAGAATTCTTTCCTTCCATACTTTATAATTATCTCTTTTTAATTCATGAATGTCACAACGAATATAAGATAAATTCACAGGTTGTGAAGCTACAATTAAAGATTATATGCTTATTACAGTTTGAGACCTAAATTAAAATCATTATTTACCAATGTAAATCATGCAAAATATGAATCTAGTGACATAAAAATTGCATAAGGGATAAAGTTCTAATTCAATTAGATTCATCTTAACTTTATGATAAAACTATCAAATTATATTCATTTTCCTAATCCTTGTGGGTAAATTAAAAAATATAATAAAAAGTTCTATGTGATAAGATTTATTATATCACATATGATTAATCACAATTAATATTTATTTTTCTAAATGTGATCCTAAATAAACCTTATTATAGTTTTAATTAATTAAAGATGTTGTGACTACTCCCTAATTAATTAAAATATATGAATTACTTAAACATTAACTAAATCCTTAGGCTCAATTATCGCATAAAAACATAAGCTATATTAATTAAATTTCAAATGTACAAATATTATATATCTTAAGATTACATGTATAAATAAATGACAATAAGTTATACAAACAAAATAAATAATATAAATACTAATTAAATCCATAAAGAGCCATTAACAATTAATTCCATTATGCATAAATTATTTAACCAAATTTCATATGTATAATAAATTACAAAATTTATACATTAAAATACCAAAAAAAATAATGTAAGCATAATGAATTTAAACATAAATTTTAATGTACCAAAAATTATTTAAATAAATGTCACATATATAATAAATATTCTACATTTGAAAAACCTAAGTTAAATAATTAATCATATTCAAAAAATTTGTTTAATAAAAATTAAATTTTGAATACATATAATAACATAATATGCATTGTGGCCCAATGGTTTGGGTGCTTAACACTCTTCTAGGAGACCAAGTTTTAAGTCCTGTGAACAATACGTTTTTTTCTTTCTAGTAAGTCTTCTTCAACCTCCAACCGGGTCAACATGACACGGTTGGAGCTTCGGACATTTCTCTCAATTTCAACGACAAAAATTGGCGTTCTCTTTATCAAAATTCTCATAATTGAATTCCCAAGTGATTCATGGTCTCAATTTGAATAAAAAATATCATTTTAAATAAAAGTTAATTAATAAATTCCAATGAACGGAAATGGCGAATTGGAATGATGTTCTTCATGGTTTTCCACATTTTAATTCACAGAATCATTATAAAATCAATACTGAAATCATTCATAATTTCCATATGCATCAAAACCGTACCTTTTAAAAAACACAATTTCAAGCTACTCGGTAAAACATAACAAAATAGAGATAATTTAAAACTGATCAAGACAAAGGTAATATGTGCTATGATACCAAATGTAAGCATAAATTAATTGACCCAAATGTGAAACAAATAAACAAAAGGGATTAAAAATAAATAAAGCAAGGATCTTATAGAGCTTACACTGATCAGTGATTGATCAAATAGTGTCGATAACATCTGGGTCGATGATATCTAGGTCGGTTGGATCAACGATGCTATCCTCCTCCATCTCGTATTTCTTCATAATTAGAAAAGAGAATCTGATAGTGAACGTTTAGGTCGTGCCTCAAAACTCAAGATCTCTCTTTGTTCTCAGCACAGGTTAAGGACCCTTTCTTAACAAGCTTGAGGTCAATGATCACATTATCTCCATCATCAAGAACTTCCGAAAAAATGATCTCTCCAAGGTTTCATTAAATGCCAATTTTAGAACAAATACATTGAAGATGATTCTGTCGGGTTGAAACAATGATTTTATAATGAAAATAATGATTTCGTAAAATTAAGAAAATAAGAGAATTAGACAACTGAAGTGTGAATTGATTAAACATCGTACTCACACTTATAGGTTTAAAGTTATGTTATTCTAGAATTCACAAATTAATTTTATTTTTTATCGAACGAATTTTTAATAAAAGTTACTATGCATCAATATCTTAAATTGAATATATAATGCATACACAATACATCTTTACAAATTCATTAACTCACAAACTTACAATTTTGTTATTTAATTAAACAATATTAAGATATACATTATTATCATTATGTAGTCTAATATTAAACCAAAGTTACTTCACTTATTCCATTTTTATAAATTTTTTATTTTATGAATTTTTCAATTTTTAGAGATGTTTAAATTATATTTTATTTATAATTTGAGTTTTATGAATAAATTAAAATACTAATAAAATAAATTAAAATAATAGTACAAAATGCACAACATACGAGAAAAAAGGTTTTATAGGTTCTATAATTGTTACAAAATGAGTGGTTTAGTTCCATAATTATTGGATTAAGAACTAAAAACCTAATACTTTTTTTCAAAATCAGTATTTTAGTCCCATAATTTTATGAGTTAAGCATTATTAATCATGTTATTATGCAAAGTAAGTAATTTTAATTCTTGAATTTATTAAATAATCATTTTTAGCCAAACAAAAATATGAAAAATAAGGACTTGTAATGCCTAACATACCACAACATACATGTCACTTAATTATAGAAAACTTCTATTTGCTTTGCCTTTTTTTCATATCTCTTTTTTTCTTTCTTTTATCTTCTTTTATTTTCCCCTATTTCCTTTTAATTTTAAATCTTTTAATATCTCTATTGTAACTTTTTTTAGGTAACCTAGTCAATTTGAGGCCTGATCTGACCCCCGAAAATAGAAGATCTTCTTACCCGTACATATAATTTTAGAAGCCACTAATATATAACACCATATGAAAATTAATTTTTTTCTTTATATTTTATATTTTATCCGTAGATATATAAGATGAATAAACTGTTAGAACCTCAGATCATCATGTAAAAATGGTCTTTGACACTTTGATGCTTAAGTTAGTACTAAGATGATGAAATTTAGAGGAAATCTAGGCTCTCACTCTATAGTTATAAGGAAATAGAGTGTTTGGTTATGATTCTCTTTTATGATATTTAATTTATCTGTGATTGTATATATATAGGGAAAAAGTTAACTTGATATCTATCATTTATCATCAAATTAAACAATAATTATTGTAAATCTTTTTATTGTGATTATCTCGTAATCATGTTTATATGATGATTCAACACTTAATAAGCTTGTTCTATAAGACTCTTTGATGACTTAAATCACTCATTTCTTAACACATGAGATGTATGAAATTATCTTCAATATATTCATGAAATTATTTTATATTGTATAAATCTTCATGCATAAATTATATTTAACACATTGGCACAAAATGTGATAAAAAATTAAAATTATACATATAATAAAAATTATATATAATACTAACAATAACAATAATAAATAATGTCAATAATAGTTTAAATGTTTACTTTTTTCCTTTTTCTCTTTTACTCTTTTACTTTTAAAAAAAATTAAATTTTTTAATATCTTACCAACGTAATTTTATAACATAGTAACAACATATGTCTATAGAATACATGAAAATTTACAAAAAAAAAATTTAACATTCTAGACATAGCGAGATATATATATATATATATATATATATATATGCACCCATTAATTAGTTTATCTCATTTAATCATTTAATCACAAATAATACATTAAAATGTGAACAAATAATAATATAAAAATAGTTAAATTTTTACTTATAATAAAAATAATATGCAATAACAATAACAACAACAATAATAAATAATATTTAGAATAATTTACATACATATTTAAATATGAAATAGATAAATAAACAATAAATAATAAAATACACAATAAAATTTTACAAATGAAACAACATATTAATAAACAAATAAATAAAAAACATATTATAAATGAAAATGATAAACTTGATCCATAATTTATTATTATTAAGGGAAAATAAACAATAAAATTGGAGTGTAAAGGTCTTTAACATTTTACGTAACATACATCATTTTATTTTGAGCTGAGCGTATGTATCATTTAATACTAAAACTTTCAATTATTTTAATTTTTCTTAAATTTAATTTTATTCTCTTTCAATTTATTAATTTATATATTTTTATTTTAACCAACATCTTTAAAAATAACTAATATTGCACTAACAAAGTATTTTAGTAAAATAGTTATTATTATAATCCGATCCTTATATGACTTAATTATTCATATGTTTATAATATTAACCTTTTAAATAAAGTTTTATTTTTAATCTCTTTCATATAATAAGTATATGTTATTTTTCATATAATGTAAAAACATATATTTTTTTCATATCAAAAATACGGTATGCATATGTATTCATTATAAGGTAGAAAACATATTTTGTAGAGGGTTTTAAGTTAAACCATGTAAATAACTAAGTGATATAAAAAGAGAATGTTAACATATTAGTCTTTTCTTTTATCAATTTTCTCAAAAGGCAAAGATTTATCCTACAACAATCTTTGTCCTACAACAAATAGTTTCATACTCATAAATATAAAAATATTCTTACAATAATTGAAATAAAAAAAATAAGATTACATTCTACAATATTTTTAGAAGCCACCGTCTGTAGAGTTCTAATGATTGTCGTTGTTAATCCATCTGAGTTCCAATAACTGTATGGGTTAAGCCATTGAATTTAACATATTACATCTACATATTATATCCATATGAATTTTTATATGTAACATGTTACATTCGCTTATATTTTTATATTATATGCTATATTTTTATTTACCTTTGTATGTAACATATTATATGAATCTATGACTAGTTCATCGACGATGGTTGCTAAAGTATTGACGTGCTTTTTGGAGCACCGAAAGAGTTAATGGAGCTTAAGTATCCGCCATTCAAGATCTAATCGTAAGAGATGTAGTGGAGTGTGTTATTTATCTTATTTTATGAATATAAGAAAGAAATATATTTTGATATTTTTATTAAATAATTTGATACAAAATTGTAGATTTTGTGTTGAATTATTATTAGTTAAAAAATCAATCAATTTTTCAAAAATAAAAATATTTAAGGAATATATATATATATATATATAAAGTAGTTGACTTAATATAATTCAAAAAGTAAGATATTGATTAAACATTTATTTTCTTTGTAAATAAATATATTTTTATAAATAATTAATTTGATATTTTATTTATTTATTTTATATTATACATGAATAATTATTTTAATCATGTTAATAATAATAATTTATATGATTCATTCTTATTTATTTCATGAATAAATCATACTGAATCGATTTATTTATTAATAGATTATATTTGTATTTAATCAATATTTTTAATTTTTTATCTAAAAAAATCATTTTCATGATTCATATCTAATATCAAATAAGTTTTTATTTAATATACATTATTTTTATAAAAATATTTATTAATTTTGATGAGATTGTGCTTGTCGTGTTAATGTCAAATTACATTCTTCAATAATAATAAAATTATTAGTTAAACAATTTCATCTATATTGTTATATTATATTTAAATTATTTATTAAATAAATTTATATAAATTATATATATATCATGTCAAATCATTAATATTTGAATCATATTTGGATTATTTGTTACTGTCACAAGTTATCCCATATATTAATTATAAAATAGTTGAGTAATATTATATACATTAATTTATTATACTCATAAAATGAGATGTTAGTGCTTGATTGTACGTTAAATTAGAGTTATAAAATAATTGAGTAATATTATATACATTAATTTATTATATGCATAAAATGAGATGTTAATGTGTTGATTGTATGTTAAATTAGAGAAATCAGATGTTAAAATAATTGTAAGACACTTGCTAGAATTATATTGTATCATGTAGATTGGTGCATCCGATTTAATGATAAAAATATTTTACAAAATAACTGTTATTGTAAATTTATTTTTAATAAAATAATAAATTAATTAACTATTTATTTTAAGAATATTCTTTCTTATCATTTTATAAAATTACAACATCAAATTTTTATATTAAATCAAACTTAAAAGAATATTATATTCAAAGAATATTTTAAAATAAAGAAGTTTGGAATAATATTAATTCATCAATAATATATATTTATTAAATTTAAATATTTGATAATTTTAAAAAAATTATAATTATTATTTAATAATTAATATTATTATATATTTGTTAAATTCCAATCCTAAATGTTAGGAATAGTAATTTGTGTGAGTTAAGTTAGTTCAAACCGACTTGAAGTAACCCAGTTTAAATTGGTCTAATTCTAATTTAATTCGAATAAGAAAAAATGAATCCAAATCCAAATTAAACACAGAAGTAATCCAAATGAATTTGAATTATTGATTGTATGTTTTTTTAGTTAATTGAACCCTTTTTTTATAAAAAAAATATGTTTAAGTAGTAAAACTCATTAACTTAAACAATATTATATGAATTATCAACAATGAGGAAAATAATATTATAACAATTAATCATTTTTAACAAATAATAAATTAATACTGAATGAATAACTCACGTATACAATAAATTTATGAAGATAATCAACTTTTCACACTCACCTTATATGCTACAACAACTATTTAATTATAAAACAAAAATATTAGTAAAAATAAGATAAAGAAAACCAATTCTTAAATCAAAAAGTAAATTTTTAAATAATTTAACAAAGTTAAAAGCCATCAAACCTCCCTCGTACAAAAGTCGAAGGTCATTATGTTTTCATTGAAACTTACAGTTTGAATAAAAAATTCTAAATCTTAATAGAATTTATCCGAACCACTAAAAAAAGAAATATATGAATAAAATTAAATAAAAAATTTCTTCAACAATTAAACAAAGATTCCAACATACCACATTGATATTTCCATATTTTTAGTTTAAATTAAATATAATATACATTTAGAACTTTGAAAAAATTATTGTACCTACTAATAATATTCTAAGTTATTTTAAACATATATTACAAAATCACAAACGTGAATATTAAATCTAATTTAGATACATATATCATGTAATAAGAATTTAAATTTATACTTTAACACATTTAGTTAACACCTTATCCATAATCTAAACCATGTTATTAGAATTTTGAGAGTCAATGGTTAACTCACTTGTAATTTATTCAATAAATTCCTTACATGATTTATATTCAACACATACTTAAAAAGTGTTAAAACAAAACATAATAAGAACAAATTATTCAAAAAAAAAAACTATTTAACCTTTGTCAACAAATTATCATACTTGTATCATGTAAAAGTTGTCTACGATCTTGATCAAGAACTCTTCCACCAATGCTAAAAGTAAATTTTGAAGCAACCGTAGTAACAAGAACACTTCAGGTATTACGTGCCATTGTGATAACATCAGAATATCTATATTGGTATACCTTTAAATGTGTAAGAGCATTAATCTTGAAATTTTGTATCAAATTAATTCTTAGTTAATTTAAATATAATTTTAATCAATTTTTTTTAAATTAATTCCAACCCAGTTTGAATTATTTTTCAATTAGTTTAAATTTACTTTATATTTAATTCAATTAGATTAAGATTTACTATTTAAATTCAATTCGAAAAAGTGAACTACTATACACCCCTGTAAATACATGCATTTTGCACGGGGCAAAACTGGCTTATTAAAGAGAAGGGGAGGAGGAGGATAAAAGAGGGAGAAATTTAAGAAAACGTATGCGAAGAACTGAGCGAAGTCTCTTTGGGGGAACTCTTTTGGATTTCAGAGAATCCAAAAGGAATGCATTTTTCGTCGATCAGTAGATGTCCGAGACAGTTCCTTATTTTTTCACTTACCCAAAATATCATATCTTCATCAACTATTCGATCTTTTTCTGCCGAACCCACTTCAAAACATAAATCCCACAACCTAAAACCTGAATCAGATTCCCTCAGTGTCGACTCAAATACAGTTACGGAAACTCTATCTTCTTATTGCAATGACTGGAGAAAAGCTCACGAATTCTTCAGCTGGGTTGAAAGTCAATGCCAATTTCAACACACCACAGAGACCTACAATGGAATGCTTGATATTCTGGGTAAGTTTTTCGAATTTGACCTTTCATGGGACTTGATTAATCGAATGAAACAAAACCCACATTCTCTTCCGGATCATACCACCTTTCGCATTATGTTTAAGCGCTATGCCTCTGCCCACCTTGTGAAAGAAGCTATGGATACGTATAATCGATTGGAAGAGTTTGGTTTGAAGGACGATACTTCGTATTGTAACTTTATTGATGCTTTGTGCGAGTATAAGCATGTTGCTGAGGCCCAAGATTTGGTTTTTTGTAACAAAAAAGATGTGGGTTTTGATAAGAAAACGAAAATTCATAATAATATTCTTCGTGG
The DNA here is from genome assembly GCA_033030585.1 of Hippophae rhamnoides. Lineage (NCBI taxonomy): Eukaryota > Viridiplantae > Streptophyta > Magnoliopsida > Rosales > Elaeagnaceae > Hippophae > Hippophae rhamnoides. The sequence goes on along the minus strand of CM065437.1, from coordinate 21,335,720 downwards.
GTGGATGAAAATGGGGTGGTGGGCTAAGTGTAGAGATTTTTGGTTAGAGATGGATAGAATAGGAGTGTGTAAAGATTTGCATTCTTACTCTGTTTATATGGATATACTATGCAAGAGTGGTAAGCCATGGAAGGCTGTCCAATTATATAAGGAGATGAAGAAAAAAAGGATCAAATTGGACGTGGTTGCATATAATACGGTTATTCGTGCAATTGGTCTTTCTGAGGGTGTGGATTTTTCTGTGCGTGTACTTAGGGAGATGAGGGAATTAGGTTGTGAACCCAATGTTGTAACATATAATACAATTATAAAGCTTTTGTGCGAAAATGGAAGATACACGGAGGCATTTGCAGTGCTTGATAAAATGTCTAAGAAAGGTTGTCTACCAAATGTGATTACTTATCATTGCCTTTTTGGATGTATGGAGAAGCCAAAAGAAATTCTTAGCTTGTTTGATAGGATGATTGAAAGTGGTGTTCATCCGAGGTTGGACACTTATGTGATGCTTATACGGAAGTTCGGAAGATGGGGATTCCTTCGACCAGTTTTTGTTATATGGAAGAAGTTGAAAGAACATGGTTGTAGTCCAAATGAGGATGCTTACAATGCTTTGATTGATGCTCTGGTGGAGAAGGGTATGATAGACATGGCTAGAAAGTACGACGAAGAGATGCTAACTAAGGGACTTTCCGCTAAGCCAAGGCAAGAGTTGGGGACAAAACTGGTGATAAGAGGATCAGATGATGAAAGATGTTATTAAAGATAGATGGTTTGAAAAATTCCATGCTTATAATGTGAAAATCCAGTCAGTGTCACCTTACCTTGCGCCCTTGTACAAATACAGGTGCTATGAAGGTCCATGTAGACAGTCGACGAAACTGCTATTGGGGATAAAATGCATACAATCTGCTTACCTTCTTTTGAGCTTCCTTGCTAAAATCAACTTAGGTGCTCGATCTTTGAAGAACGTAAGGAGAAATATGCTGATCAATTTTCGTGCGAACCTCGTATCATGGTTCCAAAGAGTGTAAGCTTTTGATAGGTTTTTGCTAGAGATTAACCTTGTTGATTATCTTGTGATATTTTTTCTATCCTATTTCATGTTTCAAGGGCTCTGCTCCTTGTTCATTCACTCTGTCATGTGTTATCAATTCTCTAAGAACTTGTAATCTCATATCATTGTGGATCAGCAGCCAAGAGATGATAACTTTTAGCAAGTGTCTCTATTTCATTTCATATTAGCTGCAAAATTAATTCATCTTATTACAATAACAAATTCGTCACTTGCTTTCTCTATAACTATTTCTTTTTGCTGTTTTTCTAATTTATTTCATGAATTTGAAGGAAAATATCATCTTATTTGAGCTGATTGAATATTGTAACATCTATCCAATTTACTGACTAAGTTTAATATATTTGACGAGGTTTCTCTGTTGATCTTTATTTCTTCTGGCCTTTACATCCTTTGTTTGAGTTTGTCTGTTGTCTACTACTTTTGTGTGCGATGTATAACTTGGTATTTTATGTGATTGATGCAACTAATTGGACTTTTATTATTAGCTTAATACAGTTGTTAAGAAATAACTCTATACAAAGAATAAATCTATACAAATAATAAATCTATACAAAAGAGCTCTCTAGTTTGTATTATTTTCTTGATATTTTCATTACAATTGTATAGTTATATATAAGAAAATTTTACTTATTCAATTACTCTTTAAATTAAGCATTTTTTGATTTACTCATTGAATTAAGGATTATTTGTTTTACTCCTTGAATTAAGGATTATTTGTTTTACTCCTTGAATTAAAGATTCCTTGTTTTATTCATTGAATTAAGGATTATTTGTTTTACTCCTTGAATTAAGGATTATTTGTTTTACTCATTGAATTAAGGATTCTTTGTTTTATTCCTTAAATTAAGTTCCTTGTTTTATTCCTTGAATTAAAGACTAATATCCAATACTCTCATTCAAGCTAGATCTAGAAGGTTTATGGATTCAAGCTTGGACAAAATTCGTTGAAACTGATGAGAAGCCAAGAGCTTGGTGAATATGTCAGCCAGTTGGTCGAAGCTTATTGTATAATGTGTCTGAATCACCTATGATTGAACTTGTTCACGAACGTAATGACAATCAACTTCAATGTGTTTCGTCCTCTCGTGAAACACTGAGTTTGATGTTATATGCATAGTTGCCTGATTGTCACAAAATAAGGACATAGGAAGAGTTGTAGGAACACTTAAATCACACAAAAGACCTTTAAGCCATATCAACTCACATGCAGTTGAAGCCATTGCACAATACTCAGCTTCGACACTTGATCTGGCGATGACAGTTTGCTTCTTACTCTTCCATGTGACCAAGTTTCCATCGACAAATGTATAGTAGTCAGTGGTGGACTTGCGATCGATTGCAATCCCTGCCTAATCAGCATCACAATATCCCATGATTTGTGTGTTGTCATTCTTCTTCATGATGATACCACGACCCACTGATCCTTTTAAGTAGCGTAAGATTCTTTTAACAAGGGTCAAATGCTCAAGTGTCGGGGAATGCATGAATTGGCTCATAATACTTACAGAATATGTGATGTTAGGTCTAGTGATTGTTAGGTAGATCAACTTACCAACCAGTCGCTAGTAAATAACTTATATCTATGAGTGGCGTGCCATTTAAGCTAGGTTTGAGCTTGCTATCAAGAAGGGTAATGGTTGGTTTAGCATCACTCATGTTAACTTCCTTGAGTAAATCTAGGACATATTTTCTTTGGTTAAGAAAGAGTCTCTTGTGCGAGGTTTCCATTTCTATACCAAGAAAGGACTTCAATATCCTAAGGTCTTTAATTGCAAACCTTTGTTTGAGGGATTGTTTGAGGTTGAAAATCTCGTGAACATTATCACCTGTAATTATCAGATCATCTACATAAATTAGCACAACCAATTTACCCATAGCTCATGTGCGAACAATAGTGAGGAATCAGCATTGTTGCTTTTGAAACCAACACCAGTGAGAACTGAGCTTAGCTTGGCATACCAAGCTTGTGGGGACTGTTTCAGACCATAAATGGATTTGTGCAATTTACACACTAAATCCAGTTCATTGCTTTGAGGATGCTCGAGTGGCAATATCATATAGACTTTTTCTTTGAGATCATCATGCAAGAATGCATTCTTCACATCCATTTGGTACATGGACCACCCCTTGTTTACAACCACAGACAATAGCACTTTTACTGTGTTCATTTTTGCAACAGGTGCAAATGTTTCTTTGTAATCCATCTCGAATGTTTGAGTGAATCCCCGAGCCACCAATCTTGCTTTATACCTCTCAATTGATCCATCTGACTTGAATTTGAGCTTATAGATCCATTTGTAACCTACGACTTTCTTGCCTTTTGGAAGTTTAGTGATGCTCCATGTGTTGTGTTGATCTAGGGCTTTAAGTTCTTTTTGCATGACTTCCTTCCACACCTCTTGGCTGTTGGCCTCATGAAAGTTTTGAGCCTCATTGTAACTCGATATAGTGTTGAGGAATGCAGCATGGGCTGATGTCACTCTCTTATATGACACATAATTTGAGATGAGATGTATGGGTTTGTAGGTGACAAAGTCTTGAAGTCTTGTGGGAGGTTTCCTAACACGCATTGGATTATGTCGTGGAGCAGGAGGAGTTATCTCACACTCGTTCACATCTTGTACCATATTGTGAGAATCATCTTGATTATCACCATCTTCATGCAGTGTACCATCAAGACGAGACCCTTCATTGTTACTTTCAGTGAGAGATGCATCAATGTTGACATGGCTGGGGTCTTGTTGTGGTGGAGCCTCAAGTTCGATTCTTGGTAATGGAAACACATTCAAGATGCCATCCCCTTGACTTGTGATTTCATGTGATTTGTTGAAAAAAAAGGTTAGTTTCATAAAATCGAACATCTTTAGATACAATTAATCTCCTAAGTTGGGGATCATAATACTTATATCCCTTTTGTGTAGATGAATAACAAAAAAAAATACATTTAACAGTTCTAGGATCCAATTTATCTCGATGATGAGATTGAATATGTACAAAATAGATGCAACCAAAGACTCTAAGGTGTGAAAGGTTAATTTTCCTTCCTTTCATGACCTTTAGGGGAGACTTAAAATTCAAGACTCGGTTGGGTAATATATTGATGATGTAAGCAGTTGCCATAACCCCTTGGGACCAGAATCTCTTTGGTACATTCATTTGTAGCATTAATGCTCTAGTTTTTTCAAGTAAGTCCTGGTTTTTGCGTTCAACTACACCATTTTGTTGAGGTGTGCAACTTGTTTGATGCATAATGCCATGAATGCTCAAATATTGTTTCATGATATGGGACATGTATTCGGTGCCATTGTCAGACCTTAAGGTTTGAATTTTAGAGAGTGATTTTTAACAAGGTTATGAAAGTCCTTAAATACTTTCATAACTTCATTCTTAGACTTTAAAAGATATAACCATATGACTCGAGAGAAATCATCAACAAAAATCACAAAATACTTATAACCATCAAAAGATTCATTAGTTAGTCCCCATACATCTGAATGACCTAGCTCAAAACACTTACTAGCCCTAGACAAGGAAGAATTAAAAGGCAATCTAGTGGCCTTAGATAAGTGACAAGTTTTGTTGAGTGTCCCACATCGACCAGGGAAGCCAATTAAGTTCTGGTTATAAGGTCCTCGCAACCCTTCCTCTTTGAGAGCTCTTTTTGAGTAAGTTAGGCTATAACTTTCTACATGGTATCAAAGCGGGTCCCTGGGTTCAACTGATGGTCCCCTCACGGTTCAATCGGTCTTTGCAGTGTCCCTGCCCGGTGTGAACAATCAGTCTTTGTGGTGTCCCCGTCCAATGTAAGGGGGGTGTTGAGTGTCCCTGATGTGTATTTTCGCAAGTGTACGAATCGTTCAAGTAATAAAGTGTACAAAAGTACGGATATCGAACCCACAAGGAATGGCGTTACTAAGTACCGAAATTGATTAATCTTAATTTTATTTGAAAACCAAATTGTTGAAATTGTTTAAAAACCAAATTAACTTAAAAATAAATGCAAATAACACAATTAAATGTTGTTCACAAATGATTAAAAACGCTAAGGCATTTGATTTTGCTAAATCAATTGAATCCCATTTCAAGTCATGTTATATGAGAATCAAAGTTAAAAGTGATGTTTGAAAAACCCAAATTTATCTAATACTCTCTCTCAAGTTATATTAGAATTACTTATCTATGAAAACCAACTATATTTCTATGAAGATTTAATCACAAACAAGCACATTACGATTTATGGAATTTCTAGAATAACCACATACATCATGCATTAGGTCTCACACTCGCATTCAACATATGATATATATCACAAGAAACATTCATTACACATCTCCTCTTGGTCTCAATATAATGCAACAAATCATTTAAATCTTGGCCATAAATTTAAAAGCATTAAGCATGGAAATAAATACTCAACTTGAAAACAATGAATTCATATAACGATAACACAAGAAATCAGATTTTCTTGATTCAACTACATCATAACCTTAGCAAAAATAAATTAGTTCATTACGGAAATAAGAATAAATATTATCTCAATTAAATCCATGAATAACAAATCTAAATAAAATGCAGAATATGAAGGCTAAGGAGAAGAGATGAAAAACTCTTGAAGATGAAGACTTGGTAGCAACAATGGTGATGATCCTTCAAGCTTTTCCAAACTTTCTCTCCAAAATTGCCTTTTTTCCTCCAAAACTGACTCAGATCTGTTCTCTCTGTCGTGGCCTCTTTCTCCATCATATTGTATATATAGATCAAGGATTTTGAGGGAAATTTTGGAACAAAACAACATAAAAATTGTGTTTTCGGACGAAACTCGCCGGCAGCGAGATTACTTTGGCCGGCGGCGAGATGAATTGGCCAAAATCCGTGCTCTCGGGAAGAATTTCGCCATGTTATTTTTGCCGGCGGCGGGATTTCTAAATTTTGAAACTTTGTTTTCTTTTTATTTTCACTCAATCCCGATCATTGTACTTTGTCTCAAACTTCTCCAAAATCATGATTTTACCTGAAATTGCACTTTAAACACGAAATACCCATGAAATGACATTTGTGGATTAAATAATCAAATAAACACAATTTTCACACAAATATCAACATTTAAATCATAACAAAAATGCAATAATTTGGGTCTTATCAACAACACTAACAGAACTGCTTGCTAGAGACTAGCGAAAAAAGCGTATCTATTTAATAAATTCAAAGGAGACATTAAAGAGAAAAATTCAAAGAAAATTTATTATATTTACAAAATTATATTAGCGTGTCTGCAATAAGCCTTTAAACCCTGCGCTAGTAGGACGAGTTGTAGTCTCGTGAGGGCTTCCAGTGATGATACCCACAAACATCTTACTTATAACTATCCTTACTCAAAACAATAAAATCACACAACAATTAATATGCACAAATGTCTCAAAAATTGTAAATAACACACAACACATAGAATAATTAAATGTCACCTAAGCTTTAAGAAATCTCAAATGCCAATTTCACTTTTGTTATTCACTCTTAAACATCCATCAAACCACAAACCAATAGCCATAATGCCCGGATAATATTATGCATAACATCCACAAACAAAAAGGTGAAATCTCAAACTCTATAGGCTCACTTTTCAAACCTCTCTCTACTAATGAAGGAAAATACACCACTTCGGATCAATAGGACTTTATGAGGCTTGTAATGTTAGGCTTAGGTTTTTGGTTAAGAAAGAACGAGAAATGTCAAAATACAAATAATAGCACTTATTAGATTAAACACAACCAATTAAGTAAAAGAGTAACACCATTTAACCCAAATTGTTTCTTCCGATCATAACCCATTTTTCCAAAGATAAGCAAAATTCTTCCTCAATCTTTCATCTCACTACATCCATCACTAACACTCTTTTATTTACTAGAGTGTGAAGGCCCCTTTTTTATTTTTTTTATTTTTTTATTTATTTGTTTTTGACATAACCCCAACCAATTTCTTCCAATATATGTGGAAGAGATTTTTTTTTATTCCATCCTTACTCCAATTGTTCTTGTAAAGTTTGTGTTCAAAATTAAGTGCTCTTAACAAATAAGGTAGGAATTATATATATATATTGGCTAAATAAAAGATAGGTTATAGAAGGAAAAAAGACAGAAAAATAAGGCTAACAATATATTTAAATAGGCTCAAAGAGGTAACTAGTGATATAAAGATAACAAGGTAGGCTTAAAATGACACAATCGATCCAAAAATGGCCTACATCATATCCTAAACAATGCAATTCCAAATTATTTCGCCTTAAGAGGTTTTCAAATGAGTTCTAGAGTTTATTGAGATCACAAAAATGTCCATGAAAAATTCACACATAAGACTTCTCTAAGCATTTAGACTAATCAACCAAATCATACCGCATACTAAAAGAGTCGCCAACTAGGTAAAATCAACATTTGAAATTATCTTTAAACCGAAGAAAAATTTAATGTCTTCTAAAAGCTACTTGTTATCACAATCACATTATCATCATCAACGTGCAAATTAAAACAAGTAAAGTGCAAATGAGAAAAAATAAAATAAGACAATAAAAATAAGACAAACAAAACTACTAAAAATGAAGCAAAGAAAATATTTACCGTTTACCGCACCCCCAACCAAAACCTTACATTGTCCTTAATGTAAGAAAGAAAAACTGCAAATGGCTATCGTCATCACAAAGAGATAAAGAGTTAGGTGCACCATCACAGTCACAGTAATTTGTTAAATCAAGGGGTTAACAATAAAAGGAAATCAATCACATTCGCATTTTTTTTACTTGCAAGACAAATAAAATAAGCAAATTTAATTAAAAATAAAATTATCATAAAATGAAGTGTAGAATTTAAAATCTAACTAATAATTTACCAAACTTTAAAATTTAAGCTAAAATTTAAAATTTAAAATCATTAAAATAAAATGAGTTAAAAGATGAGAAAACTAATCTAATGGGTTGCCTCCCATTAAGCGCTTTAAGTAATAGTCATTAACTAGACTTTCTGTCATTCTTTCTACTTGCTGAATTTTCTGTCAAAATATGGCTTCAACCGTTGTCCATTCACTTTGAAAGTTCCCTTTGTTTCATGACTGATCTCAACTGCTCCATAAGGAAACACGTTGGTTACTAGAAAAGGTCCTGACCAGTGAGATTTTAGCTTTCCCGGAAAAAGTCTGAGACGAGAATTATAAAGCAACACTTTTTGTCCCACCTCAAAGTTTCACCTCAAAATGTGCTTATCATGCCAAACCTTCGTCTTGTCCTTGTATATTCGAGCATTCTCATAAGCATCATTCCTCATTTCATCCATCTCATTTGTGGAAGATTTCACAAGGCAAGCTTCTAATGGTAGCAATAGAGTTCTCTTCTCAAAAGTTTCCGAGATTAACCTGTCAATAGTATTAATTCAAAAACAAGAATGTTCCTCACTTGGAAATTTCATTGCTTCAAAAAGATCAAAAGTCACTTGTTCATCTTGCACCTGTAGAATGAGCTTTCCTTGTTGAACATTAATCAATGTTCTTCCAGTTGCAAGGAACGGTCTCCCCAATATCAATGGTACCTCTCTATTTTCCTCCATGTCAAGCACCATAAAATCTACAGGGAAAATAAATTTGTCAACTTTAATTAAAACATCCTCAATTACCCCTCGAGGATATTTCACCGATCGATCATTGGTGTAGAGAGATTGAAGCTGGACCACTTCTCCCAGTGCCTAGTTTCACGAAAATAGAAAGTGGCATCAAATTAATGCTTGCTCACCAAATCACATAGGACTTTATCAAAATTGCAACTTCCTATAGTACAAGGTATAGTAAAACTCCCTAGGTCTTTCAATTTCGTGTGGTAGTTTTCTTTGAAGAAGCGCATACATAACTTCTCATTTAGCATGGCATTTTCATAATCTCGACTTCCTCTTCTTTGATAGAATTTCCTTCATGAATTTTGCATACACAGGGCATTTGTTCCAACATCTACGCAAAGGAATGTTAATATGCTATTTCTTAAAAATATCGAGAAATTTATCAAATTGATTATCAAGCTTTTTCTTATTCAATCTTTGAGGATATGGCGTAGGGAAGCTTCGTACTTAGCATTTGGGGAAGGTTGAACATCTTGGGATGTTGATGGCTTTTCTTTAGATTCTTCCATCTTTTTCTCGATTTCCCCGCCATTCAAGTTCTTTACCGCTTCTCGATGTGATAGCCTTTACATGCTCTTTGGGATTTATTGTGTCACTAGGCAACGATCCTTGAGACCTTTCTACAAATACCTTTGAAAGCTGCCCTAGTTAGTTTTGGATGTCCCTGTTGATTGCCTCTTGATTTCTAAAATTTGTTCTTGTCTCCTCAATGAAATTTCCCAAAATTCCTTCCAAATCTGTTTGTTTCTTCTCTTTGGGTTGGTAGGAAGATGATGACGGTTTGAATCCCCCTTGGTTATTTCCCCATGACAAATTTGAATGATTTCTCCAACCTGGATTGTAGGTGTTCGAATATGGGTTATGTTGAGGTTTTTGGAAATTTGAAACATAATTTGCTTGCTCAACATTTGGTGAAGCAAATGGATTTCCAACTTGGCACTCGATACTATCATGATTTCCACCACATAAATCATATTGTGCAGTTGGTTAGGATTCAAACTTGGATGACAAAGAATCCATCATTCTTGAAAGAGCAGCAACTTGAGCCGACAAAGCATTCAATGAATCAATTTCATGCACTGTTGTTAGTCTTTTTGCAATTGCAGTTACGAATACCGATTGTTGTTTTCTGCCATAATCTCTAACAACTCATGAGCATCCTCCGGTGTTTTTCCCATTAAAGACCCTCCAACTGCAACATCAATCATTGTCCGATAGTTTGAAACCAACCCATTATAAAATGTAGAGACTTGCAACCAAATCGGTATACCATGATGTGGGCAATTCCTCAACATTTCTTTGAATCTTTCCCAAGCTTCATACAATGATTCTTGGTCATACTGTGTAAAAGATGTGATTTCATGTCGTCTTAGCAAGAGGAAAGAACTTGGACAAGAATTTCTTAACCAAGTCATTCCATGTTGTAATTGATCCCGGTGGTAATGAGTTTAGCCATTCATTGGCTTTATCCCGAAGTGAAAAAGGAAAAACCCTCAATCTTATAGCATCTTCAGACAAACCATTTATCTTGTAAAGATCACGCACCTCCAGAAAGTAAGCAATATGTGCATTTGGATCATCTTTTGACATTTCCTCAAACTGATTTGATTGAACCATTTGGATAAATGATGGTTTTATCTCAAAGTTACTGGCTTGAACAGTTCGTCTCCTTATACCCGAAGTAGTTCCAGCAACATTAGGCGCAGCATAATCCCTCAAAACTCTACGATTTCCACCTCTCTCAACAAATGGTGGATCCATGGCTGATTGTCTATTAGAGCCCGAGGTTGAACCCTTCTCTCGGTTTAGACGCCTATATGTTCTATCAATCTTAGGATCAAATGGAAAAAAGGTTAAGGCTTCTCAGTCGTCCTCATACAACAATCCTACAACCAGAAAATCAACTAGCACAAAACCAACACAAAGTTACCCTTTTTTATGATAAATAAAATAAAAGATCAAAATAAACAAAATTAAAAATGAAACAATGATAAAGCAAATTAACTTCAAATTAAAACTAAGATTACGTAGTATCGATATTAATAAAATCAAACCATTCCCCGGCAACGGTGCCAAAAACTTGATGTGTATTTTCGCAAGTGTACGAATCGTTCAAGTAATAAAGTGTACAAAAGTACGGATATCGAACCCACAAGGAATGGCGTTACTAAGTACCGAAATTGACTAATCCTAATTTTATTTGAAAACCAAATTGTTGAAATTGTTTAAGAACCAAATTAACTTAAAAATAAATGCAAATAACACAATTAAATGTTGTTCACAAATGATTAAAAATGCTAAGGCATTTGATTTTGCTAAATCAATTGAATCCGATTTCAAGTCATGTTATATGAGAATCAAAGTTAAAAGTGATGGTTGAAAAACCCAAATTTATCTAATACTCTCTCTCAAGTTATATTAGAATTACTTATCTATGAAAACCAACTATATTTCTATGAAGATTTAATCACAAACAAGCACATTATGATTTATGGAATTTCTAGAATAACCACATACATCATACATTAGGTCTCACACTCTCATTCAACATACAATATTTATCACAAGAAGCATTCATTACACATCTCCTCTTGGTCTCAATATAATGCAACAAATCATCTAAATCTTGGCCATAAATTTAAAAGCATTAAGCATGGAAATAAATACTCAACTTGAAAACAATGAATTCATATAACGATAACACAAGAAATTAGATTTTCTTGATTCAACTACATCATAGCCTTAGCAAAAATAAATTTGTTCATAACAGAAATAATAATAAACATTATCTCAATTAAATCCATGAATAACAAATCTAAATAAAATGCAGAATATGAAGGCTAAATACTTGAAGATGAAGACTTGGTAGCAACAATGGTGATGATCTTTCAAGCTTCTCCAAACTCTCTCCAAAATTACCTTTTCTCCTCCAAAACTGACTCAGATCTGTTCTCTCTACCGTGGCCTCTTTCTCCATCATATTGTATATATAGATCTAGGGTTTTGGGGACAATTTTGGAACAAAACAACATAAAAATTGTGTTTTCGGACGAAACTCACCGGCGGCGACATTATTCTCGCCGCAGCGAGATTTCTGGAAAAGTTACGATTTTGGTTCCGCTGATTTTTGCCGGCGGCGAGATGAATGTTGGCCGGCCGCGAGATGAATTTGGCCAGCGACGAGATGAATTTTTCAAAATCCGTGCTCTCGGGAAGAATTTCACCATGCTATTTTCGTCGGTGGCAAGATTTCTAAATTTTTAAACTTTATTTTCACTCAATCCCGATCATTGTACTTTGTCCCAAATTTCTCCAAAATCATGATTTTACTTGAAATTGCACTTTAAACACGAAATACCCGTGAAATGAAATTTATGGATTAAATAATCAAATAAACACAATTTTCACACAAATATCAACATTTAAATCATAACAAAAATGCAATAATTTGGCTCTTATCAATCCCACATCGACCAGGGAAGCTAGTTAAGTGCTGGTTATAAGGTTATGGCAACCCTTCCTCTTTGAGAGCTCTTTTGGAGGGAGTTAGGCCATGAAATGCAATTGCATCATTTCCTAAGTTTGGAAAAAAAAGTTGACAAAATTGGTGGAGAAGGGTGAGCTAAACGTTGATGCCACAATTGATTATCTTGGATAGGGTTAAACTTGACTTGAAACCCTCTGGGATTGCTCTTGGATATGTAATAGAGACCATCTAAGTAAAACCCTTCATCAATCGTCTTTTTGGTGGCACAATCTTGAAAAATGACATTGTGAGGAGAAAAAATGGCTAAGCAATTTAAGATATTTGTGATTTTTCCTACAGATAGAAGTTGGAAGGGAAAAAAAGGTACATATAAAACCATCAACTCGATTTCATCTGACATTAATTTATTTTTTCCTTTCCTAAAACTTTTATATTCTCACAATTTGCAATTGAAACTTGAGAAAGATTTGCTAATTTTTCAAACTTATGAGACTTTGACATATGGTTTATCATATGATCTGTGGCACCTGAATCTACAACCTAAAAATCATGCAACATATTTATTTTAAGAGCAGTTTTAAAAGCTTTTATGATACCTTGCATGTCCTCTTATGGTATGAGTTTTGTATCTGCCAAGAAACCCACAAACTTGCCTAGCAATGCTGTCGAGTTTCCTTCTTATATGCTATCTACACAGTCAATTCTAGCTCCTCATGTCTTGCTTTGAAGATATAACATAAACTCATTCATGAGTTCAGTTGGATTCGTTGTGAAGTTCTTGAATGGATCATACCCATTAGAGGTAGAGGCAAAAGCATGATTTGCACGGTATGCAGTACGGTTCACTTTCTGTAAACCTTTATCCTTTATAAAATCTGGTTTTAATTTTGGATGTAGAATCCAACATGTGTCCTTAACATGGCCTGTATAGTTGCAGTGTTGACACTTCAAGTTTGGATGCTTCCCTTTGTACTTCCTCTCGTTGGTTAGATAGGCTTTTGCCTCAGGTGCACTAGCCATTGTACCCTTGTTCATGAATTTCCTCCTTACTTCTTTACTTTGAATTGTCACATATACATTGGTGAAGGAAGGAAGTTCAGTATTCATGAGTATGTGGTATCGTATATCTTCATATGTTGAATCGAGACTGGATAGAAGTTGAAATATCTTATCTTCTGCTCTCTTTCATAGCAGAGCTACATCGGTTGTATGAGAACGATATATTTCCAACTCATTCCACATGTTTTTCATGCTTCCTAAGAGTTGTACAAAAGGCTTGTCATCTTGTTGCAGATCTGAGATGTCCTTCTTTAATTGAAAAACTCGTGCATCATTGTTTTGATTGTCATATATTTCCTTGATCGTCTCCCATAGTTAGTTGGTATGCGGATTCAGAGGAATTGAATATTTCAATTAATTTACATTCCATGAAATTTAGGAGCCATGATATAACCAGTTGATTCTTTCTAAGCTAGGATTCATAGGTTGGTGAGGAAACATTAGGTACTCCGATGCTTCTATTTATGAACCCCAACTTGGACCTTCCATCTAGAGCCATAGACACTTTTCTTGACCAAGGCAAGTAATTAAACTCATTCAACAAGACTGAGCTTAATATTTGATTTGGGTTGACATCCACCTCATGCATATTCATGAAAGAAAACACAGATGAACTTTGAGCTTCTGATCCTAGCGACTTTGTCTTCAGCCATTTCAAAGATTGAAGATGCTAAGATAATAATAAAGCAGAACAAGTTAATTTTCATGCTTTGATACCATGTTGAAAAAACAAGAAATAACTCTACACAAAAGAGCTCTCTAGTTTGTATTATTTTCTTAATATTTTTATTACAATTGTATAGTTATATATAAGAAAATTTTACTCCTTCAATTACTCTTTAAATTAAAGATTCTTTTATTTACTCCTTAAATAAATGATTCTTTGTTTTATTCCTTGAATTAATGACTAATATCCAATAACAGTTAACCATAACTACTTATCATAATACCTTGTAAGAGATTTATCTTTGTCTCTTATAGGACAACCGACGGAAAGAGATCTTAGAGTTCCCATAATATTTACTAAATAAGTACATTAATTTCATAATTATTGAGTTAAATATTACAAGTTTTGTAGTTTTTTAAAATGGATACTTTAGTATTGTAATTTATGAGTTAGATACTATTAGATATATTATTATGAAAAACAAGCACTTTTAATCCCATAATTCATTAAAACAAACACTTTTAGTTTATGAGTATTAAAAGTAAGTTTTTATAGTACTTAATTTTCATAAACAATGGAATTAAAGTAAATATTTGTATATAAAAATAAGATTATTGTGATATTATATAATTTTTGATATTTAATATAATAATTATGGGATTAAACACCGATGCCTAACTTTCTTTAGGAGAGTGTAAAAGGGTCCTATCAGAATTAGCGCACTAAATCCTATCAAAACTCTCTGGTTAAACCTTGTGAGAAGTCTAGCTTCTGGTTTTTCTTCTTTCCCTTCCAAATGTTGGCTTTGAGAATGGGACGAGTAACCTGTTCTTATTGTGAGTCCCTCCTACATTTAAGAGGAAGAAAACACAAGTGGTAGGTGCAACCACCAATGCAAGTGCAACCACCATAGAGGGTAACTACAAAATGGTAGGTACAACCACACAAGTAGGTGTATCTAACATTGATATGCAATTTTGCCTATAAATAGGCAATGTCTTCGCTTTGCAGAGAAACATCAACACAACAAACAAGAAGAAAAGCTAAGAAGCAAAGCCAAAGGAACAATTTTGAAGAAAAATAGTGTTGTGTGAGAAAGTGGGAGAGAATATCTTAGAAAAATATTGGGATATTTTTCTAAAAGGGGAGTGACAAAATAGTGAGTTTGGGAAACACTTGTGTGGCACTATTTTGGGTTTATCTCAATTTGTTGTATTGCCTCTCACTTTGTACCCATTAATCTTATTAGTGGAAGAAATATTTACGGAGTTTGTCCCGTGGACTTAGCCCAAATTAAAGGGCGAACCACGTTAAATTTTCGGTGTCATTATTCTACTATGTTGAATTCATTTTATCTTTACCGGCTGTGCCCAACAATCGGTATCGTAGCTGGTCTAGTAAAATTCTTAATACGCTCGTGGTTGCAGCATAGATCGATCTTCCACATCGAAAAAGATTTTATTAGGTCCAGGGTGTGTTGATTTACGTAAAAGAAACACAATAAAAAAAATGTCAAGCCAAAAGGTAGATATTGAGAAATTTAATGGCAATAATAATTTCTCTTTATGGCAAAAAGAGGATGAAAGATATTCTCATTCAACAAGGTCCATAAGGCGTTCATTGGGAAAAGAAAAGAAGGTAGCAACCGTCACTGAGGAACAATGGGAGGATATAGATGAGATTGCAGCTAGTACAATCCATCTAAATCTTCTCGACAGTGTCTTGCAAAATATTGAATCAAAAAATTGCATAAGACTCAAGTAAAGAAACATAGAGACTCTAGAAAATGTGTACATGTCAAAAACCTTGCCAATAAATTTTATTTGTGGAAGGAGCTATATCGAGATGAGGAAGGAAGATAATGCGGAGCATGATGCAAGATGTTAGCAATTTCAACAACAGCTTTCTCACTTAGCAAGATTTAATGTGAGTTTTGGCGATGAAGAAAGTTTGTGATGTTTGGCATCACTACCCTCATCATATAATCATATCACAACAACTCTGACTTATGCAAAAGACAAGATGGAGTTTGAAGTTGTTGTAAAAGCCTTGTTCTCATATGAGAAACAAAACAAGGAAAGAGATCGGTAAGCACAAGCCCTTATCACAGGCAGTCTAGAGGAAGGAGACCGTACAAAGAACAAAAACCGAGAAGTAAGAGGCAAATCAAACAAATTTGCCAATGTTGAATGCCATCATTGTAAGAAGAAGATATGGTCACATTAAGAAATTTTGTCGTGTGTTCAAGAAGGAACAAGAAACGAACACGTAAAGTAACAAAAAAGGATGACAAAGAATGATGACAGCAAACAAATACCATAGACGAGTTCAATATCGTTTATGATGAAGATTTTGTCAATCTTGCATCACACGAGACCGATTGGTGTGATTGATGGTGCTACAGCTTCACGCTACATCACGTAGAGAATTTTTCTCATCATACACACTGGAAGTTTTGGTGTTGTTAGAATGGGAAATGGGGAAACGAAGGTCACATCAAAGGTAGTAGGTAAAGCGAGACGTTTGCTTGGAAACGAGAACTGAACTGCATTTATTTGAAGGATGTCGATGTCATATTCCGGATATGCGTCAATTTGATCTCTGTACTCAAACTTTCAAATGAAGGATACTATAGCTCTATCATTTATGACAAATGAAAACTTACAAAAGGCTCTTTAGTAATGGCAAGAGGTAAGAAGCATACAACTTTGTATATAATGCAAGCGAAACTCTCTACCGACAATAAGAATGCCATACAGAGAAAGATAAGTTGGTGAGCTATGCTGCATAAAGAGACTCCGGTCACATGGGTGAAAAAGGTTTGACAAGTCTAGCCAAAAAGAAGATATTACGCTTCGGAATGGATGAAGTACATTTGGAGAAATGTGTTCATTGCCTACAGAAAGCAAAATAGGGTTACTTTCAAGAGCTTCCCTCCTTCTAGAATGAATAATATTTTAGATCCGATTCATTCAGTTATGTGGGACCAATGCCAAAGTCACTTGGTGGTGCTCAATACTTTGTGACTTTCATTGATGATCATTCAAGGAAGACGTGGGTATATCTTCTAAAGACAAAGGATCGTGTGCTAGATGTCTTCAAATAATTTCATGCCTCGGTTGAGACAATTTGGAAAGAAGCTAAAGTGCATCCCAGGTATACAATGGTGGAGAATACATTGGACCTTTCCATGCTTATTGCAAAAGCATGGTATTCGGCATCGATGACACCTCCAAAGACACCGTAGTTGAATTAGCTTTGAACGGGGAAGGATGAATAGAACTTTGATGGAGAGAGTTAGATGTCTACCTCACATGCAAAGTTGCCTAAAACTTTTGGGTGAAACCATACTCACAACAAGTATTACGTGGAATCTTTCACCTTGTACTCCTCTCAAGACGGATGTTCCAAATAAAGTGTGGTCGAAAGGATGTTTCCTATGATCATCGCGAGTGTTTCGTCGTAAAGCTTTTGTTCATATCCTCAAGGATAGAGATCCAAACTTGATGCCAAAACAAGACAAGGTATTTTTATCAAGCATGGTCAAGATCAATTTGCTATAGATTTTACGATCCAGGTTGCAGAGACTTGTCGTGAGCCGTGATGTATTGTATTTGAAGATGAGACCATTGAAGATATTATCAAAATGAAGAAAGATGTTCCTAATTCCAATGGTGACCACTGATTTGGAATTAATTCCTCCAACATCGGTGCCAAGACAAGTTGGAGATGAAGATCGTGTTTATCCACCGACGAAGATGACGCCCCATGTAAAGTCGGGTTCTCAAGATGAGAGAAATGATGATATTCATTATCCACCAACACTCGGCTTCTCCCGTTCCACCGAGAAGAAGTGATAGGGTGAGACGACCTACTATCTCATATCCTCCGTACGAGTATGTGTAACTTTCACCGTGGGAGAACCCGAGAGTTATGAAGAGAGGCCATGGATGACGAATCCAAACAAAAATGGATCAAGCCATGCAAGACGAGATGAAGTCCTCGTACGAGAACAAAACCTTTGAGTTGATGGAAGCTACCCAAAGGGAAGGGCCTTGAAAAATAAACGGGGCGTTTCGTAAGCACGGCTGACAGCTCAAACCGCGATACAAAGCGATTGGTTGTCCAAAGGATTCACCAAAGAAAAGGTATTGACTTTGACGACATTTTCTCTCCGCCTGTAAAAATGACATCCATCCGTGTTGTGCTTGGGGTTAGCAGCCAAGTCTCGACTTAGAGGTTGAGCAAATGGATGTCAAAACCGCCTTCCTACATGGTGACTTGGAAGAAGAGATATCATGGAGGTCAGAGAGTTTTCATCAAAAGGGAAAAGAAGATTATGTCTGCAAATTGAAAGAAAAGTCTCTACGGCTTAAAAACGTGCACCAAGACAATGGTACAAGAAGTTCGAGTACATCATATGGGGAGCAAGGCTACAAAAAGACTACTCGCACCATTGTGTTTTGTGCAAGTAAATTTCTCTAATGATGATTTTATTATTCTTTTGCTACGTGTGGATGATACGTTTGATTGTTGGCACAAAATATTTCCAATCAACAACTTGAAAACGTTGAGTAAGTCTTTTTCCATGAAAGAAAGACTTAGGACCAAAGAAAGCATTCTTGGCATGACTATTATTAGAGACAGAGGTGCCAAGAAATTACGGTTGTCACGGAGAAGTACATTGAGAAAGTACTTCGGAGATTTCATATGAATAAGGCTAAAGCGATTAGTTGTCCCTCTTGCTAATCACTTTAGCTAAGTTCTAAAGAGCCCTTCTACGACAAAGAGAAGGAAGAGATGGAAGAGGTTCCATATGCTTCATCTGGAAGTCTAATGTATGCCATGGTTTGTACACGGCCGTGATATCACTCACGCAGCTTGAATTGTGGAGTAGATTCCTTTCAAATCCTGGAAAGGAACATTGGGTCACAGTGAAATGGATTTTCAGGTATCTTCGAGGATTCTTCCAAAATATGTCTATGTTTTGGAAATGATAAACCCGTGTGTTAGTTGGATACACAGACGCAGATATGGTGGTGATATGGATTCCGTAAAAATCCACTTCAGGTTACTTGATTACATTTGCGCGGGGAGCCGTGTCACGGCAATCAAAGTTACAAAAATGTGTTGCATTGTCCACTAGAAAGCAGAATTCATAGCAAAGAATCTTAAGCATGTAAAGAGTTGTTATGGATGAAAAAATTTCTTGAAAGAACTTGGGTTACAACAAGACAAATTATCGGTTATTTTGTGATAATGAGTTGTTATCCATCTCTTGGAAAGAATGCCTCCTTTCATTCGAGATCAAAACATATTGATACGAGATATCACTAGATTGGGATGTAATGGAGAAGGTTATTACTGACTTGAGAGAAGATCCATACAGAAGAAAAATGGATCAGATGTTAACAAAAAATTCTCCCGAGACAAAATTTTGAATACCTGTCGTTTAGGCTGTGGATTGGTGGAGCTCTACGTAGTTTTATGAGATTTGTGAGTCCCTCCTACATTTAAGAGAAGAAAACACAAGCGCAGAAAAGTCAACCACCAAATTGCAGGAGAACTACAAATGAGTGACAACCACAATAAGAGGTGTATCTAATATCGTTATATGCAATTTTGCCTATAAATAGGCAATGGCTTTTTGTATAAACATCAAACAGAACAAATGTACAGAAGCAAAGCCAAAGCGAACAATTTTCGCTTTCAAGAAAAATAGTGTACAGAAATGGGAGATAATATCTTAAAAATATTTAGGATATTTTTATAAAAGGAGCCGACAAAAAATAGTTTGGAACACTTTGTGACTATTTTTGCTATCTCAATTATTGTATCGCTTCTCACTTTCAGACCCATTAATCTTATTAGTGGAAGTTAAATATTTTCGAGTTTGTCTCCGTGGACTTAAATTTCAAAATTAAAAGCGAACCACGTTAAATTTTCTACAATATTATTCTACTCGTCAATTCATTTTTATCTTTACCCTACGTACCAACACTTATTTTGCCATCTTCTAATCCCATGACCTTCGGTTTCATCTTATAACTTTTTACATATTTTATCTTTCTAAGGTAGCCTTGTAAAGGTAGGAAGTCCAATATTCACCTCTTTGTATAATAATTCTATAATTGTCAATTTAACATATCCAAGGCTCGTATCAGTTATATAATCATTTTCAGTTCAACTTTGAGTTAAAGGAAAACAAAATATAATTGCAGGGTCCCAAAGTCATTTACGACACAATGGAGCTTTTGTGGGGGCTATTTGTTGAAAAATTAAAAGAAATAATAATAATGGAATACAGTTCTGATAATATCTTCCGTCTCGTACACCAAATTTTTATATATTTTTATTATAATTAATTTTTTTTATAATTAAAAATATTTATATTTTATTAAAAAAAATTAAAATATGCTATCGTTGAGACTTAAATAAATTATCAAATATAACATGTTATAAATTCACAGTTAAATATATTATGTTTTTTATTGTTTTAAAAATAATTTTTCTTATGCTTAAATTATTTAAACTAACTACTAAAAACTAATAACATAAAACAATCTTATTATTTTGTAACATATTAATAAATAGTTTTAAACTTTCATTTACAACTAAATATTTGTTAATGAATTAATTTTTAATGTTATTTTTACCCCAATATTAAATTTATAATTAAGAAAACTTTTTTTAAAAAATAATCTCAAAATATTGTATGAATCCTTATACCTCGTATGGTGATTCCGCTTCTTTGTTTGAAGGTTCCTATTATATCCTGGCAATAATTTTAGGTATACCTGGAGGAAATATTTCTTCTCGGTGACAGAAAACGAGGGATGGGTAGGGGATCCCGCACCCCGCCCCGTCCCGCCGAGCCCAAAACCCTATGTATATTTTTAATTGCTTTGGTGATTAAGTAATTTTTAATTAACGCATGCAAAGCTATTCAAAGGTTTATCTAGTTGCTTAATATAAACTTTCAAAGCAAAACTATGCACACATGTATTAAGACTTTCAGGATGTTAACAACAAAACAAAAGTAAAATAACGTTTTTAACATTTTTTAAACTTATAGATGTAAAATAACATTTTTTATGTTAATGTTTATATATTTTTAGTATAAAAAATATTATTAACAAAAAAAATTTGCATACTTATCTTCGTTCAAGTTGAGTTTTAATTGATCAAAACTGAATTATGATTGAAGTGTTATGATTTTTTATACTCGTTATCGTAGACTCATTTTCGAATCTTATTCTATATTGTTTCTTTTATTTAATAAAAAAGAAAACTTTAGTACTTTATTAAAAAGAAAAAAATAAGTTTAACTATAGTAAATTAAGCTTATTTAATTTTAAATTTTATCAAATTAAATTTTATTAAAATTAATAAGATATTATTTTTATTGTTAAAAGTTTTTGAAATATTATTTTTTGTATTTTTTTTTAAAAAGAATTTAAGTGAAAGGAAAAAGAAAAGGATAAACAATGAGAAACATGAGAAACGCATTCACAATTGTTTAATAGAATAAGCACTCAATTAAAGTCTATTAATGCCGTAACGTTTACAATAGAAACAAGACTTATTAGCAGAGCTTACCTAAACTTTGGAAAGTAGTAGACATGTGGATAAAGATTAAACAAACTGGAATTAAAAGGCCATGTTTATGAACAACTTGTACTTATTTGCTGAGTCCTGACACCAAAAACCTTAAAATTCTCTTAACTCCCTCACCAGTGAATGTTCCAAAACATTATTCTTTATAACAGCAAACATGTCAACAATCCAACCAACTATGTCCTCCAACTCAAACTCAAACTTTGATGAGCTTCGATGGGTTTCTCAAATCCGTCGAACACTCGAAGAAGAATTAGAGGATGAGAGTGAAATCCCTGTCTGCATTTTCAATGTCCCCAAAATTCTATTGGCTAGTGATCCTGATTCCTATATTCCACAACAAGTTGCAATTGGTCCTTACCATTATTGGCGTCCAGAGCTCTATGAAATGGAAAGGTATAAGATTGCTGCGGCAAAAAGAACCCAAAAGAACCTTCAGAGTTTTAAGTTTCAAAATCCTGTTGAACAATTAACAAAGCTTGAACATAGAATTCGATCATGCTACCACAAATACTTAGATTTCAACGGGGAAACATTAGCGTGGATGATGGCAATTGATGCATCATTCTTACTTGAATTCCTTCAAGTCTATGCAATTAAAGAAGGCAGAGTTTTATCAAGACTTTCCTCAAAGATGTCACATTTGGTTGATTATGCAGGAAGAAAATCAGCACATAATGCAATTCTTAAAGACATTATTATGCTTGAAAACCAAATTCCACTCTTTGTGTTAAGAAAAATGTTGGAATTTCAATTCGTTTCGCTTGAAGTAGCCGATGACATGTTGCTTTCAATGTTGATTGGATTTTGTAAAGAAATTTCACCTTTCAAACTGATGGAAAATTCTCAAATTTGCAATGCAGTCTCAGAAACTGATCACTTGTTGGACTTTTTGTACCACATGATCACTCCCTTATTGGAAGAACCATCTGAAATTATTGAAGTTGTTGAAAAACAAGGTGAAGAAAAGCAAGACAAAGAAAGATCTTCGGGCTATTCGAGTTATGCCAAACAGTTTTTTGATGAGCTTTGGAAGCTTCTTTCAAAGCTAAACAAAGGGCCTATTCTTCTTATAAAAAAGGTACTACTATCTAGACCTATGAAAGTTATTTACAAGTTGCCTTGGACAGTTCTTTCAAACCTTCCTGGATTTAAAATCATGAAACAACCTGTCGAATACTTTTTCTTTAGCCAACAAGATAAAGAAGAAGCTAAACCAGAAGATGAGAACTCTAGCTCTAATAATAACAACAACATAATTAACAAACCACCATTAGTAGAGGAAATTACAATCCCTTCTGTGACTGATCTTTCAAAATCTGGGGTTCATTTTTTGCCCACAAATGGTAGCATAACAACTATTACCTTTGATATTGAGAAGGTTACATTGTATCTACCTGCAATTAGTTTAGATGTGAACACAGAAGCTATTTTGAGAAATTTAGTAGCATATGAGGCATCAAATGCATCTGGGCCATTGGTTTTTACTCGTTATACTGAATTGATGAATGGGATTATTGATACTGAAGGAGATGTGAAATTGCTTAGAGAAAGAGGCATTATTTTGAACCGTTTGAAAAGTGATGAAGAAGTGGCTAATCTATGGAATGGAATGAGCAAGTCAATTAGATTGACAAAAGTGCCACTTTTAGATAAAGTGATTGAAGATGTGAACAAGTATTATAATGGAAAATGGAAGGTGAAGTTTGGAAAATTTATGAAGCTTTATGTGTTTGGGTCATGGCAGTTCCTCACTTTCTTAGCTGCTATTATGCTTTTGCTAATGATGGCTCTGCAAGCATTTTGCTCTGTTTATACCTGCAGTCGAATATTTTTTCATGTCACCACCAATTAGTGATACGTTTGGGAGATTTTTTTATGAATTAACTGTTTCTTTTTTTGAATTTCTCAAAGGGGTTTCTTAAATTTGTGCTGTGGATTAATTCAAGTTCTTTGTTCTATCTTTGATTTTTTTTTTTTTTTTTTGGGGGAGGGGGAGCTTGGATTTGTTTTGGTGTTTGTAATTTTCTCTGTTTGATCTATTGTTTAGTAACATGAACACACTTTCAACAGTTTACTTTTTCAGGGAATTTGGAACTCTGATACTGACAGGAAAAAATTGAACTCGATGATCTTAGTAATTTTTTTTCTCAAATTATTAACTAACAATAATTAATGTGATATTTCACGTACATATATATATATATGCGGGCACATATATACACACAAAATGGTTATCAATTATTAAGTAATTTTTTATATTTTTATATATCAACTTTGATATTTACAGTGATAATTTTATGTTTTCATTTCTTAATAATCTCATCAATTAAAGCATAAGAGTAAAAAAATTATTAAAAAATTAGAACTATTGTATGTATTAAGAAATTTAAGCATCAATTGGACTTATTTTTTTGACCTATTAACTTGTAAGTTCTTAAGCACATGGTTGGCTCCCTTTTTTTTTTAAATAACTTAACTATTTAACTTATTTTATAATTTTTTTTTTTGGTAATGACAACATTTGTATATGATAGAATAAATTTATCTTTAACACTATATTTTTTTTTGTAAAAAATATTATAAATAAGAATAAAAATGATCACTATTAACATATTTCAAAAATAACCTTTATACTAAGTGTAATCAAATATACGTTTAAAATTATCGAATAGGTATAAGTCAAAAATATTTTTTCAAAAATATTACGTCATATTTATATAAAAAAATTCATATTAAACAAACACATTCAAATAAAAAAATTAGCATCTGTTTATATTTTTTTAAAATCATATTCAAATAAAAGAAATTAGTATCTATTTATATTTTTGTAACATTTTATATATTCATCTATTAGAAATACCGTTGAAATACGTGATCAAATTTAAATTATTTATCTTTATTCACAAAAGTTATTAAAAAAAAAGGTAAATTGTTTTCTTTTCTTTTTGGAACTATTTCTATACCATTCTTTTTTGGTAGAATCTAATTGTTTCTTTTAGGAAAGTTCTTATATTTTTAAATAGATAAATTTTTTAAATTATTTTGTTTTTATTATTAAGATATTTTGGTTATATAATTTTACAAAAAAAAATATATAATTTACTTAATTTTTAAAATTAATATACTTTATCCATATAACCTCATAATTATTTACTAAAGTATTCCTTTTATATTATTGAAAATAAAAATTTTGGTTATATAATTACAAAGTTTGATTAAAGTGAGAAAATTATAAAAATTGGATAATTTATGCATTAGTTACAAAAACTGAGTGAATAAAATATTTAAATCATAATTTTTTCATATTTCTATATCATTCTTTTTTTGTTGGAATCTAATTAGTGAATAAAATATTTAAATAATAATTTTTTCATATTTCTGTATCATTCTTTTTTTGTTGGAATCTAATTATTTCTTGTTGGAAAATAGTACAATATTTTAATATAGTTTTTGGTTTCTTTTCTATTTTTTAGCTGTGTTTTACTGTAAAGCTGGTATCCAATAGCTAATAAACAACATAAAGTGCTTTTCCTTACTAATTATCATAATTTATTTAATTAAAATAATTAGTTTTTAGATCACGTTTTGAAATATATAATATCAATGTTATATACTTATATTGCAAATGGCCAATATAATGATTTTGTTTTTAAGGCCATGACAGATCTTTCGTTCCTCTCCATTTCTCTCACCAATTTATATTCAACTACTATGCTAATAATGAAAAGAGAAATTTGTTTTATTTAAATAAAAATACTGTTTAATTTTTTAATTTTAAAATGATGTTGTTTTTTTTTACTTATAAAAAAATATATTCATTAATTTTTTAAAACAATAAAAAGAATTTTATTAATAAAAAAATTTAAATAAATATTAATGAGAGTGTTTTATCATCCCTACTCTATTAAATTAAAAAAAATTATAAATATAATTAATAAAAGTATTATATTTTTATTTAAATTTTATGATTAAAATATTTTTGGTAATTTTTATTTTTTAAATAAATTTAAAGTTATTAACATTTATTTTTAATATTATTTTTATAAATAATATTAAAAATAATCGCTCATCTACATCAATTTTTCTTTTCCAGTTTCAGTCATGTTCTCTCCATTTCTCTTCTAGTCACCGACTGTAGATCACGCTGATATCATCGTCGTCAAAGCTTCGATCGACCACCAAGCAACGTGAAATGTTAAGATGGTGAAGGGATGCCATTGAAAATGAGCCCATTTTCTTCTTTCTTGAATTATCGATATCAAAGTTTTTATCTTACGGGTTTAATTAACTAAAATAAATAGGTAATTAACAAAAATATATTAAATTGAAATTTTACGAAACGATAAGATATGTAATTATATGTAAAATAAAATAAAACGAAAATGTAAATAACATACAAGATTTTCAAGTAAAAACAATTTAAACCACAACAATAATCTAATAAGAAAATTACCAATTTATCGGATCATTAAATTATCTACTATGAAAATATGTTCGATTACAAGGTTATGACTCAAACTACTTACGAAGTCAATGTCCCTAGTAACCTACTTACAAAACTCTTGTTTTCTATTACAGCATTCACAAACAAGGTGTTTGGGTCTGAAACAATGTTTCGATAAATTTGAGTTACACAAGTTATTGAACCCGCTTAATTGACACGTAAAACATTAGCATAAAAACACAAATGTAAGGTGTGTCCTAGAGGGGATTAAACACTAATTAGATTATTTAACATTTGATAAATCAAAAATCATTAAGGAGCCTAGAAAAATTAGTAAGCATATTAATCAATCCAACCTAACAAAAAATACTTGATAGATTAACTAATGAAAGAAACTTAATAGAAATATTTTTGCAAAAAAGATTTAGAAGGAAAGCATAAGTTATAGAAATTGATTCAATTGTAATTAATTAAAATATAAAGCATTAAGTTCTTTATATAGGAAAAATTGAAGCCTTATGTTAGGTTAAAGTTTAATTACAATTTTATTCATTAAATAATTCATAGAGTAATAAATAATAGAGATAAAATAATAATTAGAATGTTTGACTAGAATGAACAATTAAGTTAAAGTTGAAACCTTATCAGTTTGATCGATATAGATCGAGCTTGATCGATTGATCTAAGGTATTAAAAATAAGTCTCGAGATAGATAGATCGATTCTTGATCGATCGAACATTAAACCTTGATCGATCTACCATAATAAAAAATTAAATCAAGGACTTTTTAAACAAGGTAGATCGATTCTCAATCGATCTATTTATCTCGATCGATTCAGATATTTCTCGATCGATCGAGTAACCTAAATTCAAAATGTTTTGATGTGTCCAATACGAAATCTAATGTATATAAGAACATAAATATATTTGATATGTGTTCATTTGGAGCTCGATAGTTTCTTGGACTTGAAAAGTGTTTTTGAAAGACTCACCTAAAAACTAAAATTACATTTCGATGTTTTGTCCACAAATATTACAAACATTCACAAACCTTGTAATCTTTCACTTTGGTATATTCCTGAGACAAAATCTCTCTCTCTCACCATATAATGCTTATTAGAAAATATATTTTATATAATAGAATTATCATATGATCCGGTAAAAGATAGCTCATGTGTACACTGAAAATAGAAACACAAACAACTATGCAACTTGTTCTGAAAGACTCATTGTTCATTAGTTCAGTTTATACAACAATAGAAAACGTAAAGAATATTCATAAGAGTGAGTAATCATACAAAATTTTTAAGTATGCTTCCACTATGTGTAATATCTCTAAAAAAGATTTTCAAAGTAATTCTCTCCCTAAATTAGCTCTCTCTTTTTTGTATATTTGTTAATTAATGTTTCAATTTTCTCACTTTTTTCATCATATGAATAAACAACTCAAAATAAGTACACGCATAAGTGTTGCATTTTCATTTAAGATGAATGTGAAATCTAAAAGCAAATTCAAGAAAATAAACAACATACAAATGGAGTACAAACTAATAGGTGAAGCAAATGTAGTGTATTAATTTATATGATCTATATACAGAACAAATAGATATCAAATATAGTTTAAAACATGAAAAGTCAAAAATAAAATGACTTTCAAACAATACAAAACAAAAAAATAAGATAAAGAAAAATCATTATCTTAGAGATTGAAACCCATATTGTAAATGGATATCCTTGATCATGGAATACATTGCCTCTATCGTTCATCCATGGTAATCATTCTTTGTTCCATACCATCCACTTTGGTTGACAGTGCTTCCATTCTCATACTCATTTCATTTTCAAATAAGTCTTGACAAGAAGGTTCAAAAGCAGGCACATTTTCCATATCCTCATTTCCAAAAATGTCATTTGTTGTGCCGCCATTAGCTCCAATTTTAAAGGGTGCTCTTCCGCTGGTACCAACGTCAACAGGACTATGTCTCTTTGAGGTTTGGGTAGATGATCTTGGGATGGTTGACTTTCCAATTTCACTTATCAAACAAACTGAATTGGATCTCTTGTTGGTTTCACACCTGTAGCTAGAATCAATTGTGTGATGAGGCAACTATAAGGGATTCCTTCAATATTGAAACAAGAATTGCTTTCAATGTTCATATTTAAATAAATCTACTATTTTATTATATATATATATATATAACACATATTAAGTTGTTTATATTGTAATCTCCTATTGATTCTAGCATTTGTATTTCTCTCTTGTCATCTAGCCCATGGTAATCCCCCTTATATATATATACCCATACTTAAATTATCAATTTTTGAAATAAAAATCATTTTTCATTAGAATTGAATTATTAAGAGTATGGATAAATATTGTGATAAAGTATACATACATTCTTCAATACATATGGTGACATATTGACAATTACTTAAAGTATAATACATATTGGAACTACAATGGCTTGTCAAATTGTCCATTTATGATTATTTATGAAATATTTAAAGAAAAATGTATCAACTATCATGATAAAATTACAGTTAAATTCATACCTACACATAATAAAAATTTACTTACCAAAAGAGAATTTAATTAACTTTTTCTTTTGACTTCTCTATCATACTTTTTCACAAAATTTATGTGTACGAGGTATTGGTTATTTATTTTTCTTTTTGTACAACCATTTGTGACTCTTTCTTTTTATGCATGTAATTTATTTTATATTTTTCTATTTCCTTTTCAATATTATTTTTTGAAATAAATATGCACAAGCCAATATACTTAGTATGATGAATTTCACACTAGTTATGAGATAGCCTTCTCTGCTCATTATGGCAGCTTCACATATCACAGTATGTAGCCCTTTCAAAACTATGTGTCTATTTATAGCAACATTTTATAAAGTAAAAAATAGAGCTAAAACATAATTTTAATAGTCAAGGTTATTTCAAGCCTTAAAATCTCACATAATAAATTATTTACTTTAAGCATGACATACATATGTGTCCAATGAATGTGTGAGTAAGTTCTTCTTAATATCGAGCACTAGATGTAAGGAAAAAATATAAATGCATAGAATAAGATACTCAAATACACAATGAAGAATAAATCAGAATAAATCAAGTCATAAAATATATATTTATGTTTTTCTGTTATCCCAAAATGATATTTGAAGTTTACTTCAATTTTCGATCAATTCTACTTCTTTTAAAATTTTCTCCCTAATTGCTACACAAATTATGTGTGCAATGAATACACAAGTATACGTATCACAACAAGTAATATAATGATAAGAAACTATCATTTTCACGGAGATTATTTTATTAGAAACTAATTTTTAAAACTAAAAATATAAAAATCAATTTTTTTTGCATTTTTATATTTTAAGGAAGCTAAATTAAAATAACTAAATTTAAATAGTAATAATTAATTAAATTGGATTTGGTAACTAAGAAAATATATGAGAAAATATCTAGGAATACTTAATCCCCCAATTTTCTAAACATGTGAATCACTAAAATACCTCTAATATAATTATCAATTAAATTACATGATCAATTAAAACTAACTTAGTATGTATTCCTCTCTCAAGTAAACTATACACCATATAATAGTTAATTTAATCACACTTTCATGCCAATTAAATTGTATACTACCCATTGAGTTCATCAATTATGGTTCACGTACATAAGAATCATACATCTTTGTCTAAAACCTATGCATGTTATTTAATCAAGATAAACAATTAAATAATTCTCTCAAATATATTTAATTGCCTCTATAGATAAGTTATTGGCCAAACAATTAATAACATAAAATTCAGACTAAATAATATAATTAAATTATAATTATAATTAGGGTAAAATATTAAATCATCACATAGCAAAAATTGGGTTCATAAGATCTCTAGATTAATAAATTAACTACATATAATTTTGTTCATAAAACTCATATTTTTATAAAGAAAGACATAAAAATTGATAAAGAAAATAGTAGAAGAATAAATACAATCAATCTCTTAAATTTTAGTACTAATTTTCTCTTGAATCTCCACAAAAATTATATCTCCTTTTGAATTTTTCTATATTTTCTCTCTTTTTAGCTCCAAAATTTGATCAAAATTATGCTAATGGTGATTCCTTAAGGTTTATGGGGTAATTAGGGGCTTAAATATAGTTCATGTGCAATATGAACCATTAGATCATCTTTAGATCAAGGGTTGAGATCAAAACAAACAAAATTAACATTGCTAGCCAATTACAACATGGCATGTGGCACATAGAATTTACTAGGCGAATCAGAACGTGACGCGTGGCAAGGAAGACTGGTCTGAGTTAATGCATGTTGAGTCAATATAATGCAGCGCAATGTGATTCACGGATGCAGATGGTGTGACGTGATGGTGGATCTCGAGGAGAAATCACGTGACGACACTTGGTAGTGTTGTTTGACCGCCATCCGAACTCAAATTGAACGTTATGCTAACATTTGGCACACGCTACTTCTCTACTCACACGTGGTGATTTGCAATTCATTATCCCTACTTGTGTGGCTTCTGTGTGGCTTTCCTAATTAGCTGCTCTGCTTGCATGGCAGGCCACATGGTAGCTTTTGATTGGTCATGTGTTAAAATTTTATAAAAAATCTATAAAAATCCCAAAAAAATTCATAAATTATATTTTCATCTCTTTTCACTAAAAATTTATATTTTAATAATTTTAGCCAAAAAATATAATTTATTAAATAAAAAATATATATTAAGTAAAAAAGTGTGCTAATGACTCTACTTTCATAGAGTTATCACTCTCCATTTTTTTAATGGATAACAAATTTTAAATGAACTAAAACAAAAATTAAAAGATAGACAACTAAACAACAATCAAACAAAAAAATGAGAAACAAAACAAATTAAACTAATATGCTCATCTAAGATCAATTCAGGATTTAAAAAAAAATGTAGGTGAAGAAGAGATACGATCAGTTGATTGGAAAAAAAATATTTCTTAACCCAAATTTTCTTGAATTTTGATTTTTTATCATCTTTGAGTTGTGATTCAATTGACTTACTTATCTTTGACATGTTCTTGGATTTTTTCCTTATTTTTCTTATTCATCATTGGTTGAGATATAACATTCATGTATGGATGATGAAATTTAATTCCAAAGTATCAAGCATGAAAGAAATTGTTAAAATATGGAATTGTCATAAGAAATCTACAATTAGGTCTGATATGACCTTTCCTACCATAGTTATGACAAACAAACATAAATTTAGCATGTTTTTTAATCAGGTGCAATTGTTTTTTGAGTATAATAAGTGACATTAGAAGTAAGATTAGATTACCAAATTAGTTCTTGATATTAAAGATGTAGCATGTGAGGAGGACATGTTTAAAGGTTTTACAAACTCAATTGATTTTGATGAAAATGACGTAGTGTGCTCGTCTACATATCCTAGCCCTCTCTTATCTCTAGTAGATCTTCTATAATCAAGAATCTTATTCAACCTTTCAGTTCCAATGATTATCCTTTCTACAACTTCTTTGGGTTGTTCAAGTTCCTACATCAAATTCGGTTTTTCTTGTTTTAAACTTGTAAGACTTGAATCCAAATTTTTAATATGCTCAGATATATCATATTTCTCCTTTTCCAATATCGAAGAATTTATTTCATTAGATTTTAGTTTTTCATTAAGTCTAAATACTTTTACAAGCAATCTATCCTTTTTATTTTTTTCATCATACTAAATCTATGAAAATTTCATCAATACTAGTGACATTAAATTTATTTAGTAAGAATTCATAATCACTTTCCTCATTGTTTGAATCAATATCAAACTTACCGAAGAGTTCACCAGTTTTTGCAGTAAATCTTAGAAAGTTGGTGTCACTATTTTTTGGTTTAATTGGATTGTCATTGTCACTTTTAGAGTCAATAAGTGTAGCATTGAAAGCTCTTCAATTTTGTTTTTTTTTGTTTGCACAACCAATTATAAAGAAAACATAACCTATACAATCAGAACATTAAGGTCCACTAGGTTTAGATTTCATTCCATTAGAACTCACAAATTTAAATTCTTTCATATTATGATCATTTTGACAACTTGATTGTCCTTTGATTTAAGGATTTTTTTTGTTGAAGATTTTCTTCAATATTATGGCTATGAGTACCAATTCTTTATCATCATTCTCACAATCTTCAATCGTTGCAGTTTTGAAAGTAACACATTTGTTCTTTGTAGGAGTTTGAAAACTCATCTCAAAAGTGAAAAGTGAGTCAATAGCTCCGTAATTTTAATGGTGTCCACATCTTTGATTTCATCTATGGTGGTGAATTAGGAATGAAAGTAATTTGGTAAAGAGCATAATATTTTTCTGGCCAACTTAAATTTCTCAGTTTTCTCACTAAGATTAGTAGAAGAGTTAGCAATATCACATAGTTTGATATAAAATTCAGAAAATGTTTCAGACTCTTCCATTCTTAGATTTTCAAACTTAGCACCTAGTATGGAAAGTTTGTCCTTTTAAATTGAGTGGTGCCCTTAGTGCATAATGATAATTGTATTTTATATAGTTATTTTCATCTATTTTATCAATTATAATTGCTATGTTTTTTACATTTTTGGTTAATTTTAGTTAAATAAATTAATATTCACCTTTTATATGTTAAGAAATACATTTTTAAGAAAACTAAAGAATTTGTATCGAAAATGTACTTTATTGCAAGTTTTTGTCCAAAAATATAATTTCAAATAAATGAGTGCTTAATTGTAATTTTTAAAAGTCAAAAATACAATTTAAATTAAAATTGGGCTTGATTGTAATTAAAGAAAGATTAAAATGTAATTTGAAATATATTTGTGGGTGAAAATGGAATTAATAAAAGTTATTTATTTTGCGCAGCAGGGAAGAAGCCATGCGGCAATCTGCATGCGTGGCATGTGGACCGTCCGATCAAAGAAGGAACGGCTGGGATGCGCGCATCACGGTCAAACCCGACCAAAGTGAGTGGATGCAAATCTCTGCTGTTTCATGCGGCTCGGCGCAGGTGGGGCCCACCTGCCGCGTAGGCCGGCGTGCAGAGTGGGACCCACATGTTGGCTACGTAGAAAATCCCCCGAGGCGCATCACTGACCGTTGGATCAGATGAACAATCCAGATTGAAGCGCGTGGAACCAAGCTGTCGCGCACTGAACCGTTTGTCTAAAAATCGTGTGCGACGCGGTTCATCCAAGCGGCGTGCACCATCAAGGTCTCCTGAATAAGAAGTAGCCACGCGTCTACTTTATTTTTAAGCCAACCATTTTATGACACGTGGAATTTTACAATGGGCGCGACCGCTCTGGATCATGCCCGTTTTGTAGCCGTTGGCTCTCGTGCGACAAGTTCTGCGTGCGCCCATTCCCTTCAACGAATGAAATTTTTCCACGTGTCCCACTATTTATTTCAGTGAATCAGATAGAGACACGTGGCAGCGTGTAAGGAAAATAAAAATAGAAACGTGCAGCATCTCCCCTCACATTTTTTTTGATACATTTTGTCCCCCACACGGTTTAATTTATTATTGGTCCCACACTTGTCTGTCCCCCGCGTGTATTAAATTTTATTATTTTTTTTATGTATTTTTGTAGATATAAATAGGTGATAAGATGATAGAGTGAAGAAGTTTTTTTTGCAGTTTAGAATTTTTGTGGTATTAGGGGTTGGACGGTGGTACACGTATAAGCCATTTTTGGCTTCTGTTGTGTTCCATGTGTGCCAAATATGTTCGCTACTTGATGTTTTAATTTCCTTTCTTCTTCCTTTAATTTTTCTGCATCTGCTGTATTTTTTATTTTAAATTTATGAGGTAATTTAATTTTTCTAGGGTTGTATTTGATCTAAATTTATGAAGCTTTGATTTTAATTATTTTTTATAGATTTATAAGACGTTCGATTTGTTCATTCTATTTTGTGCTTAATGCTTTTTGATTATTTACGAATCTTATCAAAACGATCCGTGGCACATAAATAAACTTGGAAGAGGCCTTTGTGTGTGTATTGCTCGTAAATAGAATGACATGTTTGATGAAGGATAGAAATATACCCTAATTGTATATGTAGCCATTTGAGAACTTAGAACTTAATGAATCTTATTAAATTTAATTATCATAGAGATATAGTGAATTAATTTAACGAGATGTGTTTATACGGAGCTCGGAAAAGATGTATGAATAAAAATAGAAGTTTTCGGTTGACAAATTAAATGTACTAAAAAATATAAATCAAGAGAAAATAATATGATTGGAGTGAATTAATTTGGTGAAAAACTGCAATCCTAGAGTTCTCTTATTTTCTTGTTACCTTTTTCTTAATCAACGATTGTTTTGGATAAAATCAGATAGATACAATTTTAGTACTCAACAAACTATAGTAACAAATCTCCGTGGGAACGATACTTTACTTACAAATCTTTATTACTTGTGACCGTGTATACTTGCACGATTTTATGTTTTGCAAAACAGACAACACATAATATCCCTATGTATCTAATATGAAATCTAACGTGTATAAGAACAAATATATACCTAAGATTTATTTATTTGGAGTTCGATAGTTACTTTAACTTGAAAAGTATTCTTAAAAGACTCACCTAGAATAATTATCGTGAGAGATTTAGTTTCCATTTCTAGACTTTTATAGCTCTCTCATCCTTCCCATCTATTTATTTCTCGACTTGGTTTTTTTCTTTATTTATTTTTTGGTGTTGTTTGAATTCGCCAACATCTGGGTTTGTTACATTCTTAGTAGAAATCAGACCATAATTTTATCGTTTTCTTATTTTGTTCTTTTTATGTTTTTTCTATGTATGCATTCTACATTTCTTTGTTTTTTGGGTTAAAGTTTTTCTTCGTTTGTGATTTTTCGTCTATAGGTAATTGTTTTAATCATTTTTCTTTATATTATACAAAATTATTTGAATATTATGTTTTCTAATATATGCTTCTAGGTTCTGTATGGTGTACATAATTTTACTTAAATTATATATTTTTTGTCAAAATATGTGTTTCTCTCATAATTATCATGTATATTTCATTATTATTTATGTTCTGT
Source organism: Hippophae rhamnoides (assembly GCA_033030585.1). Classification (NCBI taxonomy): domain Eukaryota; kingdom Viridiplantae; phylum Streptophyta; class Magnoliopsida; order Rosales; family Elaeagnaceae; genus Hippophae; species Hippophae rhamnoides. The sequence continues at coordinate 21,300,626 of CM065437.1, read as the reverse complement.
GTTTTTACAAGAGTTTAAGATATATGTATATAAGGAAAACGAAAATTAAACAATAACCATAAAACCTGGATGTGCAGGTTTTATGGCTCCACTAATATTGTCTCGCTCCATGTTTTACTCCATCGAGCATTTGTGTCTCCGCTTAACGTTTTAGCACACACCAACATTCCTCCCTCAAGTTGGCATATATGTCTCTTATGCCCAACTTGTCAAGTGAGTTGTAGAAGTTCTCAGGCATTACCGCATTTTATGTGAGTATATCACCCAATTGATCTTCTCGACTTAACAAATGGAAGCCTTAATAATCTTTTCTTCAAGATTCTGTTGATGAGTTCCATCCACTTCAACGTGCTTCGTGCGATCATGTTGAACCGGATTGTGAGATATGGCAATGGCCGCTTTGTCATCACAAAATAAGTTCATTTCGTAGTTGTGAGCAACACCAATCTCAAATGGTAAGTTTTTTCAACCAAAGGAGCTCACATATTCCCTTGACCATTCCTCGAAATTCAACTTCAGCACTGGATAAGGCACCTACATTTTGCTTCTTGCTTCTCCATGTGACAAGATTGCCTCCCACGAAAGTAAAGTACCCAGGAGTAGATTTCCTATCCTTCATATTCCCTGCCCAACTTAATCAGATATCCAAGGACTTCCAATTGACCATTCTTTGAAAACATAAGTCCTTTCCTGCGGGAGGATTTTAAGTAACGAAGTATTCGTACGACCGCATCCATATGGTCTTTACTTGGGCAAAGGTAATGAAGCCGACTTACGACACTCACAAAGATAAGCAATATCGTCGTAGTATGAGATAAATATACGAGTTTACCTACTAACCGTTGATATCTCCGTTTATCCGCCGGTACTTGGTCCACATATTCTCTCGAGTTTACGATTTTGAACCATTGGAATATCGACAGTGTTTACAATCTAGTAGTCCCCGTCTACTAGTAGGTCCGCAGTATATTTCTTCTGGGGAAAGACATATGCCTTGTTTTGATCTTGTTACTCAATACCTAAGAAGTATTTGAGCCTCCTAAGTTCTTCATTTCAAACTCCTTTGACAAGTTCTCAGAGCTTAGATATTTCTTCTTTATCATCCCCTCGTAATGATCATGTCGTCTACATAGACTATAAGTGTCATATCTTCCCTAATCGATGTTTTAGGAAAAGAGTACGATCAGTAGCTAAGCTTTGTTGGAACCCATATTTCTTCATTGCCGAACTCAACCTACCAAACCACGCTCGAGGTGATTGTTTTAGTCCATACAATGCTCGTTGTAATCTACATGCTAGCTTTCTTTTCCCGATGTAACAAGATATCCCGGGATATCCATGTAAATCTCTTCTTCAAGGTCACCATGAAGAAAGGCATTCTTCACGTCAAGTGCGGGTGCAATGGCCAATCTAAAATTGCTGCAAGAGATAACAAAACTCTCACAGCTTTTAGTTCAGCCACAACAGAAGGTTTCTTGATAATCTATCCCATGTTTCGTGTATATCCTTTTGCTACAAGCCCTCGCTTTGTAATGATCAACTAACCCATCTCGCTTTATACTTAATGGATAAAATCCACTTGCATCCTACCATCTTCCTCCTCGAGGCAACTCGCTTAACACCCATGTGTTATTCTTCTACAAAGGCGTTGCCTCAAATTCCTCTTTATAGCTTCGAGCCCATTTTGGATCGTATAAGGCTTCTTCAATGTTACTCGAATTTGACACGAGGAGAAAGTGTTTCAGGCAAATGCCCCGACAGTTCTCGATAACCTTTGAAAGAGATACATAATTTGCTATTGGATACTGGTTTTCGTTCTTTCCGGGGGAGTATCGATTTGGAGTGTTTACCTCGATTGTGTCTCGAAAGGTAAAACATAACCAACAGTATGTATCTATAGCATTAGTTTGTAAAGGTGTGATAGATAGCTTACCTGTTGTTCTCAGCAGAGATCATTTGGGTACCAGAGAATGGAGTGGGTACATCAACCACTTCATCTTCTCGGGAGATTCAATTACTACTTCAGCCTTCGCCTTGAAGTTCAAGCTCGGGTCTAAATACGGGCTCCTCCATATTATTGGCACGATCCGAGTACGTTGACTCGTGTCTAATATTTCAACCTCAAGCCAATTTCGTTTCTTCACCATAACTCTCCCGAAGAGTGTAATTGGATACCGTGATGGGAAAAAATTCTGATTCGAGGAAAGTGACATCCATGTAGTATAGTTTCTTTTAGTAATTGGATCATAACATCGGTACTTCTTTTTTGCATACACCATACCCCAAGAATACACATCTGGACAAAGACATTGATCCAACTTAGTTCGTTGATTTTTACGGAGGTGGACAAAAGCAACACATCCAAAAATTCTAAGTAAGCATCAAAATAGTAGGCAAAGGAAGATGATCGTATAACACCTTGAATGGAGTCCGAAATTGTAAGGTCTTCATGGGGCATTCGATTCAAGAGGATACAATAAATGTAGCAGAATAAAGATCACTCCAAAGCATTTATTAGGCATACGTGCACCGATTAGTAAGGCCCGAGCCGCTTTCTAAAATATGCCGATTTTTTCTCTCGCAGTCCCATTTTGTCAGGTTTGTGAACACGAGGTTTCATGGAGAATACCATGCGGTTGTCAAAGTATGTCCTAATTGTTGATTAACATACTCCTCCATTATCGACCTAAGTATCTTAATTTTTTCGGAAAATCGTGTCTCGAACCATGGGCGTGAAACATGTGGAAATGTAGCAAATACTTCATCTTTATGTTTGAGAAGGTAAATCCATGTCATTCGTGGTACAATCATCAACAAAAATAACAAACCAACGATGACCCGACGACGTAATGACCTGGGAAGCGTCCCCAAACATCGAATGTACCAAAGCAAAAGCGAGCTACACTTTTATTCATACTCATGATAAGACGCCCTATGACTTTTTGCTAGATACAAGTATCACATTTGAAATCTGAATGTGTGATATTTGAAAATAAACCTGGGGAGTATGCTTTTAAATACCCGAACGATGGATGCCCAAATCTACGATGACATAGCCAAATCTCTGTTCCTTGTCACAACCAAGATGTCAGACGTGATCGCTCTTCCCGAATCGAGGTCATCCACATAATATATCCCTCCTCTCCTAGTACCACGCCCAATGATCTCCTCGTAATATCCCATAGAAGGCAAAGTAGAATACATCAATACTACGCTAAGGTCTCAAGCGACCCGACTTACGTACATTAGTCGGTTTGGACAGTAGTAGGTACAAGCAAAAGTATTTGATAATGATAATGGCGAGATAAGGTCACCGTCTCCTCCCGTAATCGGATAAGGACCCCATTTGCATTGGCAACACGGCTCCGTCTTGGCCGGGTTGTATGGGAGTAGACGTGCTGGGCCAAATGTCACGTGATCCGTAGCTCCGCAGTCCGTAATCCACTCATATTTCTCATTACGAGTAGAGATGTGAAATACTTTACTTGAAATACCTGATCCCGGGAGAGGTGGGTGATAATGTGGCATTATTGGTAGCCACCGCTGTCGCCCACGTGTCCCGTTTCTTCCGTGCTCGAAGATCATTCCACCATTCTCGATACCCACGTAGTTTGAAACAGCTTTTCATGGGGTGTGTTTGGAGTTTCCACAATGGCCACATTTTATGTCAAGAGATGGTGGATTTCCCGTGATTTCTTGCTACCTAAGGAAGGTCCTCGTTTTTGCGGCATTAGATTATGATGTCCTCGACCCCTTTAAAAGTCATAATCCGCTCCTGTGTGTCGTATCGACACCGTGATCATCACGGCCTCGCTCGACCTCTTCTCTACCGACGAATCCACAGCTTGCTCCACCGCAGGGAATGGTTTGACTCAAGTACATCACTTCTAGTTTTATCCAATCTATCATCAAGTCCATCGAGGAAGGTATACACTCGATCTTCCCGTACGATGGAGTTGTATTTTTGTATATCAATTGCACACTCCATTGGATTAGGACGACTCGGAAATCAATTCCTCACACCATAACCCTCAAGTGTCATCAGTATTTTTCAATGGATCCACCCGCCCGTTTGCTTCATACGAGTAACTCGACGGCGAAGACATCATACACTGAGACGTGATCTCACCCCATCATGGGTGTAGCAAAGAGAATCTCAAACTTGTTTCGCAAATGGGAATCGAATAAAATTTGCAATCAAGGAGGGTCCATCGAATTGATCAACCATCCTTTAACAATGGCATTTTCAAATAAGCCATCTCCCGAACCAGTGGGCCTGCTTTCAATAGATTGAGGAAAATCCTCATTAATATATCCCAGTTTGTCTTTTCCAGAGATATACATCTCCACCACCTGGGACCACAAGGCATAGTTGGATCCTCCCAACTTGATACTAATCGGGGCAGTTGACACTTCAGTTGACGGAGGTTGTGAGCTGATCTGAGCTCTAGTGAAAACTTCCGTCATTTTCGCCGTCAAATCTTCCAACATGAAATTGGTAGTTAAATCTCTAGATTCCGCCATGAAATCTAAAATTTTTTTTCTTCCGTTTTTCCTTGTTTTTTACAAAATAGCCACTATATAAATGAAACAAAAACTTTTAACCCTAACCCTAATTTCTCATTCTCGCAAGCGGCGTCTTCCTCTTCCTCCTACGAGGCCTTCCTACAGTAGTTTCCTCTCAAGGCAGCCTTCTTCGAGTGCAGCGCAGCCTTCTTCTCGCGCATTCCAAACCCTAAGAAAAATTCCAAGCTCGTGCAGCCCTTCTTCTCACCCAACTTCGCGCAACTTCTTCTCAACCAAATTCACGCAGCCTTCTTCTCGCGTTCCTCGCCCAACTTCTTCGCGTTCCTCGCCGCAACTTCTTCTTCTTCGCATGGTTTCACAAAGAACTCATCATTTACGCAGCCTCCGTGCGCTTCCTTCTGCTCCAAGCTTGTCCGAGCTTAGAAAAAAACAAGTATGGTTATCAAGCAGCAGAGACAACCCACAAAATATACGTTGTCGCGTTTCAAGTGTCACAGGAAGAAAATCAGCCCACCATTCACTCGCTTTTTCCGGGAAAAAAAATCGAACATAACGGTGACGAGGCCGCTGCTGCATATCCGCACTGAGTCACAGATTGTTCGCAGCCTCTACGCTCACGAGTAAGTCGACCGAACCGTCGAGACATCGAAACGGCCACAATCGCAAATAATCACTATCAATCAAAGAAATGGCCACGTAAATCGAAATGGCCGCAGTAATCGAAATGGCCACGTAAATCGAAAATCAAGAGCCACACCCGTAATCGAATCATAAATCGCCAAAAATAGAAATCAAGAAACGTAATTGGGTGAGGTAATTCCATTACTCAGCAATAACTTGCTCTGATACCATGTCAAAATATGTGTTTCTCTGATAATTATATGTATTTCATTATTATTTCTGTTCTGTGTTTTTACAAGAGTTTAAGATATATGTATATAAGGAAAACGAAAATTAAACAATAACCATAAAACCTGACGTGCAGTGTTTTACGGTCTCCACTAATATTGTCAGATGCTCCATGCTTTTACTCCATCAAAGATTTGTGTTCCGCTAACGCTTTTAGCACACACCAACATTTTTTATATTAGATAAATATGTATAAACTGTCTGTACAACTTACAAATTATTATACATATTTTGTACATTTAACAAAGTGAATTTAATGTGGAGTTCCAAGTCTGTAAGATGATATAGTTTTTTTATTATCATTTTTGTCTCTTTGTACTAAGTGAAGGAAATTAAAGATTGTTGTCGTCTTTTTGAATTCTTGTTTAGTGCGGTTGTATTTTGATTTCTTACTTTTGAGAAATTTTTGAAATCATATTCTAAGTTATTCTATTTATTATACATAAGTGTACATAATAAAAGGTAATTTATATTAGAATAACATGAAAAAATTTAAGTTATCACAAGAAACTTGAAAATAAGCTTTGTAATAGACGGGTTTTAAATTAAAAATATTGTTTATTATAAATTTTTTGATGTTTTAGGTTATTTTGTAAGTTTTAGGTTATTTTGTAAGATGTATATAAATTTTTTAGCTTTACAAAAATGTTAGTTTGTAAGCTTTACGTAAATTTACATAATTTTTAAAGATATACATAATTTAAGATTTAAGATTTATAATCACAAAAATAACATCATTTATGTCAATCTTATACATTTTTATTATTTTAAAAAAATCTAACATATCATTTTATTTTAAATTTCGTCCAATTAGACGCCGTTTAAATTGAACTATAATTATTTAGATTTGTTTAATGAAATCCTTTGAACGTTATTATGGTGCTATTTTTGATGTTATAAGGTTTTAGGTCTTTTTAATTTTCCAAATTTATATTGGTTTACATGGAAAATCTTTAAACTATTACATTAAGGAATCAATAAATTTTAGAATAAATAAGTTTGAAATTATATATATTACTCAATAGGAACAATTTTATGTTTTACAATTACTCTGGAAAATGGACAAAAATGTATTTATTATGTAAACTTTATATAAATGAATTTTAAGATAGATGAGTTTTGAATTAAAAATATTACTCAGCAATAACATTTTCATATTTTAGGATTATTCAATAAGTTGTATAAAATTTTTACATAATCTTGCACACATTATAGAAATACTACATAAATATACAGTTAAATTGTAAGTTGTACAAAACTGAGAAAAAATCGTAAGCCTTACAGATTTGTTGGCAGTAATAATCGGACCTCCACATAAAAATAACATTACTAGATAATATAATTATAAACATGAAAGATACTTTACTAGGAATGATTCATGATAACTTGGGATACTGGAAGCTAAAATTTACAACATATTTTAGGTTTGTTATTAATACTCATTATAAAAACCTAAATTAAATATTAAATTTAGTTTATGAATTTGAAAAATGAGATTTAATAAAAGAAGAAAATCATATATTTTCAATACACTACATAGTAGGGTATTCATTAACAAACAATCATAATAGTTTAATAATGGAAAAAAATAAATTTATAAAAATAGATAAAACCTTTTAAGAACTTGAAAAAATAATAAAACCAAAAATACTAACAAACTTTAAAAATATTGGAGGAAGAACACTTAGATATTAAAGAAAAAACCTCTGATACCAAGAAGAAAATATAATGTGGTTAAAAATAATAATATACCAAGATTTAATTTTATAGACCATGAAGGATAAACATATAACAAAAAAAAGTTAAAAAAACTAAAAAATGAAGCTGGAGTAATGAAAGCACTATTTAATGACGTCATATTAGGAAAAAATAATGTTTAAGGACAAATTAAAAAATATAATGTTAGAAATAGATGGAAGCTTAGTAGGCGAAGCAAAAAATCAAGTAATTAATATTAATAAAATCTTTGAGACTTTTAAAAGATGAAATCGATTTAGTTCAAGAATCAAACATGACATCTCTACAAGATCTAGTCAAAACACAAAAAAAAAATATTAAAAGAAATGAAGGAATGTGTTTATAATAAATTACACCAAGATATACATATGAAATTTTCAGAACTAAGAAAAGATGTATATAACATAGATAGAAACAATGATATTATAAGTCATAAATAGGATCATTTAGAAGGATTAAAAGTAGAACAACTAGGAGATGAGACGGCTTGATACCTAAAAATGAGGGAAGAAAAAATGAAGAAAAATTTAACAAAAAAGATATAATCTCAATTTAATAGAATACATAAAATAATTAATAAATCCAGAAAATAGGGGCATAGAAAAGTTAATTAATGTGTTAACACTAACTAATGAAGAATTAGAAAAACATTATAATGAAAAACTTTGTCCAAACTTTGTCTAACCAAAAATCATGAACGCAAAATGTCATATAAACCAATTTCATTACCATTTCCTTACCGTGAAGAAAAATTTGACCTACATAAGGAAGAAATGCATGATAAATTTTAAAAGTTTTCTAACCAGAGTTTAAACCTCAGTATATTGAAATATACACAATTTAAACTCAGATAGTACTAGCCAATCACTAAAGCATGCATAATGCTAAATATAACAAGGTAAACCCACATAGAATCCCTACATATGTGGTAACATCACGGGGTTACTCTAGACAACCACTTGAGAGAAAACAAATCCACTAAGCAATGAAACAATTATATCCTTGACAGAAATAAAATCACCAATACCTCTATCAATCGAGACCTCTATCTAAACTGCTTATTACTACCCTTGCTTACTGCTTTTGTAATAACCTAGTCTAACACACGAACCTGACTTTCTTCCAAAGTCAACACCACTAAATGTGGTGTGATCAATAACCAACAATCAGTAAAGTGAATCAGAAAGAGAACTACCAAATGTGAGAGACACAGTTAACCACAAATCATCCACTACCACAAGTGGGAACAACACTAAACCATATATTGCACACAGCCAACATAGGAAATACACTCAACCAAACATACGATTCACCGCCACATAGGCTCCTCACTTAAGAAAAAGTTACATCCTAGCGACTACTGGCTAACACATGGCTCATAACTGCACAAGCTCATCTCTCATGAAAAATTTGCATCCTAACAACTACCAGCCAACACATGGCTTACTGCCATATAGGCTTCTCATATAAAACCTCCTCGCAAACACTACCTCTAGTACACACCACTCAAGAGTATAGTTTTTCTCAATCAATCATGAATCATTAATACTAAACAACACTCAAGGTAATAATGATCTGAAAATAGAAAAAATGAGATGTCAATTAGATAGAGCTCTACTATAATTTTTCTAGATAAGAAATAAAAAGAGAGGGGATATTTATATAACTCACCCAATCTTATGACCAACCTTGCCAATGCCTCACTGAGGGTCCTCGCCGATCACCTCATCGGGTGTCTGACTAGGGATTTGACAATGGCCTCGTTGAGGTGCCAAAAAATTTAAATTTAAATTTCCAAAGTTGTCGAGTAATTTTTGTAAATACCTACACCCAAAAAAAACATGAGTGATAACATCGGCTTGATTACAAGCTCATTTGCTGAAAACCACAACGAAACATAGCATGTATACTACGACAACTAATCATGTGGTGTGTGTAAACATGGTAGTATATAAAGTGTACCTAACTATGTATGAGTGTGCATTACTGATCGTCATCAATTAACCTTACACAGAGGAAGATAAATACACTAAGTAAAATAAACATACTCCATATTTTGCACATGAGAAGCCAATATAGACACAAAGGACTACATGACTTACAATTTTGATCATTATTGTAGGATTATCATTAATGCAATATTTCACCATGAAACTCTATATTGGTGATTATTTCAAGAAATAAGATGATCAACACATACACGAGGATGGTAATATAGAGAATGGAAACCTTGTGTATGTTGGGGGTAGGAACTTGTATTATGATTTATGTAATATTGAGAAAATGAGCTATAAAAGTTTTATGGAATTATCAATTGACTTGGGGGTTGATTTTTTTTAATTAAAGTTTTACTATCAAATCCATGGAGTTAGAACTGACATGGGATTACATGAAATAATAGGAGAAAAAATCTAGAATATTAGCGAACTACTTACCATAAAATCAAGAAATGATGATTAATATTTATGTTGTGAAGGAAAACGAGGTTAGTATCGGAGCTTTAAGTGAATGTGGTGAATTAGGAGGTGTTAATGAAAATGTATATACTGCCCCATTGTGAAGATGTTGGAGGTATTAATAGTGGGAGGATTGAAAGTGTTTTACATGATATAGAAGAAATGGTACAATTTGTAAGGATTGATTATGATAGTGAAGAAAGTGACATAAAATTAAACATTATATCAAAGTATACAAAAATATGATCTAAGGAGCACATTAATATGCAAATTGTTGATTTCAACATGACCATGTTATTTGCTAGTATTGATGTGGTTAGGTTTGTTATGAAAATCTATGAGATAAGACATGGTAGAACAATAAACATATAAAAATGATAAACATCGATTTCAGATGGTATGTATGAACTCAAGTTGTTTGTCATAAAGGATGATTGTTGTAAAAATTAAAGCTATTAGTCTTTTTATTGTGAATGAGTATCACAATAAAATTCAACACAAATGTAATATCAACTACAAAATAAGAGTAACTAGTACTTCATTGGTGCTAAAAAATATATAGGTTTTTTCAAAAACAATCCTAATATACATTATAGGAAGGTGGTAAGTTTTGTTAAGGAAAATCATCATATTGAAATTATTGAACACCAAGTGAGAAGATGTGTTAACTTAGTTGAGAAGATTTTACATGGGTAAAATGTTAAGTCAATATATGAGTGAATTGAAAAGGATAAATTCAAATACAACAACATATCTACTAACTATAATGGATCATGGAGTTGAAAGGTAATTTCTAAATAACATCCAAATTTATGTTTTATAGAACTTTGTTTTTTAAATTTTAGTTTAATTTAATTAAATAAATTATTTGGCTAACTACACTTTTTTTTTGCTTTTTTGAAATTTTAATGAAAGAGGTTTGAAGCATTGTATGTTTGTTTGGGAGCTTTTAAAGAATGATTCATAAGAGGTTGTAAGAAGTTTTTGAGGTTTGATGGCTATTTTCTGTTTAGTCCTAATTTTGGTCAGCTCTTATGTGTTGTTAGTCAAGATGCCAATTATGGCATATATCCAATATCTCATGCAATGATTAGGAGAAAGTGGGAGAAAGTGTAAGGAGTCTTGGAAATAGTATCTTCAATTAATGGTTAATGATCTGAATATTATTAGAGAATGATGTACATTTATATCATATGAGCATTCTAGGTTAATTACAATTGTGAAGCAATTGATCCCTTTAATGGAATACAAACATTGTGTGTGTCATATCTATCAAAACTTGACAAAGAACGTGAAAGTTGATGAAGATGTAAAAATTGTTCAATACTATTGGAGTTGTACTCGAGCTACAACAATGACACAATACAACATGATAATGAATGAATTGAAAGGAAAGGATGTCAAGACATGAATGGATAAATGGAAAATCTCTACTTACATAGAGCATGACACGCTATAGATAATATGTATTTACTTTTAATTGTTGATTTTGAAGGAAATTAATATGCAATAATTTTTTATTAAATTCTAATATAAATTTTATTTTCATTTGGTAGTTGTGAAACAATATGTGACACTCAATGTAATAATCACTATGAGAGCTTTAATAAGGTATTAAAGAAGGTAAGATCACAACCTCTACTATCCTTATTAAAAACAATTAGTCAATATCTTAGAGATAAATTTGCAAGAAAGAAATTAAAGGTGTCAAATTGACCACATAGCATAGGAGATCAAATCCTGAAAATATAGAGTTAATTTAAATAAATGTATCAAGATTCAAGCTATCTATGTTGAACTCAATTTGTTTGTGGTCACATTGTGCAATAATGAAAGGTTATCACTTGACCTTAATAATAGAAATTGTACATGTAGATCTTGGGAAATTAGTGGAATTTCATGTTGTCATGCCATAAGTTGCATTGTATATCAGATTGAGAATCCAATGGAATATGTGCATCCATTATTAAAGAAATCAGCTTTTCAATGTACCTACATGCCAATCATTTTCCCTGTTCCAAGTTTCCATCATTGGGACATACCTGAAACTCATATTGGTGGTAATCATCCTATTGAACAACCATCTAATAGAAGGAGGGGAGGTAGACCTATAAGCACAAGGTTTAAGTCTATTGTATTTGATTTTATTGGGAAAGGAAAATCTATATACCCTGAGGTTGGTGACAAACCTACTAGGATGAGAAGATTTTGTGTTATCAGAGTGTCGAAGTTGTGACAAGGTTGGACATAATATAAAAAATGCTTTAGAAGACAAGCAATAACAACAAAGGTAAGTAACATTGTAATAACAATTTATTGCTTATTATCTTATATTACTTGTTATAACATTGTATCTTTTGTAATGTTAGGTAAATGTTGGTGACATGGATAGTTCCCAAGGCAATATGCATGGACATACCCAGGAATTCCAAGAAATGCATTCTGTTTTTGAAGTGTGTACATAGCCAAATCTTGGTGGAACAGGGCACACCATCTTCACAACCAAATCTGGATGCAAGGATGTGCTCATCCCAGCAAAGTTGTTCCATAATTAGCTGGAATTGTGCTTAAATGTAAATGAAATCTAGTTTTCTAAATAGCCATTATGGTGAAGTATGTAAATTTATTGTCTTTTTTGTGTGGTGGAGTAGCTCAATTATTCATGGAGTAATGCTAAAGATGACTTTTTTGTATGCTAAAGATGTTTCCATTTATGCTGGCTTATCAGGTTTCTGTTTACATGGTTACTTACCCAGACGAGTTAGTTTTTAGCTAGCATAAACCTTTGAGTAGTTTAATATTGCTAGAATGGGATGACATTAGCTGGAATTTGATTCCCCTCCTTTCCTTCCCTCTTCTTTGCATCTGAGTTGTTCTGTGATTGTTTAGTATGGTTGAATTCCTATGCTTTTTATTATAGATGATAGGGTAAACCATCCATTTATTATCCGTAGTCATACCCACTTTGTAATTCAGGACTCCTTCCCTGTTCATTTCAATTTTGGTTCTTTTAGTTATAATTTGGTTGCTGTCTAAGGAAATTTTTTTTATATATATATCTAAACTTAGTACTTAATGTTTTTGGTTTGGTTCAATGTACTAAAGACTTGCAATTTACTACTTTTTCTTTGGTTTGTTCCATAATTTGGTTGCTATCTAAGGAATTCCTATGCTTTTTCATTCTGAGAAACTGTTTTGTAATCTGAAACCGTGGGAATAAACTGTTCTATGCTTACTCATTTCTAAAATGTTTAATTTAATGAATGAGGTGTAAAATTATAACCTGTTCTGTGGAAACTGTTGTAATGTAGAAACTGTAGAATTTAATGTATGCTGTAAAATATATAAACTGTCCTGTGATAGGGCACTAGCTGAACTGTTCGGTGGACACTGTTTAATTTTGTTGTAATGTGTAAAATTTATGAACTGTCCTGTGGAAACTGTTTATAGTGCAATCCATCGTACGTTTATATGCACATATATTGTGGAAACTGTTTAATAGTTTAGTGCACATATATTGTGCCACTACTTTTGCATGGTTTTCTCAAGTAACATTGCATTCCATATGTTTAATTTTTTCTCATGTTTCACATCCAATGAAAACAACTTTAAAGAGCAAGGTAAAAAAGAATATGTCATCCAAGAAAAGGAAGACAATATTGATGAAGTATAGATTACATAAAATGTGTATATGTGCCTAATGTCACGAACTTAAATTTTAAATAGCGATCGTGTGTCACTTAGTACGGTCCATTGCACTAAGTCTGTCATCCACCTGAACGAAACTCTCCAAAAAGGCTAGAAAGAGACTTAGAGATTAAGAGGATTCAAGAGTAAAGTAAGAATTAGAGAGAGAATTTGTAAAGAATGCTTTGTATTGTTCTAGAGAGAGATTATCTTACAATTTTCCAAGGATGAATACAAACGAAGACCAATAGGTCTATTTATAGTGTGTCTCCAAGGCTATGCCACAACTTTCTAGATCCTTCTAAGTCTAGAATGTACAAGAGTGTTCTAGTTTTATCTATACCGTGTCGCAAGGTTCTAGGACCTTCTAACTAACTCTAGAGTCTTCTAGGAGTGTCTAGTTCCTTCATGCTAGTTCTAGGATATTCTGTAAGCTTCTAAAGACTTCTACATCCTTCATGAACCATCCAACACGTTATAGAATATTTCAGCACCTTTCAGCGTACTCTAGAACATTCTAGAGTCTTCAAGGCTTGAGTTGAGTCCATCCAACTCTAACTCCTTCTAGACATCTCTAGGCCACTCTAGAACTTTCCCATGTAGAAGAGTCTAGATTCTTTAGGCAACCATGATTTCTTTGAATTTTAAGGGATAATTTGAACATGACATAACACTAAGCTAAGGTTGTAAATGAACCAAGGTGGGGCTGGATACCCCTCTCCACTATTAGAGATCAACCCCATCTTTGCTTTAAATCATTATTGAAACTATTTAGGGATCATATTACGAGAATAGGGACCCTCAATTAGGGAATGGAAACCTTCATTTCATATTTGACCCTAGAATATTTTTCTATAGATAAAATAATTGAAACCAAATATATAACGTAGTTAAAGTATAATCACGTTTAACCATTTACAAGGATACTTTTATGATATTAGTTGCTAAGCTTTTATCTCAATACATCCTCGTAGGAAATAGTAATCAACATATTCATAATAGATCAATCAAATCCATTAACATAAAATTATAATCAACATATTCAAAATCAATCATAATATCACAAATAAAAAGAAGGCAAAAAAGAGAGAGGAAATGATAGTTATTAAAATAAAATAGTCCACGATCAAAATCTTGTAAAACAAAAAAATTATTATTCTTTATCCAATCAAAACCTTGTAAAACAGATAAAATTATTGTTCTTCGTTCTTTCATAGCATTCATAAAACAAAATAAGCATATTGTTCTTCATCCAAACAAATCTTTTGAGTTTTTTTACTTTGTCTTTATCGAAAGAATAAAAATAAATAAAAAATAATTTTCAATTATATCTAATCAATTAATTGTATTGTTCTTATTTTCTCGAACTTATTTAAATAAAAGTTGTGTTTTAATAATTATAAATAAAAACTAAGATAAAAATAATACAAAATAGGCAATAATTTTATGGCATGTGAGTTTCAATTTAAGTAGAGTTACTTTGTTAAGTCTCAAATATCATAAAAATATATTTTTTAAAATAAATACATATATAATTAAAATAATATTTAACTTAATAAATATATGGTATGGGGAATGGGAGAAAATTAACAATATTATCCCATGTTAGATCCCTAAAATTAAACGGGGAGTTTCCATTCCAATACATGTCCCTGAATTGGTCCTTTTGCCTCTATCGGTGAATATCAACGGAGATCGGCCTCATCAAATAAAATGACAATGCTAGTGTAAGCCCTTAATAACATTGATTGAACATTTACTTTAGCATCCATTTTGTATAATGCTTTAGGTTTTGTGAACAATAGATGTTCATAGGAAAAGAATTTTGGGGCACGTGGACCACTAGGCGATCATTTATTGTGATCGTAGGCATTTTAGTTCTTATGAACCATTTCAGTTATTGTTTATTCAAAACAGCTCAACTACTTTCAAGGAAATATGAATTTGAATTACTAATATAATCATTCAATACCATTTTGATTTTCTTCTGGGATGGTGTAATCCATAATACGTAATAAATTTCTAATAATACATGTTTTAAATGACACTTGTAAGTAGTTTGATTTAAAATAATTTTAATATTTCATCAACAAAATATATGTATTATGATGAAATGTCTAATTTTTAATATTGCGTATGATTTTCTTGCTATTCAAATTCCATTTCCATGTGACAGGTCTAAGAACAATGATGACCCTTATATTCTATGTTTTCCTGGGGTTATTGATTAAAACCACAAAAAATACACTCAAGAGTCCACATTTAATAATAACATGAATTTTCTTAGGATTGTTGATTTAAACCACAAAAAATACACTAAGAGTTTATAGTTAATAATAACATGAATTTTTCCTCTCTTTATATATTACTTCATCCTTAAGTATTTATTAGGGTGAGGAAGGTTAATGAAGAATTGGAGCGAGGAATATTCGTGATGATGTCAGCTCACCCAAAGCCTGTGATCCACATACTGAAGAAAATTATTGAAATTCAGGTCGAATTATTACCCTTAGTGAAAGAAACTGATGATCCAGACATTGATCTTTTGTCTAAGCATTTGGAGAGATTTTAACCTCCTGAGGGGGCCAAGCTTTGTATTAATAAGTATTAACAGATTTGTAATTTCAAATAATGAAAGTATTCTTTATGGCATGTACTTATAATGCTCTATCATTTTATATTTATTTCTTTTACTGGGGCGTGAGGCCCATAATTATTAAGATTAAGGAGCCCTATCATGTTCTTAACCGAGGTGATCAGCCCGTGATGTATAATGGTAGGAGAGGGAGCTTTACCTGGTTCCTGACCGAGGTGCTCATCTCTTCCTTTAATGTTAGAACGCCAACATGGTTCCTGACCAAGGCGAAAAACTTCATGAATTTTGCATGTGTCAGGGCACTCTACTTGGTTCCTAACCAAGGTGATCATCCTGTGGAATATAATGATAAGAAAGGGAGCCTTACCTGGTTCTTGACTGAGGTGCTCATATTTCCCTTCAATGTCAGAGTACCGATCTGGTTCCTGACCAAGGCGGACAACTTCTTGACTTTTACAAGTGCCAGGGCGCTCTAACTAGTTTTTAATCGGGGTAATCAACCTGTCATGTATAACGATGGGAGAGGGAGCCTTACCTAGTTCTTAACCAAGGTGTTGATCTCTCCCTTTAATGTCAGAGCACCGACCTGGTTCTTAATCGAGGTAGACAACTTTATGAATTTTTCGTGTTAGGGTGTTCTACCTAGTTCTAAATAGAGGTGATCCATCCATGACTTATAACGGTGAGGGACTTCGAAAAAAAGATCCATTTGTAAGGGGAAATGCAATTCCATTGATATGCATGTGCCAATATTATATAAGAATGATAAATTATTATACATTAGAAGTGATATTTTTTTCAAGTGTCTAGCATTGCAACTTACCCTCTTCAATTCCTTCTATATTTTTCAATAGATAGGCATCTCCTAGTGTTATTTCATTTATTTGAAAGGTTCTTACTAATTAGCCCCCATTGTTTTGAACATCCAATCTTTCTTGTTGAGAAAAACCATTATGAGGACCCAATCACCGCTAGAAAATTATTTGAAGCGCACGATCTTGTTTTAATAATCTAATACTTTTCTCTTTTCCTAGGTCATTCTTCTTAAATCTTTGTTCCTTTTCTTCTCTGCTAGGATGAGTTCGATTTATCTGCTTACCTCGTTTTGTTCTTCTATTAAAATCCATTTGGTAGTGGGTATCGTGACCTCGGTTGGTATTATTGATTTTGTCTCGAATATTAGGGGAGAAAAGGGTTTCATTAATGCTTCCTTAAGGAATAGTCCTAACGGCCCACAATGTTTTAGGAAACTCTTCCACCTACCTTCCTTTTGCATTTTCCAGCCTCTTCTTTAATAAGCAGATGAATAGTGGAAGATTCCACATGACCATTGGCTTGAGGATACTATGGCGTGGAGTGGCACATCTTAATGTTGTATTTGAGGGCGAATTCTTTGATATTGTGTCTTGTGAATTTTCTCCCATTATCTATAATAAGCTCTCTAGGTAGGTTGAAATGCAAATTTATGGACTTCCATATAAATTAAATCATCTCTTCCTCCCGTATTCTACCTAAGGGCTCTGATTTGATCCATTTTGAAAAATAATTAGTAGCCACAAGTAGAAACTTCTTTTGACCTTTACTTACCTATAGGCAGGGGTCCTACTATGTCAAGCCCTCACTTATAAAAAGGCCAAGGACTCACCACCCATTTCATGGTATTTTGGGAAGTGTGTGACAAGGGGGAAACCTTTGGTATTTGTTGCATGCTTGGGTGTATTTTGTGAAATCTTCTAGCATAGTGGTCCATTTTGACCTTTACTTACCTATAGGCAGGGGTCCTACTATGTCAAGCCCTCACTTATAAAAAGGCCAAGGACTCACCACCCATTTCATGGTATTTTGGGAAGTGTGTGACAAGGGGGAAACCTTTGGTATTTGTTGCATGCTTGGGTGTATTTTGTGCAATCTTCTAGCATAGTGGTCCAATAATAGCCCTGTCTCATAATTCGTTATGATAACTTCCTCCCTCTTGAATGTGAATCATAGTCCCTTTCATACATTGATCTTTCATATTCCTTTTTGGCTAAACACAAAAGCCCTATACTGAGTGAAGTTTTTCGATATAATTTTCCTACTTCTATCATATACCAACCTACCTTAGCCCCGATTTCCTTTACAGGCCTTGCATCCTCTGGCAACTCCTCCCTTTTCAAGAAGTTATAAATCAAATGTACCATGGGATAGTAGGAGCATCTATACATCCAACCCCTCTTTCAGCCTCCTCCAAGGATGCTTCTAACATGATTGTCACAGATACTACATGATTGTGCTTGGCCTCTCTTATTGATGCCAAAGTGGCTAAGGCATAGACGTGACCATTATCCTTTCAAGATATTTGCTTGATCTCAAACATAGAGAATTTAGAATACTCATTTTTTAACCTTTCTAGGTACCCTTTCATTTTTCCATTTCTAGCTTCAAATGTCCCCAAGAACTGGTTGAACACTAGCCTTGAATCCCTATGTAGTGTGACCCTATCCACTCTCAACTTATTAGCAATTATGGTCCCAAATATAGCCACCTCATATCCTGTAATATTATATTGGTCATGTGGAAATCAAGTCTGACTACGTACTCAAAAGAGTTGTTGTTATGGTCTACTAAGACTACTCATAACCCTGCATCATTGAAGTTTTGTGCTCCATCAACAAACACTTGCCAAATTGTGCTCTCTTTTTTATCTAACCCATATACTCTCTTTTTCTCCTCATTGTCAACAACTTCTGGCTTTTCACTAAACTCATCCATAAACTCGACCATTTCTTTCCCTTCGATGGCCATTCTAGCCATGTATTTAATGTCATTTCCTCCTAATTATATGGCTATCTATGCTAGCCTTCCTACTACATCTGACCTTGTCCGGACATTCTTGAGTGGATGAGAAGTAAGTACCATAATTATGTGTGAGCTGAAGTAATTTCTGAGCTTTTGTAACCTAATTTTGAGAGCAAATGCTAACTTGTCAATTGTTGGATACCTGCTCTGGGCATCTGTTGAGACCTGGCTGATGTAGTAGACTGGATGCTAAACTTTGTTTCTTTCAGCTAGGAGGACAACATTGCATGTATAGGAAGTTATAGCCAAATGCAAATAAAGAACCTCACCTAGATGAGGGAAAGCTAAGACAAGGGGGTTACTCAAATACTTCTTGATTTCTTCAAAGGTTCCATCACAACTGTCATCCCAAAAGACCAATGTACCCTTTCTCAATATTTTGAAGAAGGGAAAACATATATCAATGCATTCATAAAGAACATGTTCAATGTTACTATTCTTCTATTTAATTGTTGGATTCCCTTAAGGCTAAAAAGTGGTTTCATATTTATAAGGCTTGTATTTTGTCTGGATTGGCCTCAATCCCTCTGGCTGACATGAGGTACCTTAAGAATCTCCCCACTACAACACCATATATGCATTTTTTGGGATTGACCCTCATACTATGTCTTCAGATTAATGAAAATACTTCCTCTAGGTCTTTATTATGGTCCATGGGTTGAGATGATTTTACCACCATATTATCCACATAGGCCTCTAGATTCCTCCCCAATTGTTCTTCAAATATTTTGTTGATTAGATATTGATATATGACACCTGCATTCTTTAATATAAATGGCATATTTTTATAACAGAATGTTCCTTCTTCTGTGATAAAAGATGTTTTGTTCTCGTCATTAGGGTGCATCCTAAGTTGGTGGTATCCTGAGTATACATCCAAGAAACTCATCATTCTAAAGCCGACAAAGACATCTAATAATTGATCAATACTTGGGAGGGGAAATAATCCTTGGGACATGCCTCATTTAAATTTGTGAATGCTACACACATACGAAATGACCCACATGCTTTCTTGACTAGGACCACATTTGATAGCCATAAAGGATAATTGACTTCCCTTATGACCCCTACTTATTTAAGGGTATCCACTTGGTGTTTAATAACCTCGTTCTTTTCTCTTGGGAATTTTCTTTTTCATTATGGCATGGGTCTAGCCTCTAGATTGATGTTTAATTGGTGTAATATGACCTTTGGATCAATTCCAAGCATGTCAGTTGGAATCCATACAAAGATATCTGAGTTAGTCCTAAGGAACTGTGAGAGTTGTTCCTCTAGCTCCATCGTCAAGTCTCCATCTAATTTTAAGGGGTGGCTTTCACTTTTCACCTCCATTGGGAGGTCTCTTACTTCATTTAAGTTGATCAATTTTGTAAGGCCTTTGCTTTATGGCTTTCTTTGAGGAAGGCCTCTACTTCATTCATAGTAACACTATAATAACTCATGGCCTTCTCTTAGTCCCCGTAATCTCCTCTTGACCTCCATTAGTGGGAAATTTGATTACTTGGTAGAGGGTTGACGAAATTGCCTTCATTTTATGTATCCATGGTCTTTCCAAGATGGGGTTGTAATGAATTGGGACATCGATGATTACAAAAGTGGTCATTACTATCACTCATTTTTCCATAACATGAAGTAGTATTGTTCCTTTGGCATAGGTAGTAGTACTGTTAAACCCTTCGAGAGGGAGATACGTCTTGACAATATTAAGATCTTTTATACCTACAGCTCTTGTAGTGGTAAGAAAAATGAGGCCTACTGAACTCCCTATATCAACCATTATTCTACATATATCACAAGGTCTAATCCTCAAAGTGATCATTAGAGGGTCCTGATTATGGGACAAGGTCTCATCCCTCTCATTGGAAACATTTACTTCCGTTGTTTTGATGCACCCTATATAGGCTTATCCTTCTCTTTTCTTTGTCTGGGACCACCTCCATGTTAGTTCATTGATCTTCTACCAGGCCTAGCTCTCTCTCCAAACTGAAATTTTTTCTTGCCTCTTCATAAGCTTCCTCTAAAGTACGAGGCATTGTCTTGGTTAATTCTATAAATATATCAGAATTATTTAGGAGACCTTTCCAAAAGGCCTCTATAGCTATAGAGTTAGGACAGTCATAGATTTCCAATCTTTCCTCCCTAAATCGTTTCATGTATTCCTCAGTAGATTCTCCCCCCTTCTGAACAATTGAGAAAAGGTGGAAACTTAAGCTTGACCTAAAAATTTGAGTCTTACGGTGGGCATTAAAATGTTTGGGATTGGTCTGAGTGCAGAGAGAGTACTTAGAGAGAAGTTAAGATAATTGACTGAATATATGGATTTCATAAGAGGCTTCTCTATTGATAGGACATTACACGTACATGTATCAATTACACAATGGGTACACATATAAGTGTCAGAGGGACATAATTGGTATAAAAATACAACATTTTATGTATCAAGATTGACCTTAGGCCGAGATGGTGGTCGATCCTATAGGGGAAGCATCCTCTAGGATAGACCTCATACTTTGATGGTACATTTAAAGTGTATAAAGTTAGATAAATAACAAAGGCGTGGTCTAATGACACGAGCTCAGGTTGCTTGTTTTGCATTGGATCAACCTATAAGTTGGTCCTTAGTCTTGGGCTGGACTATGAGTCTTAATCTTTCGTTTCGGACCAAGGTACAGGTTGATTCATATGTTTAAACATATATATATATATTAATTTTTTAAAATACATTTTTAATTATTACTTTATATATTATAACTATAATTTTGACTTTATATAAAATTATAAAATCTAACATAATCAATAAAGACTTGCACTCACATTTCAAACCTCACTCAAAGTTACCTTCAAATTGATCTAAATTTTGTTCAAAATCTTTAATTTAATAATTTTTTTCTTATATTAATATATAGATTACATGTTCTTGATTAGAAATATGATGTTTGACTTGATGTATAGCTATATCTGTTATTCAACAAGATGTTAAGTACATTCTAATTTCTTTAAATTTTTATTATTTTGTAATAAATTTTGAATTATTAATTTTGAAAATAATCACAATTTTATATTTGCATAATACATATTAGAATTATATTTATCTCTTCTTAATGATAAGAGATTAAGTAAATAAAATATGTGATGATAAATAAAAGTTAAATTTTATGGTATATTTTGTTCAATCAAACGAAACTTTTATATCATATTATAATTATAAGTACAAAACAACTAAGCTAATCTTTCTCGTATTAGTTTTTTGAGAAGTTATAGTTTAGTTAAATTTTTTATTTTTTCAAAATCACACATAAAACCAAATTATAAAATAGCTATAAAAAAATCAAAGTAACCTACGTCCAATCCTAACTAGTGTAAGAAGATTACTTGGACTTTAATAAAAACCTCTTTTTTAACAGGTTCATTAATTTTGTATATTTATGGGATTTGAGGCTATCATTATATATGTAATTATTAAAAAAATATTAAATATGTTTTTTATCTTTAACTTATTAGATCAAAAATAAAAATATCACAAATATTTAACTTATTTTTAAAATATTCTCAATATTTAGTTTTGTTAATGTTTATATTTTTTTGTTATTTTTGTTAAAAAAACTAAAAATTAAATATTGTATTAAAAAATTAACTCAGTTAACGAAATATTAAATATCCTAAATATTAATGAAAATAAATTTTATATTAATACAAAACATTAAGGATATAAAATATATTTAAATAATATAATGACTAATCTTTTATGTATTATGTCCACACATTCAAAACGGTATTTTTGTTTTCAAATTCAACGGAATCGATAGAATTTTTTATCTATTTTAGTTAGATAAGGTATGATTAATGTTGAAACCAGTATATAAATTATTATAATAAATAATATCATAATATATATAATATTTTAATTTTAAATTAATATATTTTTAATAAATTTATTATAGTTAGTGATAACTATTAGAATAAAAAATATATTTATTAAATTATCATAATTATTTAAAATTTATATTTTATTATTTATATTAATTCAATAATTTAGTGTTATTGTAGTCAAAGATGAAAATATTTAGAATAATATTATTATTTGACACATCTTAATATCGAAACGTGATATTTATATCTTTTGGTTAAATTATCATTTAAATATTATTATCATTAAATTATCGTTTAAATGTCTTTTTTAACTAAAATATCCAAGATATTATAGATATTATCGCTAAAATATTATTAAAATATTGACAAAAATTGATAAAATATAAAAAATATCAATTACTGTATATACCAATGATTCGTATCCAATCATTAAACCTCTAAGATAGAGTTAGAGTTTTTAGTGGTAATTAGTTTAATATTTAGTAATTATTTTTGGTTTTTAGTCAGTTTGATATTTAATAGTTGTAGTCGTTGCATACATGTTTTATTTTCTACAATTTTATATTAATTTTATAACATGTAGATTGCATTGAATTTTAAGGCTCATTATATCCCTTAACTATGAGTATTTTTAAAAATAATTAATTAATGAAATTTCTTTCATTTTGTCGAGATTTATTTATGTATAATATTTAATAAAATTAGATAGTTTACTTAATTATTTTAAACATTTTAATTACTTATTTTACAATATTTTATTTTATTATACAATATCTTAATTAATTAAATAACTTATTAATTAATATAAATATTGTAAGTATTTAAAAATACATATAATAAATAAAAATTAGTTTAACATATAAATAATTGATTGTTTTGATATTTTATAAAGTTTTATAAAACAAATTTCATATTTTTGATAAAGTTTTCACAATTTTGTGATTTTTTTTAAATTTTTGTCTACAACGACAATATCTTAGACATTTTCGTAAAAATTATGAATGAACATCTTAACCGACATCAATATTTCAAACTTTTATTGTAATATATGCATTTAAATATAATATATTATAAAATAAAATAAAAATATATCTAATAATACTCTTAAAACTTATAATTATAAAAATAATATTTATAATATTAAATGCAGTCTAAATTGATTGAATTCAATAATGAATAAATTTAAATAACTTTAGTTTAACTTAAATAATGTCTAAGTGACTAGTTTTTAATATAAAATAATAAAATGGATATTTTTTAAATAATAAAAATATATTAATTAAACATAAAATGTGATATTTTTGTGACTATAAATTTTAAAAGTATTTATTTTTTTTATAAAATATTTTAAAGGTATTTCTTTACTTTAAAAAATATTAAAAATATCATTATTGTTATTTATTTTTTAATTAGTTTTATTTTTAACATCATATTATAACATGTAAGAAAGATAAACGAATGTATAACATGTAATAAAGATAAACATATATTAGTTTTACATGGTAAGAAAGATAAATATATATTATTTTAAAAAAAAAAAAACTTCATGAAAAAATTATAACATGTAATTAACCAAATATTAATACCGTATATATTTAAGCTAAATTCAACCCTACCAAAACTTTTTTTTTTATTTTTTTTTTAAAGCCATCCTACCAAAACTTAAAAACTGAATGATCTCTTAAATTAAATAAAAATAATAATTGAAACAAATCTATCGGATTATTTACTAAACTACCAAAATCACCTTTATAGCGCCACCGAAAAAAAAACTACCAAAATCACCGACACTAACCGCGTGGTAGTGGACGGATGCTTTTATCGTAAACTGCAATCTTGAAAATGATATTTTAAACTTCAAGGTGGCGAGTGGCGACACAAAGGGGCCCTCAGCAGCCAATAGCCGTAATCGTGTTGTCTTGTTCATTTTTCTTTTCTCTTTTTTTTTCTTGCTAAGTGTCGTACTCGTATTGTCGGATCATCGTTTCTAGCCGTCTAATCTAACCTGATCCAGTTCGTTCCGAAATCCTACCCAGAACTCTCTTCCTCTCCGTGATTGCTCCCAGATTTTACAGGAAAATTACTTATCCATTTTCACAATTTCTGATAATTTTCTCGGAAAGCAATTTTTTATAAACTGAAGTGGTTGAACAATTTTTCAGAACCATTTGAGTTTCGGGATTAAAGATGCCTAGCCCAGTTTTGAAAGAAGGAAGTAGACCACCATGGGTGGGTTTGGCAGCCGCAGTTTGGGTCCAAATAGCAGCTGGAAACTCCTACAACTTCCCACTTTATTCCCCTTTATTGAAATCAGTACTGGGTTTTAATCAACAGCAAGTTACGATTCTTGGAGTAGCCAATGATATTGGTGAGAGCGTTGGTCTACTTCCTGGTATTGCCTGCAACAAGTTTCCTCCTTGGGCTGTGCTTTTGGTTGGTGCTGTTTGTTCTTTCTTCGGTTATGGTGTTATCTGGCTTGCTGTTAGCCAAACTGTTACGAACATGCCTTATTGGATCGTAAGTGAATCTCATCGTATATTGCTCCTCTTTTTTTTTTTTTTTGGAACCTACTCACATGCCGATTTGAAATTAACGTATAGAAATAGTTATCCGTAGTTAAGCTCAATGAATTGCATTATTTGCATTCTGGGCTGTGCATTTAATTGCTCTAGAGTCCTCCACCTCTGGTTATATTGCTATGGGTGCTTTTTGTTCTTTTCCTTCCAGAATCCAGATACTCAGTTGAAGAATTGAACGCCAGTGAAACTTGGTCATGTTGAAAAAGTTCCAATTTTTACAAAAATCATTTGTTAATCGGTAGATGAGCATGTAATGACGTGTTTCTTGCGATGAAATGAATATCGATATTTGGTGAAGCCATTCATTGTTTTGCATTGCTGCTTGATCCTTTTTTTTTCATTATTTGCTAGGTAGCAAATAAAATAGTGCCTACTATGTAACGTCTTAGTTTCCGCAGAAACAGCAATGTAAAGAGAAGTTATGTCTCTTCTAATCAATCTATTAGAAGGTTTTTGGGGGTTTTGCTGCATATATATTTTTATCTTTGCATCTTGGATTCATAATCGGTGTATTTCCATTCTATTGCAGTTATGGATTACCCTCTGCATCGCCACGAACAGCAGTGCTTGGTTTGGAACAGCTATACTTGTAATCAACATGAGGAATTTCCCTCTCAGTAGGGGCACTGTTGCTGGCATTCTTAAAGGTTATATTGGTCTCAGTGCTGCAGTTTACACAGTCATATACGGTATGGTGCTTAAAAAGTCTGGTTCAAATCTTTTGTTATTCCTTGCACTTGGGCTTCCTGTTCTGTCTTTAGCTGTGATGTATTTTATCCGGCCATGTACTCCAGCCTCTGGAGAAGATTCTTCAGAACATGTCCATTTTCTCTTCACTCAAGCTGTTAGTGTTTTTCTTGCAATCTATCTTCTTGCAATAACTGTAATCAGTGACACACTATCACTAAACGATGTTCTATCTTATATTTTAGTTGCCATAGTGGCTATCCTTCTATTGTCTCCCTTGGCAATCCCTATAAAAATGACATTATTTCCTGCAAAATCAAAAAAATCCAGCCCACCAGCTGAACCTTCTGATCATTTCGTTCCGGTAGAAGATGATACAACCAAAACACAGCCATTGTTGACACCGTCTTCATCGGCTACTCAACTTGGGAGTTTTTATGAAACTGAGTATGCTTCAGATGTTGAAATCCTTCTTGCCCTAGGAGAGGGAGCAGTAAAGAAGAAAAGGAAGCCTAGAAGGGGAGAGGATTTTAAGATTGGTCAGGCTATTGTCAAGGCTGATTTCTGGCTTCTTTGGTTTGTGTATTTTCTTGGGGCTGGTACTGGAGTAACAGTTCTCAATAATCTCAGCCAGATTGGGGTTTCTTTAGGTATTAATAATACGTCGATGCTGCTCTCTCTATTCAGTTTTTTCAATTTTGTAGGTCGTCTTGGTGCGGGTGCTGTTTCTGAACATTTTGTAAGGTAAATGCTGACTAACTTTGATTTAACTACCATTTGCAAATGAAGCTTTGGATCTGTTGTCTATTTTGGTAGGGATGATTCACTTTTAGCCTTTTAAGTCGTAGATCTAATCTGATATTTCATTTCATTCAATTGCAGGGCAAAAACGATTCCTCGTACATTGTGGATGGCATGCGCACATGCAATCATGATTGTATCATTCCTTTTATATGCGTTAGGACTTGGTGGTAGTGTGTATGCTGCAACCGCACTGCTTGGAACCTGCTATGGGATTCAGTACTCTGTAATGGTTCCAACTACTTCTGAACTTTTTGGATTGAAACATTTTGGTGTTATTTACAACTTCATGGGGTTAGGTAATCCTATTGGTGCTATTCTTTTCTCAGCTCTGCTAGCTGCTTCTTTATATGATGCTGAAGCTGCAAAGCAAGGAAGTTCAACCTGCTTAGGTCCAAATTGTTTCAGGATCACTTTCCTGGTTCTAGCCAGTCTCTCTGGCCTTGGCACTATCTTGAGCATAATTCTGACAGTTAGAGTCCGACCGGTGTACCAAATGCTTTATGCTGGGGGATCTTTCCGTCTTCCTCAAAGTTCAAACTAATAGTTATTGAAGATGTTATCATCAAAGAAAGTCAAGCCACAAGCCACACACTCATTTTTTATGCATCAAAGAAAGCCAAGCCACAAGCCACAAGTCCAGTACCATCTTTTATGTAACTATGTGTTCAAGAGATGTATTATAATAATAATAAAAAAAAAAGACGTGGTTGAGCTGCTATCTTCCTTCATTTATTCTAGATCTATTTGTTATTGTAGCTGAATTTTCACTTTTTATATGCATTTTGGTTATGGTATTCATCTCTAAGTTGATTTTTTTTTTAGTCCACAAAAGTTGATAAACTCTCCCTTTCCTTCAAATTTTTCCCGCCCTTTCCTTTTGTCCAAGAAATAAAGCTCGATGAGAATAAGGAATGCGGATGATTTGTATCCACTAAATTTAAAATTAAGGGTAAAAATTTCATTTAATACTCAATACTTTCAATTCTTAATGAATTTACTATTATTTTTTTTATGATTCAATTTGGTATTTAAACTTTAAGATTTAAT
Source organism: Hippophae rhamnoides (assembly GCA_033030585.1). Taxonomy (NCBI): domain Eukaryota; kingdom Viridiplantae; phylum Streptophyta; class Magnoliopsida; order Rosales; family Elaeagnaceae; genus Hippophae; species Hippophae rhamnoides. Next base: position 21,272,889 of record CM065437.1, on the reverse strand, counting down.
TCAAATTACTACTCGTCTTTTTTTATTCAATTTGGTAGTCGAACTTTATGGTGTGATTAAATTTACTACTTTTGCAAATATACATGCAAAATTAACATAACCCCTTTTTCTATCAATAAAAAATTAACATAAGTAGTAGATTTAATCAAATCTTAAGATTCTGATTGTTTATCAAGGAGTTTTGGTAGAAAATGAATAGAAAAAAATAAAGTAGTTCAATAATAAATATGGTAAAAAAAATGAATCCTTAAGAAGAAGATATATTAATCTGAGAACACTTGTTGTTACAGTTAAAATCAAAAGAAAAAAAAAGTGACATACAGTAGAGACACAGAGGAGACAATTTCACAACTGAAACAGAACACTGATACTAAAGATTGTAATCTGTATGACCCACCACTTTAAAAAACAGATGAACAAAGTATTCATGAAACACAAAAGCAAAAAAAAAAAAAACTGGTGGAAGAACCCAAAAAACCCATCTCTCACCAATAAATTAGTATTACAAGAAAATAAAATTAAGAAAACAATTGAAAATATGAGGATTAAAAGACTGAAATAAAAGAAATAAAAAAAAAAGAGAAAATTTATTCAAGTGGGTTTCAAATCCTGGAACAGAGTATCCCACCTTATCTCTTCAACTGCAGTAGACCAATACCCATCGTTATCATCATCATCTTTTTTCATAAATTTCTCCTCTTTATGAAGATCATAAACCAAAGGGCTAGAAAAACTCTCAACTCTAGGAGCAGAAATCAGCATAGGACTCCCACTTGTGATCAGTAACCTCTCTTGCTTACCCATCATCAACTTCTTGTTTCTTTTCAAAATAGCTCCTTTGTATCTTGTCCCATAATATGGTCTTGGTACAACAACAAGAGCTGACTGCTCACAACGAGTCCATGTCTGAATATACTTAGCCAAACACTTCTTAGTCCTCTTGATTGCAATTAGAAGCCTTGACATGGGTCTTGGGAATTTCCCCTTCTCTTTTCTAGCTAGTTTGAGAATTTCCAACCTATGTTTTGCTATACAAATGCCCATACTTTGAAGAAACTCATGGTTGAAGTAGACTATATCTTCCTTTTCAAGCTCATTGTGAGCAAACACAAGGCTAAACTTGTAAACAAGTGATGGATCGAGGTTGGTTTTGGACAGCCATGAAAACCAATCCATGGCTCTAAAGTTAATATTAGTTGCTGTGATGGTGTCTGTGTGTGAGTATTAGTATTTGAAAGAGAGAGAGAGAGATGTATATAAAGTAGGAGAGGAGGCAATGGTAAAAAGATAGATGGTGGAGTTGTTGGGTGGACTTAGACTTGCTTTATGAGCTTTGTTTGATTTTATATATGGTAATGTACTCTTTTTAAGTTAACCTTAGCAATATTATAAATCATCGTTACTAATAAACTAGAACATAAATAAACGATTAAAATAAGATTCGAACCCAAAGACAAGGGGTGAAAAATGGTTTCTGATGTAGATACATTTAATAAAGAAATCAATCCATTTAAGATTATATGATATTTGTATATGAGTTATTGTATTTTTTTCACATATTAAAAATTAATCAACAAAATATATTATATTAAATAAAAAATATTTATTGATTTTATTTGTATTGTTTCGTGTTGTTTTCGTGCTAAGCTATCATGTAAAATAATAATTAATAATTAGGTAGAATAATATCTATATATCCATGACTTTTATCAATTCTATATTTTTATATTAACTTTTTTTCATGAGATTTGTTCTCTTAATTTTTTAATTAAAAAATTTAGTATAAAATTAAATTAAGTTACAATTTATTATGTGAGTCATAATCAAGGTGTTTAAATTACTTATTTAATTATGATTTAATCTAACTTTTTAATTTTAGCATTTTTGGTGCCTCCAGGACTAAATTTGATAAAGGTTGAATTACACTGTTAGCCTCTAATTTTTTTATTTTTAACGTTTTGGTCACTTATAAAATTTTTATAACTTTTTGGTCCACTAATTTTTCATATTTGGGAATTTTTGTGTACATTTAAAGATCATGTATTAAATATTTTAAAATTTATAGTCTAATTTTAAAATTTGAACTATGTGTGTTAAATATGAAAAGTTACAAAAATAAAAAAATAAAAATTTAATGGAATAAAGTGTTATTTATGATAAAGATAATAGATAAAAATTATAATTCAATCTTTGATAAATATAAAAATTAGGTAAAAAATTAAATATTAAAAAAAGTTAAGAAAATAAAATATATTATTAGTAAAAGTTAGGAACCTATAGTTTGTTCTTTAATTTAATAATAAAATGTATGTTAAAAAAATTAGTTTGTGTTATTATATTGTTTTCTCGTATCATGTAATATCATATCATATTTAAAATGATTATAAAATATATTATGTAGTGTAAAAATTGTGTCGTGTGAATTATTTTCCTATCCTAATACCTAATACCTTATCTTGTAACTTAAATATCAATTATTTTACTATCCTGATATCAACCTTATCTTGTAACTTCAATATCCATAATACACTACTACTGAGTGAGAGGCCAATTTGTACTTGCACTGGTTGAAACTTGAGAGTGACTAAAGAAGAAAAAGGTCATTGAGTTGGGGTGTGGTGTGGTGTGGTGTGGCATATCATGCCCATGTTCTCTCCAAGTTTGAAGAGTAAAACCCAAGAATTGCTTTTAGCCTTTTACATTGCTGCGCTTCAATCACGGATTGGGAAGAGAGGGAAAAAAAAAATTGTCAGTGGGACACTTGTCCACTTGTTTAATTTGTGGCTGCAATTGGATGAAGGCATGGAAGAAAATAATTGACTCAAGTTTCAAATTTGGTAGCACCCTTTTTGCAAATTTGAGTAATTAATTAATAAGGTTTTGGTTAAACTCAAAGCAACTTCTCTTTCGTACATGTTACTACCTTAGAAGTACTAGTCTGAATTGTATATGATTCATCGAGGTTGCTTTTCTTTTACTTATTGGCGTTAATTACCAACCAGCTTTGAGTATGTTGAACCTTGAGCTAAGGGGATTTTATAAGTTGGATAACACAAATAATTTACCTCATTATAAAAGCTATATATATATATATATATATATATATATATTGATTGCTGCTGCTATTTGATCACCGACACATGTCTGTTTTTGTTTTCAAATAAATACATATATAATTAATAATTTTGAATATGTATGTATATATATAAATAATAAGTGAAAATTATAGTTATGATTCATGACTGCTTAATAGACACGTTTCAGTTTACTTTCAAATTTGAAAGTGTTGTTCTATCACTTTATGAATATATTATTAATTTTTTTTTTCTTGATTAATTATACTATAATTTGGTATTGATCAATAATCAATAATATTTTCTTTACTTCAACTTGATCTCAAGAGTACTTTTATTCGTTAACTTCATGCATTATTATGTTGTCATCATTACTGGCTAAATTAGGTTGAAATCTTGCTACAAACTCAAACAAAATGTGGGTTAATCTATTGCTTAATATATATGTATTGTTCCAACAACATATTCCTGGAAGTTAATACCAAGGAAGGTTATCCTTATATATGGCAAGGCATTTGCAATACAAATAGCTTAATGAAAAAAGATATATGTTTTCAAATCGGTAATGATATGATATAAGAATAAAATATTTTACATTATCAATTAATTAGTTATTACCTTAAATAAGAATGCGCTTACTACCATTTTCAAATCGGTAATGATTTATATAGATTTATTTCTCTCTCTATCATTCTCAGTGTCTATTTCCTACCACAATATATAAAAAAGTCTATGAAATAAAATCCAATAAAATTCTAGAACTATTTTAGAGTCTATAAAAATTTTAAAAAATTATTAAAGTTCTATTAAAATCATAATTGTCAAATATTATTACTGAATGCATGTCTTCTATCTGTAATCAAGAAGAGGGAACAATATGCCACCCCGATGCAAGGATGCGCTTACTTTCATGCTTTTTGTTGTCATCGAAAAAGAGGAGTTCTATTAATTGAAAGTTGGACAACCCAATATTTTTGTCAAAACACGCTTATCAAGAAAGGGCATGCCTTGACTAATAACCAGCACATTGTTGGCTTCTCTGGGCGATGTGGGACTCAACACTCCCCCTCACATCGGACGGGAGAGCCGTGCTCACCTTCGTGCCTACCCGCGCCAAGTAACCAACGAACACAGAGCCGAGTAGGAAGCGTGCACATCGGGACCCCCAGGATCAGCTTTGATACCAAATTGAAAGCTGAGCAGTCCAATGTTTCCCTCAAAACGCGCTTATCAGGAAAGATGTTGCTCTGACTAATAACCAGCACATTGCTGGCTTCTCTAGGCGATGTGGGACTCAACACTATTGTAGCAACTCCATGCCATATATCAAAATCATATTGGTTCAAACTGTCCTTAAATGTTGTAACTTTCAATGTTGATGCTAGGTTCCACAACAACTTATCATCATCCATTGAAGTGATAGTTAGAGATCATAAAGGAGATTCACTAGGTGCTTGGGGTAAATTGTTATACTCCAATTCACCAAAAGAGGCAGAAGCGAGGCACACATTAGCTGTTGGGTCCAAGAATGTTGTGTTTGATAGTGATTGTGCGAATATCATAAAATATGCAACAGGTTAGCAGCATATATACAACTTCATGGCAAGCACAACTATATCGAGATGAAGTTTCTCTTGTACTAACCGAATTCTTATATTGTATCATTAAATGAATACCAAGAGAATGTAGTAATAGGGTAGCAGATGCAGTAGCAAACATGGTCATGATTGATATATAAAAGAAAATTGATCTTTTAATTTTAAGGAATTACCTCAAAATTAATATTTGTATGCTAATCCACCAAGAAACCACATTGTAATTATATAATATTTTCATAATTTCTAATTTTTTGTCTCATGCACAAAAAGGAAGAAACTAAATAATTAATCATCACCATTGTCTTCCTTCACTCCTCTTCTTCTCTTTTTTCCCAAGCTTCATTTTGTTTATTAAGAAAAAGAAAGAGAGAGTCGCAAAATTTGAGAGAACTTCACCCATGATTGTATGAAAGCCTTAGATGCCTCTAATCTTTAAAAAAATCGTTCTTTAAATTCTTATTAGTTTTTCTATATTAATCTACGGTTAATTTGCTCAAATATCTCCTAACAAAAAAACCCATCTTCCAGTTATATTGAGTTTAAATTTTGCCATAAAAACCATGGTAACAACCAGAGAAGACGACGACAACGATAACGATGAAAACCAGCTCGGTTATTTTCTAATACCGATCTCGTATCAATGAAAACATAACTGTGAAAAACTAACATTAGCCATGAATTTGTGGAATGTAAAATATTTTTGATGTATTATAATAAAAAATATAATTAGATATTTGTGTTGAAAATTTTCGAAAGAATCAGTGTATTAGTTTACTTAAACAAGTACTACAATGAATAAAAATACAGAGCAAATAAAAAAGTGTCAATGGTGTTTCACATAGATTATATAATACAATCCTTAGCCATTCTTGTATTTCTAATTGTAACTTTGATGTATTCAAAAGACTTAACTTTATATTCTTTTATATTTTTAGTTCATGAGTCATCTTTATTATTAAAAAAAAAAAATCATCATCACTAATGCCAAGTTTCAAATTGAATTCAGGATGAGATGAGCATCGTATACTCCAAGAACAGATTACTCTCACTTTTATGGAATAATATCCTACAATATGTTATTGGGGGATTGTCACTTCACTTTCGAAAATGCACCATACAAATAATAAATAACATATTTGATAATGAATTTTAATTTTAATTCACTTTTTTGAGAAAGTGATTTCTAAATATTTAAAAAGAATATTTTTTAATCAAATTTTAGATTTTTCCTATTTTCACCAAATATCATTTTAACGAATAAATCAAGTTTTGTGAATTCTTTATGTATAACTATTAGAAATAAAAGACAAAAAACGTAAAATTTATTTAAAATAACTAAATATTTTAATTCTCTATATTTTTGAACAAAAAAATATAAATAAGAAAGCATCACCTGGTAACAACTCAAACATGATATTTGTTTATTATTTTTTTCCCGGACAATCACTAACTAAAAATTGTTTTCAAACGCATTCATAATTATTTTTACGAAAGAATTAAAAATAAAAAAAAAACCAATTATTTAATTAAAAATTATTAATACCTTATCAAACATAGCATAACACATGTATGTGGAATGCCCTTTTAGCTGGCTGCAAAAAATGGAATAGGTAAAGAAACTGTTAGATTTTTGAACAAACGAAAGAGGCAAGTGTTTCTCGCAATGAAATCACTGTTCTTGGACTTTTATGTGCTTGTAGCCATACTGGGTTTGTGGGATAAGGATGGACCTATTTTAATTCCATGAGCCAAAATTATGGAATCAAAACCCATGTTCGTCACTATACTTGAATGGTTAATCTCTCCTTCGGATAGCTGGGCGGCTTAATGAAGCGGAAGCCTTAATAAAAACGATGGCTAAAGAAGAGATGTTTTATATTCTTGGTTTAAGTAAAGAACTGACATATCAATTAGTGCTACTACTATCATTACAACAGTCTTCAGTTAAGGGAAAGCAAAATAAACTGTCCAAGAGTAAACGAAATAATGCATGAATTATTTCACTTATTAGCCATTTGACTTACATGTGTTTATAAAGACTGTAGACGTATTCGCCTCTCCAAAAAATGTTCAGTGAGCCGTTTGTGTAACGCATTAGTTTTGTAGGATTTAGAACAAGAGCACAATCCTCAAAATCCTTCCAAGCTTGTCTTTGCACCTCTCAGCATATGACCTCAATCTGGGGGAAAAAGAAAATATGGCCGTAGTATTACACATCTAAACTTTGCTGGTAAAGGCCCTAAACATCAATTCATAGTATGTCTTGCCTATGACTACATTACCTAGCAAAAGAAACCATTGAATTACAACAAGAAGGATCATGCAGATTTGCTTTTCATGCTATAGATATTTCCAATCACTCCAATAATGCTGACTGTCGATGCCATTATTAGCATGAACCATGAAAGAAACTTATCTACACGGCTCAAGAACTCTCCTTTGCGACCTAAGCTTAATGCAACAAGAGAAGGGAATATAAAGCCCAAAGACACAGCTGTTGTTGCTCCTGTAAACTTGAAAGCTGTCCAGATGTTGGGGATCATGGTTGATCCAACATAAATAAGTGCTAACAAGACAATTGTCAAGGCCAATGACCTTTTCCTGCTTTCTAATAGAGGAGCCGATCCCTCAAATACTAAGGCATCCACTGTTTGGCGTAGAGAGAAGTGGATAACTGGGAAAACAAGAACCAAATGAAGAATGTATCCGACACGAACAATATAGTTCAATGCAGAACTGAAACGAATTCCAAGGGGCTTATCGAAATTGGTCAGCACATCAGATTCTGTATCCTTCCCAAAGAGTAGATAGCCTGATGTTGCTGTTGAAACATAGACCAGAACGCAAATAATTGTAGTGATCCTACCCACTGTGTTCATCTTCTGAGGAGATCGTCCTTCCAGTTCATTGTAAATAGGTTGAAGATTGAAGTGACAAACATAAGCATTGGTCATTATAGGAATAACAACAAGCAGATCCAATATTGTTGTCTTCGAGCTAAAATCAGGAACCAATCTAGGAGGCTCCACTCGCCCTTCAACAAGCTTAATTGATGCAACAACAGAAGCAACCACAACAAAAATAACTGCCAGAACTACTGAAGCAGCTGAAGTTAAACTCAATGAATCAATTTTCTCCAAGGCACAAAGGGGTGCCAGAAAAACCACCAACACGGCCAAAATTAGAAGCTTTCTATGATCCCAAAACCCATGTCCTAACCATTGATCAAACACCCCAATGTGATGAAGCGAACCCGACATAACATCACCCATAATTATCAAATAAACCACTAAGATACCTGCATTGTTCACAATTATACAAATCTCTGACAAAACCCTTGCGGGTCTTCCCAAAGCACACTGTACAACCTCCCCATAAGATGAAGCCTTGGACATAACCGAAAATCTTACCAACAATTCAATACTAATTTCAGACAAAATACCCATCAAAACTATCAAAATAAATCCCACAGCCAACCCAAGAACCTTGATGGTAGCAGGCAATGCCATCATACCAGCCCCAATAACAGAAGTTGTGAGATTAAATACGGCCCCGGAAATTCCAGACCCATTTTTAGAACTATCAATTACAAGGGGATAATTATCAACATGAAAATCAAAACCGTCATCAAATTCATCGTCCAGATCATGCCCACTTACTATTTTCGAATCTGCATAACTACCCGAATCTAAACGTAACAATTTGTCATGGGTTTTTGCAGAGGATGGAGCGTCATCGCGTACTTGTAGTTCTAGGTATGAACTTTTGGGAATAGAAGAATAATTGCTATCCATTGTAGAAACAAATATGAAGATCCAAAAGCATAAACTGAACGCGATGCGAAATCAATAAAGAATCTAGATCTAGTAATGCTAAAATGCATCAGAAAACTTACAGGATTTCAGAATTTCCGAATTGAAAAAGAAAGATTGAAGCTTTGGGACTCTCTCTCTTTGATGAAATTAGAGATCCCCGAGATCTATGGGTCAATGGTATGTATCTTGCCTTCTAATCTCTTTGTGAATAATGAAAGGGAATAGACTTGCGACAGCTGCAATGTTTCTTTCTCATTGGTCATTTTTGTTTGTTTTTTTTTTTTTTCCTTCCTTTCAAACGACTAAATCTCCCCCGCCGTGAATTTTGACTCGTTATTTACTTGAGAAAAATTATAAATATACTAAGTATGTATATATATAAGTAAGAATTTAATAGATTTTAATTGATTTTAAAAAAATTTAAAAGTTTATTCATATTCGTTCAAGATTTTTCAAAAATTTATAAAAATTTAATTATATTTAATTAAAAATTTTAAGTTTCAATTAATATTTTTTAAAAATTTATAAAACTAATATTTTAAAATATTAATAACTTTTAAAATCTTAATACACTTACGAAGATTTTAAACATCTTTTATATATATAATTAAAATATACCACAAGTAACGTTTTATCCGAAGGGATTTTTGGATTTTTTTGCACTCTTTTCTTTTTATTTCATTATTTTTCTTTCTCTTTTCTTTTCTCATTTTTGATTCTATGTTTTTATTTATTAAGCTCAACTGGAAATATTGGGTTAGATTTTTTTAATAGCATCACGTAAAAATATTAAAAAGTTTAATATTCATGGAATATAAATTGATTTATAATTAAATGAAAGTTTTTTTTTAAATTCTCACTTAATAACCAAAATAGTAATTTTTTTAATATAAATTTATTTTAATAATCATTGGTAAAGATTATGAGTATTAAATATTTGTATATAAATTTATCTATAAATTTATTATCAAGTCTATTAAATAAAGAAAAATAAATATTCAAATTTTAAATAGTAATATTTTAGGTATATATTTTATAATTATCGATTGTACTTGTACATATTCATAATTCTTGAATTAGTTTTGTTATTAAAATATTTATTTAAATTTGAATTAATTTATGAAATTAGTAATTAACTTTTTTTTAAGTGTTTAAGTGTTTAAATATTTTTAGTAAGATATGTTTTAAAATTTACTTATTACTCTTAAGTTTTTTTAATAGGATTTATGTGATTAAATCTAAAAAAAACTTACTTTAATATTACTGTATTTATATTATCACTTTGTAATGGGTTGATAACGGGAATTTAACTCCAATCTCATGTTATCACCCGGTGTATATATATACAGTTATCCTATTATGTGGAAGAAGTCGCAAAAAACATAGAAAAAAAAGTATTCAACAAAAGGTAATGAAATCAAAGTACTTACGTTGATACTTAATTGAAAAACATAATATATATAAGCCAAACACATATATATCTACGTATACATATAGGAAAAGGATTACATAGAACAAAGTTTCGTGGATAACGATTAATTTTGGTAATTATTTATTAGTTTATTTATTTCATATTTTTTATGCTGATATAACTTATTCTATGATTAAGATTTTATATATTTAAATCAGATAATTGTATGAGTGATCATATTAAATTTTAAAGAAATCATTTTCATTAAACTTATGATTAATCTTTTTATTATAGGATTTGTTAGTCAATTTGATTTAATTAATATATATTTTAAATCATCTGATTAAGATTATTCATTGTTAAATATATTCTAGAATATACACAAATACTTATGTTAACCTTAGTTGTAGTTGTTCTGTAAATGTGTGATTGAGGGAGAGCTTATTAGAACATTAGTCTTGATATCGCCATGTTGATCTTGAAAACTATGAAAACAAAGTAAGGGCTCGTAAGTAAGTTATATTGAAACAATATCCTAAAGAAAGTAGCATAAAATTGAGTTTGTACTGGAATATTTGGTTTTTAGAATAGAAAGTTAGGTGATCCGTGGACCAGTGGTTATCCTTTTAAGTCATGATTATGGTTCAAGTTGTTTTTACCTAAAAATATCGTACGTTATTTTTTATTTTCATAATTTACTATTTATACGTGATTACATATCTAGCCGTCTTGTTTAGGTTATTAAATGATAAATTGGTAAAGTTTAAAAAATAACATAATCACTCATCTAAGTTAATTAGGTATGTATTATAAATTTTCAATTGATATCAAAGCCTACACTAGACATACTTAGTGAGTTTAATCTTTAGGGACACACATTTCTACTTATGAACCAAATGAAAGAAGGTGGGTCATCTATTAGACCCACACTATTAGATGGGTATAATTATCCTTATTGGAAGACTCACATGCAAGTTTTTCTCAAATAAGATGAAAAAGTCTAAGATGTTATTCTTGATGGTTGGAAACCACCTTCGATAACGAAAGATGGTGTAACAACAATAATGCCAAGAAAAGATTGTGCTGTTGAAAAATGCACCTTTAGTGGGGGCAAACCAAAAAGGTCTAAGCTCAATCTTTGCTGCAGTGCCAATGGATGAGTTTCGTCATATCTCTGACTATGAGACTGCTAAAAAGGCATGGAATACATTTTTTCTTACTCATGATAAAGCTTCCCAAAATGAAACAAAAAAATAGAGATTGCTAACATCTCAGTTTAATTCCATTAAAATGAACAACACTAGAACTTTTTGTCAATTCTATGCTCACTTTTGTGATATCATTAATGTTTTTTCTAAGTGTGGTGAGAAAATTTCACAACCTATATAAATACATAAACTCCTAAGTTCCTTAACATCAGATTACAAAATGAAAGTTATAGCAATAAAGGAAAGTAAAAATGTGAACACACTAAACATTGATGAACTTTTTGAGTCAATCTAAACCTATGAGCTTACTCTTGATCCACCTATGAAAAACAAGGATATGGTATTCAAAAGCTCCAAAAAAGGACATCTTTAATAGTGATGAGGATATGAATGATGAGTCACTAATCTTATTAGCATGAAAATTTATGAATTTCTTGAAAAAGAAGGTCAATTAATAATCAATCTAACAAGGGACAATCCAATTGTTTGAGGGACCAAAAGTCAAGGGAACTCAAGCCTTCTAGCTTTGATGGTAAGAAAACTAAGCCCACTAGTCCTCAATGCTTTACTTGTGGGGAATTTGGTCATATTTTGACAGAATGTGCTAACAATAAAAAGAAAGTTGAAAAGACTTTTAATGCTACAATTAGTGACATAGAAAGTAAGCATGATAATGCTAATAACTCAGAAGATGATGACACTAACTATCGTGCATTTACCACAACTACCAAAGCACACCACAAGTACTCTGACTCTAGCTTGTATGAAGAAAATGAGGGAGTAAACTCTTCTCTATTACTATCTAATTTTAATATAAATAATTATGATGAACTATTCATGGATTGTCCAGGTCCTAGAAAAGAGAGAGATAAACTATTTATTAAAGTAACTAAACTTAATGATATCATCAATGTTCACAAAACAAATTCCTCTAGCTTAGAGAAAGATAAAAATAAATATTTTGAACATATTAATGCCCTAAATCTAATTCTTGCAGAAACCAAACAAGAAAACAAAAGGCTTAGGAAAGAACTTAGTGTTTCCAAATAGATGATGAGGAATTTGACCATAGATGCTAAAAAATTGACCAAAGTCACATGAACATAAACTTAATGATACCATCAATGTTCACAAAATAAATTCCTCTAGCCTGAAGAAAGAACAAAAGAAATTGTCTAAACATATTAATGCCTTGAATCTAATTCTTGCAATAAACAAAATAGGAAAACAAAAAGCTTAGGCAAGAACTTAGTGTTGCCAAAGAAATGATAAAGAATTTGACCATATGTTTTGAAAAATTGACCAAAGTCCTAGACTATGGAAAGTCACATAGACATAAGAGAGGTTTTGGATACTTAGATGAAAAATCAACACATTCATCATCCAAAACTTAATTTGTAAAATCCATTATTGCTCTAGCACAGAAGATAGATTTTACACCTTATCACTTTGAGAAAATTTAGTGTGTTCCTGTCTGTTATCATTCTAGTAGGAAATGACACATTAGACCTAAGTATAGATTTCTTTATACCTATGATTCTATCAAAAATACAAATGTTTTTAGGACACCTCAAAAATTTTCCAAACATAAAGTTTTTATTAGCAAGAACTACACAAAGAGAGCAACCTAAGAAACCAGTAACTCAAACTTCTAGAATTAAAAGAGGATGGGTTAAGAATTTCTAAGTTGCACTATTTTGTGGCCCACATAGCATTTAAAGGTAAATAAAATAGTGCTTGTTATTTTAACAATGGATGCTCTAGACACATCATTGGGAACCATTCTTTACTTAAGACCTTTGAAGAATACAATGAAGGGACAGTTATCTTTGGTGATGGTAAAACATCTAAAATTGTTAAGAAAGGATCTGTTCAAATAGAGTGTATCCCGAAACTTGATGAAGTTTTATTCGTGGAAGGATTTAAAGCAAACTTGATTAGCATAAGTCAAATATGTGACAATGATTTCAATGTGTAATTTATGAATAATCATTGCATTGTAACAAACTGAAAGGGTGAATGTATGATTAAGGGAATTAGATCGCATGACAATTGTTATTGTATTGACACATCACCCATAGTAACATGTAAACTAGCTAACAATAATTCAACTACCTTATGGCATAAAAAGCTAGGTCATCTGAATTTTAAAGATCTAGTTAGATTAAATAAAACTGAGGCTATGCGTGGTATACCTATTCTCTTAAAAATTGAAACACATGTATGTGGACCATGTCAATTAGGAAAACAAACTCGGATCACTTATAAGAAGATCGAGAGTATAAATACAAACAATGTATTGGAATTAATACATATTGACCTCATGGGTCATATAAGAATTAAAAGTATTGGATGTAAGAAATATATCGTAGTTGCAATTGATGAATTTTCTTACTACACTTAGGTAGACTTTATTAAAGATAAATCAGATGCTTTTGAATTTTTCATCTCATATTATATAAGAGTGCAAGTTGAATCAGGTGACAAAATAGTAATCATCAAGAGACCGAGAACAAACCATAGAAAAGAGTTTGAAAATACAAGTATGCTCACTTTTGCAAAGAATATGGTATCTTTTATTAATTCTTTACTCTTATCACACCTCAACAAAATGGAGTAAATGAAAGGAAAAATAGGATACTCAAGAGAGTCTCCAAAAGGTTTGGGCTAAAGATATAAACATCACATGTCACATTATAAATCATGTATATCTTCACCAGGTACAAACCAAACTCCTTATGAGATATGGAAAGGTAAGAAACCCAATCTAAAATTTATGCATGTTTTCAAAAGTAAATGCTATATACTTAAGGATCGAGTATAATTGTGAAATTTTGATTCAAGAAGTGATGAAAGCATATTTCTTGGTTATTCCCTAAACAATAAAGTCTGCATAGTCTTCAACTGTAGAACTAATGTTGTTATGAAATCCATAAATGTCATTATAGACGATGTAGGTAAGCAGATTACGAGTGAAAAAGTTGATAATGAAATAAATTTTACAACACCCCAATTAACAATAAATAGTGACATAATTAGAACAAAAAGGAGAGCTTGAGGAAAGAGAATAAAAGAAGGATGAAGCATCAACCTCATCAGTGATAAATCCAACCCCCACTTCAAAAAATCATTATATTAAGAATATAATTAGAGATTCTAATGCAAGCATGGTAACGAGAAGAAAATAAAAAAGTGAAGTAATATATTTATGTTATATTTCTCAAGTTGAACTAAAAAATGTGAATGAAACCGTTGGGGATGAATTTTGAATAAACATCATGCATGATGACTTAGCTTAATTTGAAAGAAATCATGTGTGGATATTAGTACCTAAGGCTAAAAACAAAAAAATTATTGGAACTAAATGGGTGTTCAAAAATAAATCTGATGAGCATAACATTATTGATAGAAATAAGGCTTGGTTGGTAACTCAAGGCTACACATAAGTAGAAGGAGTTGAATTTGATGAAACATTTACACCTGTAGCTAAGTTAGAGTCAATTAGGATTTTACTTACTATTGCTTGTCACATGAAATTGAAATTATATCAAATAGATGTTAAGCCTACATTTTTAAATAGATTTCTAAATGAGGAGGTATACATGGAACAACCAAAATTATTTGTTATTCAAAAACTTCCAAATAATGTTTAAAAACTCAACAAAAGCTCTTTATGATGTTTACAAACTCAACAAAAGATCCTTATGATTTGAAAGAAGCTCATCGGGAGTGGTATGAGAGACTTACCAACTATATCTTGAGCAATAAATTTATTGGATTGGGAATTAATAAGAATCTATTCATCAAAAGGAGTAGTGATGAGATCTTCATTGCTCAATCTTATATGGATGACATAGTTTTTGGATTTACATCTAATACACTAATGGGTGATTTTGTGCATGTTATGATAAATGAATTTGAAATGTCCATGGTAGGTGAAATGATTTTATTTCTTGGTTTGCAAATCAAACGATCTTATGATAATATATTTATTCTCAAACCAAGTACGTCTACAACCTTGTTAAAACTTTTGGCCTTAAAACTAGCAAGGCATTAAGGAATCCTTTAGGTACCAGCATAAAAATTATAAAGGACACTCAAGGTAAAAATTTTGATTAAACCCTTTATAGGAGTAAGGTCGTTTACTTAACCTCATTCCAAGTAGGCTTGACATGTTTTAGCGTTGGTGTGTGTGGTCATTATCAATAGATTGTAAGAAAAACTAATTATAGTCTATATTTTACTACTGATACTACTTGTGAAGTAAGTGGTTATACAGATACCGATTGGGCAAGCAACCAAAATGATAGGAAGAGCACATCAAGTGGTTGCTTCTACATTAGGAACAACTTAGTATCCTGGCACAATAAAAAATAAAACTTCATCTCACTCTCTACAATTGAGGTAGAATACATTACTAAAGGAAGCTCTTGCACACAAATATTTTGGATAAAAAGCATGTTCAAGGACTACGGTTAACCACAAGGTATAATGCCCTTATATTGTAATAACTCTAGTGCTATATGTATTTCTAAGAACCCATTTCAACATTATAGAACTAAGCACACTGACATTAGGCATCACTTTATTCGAGAATTAGTTGAAGAGAAGGTAGTAACACTTGAGTTTGTATCTATTGAAAGACAACTAGACAACTAGAGCTCATTATAGCATTAAAAATACTAGCAGAGATTCCAAATAACTTCATATTTATAAACAAATGAAAGTGCTAATATGAGTTCGTAAGGAAAGTAGGAAAGAGATATGAGATGTAGTTTGGGCCAAAAATAGGTCCACAAAACAATGCATTCCCCTAAATACATGAGCATATAATCATCCATCAAATGAACCATGTTTTTCCTTCACATTGTACAAATGAACCAATCCTGACATTTTAGTGTATTTTTTGCATTTTGGATATAATGGTTTTTCGGCATCTTCTATAAGTTTATTAAAGGTTTCGGGATCATCCTCACGTAATTCATCTTCAACACCATGAAACATATTGTCTGTTTGTACATTATGATAAGACGTATATAATCCACTCACATTCTTATTTATCTTTTCCCCATGAGTATTATCAATATTTTCTCCATGATAATACCAATATTTATAGCTCAAAATAATACCATTACGGATAAGGTGATACTTAACCTCATCAAATTCATGAAATCCCTCATTTTTATATTTAACACATGGGCATCGAATCATACTAGTTCCAATATTACTATTTCTACAAGCAAATTCCATGAAACTTTCAACTCTAGAAATATAGTCTTACTCAATTCTACACTTTGACATCCAAGATTTGTCCATTTTCTATTAATGATATCAATTAAACATATTACTTAATTATGTATACAATGAATATATTTCAAGTATTATTATATATAAATTTTCTAATTATTAGAATATATATCAAAACATACATAATACAAAACAGTTATCATTTTAATCATTTTACAAAACCATTTCTATACAAATTAAAAAATAAGCAACATGCCAACATGAATATATAAAAACCAATCACTTCGATTGATTCTAATTTCTAAGCACATGGGTTGCGTCGATTCGCCACATCAACTGACGCTATTCACGCAATTAAATTTTTTTTTGTCAATTATTATTTTATTTAGACTATGCATATACATACTATAGAAATAGAAAAAATAATTACTTTAGAATAATATTTAATTAAAACATATACACAAAATTAAATAAAGATATATTGTAGGTACATTTATAAATTTAAATATCCAAACAAATAAACAAAATTATATAATATTTAAAACTAATTGTCTAAAAAAAAAGGAAAAATTATACTATTTTTATCCAACATATATTCTAAAGAGTCAAATAAAATAATAATTAATTTTAATTGTATTTACTTTATCCATTTTTTAATTTAAAAAATAGGATGTAGCGTCGGTTGATGTGGAGAAACGACGTTACCCATGTGGATAGCCTTGGTTCGCCACGTGAACCGACGCTAGCCATGTGGGTAACATCAGTTCTCCACATCAACCGACGCTACGTCCAACGTGGATAGCATCGATTCTACACCGAACCGACTTTAAATTCATTATAAGTCGATTTTTAGAAAAAACCAACTTTATACAGCGACTTAAATACCCTTTTTGTAGTAGTGGTGATTGTTTATGATTAAATGAGTTTAATACCTTATATGGATTTTTGTGAAAAAAATCATATTTTTATTTATTTACATCTTCTTCTTATTTATTAACTATTTAATTGATTTTTAAGTTAAGGAGTCATAGAACCCAGGGGGAGTTTAAACCACACTGAACTTTTCAATCAATATGCTTTTACATTACTTTTTTTTTATCTTTAGGGAGTGTTTAATTCTATTTCTTTGTCCTTCTCATATGTCAAAAAAGGGAACAGTGTTTTCACTTTCATGTTTTATTTTATTATGCATATAGGAAGATGACATATTTAGGGTAAGAATGTTTTATATCATTTTGTCTTATGATCATTTTGTCTTATGTTAAGCTTAATTGGTATTAATACATTAAACTTTACTTATTTTTATGTAAACTAAACTAATGTATAATAAGGCTTTCAAGTCAAGTTGTCGTATGTTTTGTCTATGTCATTTCAGTTACTTACAAGCTTGTTAAGTTACAGTAAAGATGGATTCACCGAACCATAAGATAGCTCCATTATGGAGTCTAGGACATCAATTTATTTTTATATTATTCCTATGAGTGTTATATAATAAGTGAGATGTTTTGTCACAAGAAAATATCAAAAGGAGAATTCATAAGGACTATGATTATTGTCTATTTTCGTTGATAAAATATTTGCATGTAAATTTTTCTTTAAGCTCGTTATCAAGTCTCTCTAAAATACTAAATCTATCAAGTAAAGCCAAAGAAATACTCGAGTTTTAAATAGTCATATTTCATATATATCTTTTATAACTATCATATATAAGATTGTACTCATTCATTTATTAGCACATGTTTACAACACTTAAATTATTTTTGTTGTTAAAATATTTATTTAAATTTGAATCAATTTATGAAATTACTAATTTAACTTTTTTTAAAGTGTGCTTAAATGTTTTTAATAAAATGTGTTCTAAAAATGACTTATTACTCGTAAGCTTTTTTAATGGACTTTGGGTAATTAAGTCCAAAAAAAATTAACTTTGATATTATTAAGTTTTCATTATCACACACACACACACACATATATATATATATATATATATATATATATATATATATATATATAATTTGAAGATTAATTTATGTTCATATTTATTTTTTTAAACTCTTATATTTATTAGCCTATTTATTTTATATTTTTATGTTCATATAGCTTATTTTGTTATTAAGATCTTATATATTTAAATCAAATAATTATATAAATAGTCATGATTATTTATATTTAATTATTAAATTTCAAAGAAATTATCTTTATTGAACTTGTGCTTAATCTTCTTCCTCTCGAATTTGCTAGTTGATTTGATTCAATTGGTATATATCTTAAATCATCTAGTTAGGATTATTTATTATTAAATCCATTCTAAAACACACACAAGCACTTGTATCTTTTTGTGCTAATTTTGGTTGTAATTATTCTATGAACATGTTTTATTGATAGGGAGTTTATTAGAACATTGGTTTTGATACCGCTCACGTTAATTTTGAAAACTATGAAAATAAAGTACGAACTCGTAAGTAAGGTACATTGAGGCAATATCTTAAAGAATAAAACATAAGATCGAGTTTGTACTTGAACATTGGTTTTCATAGTGCAAAGTTAGGATGTATGGTGGACCGGTGGTTTCCTCTTAGGTTATGTGGTTATAGTCTAGATTGTTTCCACCTAAAAATATCATGTGTTATTTTTTTAATTTTTACACTTTACTATTTACACGCAATTACATGTTTGGCTACTTTGTTTAAGTTATTGAATTATAAATTGATAAAATTTGAAAAAATAATATATTCATCCCTCTAGATTAATTCGATATATATTATATACTTTCAGGGATCAAAGATCTTATAATAATAAATTTTATCATAATTTAAGCTTAACGTCCCTTTTCAATTAATGTAAACTTACCTTTGTTTTTATGAAAACTTTAGATATTTTCATAGCTTAAAAAGTAATATAGATTTTATAAAAAATTTAAATGATATATATAACAATATATTGAGTATTGTTTTTTTAATTATAAAGGATTTATTAAGAAATTATATATTTTATTTAATAATTTAGTAAAATTTATAATACAAAATATTAAGAGTTTATATAAAGAAAGTGTTGTATTAATTAAAAAGGGGAGCATAGTTAAAAATCGTAAGTATGATAAAAAATAATTTAAAATATATTGAACTTTATAAAAAATAATTTAAAAATCTATAAATTTATGAAAAAAAGTAATTTAAATATGTTTACACATTTATATTTTTTAATTAAAACCTATAGAGTTTTAAAATTTAAATAAAATATATGTCAAATTTTTAAAAACATTTATTAAAATTTGTACGCACACATATAAACAAACATTTTACATAAATTTAATATTTTTAAATTATAACAAATTTTCTTCTAAAAAACATTATTTACATCAACAAAATTTTGAAGTTTTTATAATATTTTTGGGGAAAAAATCTCACATGTTCGTATATTAATATTTTAATAATTGTTATATCTAATAGAATATGTTATATCAATTATGTTTTTAAAATATTTATCATGTATGATGATACTCATTAATTAGCATGGTGATTTCTTTTATTTATTATTGTTACAGTAATTATTTACAAATTAATTCTTAAATTAATATTATATTTATGTTATTAATAAAATAATTATAATTTTAAATAAATTAAGTATGATAATTTTATTTCTATTTATTTATTCTTTCTATATTTCAATTTATCCGTTAAGTTTATGTTTTGTTGATAACTATAAAATGTTTTGTTGATAGCTATAAAAATGATAATGTAAATCGATATTTTTGATGGATTTTAATATTAATCTTAAATAAAATATAAAGCATTATATTAATAACAAAAAAACTCATTTGTCACATAGGAAAAAAAAACATTTCTCACGTACATTTTAGGAATGCATTAGAATTTTACGTTCTTTTCACATATTTATAGTATCTTTAATATTTTCTCAATTTTTCTCGTTTTGAAGTAAAACAAAATTTCATCTTTCAAATTTTTTTCATTTATATTTATATTTTTATTTTCATTCAATTCAATTTATATTATCATTTTAAATTCTCGTGAAGTTTTCATTCATAAATTATTTGATCTAATAGATCCCACAAGTTAAGGGTCTGTTTACAGACCACGAGCAGACAATGCATGTTAATTAACAGATTAAGTCATGTTGTGTTAGGTAGACCTTTATCTCTTTGACCTCTCTAATGATGTAAGTGTAAATAAATAAAAAAATTCACCCAATCATTCAACATAAAAAGTTATTTATCAGATAATTAAGTTGAATTTTAGTTAAATATTATTTAATGTTAAATTTCAATTAGTTAGATCTGTTTATTATTATTAAAATATTATTTTAATTATTATAAATTTTTTATATATTATTTTATGTAATTTGTAAAACAAAATACGTTTATTAAGTTTTGTCGAAAACCAGTAAGCTATACTCATTTCATTAATTACTTTGATATCCTTCTGCCTTTAAGTGGATTCAATTTTGGGAACTAGTCCGTTTAGTTTTGGGCCGAGACCACAGGGGGCCTAAATTCATTGTTTTGTCTTTTCTTTTACAAGTTTCTGACCAAGACCAGGCCAGCATTACTGTAGTTGCGATGTGCAAAATTTAAAAGTTTCCACTCTTAAAAAAAAATTACATTGAGAATCTCTTAATTATATTAATTAAATAATTTAGTATAATTTTTATAATAATTTATTTTTTTATTTTGTAAACGTGATAACATAACGATAAATAATAAAATTTTGTTTTTATCAATTTTGCATTTATTGCTATCTATTATTAAGGTAATTTATAAAAATGATATTTTAATAAAAATTAATAAAATATGATAAAAAAGTAACAATAAAATGAAAATTTTGGTCATTTATCCTTGTGGTTTAATTATAAAAAAATGAAAGGACTAAAATACTCTTTTTGATATAATAAGAAACTTATAATGTTATAACTTCTTTAAAAAAATAATTTATTAAAGATAAGATTGTATAATCTAAAAAAAATCATATATATGAATATATTAACCATCAAAATTGTTAAATCAAAACTAAATTTTTTCTTAAATACGAGGAGATAAACATACTTTTATCTTTTGTACTATTGTAAGATTATTCAATTGATTATTTGGTTGTTTTAACTAATACATTAATTGTTCTTTAACAAAATAAAACCTTGATATTACGTTATAATCTTCATTATCTTTAACATTATATATCTAAATAAAGATTTAGTTTAACAATAAAACACAAACTTTACGTGCTTAAATAACTAATAAATATTATAATAAATATGTATTTTTGTTCAAAATAACTAATAAAAAAAGAATTATAACTGAAACAAACTTATCGAAGAAGGAATCATGTATCTCTTTGACAAAAAAACTTCTAAAGTTAAAAAAAAAAGTGGGAGAGAGAATAAATTGAAGCTTGAAAATAGCACTTGAAAGCTTCCTTTTAAGCAACTTTTGCTTATTCTCATTTTATTTTTCTTTCCTTTTTAAAAATAATATAATATTTATAATTACAAAAATATTATCCTTTATATTTATCTTATATTTTTTGGATAGGTTTATTATTAGAATAACTTTTATTTATGTTAGATAAATATTTTTATTTTTAAAAAACTCTAAAATATTTTAAATAATTAAATACTTATATATATAAGCACACTTATATACATATAATTAATTAATAAAACAATTATATTAATAAAACAATTTATAATATTAGATTTTCCTAAATAATTTATAATATTATTTTAAATTTTATATTTGTATAAATTATATCATTTATTATATAATTATTTAAATATATAATTTTATTTTATTAAATAATTATCTAAACACAAATTATACAAATTAACTTACAACTTTGCTACTTGTTTTTATTCAAACACTTACAACATATACCTAACTAAATATTATATTTTATTTATAAATATTAAAAAATATAATAACTTTAAAATTTATTATTTATAATATATATGTATGCACATATGTTACTATAATTTGTATGAATTTAAATTCATACAAGACAGCCATTTTAATTAATTTCATAAATTTTAGTTTTTTAAGATAATATTAACGAATAATATATAATTACTATAAATGTGAGTCACACTTATTTATACACTGTTTTTTTAATTAAATTATATATGTCATAATAAAAATTCTAAAAATAATAAAAATTTAATTTAATTAAAATTCTATGTTTTTTTTTTGGAATTTTAATTATTACATGTGTCATTAATTATATAAGATATACATGATTTATTATTTATTATTTATAATTTATATTAATCATCAATTACATTTCTTTTCATGTTACAATTTTTTTAAATAACAGTAATTTATACACTTATAACTGAATTTTAAATCTCAAATTTTTTACGTTTTGAAGTAAATTATATTTGGTTGAGTCCGATATGGCTGGCTTCTACAATTATTGATGTGAATGAGGATAGATGATAATAAAAACAACATGATATTTGAGTGGCCTAGACCCAACGCGAAAAGAGATAGGATGTAACCTAAATAGATATATCCAACACGTGGCAAACTTTGATTAACTTGATATACTCGAAATAATGAAGAGAGTAGAGGGATGCTAAAAGACACAATTTATTTAATCATTATCACGTCCCGTCGTAATATTTTAAAATATATTAAAATTTGTTTATGTATTATAATATATGAAAGTTTTTTCTTTAAAAATTAAAATTAAAATTAATATCAATCAAATCGAGTTGAAAAGAAAAAATTTAATTATATATATATATATATATGACATGTTTACATATATATATATATATATATATATATATATATATAAGTTTAATTTTTTTTATTGAATATATAAGTTTGTTATTAACTAAAAAAATTGTAAAGGAGGAAGATGCCAGTATTTGTTAACAATAACCAGATCTATTACTTGTTATTTTTTTTAAATTTTTAGCTATTTTTAAATCTTGAAAATACATTTTATATTGATTTAAAATTATTAATAAAAATAATATTTTAATCTTGAATTAAGAAAATATAATTAAATTTATTGAATAAAAATTAAAAGATCATATTTTGATTATAATATATTAACGACCAATTTTTTAAATTATTTTTTTTATTATTATATCGATTAAAACATATTAGTTTTAAAAATTGATTGATATATATATTTTTTATAAAAATTTGTGATTAAAATGTTCAAATGATATTTTTTAATAACCCATAGGATAATTTTTAAATTATATAAAATACTTTTATACATCTTAAATTTATTATAATTATGTCATAACTCCCTTCAAAACAGTTCTTAAAGAGTAAGAGTTGACATGACCTTATAACCAGGTTGACTTTTTTGATCGATGTGTGACATTTAATATTTCTTTCACATCGGATGAAAACATCACAAATATCGATTAATCGTGAGAAGATTATCAGTTGAACTAATAAACCTGCTCTAATAACATGTATAAAGTCATAGGTCTAATTTACTCTAAAAAAAGAGTTGTTATGACATTATAACAAGCACTTAACTAACTACCTTAATCAGTTGTGACATTCAATATAATATAATATGATAATTTTTATTACACATATACTTATTATATTTATCGAATAAAAAAATATAATATAATATTACGAGTAATTTTAATTGATTCAACTAATCATATTAAATAGAAAGAGTACTTATATGTTTTTATTTTTTAAAATATTTTATAATCTTTTTCCGTCTATCTAAATTTAGCATTGACATTCGCTCGGTGAGAGTGTGATAAACAGGCGCGTAAGCTAAGATCAAGCAAAATATGTGTCCTTGTCCCTTTCAATCAAGCAAGGCATCCGAAAGTAAGTGGTGTGAGAATATTTCTTTATCAATTATATGGGTTCTTTTTAACGAACTACAATTCACTTCAATTTATTTTATAAATTGATTAATTT
Organism: Hippophae rhamnoides; assembly: GCA_033030585.1. Classification (NCBI taxonomy): domain Eukaryota; kingdom Viridiplantae; phylum Streptophyta; class Magnoliopsida; order Rosales; family Elaeagnaceae; genus Hippophae; species Hippophae rhamnoides. Next base: position 21,248,621 of record CM065437.1, on the reverse strand, counting down.
AATTATTATTATTTTTTTGAAAGATTGACTCAAAATATTTTAAAAAAATTTAATTTAATTTAATTTTTATTATTATATATAAATTAAATATATATATATGAGAAAAAACATTTTATAGAATATTAACTAATTACTTCTATTTTTAAAAAAGATAAAAAAAATATTATTTTTAACACAATAATTTTATGTCCATAAATATCTCATATTTTATGCAAAAACATTTAACAAAAATAAACTTCATAATACTACATTTATTTATGCAAAAAAAAATGTTTAAAAAATCTATTATAAAATTAAAGATATTTATTGATATCCAATAATATTTCTAACCATTTAGATATATATTTTTTAATTTGAATATAATAATATAAAAAAAAATTACTTATATTTTTACAAACAAATTAACTTTGGATAAACCACTTAAAAAAAAGTAATTGAAGTGATTTATTGATGAATGAAAGTGACTTAACATGCACTTTTTTCCCTTTTCTTTCTATCAAGTTTTATAATTATAGTCGATATAATTAGAACAATTTTTTAATTAATCTTATTTTAAAGCAATAGTAATTTATCCAAAAAGTAAACGCGATCTTGCTCTCCTTTCATATTTATGTATAGTTGTTGTCTAGATTCGCAATTTCGCATAGAAATGACGCGACTATTTAGAGGGGAAATGTTAGTTACACTCTTGCACATATGTTTGCACATATGTTTGTAAGGTAGGTCAAACTTTTACTTAATTTTTGTCAACACCTAATCAATATTTTCATAGTGTCCGTAATATTTCTTTTGATTATAGAGTCGTTGCTCACCTTGCAAAACTTAATTATGAAAGTGTCATGATTATAGCTAATAATGGTTAATTTTCCTCAAACTTATTATGTTAGTAATATAAATACCAAATTTATACTATAATATAAAAAAATTAAACATAAATATACATGATAATAATAACAAAATTATATATTATTATAATATCAAGAATCTATTTTATGTTTTTTAAAGTGATATTTATTATTTAATTATAAAATTATGACTATTTTTTTAATTTCATAAATTTAAAAAGATAGATTTTAAATCACTATTTATATAAAACTTGAATTTTTAAAACATAATTTATACATAATTATAACATTAAGACTCCTTTTTAGACTAAATTATATTTTTGTGCGATTAAGGGATGGTAATTCAAACAAGTTGAGTCAATTCGAGTTAGTTGAAACTAACTCAATCCAAATTGATATAATCCTAAATCAATTCAAATTTAATTCAAACTAGTAAAGGTGAACCAAAATTTAAAACAAACACAAATGAACTAGCTTAAATTGGTTGAAACTGACCCAAATTAATTGTATATTTTTTTATAAAATAAAAATATATTTAATGATTAAAGTTCATTAGTTCACATAATATTATAAGAAATAAAAGAAGTAATATTACAAAAACTAATCTTTGAAATAAATGATAAATTAATAATGAATGGATAACTCAATACATAACAAAATCTACAGAGATATGATACTTTCTCTCACACATACACATACATATTATGTTATAATAACTAGTTATAATATAAAACAAGAACATTAGTAAACATAATCTAAATAAAGTTAATTCTTAAAGTAAGAAATCCATTTTTAAATAAATATGGTAAATATAAAAATCATCAAATCCCTCTTACATTAAAAAAATACAATGATCATACAAAGAAAAATTATATTTTTAGGATGATACGGAAAATACTTTAACATGCTTCAATAGACGTAGAACTCCTGCTAGAAAAGAGTAAAATGGTGTTGGACGTATGGTTGTTGGAGAAGTTGATAGTTAAGAGAGTTAGATTGAGTCGGTTGAGAATTAAGAAGAAATGTATTTATCAAATTTTAAGTTTTTAATCTAGTATGTAAAATGTAATGTTTACTTGTTATAGCTTTTTTTTTAATTATTTCAAACTAACTAGCTGGTTGAAACCCAGCCCAACCCAACTCGATTTATTTCATGTTATTTGAATTGACATAAATTTTGTGTGAATTTAATTTGATTCATATTCAATTCGATAAATCAAGTTATGACAAAAATTATCATCCATAGTGTGATTCAAACATGTTAATCGAAATGATGTGAGAAGTGAGTTTTACTACTAAACAACTAGACCAATCACAATATATGAACTCTTAAATATTTATTGTATATATAAAAAGAAGCATTATTGTTCATCAATTTTATTGTCATCGTCTTTTTTATAATCATAAAGTCAAATTTATATTATAATATAAAAAGTAAATTTTTAAAGCATAACTTTTTGATAGAAATATACACAATAATGATATCAAAATTATATATTATGATAACATTAATACTTGAACTTTTATTCTTGGACACTTTATATTTATAATGATATTATATAGTTATAATTATGTCATTTAAAAATATTTTAAAGCACTAACCATACCCCTTTAATTTTATTGTCCGTGGTCATCATGAGTTTTTTTGTTCACTCTTTTCTTAATTATACTATCAAATTTATTTTAAAATAAAAATGAAAATAATAATAAAAAAATTAATGTATTATTACAGTATCAAGACTTAAACTTATATTTTTTTAAAGTGATGTTTTACACTTATTACTTAATTATGCAATTTTAACAATTTTTTAAATTAATAAATTTAAAAATTAAAATTTTAAAATAAATTTATACAATGATAATACCAAGACTTTTAAATATCTATAGTATATATAAAAAGAGGCACTTTTCATCAGTTTTATTGTTGTTGTCGTCTTGATTTTTTTTTTTACTTTTAAGTCAAATTTATACAATAATTTAAAAATTAGATTTTTAAATCACAATTTTTCAATAAAAATAAACATGACTATAATATCAAATTATATATTATAATAATATTAATACTTGAATATTTTTTAGGATACTTTACACTTGTCATGAGATTATACGATTGTAAGTTATAATTATGTCATTTAAAAGTACATTTTTAAAGCACCACTTTCTAATAAAAATGCATACAATAATAACATTAAAATTATGGATCATAATAATATCAATTTTACTTTTACTTTCCTTAAATAAGATACTTTATAGTGAATACTACTTTATGTGATTATGACTATAATGTAAAATAATAGATTTTTAAAGTACTACTTTTCATTAAAAATGTACAAAATAATAATATCAAGATTATATATTGTGATAATATCAATATTTAAACTTTTTATTTTTTTATATAAAATACTTTACACTTACCACGAAATTATATGATTATAATTAGGTCATTTAAAAGTGAATTTTTGAGGAACTCATTTATAATAAAAATACACATAATAATAATATCAAAATTATATATTCTGATTATACTAATACTTGAATTTGTTTTTTGTGTAGTGTATTTTATAGTTACCACTAAGTTATGTGATTATAACTATATTATTTATCTACTCATAATACAAATACATAATAATAATATCAAAATTATGTATTGTAAATAACGATAATATCAACACTTTCAAATTTTATACTATAAATTTAAAAATTAGATTTTTAAATATAATAATTATAATGATAATGTGAAGACTTATGATTTTAATTGTGTCACTCACACTTGCCAATTAATTGTAAAATTATAATTAAGTTTTTTTAAGTTAATAAATTTACAAAAGAATTTTTAAAGCACCACTTGTATTATAATTAGATTTTTAATGCATTATTTGTACATAATGATAATATTAAGAGTATTAAATTTATACTATGAATTTATAAAATTATATTTTTAAATATAATGTATATAATGATAATAATAAAACTTAAACTAATATTTTTAAAAGTGGTATTCTATACTTACTAGTTGACTATAAATTATTCTTAAATAATTATTTTATTTATTGACTACCTAAATAAGTTTTATTTTCATTATTTTTGTTTACGTCCTTTCATTTTTTTCTTTCTCTCGTATCATTTTTTAATGAATAAAATGGGTATAATAATAATATCAAGAATTAAACTTATGTTTTATAGAGAAAACTAAATACCTATTATGTTATTATGAAATTGTGAATATTTTCTATCTAACTTATATATTAATTAAATTACGCTTAAATAAAAAAAATTGTTATTATTGTGGTCTTTTTTTAAAAGTTTTTCATACTATAAGTTTCAAAAATTGGATTTTTAGTACAATTTATACACAATAATAATCTGACTACTCTTAAATTTATAATATAAATTTAAAAAATTATACTTTTAAATGTAATGGTCTTTTTCGTCATCATCCCCTTTTTTAAGCCCCCTTTTATAAGCCAATATATTCAAAAATATTATATTTTTTAAGTACTGTTTGTACATAATAATAATTTCAAACATTTTAAATATATATTATGAATTAAAAAATTAAACTTTTAAATATAATAAGTATAATGACAATATCAATATTTAAATTTATGTTTTATATAGAGCACTAATAAATTATATAAATTAACTTATAAGTTCACTTCTTATTTTTCTTTACTCACATTAGATTTTATTTGTAAATATTATATAATGATTTTAAATGTATCATTTTACACCTACCACTTGACTAGAAATTACACCTAAATAATTCTTTACTTGTTAACTTTCTAAATAAATTTTATTTTTATTATTTTATTGATATTCTTTCATTTTTTTTACTTTCTCATATACCATTTTTTAGTGAAAATGTATATAATAATAATACAAAGAATTAAATTTAAATTTTATATAAGACACTTTACATTTAACACATCACTATAAAATTATGATTGTTTTTTTTTTCTATCCATGTATTAATTAAATTATTTTAAATATTTTTTTTTGTCGTCATCTTGATTCTTTTTTTAGCTACATGAAAAGACATTAGTCTAAATTTGTTGTTTAATAGGATATTTAGATGTTGATAGGTAACTCATCTAATTTGATTACACTTACAAGTTACTAAATGAGCTACCAATGAATTAATTTACGATCCTTTTTTAAAGTTAAATTTATATTATAAATTTTGAATTTTTAAAACACCATTTGTATACAATAATAGTATGAAAACTTTTAAATTTATAATATAAATTTTTGAATATAATGTCTACAATGATAATACAGAGACTTAAACTTTCGTTTTATGTAAGATATTCTACACTTATCGCATTATTTTAAAATTATCACTATAATATAAATATAAATTAATTTTATTAAATAATTATTCAAAAATAAATTATAAAAATTAACTTATAATTACAATTCTTTATTTTCTTAACTCACTATATATATATATATATATATTCATACGATATTATATTTTATTTTTAAATATAAAATATATAATAATTTTAAAATTTATTTTTATATTATATATTTATGCACGTATATATATGTGTTAAATTTTTTTTGCTCTATGGAATATAAATCTAACCTCATGTATCAACACGTGCCAACCTACTTAATCTTTTATAATACTTGAGTTGAACCGAGAGAAAAAAGGTTGTTGTATTCCTTAGAAATTAAGTATTATTATCCATCAATTAAATTATTTTTTTATTAAATTATATTAATTTAAATTAATACATGCATCACCACATATTCTATCTAAAATAAATAATTTTTTTTCTAAACTAAAGCCTAATAATGGCGCCGCTCGTCAAAAAGTAGGGCCGGGCCACATATATAGCACACACTTGTGAGAGAGAGTGAATGAAGAGAGACAAAATAGCTATCCATGTGGTGTTTTTTTCTTTTTCTTTTCTTTTCTTTTCTTCAAGTTTGAAAGTGTGGCAGATGATAGGAAGTCTTTGAGAGGTAGGAGCTAGGTTTGTTCGAACGATTGGATCGATAAGGACTTGTTGATGTTCTTGTTTTGGGTTAAGGGGGATGACCTTTTCTCCTTCACTTTCTATACGTTGTAACATTTAAAAAAAAAGAAGAAAGAATCGTTATTATATATATTTGAGTGAAAGGAAGTATTAATTTAGCATTTTTGTTTTTTTAAATACATGTTAGGTAGAGTGTTGTTATTATTTTTGAATGATATATATATATAATTTTTGAAATATTGCAAAAATCATAATTAATTTATCCAAGAATTAGAATTCAAGTTAAATGGGTACAATATTAATTAAATTAATGTTCTTTAAAATTAAAAGTATTTGTAGATTGTATTCATAAGTCTACAATACATATAACAAAAAACATTAAACTTTTAGGTTAAGTTTTAAATTATTCTAAAAATTAGTGTTTTATATCCTGAAAATAACAACTATCTATAAATATTGTATATTTGTAAAACTTTAAAATTAAATTACATAAAAAATTTATTAAGAATAACACTTTAGTGATAATAAATTCATATTTTAATTATATGAATCCAATAAATGAGAAAATACTTATTATAATAATTATTAAACTAAAACATAAATAATTTAATTATAGATACAATTTATACTCTAAATTTTTAATTTATTATATTTAATTACATAATAAATAAATGTAATTAAAATTTTATAAGTATTTAAGTCCTTTAAGATTTAAATTATCTTAATTTATTTTTTAGTAGAGAATTTACAAATCTTTATGGATAATTGTCGTCACATTTTTCATATTATTTAAATAAGGAATGGAAACAGCTATTCCGCCCTTCCTATTGACGTCTCTTATTATAATATATAATTTAGGGTTATAAACAACTAATTTGTACTATATATAAAAATTTAAATAACCTCTTATAAATATTTAAATAAAATTATCTGTATATTTTAAGATAGTGATTATTATTTCTTTTAGTTATTATATAATTTATTTTATAATAATAAAATTTTAAACTATTAATAATTAAAATATTGATAATTATCTATATTATATTTATTTATCTTTTTGTAATATAAATGATAATTATTTTTTCGGTTAAACAAGTTTAGTTTTTTATACAAATTAAATAATAATAATTATTAATTAAAATATTAATAATTTTTTAGATTTAATTATTTATTCTTTTTATATAAAATTATTTACTTTAAATATTATAAATAGTTTTTTTTTATTTAATCACTTTAAATATTAAATAATAAATTAAGAAGAAGTAAATTTAACTAGTTATATGAAAATGAATAATCCCAATAATTTCAAAAAGCATGTAAAAAAAAAACCTGAATTAAGAGACCGATGCTCAAATTACCTCAATTGGAAATATAAATTATTTTTGCAATCAGTCACAAATCACTTTTATATTTTTCAAATTCAGTTTATCACGTGGCTCTACATAAATTATGTGTGCCAGATTTACGAGTTCAAATTTTCAAAAGTATGCATTCTTTATTTTTAATTATTTTTGTTAGGAGAGGTAATTGTATGTAAGAGATTCTAATAAGATATTATAAAAATAAGTTAATAATTAAATCTTTTATTTATTTTATTTGTATGATGTATATAAGCAAAACAATATGTAAATGTCAAATTTATATTAATAAATATTTTTTTAAGGTGTTAGAATCTGATATTTTATAATTACAATTAAAACATTGAATTCAAGTTATTATCCCAAAGATCTTGTTGCCAGCGATCAAGCCGTTGAAGTTACTTATCCCTTGCATGGATTTTGGTAGAAATGTGGAAAGCTACCAAATTATTTTATCTCGATATTTACATAGTCAAATCGTTAGGTAAAAGAAATACTTGGAAGGAGTTTAAACGATATACTGTTAATTAATATCAGGGTACCTAATATCTTTTTAAGTGCATGCATGCATGCTAACGTTAAGATGGTTAATATATATGTAATAATTCAAAGTAATTTAATTAATATATTATGAATACATAAATAAATAAAATGGCACGAGTAATTTTTTGTGTGTTTATAATCATATATTTAAAAAGAAAGTGTTAACTACTATCGATATCCACTAACTAAAATGATTTTATGATTAATAATTATTACTTGTATGATGAACAATAACATGAGTTGGGCAGTGTCTCCCTTATATTTATTGTGACATCTTTTCTATAAGAAAACATAAGCCTTTTTTAACGGCGAAAATGATAGAGATTGAATGATTATTTAGAGAAAAAGTTATCCAAAATAGTCGAATTTCTATAAAAAGATGTGGATTTTTCAAATATATATAGAAAACCTAGTTTTTCAAAAATGGAATTACAAATGAAACGCAATTACTTTTTCAAATCCTTTATCTAAATTTATTGATTACTACTGATTTCAAAATATATATTAGTATTTGATGGAGGGTTTTTTTAGAAGAAGGATCCTTTTACATAAATGGTAGGTGATTTTAGAATTCCGTTGTTATTGTTAAGTCCTACATTAACTACAAGTAAAGATCCTGGACAATTTCTAAGTGTATGCAACCCTTAACTCAATAAGATCTTATTAGATTAAGTTAAGTATGAGTTTCTAAGTTGTTATCAGAGTTTGGCTCCTAGCTTCTTCACTCCCATTGATGCCCTAGAGCTTGATGATGCGCTCACCCTCGAGTTTCGCCTATCTTTATGCTGATTAAGACCATCAGTCGATGTGGAAGGAGGTTGTTAAATCCCATATCAGTTAGGAGTAAAGATCCTTGGTAGTTTATAAATACATGTAACCCTTAACTCAATAAGATTTTATTGGTTTGAATTAAGTATGAGTTTCTAAGTGTTATGTTTTTCGATAACATTACATTTTTTATTAATATAATCGTATGAACATAAAATAATATTTAGGGACTCAAAACATCATAGAATATGGTGGCTTTAGGTTTTTCTATGCTTAAATTAATTTGAATAATAAAGATAAAAAAATTAAGACATCTTTCTAAGATTTAGAGAGAGAAAAAGTGGATACAAGATATTTATATATTTATGAATTTTTTGTGTAAAGTAATATATATAAGTGAGAAGATTTACAATGTCCGTAAAAATAGAATTTAATCTAAGATCATAATTATCACTGTATAATTATTTTTTTAAATGATTAAGAGATATTTATTAATTATTTATTTCTTAAATTATTTATCTATTCATCATAACTTAACGCTATCAGTAAAGTTAAACTATTAAATAACTTCATTTATATTATATTATATCAAGTAATATAATTTATATTACACCGTCGATATATATCCTAAATGTTAATTGTTTCTATGGACACTCGTTGCATCACCTTTGATATTATTCATTAAAAAAAAGTTTTGGACACTTGATATTTAATCACTAAAGTCAATTATTGGTGGCGGGCCACTGTTATTTTGTAATATCCCATTAGACAACTATTGATATATACTTGCGATTTTTACAGCTATAGCAATCACCTTTCATGTACATGATGAAATGAAGTACGTAGAACGCTTTGATTAATGTAAGTTTATCACAGGCAATATTTAGCAAACAAAAAATAAAAAAAAGAGTGATAATTATTTTACGGTCACATTTTTTAATTATTTTATATAATATAATTAATTTTATTATATACATGAATACATATTTAATGAATGTTTGATCAATTTACTTATAAAAAATCATATTCTTATTACTCTTTATTAGTTTTTTACACTAATAAATACTAAAATATACATATAATAAATATATTTTTATGAATAGATATTTTATATTATATAATTATTTTTATTACATTAAGAATGATAATTCATATAGTTAATAAATCTATATAATAAATCTATATAATAAATCAATTTTTATGAATAATTATTTTTTATAATACAATTTTTTTATTACATTAATGGTGATAATTTATATAGATCATGATTAGTTGATTACTCATTTAACGAGTATTTGATCAATTTACTTACTTTTTTTACGTCAAAATCATATTATATCTCATATTAATTAAAAATATTCAGTTAATATAAATTATTTTTAAGTAAAAAATATTATTATTTATGTAAGATTAATTTTTTAAATAATAAAAATATTAATTAAATAAATTCATATATTTTTAAGTCATATTTGACTTATTTATTAAATAAAATTATTTAATTATTATTAATATCGTGTTAAATCACTCATGTTTATATTATATTAAGTTATATTCCTAATAAAATAATTAGTATTATATATTTATTCATCACTAAAACAACAAATTAATTAACTATTTGTCTTAAGATTATTTCTATAAATTACTTGATAAAATATTTTAACATTAATTTTTAAATTATAATAAAAATAATTTAAAATTTTATTTAACACCTAACTTTTTATTTTATTTTATAAAATAAAAAAATTTAAAATAATAATAATAATTATTACTATTATATATTTATTAAATTAAAATCATTAATTTGTATGTATAGGTATAAATATCAACATATGTAAAACAATTGCATGCAAATCTACTATATTACACGTGGAAAGGTTTTTTTTCCCTGTCATTAGGAGTTCATAAGTTACTCAAGGACATATTAGTCATTTTAGTGGTGGTACCCTTATTAAAATTGAATAAAATATTAAACTTGTGGCACATGAATATCACGTGTGGTGTTCTGCAAGGCAATAATCGGTATTCAATTAAAAAATCACGTATCCTTAGAGGTAATAATTTGTGTAAATTAGTTCAGTTATTCGAATTGATACAGTTTAAATTAGTATAACTTTAATTTAATTAAATTTAATTTAAGTTAACAAAGTTAAATTTGAACACAAATAAAACATAAACAAATTGTTTTAAATTGACTCAAATTAACTCGAATTGTTATTTACATGTTTTTTTAGTTAATTAATATTTTTTATAAATAAAAAATTATTTTTAACGATTAAAGTTCATTATCTAAAACAATATTACATGAAACATTAAAAATAATATTATAATAATTAGTTTTCTAAACAAATAATAAATTAATATTAAATAAACACACACATATTAAACAAAACTCATGAAAATAATACAACTCTTTACTTACATATTATATTATAATAAATAGTTAATAATCATCTAACTTATATTGTGTATGTTCTTAATATCACAATTATTATAATGACATGTAAAAGTATTAGTTCCTTCTTAGATCAATTTTAACAAATTTAATGATAATATTTGCACTTTAGTCTCGAATGTTCTCATATCTAAGATCTTTTTTATATTTTCTTTTGACTTTTTGAATTTAGAAGAACGTCAATGGTTATTTTATCGTCTTTTATTGTGTTTTTCATTACATTAATTATGTCATCTCTATCTATTTCCATATTGTTTCTTTAATTGAAATTAAATCTTGGTTGCAAGTTAATAACCAAAGAATAAAACAATAAACAATTAATTAACCAAAAGCTATAACACATAATATAGATTTTATCATGTATAATAAGACATTTTTATTCTATATGTACAACAACTAGTTATCTTTTAAAGAATACATATTTAACAACAACAACTCACAAATTATAAATATAATATAATAATTACTAATATATTTCCTTTCAAACCATAATTTATATATTGCTTTTACATTATCTCTTTCATCTAAAATTGTATTCGTGGTTGAGTTTGCTAATATGAACATGATAAAATGAATAAGTTATGACTTATTTAAAATTCATATGAATTTGAGATAATAGATTTTTGTTTTATTTTAAAAAATGATATTTATTGTAAGAATTTCAATACAATAAGAGAAAATTGTGTTTTGTTAATTTTAAGTTTTTAACACAGGATATAAATTATATCGTGTTATATTTGTTGTTTTTTAATTTTGAGTTAACAGATTTATTTAAACTTAGTTTAATTTTTTATAAATTATTTAAATTGGTTCAAATTTGATCTAAACTTCTATACAAATTGTCACCCTAACCTTAGGCTTCCTTTTTGGCTCTTTGTCTTATTGAAAAAATTCCTCAAATCCAGAGTGAATCCATGAGAACTTCAATCCTAACAGTGCGAGCGAACGATTGATTTAAAAGAAACATCAATTTTGAGCTGATCTTTGCGTGCAGATATGGCAGATAATGGGAATATTGACGAAGACCTAGCAAAAATTGAGGGAGAAAAGTTAGTTATGGGTTAGAGATAAAAGGTCCGCAGTCTTGATAGTGTAAAACAGTTCAGAATTTCATCAGCTTGTAAAGAGCCTGAAATGGTGTTTGTCCATTTCTTGTTGTTTCTAGTATATGGTAAAAGTGAAAGAGATTAAGTGAGTATATGCAGAGAGAGAAAGAAAGAAAAGTGAAAGAGATATAGTGAGTGAAATGCTGAAAATTTCAGACACACCTCTACTATGAAAATGGAGGGAAATAGTGGGAGGGAAGTTAATAATAGAAAGAAAAAAAAAATTCTTGGAATTGATCATTTTGCACCTAATAAATAAGGTTCATTAATGAAAGAAATTAGTTTTAATAATAAAATATTGGAATATTGTTTAAAAAGTGATAATTTTTTAATGATAAAATTACAAATGTATTATAATGAAACAATCAAATTAAAATATACATTATTGAAAATAGTTCACCTAACCTATCACTATATCACGAGGATAACAACCATGACAAAAATTACTCATTAGTGGCGAGAAAGGTACTTTCAATATTAAGTCTATCTATCAGCCAGCTTTCAATCAACTTCAACAATATAATTTACTAAATTATTTCATAAATTTATATTAATAATTAAACTCCACATATCTCCCTATTACCTGTAAAATCTGATTACACTTGATGCTAAAATTTCTTTTAGACATTTCGCCTAAAAAAAAATAAATAGACAAAACTGCGACTACAATAACTAATTTTAATAAAGGATATTTATAATAAATTATAAGTAATATATTGTATTATTATTAATAATTATAAATTTATTCAAATAAATATAACTAATAAAAAATATTATATTTATTATAATTAGATATAATGATAATATATAAAAGTAATCTTTATTAAAAACAACCGCACCAACTACAAAGTTCACCAACAACCTAAAAATGCAGGACGACTTGCAAAGGAAACAAACCCAAAAAAAAACAGAGCACGAAATGTAACCAGGCCTTACCCACTAGCGGAACAAAAGAAGATAACAAGGGCAGTGACATGGATGGAGATGTTGTGAACGGCGACAAACCAGTGACAACGACCTAAACCAAAGCAGGATGGGAAACACGCGACTAGGGAAAGCAAGCAAAGTCGACGGCAGTAGCTTCGAAACCCTGATAAAGTCAGTGAGATGAAAGTCTTGTTGGACACAAGTTAAACAAAACAAAGAAAAGAGAAGGAGCAATGGGGTCGAAGGTGGACTGAAAGAAACTGTGATGAGGAAAGAAAATGGGGAGAGGACGCTGTTTGTGAAAAGGAGTTTACATACGAAGGAGCTGTTTGTGAAAATGGGAATGTTACATTGGAAGGAATCAGAGACTTAGATTGTTTATTGAAAAAAAGATGAAAACAACGAAGAAAAATGGGGATTTCTTAGAAGGAAAATGGAAGAGAAAAGTGGATTCGAAACCCTAGCAGAGCTTTCTGTCACCGACTCTCAAAACGCTAACATAGATACTAGTTTCAGTTTTGTGTCTTTGTTGTAAGGGTGGGATTTTAGCAGTCCTCCATGAATTTTTGAAGCTAAATCTTCATTTGAAGGTATTACAAGTGCCTAATAAGTGTTTGAGGAAGGTAATTTTCCTATGTTCGCTTAAGTTGTTCTGAGAATTGTTGTCTTTCATGCTTCATCAACTTTGAGTTTGTGTCTCATGCACTTGTTGTTTTCTCTTGTATTAGTGTTGTGCGTTTAAATATTTAAGATCAAGAAGTGTAATGTTGATATATTTACATTTAACCATGTGAAAGAGTAGCTTGTTTCTATGATGTATTGAACAATCTTGGTGAAACTTTTTAAAGTATTTGGTGCACGTTTAATCTTCAAAACAGTAAATTTTCATTTAAAAAGATGGTAATATTATATTATAATAGCGTTATATATGAATATATCAAATCGTTAAAATGAAACACAAAATTTACGTAGTTTGGTAATTTTTCTAAGTTCACGAGAGACATCAAATATTATTAAACTCAGTAGAAAATATACATAAGATAGATACAGATTTTCTCGTTAATAATATCTCTCGAATGTTTCTACGAACTCATAGAAAACTCTTATACTTACTAAGTATTTTCTTTCTTTGAGTTTGTTTATGTTCTCTATGATTTTTTCTAATTTTTGCATTGTTTTGTAATACATGATCTCTTTCATATTTATAGATAAAGCAATACTTCATTTTCCCTAAATTATGCCATAATTTAAACCACAAATTAGGCAACTAATTTGTTACTTTAGATCTCCTTAAATTATGACACAAATTAGGTCACTAAGTTGTTATTTTAGAGCCAATATTCAACAATTTCTACCTTGGTGAAAAAGTTCATAACGTTGACTTCAAATGCACCCTAGGCACTTTAAGTTTGAGAGATGTTGATCAAGTTCAAACAGTGTTAAACTTGATCCTTGTAACCACCTTTGTAAGCATATCTGTAGGGTTATCTACAATTTTGACTTTCTAGAGTGTAACATTCCCTTCATCAACAATTTCTCGAACAAAATAAAATCAAACATTGATGTGCTTGGTACGCCATGAGGAATTTGGTTCTTTACCAAACAAATAGCACTCTCGTTGTCGTAGAAAACCTTCATGTTCTTCTAAACAATACCCAAATCATTGGTTAACCTGAGAAGCCATATAACTTCTTTGAATGCTTCTGTTATATCCATATACTTTGCCTCTATACTAGACAAAGTTACAATTGACTGCAATGTTGATCTCCAACAAATTGGTCCTCTTGTTTTTGTAACACATAACTAGTTATAGATCAACGCTTATCCAGATCTCTAGCATAGTTAGAATCCACATATCTGAGTAGGTGTTTGCCTTCAGTCTTGTCTCTCTCAAACTTCAAACCAATATTCACTGTATCATAGATGTATCGTAGAATTCACTTCACTACTTGCCAATGTCTTATACCAGGATTGTGCATGTAACGACTCTTGTTTTTTTTTTCCATTACACAATGCTCGTAGAAATCAAATTTTCTAGTCTTGGCACCTTTCAGAAGACCTTGCTTCATTAAGCCTTCTAAAGCCTTTTTCACATACATGCTCTAAAAACATGTGACATAGACAGGAAGAATCATATGTCTTTTCTTCATAACTGTTTAAAAAAGTTGCTCTTCTTGTAACTATACTCCCATTTAGGAAATATATAACACAAATTAAGCAACTAATTTTTTTTAAATTATGATACAAATTAAATCACTATTAATTTATTATTTTAAAACTTTTTAAATTATGTTACAAATTAAATCATTAACTTGTTAATTTAGAGCCAATATTCAACTTATTATTGTTATAAATTTTGAATTAAAATTATTTAAACAGTTATTTAATATTTCAATTTTTTTTCTTTATTCCGTTTCATTTCCATTTTATCTTATCTTTCTTATAATTTTTCAGTTACTATTATCTTTATTATAATTCAGCAGTTTCTCTTCTCTTATTATATATATATATATATATATATATATATATATATATATATATATATATATATATATATATAAGGAAAAGGAACAGAGACAGCAAACTCTTTATCTTTATTATAATCCATCCATTTTTCTTCTTTTATTATATTATATTAAAGGAAAAGAAACAGAGACACCGGACAGATAGAGAAAAGAGAGAGAAGAAAAAAATAAAAAAAAAGGAAAAAGGGACATACAGAGACAACAGAGAAAGGAAAGAAAGAAAAGAGAAAAAGAAGAGAAAAAGAAGAGCAACTGAAAGAGAGAAAGAAACTTTTTAAATTTTCTATATAGAGTTAGTTTTCTTAAATAAAATTTATACATTCAAAAATTTAAAATAACAAACTGTAATTTAAGTTTTTTATTATTATTTGATTATTATATTTTGTTAGATAAGTTTTAATAATTTACTAATATATATATTGAATGAAAAAATATCTTAAAAATATTATTTAATATATAAATTTTGATCATTTATTTTATTTTATTTAAATTTTATATTTATAATTTATATATATTTGATACAATTATCTCTTTTATTATATTTTTAATTTTAATAATATAATTTTATTTTTAAATTTTCTGTTAATATATTATTTTCTATAATCTTAAAATAATTTTCCTTTTCAAATAAGCTTCGTACTTATCCATCAATTGGTGTTTTTAAAAAAAAAGAAAAAGAGATTTCTGTATATATTTACCATCTTTAGTTCCCCTGTAGTACTATTGATATACTATATTTAGTCATGTTACTTTATTGGCTCGATTATTCTAACAAACATTTTTCTATTAAAAGCATAAATTCTTTTTATTACTTCATATTGTTATGATATTACGTGTTTTTATATCTCTTAATTAATATTGTTTTTAATTTACAAAGTAAAATGGTTTCTCTAGAAGAACTGTTACTACTGTAACTGGTACCTTAGTTAATATTGCTATCTACTGTAATTCTTTGGTTTATGCTTACTGTCACTTAAGATTAGGTTGTCCGTACAAGTATTGTTGCTGTTTACTATAAATTTTTTTTTGTATTATTAGTTTGTTTATCCATTTGATTGTTTAATGGGTGTCAAATTGTGATAATATGTTTGCTGCATATTTAATTATTCATTGACATGTATATTTTGTTTTATTTTAATTTCAATTCTTGGATTTAATTTAACTATTCAATTGCTTTTTTTTTATTTCTTTTATGATTATTATTAATTTTTTCTAACCTTTTTTATCTGGCATCTTTTGCTATCTATACTAATCAATTCTGTTCTACAACTATAATTATTCTTTGATATACATTTTTTTAAGTTTACTTCTTAATCATATAATTTTCAAGAAAAAGAAAAGACAAAAATGACTTGAAATAATCATTCCAATTGTTATGAACCGAAAATCTAATGATAAATATTACTAACCATATTGTAGATGGTTCTAATTTGAACAAAATGATGAGACCTTTTATGGCTCATGGGATAAGCTCAATGTTATAAGTTTAATGCTTTGAACTTCAAGAGATAGAGGAGTATGATAATGTTCTATCTTATCATCTTAAATTTGACAAGATTTTCAGTCTAGTAGTACTATTGAAATATGAAAGCATTCTGATCAATCTATGTCAAAACTATGGTCTGAATAGTCTAACCGAAGTCTACTAGTATTATTGAAGTATGAAAACAATCTGATTATCTACGTTGGAACTATGTTCTGAATAGTCTAAATGATTCCTTGTACAATGAGTACAATAAGGAGAAGATGCCTAAAGACTTGTGGGAATCATTGGACCGAAAGTATGAAACTAAAAATACCAGTATCAAGAATTTTTTGATTGGTCGCTTTCTTGATTATAAGATGGTGCACTCTAAACCTTTATGCAATGAAGTACGTGAAATCCAATATATCTTAATAGAAAAGTATGATGAAAGGATGATACTTAGTGAAACCTTCCAAGTTGTAGCTATTATTGAAAAGTTACCCTCTCTATAGATAGGGTTTAAGGCCTACGTACCTTAAACATAATCGAAGGAAAATGTATTTGAAAGACTTGTTGATAAGATTCAAAGTGGAAGAAGATAATAAGGCTTCTTCTAAAAGAAGGCGTATCCTATCAACACCTACGATTAGTGTGATGGAGCATGGTCAAAGTTCCAAGTACAATAAGAATAAGGGCAAAAACAAGCTGGGTAAAAGGGTTTAAATTAGGACCTAGAGAAGCAACTTTTAAGAAGTCAAGTTTTAGAGGGATTTGCTTTAATTGGCATATGATAGTGTATAAAGCTCCAGACTGTAAGTTTCTAAAAAGAATTAAGAACCATGAGGAAAACATGGTTGATGACATCATTCACGATATCTCTGATATTGACTTGTGTGTAGTAGTTTATGAGGTGAACTTGGTAGGATCAAACCCAAAGGAGTGATGGATTGATATTGGTGTAACAAGGCATGCATGATTAGATAAAGAGTTATTCACTACTTTTGAACCAGTGAAAGATGGATATAAGCTCTTCATGGGAAATTCTACCACATTAGTCATTCAAGGGCAAGACCAGGTCAAACTGAAGACGACATCTAGGAAGGAGCTTACATTAAAAAATGTACTTTATGTACCAGACATTCGCATGAATTTTTTTTTCTATCACATTGCTAAACAGACATGGCTTTCAGATAATGTTTGAATCTAATAATGTCATTTTGACTAAAAATGGGATGCTTGTGGGAAAAAGTTATGCATCTAATGGGTTATTTAAACTTAATGTAATGAGTGTAAAAGCTAAGAATATTAATAAGAGTAATGCTTGAGTCTTCCAACTTGTGGCATAGTAAACTAAGTCACATTAACTACGATACCTTGTGTAGACTAATTAACATAGAGCATATACCTGCATTCCAAATAGATTCAAAGCATAAGTGTGAGAATGACTAGGTCATCGTTTTATTCGATAAAAAGGAACATTAAATCCCTTGATCCATAGTGATCTATGTGATTTGAAATTTCTTCAAACAAAGGATGGCAATAAGTATTTTATTACTTTTGTTGAAGATAGCACGAAATATTACTGTGTATTCACTTAAAAGCAAAGATGAAACTATAGAAAAAATTTATTCTTTATAAAATAAAAGTTAGAATCAACTTAATAAGAAGATTAAGGTATTGCACATTGATCGTGGTAGTGAATATGAAGCACCATTTGGTGAATTTTGTGTACAACACAAAATTATCCCTGGAACCACAACACCTTATTCACCTCAACAAAA
Organism: Hippophae rhamnoides; assembly: GCA_033030585.1. NCBI lineage: Eukaryota > Viridiplantae > Streptophyta > Magnoliopsida > Rosales > Elaeagnaceae > Hippophae > Hippophae rhamnoides. The sequence goes on along the minus strand of CM065437.1, from coordinate 21,229,866 downwards.
TGGAGTTATTGAACATAAGAATTATACCTTGAAAGAAACAATGAATGCAATCCTATTAAGTTCTGGGTTGCCAAAAAACTTATAGGGGGAAGCTATTGTGTCAGCTAATTACCTTTTAAATAAGGTACTTTCAAAAAAGACACATAAGACACTTTATTAACTATTTAAATGAAATGGTATCTTCTATAAATATTTACGAGTGTGAGGGTGTCTTGCTAAAGTAGTTGTACCTATAATTAAGAAGGTGAAGATATGTCCAAAAATGATAGATTGCATCTTCATAGGATATGCACATAATAGTAGTGTTTATCTGTTTCTTGTGCATGGTTCAGAAATTCCAAATATAAACAAGAACATGATAATAGAATTAAGGAATGCATCGTTCTTTGAACATGTATTTCCAGGTAAATCTCAAGGAGAATCAAGTTCATCTAAATAAACGTATGAGACTATAAATGAAGATAGTCAAAACAAAGAACTTGAACAAGAGATTGAAGATAAAGTTGAGGTTGAACCCAGACGTAGCAAAAAGACTAGGACATAAACGTCCTATGGTCTAGATTTTTTGACCTATTTTCTAGAAAGTGAATCTCAAACCCATGAAAAGGTTGTGAAGTCTTCTAAAGGTCCTTAATGGAAAGAAGTCATTAATAGTAAAATTGAGTCCATTTTACAAAATCACACTTGGAAACTAGTTGATTTATCTCCAAATGGTAAAACACTAAGGTTCAAGTGGATTTTCACAAGAAAACATAAATAAGATGAATCAATTGAAAAGTAAAAGGCCAGGCTTATAATTAAGGGATACAAACAACAACATGACCTTGATTACTTTGATGCTTATTCTGTTGTGATAAGAATAACATCTATAAGGATGATAATTACTATTGTTGATCTACGAAATCTTGAAATACATAAAATGGATGTAAAGACAGTCTTTCTAAATTGAGAGTTAGATGAAGAAATCTATGTGGACTGACCCAAGGGTTTTTCATACCTAGGGAAATAAGGAAAGGTCTATAAATTGGTGAAGTCTTTATATAGCTTGAAACAATAACCAAAACAGTGGCATGAAAAGTTTCATAATGTCATGAGGAAAAATGATTTCAAAATCAACAAATGTGACAAATGTGTATATGTCAATGACAAAGAAGATGGTTATGTTATCTTGTGTCTTTTATTGATGACATGCTAATTGTGAGTAGTAATGATCAAATCTACTAAGACTATGTTGAATTCAAGGTTTGATATAAAATACATGGGGTCTGTTGATATGATTCTAGGAATTAAGATATCAAAGATATCAAGCTATCTCATTCTAAGTCAATGTCATTATGTTGAAAAAAATACTTAAGAAATTCAACAATGGTGATTCTGGAATTGTGAGAACATCAGTAGATACAAATACAGACCTATCTAAGAATAAAAGTGAGAGTGTATCTCAACTAGAGTATTCTAGAGTGATAGGAAATCTTATATATTTGATAAGTTGTATAAGATCGTACATAACTTACTCTGTAAGTACGCTAAGTAGATATACCAGTAATCCAGGATATGATTATTGGAAAGATATTACAAGACTACTTAGATACTTAAGATATACACATAGCTATGGACTACACTACACAAGAAATCCAGTTATATTAGAAGGATACAATAATACAAATTGGATATCTGACATGAAAGACTCAAAGTCTAGTAATAGATATATATTCATACTAGGTGGTGCAACAGTTTCATGGAAGTCCTTAAAACAAACGTGCATTGCTAGATCTATGATGAAATATAATTTCATCGCTTAGGATAAATGTGGCAAATAAGTTGAATGGCTAAGTAATTTTATAGAGGATATTCTTAAGTGGGTGAAGCCTATACCTGTAATATGCATCCATTGTAATAGCTAATCTACTATTAGTAGGGGACATAGCAATATGTATAATGGTAAGTCTCAATATGTACATTGTAAACATAATACCATTAAACAAATACTCTCAACTATGGTTATCTTTATTAACTATATAAAGTCACAGGATAACATAACGGATCCCTTAACCAAAGAGTTAAAATCAAGAGTTAGTTGATAAGTCATCAAGGAAAATGAGACTGAAGCCCATGAATGAATAAGGATTTACAAAGGAAATCCAACCTATTTAATTGGAGATCTCAAGATCTAGGTTCAAAGGGACAACCTAATTGTAAAGACTTAATGAGATCATTATAGAGGGTTTACCCTTAAGTCCATTCCTATGATGAAAATAACGATACCCGTAAGATACAAGGTAAGTTAAGGTTTTTAATGATTCTTATGAAGAGAATACCGAATGGAGTATACAAGTTACTTTTTGTGGATTACTCTTAAAGATAAGAGATCACCTATGTGAAGGGCGAGTGGGACAACTTCGAAAAAGAATTGTATAGGGTTCAATTCTTTATAGACTCTCACAGAACCAAGCGTATATTCATGACCAAAATGAACGTAACGAACTGAATTGTGTCATGAAAGACTCTTGTGTGAAGTATGTCATCACTTACATAAACAATTTAACAATTCAAAGGCACCGCATATACTAGTTAGTCAATAAGGTAAATATATTTTCATAAGGGAAGATTCAAAGGATAAAACCAACTTATTCTATACATGTTTTCGAACTATTGAACTCTATTTTTCACATCAAAATTTGATTTAAAAAAGCTATGTCAATTTTTATTCATGTGGGAGATTGTTGAAAATTTTGAATTAAAATTGTTGAAACATCTATTAAATGGTAATTAATTTTTTAATTAAAATTATTGAAATGACTATTTGATATTTTAATTAATTTCAATTTTTTCTTTCTTTCTTTGATTTCATTTCCGTTTTCTCTTCTCTTTCTTATAAATTTACTGTTTCTTTTATCTTTATTATAAAAAAACGGATAGATAGAGAGAAATAATTTTTTTTGTATTTTTATTTAGATTTAGGTTTCTCTAATAGAGTTTAAAAATTTGAAAGTTCGTAAAATAATAAACTATAATGTAAATTTATTATTATTTAATTATTGTATCTTGAAAGATAAGTTTGTGTAGTTTTTTTAATATATTTTATCATTATTTATACATTATGAACATAATCATAACAAAATAAATTTTATAATTTTTTTTAAATATCATAAATATAAAAATAATTAATATCAATCTCAATAAATAAAATATACTTTATAACCACGTAAATTATTCTTTTAATAAAACAAAAAATATCGTGGGATGCACGACTTCTTGGGCGGGTCAACATAACCGGTTTTCTTTTTAAGAAAAAGAAATATTAAAATAATAAAATATTTTTAATTTGTAAAGAAATGCGAGTGGTATTATGCTAACTCATTACCATCCAGTGTGCTAACCAACCCAACTCAGATCATTCTAAGTATCTTAATGACATTTATCTTACCAATTAAAGTAATAATATTTACGTGTGATAAATAATAATTAAAAATAAATTATTAAAATATATGTTGAATTTATTTTATTTTTATCTCTAAAATAATATATTTTAATTTTATATGTTAATATTAATGCATATTATTATTCATTTAAATAATGATATGTAATGTTACTGTATTTACTCTTTTTATTTATATCTTTTCTAAACACTTTCACTTAAAAAGTGATATGTCTCATTTTATTATAATAATAAAAATGTAGACATATTATAATATCATATAGCATTTAAAAATAATAATATAGTTACTAAATTTAAAAAAATGAAAGTTTCAAAACTTAAAAATAGTTTTAAAATCAACTGTTATTAATAAAAAACGTATAAGAATCTTTGAGTATAAAAGGTTTACTCTATACAATCCACACTCGTTACTTTGGTGTCTACCAAATTCGATTATTTGAACAAACTTTGTTATACAAGTTGTGTCATTAACATCGAGTTTCCTTTTTTTTATAATGACTTGAAACATGTATTAATTAATGTAAATTTAATTTTATACTTATTTATCATTATAAAAATTATTTAAAAATTTTTAAAATAATTTATTTTTTACATATAATATAGAAAAATATTAAATATTAAAATTATAGATATAAAAATAAATATATTTATGTATTTTTAATATTATTTAACCCAATAAATACAATTGAAATCTTAAGCTTGTCCTTTTCCCTTCTTTTCTTTTATTATCTTAAATCTTAAGCTTGTCCATCTCAACGTGACTTTTTGGCAAATCGTAGGCTTGACAATTTCTTAGCACTAATAAAGAAAGCTTTAATATCTCCACCCATTCAATCTCAATCACAATCACACACCCCAATTATCTTTATTCTACCATCTTTCCCATGACTTTCGAACTTTAACAATAAGATATATATATATATATATATATATATTATCCCGATATTTTGATTGAATGATAAATTGTTATTGTCTTAAAAGTCTAGCAAAAACAAAAGTTATAAATGTCTACTTTGAATATTACGTACAGAGAGTGGGTAGAAAAGATAGATGAGAAATTAATAAAATACTTAATTTTAAATTAATTTAATTTTTTTTAGAAAAATAAATAACTAATAATAAATAGAAAGAAAAAAAATAATTTAATTAATAAAACATATACTTAAATAATAATAAATAATGGTACATATTTGAAGTAATATTAATTATATTTTAATATGAGTTAATTTTTTCTTAAAATAAATAATTTCGTTACATTCAAATTTATTTTCTTATTTATGTGGTTAGCATTCATTGATAGCTGCGCTTATAATATATTGGAGTGACATTAATAGTTTTTCTTCTATCTCTCTCTCTCATCTTCCATATCTCCCTATTTGTTTGTCACATCTCCCTATTTCTTCATAAATAGGGAAACATACATGCTACCTCAATTATTATACCTATAACACTTAAATGATGTATGCTATTTGCCAAACAATTTAGTTTCACTGCTGAGCTGTGTTTACTCATATAATATCTAAGATAACATTTGTCATTAACATATTTTAAAGTCACATAATCGAATTTTATTAAAAATGCATGTAATCTTTGTTAAGTTAAAAAAAAAATAGTTTCATTCTTATTAAAATATGACATAAACAAATCTTTTAGAAAATGTCCCATTTTATTGTACTCGATATCATTTAAAATCTCACAACAATTATCCCTTGTCATGCTAACATCATTCTACATCTATGACTGTATACCTAAATTACTTTGCATTCCCACTAGTGCTATATAACATTACTCAAATATTTTAGGTGAACATGTTAAATCATTTAACGTATATCAATTAAATTAAGATTTATATTGTCTTTAGATATCACAGTTCACAATGTCAAAAGTACCCTACATCAAATACTATTACGACGTGATTATTAGTCTTGCAATCTTTTATATATATATATATATGATAATAGTCATTAATAGTGTGGTTAAAAGGGGTTAATACTCATGTATAGTTTCAAAAATTTAATCTTAATTTTTTTAGAAATCGATGTAATAAACATATTTTATAATCTTGATTATTTAGAAATCGAACCTATAGATATATCATATCAATTTTCTCTATTTTATACAAAATATTAAATTTTTCTATCAATTTTTTTTTCTTTTTCCCATTTTCTCTCTTTTTTTCTATTAATTTAATTTCATATATTTTTTCTATTTTATATCACACATCAAATTTCTATATCATTTTTTCCTTTTTCCTCTTCCCCCCCCCTTATTTTCCCCCTTTCTTTTCTCTTTTATTTCTAGTCCTCTCTTTATTTTCCCTTTCATCCCCTCTCTATTTCCTAACTGCGCGCGCCTTATCTTTTTCCTTCGAGTGTGAGCGCAAAATAATTAGGGTTTGGTTTTATAAGCGTGAGTTGCGAGCGAAAGGGTGGTTGAGTGAGAGAAAAGAATGTTAGAGATATGAGGGAGGGAGAGAAAACGTGCTACAATTTGTAAAAATCTCAAAGTATGAGTGAAGAAAGATGGACGATTACACGAGGGAGATAATGTTTAATTTAAAAATATTTCATATATTTAACTTTAATTTATAATAATAAAATATTAATGTCAAACATTATAAAAATTAAAATAAAAAAGCAGCATGAATTTAAACTTAGAATTAAAGCTATTAAGGTTTTTCATTAATATATGTAAAGTTTATCATTTTTTGTTTACCTCTAAATTTTTATTTTTATAATATTATATTATTTTACCTCTAACTTTATTTTATTTGAAAATTTAATATTTTTTAATAGTTATTCATTTATTTTTATCACTACTACAAAATTGATTTATTTTGTCTGTTAAAGAAAACAGATACAACAAGTACAGTTAAAAAATATTTATATTTGTAGTCTTTTATTTTTTAACGATATGTATTTTTAAATATATTTTTAAGCTTAACATACTAAATCACATCTTATTTTTTATATTCTAATATATTTTTTAGTTTTAGTTTCTAACAATTATACATGTATGAAATTAATACTTATTATATTATTATATTTTTGTTTATGTTAGATAATTTTTATTATAAGTTATAATGTATTAACTTTATGTCTTTTTTCTAACATGAAAATTTTATCTTTAATTAAGAAAAAATCATTATAATTTTTAATCTTTTATTAGATCTATATCATAATATATGTTTTGCTCTAAATATTTAAAATTAAATTTCTATTTTATTTAAAAAAAATTATACTTTTGACTCTCTTGTAAAATTTTTCTAACTCTACCCAAATTGTTGGTTGTTATTTTGTATTGTGATTTTATTTGAATTTTCGACTTTATAGTGATTATTACGTATTAAATAAATTAATATCATAAACTTACTTAATTGATTGGTTTCATTTTTAACGCTTTTAAAAAAATACACATATGTTAAATATTTTTATATATTTTGAAAAATGTCCATCATATTTTTAATTTAAATTTTTGATATAAATATAAAATTTACAAAATATTTATATTATAAAATAAATACGATAAGATGTAACAAACATATGTTACAAAAGTTATATAAATGGAATATATGTTTAATCCATTCGTGAATATGTTTTGCAAATATGTTAATACTTTATAAAAAATGAATGATTTTTTAGTTAAAGTAGTGGTTATCTTAACCTTAGGTGCCTTAATGGTTAAACATTATTTGAATTGTAATGCATAACAGCATAAGATTCATAGAGGGGTGTTATTTGTGTATTATAAAACACTTTAGAAAGACCTCTCTATTTAGTCGGCAAGAACTTTCTCTTTCTTAAGCACTTTGGAAAATCACTTTGCTCCGTTCTCAAGAAAAAAAGGAAGGAAAAAGGAAAAAAAAAAATTTTGTTAATGTATCGCGAGAAGTTCTCTACGTTATGTGATATATCGCTAGAACTAAAGAAAAGTCTTTTCCCATTTGGATTCTATATATCGGATTCAAAATCTCAACTCGTAACAAATGTACAAAATTGAAAAGGGATAATGCGGTAATGATATTAGTTTAGTAATTTTTATAATTGATCTTACAAATTATTTATTCTTATAATTATCTACACTATTCTTATTTTTTAATAAAACTATTATTAAAAAAATTGTAATCTTTATATATAAAAAGCCCTTCTTCTTTCTTTCTTTATTTATATATATATTTTGCTTTTTTATAAATCTTTAACTTTAGCTTCTTTTTCCTTCTTAAGAAATTTTAAAATATTTTTATAATAAATAAATAATTATATAATTTATATTTGAAAACTTTATTTGTATTAATTTTAAATTATAAACTTTGAATTATTATTTTAAGAGTAATAATTATATTAAACTAATTATGTTTTTATATTGAGATTATGTCATATCCAATATCAATTAAAAAATATTAAACTTACTTACGTTATTTTTAAGTAAAAAATATTAATAAAAATATTTATTAAATTTAATCAAGTTTTATCTATCATATTAAATACGTATATAACATCCTGTTATATTTGACTTATTTTTTAAATAAAATATCACTAAAATTTAAATTATGTAACACTTTCACAAAGTTCACATCTATTTATTATAAAATAATTATTATTGTGTGTATAATTTTTAATAAATTAATTATTTACTAATAAAATAATTATTGTTGTATATTTACAAATAAAATAAATAGAACATTTTTTAAACCTTTATATAAAATTTTAAAATCAATTTTTAATCTTATCATATTAAAAACAACCTATAGAAAATTATATTTAAATACATTTTTTTAAATTATTTTTTAAAATAAAAACTTTTGGAGCAATAATAATTATTACTAGTTAATTATTATTATTATATACTTTTTTACTTTTTGTTATTTTTTACACCAACAAATATCAAAATATCAATATAATAAATATATTTTTATGAATAATTATTTTGTATAATATAATTATTTTTATTACATAAAGGATGACAGTACAATTTATGTTTATACATTTAATAAGTGATTATCAACTTTATTAGCATATTATATTTTTATTGAATTAATAATTTTCATGTCGAGATCATATCATATCTCATATCAATTAATATAAATTATTTTTAAGTAAAAAATATAAGTCGTCATTAAGTATATTACAGATGATTATAATACAATTCAATCTAATAAGGTAGAACTAATTTATCTAATACAATGCACAAAATATGTATTATAATTTTAGCGCCTCTTTTGCTAAAAAATGTTAATATGACAATTTTTTTTACATATATATATACTTATATTAATTATGATGTGATATATGTCAAATTAACTCTAAAATTTGAGAAGTTATTTTTTAATAAAATGTGATTTGTGTTATATCATAATTAATATGGGTGTAAATATATGTATATTTAATATTTTTCTTTTTATGTTATGCATGTTCATTTATTTTTGAAAAATAAAAATATCATTTAGACAACCATGCACACATATTTAGAGTGATTGAATTCAAAGTCATTTCTTCTTAATGTTTACAAGAAATGGATACATATTGCATTAAAGAGTTCATTGTCACGATTTTAGACTTCAACTAGCAATCGTGTAGTACTTAGTACGGTTCGTTGCACTAAGCCTGCCTTCCAACCCGAACAAAACATTAGAAATAGACTTAGAAATTTAGAGGATTCAAGAATAAAGCAAGAACATAAGAGATTTTGTGAAGAATGCTTTGTATTGCTCTAGAGAGGTCATCTTACAACTTCCCAAGGATAGCTACAAATGAATACCAAGAGACCTATTTATAGTGTGGCACCAAGCCTAAGGTTATGCCACAAGTTTCTAGATCCTACCATGTCTAGAATGTACAAGAGTATCTACATTGTTCTAGTTTTTTCTACAACATGCTACAAGGTTCTAGGACCTTCTAGTCAAGTCTAGCCAACTCTAGAGTCTTCTAGGATTGTCTAGTTCCTACATGCAAGTTCTAAGATGTTTCGGAAGCTTCTAGAGACTTCTACATTCTTTATGAAGCATCCAACATGTTCTAGAATATTCCATCACCTTCTAGCACCTTCCACCACATGTTAATGTACTTTGGAACATTCTAGAGTTTTCTAGGCTTGAGTTAAGTCCATCCAACTCTAGCTCCCTCTAGACATCACTAGACCACTATAGAACTTTCTCATGTAATAACTTATAGAAAAATCTAGATCCTTTAGGAAAACATCATTTCTTTGGATTTTGTGGGACAATTTGAGCGGGATGTAACACCCTCTTCCACTCAAGTTAGCGACGCCTTCATCGCGCCTTCAACCTTGAACCTTTCTATATTATCTTTGAACTGCCACAAAGAGTCTTCGAGTTTCCAACTTTGCCTTTATGTCTGAGGAATTCTTCCACTTGACCAAGTATTCTTGATAGCTTGGTATACCCTTACGCCAAATTAGATGGTCCATCAAGATATAGTCCACTTCTCTATCAAATGAGGTTACTACCATGGTAGGCTCCCTCTTTGATTCTCCCCAATTTGTGTCTTCCTCGTCTCCATTGTAGGACACCTTATCTACTCGCTTAAAGACTGGAAATGGCTCTTCGTACTTCTGCACCAACCCCTTGTGAATATTCCACAAGGATTTGAATTGTTGGGACAATAACTTAACAAGGAACAAATCTCCTTCTTGAAACTCGATCATCTTCCTTTTCTTATCAACCCACTTCCTCATCTTTTTAGATACCTTGTTCAAATAGGCTTAGGCTAACTCAGCTTGCTCATGTCATGCCTTAGAAAAGTTAAAGGCAGTAGGACTCTTTCCTTCATAGCTTGTGGCCAAAGCTTTAGGAGTCATGAGTTGTTGGTTGATCTCGAAGGGACACTTAACAGTGGACTCATTTCACTACAAGTTATAAAGGAATTGGGCTACATCCAAAAAAATTAGCCTAATCATGTTTATTTGGCATTAACAAAGTGCCTGAGATAAAACTCCAGAAATGTATTGGCACATTCTGTTTGCCCATTGCTCTGTGGAGAAGTTAAAGCCTGATTCCAACAACTTGAAAAACTCCTTCCAGAATTTCCTAGTAAACAGGACGTAACATCGTGCTCTCTTAAGATATTTAAATTAAAATTTAACTAGTAAAACTTCATAAAATATCATTAAAATTCTATTTTTGTTGTGAATTTTTATTTGAGGTAACTTCTAAAATAACTTTACTTCCCTTGTGTTAAGTAGATTCATTCACAAATCTAACATCATACACCTATGTAATCTTGCAACCATACTATCCTTAATTTAGGTATTGATCACGTATTAAAGATATAAACACTATTATAATTCAAGCAACAGAGGACACTTAAAAAGTATTATCTAAAATGATAGAATGTGTTTTATCATATGCCTTATGTACAGGTACCGTTAAAAAAATAAATTTTACAAGGGTGTTTATTCGTGCTATTTAAGTACCCTTTTTGTTTATGACTTTTAGGTTTCTAATTTATAAGGCGTTTAAAGCACCTTCTGTAACATTTTATAAAACTTCTACAATGCCCAACGAACATTTTATTTTCATGCTGTCTTTATTTGTTTGAAGGATATTTAAAGTATCATATATAAATCTAATCTAGAATTAAGAAAGCATTTTAATAACCCTTTATCAATAATTTTTTAACTTCATAATAATTAAATAAAATGTTTTGATTATCCAATAATATTAATCATATTTTTCAAGTTTAGAGGTAAAGTATTAAATAACTACAAGAAAATAAATTGTTTATAAAAAATATAAATAAGAAAAAAAATCCAATTAATATAATAAAACAATTGTAATAATTAAACTTATAATATTTGTGCAGGTTAAAAAATACTAGGTATCAAAATTAAATTAATAATCAACTATAATTAAAACTTGAAATAATTAAGTTCAAAGAAATAATCTATCTAACGAAGGTACAATTCTTCAATCTCTCATATTATTCTGCAACTAAAATTAAAGAACGAGATAAGTTTATAAATTAAATATAAAAAATGTAAAAATGAATTTAAAAAAATAAACACAAATAACATATAAGGGAAAAAAAGAACGAGAAACAACATTATATACCTTTGACATAACACTCTCATTATGTTCAGAGGAAATCATGGATATGATGACACAAACTTTCCTTTTACCTCATTTATCTTACTTTTCGAGTGTATAATCTTTCTAGAAAACTTTGAAAAAAAAAAATTTAACATAAATTTTAGTTTAGATAAATAATACTGATAACAAATAAGTTTATAAGGTTTTGAAAAAATTAACTTTACTTGAATTCCATTATTTTGTGAATATTAGTACTTTTTCATAAACAACATGACATAAGAACCAAATTCATATTTAACGGGTTATATTGTACATTAAAAATCACATAAATAAACAAATAGAGTCAAAAGTTTCTTTAGGTATAAATATTCACCTAAAGTAATTTTAATAAAAAATACAGCATTATTAATGATGTATTAATAACAAAAAAATTTTTTTTGGAGAAAATAAATCCATTATGACAATCCAATTTGTAATATGAGGCAGTTTATTTAACACAAACAAAATCAACCAAACCCAATGATATACTAAATACCAATAAACCTTTATATAAAGTGGGAAAAAGACCTTTGATCAAACAATGAGTATGCATGACTATGTAATTATTTGATCAATGTGTCAACAATACCGTATTTCATCACATTAATTAGCGACCCAAAATACGAGGGAGTACGACACGAGATTTATGATGAGGTGGTCTTGTATTCATACTAGAGCAATAATTTAATATAAGTGCATGGGAAATTTAATTACAAAGGAGCTACTTTCTAGGTATGTAAAAAATTGCAACTTACTAAATCAGGGAATTGATACTTAATACTTAGCCTTAGGTACCCCCTCCACTGTGTTACTTACATGTATAAATAATAAGTATTTAAAATATCATGTTATATTCATAAAGGTTTGTTAATTCTATTCAATATTGAAAGTAGGTCATTTTAATCCTATCCAAACTAATAAAATATTATTTTTAATAAAATAAAAATAACTCTAAATTAAATAATTAATTACACTAATTAAAATTATTAAAAAATTAAGATAAAGAGTTTTAATGATTATAATTTTCCGTAACAATTTTATTTATTTTTTTAACCAACTAAATATAGTTTATCTAATTTAATTATTTGTCCAATTATATATGAATTACTAATCACTCACATGCTTATGATTAAAAAAATCCTAAATAATAGGATCTTATTTCACATTTATATTATCATCTTGGATAATCAATCATATTACTAAAACAACCTTATTAATTAAACGTATTTAAAATAAAATAAATTAGTATATATATATATGATTAGATTTCATTGAAATCCTAGAAATAGAAACTACTCTATAAACATTTACGTGAAAAATATAGAGAAAAACATAAATAAAATATAAAAAAACAAGAGAAATAACTAACCTTATGAGAATCCTAAAGCTATTATGCCCAAAGATGACTTATTTGATCCAAGGTTGCTACTTTATCTTATTTCTCTCTCTAGAACCAAAATTGACTATGCAAAGAGTCTCTCTCTATTTAGCCTTAAATTCTCAAAGCAATGGAGCTGAATATGATAAATAACTTAGAAAAATGAACGATAAATCTAGAGGATTGGATCAAATGTTGAGATTTAAATGAGAAACTAAGCTGAAAAATGGCATTGGACCAATGGATGGGCAACACATGATGCAAAAAATATCTAGTGGAGATGAATCTGTGACACATAGTTGGCTGAAACTCGGGTGGAGCACAATGTTGACTTGTGGCTTGTTGGCACATATTTGCTAAAAACAGTGGCAATATGTAGCACGTTGCGCATAGCATTTGCAAAGTGCTAAAGCTATATGTGCGTGACATGTGGCTACACAAGGAGAGTATATGAACATGAAGTTGACATGTGGCAAGCGATGACTAGAAGTCCTAGGGTTTTTAAGTGCATCAATTAGTGTTTCTAAGTATATTCACCATGTTCCTTTTTTACACATAATGGAGGGATCGAATGGGCATTGACCTCCACTCTAAATACACTCCAAGCTTTTAAATTCACTCATCAGCACTAAAAAATGGTAAAAATGATTGTACTATATTTTCTAGGGATTTCAACCTACTTGATAACGATGGTTGTTATTGTAATGCTTCATAGTAATTTTTAACTATAATAGCTAACATGACTACCTTCAACTCGAATGGGCATTGACCTCCACTCTAAATACACTCCAAGCTTTTAAATTCACTTATCTACACTAAAAAATGGTAAAAATGATTGTACTATATTTTCTAGGGATTTCAACCTACTTGATAGGGATGGTTATTGTTGTAATGCTTCATAGTAATTTTTAACTATAATAGCTAACATGACTACCTTCAACTTGTATTCTATTATTGAAAACTCTATGAGTTATTCTACTAAATTTGATAATGGCTTTGCTTGCTTCAAACTTGTTATTGTAAATTCTTGGTTTTGGATCATTATAGGCCACACAAGTCTTTTTATACTCTTATTTTTTCTACTTCTTCAATCTAATTAATTATTTTCCTTTTCGTTTCAAAGGTTTACTCTCTTTTGAACCATTAGGTTCTTCCTTCTAATTTTGAATTCTTTCTTTAAAAGTTTTACCTTCCTTAGAATGAATTTCTAAAGTGAATTCCTCTTTATGAGTTTTTGGACTCTAATGCTAGTTTTGAACTATTAATTTCTTCTTGTTTAATTCCTATCTCAAAAAGATACATCTCTAGGTATAAAACCTCGAGTTGTTCGTGAAAGATTATTATCTCATTTTCTTTTATCTTGATCTTGATATCAAGATATTTCATTCATACAAGAACAAAAATAGTTAAAGGTACTAATTCTATTGTAAGAGCATTAGCTAAACTATTATTGTTTTTTTAAAGATGTTCAACATCAAAATTGTAGCGATTAAACCATTATTTTCATTTAACTAATCTTTCTTATTTATAATCATATACAATATTAGTTCTTAAAATATAACAAAAAAATTTGTTATTGATTTTGACAATGAATATGAAACTTATTACATATATTAAAAATTTCTTAATAGCTTTTTGAAAGCAACATATTCTTTTTCATTATTGTGATAATTTGATTTTTGACTATAGAAAGATCTTGATGTATATCTTCAAAGATATTCATTTTTGTCACCTACTTCTACTTTTAAAATTAGTCCTCAATATTCATGTGAAGAATATTTTTCAATTATCATTTTATCATCTGGACGTAGATGGTATAAATTTGATAAATATTTTACCTTATATATGTATAAAGTATATTATTCTGTCCATTTTCAAACATGATCTTTTTTTAATTTTTTGTAAAGATTTTTACATTTATGTAAGTTTCTTAATATATGTTCAAGCATATGTTATCTTTTAATTCACTAGAAAATTCTTGAATGTTATTTAGTATATGGGACTATAAATTATGTTTTTCATCTTTAATTTCTAACCCTAAATACTTAATTTTTTATTGAGAAATTACTATTTTCTTTTCAAAAAGTACAATGGCTCATTTCTTGCATTCTTGTAGAGTATTAATAATTTTTTATTGAGAAATTAATGTTTTCTTTTCAAAAAGTACAATGACTAATTTCTTGCATTCTTGTAGAGTATTAATAATATTTAAATAAAATTTATTTAATTCATTAATGAAAACCAAAATATCATATATGCAAACACATCAAATATTTTATAATTTTTTAAAAATATCGTTCATAAATCATTGAAAGATACTTGAAGCTTGTTATAATCTAAAGTCATTGGAATGGTCCAAAGGGTAGCTAAATATTGTTAGTTTTTACGATTCTTTATTCAGTCTTATTTGCCAAAATTTACTTTTGTAGTTGAAACTTGAGTAGTATTTTTTCATTTTTAATAACGATAATAAGTCTTCTTTCTTTGAAATAAAATAGTTATCATCAATAATTTTTTTATTTAATACTTTAAAGTTTATTAACATTCTCTATTTTATTCTTCTTTTTTCAACTTCTTTTTTGATTAAAATGTTATACTAGAGTGAGATAAATTACTTGGTATTATGAATTTTACTTTTAAAAATTCTTGAATTTATTTTTCAAACTGAGTTATGTCTTCTGGAGTATAAATCAAAAGTTCTACTTTAATGATTTTGTTAGGGTCTTTAAATGTTATGTTAGTAATCATTTTAGAATTATTTACTTTTGGATTTAAAGAATTTTTTGAACTTATTATTTTTAATAATATATTTTATTCATGTTAAAGCTTTATTTTCTTAAATTTTATTAAGAAAAGAGTTTTGTGTCTCTTTTATGCCTAACAAAATATTTTCTAAATAAGGTTTTTGTTGATGCTTTGAGTTTATCTCACCTCGTTTTCATTTTTTATGTTGTTGCATAAAATTTGGGTATACTTTTCTTACTTTTGACACATAAATGGTTTTGCTATTTGTTTTTGTTAGATTTATTTTTTGTAAACATTGTGTAAAATGTTGATATAAATGTAGGAAATTATTTTTTATTAATAAATCAACTCTTATTTCTTATTGGTATATGGTATGGATATGAGATTTATCTTTTCCTATCATTATATCTGTATCTTTTAAAATTTTGCTAAAATTTATTGTAATATTGTTAGTAATTCGTATAATTAAATTTTTTGGTACTTATTTTAAGAGTTCTTCAAAAAATACATATTTACTAACTATATACATATTAACTCTTGTATCTATACATGCAAGTAAATGGTAACTTTTTTAAGCTTTAAATTTTAATCTTACTTTAGTATAAGCATTGTTTGGATTTGTGATATTATACAAATCATTCTTCTTCTCATGAAGAATATTTATATTCTGAGTATTCATATTATGAGTCGGTTATTTCTTTCTTAGTTTTTCTAAAAGATAAATACTATAAGTATCATCTATATTCGATTCCTCTATTGGTTCTAATTCAATCATAAAATTTTCTTCTAATATTTTTACTTTTTATAAAAATTCATTTTTATGTTGAAATAGAGCATTCAATAACATAATGTCCTTTTGATAAGTTCTTAAAAACCACTCATATTTCATAATTTTATTGTGATTAATTGTAATAAATATATTTGATTACAATGTGCAAATCTAAATATTTGAAATTATGGATATATTTTGTTATATTTCATGTGTTTTTAGCTTCAAAATATTTAAATTTATCAACACATAAAGAACAATACTTGGAGCACTTATTTTGTATCCTAGAAGCTTAAAAGAGTAAGGCCTGCAAGCCTTACATAAAAAATTAACCATTTTTGTAAAATGTACAAGGTAATTTTCCAGACAAACAGAGCATGCCGCAATGAAGAAAATAATGCACTATGGTGCAAACTATTTAGAATTAAATATTGGGCATGTTATGTTTTGTGTGCCACAATATGGAATAACATGTGTCGCAATGAGATCCTCACGTGTTTGAATTGTGTGAAGCTTAACGAACCCCATACCACGGAGATTGTCCTTCGAGTGCAAAGGCAAAAGAGAGCTTGATTGCAAGACCCACCCATCGAGTATGGAAGAAAGTCGACCTTAGTGATTCGACGATGTTGAGTGGAAGGGTCGTCGCTTAATGAATAAAAGTTACTCTAGGGGCTATGTCACGTAACTCAATTTTGGCTCTAAGCTCTTTATACCTTGCATTTGTTTATAGATAAAACATTATGTTTAGGTTTAAGAACATATTATATAGAATATCTTCCTTTATATTTTTTCAATCATCTATGTTATTTTCTTAGTTTATACACAATTTAGATTAGACAAAAATAAATAAGAAGCAACATCAAGGAGTTTTTCAAATCAAGCAAGAAGAAAAGATTGTTGAAAATTGAAGAACACTTTTAAGATCATGATCACAACTTTGGATAAGGACACATCATTTTATCTATTGTTGGTATTAGGACCTAATTTATATTCTTATTTTTTTAGACCGCTCTTTTTGTATTTATTAAATTTATTTTAATCTATTGATCATGGAATTAATTTTAAATATGTTGGTTGATTATTATAATGTGAATTTGGTTTTGTTGTCATGTTAGTGTAGATTATTTAGGTCAACATTTTTAATATTTAATAAATACATATTATTATTTTTATTCAATATTCGTTACAAAATTTATTTATAATTAATTTATTGACAATTTATTTTTCATAATAGATTTAAAATATAAGAATTAGGTTTCAGATCCATTATCTAGATCTTATTTGGACACTTTGAATATGAGCTTAAATTAGAGACTTGAAGGCATTAAATTAAATGATTTGTTATTTTTTTAAATATTAAGCATAATTTAATGAAATTAATTAATGATCCAACCGAAGGTATTAATTGATTTGATTATCAAAGAAGAATGAACCTGATCAAAGTTATTTTCATACTAAAAAGGAATAATCAATAATTTGGTTATACTTAATTAACTTAAATATTTTTAAATAAGTATGTTTAACTGGCTAAATATTTTCATTGATTTTTAAATATATATATATCTATCTTGAATGTATTTGAGTCAAATCTATCTTTAGTTATTTTTATTATTTTTGTCATTTGTTTAGGATTTTCAAAACCAATTCATTATAATAGAATATTTAGGTTTTATTTTTCGTATTCATTTTTAAGAAATTTGAAAAATCATTTAAAACTACGTTGTTCCTCTTGAAACTAACCTTGGGAGCATACTTATTACTTATTATAAGTGATTCATACACTTATGAACTATTTATTAAATATAAAATTTATACATTAAGCTTTTGGCCCTATTACTGGGGATCAAACCCGGGTCATCCACGTGATAGTCAGGAATACTTACCATTATACTACATTGATATGATGTAGAAGCCTATTAGGGAAATCATTAATGTAATGTCATTCCTCATTGCAGATCCAACATCTATATTTCTTTTTCTTTGATGACTAATTTTTTTCTCTGGTAGCTTATACTTTTTTTCTCCTAAAATATCTTTTCTATAAGGTTATTTTCTATTATATTTTTAAAAGTCTTGTTTTCTAAATTTATATCATTGAATTTTTTATACTTTTGTTTATAAGATTTTATGTTATATTCATATATTTCTAACATCCAAAAATCTCTTATATCTCTTATTTATTTATATTGTTGTGTTTCTTGACATTTAATGATTATCTAATTTTAAGATTTTTTATTCTTCCTTTTAAGGTGTTTGTTATAGTTTTTTTATTTCTTTTATTTCATTGTTCTATAATAGTTTTATGTGATGTTACATGTAATTTTTGGAAAAATATTTCCATATAAATGTCTTGCATAGAAGGTGGTAACTTGTGATAATCTATTTTATATTCACAAATAAAAAAATCTATCTAATACATGTCACATATTTTCATATCTTTTAAATGTCATTTGGTTTCCTCAATTTCATATTTATTAGATTCAGTGATATTATTACTTTTGCCTTCTCAAATAAATTTCTTATATATTTAATTTACTACAATATTTAAGTATGACATACTTATGGAAGCATTTCCCTACATTTGTGAATGTTGTTGTTTTTTTAAATTTGTAAATCAAATTTTAACATTTTCTGTCATTTTGTGAACTACTAAGATTCTACAAGTTAAAGAGTATTAATGTATGGTTGGAGAAGTTTGTGCGATTACACTTATACTATTGAACCATTCATCTAATTCTTTTTGCTTGTCTCTTATACAATCTAAATGCAAAAGATCAAATCTATAATTTTTATGAAGTTTGAATTTTAGAGGGACATTATCTCTAGTTCTCCAATATAAGTATTCTTCTATTTTGAATTGTTGTTTTCTTTTATAAGGAGTGTTAGGTTCTTCTGATCTTTTCCTATTTATTTATTCTCTATATGGGTCAGATATTCCTTCTTGACGAAGAACTAGTAATAAAATTAGTTTTATATGATTTTTTGGGATCATATTTTCTATATCAGAATCAATTTTACTAATTATTGTTATATCATTTTTTTCTTTGTTTGTATAAAATTTTTCTTCATAATATCTTCCTACTTCTTTATCTGTTAAAGTTAACAAGCTAACTAATTTTTCTACGTTTCTATTATTAAGATTCATAAATTATTCTTCTAATTCTTTTATATATTCTATTAAGTTGGGATTATAGCTTATTTTTTATTTTTTCACATTCATAGGTATCAACACATCTAATCTCCTAAGTAGTTATTCTTTTAATCCTACAAATAAATCAAACTTATAACCTATAATTTTATTGTCTTTAGGTATGTTATTTGCATACTTTCTTAGTTCTGTAAACTCTTTAGTATGCCTTGTTGTAATTTTTTATTATAATTATATTATCTTATTTCTTTTAGAAGTTCTTTTTGCGTTTCATTTATATCTTGTAAGAACTTGTTATTTAATTATTGTTTTATATCTATTTCTTATACCGAAAGAATTAAAGTTTTCATTGTGGTTATTTGGTTTTTTCATATGCTTGTTAGGCTTCTTTTACTATCTAATTCTATATCATGTATTTTATTTTTGAACATTATTGAGATAATAGTGGTATTATTTTCTTTCTAATGTTACATCATGGACTAATTATTTGTTTAACTTCTTATTTTAGTTATGTCACCTCCATTTTCTTATTAGAGGTTTCTTCTTGAGGATCTATAAATGTAAACTTTGATAAAATATTTTTCTTTTTACATTGTTTTTTGTTTCTAGTATCAAAGGTTTTTCTTTAACATCTAAGTTTCATTCTTCAAAAAATTTAAAATCTGTTAATATTTTTAGTTTTATTATGTGTCCAAGTTCTTGAAAAGTTTTATCTACTTTCATGAATTCATTTTATACAAATATTGAACTATTATGTCTATTTTTTTTAATAAATATCATATTACGTAGTGTATTGAAAATGAATGATTTCATTATTTAATTAATTATCATCTTTCAAATTTATAAGCTAAGCTAAATATTTAGTTTAAGTTTTTATTATTAATATTAATGACAAATTTAAGATATATTGTGAATTTTAATTTTTGATATCCTAGATTTCATGGATCATTTCTAGTAAAATATTATTCATATTTATTATTATATTGTCTAATATTGTTGATTTGTTGGTGTATTAATTCATTTTTAATTATACTTTTATAAATATTTGGATTTCTTCTAAATAATTATATCCAATTTTTCTTTTATTATTCTGATGTATTTTTAATAGTTTATCTATAATAATATTTTTGTCAATTAATAGTACATTATATATATTTTGTGTGTATTATTAATACTCATTTTTTATTATTTATTCTATGATAAATTATACATTTTTATAGAAATATTTTCCTTATTTTTGAAATTGATGAATTAAATCAATATCATTTCTTAAAATTTAATCTTACTTTTTGTATTTCTTTAAATTTTTTTATTAATTATCATTTCTTGTGACAAATATTATAAGATGTATTGTGTTTCAATTTCTATTAAATATATCATTTTTTGATTTTTTATTATTTTTGTCATTTTTTACGTATAAAAAATTACTATTTATTTTTATTAACTTTAACTTTTGTTAAGTTTGAGAATATTTGTAATATTTTTAAAACTTATGAATATTTATAATATTATATTAAAATTTAAGGGTGTTGTTGATATTATAACAGTAAAGAATTAGATTAGATAAAAAGTTAAATTGAGATATAATAATATTTAAATGATTATAATATATATATAAAGAGGGTGTTTGACAGAAGAACATAAATTTACTTTACTTATCCCAATAAAAGAAAATTCTTATCTCTAAATTGATTAAGTTTCACTTTGTGATTAATCATCTTTTTTTATATTTTTTATAGATCTAAATTGTGTATAAAATATTTATCGGGTAAATACAAAATTATGATATATATTTTTTTAATTATGTTAAAAGATTTAATTGTTATAATTTAAAGTATTTATTATGCAATTATAGTAAACGGTTGTGAATTTTTACTTTTTTTTCAGTGTAAATGGACGAAGGAGACGAGTATTAGATTAATATGAGTAAATTTAATTGGCTTTTTGCCATAAAAATAATAATTAGAATTAACTACAAAGTCATTACACCAAGAACCGTTGAACATTTTTTTAAATGTCTTATGAAGAATTGAAAAAATATGATTGAAAAAGTTTTTCAATTTTTTCCCCTTTTTGCTAAACCAAAGTATTTAACTTAACAAGAATTATTATTATTATTTAATTTTAATAGGATATAATTACGCTTCTAAGGATTATATACTCTAATGTTCTTATATTAATAAAAAATCCTCTTATTTGACTTTTTATACAAATCGACAAAAATTAGATGAATGTAAAACTAATCGAAGTTTGATTGGTCGATCATCCCACTCATTAAAGCTAAATTTGACATATATTTAACTATATGTGCTCATTTTAGCATAAACTAAAATTTTCTTATTTTTAGGAAAAATATGTAATTTAATTTCAAATTATGTTTAATTTTTCATGTTAATTTAAATTTTTTTTCATATTTGTTTGATTTATTATGAATTTATTGCTTCTAATTAATCGGCCATTAATTAGAAAATTTTAATATTATAATTTACTATCAAAAGAGGAAATTATAAGATAGATCTGAAATATTTCAACATAAATAAATATAGAGATCATAAGACTTGTATGAACATGTGTAGTATTAAAATTATTAGTCTTACTTATTTCTTGTTTTATTAAATTGTATATTCTTGTATAAGTTGATGAACAATAATGTTTCCAATTAATTCTCGAAAGTGGCTTTTAGATGTTTTTTTGGAGATTGTTAATAAAAAAAGAGAATTAAATTAAATTAGTTAGATGAATAAAACATCATGATGAATTAGATGAAGTCGATTTACTATAAGTTTTATTCTCATTAATTCGATCTTTGAACAACATTTTTTTTCCTTTTGCGTATTTTCTTTGAATTATTTTATTTTAAATTTTAATTACAACCTTAGTGACTTCTCTAAATAAAATTGAGATCAACATAATTTTGGTATTTTTCAAAAATAAATTACAAATTCCCGAGAATGATACTATTCTTATCATTTTATTATAAAACTCCGATACTGTGCACTTGTAGTTTTGCACCGATTAAAATTTTGGTGCTGTTACAGGTGATTTTTTATTTTTTTTGTCAATATCAATACAAAATAATCTTAGTTTTAATTTAGAATTGTATTTCATTTGATTTATTTATATTTTTTTATTTTTCTGTAGGTGTGTTTTTGACGTTGTATGCGTCGTTCTAGAACTTAAAAAATTATTTCTTTTGATATGGAGATTGAAATAACTTTTAGATTATAAAAAAAGAAGAAAGTACTATTCATGACTGAAGGAGAAGATAATGTACTACCATACACCTTAAAAGATTATATAAGGTCAATTTTGAATGACAATTATTTAAGTTTAAGATGTCAGATCATTAATGCTAATAATTTTGAGCTCAAATATACGTTGATCAATATGGTACCATAAATCCAGTTTAACGGATTAAGTCATCCTAATATTTATTTGTATTATAAAAAAATAGTAATCAATTATAAAGGTATCTCTATTAAAATTTTGAGGTAATTTCAATTTCAAAATTAAATTATTGCATTAATTTGTAAGCAATTACAATTCACTGTATAATCATTAAGGCAACTTAAATATTTGTATGATTTCATGTTTTGGATAATTGCAAAGGAAAAAAAATCAATTTTTTATTAGATAGATTTTTGTTACAGTCTATAAGACTATAACTATTTTCATTGTTTCAATTTCTTGTTTTTTTTTTCTTTTCGTTAATGTGTTTCCTTTCTCACATCCCCACTAACATTTTTCCTATTGTTAAAGCAGGTCTGGTCTAATTATGTTGTTATAAAATTCTTTAGTTACATGATTTATTTTTTTAATTTAATATTTTTTGAATTTTTTCGTAATTTAATTAATATTTATGTTAAAGTAGATTTGGGATGCTAATTTAAGGTGAATACAAGGAAAATAATGCACGGAAAGCTTAAACATCGAGATTGTAACTATATAAGTATACAAAAAGACCAAGGACACCGCTTCCTAAATTAGGAAAAACTAAGTTGTCCGTTACTTTCATTTATTAATAGAGTGAGGTTTTATTTAGTTTAGTTTCTTTCAATAAATACAAATTATAAATTTATACATTATATTTAGATTTTGATTACCTAGATTTGATTTAATGATGATTTAATGTATGTTTTGTTATATTTTATTTTATTTTATTTATAAATTTAGATATAAATTTTTTGTTTATATATTATTATAATTCAAAACGTGAATATCTAAAAACATAAATAGTTAACTTAAATTAAAGATATGTAATCTTATTAATATAAAAATTTCATACATTTTTTAAAATTTGAAAGAGCAAGTAAAAAAACTCGCTTTATAAATAATTTTTTTGGACTCTCGTGATAATTTAATATATTTTTATTTTATTAATTTAATTATTTTTATATTTAAATAATTTGTTAAAAGAAAAAGAAAAAAAGAAACACCATCTAAATAAAAAATTAGAAGTAAAATCTTTAGTGTGAGTGAGTTATATAATATTATGTAAAGTATATATCTTAAAGGAAAGCGTGAAGATATATCTTAACGGAAAGCGTGAAGATATATCTTTTGGATTTGTAAAAAAGAACAGGATATTTATGAAAAGAAGAAATAAAAAGATAGCTATCATGGACTCATGGTTACAAAATTCTAGTCGCTTTTAAAAATACATTTATAAAATAAAAATAAAAATAAAATAAAATAAATATATTCACATAATATAAAAGGCCGTTTTGAATTCACATTCATGTCATATGCATAAAAATAAAATAAAAATAGAGTTGTTACATAGGATACTATTTTATAGTATAATTTATAAATTTGATGAATTTTTTGTGAGTTTGATGATAAATGATAATGAAATGATACATAATAAAATATTAAATTTAATTAATATAAATTTAAATAGGATAAATAAAATTATAAAAACAATAAAAAAATTATATAATTATGAAATAGAAATAATTTTAAATTAGATTAAATATGATAAGATGTGATTTTAATAAGATGAAATAATTTTAATCATTAAATATAAGAACAGGGTAATAATATTTTTACATTATAAATGATATTATTTAATTTTTTAATCTTAAAAAAAGTTATTTAAAAATAAAATATATTATTTTAATATAAAAATAATAAAATTTATCTCAATTAATCACTTTCTTCGTATCTCTTAACATCTAAAACACAAATAAACTAATAAACTTGTATCATAATTTTCTAATAAGATAGAATACTTATTTTACTTCTCTGATTATAAAACAGACTTACTATTACACAAAGTCAATTGATAATATCAAGAATACTTATTTTAATTGTCTTCTCCATAGTCCGAGAGTCACGGTCACGGCAGTTAGCATGAAACAATAAATATGATAAGTTGATATTATTCAATTAATAAATATAAGAAAAGGTAGGTTCAGTGTTCTTTATTACTAAGAGTATTTTATTATTATTTTTAAATATTTTAATTATTTAATTAAAAAAATAATAATGTAAAAAAAATTAATTAAATTTCAATTTTTTGTTTTTATTAATCTAAAGATAATTTATAAAATTAATATCTTAATAGTATTTAAAATAAAATAAAAATTAATTATTTACCTTTATATTGCCATTTTTTTAAATAAATAAATAAATTAAATTATAAAAAATAAAAAAATAAAAAATAAATTATTATTATGATATAATTAACACACTTGTGTTATCACCTACAAATTAAGCATGCTTAAATTGACATTTTCTTAGCTGAAAATTAAGCTCACAGACGCTCTGATAGAGACACACATCGCACACTCCAGTCTGATAACTCTGATCATCTTATAACCTTAATGTATAATTTAAGATTCCCACATTCCTAATTAATTAAATTAAATTAAATTAAATTAAATCATCACTCTAAACAAGTTTCAAACCATTTATTATAAAAAACAAAATCAAAAGCATATCATTAATCACTCCAATTTATCGCGTTAAATTATCAAATCGAAAATAGAGGATATCGTCATTATGCTTTATCACGTGATATAATAAATTTCGCATCACTTTAAATACAAAAAGAGTGGGGCCGTGGCAATAACTGTAATACTCTTAAAAGTCTGGGGGCAAAGTTTTAAAGGGAACCGTCCTAGAAAACTTGTCGTTTCTTGGGGGATCTTTGAGGAGTAAATATCGCTTTCCAAGTAATTTTCACATCCTTTTCAGTCACATGAGACTCAAAATATAAATCGTTTGATTAATCTTAATATCGAAATCTAATCAAATGGAATGAGATGAATATGTTTATGTAGCCAATCAAGAATGGACATGACCGTACTATATCATAACTCTACCTCTTAAGCTGAGGAAAGCTGTCAGCTAGTGATTCCGCGCCGGTTAACTCGACAAAGGCGTAGCCGGCTAAGTGGGACCTTCTTTTACTGACCTTATCAATAAGTAAATGTGCTTATCATCACGACATATCGGTAGATATAAGCTCTTGCTTGATAGCTTAACGGACTTATCCTTTCCTTTTATCTGTCGTCTCCTCCAATAAAAATATCCCTTCTGCAAGTTTTGATGTATCCTATATATTAATAAGAACTTCGATAAGCATTAGTAGAGAGAGAAAGGGTTTACTTCTGGGTCTATAGAGAGAGAAAGCTCGTATAAGCTCGCTCGATCTTTTTCTTCGTTTTGGTTCGTCTGCGTTTGTGTTTTTGCTCTGATTTTGCCCTGAAGGTGAGAGCTTTCTTACTTCTTCTCTCATGCCTTGTATTTTCAGAATCTAATACTTTATGGTTTACGCTTTTAAATTTTTTATCTTTTGCATTTTTGCTTGACTTATTTACTTTTTTTATTTTTTTTAATGTTGGTTTTGATCCTTTATACCTTCCTCTTTTGCATCATCGATTCCTCATGGGTTTAAAGTTGCTTTTCTTTCTTTGTCTCTTTGATCCTTCTAAGGGAAAAAAAAGAGAAATTTATATATTTTCACTATTCTTAACCTCGAAATTCTCTTTCTTTATGTCGGTGTATTTGAAATATCTATTAATTATCAGCAAAATTATTTTCTGTTAAACGATCTAGTTGTGGCCTTGTGGGTATGTTTATTTTTCAATTTTAGTATCCTTTTCTTTCGAGCTTTGGAATTTATGAGTTATTTACACCTGACCCTTCACGAATTTATGTTCGCCTTTTCGTTTGTTTACAGATCTAGTTATATTTCTGGTGATATTTGTTTGCAAGAGAAGACGAGGAGGCGGTCGAGATGTCCTCGCTCAGTAGAGAGCTTGTGTTTTTGATCTTACAGTTTCTAGATGAGGAAAAATTTAAAGAGACTGTTCACAAGTTAGTATTTTGATTTTTTAATTTTAAATCCATAAAAAATTAATTTTTAGGGTTTTTTATTTATTAATTGTTAATTAATTTTGCCTCTTCAATTGCATTTAACTTAAACAGGCTAGAACAGGAATCTGGGTTTTTCTTTAATATGAAGTATTTTGAGGATGAGGTGCATAATGGTAATTGGGATGAAGTTGAGAGATACCTCTCTGGGTTTACCAAAGTAGACGACAATCGGTACTCAATGAAAATCTTTTTTGAGATAAGGAAGCAGAAGTATCTTGAGGCCTTGGATAAGTAAGCTTTCAATTTAATTAATTTTTTTTTAAGTTCATTTTTCATGTCAAATTGAAAATTTTGTCTGTTTCAAAGTAGTTTAGTTGCATTTATATTACAATGTTTGAATTTTGATAGGCATGATCGTCCCAAGGCTGTGGAAGTATTAGTGAAGGATTTGAAAGTTTTTTCCACGTTTAACGAAGAACTCTTTAAGGAGATCACTCAGCTATTGACGTTGGAAAATTTTAGGTATGATATATATATATTTTTTTTTGAAGTAATTCTAGCTTTAATAGAATATTGTAGCACATGAAGTTTTGATGTTCTTTGATGAATGGTAGGGAAAATGAACAACTATCCAAGTATGGAGACACCAAGTCTGCCAGGGCAATCATGTTGATTGAGCTCAAGAAGCTGATTGAGGCCAATCCTTTATTCCGCGATAAATTGCAGTTCCCAAACCTTAAAAACTCAAGGCTGAGGACCCTCATTAATCAAAGGTAATTTCTCTTAAAATGAAACATGTAGTTTGTGTAGCTTTTTGCTGAGTATTCATTTCATTATATCCAAGAGGTAGTGCTCTGTTGATAATGATCTTATTCTACTGCTGGAATTTCTTTTGGAATTGATTCATTTGTCCTAAGAATTTTAACATATTTAATTGAAGTATTTTCCATTTATGTTGAGCTAGATTTTTATAAAACATGTGTGAAAGGCAAGGAGAGTACTGTTTTTCTTGGAATTTTGATATCTGTCGTATTTAGTACTCAGTAGAACAATCATGGTAGAGGTTCAGCCACAAAAGATTGGATAACCCGCTTGTGGCAAGCACATTAGTGTTTATCTTCAATAGCGTTCTACATTTTGATGGTTGCAAACCTATTTTCTTTCGTGAATTCCAGCTTAAATTGGCAGCATCAGCTTTGCAAAAATCCCAGGCCAAATCCTGACATTAAAACTCTTTTTGTGGATCATTCATGTGGACAACCTAATGGTGCTCGAGCTCCATCTCCTGCAAACAGCCCTCTGCTTGGATCTTTGCCAAAAGCTGGAGGCTTTCCACCTTTAGGTGCACACGGGGTAGGTTATCCAGCTTAATTGGTTATCAAATTTGTTTTAAGAATATTTTCTTTAACGGACTTGGCATCTTTGTTCAGCCTTTTCAACCTGCACCAGCAGCAGTTCCCACACCCCTTGCTAGCTGGATGTCAAATCCTTCAACTGTTACTCATCCTGCAGTTTCTGGCGTAGGAGCCATTGGTCTTGGTGGTCCATCTATCCCTGGTAAAAATATTTTTTTGATCTAATTTATAGCTGGTTATGATGCTCATATTACGTGGTACATAGCTCTAATCTGGGTCTTTTGGTTATATAGCTGCATTAAAGCATCCGAGGACTCCAACTAATCCTTCTGTGGATTATCCACCTTTGGATTCTGATCACATTTCTAAAAGAACAAGGCCCATGGGAATGTCGGAAGAGGTATTACAAAAATATGTCGAGCTATTAACTCTTGAATAACTGTACACTAATGCTCTTTTTCTAATTTTTTTCCCTTATATGTAAATTGACATGCAGGTAAATCTACCTGTTAGTGCTTTGCCAGTGACATTTCCGGGTCATGGTCTTGGTCAGGCTTTTAATGCACCAGATGACTTGCCAAAAACTGTTGCACGGACTCTGAATCAGGGTTCATCCCCTATGAGCATGGACTTTCATCCTGTTCAACAAACACTACTTCTTGGTTTGTCTTTGATTAGAGCACCATATTTTTGTGGTTGATTATTGCTTCTGTTCCTATTTTAAACTGGCCATATGATGCTCTTTGATGCTTCAGTTGGTACCAATGTCGGGGACATAGGGTTGTGGGAAGTTGGATCTAGAGAACGTTTGGTTTTGAGGAACTTCAAAGTATGGGATCTTAGTGCTTGTTCAATGCCTCTACAGGTCTTTCATTTTCTTATCATTTTTTAGTTCACCATGGACTATAGACTTAACATTAGTGCTTAAAATTGAACTTTCTTGAAATTCAGACTGCACTAGTGAAGGATCCTGGTGTTTCTGTTAACCGCGTAATATGGAGCCCTGATGGTACTTTATTCGGTAAGCTATACTGTAATTCTATACCCTGTTGTTAATGTGACAAGCCTATACTAATTTCTAGGATGAACTACATTATTTCATGTTCATTATCTTTCAATATCAGGTGTTGCATATTCCAGGCACATTGTTCAAATATATTCTTATCATGGAAGTGATGAAGTAAGGCAGCATCTGGAGGTATGTAAGATTGCTGGTATGGTGTCCAGATTTTCAGTCTTGCTGTGTTATTTTGAGATTCACATTTTGACAGTATGCAAATTTTCAATCCAGATTGATGCTCATGTTGGTGGAGTAAATGATCTGGCATTTTCACATCCGAACAAACAGCTCTGTGTTATAACTTGTGGTGATGACAAGACTATCAAGGTTTGTAATAAGGTTGCCTTCTTAAGTTGTTTAATTGGAGCAAATTTGGTATTCTTCCTGATTGTTTTTGGAGTTTCAGGTGTGGGATGCTGCTTCGGGTGCAAAACAATATACCTTTGAGGGTCATGAGGCTCCTGTCTATTCTGTCTGCCCCCATTATAAGGAAAACATTCAGGTATGTAGTATTTTACTGTACTAGGCTTGCCATGCTTTACCTTCCAGACAGTTGAGCCTTTGCATGGTTTGATATGATCTCTGTTGCTACTATGTTGTAGTAGTATTTTACTGTACTAGGCTTGCCATGCTTTACCTTCCAGACAGTTGAGCCTTTGCATGGTTTGATATGATCTCTGTTGCTACTATGTTGTAGTTTATCTTTTCAACAGCATTGGATGGAAAGATTAAAGCATGGTTGTATGATAATATGGGATCTCGAGTTGATTATGAAGCTCCTGGGCACTGGTGCACGACCATGGCATACAGTGCAGATGGTACAAGGTCAATACTCTCAACCATGTCATTGGGGCTAATATCCTTTGTTATTTCTTGGTGCATGGTTGACTGAAAGATGCTCTATTTTTTTTATTTTCTTTTCCTTCTGTCTTCTCTTGGATGTGGATTTGCAGGCTTTTTTCATGTGGAACAAGCAAAGATGGGGAATCGTTCATTGTTGAATGGAATGAAGGTGAAGGGGTTGTAAAGAGGACATATCAAGGATTCCGCAAACGTTCCTTGGGTGTTGTACAATTCGATACTACAAAAAACCGGTTTTTGGCTGCTGGTGATGATTTCTCTATTAAATTTTGGGATATGGACAATGTTCAACTCTTGACCACTGTTGATGCTGATGGAGGCCTCCCAGTATGTTGATTACTTTGTGCTAAGTTTGAACAGGAACCATTGAAAATAGTTTTCACTCACTACTTGTCCTTTTTAATTCCTAGGCAAGCCCCCGTATCCGCTTTAACAAGAATGGCACTATCTTAGCTGTGTCTGCCAATGAAAATGGGATTAAAATTTTGGCAAATACAGATGGTATTCGGTTACTGCGCACATTTGAGAATCTTTCTTATGATGCATCAAGGATGTCTGAAGCTGTAGCAAAGGTAGACTTATTATCTTTTTTACTCTTGTATTTCCTTAATGCTACTTAACGTGCGACAAATCCGTTCCAGCCAACAACAAACTTGATTACAGCCGCTGCTACAAGTCCTTCTGGATTGACAGACAGAGGTTCCTCTGCTGCTGCTATTACCGGGATGGTATGTTATTATACGGTGTTTGCAATTACCGTTTTGATCTCATATGTTTATGTTTCACTCCATTTTTTGTGGCCTCTTAACTACTGCTTATGTTATTATATACTTATATAACAAGCTTTGAATCTTCTCAGAATGGTGAGGTCCGGAACTTAATGGATGTAAAACCTAGAATATCGGAAGAAGCCAATGAAAAATCAAAGATTTGGAAGCTCACAGAAATTAATGAACCTTCTCAATGTCGATCCTTGAGGCTCCAAGAAAACATGAGAGTGACCAAGGTATGATGCATGCTAAATGAGTCTTAAAATGAATTTTAGGTTATAACTACTGAATGTGATTTACAAGTCCTTTAATCCTCTTTGCCTTGATTATTACAGATAGCAAGGTTAATCTATACAAATTCAGGGAATGCTATTCTGGCATTAGCATCAAATGCGATTCATCTACTATGGAAATGGCAGCGCAGTGAGCGTAATTCTACTGGCAAGGTTAGTAGATGCTAGTATTTCCAGTAAATATCACCTAAACAAATCTCCATAAATTTGAACATTAAATACAATCATTTTTGCTTTATATTTCAGGTGACTGCCAGTGCCTCTCCTCAACCATGGCAGCCAACAAGTGGCATTTTAATGACCAATGATGTTAGTGATTCTAATCCTGATGCCATACATTGCTTTGCACTTTCCAAGAATGATTCTTATGTTATGTCAGCATCTGGAGGGAAGATTTCTCTTTTCAATATGATGACTTTTAAGGTAAATACAAGTCCAGTAGATATGGATGTTTTCTTTATATTTTATCCATCATATCTTAATTTCTAGATGGAAAGTGCAGACAATGACTACTTTCATGCCTGCACCACCAGCGGCAACATTTCTTGCTTTCCATCCCCAAGATAACAATATCATTGCTATTGGCATGGATGACTCCACTATTCAGATATACAATGTCCGCGTTGATGAGGTATGGCACACACTTTCTGAACATACATACATACAAACATTATTGTCATTTGGATGGCTTTAGTTCTATTTGGTTCATGCAGGTAAGGAGCAAGCTGAAGGGACATACTAAGAGGATAACTGGCCTCGCCTTTTCTCATGCTCTGAATGTTCTAGTTTCATCTGGTGCAGATTCTCAGGTGATTAATTCAAAGTGTTTTGTGCCATGATTGTATTCCCAATATGATGTTCAGCAATTTGTTGGAGTTGATAAATGTTGGTTAGAATTTTGTCTCTATTGTATATCATTTTTGAACAATCATAGAAATTCTGTCATTTTGCAATTGCTAAATGATGACCAAAAAAAAAAAAGTGCTAAAAATGTTTATATTTGGTTCACTCAAAAAAATCTTCCCATTATTTGTTATATGTTTGCCAAAGCAATTCACAGAAGCTAATTTGGTGCCTTGCCTACAGATTTGTGTGTGGAATTCTGATGGATGGGAAAAACAGAGGAACAGATTCTTGCAAATTCCACCTGGAAGAACACCGTCGGTACTGTCAGACACACGTGTACAATTCCATCAAGACCAGATACACTTCTTAGTTGTTCATGAGACTCAACTTGCCATTTATGAAGCAAACAAACTAGAATATGTAAAGCAGCAGGTATTCTATGTTGCTGTTTCTTCAGTTCGTATAATACATTGTTGGATCTGTTTGCTTTTATCTTGTCTGTTAAAAGATTAGTTTATTTAACCTGCTATGTTTTGAATCATAACATTTCACAATTTCACTTGTAAAAATATTGTCACGTTTAAATTTTGCTCTCTTACTGGTAGAGATATTTTCTCCAATAAAACAGTCATCAAATGGTTTTGATTTCAATTTTTAGAAAACAGGTAGAAGAAAAAACGAGTTTTTGTTTTCTCTAACTCAAAACTAAGGAAACAGATATATCTACAACATGATGACAAAAGCAGATAATACAAAAGTTTCCTTTCGTGTTTGGGAACATATTGTCAAACCAGTTCCTTGGTGGTTTTTTTTTTATGTGATTGATAGGACTCTCAAGTCAACCAATAATAGTAATGAATTACTTGTTCCAGCAATATGTATATATATATATATATATATATATTAATGTAGCTTTCTCTTGTGTTCTAGTGGTGCCCTCGTGAATCTACTGCACCAATCTCTCATGCAACATTCTCATGTGATAGCCAGCTGGTATATGCCTGCTTTTTAGATGCAACAGTGTGTGTATTTAGCAGCACACATCTCAGACCACGTTGTCGTATCAATCCTTCTGCTTATCTTCCTGCTAGTGTCAGGTACTTCTTGCTCTATTTGTAGCTTCAGTTTGGTCTAAGGCTTAAAATATAACATATAAGAAGATAGTTGGCTCATAATAAGGAGAATTGGTGGTTAACAATTTTCTAACAGTCGTCTTCATTTTCAGAAATGATAGTCTTTACTTTTAGAATTGATTTTGGGGGGTAACTTGGTACTTTTATCTTCTCTAATCTTTGTCAATAAAGTTGCTTCTAATCTTGGACTATTTTTTGACTCTATTTAGCAGTTCCAGTTTGCAGCCACTTGTAATTGCTGCCCATCCCCAAGAACCAAACCAATTTGCTTTAGGACTTTCAGATGGTGGAGTTCATGTGTTTGAGCCCCTAGAATCTGAAGGTAAATGGGGTGTGCCTCCACCTGTTGAGAATGGTTCAGCTAGTAGTTTGCCAGCTACTCCAGTTGGAGGTGGTGGTGGTTCAGATCAGCCACAGAGATGATGAAACTGGATGGTAGAGCACAAGTTCTTTTACATGCTTGGATTGCTGTCCATTTTAATCTGTTAGGTTAACTCGTCTTATTTACTTTTAATTTCGGGGCCTTGTTTATTATGACATGATTTGTAATTTACCGAAGAAACAACGTGCAAAGATGTGTAGATTGGACGTGGATTTAGGTAAAACTTGATAGTATTTATTCCCCTCCATTTCCTAATATTTTCGTAAGCCTAATTGTTAGTGTATATTTTGATCCAAAAACATTCAAAAAACCACATAAACATGAATGTAAATGCAGTGGAATCAAAAGGAATTAAGAGCTAACCTCCGGCCATTGATCACACTTGACACACACTCTCAACAACATGAAAATTTTAACGGTTTTTTTGGTTTGATGTTTCTAAACAACATGAAAATTTTAACGGTTTTTTTGGTTTGATGTTTCTAAACTTTTCTCTCTTAATCACGATGATGTAGAGAATAATTTTTTGAAATTGATTTGATTGAATTGATAGGATGTTTAGGGACCAACCGAACAAATAAGTATGTTTGTATGCTTTGTCCATCAAAGAGAAACAAAAATGTGCAATTGAGGGGCTAAAAACGTGGGTGAGATGGTGGAAGTTATTGGATCACATTCATGCCGATTTACTCGGGTTGTTATTGAGATTTTAGGAGGAAAAACTAACATTTTTTCACTTGGTCTATATATTCTATCATTCAATTTTATGAGAAACAAAACACATGAATCATAGCTATAGGTCTTCTAATAATGAATATTATCTTTCATGTATTATGATGCATTATATATTTCTAGCTCATACTACTTAATGAATAAACCTTATGTTTATTCAAGGTCTATAACTTAAATATGTTTTGAGAAAAATAAATGAATAAACAAAATATGCGTACAAAATCATACGGGAAAACATTTTCATGAATATTTACATCATGGAACCTATTTGGACATAAGGAGTGACCTATTGCTTGACCTTTGTAGAGCCTGAGCCTTAATACGTTTGCCCGAGCCTTTAGACGTTAACCTAAGCATTAAGACGTTAGCCAGAGCCTTGAGACATCAGCTCGAGCCTTGATACACCAACTCGAGCCATAGGTTGGTCGACCTCAAGCTTTAAATGTATTTTGCTTTACTCTTATACTCTTTTGACATGTTATGACATGTACGCCCTAGGTAATCGATACATGTACATGTAAAATTCTATATATATATGGACTTACTAAGAGATCCACATGTTCTATCAATTACTTTGATTTCTCTCTAGTTTCTCTCTCTATAAATCGGACTAATCCCAACATTTTGGTACCCACCGTGGGGCTTAGATTCTAAGATTGAGCTTTAGCTTCTGACCCCATATTTTCTAGGATTCACCTCAAATTCTAAGAGAGACTTAAGAGACCAAACACTTGTTCCATTTACTAGTTACCCTTATAATCACGATCACTTGTTCCTTATCACCATGGTAGGGACACATGCTGAGGATTACTAAGACTAGGAAACGAGGAAGCAACGGTAGTAGTGGACAACACCTCGCCAACCCATGGAAAGGCCAAAATGAAGACTAACTCTCGTCGAGAGTTGGCTCTTCAACTTTTTGAGTTAAGAAGAGAACTCGAGGAGACCATGCGAGAAAATAGGTCACTATGTTCCAATTAGGTGGGGGGAACCTCCGATGATCGAGCTGCCAACCCTATTGGTAGAAACAGACCAGAGTGCGTCATACTCGAGCTTAACTAGGGTGAACAAAAAGTTAAGAGGGACCCATTTTCTGATTTGGCGAGACCTAGCAATGAGCAGTGGTTGTAGGAGAAAAAAAGCTAGGATGTGCAATTTCAAGCGTTAGAAGAAGCTAACAAAAAGTAAGACCAAACCTTGAAACTGGCCAATGAAAGACATGAAAAGGCAAAGCCCCTTATAATGTGAATAGGGACTGCGATCAACTGTGTGTCTTCCTCTTTTTTTTTTATGAAATAATGCACGATGAGTCACCACCCAAGTTCATTGTTCCCAAGTGCCCAGACTATAAAAGGACCAAAGATTCGATAACCCATATGCAACACTTCAAGACGCCTATGGCCTCTATGAGCCTCACTTAGAGTAAGAGAGATGCCATAATATGTAAGCTGTTTGGTGCCACCCTATGTGATGGTGCACAAAAGTGGTTCAATAACCTAGTACCCTGTACTATAACCTTCTTTTCACAGTTTTCCAGGTTATTTATCACCAATTATGCATGTAACAAGCCATTAAGTAATGAGACATACCAACTCTTTTCAATCATCCCGGGAAGTGGTGAGTCTACTAAAGAACATATGAGAAGGTTCAGAAAAGAAAGGCTAGAGATATCAGATTGTCCAAGCTCTATTATGATAGAGGCCTTCAAGCGAGGCCTCCAAAGGGATTCTAATTTGTTTGCAGAACTGACCAAGAAGGTCCCACAAACTTTGGAGTAAGCTTATAAAGAGGCGAGAAAATTTGTCAATTTGGAAAGAGAGCTAGGTCTGGTTAAGAGTAGCAAGGTAGTTGTAGAGGTTGCGCTAGACAAATAGAAAAGAAGGATAGGCCCAAACAGGGCTAACCAAGACGACAGGATCAACAAAAACAAGTGTTTCACACCAAATCATTAAGGGAGTAGACAATGGTCCAGGAATATGGGACCTTGGGAGATGTCACTATCTCCATTCAAGGGTCCATTCTTAAGAGTAAGTTTGGCTCAAGTAGTGTTGAGAATAGAGAAGGAGCCAAATGTCATATGGTCTCAAAAAATGAAGGCTTCCCTTAGGGACACATCTAAATGGTGTGCCTTTCACAAGGATGTAGACAATAAGATAAGAGCTATAGGAAACTAAAAAAATAAATAGAGGATTTTTTGGCTAGATGATATTTAAAAAACCTCATAAGAAGCAATAGTAGAAGAGGAGAGAGATAGCTCAGATGTAAAACTTTGAGTCTACCTACTCCGTCAAGTAGCGGGATAGACCCCTACAATGAGCCTAGTATAAGGATTATCCATACCATACATGGAGGTCTCGGGCTCAATGGGACCTCTAATAACTCGTGTAAATGGTATAGTAGAGAATTATGCAGCTCCTCACATGTTTACAATCTAAAAAAAGAGGTCTTTTGTTGAAATCGCCTTCATTGAGATGTACGAGGCATTGTCTCCCTACGAGGACTCCTTGGTAATTACTTTAAGAATATAATCTTGCAATGTTTGTTGGATCATGATTGACACTGGGAGCTCAGTCGATCTTCTTTTTTCTATCGACAATAAGGGCCTTAGGCATAAAAGAATGAGATATTGAAATAAGAGAGAAACCGTTGGTGGGATTCAACAGTAACACCACCTATGTAATTGGAACCGTGGTGCTAATTATCATGGCTTAGGGATCTATAGTGATGACCAATTTCATGGTAATTGATGTCTCAGCTCACTACAACACCATCCCAAGCAGGCCATGGATACATAAGATGAAGGTAGTTTTGTCCACCTTCCATCAAGTATTCGAATTCTTGACTGAGGAGGGCATAAAAGAGATAAGGAGAGACCAGGAAAAGGCTAGAAGTTGTTATAACACCACTATAAAAAGGCTACTCCCAAGTAGCAACCACAATATGAGCCTCTTAAAAAAAAGGCCCAGAGGTAGATGTTTAGTACAATCTATCAATTCAAATGAGATGCAAGATCTACCAATTATAGACAAGAAGGACCTTACACTTTTGATGTACCTTATTTTACCATCTTCATGTTCCATTCCTGTATATATATATATATAGGTGATTTCTTGTAAGTAATCGCTCTCCCTCAATATTGTATGCTCATCCTTAGAAAAGGTAGAACGCTCTCCCTCAGAAATTTGATCACCTTAAGCTCAAAAAAATTAGAAGGCTCTCCCTCAAAGAGAGTTGATCACCTTAAGCTCAGACCAAGTAAAGTGTTCTCCCACAAAAAAATTGATCATCTCATCATTAGAAAAGGTAGAGTGCTTTCTCTTAAAGAGAGTTAATCACCTCGATCTCAGACTAGGTATAACGCTCTCCTTCTAAAAGATTTGATCACCTCATCCTCAAAAAAGATAGAACACTCTTCCTTAGAAAGTTGATCACCTTAAGCTCAGACCAGGTATAACGCTCTCCTTCAAAGATAGTTGATCACCTCAAGCTTAGAAAAGGTACATCGTTCTCCCTTAAAGAGAGTTGATCACCTCATTCTTAGAAAAGGTAGAGTGATCTCCCTCAAAGAGAGTTGATCACCTCAAGCTTAGAAAAAGTAAAGCATTCTCCCTTAGAGAGAGTTGATCACCTCGAGCTCAGACCAAGTAGAGTGCTCTCCCTCAAAGAGAGTTGATCACCTCATGCTCAAAAAATGTAAAGCTCCACACTATTTGGAGCATTGTGTCTAGCACCTCTCATATATGGATGTTGATAAAGAGCTCGACATCATGCGTAAAGATGTCAATCCTATTCTTGTCGTGAGTAGATTCCTTTTTCAAATTTAATGTGTCATTTTTCCTACTGAGCCTTTTATTCTTTCACCTCAGTTAAAGAATTGAATTAAAATAGTAGGGGGACTGATGTTTGGGCATAAGGAATGGCCTGTTGTTTGACCTTTGTAGAGCCTAAGCCTTAAGACATCTTCTCGAGCCTTAAGATGTCATCCTAAGCCTTAAGACATCAGCTCGAGCCTTGAGACATCATCTCGAGCCATGGGTTAGTTAAGCTCAAGATTTAAATGTATTTTACTTTACTCTTATACTCCTCTGAGATGTTGTAACGTATACACCCTATCTAACCGACACTTGTACATGTAAAACTCTATATATACATAGAATCACTAAGAGATCCACACATTCCATCAATTACTCTGATTTCTCTCTAGTTTCTTTCTCTACAATCCCAACAAAACCAATTCTCATTCTTACTGTATGATCCTTAAAATTCCTTGGTGGCATGCCTTTCGTAAAATGATCAATAATCAACAACTCAGTGCTAACATGCTCAATCATCACTTTTATTTTTCTTAACACGTTCTCTTATGGCCAAGTATTTGATGTCAATGTGCTTACTACAATTACTGCTCTTTTTGTTCTTAGCCATAAACACAGTAGTTGAGTTGTCACAGTACAATCACAATGGGCTAGAAATAGAGTTAACTACTCTAAGACCATAAATGAAACTCTTCAACCATACACCATGTGATGTAGCCTCAAAGCATGACACAAACTAAGCCTCCATAGTGGAAGTAGTAGTCAAGGTCTACTTCCCACTCCTCCAAGACACGGCTCCACCAGTAAGCATGAAAATGTAACCAGATGTTGATTTGCATGAATCAATACAGCTAGCGAAGTTTGCATCAGAGTATCCAATCACTTCTAGATTGTCGGTTCATCTATACATGAGCATGTAATCCTTTGTCCCTTGAAGGTACCTCACCACCTTTTTTGCAGCTCTCTATTGGTCAACACCTTTGTTACTCTGGTATCTCCCTAGCATCCAAAAAAAAAATGCAATGTCGGGTATGGTTCATACTTGAGCATACATCAGGCTTTCAATGGTTGAGCTCATTTTTAGGG
This sequence comes from Hippophae rhamnoides, assembly GCA_033030585.1. Classification (NCBI taxonomy): domain Eukaryota; kingdom Viridiplantae; phylum Streptophyta; class Magnoliopsida; order Rosales; family Elaeagnaceae; genus Hippophae; species Hippophae rhamnoides. Next base: position 21,190,645 of record CM065437.1, on the reverse strand, counting down.
CATTGGATTAGGCTGAATCTATCACCCTTCACAATAGGTGCCACACTCGGTGAACAATCCTTCTTCTGAGACCTCTCTAAAACTTTATTGATATAGGTCTCTTAAAAAAAACCCAAAATGCCTCGAGAGCTATCCCTATGGATCTTAATGCATATGACATAAGATGCCTCACCCATATCCTTTATATCAAATTTCTTCGAAAGGAATTTTTTCACCCCTCATATAGCAAACCCTTATCATTGGTTGTAAGCAAAATATCATCCACATATAGCACTAAAAAAATCTTGCTCCCACTGACCTTTTGGTATATACATTAATCCACAACGTTCTCTTCAAAACCAAATGAAGCGATGACATCATGGAATTTTAAATACTATTGATGGGAAGCTTGTTTTAATTCATATATGGATTTATTAAGCTTACAAACCTAGTGCTCACCATCACTAGAGGAGAATATTTTAGGTTGTTTTATATAAACCTCTTCCTCTAAGTCAGCATTAAGGAAATCCATTTGATGCAAATCCAAATCAAAATGTGCAACCAATACCATGATCACACGAAGTGAATCTTTCTTAGATACATGAAAGAATGTCTCCATGTATTCGATTCTCTCCCTTTAAATGAATCCTTTGGAAATGAGTTTTGTCTTATGTATCTCAATATTGCCTTGTGAGTCTTTCTTTGCCTTAAAGATCTATTTACATCCAATGGCTTTTACACCATCATGCAACTTAATGAGATCCCAAACTTAATTAGTCGACATAGAATCCATCTCTTCTTTCACCACATTGTACCATAAGTTTGAAACCTCAGAACTAATGGCCTATGAAAACGTCTCAGGATCATTTTTGACTCCAACATTGTAGTCACACTCTTGTAGATACACAACATAATCACTAGGAATGGTCGATTTCCTTACTCTAGTTGATCTTCTTAATACTGCATCAACATTCTCCTAAGGAGTAGGATCATGTTGTTCAGTTGGTTGTTCAACAGCTTCAGATATTTGTTAAACTTCAACATCTAATGGATTAGGATCAACAGTTTATGGTGTTTCTAGGATTGGTTCTTCAACACACGTTTGTACTAGAGGTGCGTTGTTAGCAACAACGATTGGTCCATTACTTGAAGTGGCACACTGAGCATTTGAATGATCTTTCTCCAGACCAATTCCATGGGATCGATGGCTCCCACTAATCAAGTCATTCTAAAAAAAATTGCATTTCTTGATTCCATAAACCTAGTGCTATGATATTGACAATAAAACCTATATCCCTTAGAAATTTTGGCAAATACCTAATTATGGTCCTTGGGTCTAACTTCTTTTCTTGTGGATTGTAGACTCTTACTTCAATGGACAACCCCAAACGCATACATATTGCAAGCTTGCTTTCCAACCCTTGAATAACTTAAAAGGTGTCTTTGGGACATCCTTGGTTGGAACTCGATTCAATATGTATGTAGTCATCTTAAGAGCATCAGTCCACAAGGACTCAGGAAGTTTGGTTCTAGCAAGCATGTTTCACACCATGTCCAATAATGTTCGGTTTCTCCTTTCAACTACTCCATTCTGGTCCAGAGAACCAATTAAACTGTATTGAAAAAAAAACCATTCTCTTGAAGAAATCTCACAAATGGACCACACGTTTGTCCATTCTCAATGTATCTTCCATACTACTCTTCACCTCTATCAGATCTCACAATCTTAATTTGTTTGCTACATTGTTTCTATACTTTAGCTTTAAACACCTTAAAAGCATATTGTGCTTTATTCTTACTTTTAAGTAAGTAGAGATACATGTATCATTAGTAATCATCTATGAAAGAGACGAAGTACTTATCACAGTATGCATCCATCTTTGGACTAAATGTCTGTGTGTATGATTTCCAATAACTCAAAGCTCTTTTTGGCACTCTTCTTCGACTTATTAGTCTACTTGCCTTTAATACAGTCTATACAAGTCTCAAAGTCACTAAAATCTAGAGTACTAAGTACCTTATTATTTACCAACCTTTAAATTCTCTCAATGGAGATATGTCCCAATCTCTGATGCCATAACATAGAAGACTATTCATTCACAACATATCATTTAGTACCAATGCTTTCATGAACGTGTATAGTTATATGGTTATCATCTTTTTGAAAATTAAGGAGAAAAAGACCATCAAACAAACTACCATATCCAATAACATCAGATTTATAAAATAAATTAAACCCATAGTCTAAAAATTTAAAGAAATAACCATCTGATACAAGTCTGTATATTGAAATCAAGTTTCTAGAAAAATTGGGAATATAAAATGTCTCATTAAAATTTAAAATAAAACCACTACTTAAAACCAATGTACACGTGCCAATGGCCTCTATATACGAGGGCATCTTATTTCTTGAATAGACACTACGCTCATTTCCCATTGGTTTCCGCAGGTCTCGCAAATCTTGTAATGAATTTTTAACATGGATTGTAAAATCATGATCAATCTACCATGTGTTATGATTAACATCATTCATATTGGATTCATAACAAACAAATGAAAGTTGAGTACCTTTCTTATCAAGCCACTTCATGAACTTAGAGCATTGTTTCTTAACGTGCTCCTTCTTCTTGCAAAAGAAACACACAATTTCCTTCCTAATTTTCTTTTGAGGAGGGATTTTTCCCTTCCCTTAGTCCTTAGCTTGATTCTTCTTTTTTTCGTAGGGGTAGTCAAGTTCACATTTTCCTTTTCCCTTTCCCTTTCCCTTTCCTTTATAAGCAACCCGCCCTCTTCCTGAACACACATAGTTAACAACTCATTGATTGAATATTTGTCCTTATATGTGTTATAGGATATCTTAAATGGGCCATACTATTGAGGTAAGGTACAAAGGATGTAGTAAACTAAGAAGGCTTCTAACATATCAACCTCTAATGTTTTCATCTAGGCCATAATATCCCTCATTTGTATGATATCATCACGTACACCTCTAATATCGTCGAGCCTCAAGGACGAAAATTATATGATAAAGGTGCTCATCATTGCCTCATTTGAAGTGGAAAACTGCTCATCAATAGCCTTTTGTAAGTCTTGGACTTTGTCATATTGCTCGACAGAGCCCGTAATACCAGTAAATATTTTCATCTTTATGAACATAACAAAGAGATGATTAGATCGCTCCTACTTATCATAAAGAACAATTGCATATGGAGAGCTAGTTTCAGTTATTGTAGAGGGCTCCTCCTTCCTAATGGCATAATCTATGTCCATCCATCACAAGTGAAGGATAACTCTCTTCTTCCAGACCTTGTAGTTGTCCCATTTGAGCTCGAGAACATCACATCTCATATCAGAGTACTTAATAGGTTGAATTGTTGCAATAAATTAAATATTCATGCCTATGTTACTAAATTTAAAGATAATATAAAAATGACATTTTCTACCAATGTAAAATCATGGAAAAATATGAATCTAGTGACACAACTTTCCTGTGGACTAAAGTTTTAATTCACTTAGATTCATTTTAACTTTATGATAAAATTATCAAATTTTGTTCATTTTCCTAATCCCTATGGGTAAATTAGAAAATATAATTTGATATTATATCCTAATTAATTATATAAAATATAATAAAAATTCACGTGGGATAAGATTTATTATATTAAATATGATTAATCATAATTAATGTTTATTTTTTAAATATGATCCTAAATAAACCTTATTATATAGTTTTAATTAATTAAAGATGATGTGGCTACTCTCTAAGTAATTAAACTATATAGATAATATTAACTAAATCCTTAGGCTCGATTATTGCATAAAGTCATAAGCAATATAATTTAATTATAAATGTACACATATTATCTAACTTAAGATTGCATATATAAAGTAATCATAATAAATTATACAAGAAAACTAAATAACATAAGCACAAATTAAATTCATAAAGAGCCATTAACAATTAATTCCATTACGCATAAATTATTTAAGCAAATTTCATATGTATAATAAATCACAGAATTTAATTTAAGCATAATGAATTTAAAAAATTAATCATAAATAAATTTTAATGTCTCAAAAATTATTTAAACAAATGTCACAAATATAATAAATAACAAATATTCTATGCATAACAAACTTAAGTTAAATAAATTAATCACATTATAATTTAACATTAAAATTAGCCAAAAAAAAAAATTAAATTTTGAATTTTTTTGCCTTGAATACGACTTGTCGTTTTTCTCTTCATGGTCGAAAACGACAAGTCGTTCAACTTGTCTTCAACCTCCAATCGGGTTACATGATCTGGTTTCGATCCGAATAAGGCCCAACCATTTCTTGCAAATCTAACATTGAAAAATAGTGTTCTTTATATCAAAATTCTAAGAATTGGATTTCCCAATGATTCATAGTCTTAATTTGAATCAAAAACGTCAAAATAAAAAACATGAATTCTAAAACTCCAAGAGGACGTGAATTTGAAGAGCAATGATGTTATACATGGTTTTTCATATTTTAATTTGCAGAATCATTCTAATATCAATACTGAAATAATTGACGATCTCTATACACATCAAAACCAAGTCAAAGAAAAAAACAATTTTTTACAGTGTATGAATGGTGAAATAGAGCAAAACAAATGTGTTTTCAAAATGGCTCTGATACCACATATTTTTTTTATCCAAAAACATTCAAGAAATCATAAGAACATGAATGTAAGCACATCTGAAGAAAAAGGAATTGAGAACTAACCTCTAGCCATTGATCACGCTTCACACACACTCACACACTCTCAACATGGAAATTTTAATGGTTTTGTCAGTTTGATGCTTTTAAATCTCTCTTTCTTAATCATGATGGTGTAGAGAATAATTTCCTGAAATTGATTTAATTGAATTATGAGGAGGCTTAGGGACCAACCGAATAAATAAACACATTTGAGTGCTCTATCCATCAAAGAGCAAAATAGAAACGTGTAATTGAAGGGCTAAGAACGTGGGTGAGATGATGGAAGTTGTTGGAACACATTCACGCCAACTTACTTTGTTTGTTACCAATATTTCAGGAGGAAAAATTAACACTAATTTGTACTCTTTTTAAGTTGTCCAATATATAAATTAATGTCACTTTAATCGGCTTATCAAAGAACTCTTCCTCCATACCTCGAACTTTGAAGCACATCACTTTTGTAAATGCATTTAAGTTGAAAGATTGGTGTTAAAGTTGTTATGCTTTTACATAACATCAAAATGATTCCTCCATCAATATTCCAACTAATAAATTTTTATTTTATCAATAATGGATTAGTCATTGGAAAAAAGAATCAACTCTTCCGAGAATATATTTCTCTTTGGACCTTCATTTCCAGATTCATGTTGGTCTAAATCCATAGCTTTTCGATCTAAAAATTTTCATCTCTCCTTCCTTAAGTGAATCTTAAAAATTCTATCTCTCTTTTCCTGCTAAAATTGTTGTGTTGATCTCAAAATCTCTCTCGGTTTCTTGAGTGATCTAGTGCTTGGTTTCATTTGAAATTGAAAACTTATGAATGAAAGAGTTGTGTGGTTGTGTTGACCAGCTAGATTTGATGATCAAAGTGGGGGACTTGATCAAATCTGACTATAGCTACTCAAATCATCTTGCAAAAGTTTGTGAATATTGAGGCTCTTCTTTAAGTTCATCATAAGAATTAGACGAGAACTAATGGATTAGATATCAAAGAGTCGGATCAAAGTATTTTTTTTGTTCTATTTCTAGGATTGGTATGTTCAGATGAAAAATTAATTTAACCTTACTTTAGATTGCTTAAGATGTAAATTACTATATAGAAAGTAAATGTCTTTTCCACAGAGGATTTTGAAAACTAAGTCATATTTACAAAAACAAGAGGATTTTTGTTTTACAAACTGAATATTAAAATTATCAATTAAAGATTAAAAAAGATTAAAAAAAATATAAAGATTATGATAAAGATTAAAACAAAAAAAATGATTGCAGAATCATTCTCCACCACTAGCATGTATTGCAAATGAACAAAAATATATCATAATCTCCTATTCTTTGATTATACCAACTTAAAGATTTACAAGCTTGAAAGTCTTGATCTGTTCTTACCTATTCGTTGAATTAAACAATCTCTTAATACAAACTATTTTTAATAGATAACCTAGAATAAGCTCTTTAAATTTAATTTATCAAAAGAATTCAATTTCAAAATGTGAATTGGAACAAGGTTAAATACACAAACTCGATTGAATTGTCTTAAGTATTAATTCTCATTGCAAGATGTTTGGAGAATTGCTAGTGTATTAGGAATTCTAGTGAGATGTTAGTGAATAACTAAAACTCATATAATTTATTCAGCTTATAAGTATGGTATATATAAGCTCACAAGAGATAGGTGTCAATGATACATTAATAGGTACTCTGTTTGAGGTATCAGAATTGACCTAAATATGATAATTTTATAATTAGAATCAAGTCACTATAATTAATTCACATAGGACACCTCTTGTATGGACGTAGAGTAGAAACATGGGCCACTACCAGGTCATTTGATCCCAATGTCTATACTTGATCGGGTGTTTCTCGTTTGAACATAAGGTCATATTTGTGTATGTCGTTAGGTGCAGGGTACATCTATGGTCATGTAGTTGGAATGATCTATTACTTAACCATGCCAGATTCCCATACATGAGCTACTTGAGATAATATTTTCTATACAAGTAAGGTGAACCAAATTGCTAGGGTTACGCACCATTATTTCCTAAATTTTGAGAAGTGAATGGAATATTCCATTACTAAATACTAGACCTTTTGTCTCCCCTATTAACTCCTAAAATTGTTCCCTTTCCTTGACATAATTATGAATTCCTCTATAAGTAGTAAAAAGTTTTTTTTTACCATTTATCACCTTTTTCTTCTTACTTAACCTAATTTCCTTAAGAGAATCTCAACCCGTTATAACTCTTTAGATCGTAATTATACATAGTAAGCCCACTGAATTCATACATTGTTTGAAATTTAGTCTATTTTTTGTTGCAACTTATTAGTCAGGTCAGTCCTCTTAACACTTTTAGGCCGCTCAACAATTGATTTGCAAACTAATTCATCAATTATGTCTTCATATAAAGGAAATGGTATAGCTCACTTGATATCTTCCAAGGATGTCTCCCAAGCCATACAAAAAGTGTTCCCCTAAGGATAGGAACACCCTGAGAAGGATCTCAGAACTTAGTCCATATGCAACCAAGTTTAGAACAAGATGAGTGAACTATAGAAGCTTAAATAGGTCATAATAAAGTACACACTAAAATAAGTGGTGCTCTAAATATGGAGAGCATCCTAGCTCTCCCTATTTCATTTGGGTTATGCCCAACCTCCTCCTTGTATTCACAAGGGCTTATGCCCATTATCAGAATCCCTATAACCCCAATAGCGAAGGTATCGCGTCCCAAAAATAAACGTAATAAAAGGGTGAATGCACCAATAAACCAATGATATGCATCATATTGAAAAAATGCCAAGTGAACTAGATGCTGATGACCTTATGCAAATGTGACATAAGTACGACATTCCACCATGTGTGGGAATGATGTTGGTACCTCATCACCTATATGATATTGATGACCTTTCAACGGGGTAATGGGTGATCCATTTGGCACCTTTTAAGATATTACTCATATGTGTGTTTCCAAGAATGGTGTTATATGTCTTCAACACATTTGACATCAATCTCACCCAAGTTAACCTTAACAAATGGAAAACTCTACTATGCTTATTAGTTATCATTGATAAACATATGGTGGATTTGATAAGTGATGAAATCAAATGTAGGTATTGCCTGAAAAGGAATGGCCTAGATAATGGCAGGGTATACATATCGTGTGTTGTTGGATATAAACTACACCTGAAACTCCCTAATAGCTCTACAGGATGGAAAGACAAATATTTCTATATCACTGGAAACTTTTGGAATGATAGGACCAAGTTTCCAGTTTTCAATACTTGGAACCACCACTTCAACACGACCTAACCTTGTGCAAGTTAGCTAATTAACAAGTTAGGTCCTAACAATGATGAGAAAATAAGAAGGATTGAACTCCAAAATACTGAAAAAAGAGCCAAAGGAACATCCTAACTATAGTCCACAAGTCATTCATCTATAACGAGGTAATAATTTTTTTGATAATTTGACGTACTTAACTGATTGTTCATTCTCTCTTGTAAGTATGGATTATTACAAAGTGGACCTCGATGATCTAATAGACACCTTTGGTGTCCACGAATTGGTACCCACGTACCCAAGGCCTATCCAAACCTCACTATATCCAACAAAAGACTCCACTCAGTTGGATGGCGAACCAATAGAGGCACCACCTCCTCCCACAACGGTGTTGAGCATGCCTAGCTCATACTCTCTACCTTCTCATGATGAGATCTCAAAGAAAAGGAAAATGGGTGAGACTTCAACTCCCCAAATGCAAGCCATGGACCTAGATGACTTCAAACTTGACGAAGTCGTTCTAAGGGACGTCATTGTTTTAAACACCCTAGTGAAGTACTTTAATGAATGTCTATTTGGATGGCTTAACTTAAAGAAATATTCAACCATTTTGGGAGTGATAAAAAATGAGTTAGGGTCCAAGAAGCTCATAGGAATAAGGAAGCTTCAAACAGAGAGATGATGGCTGATCACCTGATATGGGTAAACAATATACTGACTTACATCCTATTTTTTTAATGTTGTAATTCAAGACTTGATGATTTTGTTTAGGCCTTATCTTTGACTAGAGAGGTGAACCGTCTCTTAGGGCATAAAAACACAAGGTGAAAGCCATATGCTTGCAAATAGCGAAGTACCAGAAGGCATTGAGGCAAAAAAAGTCCTCCTCATTAAGAACGAAGCCAAAATATTTATAATTTGAAAGAGACCTCCTTGACAAATCAAAGAAGCTGAAAAAGATAGACAACTATTGTTTCAAGTATAAATAGGGACAAGGCTAAGAAATTATGGTTATGTTAATAATCATAATCACCCCACACTAGTTTTGGGTATATTCAGTTAATAACCATTGATTTTGAGCTGATAGTAGTTTTCTCACAGTTTAACCACATTTCTTATTTTTTAACATTTATTCAAAAATATATTTAGTTTAAAAAAAATTAAATGTTAACTTAATTCTTAATTTAATATATTATTTAAAATATTGACAATAATTTTTATTTTTTAACTATTTATCACATGTTTTTAAGTAAAATAAAAAAATATAAAGTAAGAATAAATAAAATTTAATCTAATTATACAAACTATTGTGTGTTTTATCATTAAAATTATATTTTTTTATATAATTATAGGTATATAAAATAATAATATTAATATATGTTCACTTTTAGTTAACCATAATTTTGGTATTGCAATAACTATCCATTCACCATACCTTTTCGGTTACGGTTAATTTTGGGGAAAAACCATTGGATTTTTATGGATAACTACATTTTCAAATATCTATGATTAAAATGCCAATTCCTAGTTTCGAGTTGGGACAAAGAGCATCCCATTTTGAACAAGCGGCCAAGGAGGTCAAGAAAACAACGAGTTCCCTAAGAGAGAAAATGAGTTCAATGAAGGAACATATGAGCTTGTTGCCTGAGTTTGGAAATGCACAAAGTGGAGTGCACTAAGGCTTACAAAAGTAGGGTGAGCTTTGTGATAAATAGCCTAAAGACCTAGGCTAAGAAGCTGGACTTGATTGTTCCATCCTTCATACTAATGTAAGCTATTCAAAGTAGTAGGAGCAAAGAACCTCTAGCTATCACTCTGTTGCCTTCACCCCGTGGTGAAGAAATGGTATAGAAAATTCGAACTGAAGGTTAGATCAAGGAAGCCATCCCATAGGTCTTTCTTTTTTCTTGTAAGCTTCTTATAGTGTAGCTTTCTGCTTTTGTGATATCAACGTCAAAACTTGATTGATTGATAGGCTCCCATTTTTAGGAGTCAATTGTGATTTTGAGGTAATAGTTGGCTCTTTAGTAAATTTTATTTGTACACCTATAAATGTTGGAGTGAACAACTAGCACTTATATTTGTATTTAGATAAATTACAAATTTATCTTATTTACCCCTTTACGTTTGATTTATTGTGATTTAATGCTCCATAAATGTAAACCATATTTTCCCTATTTAAATGTTAGTTTGTCATTTTATTTCTATCTTTAAAATTGTCTCAATCATCCCATGAGAGTTTGAGTCCGCCACTTGGAATTGTAAGTCCAATTCTTGAATTTTTGGTTGTGTTTATCCAAAAAATCAACCCAAATTAGATTAATATTAAGTCATAAGTTAGATGGATTAATCACAAATTGATCTTGAGGACCTGATTAAGATGGAGTCATGTTTTTCCTGCACCCCAATTGCCCTTCCAGTAGATATTAAAAAGACACCCTGTTTCACCATCCATAAGTGACAAGGTGAATCAAACACTATATAAAATTACCTTGTTAGGGGATGAAGCCAAGAAATCTCCTTTTTGCATAGCATTACCTATGGAATTAGATGAAGATACAATCTTTGAGAAACTCTAGATTGTTACCACCATCGAATAAGGCACAAACGAGGACTTGACTACCTCTCTTATTGTTAAAGAGCACCATAAACCTACCATTATGGTAGGTAGTGATCAATGAATGGGGTATGCCTATCCTAGTAAATTGTCCCCATTTTGGGAAAACATAAGTCAGCTCAAAAGTGTTTTTTCCAATTTCACTCGAATGGGGAAAAAATAGCATGTTGAATAATCTATTTGAATGTGGCATATTTGTTAACCCCGAAGACCAAAATGATCGATATCATAACTTTAGAGTTCCTATAGATTGTTCCACCATTTACACAATCCATAAGAAGGAGAAAGGGACTATATGACACTTTATGAAAAGACGTGTGCTCGATGTAAGTAACCTTGTATGCCATTTAGATGTATCTTCTAACTCTTGTCCATAATACTCTTTTCATTATATAGGTCGTGTCCATTGCCATGGACTCAGAATAAGAAGCAAAGACCTATCAGGAGATCTCTAAGTTTATTGATCAATAATTATGAAATTTAAAGGCTCGCTTTAAAGCCATGGAACAAGAGTTGAAGAACACATATATTGAATTCACCAACAAACTCAGCCAAGGGGACAAATACAAAAAAGAAAGGGATGAACTATGTAAACTAGCTGAGTATTGAAAAAAAGGAAATGGAGAAGAATTCTCACAAGACTCATATTATTGAAAGTACCGACTCACATCCCTGTTAAAATGTAATAGCTAAAACTTATCTTGACTTGTATACATTTGATTTAACGGATGTAATTCAAATAATAAAACCATCTATTAAAAAAAATTCCCTTGGTTTGCATTTTCAAAGGAGTGGCCTACATTTTTGAACTCAATACACTTTCTTAGGATGGGTATCATGCCTTTTATCCCACATCCCAAGTAGGGGGTTAATTTGGCCACTGTGTCCACTTCTTAAAGAAGAGTTTCACTTTTGTGCACTCAAGGCCCTTGATTAAGACTAGCGTCACACCTCATATCCTACATTCCAAGTAAAGGGTCCATTTGGCCACCTCACTCTGTACCTAAGGGTTTCACATCAATTTTTCACGAGACAGGAGAAATATAAGGGTGAAATTGAATCCAACCTTTTGTATGCGGTTCCCAAAGAGAGAGTTCACTTCTGTGAACTCAAGACTCTTTCTTAGGACGAGCAATATGCCTTATAACCTGCATTCCAAGTGGAGGGTTCATTTGGAACCTCACTTTGTACTTGGAGTCACATCAAATTTTTACGAGTAAGAGTTAATACACCTGAAAGATCCAAAAATAGATAGATTTATAATTTAATCTTGATTAAGGCTTGTAAGGACTATGAGTGTTAGCTATTTTCGTGGAGAAAATATTTACCTGTAAATTTTTTTTAGGATTGTTATCAAGTCTATCAAGAAAAGTTGAACAAATACTCGAGTTTTAGATAATCGTACTTCAGGTATATCTTTTATAACTACAACACATAAGATTGCATTCATGCATTTAATAGCACATGTTCATAAATTTGAAATTATTTTTGGTGCTAAAATATTTATTTAAACTTGAATCAATTTATGAAATTATCAATTAGATATCTCTTAAATAGATGTGTTTAAATATTTTTTTAGATGTGTCTTAATATTTTTAAAATGTGTTTTAAAAAATAATTTTTTAGGCTTTGAATGGACTTTGAATAATGAAGCCCAAAATATTTTAACCCTAATACTAATAGGTTATCAATATTATCAATATATATAGATACATTATGGTCAAAGGTGTGAATTAAAATAAAAGAAAAACCTAGCTGCTGCAAATGGTCATATATGTGTCTTTCACTACCGAAATAAGAAAAATAAATAAAAAAGAAAAAATGAACATTCAAGAGCGGTACTTGAAGACAATATAGGAATTAATATATATATGTAGGGAATGAAAAGGTAGAGTTGATAAGTGATCATACGACGAGTTGAGCCTGTGTCTTTTTTTTCATTCATTAGCAATATACCCCATTAGAGCAACATCAAATATGCAAGGCAACGACAGATCAAGGTAGTTAATATATATATTGATTTGATAATTATAATAGATTTTTTATTAATGAATTTTTAGTAACGAAAGTATAAAGAATTAAATAGGTTGATTAATATCAAATTGATATTATATTAAATATATTTATTAGTAAATTTATTTGGTATTTTATCTTTATATAGATTCTTCTTAATTAGTAAATATATTTATTAGTAAATTTATTTGGTATTTTTATCTTTATATAGATTCTTCTTAATTAGATTTTCACATGTTTAGATTACATAATTTTATGTGTGATCATAATTATTTGATTTGATTATTAAATTTTAAAGAAGCTATTTTTACTGAAATCGTGCTTAACCTTTTTACTCTAGAGTTTGCTAGTTGATATGATTTAATTGACATATGTTTTGAATTATCTAGTTAGGATTATTCATTTTTAAATCCATTCTAGAACACACACAGACACTTGTGTTTTTTGTACTAACCTTTTTATAGTTGAATTGTGAACAATCTAATTCACGGAGAACTTATTGGAACGTTGGTTTGTTAACTGCTCACGCTAATTTCAGAAACTATGAAAATAGAGCAGGGGCTCGTAAGTAAAGTACATTGGGGCAGTATCCTAGGGAGGGTAGCATAAGACCAAGTTTGTACTTGAACATTTGATTTTCATAATGGAAAGTTAGGTGGTCCGATAGACCAGTGGTTTTCCTCTTAGGTCGTGGTTGTGGCCTAGGTTGTTTTCACCTAAAAATATCGTGTTATTCTTTTATTTTCACATTTATTTTTACACACGATTGCATTCCTGGCCGCTTTGTTTAGGTTATCAAATTATAGATTGGTAAAAATTAAAAATAACCTATTCACCCCCCTCCCTCTAGGTTAATTAGGTCCATATCTTACAAACTTTCAAGGCTTTATGCATAGTATTTATTTAGAGGTTCTCCATTCCAACTTAATTCTTCTCTTCTATCTTGACTTTCTATCTTATACGAACCTCATGGAGTGATCTCATATATTTGATATGGGTTTTCCCATATTGCAGCAAAGTTTCCATACATAGTTTCTACTTTATTTATCAATGCTTTCTATAGAACCCAATCCCTTACACTAAAGTTCTTGTGTTTAAAAGATCAGTTGTATGTCTTTTGAACTATCTTTTTTGTGAATCGATCCATATCAAAGCGTTCTCCCTTTTTTAACTAATAAGAGGTCATATTTTCTAAGATCATTATTATCCTCTTGTGTTATTCTAGATCGAAGGGTGGGTTCTTGTATCTCTAAGAGATTACTACTTATGTGCTATATACAATAGAGAATGGGCATTCTTGTTACAATTCCTAGGGTCATTCTTATTGCCCAAAGAATACTAGGTAATTCATCGACCCATTTACCTTTATCTCATTCCATTTCAATTTTGTTTGATGACTTTCCTGGCCATTGGCTTGTGGTCTATAAGGAGCTGAATACGATAACCCTAATCTCTTCACAAAAGGAAACCCACCCTTGACTTGTGAACCAATGACCATTATATGTGACCAACTCATAAGGTAAACCATACCTACACATTATGTTAATCTAAATTAACTTTGGCACATCATTTTCTTGGATTCTTATTAATGGTTCATCTTTTATCCATTTGGAAAAGTAATCAGTCACAACTATTAAAAAATTATATTTTCTTAGAGAAAGAGGTAATGGGCCAACGATATCCAAACCCCACTTTTGGAATGGCTATGGGCTGACTATGGATTTTAGTTCACTGCCAGATTAATGTGGAATATTAGTGTGTCTTTGGCAACTATCACATTTTTTAGCATGGTATATGCAATTCTTTCGAAGGGTAGGCCAATAATAACATTGTCTGATAATTCTTTGAGAAAAAGGTTTTACCTCCTAATGAGCACCACATTACTCTTTATGTAATTGGCTCAAAACTATATGTGCTTCTTGACTAGGTAAACATTTCAACTGTGGTTCGTCGTAGTTTTTTAGATATTGCACTCCCTAGACAATGGTGTAGTTTCATGACTTTGTTATAATTCTTCGTGCCTCGTCCTTGTGGGCAAGAAGAATATCTTAGATGAGATAATCCAGGAATGGGATCAACCAAAAGATGTGTGTTGTGGCATTGATACTTGCTTGTTTTTTATCCTTATCCACTTCTCATGTTATGCTAGGCCTTGACATGCATGATAAGGAAATAACTCTTTTCAACTTAGAATTGATCGTCGATACCAAAGTAGCCAAGGAGTTTGTATGCGTATTCCCCTATCTCAGTATTTGTTTGATCTCAAATACCTTGAAATTCACAATTTATTTCTTCACTTCCTATCGATAAAGCTTTATCCTCTCTTCCTTGACCTAAAACTTATCATGGACTAGATTTACTATAAAATGTGAGTCACTATGGATCAATATCCTTTTAGCTTCCAAGGACTTCAATTGGCACAAGGCTAGAAGTAATGCTTTATACTCCTAAACTTTATTGGTTGCTTGAAAAGTGATACAGAGACATTGCTCTACTAAGCCTCCATTGTGAGTGAATATAATAATTCCAACCCGCGATCCCCTTAAATTACTCACGCCATCAACATACAATTTCCATAAATCTGAAGTTGATATTGTTTCTATTAAAATTGGCAACTGAGCTTCTGGTTCGACTGTGGACTCTTAAGTTTATTCAACGATAGAATCAGTAAGAGCTTGTCCCTTGATCGTAGACAGGGGTTTATAATGTATCACGAACTTGCTCAATTCAATAACTATTTGAGAGAGAACCAAATTGCTCCAAAATTATGCCTAAGTTTCCTAGAGACTATTCTTATTGTAAATGCTGCCTTATCCAATGAAGGATATCGTTATTATGCTCCCATTAGGGAATGGCTCATGTTATGTCCCTTCTCTATCGACTACCAATATAGCACTGTCCATTTTATCCATGAAGGACATATACATATGTAACACCTCGTCGATAGTAGGACTGGTTAAAAGGGCACCCTTCTAAGGTACTATTTGATGGATTGGAAGGTTTTTTCACATTCTACACTTTATATGTATTCCTTATTTTTCTTTAATAACTGAAAAAATGGTAAACACTTCTCTATACACTTGAAAATGAAATGACTCAACATTGTATATGCCCATTTAGTTGTTGGACCTCTTTAATGTAATTTGGAGACCTATGTTCACAAGGGCTATTGTCAGGGTTGGCTTCTATCCCTCTAGAAGACACTAGATAGCCTAGAAAATTCCCCGAGGTTACTCCAAAGATGCACTTTTTAGGATTAAGCCACATTTGATAACTTCTTATTATGATGAAGACTTTTTCCAAATCTGAGAGGTAGTCTTTAGCCAATTTTGTTTTATCCATCATGTGTCTACATAGACTTCCATGTTTTGATCAATTTGATCCTCAAACATTTTTCTTACTAGCCTTTGATAAGTAGCTCTTACATTCTTTAAACCAAAAGGCATCCTTGTATAACAATATGTCCCTTCTTCAATGATGAATACCATTTTTTCTTCATCTCTCGGGTGCATTCGGATTTGATGATATCCTGAGTACGCATCTATGAAACTCATTGTTTCAAAACCAGTCGTGGAATTTATTAACTAGTCAATGTTTGGCAACGCAAAATAATCCTTCAACATAGCAGTATTAACATCTATAAAGTCGACACACACTCTGTGATTGATAGCCATGTTGGATAGTCAACTTCATAAACCCAACCTACACTCTTTGAAGAATTGACCTTCTTCTTTATGATGTCACTTTTATTTCAAGAGAATATCTTCTTCTATTATCAAACTAGTTTCTTGGTATGTCAACATTTAATTTATGAGAAATTTTTGCAGGATCAATGCCTAGCATGTCTTCTATTTTTCACACAAAAGGAATATATTACTTTTTAATAACTCAATTAGAGCAACTCTTAACTCATAAGCTAGTTTAGAACATATTTTTAAAGACTTGTCTTCTCTAAGCTCTTCTCTGAGTATTATTTCATAATCTTTCAAAGAAACTATCATGACCCAATTTCTTACTAATTGTGTAGCCTCAAGGCTCGAACGTCGTATGTTCTTTGGTTGCTATTTGGATATAAGAGGTAAAACACTATTCATGGAAGAATTGTAACAAATTATTTCCTTGTTATTTTATCTTCTTATTTCTCTTATCCCATCAACCATGGGATACTTAACGAGTTGATGATACGTTGAGAGAATATCTCTTATCTTATGGATCTATAGTCTGCTCAATATCACATTGTGAGAAGTACGGGTTTTCAACAATACAAATTTGTAAGGATGATTTCTGCTTCCACAGAGACAAAGAGACGTATAATCCCCACTAACATGGTCACACTCTATTGAAACCCACTAGCAGTATCTACTATTGCATAATTTCCTTAGGGTCTATTCCTATGTCTAATAATATGAAGAAATATAGTAAATCAGAAGAACTAACATTTTCAACCAAAATTCTATGCAGTTCACAATGTACGATCTTGATTGTGATGACCAAAGTATCATCGTGAGGTGGTAGAATATATCATCCCTCAAAAATGATAGGAAAGACAAGTCCTCGTTTCAGGCTGTAGATAAGTTTATGTGTACCTCTTGCTTCACATGCATACCTTTTCTTTGAATTGCTGGAATGACATGACATAATTAGTCCACTATGTATGGTATGAATGACCCTCACATCACCATGGAGAGGCTAACTAGGTCTATTGTTGTCTCGGGGAATAGGTTTGGAGGGATAAATTATCTTCAGTTAGGGGGATTATTCACTTCTCTATTCTATCCTTTTGGACCCCTATTCCTATAAACCAAATCTCCCAAATATCCTTCCAATAAAAGATGTTCAATTTCCCACATGAGGTGTCTACAATATTTTGTTCAATGACCTGTCTTTATGGATAGCACAATGCTTGTTAAGGTCCATAAATGGAGCTCTAATAGGTTACGTCCAGTTAACTTTGATTGATACGTTCCATACATTGTACTACCTCAGCAAAAGAGATACACAATAGTGGACATCTGGAAGGAGATAACACTCTCCTCCACGCCCTAGATTTCTCTCTAGGAATTGCCACTGGTTTGAGATGAGGAGAATTAGGACATCTATCCCTATAAGGTTTCTTCTCTTCTTCTCTCTTAGCAAGGATGGGTTTGTCCATAGTTTGATTTAACGAACCTTTTGTAGAATTCAACTCTTTATCCACGTTGATGAACTTTTGGGCCTCTTCCTACACCATATTCATGGATCATGGAATGGTTTTGGTCAATTTAATGAATAGGCTCATGCCCCCTTTAATTCCTTTGTGAAAAGATTCAATAGAAATAGGATCTAGATATTGTGAAATTTCCATTTTCTCTGTCTTAAACCTCCTCATGTAAGTTTCTATGGTCTAATTATTCCCCTGGACAATCAAAAATAAATGGTGCGATTCTTTTCTAATCGGCATAAGTAGTTAGTGACGAATACTTTTATCAAAGCATCAAAATTTTTTATTCTCTTAGGCAGTAATTTAATAAACCACTATTATGTCATCTTTGGAAAGGTGACAATGAATAACTTACAATACATGGCTTCTTTCTTATTTTTTTAGGATACTCACAACAGCCATAGCCATTTTGAAGTGAATGATGTGCGCCACTAGGTCTTTTTTCCCCTTATAGGTGGGACATTTTGGGGTAGAAAATTTAGTGGGTGGTGTCATTAACTCAATATCATAAAAAAAGGAGATGTTGACAATTTGTCACACAGAATTTTGATATCGTTCAAAGGTCGTAGTTTTCCTTGACTTTTAAGCCAATTATTCATCTTCGCTTCCATTTTCTCTTCCATTTCCTTAAATTTATCATCAATGTACTAGTGGGAGGTTCAAGTTGTACTTGACGTCCCATGGGTGCGATATTCCCCAAACCTGAATGTCCTAGTAATTGCACATATTTTATGTAGGATGTTAATGAGTCGTGTATATAAGTTATAAAGCTGGATTAGGAATTGGAGTCGTGGATGTATGATGTTCATCAATTGTATTAGACCGATACTGGTTGGGATCTTATGAGGCATGTTTCAATATTGTTGGCCGATTTGATCTTACAGGTAAGGTAGCAGTCTAGAATGAACTTTCAGCCTCCTCTGAATAATCGTCATATATCAACCTTGATTTGAGTTTCTTATTATCATTTTGAGATTTAATAAAAGCTTGTTGTAATTCCACCACTTGTTTTAGAGACTCTCTAATTTAGAATCTTTTTCACGAGATGTGCTTTCGGACCTATAACTAGTAGAATTGATTGTACGTAGAATTGTCCTGGTCGTTTTGGTCATGCCATCACAAGCTACAGGTCTTGTGAGATCATACCCTAAGCCATGATGTTATGTAATGATTGGTGACATGTGAAGTAAATGATCATTGAGGTCAAACTCAGAGATTGGGTGAGTAGGATTATCCCCTTGTACGGACATAGAGTAGAAACGTGAGCCACCACCAGGTCATTTGATCCTGGTGTCTATACCTAACCAAGTGTTGCTTTTTTGAACATGAGGTCGTGTTTATATATGTAGTTAAGTACAGGGTACATCTAAGGCCATGTAGCTGGAACGATCTATTAAATAACCATGTTAGGTCATCATACACGAGTTATTTGAGATGATATTTTCTATACAAACGAGATGAATTGGATTGTGAGGGTTGCAGACTTGTTACAAGTAGAATACCTAATATAAGCAATTTATCTCTAATTATTTAAATTGATCAAGTGATTACGTATCTAAACAATTAAATTGATCGATAATGAATTAATTTTATTATTTAAAATAATCAAAAAAATTCATACAAATATTAAAATTGAAAATTAATACATAATCAAAAAGAATAAATGAATAAAATATTATAGATCTTATTAAATATTACAATCCATATATGACTTTTAAATCCCCACAATCAAATATAAAATTAATTATTCATGAAAAATAATTATTTTAGAATATTATTCATAATAACAATAAAAAATAAAATAAATATTAAGATTATTTTCTTTAAATTTTGATATTCAGTTACTTTGATTGCATATTGAATCATCTTCTTAATTCTTACCTCCAATTAAGATTTGTATTTTTTAAATTTTTTTAAAATTTTTGTACAATTATAATACTGGTTCTATTTTATGGGATATTATTTAGATATTTATATCGGGAAAACTTATCTTTTTTAGAGTTAATCATCCAAGATCGCGAATATCTTACTGTAGAATCAGGCTGCGCAAAGATGTTAAGCTAATGTAAAAAGGTGACACTTGGTGGTGCATGAGATAGGAAATATATATAAGGTGACGCCTGGCTAAAGGGATAGGGCACAAGGAATTTGGATCGTTTTGGCAAGTACATCTACCTATTATTTTTATGAATATATCTATCAATAAAATAAAAATCATAAAAAATTTATAAATATTTTAAAAAATTAAAAATATTAATATTTTTTAAAAAATTAAAAATATTAATATTTTTTAATAAATAAAAAATAAATAATTTTAAATCGTTATAATATATATGTAAAAAAATTTGTATCCAAAAATATTTATAAAGGGATGCTACCGAGTTAGAGTTGGTTACCAAGAAGTCTCCATGCAGCTTTGATAACGTCTCATGGTGGTTCTAAAACTCAATGAAGGTGTGTCTCCATCTTCTCACTCGTTTGATTTCACTCCTATTTGGATTTAGATACATGATCTCCCAATGGATTGGAGAGTACTGGATCCGATTGTGAGGAGGATTGTTAGTTTTATTGGCACTGGTCGATCGGTTCTCACTATCTAGTGGTCTTTTAAGGTCAGTTAGGACAGAATTAACTTTAATATCTCTAAGTCTTTGTGGATTCCTCATGGTATGGACTATGACTGGGGAGAGTTCAAGTACAAGAGATTACCTAAGTTTTGCTATTATTGTGGGAAGCTAACACTCCAGAGCAGATTATGTAATGTGGCTAATAATGTGTGCATTGGTTTTGTTGAAAAATATGCACAGTTTGGGGAACGATTGCACTGGGACATGAATATGAAAGTCCCTATGCATGTGAAGAGTGGTGGATTGAATAGGAAGAAAGTTGAAGGATTTGTATTTGGTTCTAACAATGACTGTGACAAGAAGAAGGGGAGTGTAAAAGGCTGTTGGTTGGGGCAAAGAAAACTTGGCCTCTGGTTCTAGAAAAGGAACTGTAGGAACTGTGGGTGCTGTGAAGATTGGGAAACGACGTAGGAAGAGCTTAGAGGATGTGAATTTTCTAGGCAATATCTAGTGTGAATCAGAAAATCCAATGCAGGAGGTGCTCTCTGAGAATGAGGGTGCTATTGATATGGACAAAACAATTGCGAATTTGGCTGTGTAGTCTTGAAGCTGGCAAGGATGTTGTGGATTTGTTCATCTGGTTCCCTGCAAGGACAATCTTCAGATTTGCTTCTTGAATTGTGGTTTGAATAATTGTTTGTGGTATTTTTCTCTTAATTATGTTTTTGTTTGATGTCATCTATTTGTGTGATACTATAATTAAATTAACTTAATGTATTTATTTACAAACTTAAGATTACAATGAAGATTAATACATATATAAATATAGAAAATGAGAATCTACTTTTTCCTAAAAATGCTTTTAGAAAAAGTATATTAGTTGGCATACAACTAATATATAGCTGATAAAGTATATTAGTTGCATACAACTAATATACCATTTAATGATTTATTAACACTCCTCAAGTTGGCGCGTAGATATCAATCATGCCCAACTTGCTTAGTGAGCCATATAATGACTTCTTGGAAACTCCTTTGGTAAGCATATCTGCAAGTTGCTCTTCTGTGAGAACAAAAGGAAAACTAATAAGTTTGGCATCTAACTTCTCTTTTATAAAGTGACGATCAACCTCTACATGCTTAGTGCGATCATGTTGTATTGGATTTTGTGATATATCAATGGCTGTCCAATTGTCACAATACATATGCATAGTATTTTTGAGTTCGAAACCCAAATCTAATAACAAAGTTCTTATCCACAGTAATTCACAAACCCCATGAGCCATACCTCTATACTCGGCCTCATCATTAGATCGTGTCACCACTTTCTGCTTCTTACTTTTCCATGTAACCAAATTTCTTCCCACAAAGGTGAAATAACCTGATGTTGACTTTCTATTTGTAATACTTCCTGCCCAATCTGCATATGTGAATCCACAGACTTCAAGAGGATTGTTGTGTTTAGAGAACATTACTCCCCTTCCTGGAGCCGATTTCAAATACCTTAAAATTCTCAAAACAACATTCATATGGTTCTCACTTGGATTGTGCATGAACTGAATCACCACACTTACTGCATATGCAACATCTGGTCTAGTATGAGCTAAGTAAATCAAACATCTAACCAATCTCTGATAGCGAGCTCGATCAGTTGGTTTCTGATCTAGATACTCTGCTAAACAATGGTTTTTCTTAATAGGAGTGTCAATAGGTTTGCAATCTAACATACATGTCTCTGTTAGCAGATTAATAATGTACTTCCTCTGACACAGATATATTCCTTCTCTTCCCTTGGCTACCTCAATTCCTAAGAAGTACTTTAGTTTACCTAAGTCCTTCATTTCGGGTCGAGAGGCTATGTTGTCCTTTGTAATTTATCCATCTCAATAGTATCATCACCAGTGATTACCATATCATCAACATAAATGATTAGGGTTGTTACCTTCCCTCGTTGATGTTTGAGAAATAGAGTGTGGTCTGAATTACTCTGTCTGTAACCAACCTTTTGCATGAACTGTGAAAACCTTCCCAAACCAGGCTTGAGGGGATTACTTGAGGCTATACAAAGACTTCCTCAATTTGCATACAAAATTACCAGGAGAATCAACTACATACCCAGGTGGAAGACTCATGTACACCTCTTTGGTTAATTCTCCATGAAGAAACACATTCTTGACATCAAACTGTCGAAGTGGCCAGTTTAAGTTAGCAGCAAGTGAGAGCAGCAACAGGAGCAAAAGTCTCATCATAGTCTACACCATACGTTTGAGTAAACCCTTTTGCTACAAGACGAGCTTTATACCGATTTACGGATCCATCACCATTATGTTTTATAGTAAACACCCATCGACATCCAACTGCCTTTTTTCCTTGTGGTGGTGACATAAGTTGCCAAGTATCGTTATTCTTTAACGCATCCATCTCTTCAGCCATTGCCTTCCTCTATATTGGATCTCCCAACGCATCCTGCACTTTGTTAGGTACTGATACACCAGATATTTGATTCACAAATGATTTATATGACTTAGATAATCTTTTAGTGGACATGTAATTGGCTACTGGGTATTTTGATTTCGCATGAATATTTGGTTCATACCTTTTGGCTGGTTGACCTCGAGTAGACCTATTTGGTAACACATACTGTCCAACATTAGACTCGATGCTATTAGTATCAGTAGGTGTACATACCTCAGATGAGTGACCTTCAAGTACTGGGAGTCATTGATCGGAGGTAGAGTAATGCACGAGGTACAATTGTGCCTTCAATGTCATTTGTTGTAAGTGAATTTAGTGCTTGAATACTTGAAGCATTTGCTTCTGCAATGACTTGTCTCTTTCAAACATCAGTTGGTGATTCACCTAATGCCTCCCCCTCACCATGATACAGTTCTTCGAAATATGTATTCTCCTCCTGACGAGTAGTATCAGGTGAGGAAAAATAACTGATGTCCTCAAAGAAGGTGACATCCATAGTAACATAATACTTTCTGGTTGGTGGATGGAAGCACTTGTACCCTTTTTGATAACTTCCATAACTAACAAACACACATTTAATTGCCCGGGCATCTAATTTAGACCATTGATTTTTAGGAACATGCACAAAAGCAACACAACCAAATACACAGGTAGGAAGATTATGAAAGGATGATAAGGAGACGTAAGATGTGAGAATCTGGAATGGGATGTTTCCGTTAAGGACACTAGATGGGAGATGATTAATGAGATGGGCAGAAGCCTGTACAGCATCACCCCAAAGGTATTTTAGCATATAAGCACTAAATAAGAGTGCACGAGCCATATCAAGTAAATGACGATTTTTTCTTTCAGACACTCCATTTTGTTCCGGTTTTTGCGGAAAAGAAGTTTGGTGAATAATCTCATATGTTTTGAAAAAAATTTGAAAGACATGATTAACATATTCCCCACCATTGTCAGAACGGAGGATCCGAATGATGGCATTATATTGTGTTTGAACGAAGGTATGAAAATTTTGAAAAACTGAAAAAACTTCATCTTTTGTTCTAAGAAGAGAAATCCACGATTACCTTGTACAGCCATCGATAAACGAAACGAAATATCTCATACCCGATATAGTTGGCTCTTTAGATGGTCCCCAAACATCAGAATGAATTAATTCAAAAGGAATAGTACTTTTATTAGAAATACTAGGAGAATAAGTAATACGATGGCTCTTAGCCAAAACACAAGTCTCACAATACAAAACAGTCTCACTAACACCAATAAATAAAGTGGGCCTAGTTTTTTTTCATAAGACTAAAAGATGGATGCCCTAAGCGGCAATGCCATAACCAAATTTCACTTAGCTTATCGGAACTAGAAGTCAATGTAGTGCTTGCCCTTGCTCCTGGTTTCTCCCCTCTGTAGTTCTGATCCAAACGGAACAATCTGCCCCTCAGATACCCTCGACCAATTATTTCCCTGGTAAGAAGATCTTGAAAAATCACATACATAGGATAAAAGGTTACAAAGCATTTAGACTCAATGTTCAACTGTGGGACAGAGATTAAGTGATGAGATAAGTCAGGTACATATAAAACATTATGGAGCTATAAAGATGGAGTGATATAAACTGACCCCTTTCCTAAGACAGGAAAGGCCTCACCATTAACATTCGTAACGTAAGACACTGGTGGGGGAAATAACTCATTAAAATAAGATTTATCATAAGTCATATGATTAGATGCACCAAAATCAATAATCCAAGTATTAGACCCAACAGAGTGAGAAACATTTAAGGTCATACCAATCTTACCACGACCAGCTATTAAAGCTGTAGGGATACCTCCACATTCCATAGGATGATTCTGTCCATAGTAGTTTGGTTCTTGGACAATTTGCACGGCAGCTGCTTTTGCTTTAGAACGATACCCATTTTGTCATTTTCGTACAAGAGTGATCGCTTTTGGTTTCAAGTGTGGATATAGTTTCCAACAAGTCTCACGAAGATGCCCTTGTTCATCGCAATAAGAAGAGTAGGGAACTTGCAGGGTGATTGGTAAAACCCAGTGGAGGTCCTCGTCGATGAAGTGAAATTGAATTTTGTCTTTGGAGGAAGGGTGCCTTTGATTTGGCTTGATACCTCAACATATGCCTGATGAAGACTCTCTTGCTGAGATTCATCTTTACAGATGTATGTAAAGGCAATAGTCAAGCTCGGAGGGTCTGACATTTGAAGCAGTTCGCCTTTAGCACTATTATGTTTTGTATTAAGGCCTCTTAAAAAGGCATGTACTCGTTCAAGCTCCTTCTCCTTCTGGTACCACAAAAGGTCTTCTGGATTTTTAATTTTACACGGGCGTTTCTGGTCAATTTTAGCCCATACATTTTTCAGCTTGGTAAAAAAAAAAGAGATACTTGGTTGCCGTTTCTTCATTGCGCGTAGCTTTACACGTGAAGTTCATGAACTTGAATAAAGTCGGACTCATTTGTATAAAGATCGCTTAAAGTATTCCATATAGCCTCAGTAGTTTCACATTCCTCCACCATTTGTAATATATCATCAGTGATTTCTCTAAATAGAATTGACATGACAAAGCCATCATCATCTTCCCACCTAGTATAGGCGTCTATATCATCTTGACTAGGAGCCTTAATTGATCCAGATACATGTCCCATCTTATGCATCCCACGAAGATAAACAGACATAACTTTTTTCCATGTTCGAAAATTTGTATCATTAAGTTTAGTACCCCCGAAAGAACCAATTTCTGAACTCTTAAGAGGAACTCCAAAATTTGGAACTTCATGAATTCTGGAAACTTGATGTTGTCTTGAATCTTCCATTGAAATAATAATAAAAAGTATATTGTGCAACGGAATAAAATTTTTGGATTTTTTTTGGTCAATGATAAATGGGTTGTTTGAATGTTCGATAAACGGGTGTTCACGGGCTAGGGATGATAATTAGGGCTGATTTTGGCTAATAATTAGGGTTTTAAAAATCTGAAAAAACATAAGAAACAATTTAAGAAACTGCACACTAGGGTTTCGGATCGATACCAAAGAATCGAACGCATGGCTGGTTGGCGACGGCGGGCGCGTAGTGTGGCCCAGACGGCACAGTGGCACGAGCCGACGCAACCTTCGCGTATGACTGGATGGCGCCGCAAGATGAACGGCAGCCTGGTGGACGGCGTGAAATGGTGTCTGATTGGCGTGGTAGGCAGCAATGGCTGGGGTGGATGACACGGGCCGCAGTTAACCGGCCAAGCGGTGGAGCGATGGATCTGCCCTATGGCCTTGAGCTAAGCAGTCTCGAGAAAACTGGTAATGGCAGTGCTTCTATTTAGTAGAGTAAAAAAAATTCTTTCTTTTTTGCTTAGATACCAAATTAAATTAACTTAATGTATTTACTTACAAACTTAAGATTACAATGAAGATTAATACATATATAAATATAGAAAATGAGAATCTATTTTTCCTAAAAGTGCTTTTAGAAAAAGTATATTAGTTGTAACTAATATACAACTGATAAAGTATATTAGTTGCATACAACTAATATATTATTTAATGATTTATTAACAACTATAATGGATAATGTTGGTGAGGTTTCAGAAACCCTCTTGAATATTCGAACACTAGCCATGTTGCAAGATAACTGTTAATTTTAATTCCTTGGGCGGCGGCTGAGGTTGGAGTCTTTAAATTTTTTTAGGACGTTGGAAATGGAGTCTTTTGGTTTTTGTGTGATTCCTTTTTGGTATTAAGTTTGTAGTGGTTTGTTTTAGCAAAAAAAGTTTGTAATGGTTTCTTTCTACTCTTTTAAATAAAATATTTTCTGTGTTCGTGAAAAAAAAATGATGCTGGTTTATTTGTGACCGTATTAGTTAGCAATATTAAGTATTATACTCGTTTTATATCCTTAGATACGAATTAATGAAAAATATTTTAGTTTTTAGAATTATTTTTAAAACTACTAAAAAATATTTATACTTTTGAGATAAAAAATATTATACACAAATAATACTTTTACCATATAATAATAAATGAAAAATATTTTCTTCAACAATAATTTTTTATAATTAAATTGATATATTATTATTATTATTATTTTCATAATAAAATAACATATAATAAAAATAATTTATAATTATATTTAAGTCATAATTTTTTATATTTTATTAAAATATTAAGATTTTCTTTTATAAATTCATATGGATAAATAAATAAAAATTGAATATAATTAAACTTAAATATATAGGTTAAATGTTTAAGAATAAAACTAATAACTATAAAACACATATTAAAAGAAAAAGATGTTAAAAATAATTTTTTAAAATAAAAAATAATAATAATTGATATAATTCAAACTTATAACTTAAAATGGATAAAATAAATTTTATTTGCCAAACTATTTAACCAATCAAGTTAAAATCAAATAATAGCTTAATAATTTTATTAATATATATATATATATATATATATATATATATATATCTTATTACATTTTTTTAATAATGCATTTTTTTAAAATTAAATATATGGTACTCGTATTTATATATTTTTGCATTTTTAATATGTCTGTATTTTAAACGAAATTCTTAACATATTTTTATAAAAAGAAAGGTATCACATCCTTAGTATGTTTATCTTAATAATACCCCTCATATTTTGCTAACTATGGTGAGCGTTGGGATTTTCTCTTCCACATATTTACTATATGCGCACAATAAAAAGGGATAAAATTGTTACATTTTTGTTAACTATCTTTTGGTCAAATAAATAGAATTCATTGGAACTCAAATTCAACAATACAAGCCTAAAGTCTTCAAATCAGAATAAAAAACTGGAACGTAAAGAACTTAGGAAAAGACAAATGAATCCATTTTTAGTAACAAAGAAGCTATACAAAAAAACTAAATGCTAAAATAGTAACTCACAGAGCCATATTAGACATAATAGTTCAAAGAAACATTCTTAATGTCCACCGGCGTTACCAGCATGGTAAAAAAAGTAAAGAATAGAAACTCTCAAGAATAACAAATACCAAACCAAAACAGTTAAATAAAACAGCACAACAAAACAAAAGACACTTGGATTCTGGTCAAGGTAACACACGAAATTAGAAACAAGAAACCAACGATCATTTTATACTCACAACTGTACTAGAAAAAAAAATTCTAAAACATGACAAAATTAGAGAGGAAAACAAATCCAAAAGCCAACAACATAGAAAATATCAAACAATAAAAACTAAACCAACATCCAACAACTTCAATACCAGAAACTCTCTAAGTAGCTAAATCAATCATAAATAGTATTAAGTAAATTAAGTCACACATCGATCAAGAGTTAAAAATATTGAACATCTTATAATCCTTACCAATCCTTTACTTCACAACCTAGATTTTAAGATGAACTTAAACTTAGGTCAATTACCACGGTAACAGAGCTGAGCTTTTAACTCTCGGACGCCCCTGTAGTTCACCTATCATCAATACCTCAAGGGTACAATCTTAAGTCTCATCCTCACCGACGTGGAAGGAGGATATTAAAGAATCTAAGTCTCACATTAAGTAGGAATTAAATATTCTACACATCTTATAATCATGATCAATCATTCATTTCACATTCTATGTTTTGAGTCGGAGTTAGTCTACGACTAACAAATAATAGATGCTTCAAAACAAGGCTCTACTAGATCAAGACTAGAGAGAAAGGTGATTCCAAGAGTAACAGTCCCTTGAAAAAAGTATTGACACAGAAAATACATGAGCAAAGAGTGAAATGGAAGAGGTGAGATGTACAACCATAAGCACGTCACATCCTTTGTGAGTTCTCAGGGTTCCAACCATAAGCACATTGAGAGACAGAGAGCATCGAAGTGAGCAATGCAGGGGTTATTGTAGTGTGGTATGGAAGCATTGTTTCAACACAACAACTCATCTCCAAGAGGCAACTTGGCAGTAATACGAAGTGAAGGATTCAATTCTGTTGGGAGATGCGAAATCGAGAAGGATTTACCTTGACTTTGGTTCCAGTGGCAAGTCTCGAAACAATGACGGTTCTGGACGATCGAACGATAGATCTGGCAACAACAAAGGACAACACAACTATTGCTTTCATGAGAGACCGTAATGGATGACGAACGAACGATAAATAGTGATAGTGGATGGCAAATGGAATCACATCAAGCGAGACGTTGGGTATGTGATTTGGACGACGACAGTGGAAATTTTGGTGTGGAAGGCATGGGAACTTTTCCACCCGTGTAGGGGATCTAGAACCCTGGATATGATCGATTATCGGAGTTGAGAGAAATACCACGCTCCGCAAAAGGGATTTTCACAAACAACTTCCACCCTCAAAATCCTATTGTTTTCTTTTCCCCTCTATTATGGCTTAGTCTCTGGATCATCAACCATTACCCCCAAATTGGCCTTGCTTTGGGAATCGCAAAGCAAGGCAAAACCCGAACTGAAACCAATGGAAGCCACTGGGGCCAAGAACAATAGGGATTCACAACAAAATGGAGTCGGAGCATTTTAGTTTACTTGTTAATTGTTATCATTTTCATAATTCTTTGGCATCTCCTTAGGGTTATCAACGGAACATCGTGGACTCCCTCCTCTTTTTCTTCCACCATTTAAAATTTATTTTATATCTTCGTTTAAATTTCTTGTACAAACATATTATGAATTTTCAATAGAAAAGTAAAACCATGAAAAAGAAAAAACAAACGTATATGGAATATTTTAAATATTATTTTTTACCTATTAAATATTTTTTTAATTTTAATTTTTAAAAAATTATAATAAAAATAAATAATATTTACATAAATATATATATATATATATATAACAATAAATATATAATCTTCTTACATTAAATAACATTATAAAATAATTATAAATTTTTAAATTTTTAAATTTTTAAAAAATAAAATATAAAATATATAATGCATTAATTATGATTAGTTTAAAATTTAAATGTAATTAAATCTATATAAAAAATTAAAAATATTTAAATTCTTATATATTTATTAAAATAAAATATATAATTTGAAAAAACGAAACAAAAAATACAATCCCTAATTTATTATCCCTTCTTTGTTCAATCCCGGTAAGGATATAAAAATTGACAACCCTATATCTGTTGCAAATCCAGCTTCTCAGTTTTTGATATGAAATTCAAGGAAAATCAAACTAATCACTTTCAATTCTTTTTATTTCACAATTCCAGTCATAAGAACGTACCGAGCATTATACATTGTTTTACTCGGAAAAAGTGGATCACTTGATCAACAATTCAACATTTTCATGCCGTCATTTTTTGTTTTCGCTAATGTCAACATTGCATACCGTTATTTGCCCCCATGACACTACTCTTCTGAGAAATCAAGCGTCACAATTTTCTGGTTCTTCAATTTCAAGGAAGAAAACTACATACCTATAAAATTGCAGCACATATAAATTCAGGTTGCAAAAAATAAATGTATTCTCTTTGCTAGGATAAAGAAGCATTTCCATTTCCAAATCATCAGATATCCGAACATAACCTATATACAATATGTTTCTTTTGAAATAACAACTTGACTGAAAAGCGTCTAAAACCCATGCTCGGAAGCATTATATACATATTTTCTTCTCCACCGCATACGATTCAAAAGAAAGCTTCCCCGTAAAGCATAGATATTATTTTAGTAACTAACCATTTCAGCCATTTTGAACCAACCACGTTTCAAGTCTAAAACCATACCGACATATATACATAGTTCTTATATACATAAGTGGCCTACTCTTCTAGCCAGCAAGTACCTCCAGAACTACTACTCAGGTCGGAAGTTGACAAGATTAGGAAGGTGATTATAATGAAGCTTCTTAATGTCATTTGCTGTCACCTTGCAGGACTCTAATGTCAGTTGTTTCAGATTCTTCAAAGTTTTCAAATGATGAAGTCCTCCATTCGTTATGCGAGAATTTGAAATATTTAGAGAGACTAGTCCTGTTAGGCCTGTATAAATCATGGATGGTAGGACATAAGATTAATTGATCTTGCTAACAGTTGAAATTCTATAAGGTGAGTGTCTCAGGGGGTCACCAGATATCAACTGCAAGGATTTGTCTGTCAGGCTGCAGTTTTGAGATATATTCAACAATGTCAAGGATGAAAGATCCTTGATATTCCTTATGCCAGCATCAGTTAATCCGCCGCCACAAATTTCCAAGGACCTCAGGTTCTTGAAGTCTGATCATAGCAAACAAAGCAATAGGAGAAAGAATCAATAGAGATCATTTGAGTCACTCATCCCAATACCCCAAGAAAAAAATTGTAAAAGAAAAAGGGCTAAAGCCACTACAAGTCCTATAATTCTTCAAAAGTACACTTTAGTCTTCTAAGGTTTATATATTTAAGGTCTCTCTAATTCTTTAAAACTTCCAATCTACTCCAAATAATCTCTCTTTTTCCAAAGGGTATATTCAGAATTCTGAAAATAAAATAAAAAAAGTAAAAATAAATAAATTCAAATTTAATAAAAAATCAATTATTGAATAAAACAAAAATAAAAAACATATTCAATTTAAATTTGGAATGAAAAATTTTATGTTTCTAAATTTTTAATTTTTTTTAACATTTTCTATTTTTCAGAATTTTAATTTTTTAAACTACTGCATTTTAAAAAAAAACAAAAGAAATGGTAATTTTAATTTTAATTTTTTTTACTTTTTGTATTTTAAAAATCAAATTTTTAATATGCACTATAAAAAATATTTATTTTTCAAAATTTCAAATTTAACGCTTGAAAAAAGACTGGAGTAGATTAGAACTTTTAAAGAATTAAAGGACCCTTAGAACTCTTAAAGAATTAGAGAAATCTAGATATATACCTTATAAGATAGAGAACTAAAGTATACCTTTTGATTAATTATAAGGACTTTAAGTGTATTTTAAAAGTAAAAGTTAGAGAACTAAAGTGTACCTCTTGAAGAATTATAAATACTTGAAAACCTCAACCCAAATAAAGAACTACAATTTTTGTATGTGAATAGTAAAGGAAGTGAAAGATAACACAGTATATGATTTTCTTCATTAGCAACTCTTTCCTACATGTGCATGTGTCTGGATACACTATGGAGTTCTACAATGAGGTTCCTTGCACTGAAATTTTTAATTTAATATTCGAACACCTCCACTACAAGAAGTTTATGCAAATTTCGTGTACTTCAGAGGACGAACAAGGATAAGTGAAATATACTTAACTCCTTGGACGAAGAACCTAGAAATAATTCTGCTATTGCAATTCACTATCTATAAAGATGAAGAGTCTAATACTGTTTCCTTTTTCTTTCCTGTTTTTAGTTGGAGACTCTAATACTGTTCTCAGAAAGCTTGCTTGGGATGAAACATGGTGGTCCAGAAATACTAGAAATTAAATTTCATGCATATATCTAAAAGATTCACTACAGAATTATGTAACATACTTCGTAAATAGTTGGTTCCAGAATCTGTAATACGAGCTCCAAATAGATCCAGATGTGTTAACCCAGTCAAAGCTGTATTGAGACAAGCACAAACAAAAAACATTAACATGCAGTTATAATCAAGGCAGTTGACTATCTCTAAGAAACTGAATATTCAAATGCAATTGATAAATGATAACTTTTGCACAACATAGAAATACATCATAATTTACTCCAAGCTTTATAGAATATATAGGTTTTTCCCTACTCCCCTCAAGTCAATCAAAAAACTAATGGGACAAAAAGTGGAAATTAAGGAAACAATTTGATACATTATGTTTGTACCGCGCCTAGCTCAGTGGAGGGCACAAGGTTAGGGAGAACAAAACAAACACGTGTCAGAAAGGGGCCGCCTTGTCTAGTCAGAAACTAGCTTGAGCAACAACGCCCTACCCCTAGGCCCCATGTGGATATCCCTTGTGCCCTCCGCTGAGCTAAGCGCGATACAAACACATTGGATGAAGGAAATGCCAAACAGAAACTGTGGGAGATGCTAATAAGTATTCCTATAAGGGGCAAAATCTCTTGCAAATAGAAGAATCATAAAACCTATTAATAGGCAAAAATGGAAAAAGTATCATCTAATCTGCTGGCCTACTATGACAACCCAAATTATTCCCAAGTTCCTGGTTAAGTCTAATGATGAACTGGCAGAGCTTCCATGCTACGTGGACTTGGGAAGAAGGGCCTAAAACAGGTGCGCAGGTTCAGAGGTTGGATGCGTCAATTTGTAGAATTTTAGGACACGAGGACACGGATAATAAGTGTACATTGGACACTGATACAGGAAATTTATATATGTTTCCTATGTTAATTGTACTTGACATGAGTGTCACATACAGGTACGTGTCCGCACACCAAACTTGTAAATTCTAGAATTTTTAAAGCAAGGGGATGTGTCCAATTTTTGGATAAGACACTCCAACACAATATATGATATGTAAACTATATTTAAAGTACGTATAAATATATTTGTACCAATATATATAGACATTTATATGGATAAATAATTAAATATATATTTATAAATGTCAATTAAGTTTTATGTTGTAATTAAATTATGATCGTTATATTTTCTGAATGATTTTTTGAAAGTGTAATTGTGTCCATGCAGGCTCTAATTTGTGCTCTCATATTAATACAAAAGCCCAAAATTAATAGGCCCAGCAAAATATTCACAGCCCAAGTTTTATATGAAAAGTACCATGTAATTTCAAGTTACTTTTCAAGTGATGCCTAAATTTCAGTTTCTTGGAATCAACTACCCCCCTCCCCCCCTTCTTTTTTCCTTGCTGCCACTGCCACCTTCTTCATCTTTACTTTGTCAACGTCATTTTCTTGTCTATAACCACCATCGAAAGTCGTTCATAGTTTTCCCCTTATCTTTATTTCTCCTTCACGTCCTGCATGGTGGTGTCACTGTTGTCTGATTCAACAATGGCCGTATTAGACACATATCTTGCACCGATGTCGTTGTCGTGTCGACACAGTATGGAGGGGTAAACCACCGAGTCAAATTAGCATAGGTTATGTCTTCACCTACGAGTTGCAACCAGGGGAGGAGAATAGAAAATCCAAAATTATTTTGGTTTACTCGATACATGTCGTACCCACACCACAGTTGTGCCAACACAGTGAGGCGGGGAAGAACACAAAGTTTTTTGTAACATGGTGGTGCTCTATTTTCTTTACCCTTCCATATGAAGAGAGAATTAAAAACTCTACTATATTCTTATATAAAAAACTTAAGACGAACCCAAAAAATTAGAGGAAGATAGTTGTCAAATTTTTCAGTTTAAAATGCAAGAGATATAATTGAGCACGGATATATCCTTAAATAAAAATTAAAAAAAAGGTCTGAACCTTTATCCATTCAGGTGCAAAACCTCAACCACAAACCATGCAGTAAAACATAATATTCTTAAGTATACTTACTTGTGAGAGTTGCAAGGCCAGAATCTGTAATTTGGCGAGTATCTAAATTAAGTGATCTTAGAGAGGAGAGCCCAGACAGCTTCCTTAGGCCATTGTCAGTAATTGCAGTGAATGAAAGGTTTACGCTCTCGAGACCAACCAGACCTGTGAGAAACAAGCCAGTATTTAGTCTGTTTTCTTCAGAAAAACAATAAAAATAAATTACAATAAATACGTTATGAGATAAATCCTTCATAGAATATCATATATTAAGTAGTTGCGAGCCCTGGATGGTGATATTTAAAATTAGTAATGGTTCCATATACAACTAGCATATTTATTCCCTTCTAGAGGACTTACAATAAAAATAAAGTGCCTTGAGATGGATCAATAGGCTCTGAAATTCTTTGACTTGAAAAGTACAAAATAAAATTTGCCAACTCTATTAAAATCATAAAAATACAACACCTCATGTGCTTATCATCTCCCAAACTATCCACAGTGCGCATTATCAGCAAATTTATGGCTATTTTTATGGTATGAAAATCTAGCCAAACAGTATCTACAAAATTTTGCATTATAAAATGCATGTGCATGTGTAGAAAAAATAAAGGGAGAAAGTTCAGATGCACGTCTAACCAGATAAATGTCTTAGTCCATTGCTACCAACATCTGTATCAGACAACTCCAAACATTTCAAAAGCTTCAGACCTAACATCAAATCATCAATATACAAACATCAGGAATAGCTAAAAATAGCATTTATTTTGAAAAAAAAACCACCAACTATCCAGCGATTTGGACTAATATCATTTATAAGATTAAATGGTTGACATCATCAACCAATAAGGTCACTTTTTATTTTTATTATTATTTTTAAAATACACCCCTGAACATATAATTTTGTCAAATTAGCACTTCTTAGGTGGATTGACGTGTTACAGGTTGGCAGATGAAACAGGTTTTAAATAGGTCTTCAGCTCAACTTCACAGATAAACAAGCGAAATATTTTTTTGAATAGTATTAATCCAAACTTCAAGGAACGATATAGGTATTTACACCCAACAGGTTGGGGCAACCATGTCATAAAGGCAACTTGAAGTAAAAAAATTCTTCTTTCCGATCATGATGCATCATGTTATTCAAAAGAAAAAAAAACTAATCATGAATTTCCATTTCCCATTAGCACCTGTCAAGCTAACCAGTCCATCATCTCCGATCCTACAAGAATCCAAGTTCAAACTCTCCAATTTTGTCAAACCTGCTTAAAGAAGGTCAAAACTATTGTTCAGAACAATGTTCCTAAATGGATAATCTACTTAAACAGAAATAAATGCACAAAAATACATGCTTACATGCACATATACTTTTCAACCAGATTTTCATTAAACTCCCCCCAAAGAAAGGGAGATGGAGACAAAAACCCAATAAGTACCAACCTACAACTATAAGGGAATTGATGAAGAGATGCATGTGTATACAGAAAAACATAAAACAGTATTCTTATAAAGATTTTCTATATTCAACCACTTTTTCCCCTTGAAATAAAATCTATTAAAAATATTTATATGTTTGTTTCAGGCTAATGATCATACCATCAAATGCCCTAAGTTCCAAGATTAGCAATTCCTCCTTGTGTTGATTCTCAAAAAGTAGAAAGAAAAATACAGTGATGATAGCGATGGAAAAAGATGATGATCAAACAGTTCAACTACCAAAACCAAATTGTATATCCAAGCCAAAACAAATGCATAATTTACATCTTGGATTGGACATGTTTGAGAGGCAATAAAACAAAATTGCTTCCTGATAATGAGTAATAGAAGGGAATCTTTATTATTGGATCTTGTCTTCCACAGATGGAAAGGGAAAGAAAAAGGGACAGCTAATTAGAAAGTATCGACTACAAGGGAGTAAGTAGAACTCTACCTTTCAAGTGCACCAAGCAAGCATCTGTGATGTCATTGAATGCCAAGTTTAATACTTT
This sequence comes from Hippophae rhamnoides, assembly GCA_033030585.1. Classification (NCBI taxonomy): domain Eukaryota; kingdom Viridiplantae; phylum Streptophyta; class Magnoliopsida; order Rosales; family Elaeagnaceae; genus Hippophae; species Hippophae rhamnoides. Next base: position 21,154,381 of record CM065437.1, on the reverse strand, counting down.
TAAGTTTCCAAGACCTGCAGAAAACAAGGCTTCTTTTTGTTGGTAAGTTGCTTTCAAGATTACTAAAAGCTGCAAAAAAGGCACTTTAAGTAACTATATCCAAGAGATTGCCACAAGAAGTATCTTAGAAAGGCTCAAAGGCTGGGAGGATGGAACTACTTACAAGAAAACTTCTCACAACCAGTGTCAGACAGGCAACATCTGCTAAGATTCAGATACAGTAATGCAGAAAGAGCTGATTGAAAACGAGCATAAGTAAGATATTATACCAAAGAAAGTGAGAATAAAGGATTGCCTAGGTATGTATTTTAGAAAATTGAGAGATGTTTTTCTTTTATTCCTTTTTCTCTAACATTTACCAATAAGAAAATATAATACCTGAAAACATGTATGCACAAACAAAAACCAGTTTCAGAAAGAAAGCGAATGCATACAAACAAAAAGAAGAATAAATATATGACACATCAACATCATTTAGTTATTTTTCGTTATTTATGATGCAGAGGAGAAGCACTTGAGGAAAGCAAAACCTGAAAGAGACTCCAAGCATGAAGCTGTAACTGGGCAACCCTCCAAGTTCAATAGAGAAAGCTTGTGAAGACCTGTGATGGACAGAAAAATATGTTGAAATGCATATGAGATGCACAATCTGACAAATGCATTTAAAAGTCATACAATTAGAGACAACCAACTTGTCATGGTGTCAGTGAGGTCTAACATAAAAAAGAATTATAGATAGTATAGAGCAATAATGATCACTGTAACCTATATAATAACTTCCAGTCTTAATGACCTCTTTTTTTTTTCTTTTTCTTCTTTTAAATACACAGTTAAGCCTATAACAGCAAGCATCAAATTGGAAACGATCATGAAACCATAATTTTTTAACAATAATGCATCCATCATTACATCAATGAAAATGTAAATTTTGAATACACGTAAACACTAAGGTCATGTTTGGTTCATGTAATAGAAAGTTAATGGGAATGCTAATATCAATGGATTAGAATTGAATTGAATTGAATGGAAATAGAATTAATATTAATATCTAATAAAAAATAAATAAATATTATTATGAATAATGAAATCAAAAGAGTAAAATCAAAATTAATTTTTTTTATTGTATCTGAATGATGGTAAAATTGCAATATAACCTATATTTTTAAATGATGAAAAATTATAGAAAAAGTAATATATATATATATACACACACATACAAGTATATATATAGCATTTCAAGGTATTCCTTTGGGAACTGTATGTAAAGAATTTTCTTTCAAATGGTGGAAATGATTATTTCCTTTCCCTCCTACATGTCAAATCAAACAATGGAATTTTCAAACTTTCCATTTCATTTCATTCCATTGAAACCAACCAAAAAATGACCCCAAATAACTACCTTTCAAGTAAGAAAGGCCACGGTCCGTAACTTTACTGCAGGAAACTTGTAATGCCTTCAAATTTGCAAGTCCTGAAAGACAATTAAGAAATAAATAAGAAAGAGCACTAGCAGGAATATAATTGTACAGTTAAAGTCTCGGTTAGCCACTTTTCCTAAAAGCCAAAGCTTTTAGGAGGTGGGACAATATTGATTTTCTTTTTTTGCTAGATTCCAGCCATACTGTCATGCAATTCTAGTATTCCAAACAGAAATGCTGGCAATTTAAAGATACCCTGTACCTGATAGAGGCTTCAAGTCAGCATCTGTAATACAGTTGCACCATTTGATATTAAGAGATTCTAACTTTGCTAATCCTGCCAGATTATTGAAATAACACTTGAGAGCTCAATATGTAGAGCAAATCTAGACATATCAGTAAGCACAGCAGCATGCTCCAAGACAACAATTAGCACTGACACCACTTTACGAAAGCAAATACCTCTAAATGTCTACTCTAGTAAAATAGTGCCCTCAATCATGCCAGAGAACTCAAATAAAATATATAACATGAAAACTGAGTATGCCCAGAAGGTATGATACATCATTATGTCCAAAATATTGGCAATTCTAAGAGAAGGAAAGTACTGGATCAACATCAAAGCAAAAGTACATTTAAAGGTGATCATACCTTTAAGATGAACGAGTCCATCGTGAATCCCAGGACATCTTTCCAGATCTAACTTGACCAAATTGACTAAGCCAGCAAAGGCACTCATTCCTTGAGCAGTGATAGCATTGTTTCGTCGAAAACTTAAACTTGTTAAGTTAGAGAGACCTGAGACAAGCTCAATCTCAAGCAATAATCAAGAAAAATAAGAGCAACAGCCAAAAATTCATTGCTTTAAACTGTTGCAAAAACAAGGGCAGTATGTGGAAACTATCGTGAAAATCACACTAGAGAGGGAGGGGTTGAGGCTTGACAATTAACCATTGTGACCTTATATTCATCCAATAGATGTTATTTAAATATATCTAGTTCATTATCCAAAGGAAGAACCGAAGGATAGTAAGTAAATATTTTAAACAAAATTGATGTGAAAAGAGAATAATTACAAGGAAGAAAAAAGAGTACCACTAATATGTCCCAGCCCATGGTCCGAAATGTAGTCACAGAAATTGAAATTTAATGCTTGCATATTTGTGCAATCTTTCAGATGAACCAATCCATTGTCAGTGACATCTGAACTAGAAACATCCACAGAGAGTAAAGAACAACCCTGGGATGAGATGACATCCATCCATTTGTCATTCACTCGAGGGTATTCTCCCAAGTGAAGATCCTACAAATACGTGAAATAGCTTCTATATCAGCTAGACAAATTGACAAGCAGAGGAAAAAACACTAATAGCTGATTAGCTACTATAGGCTACCTGCAGAGCACAATCTCGAAAAGCTTCAAGAGAGACATCAGTTAAATGTCCAGAATACACCAATTCATTAAAGATTTGTTGACTAATATCTCTCGGAAGTATAGAGAAGGTGGTGTATCTATCAATATCCTGCAAGAAGGAAACAACAATAGTCATCATGCAAGAATAAAAGATCTTAAACTAAGCCATCCCAAGGAAACTTTTGATACCTGGAGTACTTTATGTATGCACAAATCCATGAGGGATGGGCATTTCCCAGATCTCCGTTGACAATCTGCAGCTGCCCGAGCAAATGAAGTTGCCAACCATTTTGAACTCCCACTTTTGCTATATAGCCTGGCCATGCCTCCACTGAAATTATCTTCATCCTCTTGTTGGTCTCTCTTCCTAGAACATGCTCCCCCCATCGATAAATTATCTTGTAGCCAATAAGTCAAAACATGTCACATTAAATACAGAAAAAAAGCACTCTGATCCATTAAAATTGCAGGAACTAATACATCCACCCTGCTTTACCCTGTAATAGATGACACAATAAGAAATCAGGTACTATTTACAGAAATCATTAGTTAATTAAGAAAAAATCACAAAACATAAATAACCCGATCATGGTAAATTTTCAGTTAAGAAATGTTATCATTGGCTTCATAATGGCAAGTTAGAGTATGGAGAGGAAGCAGAAACTACCTCTTCTCATGCTCAACCTTGTTTTTGGAAGAATCGTGTGGATACTTAAAATTCCCCCAAAGATAAAATTGTTTATTTGGAAAGTAATGAATAATTTTTTGCCTGTCAAATCTAATTTGTTTGAGAAGAAAATAGTGGCTGATAAAGTTAGTTCTATTTGCATTATGCATGATGATACGTTGGAACATATGCTACTGCAATGCCTACTCTGCCACACACTTCTAATTTTGGGGGTTGGTTCCAAGAAAGAGTTGAGGAACTCTGCGCATCCTGATGGTGGTGAGGATGTCTTGGCATACCTGTTTACACTAGTATGGAGCATTTGGCTTGGGAGAAACCAATGCTTATTTTCTTTGAAAGTACCAGACTCGTTTGGAATTGTTCAAGCTTCAAGGATACTGGCTACTGAGTACTATGATGAACTTTGTAGGGTGCACTTTGTGCAGAAGAGTCATGTTCCTGTTAATGTTGCAGAGGTGGCGTGGCTTTCTCCTTGTTATGAGTTGAATTGTGCTGCTGCTTGTGACAAAGGTGAGAGTTAAGGTTATGTGTGTTTAGTTGCAAGGATGGGTGTTTTGGGTGTACAACAAAAGGGCTTAGTCGATCGACCATCTGGAGTTGCTAGCCATTTTGAGGGGGTTTGAACTAGCAAGGTGCAAGGGATGGCAAAATGTTGTGGTGGAAACTAATTCCATGAAGGCAGCCAGCTGGATAGCTGGAGATACTGCAGTGGATTTTTGGATATTAGATCCTGTTTTACAGGATATTCAAAATCCAATCCCTGTTTGCTGAATGTCATGAAGGAAATATATTGGCTGATAGTTTAGCAAAGCATTGTTTAGCTTTCACTGAAACTATAGATTTGTTAGAAAATGTGCCTAAGTAGACGTTTTAGAAAAAGTGCACCGTGATCAAACTACAACAGCTAGGTAAAATATGCTTCTATCTCATCAACAGAGCTCAATATAGGAATCTCAAAAAGCTACAACGGCAATTTTGATTGTCCCAAATCCCAACTGATTCTCATCAATATCACAATTAGCACGATTATAGCAGGTCTTAATCCATCTATTCAAATATAGAGAATAATTATTATGTACATCCATGGAAGAACAAATACAAGTTAAAAAACACGTGACAAGCAAAGATACGAAAAGAAAATGGAGCAATATTAAAATAATAATAATAATAATATATATATATATATATATATATATATATATATTCCATGTAAACATGGGGCCATATGAAATCACTTTAGCAAACCGTAATTTACACCCTCAACCCCCCAGTATCTTTTACGCTCTGAAATTTCCAGCAATCAATGACTTCCCTTGTACAAACTAGATAAATCAAACCATAAATAAAGCTTAGCTCAGAAGGGCATAGACATGGGACAAGACTAAAAATCATTTATGTAAAGTTAAACGTACTACCATCACAGACAGGATCCTAAAATATCCAAAATAAATATAAAGACAATATCATAGGAAAATACATATATAATGCTTTCGTCTTCAAGCACGGACAGCATAGTCAAGTAATTTCAAGGAAAAAGAAAAATCATAATAAAAAAGACAAGAAAAGGAAGCAAAATTAATGCATGAATTAGACAAAACACACAAGAACCTAAAATCGATGAGATAAAATTCAATCAAATAATTTCTGAGGGTAAACGGAAATATTCTTTTTTAGCTTAATTGAGAATTATCATAAAAAATAAAAACAAAAACTTCACCTGTAATTAAATCTTGTTAAAAAAAATTTAAGCTCGTGAATGTTGTAGGAGGTAGTGATGATATTTCATACTGAAAGAAAGCGAAACAATCAATCAAAACTCTATATTATTTCAGAAAAGAGAGAGACTAGTAAGGAAGAGACTACTCAGGAAGAAAGTAAGAGTTTTGAGGATGACTGGAAGATAGCGCAGGGTAGCGTACGGCCGAGCTAGAAATGAACCGTTGGATTTTAGACACGTGTGTGGTTGCGATCAGAAAAGACGGTTCGAGGTAGGTGTGCATTGGATTAAGAGATAAGCGGGACGGGCAAAATTATGGGTCCCACCAGTTGGGCTGCTTTATCCATTGCGCGCGACTCTGGTCCCACTTGATTGGTGCGTGTCTTTGGAATAGTTTGCACGCAACCATTTTTTTAATTTATTCAATATTGAGTGAATTATTTCCAATAATTTTAGGGCGACCCTTTTACTTATATTCAACATCTCATTTAATTTATTTATTTATGAAAATATTTCAACAAATTACATTTAATAATTTTAAATTCATTTTTTAAAAATAAAATTATCAAAACATTTCATCCATAAAATAAATATAAAAAACAATATTACACTTATTAATTAGATTTATTATTTGAACATATGAATCGACTTAACGCACTATCTATTTAATAGCTCGAGTCTAGAAGACACTTTAAACTACAAGATGAATCGGCCCAAAAGTTTACCTATGGGGTGGTCGACTGTTGGTATTTTACAACACACAGAAAATCGTGTAAGCATATACGGTCATAAGTAATAAAGATTTGTAAGTAGAGTATCGTTCCCACGGAGATTTGTACTATAGTTTGTTGAATACTAAAATTGTATCTCTCTGATTTTATCCAAAACAATTGTTAATTAAGAAAATATTTAAAAATAAAATAAAAGAAATCTAAGATTGCAATTTTTCACCAAATTATTCCATTCTAATCATATTATTTTCTTTTGATTTATACTTTTTTAGTACATTTAATTTGTCAACCGAAAACTTCTATTTTTATTCATAAATACATCTTGAAACCAGTATAAACACACCTCGTTAAATTAATTATTTATATCTACATGAAATTAAATTGATAAGATTCATTACGTTAAGTTTTCAATGGTACCACATGTCTGATTAGGGTATATTCTATCGTTATTCATCACGTGTCATTATATTTATGAAGCGATATATACAAAAATGCATTTCTACGTGTTTATTTTTACGCCACAAATCGTTTTGATAAAATTATTAAATAATCAAAAAGCATTAAGACAAAATAGAATGAACAAATCGAACGTCTTATAAATCTTTCAAAAAATAGTTAAAATCAAAACGTAAATTTAGATCAAATGCAACCCTAGAAAAATTAAATTACTTCATTAAATTAAAATAAAAATTACAACAGATACTGAAAAATTAAAGTAAGAAGAAGGAAAATTAAAACATGAAGTAACGAAAATATTTGGCACATGTAGAACACAACAGAAGCCTAAAATGGCTTCTGCGTGTTCCACCGTCCAGCCCCAAACACTACAGAAATTCTAAAACTAAAAAAAACTATTTCAACTCTATCATAACATCACCTATTTATAGCAAAAAAAGTACATCAAAAATATTAAAATATCATAAAGGCATTAAAATTTGTATCGAAAATAAAACTCCGACATTCCCCTTAAAATCTGCGGTCACGCGAAAATCACAAACATATTTTAATTCACGCGAGACAAGGAGCCGTTTCTGCATTTTTTTTATTCATTGTGCGTGCCACGTGTCAAAATCTGATTCGCTGCAAGATTCTCTAAGGCCACGTGGCAGCATATCATTGGGTGAACAAACCCGCTACACGCAGGAACGACGCACGGGATAATGGCACGCCAAACGTGGGAGACAACGGCTGGAACAGGGACTTGATCCTGCACTTTCACGCTCATGATAATATGCCACGTGTCATCACATTATTGGATGAAATATAGAGTGGGACACGTGGCAATTTTTGATTTTAGGAATGGATTCATGTGGACACGTCGCAGATTCTGATTCGTTGAAACTCCGGTTTCACGCTGAGATCAACGCACGGGATCAGAGGCGGGCGTGCGTGGGGACGGCGGCGGGCCAGCGTCGAGAATGTGGGTCCCCCGCACGCCGCCGCGGCGGTGGCCCTCTGTACCCATTCTCGCCCGGTCGGGCTTGATGAACACTCACGAATCTGAGCCGTTGATCCTTTGATGGAACGATCCACGTTTCGCGTTTGGAATAGGGCGCGTGGCCTTCTTCTCTCCTGCGTAGAATTTAAAATTTTATTAATTATATTTTGACCCACAAATATATTTCAATTTACATTTTCAACTTTGTTTAATTGCAATACAACCCTTTTGGTAATTTAAATTAAATTTTAAACTTATAATAATTGAAATTAAGCCCGATTTTAATTTAAATTATATTTTCAACTTTTTTTAAATTGCAATTAATAATTCTTTTATTTGAAATTATATTTTTGGTTCCAAATTTGCATTTAAGTACGTTTTCGATACAATTTACTTAATTTTATTAAGATATATAAAAAACAGTAAATACTAATTTATTAAACTAAAATTATCTAAAAATACAGATAACACAACATTTATAATCAATAAAATAGGTGAAAATAACTGTATAAAATACAGTTATCATCGACCTTAGTCTAAATATGTTTGTTTTTATATTTATGTCTTCCCGATACACTTATATGTGTATATAACACATGTGTGTGTAAAACTTCATATATACATGGACTCTCTAAGAGATCCACGCATATCATCAATTGTTCTGACTTCTCTCCAATTTCTCTCTTTGTAAAACGGACAAATCTCAACATTTTAACATCCATCATGGAGCTTAAATTCTAAGGTCAAGTTTTGGCTTCTCACCCTATACTTTGAAGGATTTATCATGAATTCTGACAGAGACTTAAGAGATTTAATCCATGTTCCACACACCATCAAGATCACAATGGTAGGAACGCGTGCTAAGGGACAATTGAGACAAGCAAATGAAGAAACTACGGTAGCGCCAGATAATGACTCACCAACCTGTGACGAAGCCAAAATAGAGACGGACCCCTATCAAGAGCTAGCTCATCAACTTCTCAAGTTAAGAAAAGAACTCGAGGAGATCGGGAGAGAAAATAGGACGATGCACTCACAATTGGGTTTGAGATCCTCTAATGATCACACTATTAACCTGGTCAGCAAAACACAAATCAGATCGAGTTATACTTGGGCATAACCAGGGAGAGTGCAAAGTTAGGGGTGATCTCCCTTCCAATTCAGTTGGACCTAGTAGCAAGCAGTGGTTATTGGAAAGAAAAAACTAGGATGCATGATTTCAAGCTTTGGAGGAAGCTAACAGAAAACGAGACCAAGCCTTGAGAATGACCAATGAAAGACAAGAAAAATGTAAATTCTCCTATGATTTGGATAGGGACTATGAGCGACTATGTGTCTTTCCATTCTCTGATGAAATAGAGAATGATGAACCACTAACCAAGTTCAATGTTCCCAAATGTCCTAACTATCAAGGAAATAAGGACCATATTACTCATGTGCAATACTTCAAGACGGTCATGACCCTTATGAGCCTCACACAGGGTAAAAGAGACATTATGATGTGTATATTGTTCACTACCACCTTCTATGTTGGTGCCCATAAATGGTTTAATAACCTGGCACCTCGCATCATAACCTCATTCTCACAGTTTGCAAGGTTGTTTATCACTAATTACACTTGTAACAAGCCACTAAGGAAGGAATATCATTACCTCTTCTCAATCATTAAGGAAATGGGTGAGTCTACCGAAGTATGTATAAAATGATTTAGGGAAGAAAAGTTAGAAATCTCTAACTGCACTAGCTCTATCGCTATAGAAGCCTTTAGGCGAGGTCTCCTAAAGAACTCCAATTTGTTTGTAAAGCTAACCAAGATGGTCCCACAATCTTTGGAGAAGGCATATGGAGAGGCATGGAAATTCGTCAATCTCAAAAGAAAGCTAGGTCAAGTCAAAGGCCGTCATACTAATGTGGAAGTTACACAGGAAAAGGAAAAAAAGAAAAGAAAAAGTCCTGACAAGACAAATTAAGGTAACATAATCAATAAAAACTAGTGTTGCATGCCAAATAACAGGGCAAGTAGCCAATGGTTAGGGAACAGGGGACTCTTGAAGAGGTCATTGTCTTCCTTTAGAATCCTACCCTTGATAGTGGATCTGGCTCAGGCAATATTAAGAATCGAGGTAGAGCCAAATGTTAGGTGACCCTTGAAAATGAAGTCTCCCATTAGAGACACATCTAAATGGTGTGCTTTTCATAAGAATGTAGGTCATGAGATGAGAGACTACAGGAATCTCAAAAAGGAAATGGAAGAGATGTTGGATAGAGGATATTTAAAGGACCTCATAAAAAGAAACAATAAAAGAAGAGGGTGTTAAAGTGGACGTGAAACACCAAGGCCACCAATTCCCTCAAGTAGCGGGAGAGACCCCCACAATGAGCCTAACATTAGGACTATCCATACCATACATAAAGGGCTCGAGATCAATGGAACCTCTAGTAACTCGAGCAAGAGACACGCTAGAGATCTACGTAGTGCCCTACATAAAGTATCTAGAGCTCACCAATATTGCATTATAGTGAGTAGGTACATCAATGACCATGAAGTTCATCATGACTATAGAATTGGTTGTCATGACTAACAGCACCACCGTTCCCATAGCATATATGTTACTACTGTTGAATCCCACCAAAGGTAACTCCTTCTTGGTAATGTCACTATTTTTTACCCCTAGTACCTTCATGGTTGTGAGGAAAAGAAAATCCACTAAACTCTCAGTATCAACTAAGATCCTACAAATGTCGCATGTCCTCGCCTGAAGTGTGACTACCAAAGGATCTTTATGAGAAGATGAAGTCTCATCATTACTAGTAAAAATGGTTTAGGCAGATGATGATCCTTCATGTAGATTATAAATATATGGAGCTCTACACACTTATTAGGCATGTCTGTTTCATGCATTGTTAAAGGCTTTATTAAGCCCATGTTCTATATGTATAAAGTGTATATTCATCATATTGTCATTATTGTATGGCTTTACCCTGTCAACAAGCTACACAGGTAATCTCAGTTCCTTTCATTGAGATTGACTATCCATCCTTTTATTATCATTCCCCACAAGGTCATCCAAATATCCCCTCGATGACAGATCTTTAATTTCTTTCTTTAAGTGTATGCAATCTTGTATCTCTTTCCATAGGTCCACAATTTGGAAGTGTCTTTTAGAGGTGCCCTTATCTTTGGTGGTCATCTGATGTTTTGCTCATTCTCCATCCTCAAAACAACTTGAGCTAAGCTTACTCTCAAGGGTGATCCCCTAAAAGGTAAGAATGATCTTCCTTAAGGTCTAGAATTTATATACCATTGACCTTTTCCTCTATGATTTGAAGTGAAGCATTTATTTTATTAGCAACCATTTTATCTTGAGCCTTTTTGTCTGGACTTATTCTTCTTTTTTTCTTTCTATGGAGTAGCTTTCACAACTAACTTGCCTTTTCTACCAAGTTTTAGCTCTCTCTCAAGGTCAACAAATTTTCTAACCTTGTTAGAAGCTTCTTTCATAAGGTATGGCACAATCTTTGTTAATTCGGTAAACAAATCTAAATTTCTTAAGAAACCATGTTTAAATGCTTTTATTGCTATTGAATTGGGACAGTCTACAATTTTTAACTTCTCATTTCTGAATCTTCTAATGTATTTTTCTATAGATTCATCATTTCTCTGAGTTATTAAGAAAAGATAATGAGACTCCTTCTTCATATGTTTGTTACTTGCGTAATTAGTGATGAACAATTTGGAAAATTATGCAAATGAGGTTACAGTACGAGGTGTCAGGTTATTGAACCAATTCTGCTCACCATCACATAAGGAAGTTGCAAATAATTTACATATCATAGCATCTCTTTTGTCTAGAGTGAGACTTACTAAGACCATGGTTGTTTTAAAGTGCAAGACATGAGTTATAGGATCTTTCCTTCCTTAATAATCAAAAAATTCAGGTGCACTGAATTTAATGGGAGGTTCATTGTGTTCTATCTTGTCATAAAAAGAGGAAACACACAATTGTGCACAATCTCTATCAATATCATAGCGAGATTTACCCTTGTCTTATTTTCTGTTTGTTTTCTCGAGAGCTTGGTCTTATTTTCTATTTACTTATTTGAAAGCTTGGAAGTATGCTTCCCCCGACCTCATTTCCTTAAGCAATTTATCATTGTTATATTAGGCTATTTCTCACCCTAATTGAGTTTGTTGTGTCTCAGCTCGGGCATTATGATGCAAGACCTCTTCTACTACATCTTTCACTCTTCTAGACTCATTTCTCCTTGGTACCAGCTTAACCTTCTCAATCAAATTATCAGCTTGACCTGCTTGCGAAGCTACATCTGTTTGAGCATGCAATGCCCTATTTTCTTGTCTCATTTTATTGGGTTTCCTTTTGAGCTCGAAGAGTTATTGTGCCAATTCTCTATGAGGATCGACCTCTTCTTATGAGTTAGCATGAGGTTCAACCCAAACCTCCTTGCTCATAAGTGTGACATTATCCTTGAGTGTTAGCCTTTATATTTTGTCAACTAGAGTGCCAACTATAGTGGTTGTAGGTGTTAATAGCACAGGGTGTAAGTGTTTGGTTTCTCTCTTAAAACTCAGGATGAATCCTAAGAAATACAATGTCAAAAACAAAACCTTAAAACCTTGATCCCTATAATGGGCACCAAAATATTGAGGATAATCCAATTTTGAGAGAGAACTTAGATAGATGGTAGAGAATAGGAGTCAATTGAGCTGGTTTGATACAAGGTTCACATATATATAAGGTATTATACATACATGTGTCAATTACATAAGGGATACACATTACAATATGTCAGAGTAATATAACGATAAATGCATAAACTAACTTATGATTGATCACATTGTGAGACCGAGCTTATAGTCAATCCTTAAATGTTCCAAACTTGTGATGACACTTGTAAAATCCAACTTCTAAGCACAAACTTGACTAAGACTTAGGCATTGTATATCAAGATTCGGACACTATAAAAACCGGACACCATGTCATATTTTATGCTCAAGCATTTATTAATATTTATAACACAAATTTTACTTACTTATACATCCATATATTTTATTTGTACCAAGTTTCAACATTCTTTAGAAAAAAAAATTATTTTTTCAATTTCTAAAATAATTGAAACACACGCAAATGCGCATATATATATTAATATATATAGAATGTGAGTGCAAAAATATGTTAAAATTTGTGTGATATTAGTATTTTTCTATTTTACATTTTATCAATTTTATTACCTATACTTTTTTCTTTCTTTCTTTCTTTTCCATCATACGAGCAAATTTTCATTGATGATGGAGAAAGATCTAACTATAATTACATTTTGATAAATAAAAATAATTTCAAAATAGGCCTAAAACATTTAATGACAACGACCTAGTTTCTATAGTAGCACATCTTCGTTTACTTATTTAACTTGTTTGAATTACTTCATAAACGAGTAATGTGTCTCCAATATTTATATTGATATCAAAAAAATCAACACTCATTAATTTTTTCAATAAATCATCATAATATTAATAATTAATTTCTATAAAGTTTACATTACAAATAACACTGTGAATATAAGACAAAATTAAAACTGCATTTCATATATTTCATGTAAGGCCCAAGTAGATACACTGTGTACAAAATAATTCTTAGGATTCAAATTGCATTAAAGTAGGAGAATTATGGAACAAACAGTGAGGCTTACTCGAGAAATTATTTGACCTCGTAGGTAGCTTGACAAACTTTGGAGAAGGGCGAAAGGAATATGTTACACGATCAAGAATTATGAATCCGCTTAGATACTCTCAATATGTGTGAACACAGTGAATTTTAACCAAGTTCAAACAATTTATTTATAAAAAAAATATATCATTTAAGTCCATTTATTTATAAAGAATGTGTTAGATAAAGATAAAATTATTTTTTATTTCGATTTTTGTTAAATATAACGAAATAAGTTATTGGATTAATGAATTTAAAAATAATAATAAAGTGTTTAAATGATACATTTATTTAGTCAAAGTTGCTTGTTTAATCTTTTAGTTTAAAAAACATGTTTTTAAAGGTTTATTTATTTGCAAAAATATTATGTCATTTATGTCTTTTTATTTGTGAAAAATATGTTAGGTAAGGATAAAGTTATTTTTTTAAAATTTTTTTGATAGATATATCGGAATAACATATATGTTATATACATGTTAATATTTTTTGATATATATATAAATTTATCAAACATTAATAAAAATTCTTTTAAAATTAAAAAAAATTATTGTCTAATATATAAAGTTGCACTTTAGACGATGATTTTTTTTAAATTTAATATAAATAAGTTGTTGAAAAATTTAAATATTTTTGAATTAAAAATTATGTTGAAAAATATAAATATATATGTGTCACATGTAATATTCTATTATATTTAATAAAAAATTAATTTTATTATTGATCGACACATTTTCTCAAATAAACTTAAAAACATATATTTTTTTTAAAATGATTAAACAACCCCTAAAATCTAAACATATGAAATTATACGTTTTTCATTAAAATAAAATAAAATGCATGATAAAATGGTCTAATTTTAACTATGATATTTTATTTATATGAATAATGATAAAGTTATCTAAATTTATATTCATATTAATTATGTTACGATATATTATTAAATAATTTTTTAAATAAAAAATTAATCACTAATCATACTATACTTAATGCCGGTATAAACATATATAAAACAATGAATCTCTATCGTTACTCTACGTCAAAATTGTGATTATCATTTATCACACATTTGATCACTTGTAATGATAGGATAGTTTTATTATGTAACAAATTTTATTATTATTAAAATAATATTTTTATTTTTAGAAATTATAAAATATTAAAACACAAAATTAAATATTAATTACTTTATTTTCTATTATGTAAATATCAATCCCCTAGGATATTATTAAAAAAGAAAAAAAAGTGCATTTAATAATATAACCATTACGAATAAAATAACACAAGAATAGCGAAAATTTGGTTATCCCTTGAATCTCATTTCCATTTTAGGAGCAGCTAGAAAAAAATTCAGAGCAAAAGGATCTAAGGATGTAGTACATAATTTTACACTAAATTTTATATTATTTTATACCTAAACTTATATTAAATTTATACTCTTTTCCAAGTTATAATATCAAATATTATATTAAAATATATATTCAATTATAAAATAATTTTTTTTTTATTTTTTTATCAATTATTATATTAAATTAATTAAATTATTATTTAATATAATAATTAATTTAAAAATTATATTATTAAAAAATAAAAATCTATTAAATAAAATATTATATTTATTATATAAAATAAAAATTATATTTAATTTAAAAACACAATTAAACATAGATATATACTAGCTGATAACACATTGATGTTTTATTATTTTTAACTTTATATTAATAATGTTTTTAGTATTTTATATTAGGTAATTAATTTATATTTTTCTAAATCGTTGATTTATTTTATATTAAATTTTTAACTTTATGTTGCATTAATAATTTTTTAATCATTTTGTATCATATACTTAATTATAATTTATTATATATTATAAAAAATTT
The DNA here is from genome assembly GCA_033030585.1 of Hippophae rhamnoides. Taxonomy (NCBI): domain Eukaryota; kingdom Viridiplantae; phylum Streptophyta; class Magnoliopsida; order Rosales; family Elaeagnaceae; genus Hippophae; species Hippophae rhamnoides. Next base: position 21,139,372 of record CM065437.1, on the reverse strand, counting down.
AACAATATTTTAAAAAAAAATTTAAAAAAAAAATTTTAAAAATAATGACGCGTGAACAATATTGATGTGATGAATAATATTACATCAAATTTAAGGCATCATTTCTCATACCAAATTTTATATTTTGATGCATGGTTTGAGTTGGTCAAAGGATATGTTTATTACATAATATTAAGTATCATGATTTGTATAATTTTTCTACAATTATATGTTTAATTATGAAATTAAATTATATTATATAGTATAAAAATAATATGAATATAAAAATTTAATACGATTAAGAAACGTAGTTATAAACATTTTGAATATTTAATTTAATATTTATAAATATTTAATTATAAAACTGTGAATCTTAATTTTTTTTTAATCTTAAATTAAAAATAATATTTTTATTTTAAAATATAATAAAAATAATAAATTTTATAATAAAAAATTATTTAAAATATAAATCATTTAACTAAAAATTAATTATATAATATAATTTTTCAACGTACATTATCTAAACTATATATAATACAATTACATGTAATTTAATCTAATGCAATCATGTCCCACGTTTCTATTATTACGTTGCATCAAAATATAGTAAATGCAATATGAGTGGCACAAAGAAAAGAAAATAAGCTTCAAAAGCAGCTAAACATTACTATGTTACCTCACAAATAAGGATTCACCAAACGTAATCATCTTGTAAGAAGAAGATGGTCTCTTTTCACTCTCTACAGTGACACTGTCAATCGGGCAATTTCTGAGATCGAAACACAGCAAACTTGGACACTTGAGAATAAGAGTACCGAATCCCATTTTCTACCAAATATTCTTCTAACAATTTCTTGTCTTTTTCAGGATCCAAAGTCTCGCATTCCAATTCATAACTAGTCCCAAACTCATAGTTGGTCTCATCAAGCTCCAATTTTAGACCTTTCCAACTATACACAGCCCTCACATTTCTAAACCCACCCAAACATACCAACCCACCATCTTTTCCCCCAACTCCAAACTCCTTCTTCACTCTCTTCAAAATTTCCGACGACTCAAAGGACAACAACCGCCACGGTTCGGCGATGGAGGCTCGGCCAACGGTTAGGTCAAAGGGTTCCTCTACCTCTTCAACGCGGCTAATGCCTTTTGAAATGACGGGTTTGACCTTAAGGGACAAAACGCAGTGGGAATTATCGTTGTAGAATCGGAGGCGTAGTGCAGCGAGGTTGGAGGTCAGCTCGGCGTTAACGCCGTCAAAAAAGACGTTTTCTTGCACTAGGGTTTTGGTGTGGAAAGGTGAGAGTAAGTCTGAGAGCTTCTGGTGAGAAGTTGAATCGTGTAGGCGGAGTTTCACTTCAACTTCCATGATTAGGTTCCGATGAGTTTGAAGGAATCTAAGTGTTGATGTTCTTCTAATTTCTGGGAAAAAGAAGGAAAATTTTGAGAATTTCATGTGAATTTGGCGTTCATTCTCCCAGCTACGAAACAGTAGCGCGAATGTGGTAGTGGAGGACTGGGGCGAGAAGTTGAGATGAGGCTGAGAGTTGTGTTTTCCGGACCAAGAGTTACATAATCGCAAGAGGGACCTAATACGTATTTACTGTTATACCCTTTATAGTTTATTCAAACTTCCATTCGTACCACTGTATTAAACCGATCCCCGTACCCGGAACGCTCCCGGTTTAATAAAACTGGGTTTCTTTTCGCCTGAATCATCGTTCCAAACAAGTCGCTAAAATTTTGATTATTCAAGCAGAAAAGGTAATTCGAAAGCGTTTTTATATATTATAGCTTTAATTTGGTTTTTGTGTCGCGCACCTCAACTTCTTTCACTTCATGGAGTCATTTGCTTGTTTCCTACAACTTTCTTTGATATTCAAATTAATGGGCGAGGCTATTCGGAAAATGGCAATGAATTAAATTAATGTTTTGCAGTTTGTAGAGTACAGGTTAGGTTTGAGAATCGCGAAGGTTAGCTTCATGTTTTTGTCATTCAAAGTTCAGATCAGAGCTTGAGCATTAATAGTGAAAAATAATTCTATTAGCAATCGGAATCTCATTTATAATTTATGTTAAACCGAATAAGTATATAATGCTATGCTACTTTCTTGTCTGATTGGAATTTAAATGCTAATTATTTGAGATACTTTGTGAAATATGAGTTTCCAAGGCGAATGGAACCAATTCTGAATTTTTCGTGTGAACTTTAGTTATATTTGGATGGGGTTAATAAAATCAAGCCATTTGACTTCATTAGCCTATGCATTGGATACATTTGATGACTGGTTGCTTAATATACTAAGCTTAAACATTTCTGAAGAGTAGTACTGGTAGAATCTCTCAGTTTAAGAGCGATTAATCTATTTTTGAAAGAGTTTGATAGGTCAACTATGTTCTCGTTTGGAAGAGTTTGGTTGCACAAAATAGTGACAGGTTTTAAATTTTAATAGAAACATTGTAAATTGAAGATTGTTGGTTATCAAATGGGGTCATAGGGACCCGTTCATCATGTGATATTTTTTGCATGTATATTAATGAGCAGAAACCTCCTTTCTCTTTAATAAGCTTTCATGTGATTGAAACAAAAGCAGAAATGGTAGTAATGGATGGGTACTTTAAGACTAGGTTTATCTTTAGCCCCGGGAGTAGGGATTTTGCTTCTATTTCTTTGGCTAAGATTTGATGCTTTGACAAAATGATAGTTGGCTCATCGTACTCAACATCATATTATTTGTTTAGATGAATAATCAATTTTCTTTAAAAGAATAAGTTATTTTATAATGAAGCAGAAATAGTTTGGTATCACTATTTTTTTGGTTTATGTCCAGAGTTTTTCATTGAAGAGTAATTGCCAGGGAATTTTGAGATCTAGTAATTACTGTAAATATTAGGTTTCTTGCTTTTGGCTTTAGGATTGTATGTTTGATCCTAGGATTTTGACAGGTATTGGAAGCATGGAAGAAGAAGATGATTATGTTGAATATGAGCCTGTGGCAAAGCGGAGAGCTATGGAAGCATGTAGGGATTTGGCTTCTATTTCTTTGGCTAAGATTTGATGCTTTGATAAAATGATAGTTGGCTCATCGTACTCAACATCATATTATTTGTTTAGATGAATAATCAATTTTCTTTAAAAGAATAAGTTATTTTATAATGAAGCAGAAATAGTTTGGTATCACTATTTTTTTGGTTTATGTCCAGATTTTTTCATTGAAGAGTAATTGCCAGGAAATTTTGAGATCTAGTAATTACTGCAAATATTAGGTTTCTTGCTTTTGGCTTTAGGATTGTATGTTTGATCCTAGGATTTTGACAGGTATTGGAAGCATGGAAGAAGAAGATGATTATGTTGAATATGAGCCTGTGGCAAAGCGGAGAGCTATGGAAGCATGTAGGGATTTGGCTTCTATTTCTTTGGCTAAGATTTGATGCTTTGATAAAATGATAGTTGGCTCATCGTACTCAACATCATATTATTTGTTTAGATGAATAATCAATTTTCTTTAAAAGAATAAGTTATTTTATAATGAAGCAGAAATAGTTTGGTATCACTATTTTTTTGGTTTATGTCCAGATTTTTTCATTGAAGAGTAATTGCCAGGAAATTTTGAGATCTAGTAATTACTGCAAATATTAGGTTTCTTGCTTTTGGCTTTAGGATTGTATGTTTGATCCTAGGATTTTGACAGGTATTGGAAGCATGGAAGAAGAAGATGATTATGTTGAATATGAGCCTGTGGCAAAGCGGAGAGCTATGGAAGCATGTAGGGATTTGGCTTCTATTTCTTTGGCTAAGATTTGATGCTTTGACAAAATGATAGTTGGCTCATCGTACTCAACATCATATTATTTGTTTAGATGAATAATCAATTTTCTTTAAAAGAATAAGTTATTTTATAATGAAGCAGAAATAGTTTGGTATCACTATTTTTTTGGTTTATGTCCAGAGTTTTTCATTGAAGAGTAATTGCCAGGGAATTTTGAGATCTAGTAATTACTGCAAATATTAGGTTTCTTGCTTTTGGCTTTAGGATTGTATGTTTGATCCTAGGATTTTTACAGGTATTGGAAGCATGGAAGAAGAAGATGATTATGTTGAATATGAGCCTGTGGCAAAGCGGAGAGCTATGGAAGCATGTAGGGATTTGGCTTCTATTTCTTTGGCTAAGATTTGATGCTTTGACAAAATGATAGTTGGCTCATCGTACTCAACATCATATTATTTGTTTAGATGAATAATCAATTTTCTTTAAAAGAATAAGTTATTTTATAATGAAGCAGAAATAGTTTGGTATCACTATTTTTTTGGTTTATGTCCAGATTTTTTCATTGAAGAGTAATTGCCAGGGAATTTTGAGATCTAGTAATTACTGTAAATATTAGGTTTCTTGCTTTTGGCTTTAGGATTGTATGTTTGATCCTAGGATTTTGACAGGTATTGGAAGCATGGAAGAAGAAGATGATTATGTTGAATATGAGCCTGTGGCAAAGCGGAGAGCTATGGAAGCATGTAGGGATTTGGCTTCTATTTCTTTGGCTAAGATTTGATGCTTTGATAAAATGATAGTTGGCTCATCGTACTCAACATCATATTATTTGTTTAGATGAATAATCAATTTTTTTTAAAAGAATAAGTTATTTTATAATGAAGCAGAAATAGTTTGGTATCACTATTTTTTTGGTTTATGTCCAGAGTTTTTCATTGAAGAGTAATCGCCAGGGAATTTTGAGATCTAGTAATTACTGCAAATATTAGGTTCTTGCTTGTGGCTTTAGGATTGTATGTTTGATCCTAGGATTTTGACAGGTATTGGAAGCATGGAAGAAGAAGAAGATTATGTTGAATATGAGCCTGTGGCAAAGCGGAGAGCTATGGAGGCTCAAAAAACTATCCACCACAAGGGTAATTGTTCCACCCTGGAGGATGAGTTGGAGAAATCAAAAGCTGCCGAAGCCAAACCTAATCTCCTTGTGAAAGCATCACAATTGAAGCGGGATGCTCCTGAGATTAGTCCAGCTGAAAAAATGGCTCACCAAGAGAAAGAAATGATTGAGAACTTATCAGATCGAAAAAACTTAATGTCTGTCATGAACTGGCAAAGGGCATCACTTATACAGAGCCTATGTTGACTGGTTGGAAGCCACCTTTGCCTATCAGAAGGATGTCAGCGAAGCAGTGTGATTTGATCCAAAAGCAGTGGCACATCATAGTTGATGGTAGAGGTGTGCATATATGGGTTGATTTGGGTTTAAATTAAAACGGGAACCAGTCCAATATGATTGGTTCTTAAAAAATGATAACCTACACAAACCAATAAATTTGAAAAACTAATCCAACCCGATCCAATTTTATTGGTCTGGTTTGGTTAGGGTAAGGAAATTTCCCTCATTTTTTGTTAATAGATTTTGTTTATTAATCTTTTTTTTTCTTCTTCTAACATTTGTATTATAATTTCTAACTTTTGTATTATAATTTTTAATGTTTCTAACGAACCTTCCACAAACTAAGGAGAATTGACGAGTTTGTCGTTGGGTATTGTGACCATGGGTGAGAATTGAGGAGACTGTTATTGTTGGAATGAAACAGCTCATGTGTGGGAAAACTGAAAACTTAAGAAAGAAAATGATAAAGTAAAGAGACAGAGGGGGCGAGGAAGGAAACTAAAACGTAGGAAAATAAAGATTAAAATAAATTAATCATACAAAGTTTATAAACTCTAAATAAAAATATAAAATTAAAAATAATAAAATAAATAGATTGAGTTGGTTTGGTTTTTAATTGGTTTAAAGCAGCGAGAATCAAACTAAATCAATATTAATTGGTTCAATAAAAAGAATAACCAACCCAAACCAATAAAATTTTAAAACCGAAAATATTGGGTTGGATTGGTTCCGGTGCATTTTGCACACCCCTACTTATTGCGGAGAAATACAAGATTTACTGAATCAATTTTAAAGAAATTGAAAGGCAAGGGAATCATTCAGCCGACCCCCGTTCAGGTGCAAGGTGTTCCTGTGATTTGGTCCGGAAGGGATATGATTGGTATTGCATTTACAGGATTGGGAAAGACACTGGTTTTTGTGCTTCCATTGATCATGATTGCAATGCAAGAGGACATTATGATGCCAATTGTTCCCGTAGAAGGTCCATTTGGCCGGATTGTTTGCCTATCCAGAGAACTGGCCAGGCAGACTTATGAAGTTGTAGAACAATTTTTTTCCTTCTAGGGAGGCTGGACATCCAGAACTCAGGCCCTTGCTCTGTATTGGTGGAGTGGATATGCGATCACAACTTGAGGTTGTGAAGAAGGGTGTTCACGTAGTTGTTGCTACTCTTGGGAGTAACAACTACGCTAATTCCTAGGCGTAGAATTATAGATTATATTAACTTATAATCTGATATAGGAGAAGTACACAAATAACAATTTTTTAACCAGTGGCATTAAAATGGAAAAAATACTGTAACAAAGAGGCCTACATTTGAATGCATGCATTTCTAGGCGTAGAATTATAGATTACATTAAGTTATAATCTGATACAGGAGAAAGACACAAATAGCAATTTTTTAATCAGTGGCATTAAAATGGAAAAAATACTGTAACAAAGAGGTCTACATTTGGATGCTTACCTCTTAATATGATGCCTCTACGCAAAATATGTGTTATTGGTGGCAATTTTCTAACTGATTGCATTTCAATAAGACCATGCTCTGACGGTAAACTATTTGAGTAATTATATGTGAGATTGTCATGAGTCTTGTCATCTTCCCATCTGATAGCTTTCGATCAATTGAAATCTGTTCAATTGTGAAGTGTTAACCATTGTACATCTGTGTTCTTTTCTGTGTAATGCGGTTTATTTATTATCCAGTTGACCACTTTTTCAGGATGACTGTCTAGTTTTCTTTAAAGGTACTGTGTCCACATTAATTTATTTTAGTGCGAAACTTATTTGGTTTATATTGTGATACAATGTAATACCTTACTGCTGGTATCTTAGTTTAGATGAGGCTGATAGATTTGTAGATTTGGGCTTCGAAGATGACATAAGAGAAGTGTTTGAGTGACAAACCCCCCTTTTTTCTGCAACCATGCTGACCAAAATTCAGAATTTTGCTAGAAGTGCCTTGGTAAAGCCCGTGATAGTTAATGTAGGAAGAGCAGGAGCAGCCAATCTTGATGTCATTCATGAAGTCAAAATATGTTAAACAAGAGGCTAAGATAGTTTACCTTTTTGAGTGCCTCCAAAAAGCTCCACCTCCTGTTCTGATATTCTGCAAAAACAAAGCTGATGACATTCATGAATATCTTATCTTAAAGGGTGTTGAAGCAGTGGCCATTCATGGAGGCAAGGATCAGGAAGACAGAGAGTATTCCATTACGGACTCCAAGTCAAGCAAGAAAGACGTCCTGGTTGCCACTGATGTTGCCTCAAAAGGATGGATTTTCCTGACATCCAACATGTCATTAACTATTATATGCCAGTAGAAATTGAAAACTATGTTCACAGGATTGGAAGAACAGGAAAATGTGGAAAACAGGAATAGCTAAGACATTTATAAACAAGAACCAGAGCGAAACAACCCTTCTTGATTTGAAGCACCTCTTACAAGAGGCAAAACAGTGGATACCACCTGTCTTAGCTGAGCTTAATGATCCAATGGAAGAAGCAGGAGCAGTCGCCAATGCAAGTGGTGTTAAAGGTTGTGCTTATTGTGGTGGACGCGGTCATCATATCTGTGATTGCCCCAAACTTGAGCATCAAAAAAGCATGGCCATTGCCAGTTCAAGAAAAGATTACTTCGGTTCTGGGGGTTACAGAGGGGAAGTCTAATCCTTGTCTATTCAATACTTTTTTGTTGTATCCTCTCTTTCTATTGGAATTTGATTCTCACTTCTCAACTTCCCGGAAATAAGCCTGTCTAATTGTTTGGTAGCTGTTTCTTTCCAGAAGGAAAAGGTTTTGATTGCAAGATTTTAACGATGGGTTGTTGGAGGGGTAAAGCAAAAGATTAATTCATAATATAAAATATTTTTCATTAATCCATATTTTTCATATAAAAAGGGAAAGGAATGTATCACTCAGTTAGACGTAATTGGATATCTGCATATTTGCAGTATTACTCGTGTACAGTTAAAGAGTTTTTATGTTAATTTTGTCAAATTATGCAGAGTTTATTTCTATAATAATTTTTTTTCTCATCTTCTGTACAAATAACTCCTCCTATGTATACTAAGAAAACCGAATATAATTCTAACCCTAACAGCTGTTCTACTTCCCTAATTTATGGTTCACTAACAACATTGTCTGCCATTTCCTAACTCCACTAACTTTGTTGTCTTCCACTTTCACTGCACACGCCAACACTCCTCCTCAAGTTGGTGCATATATGTCTCTTATGCCCAACTTGTCAAGTGTGTTGTAGAAGTTCCTTGCAGACACAGATTTTGTGAGTATATCAGCCAATTGATCTTCTGATTTAACAAATGGAAGCTTAATAATCTTTTCTTCAAGATTCTGTTTGATAAAGTTTCGATCCACTTCAACGTGCTTCGTGCGATCATGTTGAACTGGATTATGAGAGATGGCAATGGCTGCTTTGTTATCACAAAATAAGTTCATTTCAAAGTTAGGGGCTACACCAATCTCAGTTAGAAGTTTTTTCAACCAAAGGAGCTCACATATTCCCTTGACCATTCCTCGAAATTCAGCTTCAGCACTGGATAAGGCAACTACCTTTTGCTTCTTGCTCCTCCATGTAACAAGATTTCCCCCCACAAAAGTAAAGTACCCAGCAGTAGATTTCCTATCCTTCATATTCCCTGCCCAGTCTGAATCTGTATATCCAAGGACTTCCAATTGACCATTCTTTGAAAACATAAGTCCTTTCCCAGGAGAGGATTTTAAGTAACGAAGTATTCGCATGACCGCATCCATATGGTCTTCACTTGGGCAGTGCATGAACTGACTTACGACACTCACAGCATAAGCAATATCAGGTCGAGTATGAGATAAATATATGAGTTTACCTACTAACCGTTGATATCTCTGTTTATCTGCTGGTACTTGGTCCACATATTCTCCGAGTTTATGATTTTGAACCATTGGAATATCGACAGGTTTACAATCTAGTAGTCATGCCTCTGCCAGTAGGTCCAGAGTGTATTTCCTTTGGGAAAGGCATATGCCTTGTTTTGATCTTGTTACCTCACGGGTGTGTTTGGAGTTTCCGCAATGGCCACATTTCATGTCAAGAGATGGTGGATTTCCTGTGGATTTCTTGCTACCCAAGGAAGTTCCTGTTTTTAGTGGCATTAGATTATGGTGTCTCTTGACCCCTTTAAAAGCCATAACTGCTCCGGGAGTCTTCTCTACACCTGTGATCATCACGGTCTGCCTGACCTCTTCCCTACAGACGAATCCATAGGCTTGTTCCACCGTAGGGAATGGTTTAATCTGAAGCACATCACTTCGAGTTTTATCCAATCTATCATCAAGTCTATCGAGGAAGGTATACACTCGATCTTCCTGTACGATGGAGTTGTATTTTTGTATATCAATTGCACACTCCATTGGATTAGGACGACGTAAATCAATTTCACGCCACAACCCCTGAAGGTCATTGTAGTATTTTTCAATGGATTCACCCGCTTGCTTCGTACGAGTAACTTGACGGCGAAGATCATACACTTGAGACGTGTCCGTCCCATCATAGTAAGTGGTAGCCACCGAATCCCAAACTTGTTTTGCAGTTGGGAATCAGATAAAATTTGCAATTAAGGAGGGGTCCATCGAATTGATCAACCATCCTTTGACAATGGCATTTTCAGTACGCCATTTCCTAAATGAGGGATCGGTTTCAACAGGTTGAGGAAAGTCCCCATTAATATATCCCAGTTTATCTTTGCCAGAGATATACATCTCCATCACCTGGGACCATAAGGCATAGTTGGATCATCCCAACTTGATACTAATGGGAGCAGTCGACGCTTCAGTTGGCGGAGGTTGTGAGCTGATCTGAGCTCTAGTTAAAACTTCCGCCATTTTCGTCGTTAAATCTTCCAATATGAAATTGGTAGTTAAATCTCTAGATTCTGTCATGAAATCTAAATTTTTTTTTCTTCCTTTTTTCCTTTTTTTTTTACAAAAACGCCACTATATAAATGAGGAAAAAAACACAACTCGTAACCCTAACCCTAATCTCTCTCGCAAGCGGCGCCTTTTCTCTCCCTGTGCGTTGAGCAGTTCCCTCGCGCAGCCCTGGAGCGGTGTCCTTCTGCAACCGAGCGCGACTTCCTGCTACACGTGAGCGGCGCCCGTCTTCTGCAACGAGAAGCGAGGTCAAGATGGCCGAACCTTAGCCGGCTACAGATCCAGACAGAGTTAACCTTCCACTGGGTCCTCCGTCTCTGAAAAAATAACCTCACTGACCAGCGAGGAGTGAGCAGCTCCAGTGAAGTTGAGTAGTTTATTTTTTTTGTTGTTGTTCGAGCTATATCTTGCACTATCTGAGTTGTTGTTGTTCGAGCTATATCTTGCACCGTCTGATCTGTTGTTGTTCGAGCTATATCTTGCACTGTCTGATTTTTCCCTTCCTGTTTTTCCCTTCTTCTTTTTTTTTTGTTTCAAATGTTGTAGAGAAATAGACACCTAATTAGGTCAGCAATCGTTTCCATCTTTTCTTGGTTTCTTCTTCTTCTATTTTTTACCAGGGGAAAGGTAGATTGAAGATGGTCGCAATCGCACCCTTGTTGAGTATAATATTCAACAGAATCAACTTTGTACGTACAGAGACACTCGAACTTGAATTAAAACTAAGAACTTTGAACTCCAAAAGGATATGGAGAATCTGCAGAGACAGTTTCGTAAAGTGTTTACACACAAACACCCATCCGATGGAAGAAGCTGAGCAAACTGACCAAGATAACAGTTCTTGAAAAAAATGGATATGGGGTATTATTGATCTGATCTCTGGATTTAATAGATCAAACCAATGTTGAGGAGAACAGGTAGCACCGTAGAATTTTTATTTCTTTAGAGTCATAATCTGCTCTGATACCATGTCAAATTATGCAGAGTTTATTTCTATAATAATTTTTTTCTCATCTTCTGTACAAATAACTCATCCTATGTATACTAAGGAAACCGAATATAATTCTAACACTAACAGCTGTTCTACTTCCCTAATTTATGGTTCACTAACAACATTGTCTGCCATTTCCTAACTCCACTAACTTTGTTATCTTCCACTTTCACTGCACACGTCAACAAGTTTATGATTTAACAGGTATCCTCTAATAAAGTTTTATGATGGATACTATGGCATTGGAAGAATGACAAATTGTATAACTTAAATTTGAATATATACTATTTATACAAGGGTTTATTTATTATTTATAGAATATATTGGTTTGATATTTTAAGTAAATTCTTAAATCAATTAAATTGTTAGATAATTTGAATAAGTATAAGAAAAGTTGAACTTTTAAGAAATAGTTTGCATGTATTTTGCATTTCATTTGCAAGTATCACATCAATGATACTCTAAAAATAATGAATAATAAAATGTATTATGTATTAAAATAACTTTTAAAATATGAAGTTATTTATTTTTAATAAAAATTTTCCACGGGTACATAATAATTGATATTAACGTATATTTATTTGCATTTAACATTTCACAGTCTTGTAATAAGATAGGATTAGCGCTGTTTTACACGCATAAAAACACTCCATCCATGGTGTTATATGTAATTGAAATATTTGACCTCAGTTTTAGAAAAAAAGTGTTAATAGATGATGGATTGAGTTACCTAATAATTAATTCTTCTTAAATTGAGATTGCCAAATGCTAAAATTTTACAATTAAATGACCCAAAAATGAAAATAAAAGTATGTATTTAAAAAAATTCATAAATTTTAAATAATATAATACATTATTATTGATAAATAATATCGAATTAATGTAACAATATTTAATAAAAAAAATAACAGCTGCACAATTATTATGGGTTGTTATCATTATGAATGAATTACCTTCTTCCTCATTTTCTTGTATAAATCGTGGCTTTACTCGCATGGTATTAGAGCTAAGATTCTAGGACTTTCCTGAATCATTAGCATATTAGTTGGATCAAGATTTGATTCGTTGCTTCTGTTTCTTTTTCTTGAGTTTTTTTTTTCCCCATTTCTTTTATCAATCTTGCTGATCAAAGTCTTATTTGGTTATTCTTTTCTTATTCGTAACAATGGAGGATCAAACATCAGATTATGAAAAAAGTCACAAGTGATACTATATCATCTTAGACATTGTAATCTATAATGGCTCAACCTGTTAATTTGATTTTTCCTATCAAATTGGACCGTTCTAATTACTTATTCTGAAAGGAGCAGTTGTGTGTTATCATTGCTCATAGAGTCGAGGGGTTCATTGATGGCTCTCGCGCAACCACAGAAAGATATCAACTTGGAACTTCAAAGATTTTCCTAGAATTTGCTTTGTGGAATCACATTAATGGCACTATCAGAAGTTGGATTTATGGATTTATTTTCTCAGAAGTTGGATTTATGGAACTATTTTCTCAGAAGTTTCATGATATTTTATTAGTAATAAGATAGCTCGTGAGTTGTGGGAGACTTGTGATTGTGTGTTCTACTCTTCTACTCATTCTAGACTTATGGAGTTGGGGCTTCAATTGCAAACAGTCAAGAAATATAACGTTTCAGTTGATAATTACATGCTAAAGATCAAGACTATTGCTGATAGCTTGCTATTGGTGAGGCAATGCGATCTCGTAATCTAATTTTGTATGCCATAGGAGGTCTCAATTTTAGGTATAGTTTCTTTGTATGTATATAGTATCATATAACATGTTAGTTCAGTAGCACTAGAAGACTTTCATATATAGTAGGTTATTAGTCTTTGAGCACAGACTGAGGCAACAAGATAGAGATGAGGAGCAACAAGTATTTCAGGAAAATGTGCCTAGGTTTGGTGCTATGAATTTAAGTGGTGGTAATGGAGGTTCTAGTTGCTCTAAACAAAATTATGAAGGATCCAAGACTTCACAGAGCTATCATGGACATGATCAGTCTTCTTCTTCTTCTTCTTCTTCTAGAGGAAGAGATCGTGATCAAGGCAGAAGAAGTGGTAGAGGTATCCAGTGTCAATTTTGTGAGAAAATTAGAATGTAATTAACCTCTAATTGCTACAAATTTCAGAATTTGTTCTTTGGCAAGTCAAGATCTAACGATAATGATAAGTCATATCCTTCTGTATATGTGATTAGTAACACATCAAACATTGGAAATAGTGACAATACTTCATGATTCATGACTCATCAAATCTTGGTAATCCCACCCCTTTCCCTAACAATGATGGCGTTATTGTAGGTAATGGTATCTACATACCCATTGATAATTGTAGTAATAATTTTCTGTTGAAAATCAACACCAAAATAATAATTGAAGAGGTAGAGAAATAAATGAATTAGTTGAAGAGGTAGAGAAATAAATGAAATGGTTGAAGGTTGTAGAAATAAATGAAGTAGTTGAAGAGGTAGAGAAATAAATGAAATGGTTGAAGGTTGTAGAAATAAATGAAGTAGTTGAAGGTTGTAGAAATAAATGAAGTAGTTGAAGGTTGTAGAAATAAATGAAGTAATTGAAGGTTGTAGAAATAAATGAAGTAGTCGAAGGTCGTAGAAAAGAGAAGTGTGTAGATAAGATTTGTATGGCTAGGATTATTTCTTAGTTTTATATTTGTGTGGTGTAGATTGCATAGTGAGGACTATAAATAGCCTACCTTGCATTTGGTTTAATCATTCCATCAAAAACAAATAAGTCTTTGTATTCTTAGTTTGAGTGTGAGTTAAGAGCTTTTTCTTTGAGTGTTTGTATTTCTCTTCAATTTGTGAGTTGCCTTTGAAATGTGTTATAGTGAGTATAATACAAGTAGTTTGTTTACTTGTTTGGATCTAATATTAGTAAATTTAGAGTTGTTCATTCTAAATTTTACTCAACAATTGGTATCAGAGCAGGATGGTCAGAGATCGCTCTTAGTGGAGTTATCTTGAGTCGTGAGGAGTTTGGTACTCTGCAAGTTTATTTGTCAAGCTTGTTCGGTATAGTCAAAGTCTTGTCGACACGATGGGTGATCTTCAAGTAGTTGGAGGAAATAAGAAGCTCAACAAAAAAAACTATAACACATGGGCAACATGTATGGAGTCTTATCTACAAGGTCAAGACTTGTGGAAGGTTGTTGGTGGTGATGAAGTTACACAACCAACAGTGGAAGATGCAAACGGCATCTTGCGGAAGTGGAAAATTAAAGCAGGCAAAGCGATGTTTGCTTTGAAGACCACAATTGAAGAAGAAATGTTGGAGCATATTCGGGATGGAAAAACACCAAAGGAAGCATGGGACACTCTTGTTACGCTCTTTTCAAAGAAGAATGATACAAGATTTCAACTTTTGGAGAATGAGTTACTATCGATGGCGCAATGCGACATGAAGATTTCCCAATACTTTCACAAGGTAAAGTCATTATGTCGTGAAATTTTAGACTTAGATCCAAAAGCTCCTATTGGGGAAACAAGGATAAAGAGAATAATTATTCATGGTTTGAGACCCGAATATCGAGGGTTTGTTACCGCTATACAAGGATGGATGACACAACCATCTCTTGTTGAGTTTGAGAATCTGTTAGCTGGTTAAGAAGCTATGGCTAAGCAAATGGGAGGACTCCAACTGAAGGGTGAAGAAGAAGCGCTCTACACTAGCAAAAGCAAGGGCACTTTCAAGCGGTACAATGGAAATGGATATAAAAATGATGGCAATAAAGGAAAAATTCATCAAGGAAAGGGAGGCTTTCATCCAGGGGGGCTTGGAAGAACCGCAATAATAATATAAAATTTGACGGTGAATGTTACAACTGCGGGAAGATGGGTCACATGGCAAAAGATTGTTGGAGTAAGAAAAATCATGTTGAAAGCAATACAACTACTTCCAGTTCTAAGGAGCATAGCGAAGATGGTTGGGATGCCGAAGCATTATTCGCTATAGAGGAAGAAGAATTAGCTCTTACGGTGACAACATCAAAATAAATTGACTACAAGAATGACTGGATCGTAGATTCGGGCTGCTCAAATCATATGACAGGTGATAAACAGAAGTTGGAAAGCATGTCTGAGTACAAGGGAGGTCGTGTAGTGGTGACAGCTGACAACTCAAGGTTATCGATAGCCCACATCGGTAAGACGATAGTTACGCCTTGATATAGTACTAACCAAATACCACTTCAAGATGTTTATCATGTCCCAGGAATGAAGAAAAATTTGCTATCTATGGCTCAGTTAACATCATGAGGCCATTATGTCATGTTCGGTCCCCAAGATGTGAAGGTGTATCGTGATCTCAAAATCTCAGAAACACCGACAATGGAGGGACAACGATTGGAATCAGTCTACGTAATGTCAGCAGAATCTGCATATGTAGACAAGATAAGAAGAAATGAGACAGCAAATTTATGGCAAATACGGTTAGGTCACGTTAGCTATTCCAAGCTAAGTGTGATGGTGAAGAAGTCGATGCTTAAAGGGCTTCCTCAACTAGACGTACATATAGACACGGTCTATGCAGGGTGCCAATATGGTAAAGCTCACCAATTGCCATATGAGGAATTGAAGTTTAAAGCAAAAGAACCATTGGAGTTAGTTCACTTTGATATATTCGGTCCTGTTAAGCAACCATCAATTGGCGGTATGTGATATATGGTGAAATTCATTGACGACTTCTCAAGGTATGTGTGGGTTTTATTTATGAAAGAAAAATATGACGTATTCTCAAAGTTTAAAGAGTTTAAAGAGTCAACTGAAGGAGAAGTTGGAAAGAAGATCTATTGCTTGCGCACTGACAATGGTAGATAATATAGCTCAAGCGAGTTCTCTCGATACCTAAGGGAATGTCGAATACGTCATCAATACACTTGTGCCAACATGCCACAACAAAATGGTGTAGCGGAGATAAAGAACCGGCATCTTGCAGAAATTTGTCAAAGTATGCTACATGAAAAGAATGTATTTAGAAGGTTTTGGACTGAAGCGATAAGGACTGTAGCCTTTGTGATAAATAGACTTCCTCAACCAAGGTTAGAATTTATTTCACCCTTTGAGAAACTATGGAACATGAAACCTACAGTTAGCTACTTTCGAGTATTTGGCTATGTGTGTTATGTATTTGTTCCTGATCATTTACGGAGCAAATTTGACAAGAAAGCTGTTAGATGTATCTTTGTGGGATACGACAGCCAAAGAAAAGGGTGGAAATGTTGTGAACCAATGAATGGAATATGCTACACTTCACGAGATGTGGTGTTCGATGAAGCATCTTCTTGGTGGTCCTCAGAGAAGGAAGCATTGCCAAACTCAAGAGAATTTGGAGATAAGTTGCAACAAAAGATGGGGGAGCATACTATTCAATTCTATCCAAGTTTAGATGAATCCAGAGATCCAGACGATGATGGTGCCGAACAAAGAGTAGCTCAGAATCCTTGGCAAACTGGCATATATCAACAACTAAATGAAGAAGGTGGGCCTACTGAAATAGAAGAATCAACTCCATAATCTCAACTCCGTAGGTCAACAATAACACGAAGGCTAAATCCCAAATATGCCAATGCAGCCATAATTGAAGAAGTTATAGAACCTGAGATGTTTAAAGAAGCATCGCAAAGATCTGAGTGGATGACAACTATGAGAGAAGAGATCGATGCACTTCAGCAAAATCAAACTTGAGATCTGGTGCGAAAGCCAAGAGATGTGAAACCCATATCTTGTAAATGGGTTTACAAGATAAAGCGCAGACCAGATGGGTCAATCGAGAGGTACAAGGCACGATTGGTAGCTCGTGGTTTCTCTCAACAGTATGGACTAGACTATGATGAAACGTTTAGTCCAGTGGCGAAACTTACAACTGTTTGAGTCCTACTTGTACTTGTAGCAAACAAAGATTGGAAGTTGTGGCAGATGGATGTGAAGAATGCTTTTCTTCATGGAGAGCTGGATGGGGAGATCTATATGATCCAACCAATGGGTTTTTAGAGCCAAGATCATCCTGATTATGTGTGTAAGCTGCAGAAAGCACTCTACGAATTGAAACAAGCACCCATGGCATGGTATGGTAAGATTGTTGAATTTCTAACACAAAGTGGTTATTCAGTAACACCTGTAGATTCTAGCTTGTTTGTTAAAGCCAATGAAGGAAAGCTAGCTATTGTGCTAGTGTATGTGGATGACTTAATCATAACTGGTAATAATGAGGCAGAGATTCTTCGGAAAAAGGATAATTTGTCAGTCCATTTCCATATGAAAGAACTTGGTCAGCTCAAGCACTTCCTTGGTTTAGAGGTTGATCGCATACAAGAAGGAATATTTCTTTGTCAGCAAAAATATTCCAAAGATTTCATAAAACGGTTCGGAATGCTTGAATGCAAATCAATTTCGACGCCGATGGAGCCAAATGCCAACATGTGTACATATGAAGGAAAAGATTTGGAAGATGCAACAATGTATCGAAAATTGGTAGGCAGTCTGATCTACTTAACCTTAACTCGGCCTGACATTTCTTATGCAGTTAGTGTAATGAGTCGGTACATGCAAAATCCAAAGAAGCCACATTTGGAAGCAGTTCGACGAATATTGAGATATGTGAAGAGTACAATTGACTATGGTCTTTTGTACAAGAAAGGTGGAGACAACAAGTTAGTTGGTTACTGCGATGCAGACTATGCAGGAGATCATGACACCAGGAGATCAACAACTGGGTATGTGTTTAAGCTGGGTTCTGGAACAATTTCTTGGTGTAGCAAAAGACAACCAACAGTATCATTATCAACCACTGAAGCTGAGTATCGAGCAGCGGCAATGGCAGCTCAAGAGTGTACATGGTTGATACAGCTAATGAATAATCTACATCAATCAGTAGATTATGCAATACCGTTGTATTGTGACAATCAATCAGCAATTCGTTTGTTAGAGAATTCGGTCTTTCATGCAAGAACTAAGCATGTTGAAATACACTATCACTTTATCAGAGAAAAGGTTATGCAAGAAGAAATTGAAATGAGGCAAATCAAGACAGATAATCAAGTTGCAGACTTGTTCACAAAAAGCTTAAGCGTTGGCAAGTTCGAAATGTTTCGCCATCAGCTTGACACAGTAAAAATAGTGAGAGTTGGTGTTGAGGGGGAATGTTGAAAATCAACACCAAAATAATAATTAAAGAGTTAGAGAAATAAATGAAGTAGTTGACGAGGTAGAGAAATAAATGAAATGGTTGAAGGTTGTAGAAATAAATGAAATGTTTGAAGGTTGTAGAAATAAATGAAGTAGTTGAAGGTTGTAGAAATAAATGAAGTAGTTGAAGGTTGTAGAAAAGAGAAGTGTGTAGATAAGATTTGTATGTCTAGGATTATTTCTTAGTTTTATATTTGTGTGGTGTAGATTGCATGATGAGGACTATAAATAGTCTACCTTGCATTTGGTTTAATCATTCCATCAAAAACAAATAAGTCTTTGTATTCTTAGTTTGAGTGTGAGTTGAGAGCTTTCTCTTTGAGTGTTTGTATTTCTCTTCAATTTGTGAGTTGCCTTTGAAATGTGTTATAGTGAGTATAATACAAGTAATTTGTTTACTTGTTTGGATATAATATTAGTAAATTTAGAGTTATTCATTCTAAATTTTACTCAACATTTTCCTCGTAGCACATGTAATGTCTTAAGTTTGTCTCGAGGACAAATTAAGAAGTATTATCCCTTTTCTCTTTTACTTTTTTTTATTGAATAATTATCAAGAAAAAAATTTCTTTTATCTAATAATTACTAAATTTTTATCTAATAATTACTAAATGAATAATTTATCATTTTATGTAAAATAATTTGGACCTTATCATATTTAAATACAAACTTTAATTGAGTTGAGAAACAAAATTATAATGGATAAATGAATTCAAGTTTTAGGGGTATCATGAGTTTCCAAGCTAAATGTAGATAGTTAGTTAAAGCTAATAGTTTGTTATGACAAGTGTATTTATCTTATAGAAAAAATGTAAATTCTTAGGCTTCATATACATGTGTATATATATCAGATTGCAACTAATTATTATTATTATTTTCTTTGCATATAAGGGCAAAGCCGTCGAGCTACATAACACTAGTAGGGGTGTGATATAAAGTAGTGCGGTTTATTTTATATAGTTGCTTTGTAAAGAAACTAGTTTTTTTTTTTTGTTTTTTAATTTGTTAAATTTGTACCTAATTTCATCTCAAAACTCAGGTTATGAAATGAAGGATTGTCTTTATTTATATGCGTAGCGTGGACGCAATCCCCAGTCAATGTGAGACTTTAACACTTCCCCTCACATCGGCAAGGGTCTGTCCCCTTGAGACCGACGGGGATGTTGAGCTTATGGAACCCAAGTGATGGAATGTATCACTCACCAGTGGCAAAACAACTGCACCGATCGAATAATTTTGTTTTGATACCATGTTAAATTTGGACCTAATTAGATCTCAAAACTCATATTATGAGATGAAAGATTGCCCTTATTTATATGCACAGCGTGAACGCGATCCTCAGTTACGATTTTAACATAATTTATTTTAAAAAATATACTTATTTGATAAAAAATTATATTTTCTTTTCCCATTCATTCTTAAAAATTAAAAGGAATGTAAACTTAGAATATGGTTT
Organism: Hippophae rhamnoides; assembly: GCA_033030585.1. Lineage (NCBI taxonomy): Eukaryota > Viridiplantae > Streptophyta > Magnoliopsida > Rosales > Elaeagnaceae > Hippophae > Hippophae rhamnoides. The sequence goes on along the minus strand of CM065437.1, from coordinate 21,119,641 downwards.
TTAAAATCTTTTTTAATTTCTCAAAACCAATAAAAAATATGTAAAATTTAAATTGACTTTAAAAATGATTTTTAACTTAAAAATAAAATTAATTATTAAACGTTATTTATTTTGAAAACTTTAACTCCAAAATTGAAACTTGAAAACAGAATTATTTACGGTTGGTTAGTAACTCTTTTTTTTTCTTAAGGAATATTTGTTTTCCTTTGTTTTTTTTTTTTTTTTGCAGAGCTTAAAAAATAGCTGCTTAGTAAAGTGTTTTTTTTATTAATATTTAGTGGAGCTTAAATAGATAATTTAAAACAAAGGAAGTGAATTTTACCATCGTAAACTGTAATTGCTTAGTAATTTACATGCATTACCCAAATATATATATATATATATATATATATATTTTAAAAAATTGCATTAATATTTTCTTACACCATGGTTTATTGTTACCAAAAATATTATCTTGGTTCATATATAAAAAATATTCATTTACTAAAGCTTGATAAGCTTCAATAATGACACAAAACCATATGAAAAATTTATTGTTATATTTTGTTACAAATGATTTTGTGTTCGTAACATCTTGGTTTTTTCATATTAATATAAAAAGCTCTATTAAAACTTCATTAAAATTTTCATGGAGTTAAAAAAATATGTGAATTTTACACAATTAACACATATAACAAGAAAGTTCTAACCTTGGTCGTCAACCCTAATTATTATTCAAATTTTGCTTGACAACTAAAATATTTTTCTTTACCTTTTTCCTTTCTTTCTTTATTGTATTTGTAACTTTGTATCTTTGTATTTGTTTAGAAGTTACGTTATAAAAATGTATAATATATTTTACCAACCTGATTGAAAACTCTAGATTTAAAATAAAGAAAAAGGTGGAAAGTAAGCCCTTCACAAAACAAAAAGGTCACCTGGTCACTCTGTTTTCACGACTCCAACAAGTTTCCAAGATATAAGTAAATAAGTACCATTCAAATTGGATAATGTTTAATTATCCAAAAGGTTAATTTTACTGAAAAATTGAAAATAATAAATACCGTAATTAGAATCATATTTAGAGAAAACTATCATTAAATAAAGTTTTAACATGCATTTAATCTCTTAGATTTAAAAAGATATTTTTTATTACATTAACTTTAAAAAAATCGAACGATAAAAAATATTATTTAATTATTTTTTATTAAAATATTATTTTTTTTAATCAATTGATTAATATGCAATTAAAACTCGATAATTTAACATTGATAAAATAAAAATTAATATGAAAAATAAATATTATTATTTTTATTTTAATATTTTACTAAAATATAAAAATATATATTTAAATAATTTATATAAGAAAATTATTGTTATTGATTTTTTCTTTAAATAATTTTACTATAAATATTACTTTTATCTTATTAGTAGTTAGTATTTTAATTACTTGATAATAAATAATTATTATTTATTTTTAATTGAAAGTTGAATTAAACACTACGGGGATTTAAGCCACCATTCTCCCTCATTTATTATCCACTTTGGAAGAAACCCATATTTTATTTCTCATGGTGTTACATTTCTGATCTGAAATAAGAACATGATAGTTTAACAATTTTATGGAATCAAAATTCAAAGAGGAAGCTATTAGGCATCTGATAGTAATTTAATAGCTTTAACAGGTTCTTGGAATCTCAACATTTTATTGGCTCTGATATCTCTAGTGACAAAGAATGGATTCGACTCTGGGCATAAAATTTCTGACAAACTTATTCCTGCTTTCCCATTCTGTTCATGCATATTGAAATAAAATTTCAATGTAAAACGATTTAGGAGGGTTAAAAATAGCTTAAGGGAAAAGTGCTTTTACCTGAACAAGTTGGAGAGAGGAATCTATAATTAGTTGAAACTGCTCATATATCTCATTCATCAAAGTTGTTCTTTCTTCAATACAGACAGAAAATATTTCCTTCATAGCTTTTGTTTCTTGTTCAAGAATCTTTATTCTCTCACTAAGCTGTTCAACTTCACTGTCCCACTTAATTACTGCCTTCCCTTTAGAAGAATTACTAAGAAGCAGCTTGTTTCTTGAGTAATTCACTTTAGATTCCTCTGCCATAGTTATTCCTGAACTTGAAGCCCCTGAATGTGTCAATTGGTGTTTATCAATTATCACTTTTTGTTTTGATTTAAACTGGTGGAGCTCTCTATTTTTTTCTGCCATTTTTTGGGCTAACATGTACTTCTTGGTTATTATGTGCTTACTCTTACCTTCTTTAAATCCTGAAAGATCCTTACTTGATGAAAAAGAATCCATCTTTAGCTTTAATAAGTCTCTCGAGCTGGTGTCTTTTAGTGTTCTTTGAAGCTGTATTTTACCTTTTACATAGAATTGGTTGCAGAAAATTAGCTTTTGCTTTTCAAACAGATATAAACATAATAAGAATACTGCAAATGATAAATTGTCTCAACTTTTTTTTTTAAATGAAGGAAACCAAAAGTCATAGAAGCTACTGACGATTGCTTATACCTGGAAGAGTAGCAGGTTCCAAACACCCAAGGCCGAGTTTTGCTTTTCTTCTAAGTGAGACAGTGAGAGAGATATCATACCCTAAGAGCAAGTAGTCTCTTCTTCTAGTGTTAAGACAAACAATACAAAGATCTTCTCTTGTATATGTGCAACAGTAAAGTGAGAGGAAATTGCAGCCAAAGATTTTTTATTTTTATTTTTATTAGTTAAGGGTTTTCAAACTATGAAATTTCATTTTCCATCCGTACTTATTGGATATTATCTTTATAAAAAGTATCCATTTTGTAAAAAATAGACTTGTGATACATTTTTTACCAAGATAACAAAATTACATAATAGTTAAAAACTAAATTGCAATTTCATTACAACTAACATCTTTATTGTTTTTTTTTTTTTGGGTCCCAATTGTTTTTTGACAGAGTCTGATGGGTACATTATACATTCAGATTACAAGTCAGTTTTAAGCTTTGGCATAAAGCTCCTGTCAAGAGGCAAACTTTAGCTCCATTCGTTCAGGCACTTTATTCCACTTTTTTTCTCTTTCAGATTATCTGATCTTCATTTTTTTTTATTAATTATCAAATGATAATTAAAACCTAGAATTTGGACCCTTTTTTTGTTTGATTAAAAAATAAAATATATCAAGAGTAGAATTATTGATGATTAAATTTACGTGATGATCTAAGTCAATCAAACATGTGAGAGAGGATAGTGAAAGGTAGAAACGTGGGAGACCAATTCTTAGTCAATTGACACTTAAATTTCCATTTTTAGGCCAGAATTGTCAAATATCTGCAATAAGAAACACAGTATGGCAACTATGTAAGAAGATCAAATTTAATCAGATTCAATAATCAAATCATTAAGATTTTGCATTTACAAGGTATGCACCAAATGAAAGTGTGAAGCAAATATGCAGGAGTACATTAACTTCAATTATCTCTTTGTCATACAAATAAAACCAGTAAGTGTGAAGCAAATTTTTTTTTTCTTTTTCAAGCAAGTTATGAGGCAGTTTTCTTTGCAACTACTTTTACTGATTTGAACCTTCTACAACCTAAGCTATCATTTGTTGCTTGCCCTAGTAAAAAGCAAGATGACATAATGGAGTGTATAGCCTTCAACAATCTTGTTTAAGTCATCTATTGTCAATTATTCTCTACTGTAGCCAACAAAATCTTTAAAAAAAAAACCATAGATTATTAAGTGGGTGTTCTTTCTTAGAAGCAGGCGAGATTCTAATCTATTCTCATTTTTAAAATTAGTTGGTCACACTAATTTTTTTTTTAAATAAGTAATCATTTTAGGTGTCTAAAATTAAACCTTTAATCTTTAATCATGACCTTTAATCAAGACCTTTGATCAAGAGAACCGGGCCTTACCTCAATTAGGTGCTTGTCCTTTGGGGAAGAAAGAATTTAACGAGTTTCAGAATGCAAAGTTTGCACAAAATATTTGCCATTGTTGTATATAAATCTTCTAGGCAGGCTTACATCACAGTCACAACCAGGTAAACTTTCTTCTTGTAATTTCTCAACCAAATTTCATAAGCATGGTGGTAAATTAAAAATTTCATGAATAAGTTGCAAAGTAAATTTGTTTACGAACCGCTACTTAAAATTTTTCCTTTTGTTTACAATTATTCCATAAGAAGCTTCTACGGAAAACCATATAAATGAAATCCAGCTTTAAAATGGCACACCAGACACCAAAATATCAAATTCACACACTTTACAAAAAGCTTAATTTACAGCTTTGACTACTTGAAAAACTGGGCTCATTGCGAACTCTACTTATATTAATTGATTTTGTTTTCAATTCCTAGTTTTCAATATTAATATTGTTTGGTGATTGCATTTTCTAAGTTCAAAATAAAGTTAAAACTCAATTCTATTTTCTCACAAAATTTTATTATTTTGAAACTTTTTTTTTTAAATCCATATTTTAAATTTATTTTTACTTTTGATTTAATTATATAACATAATTTCTTTAACGTGTAACACATGTTTTTTTCTTCTTCTATAGTAAAAAATAAGTGTTTAACACATATTTGAAAATGATATACACATTTTTTAATTTAACATACAATGTAAATTTTGTATAATCTATAACTAACATAATACATTTAATCTTAAAAAAATAATCTTTAAATAAAGTAAATTTTATATTACTTACAAAGATTTCACCTTTTTATAAGTAACATGTTTAGTCAATTTTTTTTAAAATATAATAATTAATCTAGTTCAATTTTTAAAATAATAATAATAATTAATCTAGTTTAATTTTTAAAATTATAATTTTTCAATGATAAAATAAGATTTTTATTAAAAATAACGTTTCTTTATAATATCCATAAAAAGTCATGTTAAAAACCCAAAAATATTCTATCTTTTTTGTTCTCAAATAAAATTAATTTCTCTTTTATTTGTCTCTGTATTTCTCCTTATTAAAAAAGAAAAAATATTTTTTTTTTGGGAAAGATAGAGGGGGGATTTTTTTTGTTTTTATTTTTTAGAAAACAATTTCAATTTTATCATTAAAAAATTAACATTTTTTTTTTAAAAAATTAGACTTAATTAACTTTATTTAAAAGTTAATGAAATAAACTTACTTAATAAAAACTAAGATGACTTTTTTTGAGAAGTTATCATAAAAATAACGCAACATAAAAGTATTCGATATGTCATTTTTTTTAAATTATATATTTTGATTAACTTTTTTTTTTTTTTGTTGATGATACATGACACGAAGCAGATATAATTGGTCAAATACAATTATAACTTACACGTAAATGAATTGTCACGACATTATGTTTAATTATATAAATTGATATGAAATCTGTTACCACCATTTAATATTTTAGTATCACTATTTTTTTGTTGAAGTTATCACTTATCATATTTTAGTAATTTTAGGGATGCTTTTGGGGACTAAGCAAATTGACATATGCCATCCAAATTACCCGGATATAAATTATAAACTATGCAAAACTGAAATTAAAATTATTCATATGCCCTTTTTAAAAAGATAATTAAACTACTAATTGGCCCCATTCATCTTAATTTTTTTTTTTGGGAGATGGTCCCACACTTGTATTCAATTTAGTCTATATTTCATATCAAAATAAGGTATACAGTCGAATCATTTAATCCACTGGCTTAGACAAGCAGTAAAAAAAGAAGAAGCAAGCATCCAAAATTCCAGAAATTTTAAAAAAAAATCTTATTATCGATTTTTCTTGTCATGAAATATCATATGATTTTTTTTATAAATATAAAGTATCATATAATTGATAAGTTTTATCAATAAGAATAGTAATCATATTGTATCATCTTATCTTATCGTATTTTGATTTAATTATGTTATATTTACTTGTTAGTGTTAGTTGACATATAAATTTTTATTTATTTTTATGTTATCTATTTGTAATAATAAAAATAACAAGATGATTTGAAAAAATTATCAAACACTTATAATTAATTTTTTTTATCTATTTTGTGTCTTGTTATATCAAAAATTATCACTCCTATTATATACAAAAAACTTAAAAAAAATAAAAGTTAACAAAAAAATTTACTTGCATTTGATGGTTCGTTACCTTAGTAATAATACGATTTCAGTTTTACTATCCATGTTTACTCAAATTTTTGAAATGATATCTTAATAATATTATCGTTTAAAAAATGTACAAATCTAATACAATTTATTATTTAATTGAAATTTTCACGTATAAAATAATATATAAATAATATTTAGATTATATTTTTTAATAATAAATTAATTAAACGATACCATTTGAATATCACGTGTTTATTACTATATATGTAAAAAATTCTTAATTAAATGAAAAATTATATTAAATTAATATATATTTTACATAAAAATACTACTAAAATACTATCTAAAAAACCTAGACAAAAAATATATTTAAAATAAAATTATGATATTATGAGATAACTAACCTACTTCAACACCTATGTTAATAGCATAAAACCCCTTGACAAATTAAAAGAAAAAAAACCGTTTGGAAGCGTTCTTTAGTAGTTTTAAAGTATATAATTTGAAATGACGTGAGTTGAAGAAAAATGGTTTCACCAAAAGAAATAAAATGTTGTAGAATATACTATTAATAGAAATGATATAAAATAACACTAATAATTAATTTAAGTAATTAACGTGCATATTAAACTATTTCCCTAAAATTAAGGATTATTTATAAAAAAAGAAGCACAATTAATACTTCTAAAAATTTTAAAATCACTTCTTATGAAGATTATTAAACACATTTGAAATCATTTTAAGCCATTTGGAACTACTTTTAAACCAATAATAAAGGAGGTTCCAAACGGAAATCAAGCTTTCCATTTCCACTTTGGCAACAAACGTTGACCATATCTTTGTTCTCACATATTAGGGCGAAATATCAACAACATAGGAAGCTACGTATGCAAACGGAAAATTGTAAAGCATTTCAATAGTTTAACAATGCTGACAAAGAAGGATGCACGATGACATCAACGCTTTGCATTATTGGAAACCTCAAAAAAAAAAAATAACACAGCTTTAGCAGGCATCAATATCCCTGCATGGAGGAGGTGCCGGATCACTTAGTAAAGTAGTATTTCCTCCTTCTGGTCCACTCCTAATGCGTCTTGGATTTTGAGTTCCAGGCTGAATACATGACAATAAAAGGTGATGATTGAGAAGCAACAATCTAGCTAACTGAAAGACAAAACTAGATGACAAAAGCAAATGAAAACCATAGTAGTCCTTGCAAGTTTGCTTACCGGTGGTTTCTCGCCCCTCCTTAACATCTCAACTAACTCTACCACTCGATTTGGAGTAACATCTTCCTGAAATATAAAACAGACAAACACTAAAAAACCATCCTTTAATAGCAACAGATAGAGATAGACATTGGTAATATATCAAAGGATTTCCTTCTACTCACGTAGTAATTGTAAGTATATCCTTTGGATCCATTGGAGTAGTCTGCAACTGTTATCATGGGAGCATTAACACAGCATCCCTGCATAAACCAAAAACACGATAACTTTGATGATTCATAATGAATCTATCTGTGCTTATAATCAAAGAACCAAACAATAGAAAAACCAAGAATTCATAGCACATAAGACTTTTTTAAACTTGTACGATTTAGTTATACTCATGTATAGAGACCTTTTAAATAAGATCACCCTCATTCATCATCAGCCAAGTATATGTAGATTTAAAGACTAATCATATGTTGCATATTTACATCAGTAAGCAATGACTCACCATACATTCCATTTCTCCAACAGAGAACAATCCATCCTTGGTTACTTCTGCACATGACAAATAGAACAACTTGACTCTTCATATGCTAGTTTAACTTTGAAATCCTTCGTGAACTTTTGAAAACATACAATGGAAAAGCAATGAGTTGCAAATACTTACCATTCCTCTTCACTCCTAGATGTTTCAACAAAGCATCTTCAATTTCTCGTGAACCACGGATCATGCATGGTGTTGTGCCACAAACCAAAAGGTGGTACTTTCCCACCTGAAAAACCAAAAGAGAAGTTATTGCATATAAGACATAACACATCTTTTCATTATAGGCTTATTAATATAGAGGAATCAAAATAAACATAGTGTGCTTTCTCACCTTTGTTCGATTAAACATTGAATAAAATGTTGCAACTTCATATACACGGATAGGAGCAACTTCAATAACCTTAGCTACCTGGACCATACCCCAAAAAAAATCAACTAAACCAATCATTTGTAAAATAAAGATATTGAAAAAGGCCTCCAACAATAGCATAGAGCTTTAAGAAAGTATCAATCTATTAAGTTTAATTTCAACTTTTAATAGCAACAACATTGAGCTTTTACTTTAGGATTACAAATTATCAAAAACTTCAGGAAAATGTTTTTGACACACCACATAAATTTGGTCAGTATGATCTATATCGGGTGAACATATATTTTAAGTACTTTACATTGCAGTCTAGATAAAACATCTCAATGCCATAAAAAATGAGTTTGAGAAAAACATGGTTCATTGAAGCTATGATGGCAAGTATAAATCTGAATTTTAAGATAATTGTTGATTACTGAGGCTTTAATATCTAATACACAGAATGAATTCAATCTAAATATTATATTTCAGGCCTTAATGAGAACATACTGCATTCATTGCTGAAACAGGTAGCCATCCACCATGCTGCTGTTGTGCAAGGTCTAGCAGGGGAATAACAGCAGACTGCTTGTAGTTGGATGGATAGTGAGATATTATTTCCTTAACCTGCATAAGAATAAGATAACATAATTTAAAATATAAAAAAAATATTAGTTTTCTCAAGATAAAAATTCAATGCCTGCAAATTGGATTGGTTGCAAACATGTTAACCAATGTTTTCAAAGAGAGAGAGCTAAATGGTTGATAAGATTCAAGTCCAGATGTCTGAATGACTTTCATTTTCACTGTCGTTCAAAGAATGCAATGATCCTATTATGGACAATGACTGATCACAAATCCCTATTCATAGACATAATACTATTAATATAATAGCAAAAATTTGAACATTACAACTTTACATTACACAAATATGCAATGAGCCAAAATGATCATGCTCGTGATAGTTAAATTTACCGATCTTGCATTTATGGAGGTAACAAATATGTCCGTATGATTTTAAGAGTCAAAGTGAAAAAGAAAAAAAATTATGTGAACAGCAGAGCTAACAGAATACAGTTAAACAACACTTTTACGAGCCAATGATCAAACATACAGCATGAAAATAATCCATTTACTAAACCTAACTCCATAATCCTAGGCTCTAGGAATCCGCCAAAAAGGCACATTTGCAATCACATTCAAAATTACTCGGTTATTTTTAACTTTGGTGCATCAATTAAACGTTATGAACCCAATGCATGCAATCAATATGCATTCACAACACTATCTATTTATAGCATCAGAAAGTGGGAAAAAAAACGAAACAACTAGGTTAATAAACCCAGTATACAAAAAAATATATGCAAGGCACAATATTTACTGTAGACAAACCAATCAAAGATGAAAAATTCGCAATAATTTGGTGCTTACTTTCTGCTTGTTTGCAGCTGTGAACTCCCATGGAGTATCCGGATTATTGTCAGGAGAATCAATATGCTGTTCAATTTCAAACCACCCCAATTTATTCAAACAATTAAATAAAGACAAACAAATGCAAGCGTACGCAAAAGATGCTTGCTTTCGAAGACTAATTGGAAAAATAAGTAAAACTTACATAGTTTAGGGCAGTGGATAAAGCTCGAGAAGGCTGCAAAAGACAAAAGAGAAAGGGGGAGAAACGAGAGATTGTGATTGGAAGGGAGAAGAATCAGAGGAAAAAATACAACAAAATTTAAAACCTGACAGAAAATTTGATGGATCTCGCGAAGACGGTTCGCGGCGAGCCGAGACAGCATTTTTGGCCAGTACCAGCTGATTTAAACAAGCAGAGAGACACAGGAGAAAGAAGAAGGGGAGATCGGAGAACTCGAGCAGTCAAGCTGCTACGGGTTCTGAACACGGGAAGCTGAGTGCTTCTGTAAGAGATGAAGGAGACGTGGCGGGTTATATGCCGTTCGATATTGGTTCTGTTGTTGGGCTAATGGACGGCGTTTTGAGTAATTCTACTCATCCATCACCCTACGTACATATCCCATATTTTTTAAATCCTTACAAAATAAAAATAAAAATTATAAACCCTACGAATAAATTATTTTTCGTATTTTTATTAAAATAATAAAAATTAATAAATAATATAAAAAACACAAAACATATTAAAATATTTTCACAATAAATAATATTTAACAAAAATATATTTAAAGATATAAAACAAAATTAAATTTTTAAGGAAAAAAATGGATTAAAAGATTCGTTTTTAAAATAAGAAAAATATTTCTAAAAAAATATATAATTTATTATGAAATAATTAATTAATTAATTTATAAATATAAAATAAAATTATAATATACTATTAATTGATAAAAAAATTATTATAGATAAATTATCAAAAATTTCTTAAGAAAATAAAAAAATTTGAATACATCTATTTAAATGGAATTCAAATACTAATAAAAATATATTTTATAGTAAGAATTGATACATTAATAAAAACTAACACTAGATAATATAATAATAAATAGAAAATATGTTTTATTGGAAATGATTTATTAAAACATAAGATATTAAAAATTAAAATTTATAGCATATTTTAGGTTTGTCATTAATAATAATGATAAAAACTTAAATAAAGTATTAAGTTTAACTTATGAATCTAAAATTGAAAGTTTGATAAAAGAAAAAAATCACTACACAGTATAATATTAATTAACAAATAGTTATAATAATTCAAAATATGGACAAAATAAATTCATAGAAATAGATAAAAAAAATTCAAAAAATTTAATAAATAATAAAATCAAAAATATTAACGAATTTTGAAATACATGAATAATAAAACTTAGATAATAAATAAAAATCTCTAATAAGAGAAAGAAAAAAGTAATGCATTAAGAAAAATAATATATCAAGGTTTACATTTAAATATACATAAAAAGTAACCTAAAAAAATAGTTAACATAACTCAAACAAGAAGTTAAACAAATGAAAAGTATAGTACATAATGTAACATTATTCTAAAACAAACTTCAAGATATAGAATTAAATTCTAATTGAAACCTAATAAGCATTTCAAAATACCAAATAGTTACGATGAAAGCATTAATTCTCTTAGAATAAGATATAGATCTAGCACAAGAATCAAATATCAAGTTCTCACAAGACTTAAAACACACAAAAAAACTTCTAAAATAAATGAGAGAATATGGTTATAATAAGAAATTATAATAAAATATACATAAGAAATTATATAATTAAGAAGTGATATTAATAACATACTTAGAGACAATGAAATCATACGTTACAAGTTTGATACATTTGTAAGATTAAAAGAATAATAATCTAAGACATCAAATGCATTGATACCTATAATTGAGAAGATAAAGAATGAGAAAAACCCCAGAGATAAAGAAAAAACTATAATTCCAATTTAATGGAATATATAAAAGAATTAGAAGAATAATTTATGAACCTTAAAATAAAGATATAAAGAAAATTAGCTAATCAGTTAACAATAACAGATGAAAAACTAAGAAAACACTATGAAGAAAAAAATTGTACAAACAAAAAGGAAGATAATATAATAATATTTAATAAAAATAATTATGAACTATAAAATAGAACCTTAAAAAACTTCATGGCACCTATTACATTATCAATCCCTCGTCAAGAAGAAACATCTAACCCACATAGTGAAGAAATTGACAAAGATCAAAAGATTTTGATATTTCTTATATAAGAAAACAACAACTCAAAATGAAAGCAAGATTACATTGGGGAAATAGAAGTAGTATTCTACCAGAATTCAAATTACATGAAAATTATATATCTCATCTTTTAGATATAGATTATATAAGAGATAGGAAAAAATCTTTAGATAAATTATCTAATGGTATGAGTGCAATCATATAAACTTCTTCAACCACACAATTAAACCCTTCAACCTAGAAGTCTTAGTAGCTCACAAAGTGATAAAAAAATGTTAAAATTTTGCTTATAAACTTAACATAATGACAATATTTACAAATGCAAGAGAATGCTCCAATAGATAGACAGTACTTAGATATCGTAGTAAATGAAATATAAAATAAATTTATTGGAGAAAACAAAGGTAGACATATAACTGAATCCAGTGAATATGAAATTGAGAAAGCCAAATAGTATTTAACAAATATGAAAATATATGATATGTGTTATATGAAATGTATTATCATAAGTTACCACCATCTATGCAAGAGAGACTTATAAGAAAATATTTTTTCAAAAATTACCTGAAATATTACACAAAACTATAACAGAAAAATAGAATATGGGTATATAGTGGATCAAATATGTACAATTTAGTCAATTTGTAATTTGATATGATCCATATGTTCATGAATTTTACAATCTATAACTAATCTATCTATTGTAGTTATTCGATCCAATCTGATCTATTATATATGCAGATTAGTTAAGATCAATCCATACAATCTATTAAAAATATTTTTCATGAGCATATAATTTTTTTAATTGAAAATTTATGAAAATTATAAATCTATAACAATAAATTCACACATTTGTTTTTATCGATATATCCATGATTGTCTAAATTTGATAAACATATATGTATTATGTAGCAAAAAAATGAACAATCAAAGAATATGAGAAGATGATGACCATGGGATTGAATTATGTGTACTTAAAAGTTGAATCAAAGTAAATGTCGTGAGAGAAATCAAAAGACTCATCTAATTTAATTATTTTGCTATGAGTTACAATGTAATAATTAATAGTAAAATTATTTAATAAAAAATTTCATAGAATTTATACAAAAATATAAAAAAAATATTTTATTATATGTGGACCGGATTGGATTTATTTAGTTTTAAAAATACTAATCATAAAATCCATATGTTATAGATTTTAAACATCTTTGTCCAATCCAATCTAATCATCGGATTGTAATCGTTTATAATATTTTAGATGGAGATGAATTTTACGGATTCATTGGATAAATAGATTTTTTGTACACCTCTAGAGAAAATAAAAAGAATAGATAAACTATATCAGATACCCTAAGAGGAAGAATAAAAAGTTTTAACAACTGAATGATCATAAAATGTCAAGAAAGATAAGAATATAAACAAAAAAAAATTATAAAATTTGTTGTGATATAAAAGATTTTAAGATGTTAAAAAAATATAGATGTAACATAAAATCTTATAACAAAAGTATAAGAAATACAAAAATTCAAAAAATATAAATTTAAAAAACAAGACTTCCTAAAATATAAAAGAATGTATAACAAAGAACTTTATATAGAAAGATATTTTAGGAAAAAAATGTATAAACCATCAAAAAATAAAATTATTGTCCATCAAGTAAAAAATAAATGCAGATGTTAGATCTTCATTTGGAAAAAACATTACGCTAATGAATTCCCTACTATGCTTCAACATAAAAAAGAATTTAAAAAGAAATTTCTACAAAAAAACAAAAATCTTAGAATAGGCCTTTAAGATAAAATTAGAACCAATAGAAGAACCATATATAGATGATACTTATAGTATTTATCTATTAGAAGAAAATGAAGAAGAAATAACTAACTCAGAATATGAATATTGTTTATCAAAAGATGAACGATTTGTATAGTATTACAAATCTAAACAGTAATTATATAAAAACATGATTAAAATTTAAAGTTATACAAATTATTGTTTACATGTGTATATAAGTATATAAGTTAATATGTGTATATCTAGTAAATATGTATTCCTATAATAACTCTAAAAACAAACAAAAGATTTAATTGTAAGTATTATTAACAATACTAAAATAAATCTTAGTAAAAACAAACAAAAGATTCTTATAATGATGGGAGGAGATAAATTTCATATTTCTATCAATAAGAAACAAAGTTAGTTTATTAATAAAAAATAACTTTCTAAACTTATATCAATCATTTATACAATATTTAGAAAAAATAAGTTTAATAACACTAGTTGGTGAAACTTTTTATGTTAAAAATAAGAAAATATTTAACTGTATCAAACCTAATTTTTATTTAACAACATAAAAAATGAAAATACCGTGAGATAGACACAATGAAGCAACAAAAAAACCTTATTTAGAAAATATTTATTAGACATAGGACAGAAATAAAAACTTTTTTTTAATAAAATTCAGAAAAATATAGCCTTAACATGTATCAAAAAATTATTAAAAATAGGAATCTCAGAAAATTACTTATATCCAAAATAAATAAGTCTAAAATAATAGCAAGTATAGAATTCAAAGATCCTAAAAAAGACATTAAAGTAAAACCAATAATTTATACCTTAGAAGACAAAGATGGATTTGTAAAACAAATTCAAGAACTTTTCAAATTAAAAGTCATAATATCGAGTAACTCACCTCACTTAAGCCCAATAATTTTAGTTAAAAAAGAAGATAAGAAAAGAAGAGGTAAAAAGAGAATGATAATAAATTTCAAATCTTTGTATTCTAAAGAAAGAAAAACTATTATCATTAATAAATGGAAAGAAGGACATTTATTATTTCAAAGTCTTGTATTCTAAAGAATAGTTATACCATTTAGATTAAAATAAGCACCATATATTTTTCAAAAACATATGGATAATATCTTTAAAAAACCACATGATATTTATTGTGTATATATTAATGATATGTTAGTATTTAATAATGATTTGAATAAACATTATTTAGATATTATTAACTTCTTACAATAATGCCAAAAAGAAGGATTTGGGACTCGTTCTATCATAAAGAAAGGATGTAATAACTCAACAAATAATTAAGTATTTAGGATGGAAAATAAAAAATGAAAAGCATCATCTCTAACTCCATATATTACATAGTATATAGGGATTTCCTAGTAAAATCAAAAATAAAAATTAATTATAAAGATTTTTAAGATGTTTGACTTATACAGAACCAAAAATATTAAAATCATTACAAACTAAAATTAAAAATATTATATTTAGAAATCGGCATAATAGGATATACTATACATGGATAAGGTAAAAGATCAAGTTAAACACTTGCCAACTTCACCATCTAGTTGTAGATGGTAAAATGATAATAAAAACAAACACTTCTCTTGAATATTAGGGAGTCATTTTAAAAACAAAAGTAGATGAGAAAGATAAATATCTTTATAAGTACGCATCAGGATCTTTCCAATGACTAGAATTAAATTATCATAGTAATGAAAGAATATTTAGTTATTAAAAAGCTAAAAAGAAATTTATAGTATATGTTATGAGCTCAAGATTTATTATTAGAATAGATAATACATTTTTGGATATTTCTTAAGAGTTAATATTGCATGTGATTATAAACAATATCGATTAATAAGATAGCAATAATGGTTCAATCATTACAAAATTGATATTGAACATTTATCAAGAAATAAAACTGTTTAGCTGATGCATTAATAATTACAACTAAAGAATTAACACCTCTAACTATTTTTTTTTGAAATAGAATATCTTGATATTAAGATTAAGAAAATGACATAAAACTCCTACAAGAACAACTTGAAGTTTTATGCATAGAAAATTCTCTTTTGAAAATAAAAATTAAACATGAAGAACTTAATTGTTCAAAAATAAAAAAAGAGGTTATTCACTTAAAGCTTTGGAGCCTAAAAATCCAAAAGAGGTTAATCCCTCTACCAATGAAGAGAAAAAAGAAAACCCAATTGGGCTGATAAAATAGAAAAAGAATAACAGACTAAAAGCTATGAAGTCTATAAACTAGAATTAGAAATTTACAACGATTGGCAAGAAGCGAGTAGAGCATTAATAGATAAAAGGAGAATAATTCATAGATCATTTACTAACATAATTGAAGCTGAAGGTAGTTATGTAAATTATAAGGTTTTAAAACTATTGTCTCCATAAGACAGTAAAAAATTACTCGATATTTTTGCAGTAACGAATAACTTCAAGCCATTTGAAGACATTAAAAAATATAGCAAAATCAATTTTATTCAAAGAAGCTACAACTATCGATAAACTTATCATCTTAGAAAATGAAAGAGGTCAATATAAGAATTTAACTAGACAACAATGGCTAAGCCTATATAACTTAGCTAGCAAAACAACAGAGGAGCATATTGATAATATGAAATTTTATACTATGAAAAAAGATTTTCTTACATGTAGTAAATTTAATACCTTAGAAGGGGCTTATCTAACCTTTGTATATAAGGCTTTTTGTGATGGTTTAATAGAAAACATATATACAAGAAATAATTTATTAGAATTAAACTATTATATTGAGAATTTTAAGAAATCTATTAAGAATTTCATGAAAAAAGAATCAAGACCAGGAATAAGCATGTATACTTGAGATTCTTTAGTTCTATTATGAAATAGAATCAAGAAGTTTAAGTTAGTCTTTATCATTTCATTAAATTTGGATTAGCAAACACCAAAAGAGGAGACTTGCCTTAAATAATTATAGGAAAAGAAATTCGATCCAAAAGAACTTGCATTGAATGAAGATAGATATTAAGTCAAATTTATTATTAATTAAAAATGATTAATAATTCTTTAGAGATTAAAGTCAATTAATCTACTAGTAAGGTGATCATTACTTCATATAACAATTCTCCTATCACCGAGAAAGAAGACCGTGAAAAAATTAGTAAATATTAAACAAATTTTAACATTAATGACTTATAAATCGGAGAAGAAAGCAAAATGATATTTTGTCACTAAGTTAAAAAGCAAGTCAGAGAGCACATATATATCTATTGTATTAAAGATAGAGAAGACATCAAGTCATTTGCATCACATAAAATAATGTTTTAAAAAGAAATAAAGATTTAGGAATTATATAAAAAATATTGACATTTGGTATAAAAAATATAAGGCATTAAAAAGATGCTAAATAGAAAAGTTAGGTAAAATAATATTTTTTTCACTAACTTAGATAAAGAGCCCTTGTTCTACGACAAGGAACTCTTATTTCATTTAGTAACACATCTCTCCGAGCCTCACACATAATAAAAATACTTTCACCTGGCTTGTAATAAGAAATGAATAACTAAGAACTTATTCAAAGTTATTACTTAAATTAAGTACTATAATATTACTATAATAAATAAAAAGTTTATTTTATTCTAAAGACTTCTTAATTGACACATTTTTTATATTAAATAATAATAGAGATAACTATAACTCATTGTTAATTGAGAAAAACATTAAGATTGGAACTGATCGAAGTGCTCGCATAAGGATCAAAAGGAGATGATTAGAAGCAATAAGATGCAATGGTCTCACTTATTTATTAGGTAATATTTACATGTTTATGCTTTAAGTAAAATTAAATTTTTTGATTATTTATTAATTGATTTAAAACTTAGAAAATATATTAATATATTTAAAATGAATAAAAACTATTCTAGAATAAAAAAAAGTAAATGAAATATATAGAAGTAAGAGACAATGAGAAGTATAATTGAGAAACCTATAAAAAATATTATTTAAGCTTTAATCAGTTTTAGCAAAGTAATAAAATAAAATTTTAACTTAAGTCAATAAAAATTTAAAGTCTTAGAAATCTTTCAAGAATTAATAGATTGTTTAAAATAAACATAATAAGTAAAAAAAAAAAACTTAATTTTGAATGTATAGATCTAAAAGTAAGCTTAGAAATAATAACTATGGAAATAAAAATTATAAATTAAACTAATTGATTTACTTTCGCAGGAAACAACTAACATTTTGAAAGTTAGTCAGAATTTGATATTATTGTCATTTACGTCATAAAAAAACAAAATATTAACTAAAAAATTATTATGATTTTTATAAACTTTATAAAAAATTAATAAAAATCTTGTAAATAAAAAGAAATTATCAAGAAAAATAAAAAAGAAAGGTATGTATAAAAAAATGTGAGATATTAGAATTTCTCCTACTAATGTTGGATCCTGGGCCTTGATAGTCATAAACTCCATCTCAGTGTAGGGTAGTCTAAAGAAAAACAAAAATAACCGGGATAGCTTTTGACGCCAATGATCCATTCTTATTTGATTTCTTATGCACTTTTAATTTACTTAAACTTATCCTAAATAAATTTACAAATATATTATAAAAGTAAACCAGTTGAAAATTTGCAAACCTAACACATTTATTTATATGATTTTACTTTTATTTTTTCTTTAAATAAACATTTTTTTTAGAAAACATATAACTTACGTTTACGTTATAAAAATAACATATATTTTTTTATTAAAAATTAAAAATAAAACCTTTTATTCAAAGAAATTTATACCATACAATTATACCTAAAAAATTATAATAATTTACACAGTTACTTGTCTTTGATTAAAATTACAAATAAATTACAATTATAACTATATAATAATTTTTTTTATATAATCTAGTTTTAATTATATTTATTAATAATATTATATTACATTATTTAAAATTCATATAAAATTTTCCATTCTTATAAGTTTCGAGTCCGGTTTACGAGAAAAAATCAAAAATATCCTTGAGATTTTCAATATCTTCAAAAATATCTTTAACGTTTAAAAAAAAAACTACAATACTCATGATGTTTAAGATATCTTCAAAAATGTCCTTATTATTTAACAGAAGCATAAAAAAACCGTAAAAAATCACATCAATATCTGAAAAGTCTTTTCTATCCCTACCTATATAGTTTTCTAAATATTACCGTTCAAAATATTATCGCAAATACCCTTCAAGTTTTTCTTTACCCCTGCTATAATAATTAATTTAACTTTATCAAAAATACATCTGCTACAATAATTAATTTAACTTCATCAAAAATGTCCTTGCTACAATATTTAATTTATCTTCATAAAAAATATATCTACTTCTCAATAACACGATATAAAATATTTTTCAAAAATACCCCTCAAGGGTATTTGCAATAATATTCTCAACGGTAGTATTCAAAAAACTATATAGGCAGAGGTAGAAAAGAATTTTTTCTGATATTGATGTAATTTTTCACAACTTTTTTATACTTATGTTAAATAATAAGGACATTTTTGAAGATACCTTAAACCTCAAGGGTATTGTAGTTTTTTTAAAACATTAAGGGTATTACTGAAGATATTGAAAACCTCGGGGGTATTTTTGATTTTTTTCCCGCAGGAGTGATATATGTATAGGAGTGAAATTACTATTTTACTCCTAATGTTAAACGGAAATATAACGCTGACAACGTTTGTAAGTATTTTTGATATTAAATAAAATAAGGGATAATTTCGAAGAAACACAAAATCTTAAGGATATTTGTGATAATAATCACATGAATCTAATAAGTTAATGATAGTTGACTTTTAGAAATATCTACAGCTCTAACTGACTTTATTATATTTTGGTAAGTAAATCCAATTAGCTAAAGCATATTCAATGCAAATTTATAAACAATTTGACCTAATTTTCCAATATTCACAAAATTTATATCCTAATATGGTTTATATATATTCTTAAAGGAAAAAAAATGGTTTATATACAGGGAATCTCCAGCTTTATATTTCAAAGCAATTATCTTTTTTCCTCCAATTTTTTCTATGTTTCCATATATATCTATATCAAATCGTTGTATGTTTAAAATAAAACGTTATGGATTAGGGAATTCATTAAGTCTTAACTTACATAATCATATTTTTTCTATTTAAATTTTTAATTATGATTAATATTAAATAAATAAAATATATATAAAACAATTCTCCTTCTAGTTAGAAATCATTATACATTATCATAATATCTTTTAAAATTAGAAATCAATTATAAAAATTCAAACTTATGTGAGTAATATTAAAACTCATAACTTGGAAAACGCACATGGTATATTATACATGGAATTTTGATAAACATTCTATTTGCTAAATATCTCCATATATTTTTCCCTTGCAATTGTAGGAATTGAAATATTTTTAATAACTGAAACACAAATATTATATTTTTAATTAAATAATATTTTAGTGATTAGTGTCTTGAAATGTGAGAGATACTTTTATCTACATAATCATTATAACCACTCAAAACCTATAAATAAACTCCAATATCATATCATAAATGGATATTGATAAGACATAAATTCAAATACCATTGTATAAATAGGTATGGTAATGTGTAATGGTTATTTAAAAAAAATGATTGAAAGATAAAAATCTTAAACTCACATATTAAATTTATTGTGTATATGGCAATATATTAAGTGCACTATTGCTATCTTACCATTTTGGTCCAATATTGTACTATTAATATCCCTTCTATAAATTGAAAACATAAGAGGATTTATTTTTTTCTAGAACACAAATCCCTGAATAGGTGTTCTCTACCTTTTTTTTTAATTTTTCTCTACTAAATTTGAATTCATAAATATAAATTATTATTTGAATATTTCATTTTGTAATATTTGTATCATTTTACATCTGAGATTAACAATGCACAATTAAGACTGAATAGATAGAAACAAGTATATGGTTTACCTAGTGATCCACAAGTACAATCATATAATTATATTTCCAAGCTAGAATATTTGAAAATTTTAATTAGTAATTTAATATTTAAATGTTTCATATAAATTTTGCTATAATAATAGCAAATATTGTTATTGCAATGTGACTACCTATATATAAAAATGCATATCATTTCAAAAATGGAATTAAAACATTGTAAATTTTGTAGATTCTACAAACATCATATATTATATATGCTGTCTAATTCTAAAAGACTAGATAATTAAAGAGATTTATAATTCTTATAAATCTGCACAAAATTCTACTACTTTCAAATATAAACATTAATATTAGAATTCATGTAAATTGTAAATGAATCTTAAAATTCATACGTTGTGAAATTGGTCTATATATGGTATATATATCCAGCTCTGTATTAGCTACTTAACCCTTCCTTTTGGGTCCAATGTTGTCTTCCAATATCATGTGCTATAAATTTAGATGCAGCCTGGGAATTAGAATCAACCACACCTTTTCTCTCATTGCCTTATTTTCTTAGACTGTTTAATTAGCAATATTACGTGACTGAAACAAATGGCCAAAACTAAAGTTTTGTCATCGGTGCTCATCCTGTTCCTTGTTCTCTGCATAGGTTTGCCAACTTTTTCGTATCTAATAAACATTTATTAGCTTTTTAATCTTTAAAACGAACCCAAGTTATATAGTTTTTGTTTTTTAAAATAAAATTATAATTAAATCACATAATACATGTGTTCATAATTAATAGTTATAAAAATAGTTAATATATAGTTGGTGCGTAATTGATACTAATTAATAACGTAATTACTAATGATATATATGACATTGTGATCCATGTAAGTAGGTGGAGAAGCAAGGGTGGGAAGTGAAGTTGCAGCACCAATGATTTCAAAATCAATGTGTTGCCAAAATCACCCTAACTTGGGGAGGTGTGTGCCAGGATTGGATGACAGACATGGTTCTGAGACAGAACTCGACGGTAAATGTTGGCTTTATTGCATCAATGATTGTGAGAAAGGAGGAGTTTGTTTATATCAAGGCCATGCTCATGTTTGTCATTGTTATTGTTAAATCTCAATTAATTACTACTTAATTATATATAATCATTATCCAAAAAGTAACATTATTAATAAATTAAGCAATATGTTTAAGTAATAAGATATAATATGTTGCTTTTTAATTACCTTGTCTTGTAAGTTTCATTATGTAAAATTAATTCTAATGAAAATTATATGTTTTTACTTCATCAATTCATCGATTCATTCTTCCACTTGAAATATTTTGGCAGAATTTTATTATTTATATACAGTTTAATGTGTAAAATTCAAAAGATCAAGATATATAATTTATTGCCAATTAGCTTATAGCATAAAGTAGCTGACTTAAAGAAAAGTTTGAAGTTTTGAGTGTTAGTTATAAATATTATGTTATTAATGTAATTATATTCGAAAAAAGAAAGAAAGATAATATAGTTTATTTTAATTTAAGTTTTAATGTAATTAAATTTAATTATATTAAAATGAAGTATATATAGTTTTAGAAAATACGAGAGTGAATGAAATCTTTGTCATTGCTATATGGATACTCATTTCCCCTTTCACATTTCTAGTTTTGTTGTCTCCATCTTTATTTGTAATCGGATAATTTTTAAAAGAATGAAGTTTGAGAAGGGATTCAAAATCAAATACAAGACATGCTTAAGTGAACGAGAGGGGATTATGAGAAGAAAAAGAATAAGAAAAATTTAAAAAAGTTTAAATTAGAGCTGAGCAAATAATCTGATAAATTTATTTAAATTGATAAAATCGATCTAATTCATCATATTCATATTAGATTGGATCGATAAGTTTTATAATTTGAATTGAAAATTATAAAATTTATTCAAATTCAAATTAACAAAATTTATAATCCGTTGTATTCGATCTAGATTAAATTATTATTAAATTATAAATAAATGTATATTTTATTTTATGCTATGTTATATTCAAATATTATACATATCATAATTATTTTAGATTATTATTTTAGTTTAAAAATAAATATAAAAATTTAATAACTCTAAATACATATTTTTTGTTCTTTTGATTTTTTAATTATTAGTATAAATAATAACATTGGTTATAAAAATACCAATTTAATTTTTTAAAAATTTTTATATGTCATGTTTTATATATGAAAATAATTCATAAATAAATTTTAATATCAATCAGATATTATCCGATTTAAAAAATTATGATCTGTTTAGATTCAGATTGATTCGAATTGATTATATCATCCGATCAAATTTAGATTGAAAATCTTCAAATCTATTCTGATTAGATTGAATTCAGATCGATCAAAAACAAATAATTTATATTCATTGATTATCAAAAGAAAAAAAAGTTTCATTGTTATATATGCTAACTCTTTAACAGGAACAATAATCAATTATTATTATTATTTGTTCAAAAAATATTATTAGAGAATGAAGAGAACACGGTAAAATTCGGCTTTATAATTGTCAATTAGGCCACAAATGACACAGATGAATTTGTTGCAACACTCCAAAATTAATAAGCATGTGAGACTAACACTTGTGTTTTATTAAAATTAAAAAAAATTAAATGTGTAAAATTATTATAAAATGCTTTATAATAAATCATATTATTATTATTAGTATTATTATAGAAAAGTGTGAATGTATGATTGTGATTTGTTTCTCAACTATGTCCTTACATATTAAGAAGATATAATAAAATTATCATTATTAATCATTTAAAATATTTTCTTCTTTAAGATTTTTTGTTGTATATAAATAATATTTAAAATTAATAAGATATTTAGTTGTTGTTTTTTTTCTAAACCACCAATAAATTTAGAGAAAAAAACCAAGATATTCTTTTATCGAGAGAGAAAATTTTAAAAATGTAATAAATATTTTAAGATAATAAATCTGAATGACAATTTTGTTTTGCCTTCTAAATGTGTAGGGAAAAAAGTTGGGAAACAAATCACCTTAATGTGTTCACTCTTTTATATAGTAATAACAATAATATTAAGATAATAAGATTTGTGTCTTAAGAAAAGATAAATATATTTGTTGTATTAGGAGTGTTAAAGATTTATTTGATCCAAACCAGCCCATTTCAATTCGAATGTACAAAGACAGCTCCTCCTTTAAATAAATAAGGCGGTTACCTTAGGCCTCAATTTGATAGATGTTTTAATTTTTTACAATATCTATCATATATATTTTTAAAATTTAAAGATGTTAAAATTAAAAAATACATATTATGTATTTAATTCAATTTTATTTGACATTTTATTAATTACTATAAAAAATAAATATTACATGCTATTTGAATCTTAATTTTATTATTTAAGAAAAATAAAAACTACACATTGAATAATTTAAGACTATAAGTAATAAATTTTTTGAAATTACTTTCTTTCTTTAGTTATTTTTTAATATTTTCTTATTTTATCATAATTAATTAAGATTACAAAAAATAAAAACTTATATAAACAACTAATATTTTTAACTTTCAAATTTTATCTTTGTATATATATTTATTTAATTTAAAAATAAAATATTTTGAACTTTTCATTATATTTCAAAGTTTTTCTTAAAATATTACTAATACATTATAATATCTCATTTATGATATTGTTCAAAAGAAAGTTATATCTTTATTTTATAGAATCTTCTCATCATATTGCTTTATAACAAAATTCAATTCAATATATTTATTTATTTATTCATCATTTATTTTTATTTTATTTTTACATTTTAATTAATTATTAATACTTAAAAAATCTAATTATTTATTTTCTTTTATATCTTAATTTTAATTTTTATTATTAGTATTCTTATTTTATCAACAAATGAAATGATGAAAAAATTTAAACTATTTTTCAAAAATAAATAACTTATAAGGATGTATTCAAATAAGATTTTAATAGATTTTAAAATTTTAGATGTCTTTATTTAAGGTTTTTTAAGAATTTATAAAAGTTTAACTATATTTAATTAAAACTTTGTAAGATTTTTTAAAAATTTATAAAAATATATACAAATTTAAGAGTATATAATTACTACATTTTAAAAGTTTACAAAATTATTAGGATATTTCAAATGTCAATTACTTTTAAAAACTTTTTAATTCATAAAGTTTTGAGAATTTTAGGCATTTTTTATGTATAAATAAAATTTATCACCAATGACATATTTTAATTTTTTTATTTCATTTTTTCTTCACTTTGATTTTTTTTTCATTTTTATATTTGTTGAGCTCAAACACCAAACTCATGTTGGTTCTTTTAATAATATCACATAAAATTATTAAGATGTTTAGTATTCATAAAATATAAATTGATTTACAATTAATTAATTTTTTAATAATTTTACATACTAACCTTAAAGAAATAATTTTCTTAATATAAATTTATTTTAAGGGATTATGAATCTTGCAATAATAATTTCTACCATAAATTATGTTGGAAACATTTTCCTATTCAATTAATGCAAATCTTTTTTATTTTTATGTAAACTATGTATATTATCTTAAAGAAAAGTATAATTTTTTTAAAAATTTTAAATAAAATACGTAATAACACATTGAATATTTTTTATAATTATAAGTGATTCATTAAGAAATTATAAAATAGTAAAAAAACACATGTGTACGATAAAAGTATATTAGTTTAGTAAAATATTGGACCAAATCTTTAAAAATTTATTAATTTTTTTAAAATTTAAGATTTATTAAAATCTTTCTAAATCCTAAATAAATTTTAAAAGTTATAAAAAAATATATGTTAAATTCTTTAAAATCTATTAAAATTTAAAGTTTATAACAATTTTCTTAAATTCTAATTAATTACATCTTTTTAAATTACTCATGAGCGTTGAAGTGACTTTGTTTGCCATTTTATAAATACCTCTCTAAATTTTAGTATATATTTACTTAAAATTGATTAAAATATTTTATTTTTAAGAAATAAAATGATTATAATAAATTAATGATATGAATAATAAAGTGAATTGATAATTGAAAACTAGATTCTTATAAGTTAATTGTGAATTTTTTTTAATATATATATATAATTTATCTTTCTTTTTTAAAATGATTGTAGAACGTGTCGTGTTCCCGTTATGGCAGTAATATATCACAAGATAGATTCTGACTTCTGAGTCTACATTCCCAAATAAGAAAATTATTTATTGTTCAGTATTTGAGTTCTTCCTTTTCTTTCACTTTCTCGGCGAGGAAAACAAAGTCAACTATTTCCCCTATCGCTGTTATACTCTGTTTCTCTTTCAGAACACAAATCAGAAGATTAAAAAAAAGAATGTCAAAAGGAGATGTTTACATTGGTTCAATTGATCAAGGAACCACCAGCACCAGATTCATCATCTATGATCGCGAAGCTCGACCAGTTGGATCTCACCAGGTCGAGTTCACTCAAATTTACCCTGAGGCCGGGTAATCAAAACCCTTTCTCTCTTTATTTACCTCTATTTTCTTCTGTTTTTATTTCTCTAAATTCTAATTGTATAAATAAGATGGGTTGAACATGATCCAATGGAGATTCTGGATACTGTGAAGGCGTGCATGGCCAAAGCTCTTGACAAGGCTACTGCAGATGGGCACAACATTGACAATGGGCTCAAGGCTATTGGCTTGACCAATCAGAGAGAGACTACTCTTGTTTGGAGTAAATCTACTGGTCTTCCTCTCTACAACGCTATTGTTTGGATGGATGCTCGAACTACTTCTGTTTGTAGGTGAATCTTTTTGTGCTTATATCTGCGTTTCATTTTCAATTTTTTTTTTTTAGATTCTTTGATTCTCAATTGATCATCTTATTTGTGTTTTGATGAAACTGATTAATGTATAAATAAATTCAAAATTGGGATTCTGTCTATTTGCTGATGTTTATCTTTGCATTTCATTGGACTGAAATTTAGCCGTATATTCCAAAAAATGTTCGTATTTTAATCGATGCCCATTTCTTGGAATTACCAATTATGAATTGGGTTTTTGATTTTTTTTAATAAATGAATAATTTATTTGATTTTTGGACTTCACGGAATTGTGGTTGCGTCATAATAAGTCCGTGATTGTGACGCTTTTGGTTTTTCTTGACAGAAAATTGGAAAAGGAATTATCTGGGGGAAGAACCCATTTTGTGGAAACATGTGGTTTGCCCATAAGCACTTATTTTAGTGCAGTGAAGTTGGTTTGGTTGATGGAAAATATTGACGGTGTTAAAAAAGCTATAGATACAGGGGATGCTCTGTTTGGAACCATAGATACTTGGTTAATCTGGAATTTAACAGGTGGATTAAATGGAGGCTTACATGTCACTGATGTCTCAAATGCTTCGAGGACTATGCTTATGAATCTCAAAACCCTTGAATGGGACAACCCCACTTTAGAAACCCTAAAAATACCCACTAAAATTCTTCCAAAAATTGTCAGTAATTCTGAGATTATTGGAAAAATTGCCAAGGGATGGCCAATTACTGGGATACCAATTTCAGGATGCCTAGGTGATCAACATGCAGCAATGTTGGGTCAAGCTTGCAGAAAAGGAGAGGCTAAAAGCACTTACGGAACTGGTGCTTTCATACTTCTCAACACTGGTGAAGAGGTTGTGAATTCAAAGCATGGGCTTTTAAGCACTATAGCTTTCAAGCTTGGCCCTTTATCTCCTACTAACTATGCTCTTGAGGGATCCATTGCAATTGCTGGAGCTGCAGTTCAATGGCTAAGAGATAGTCTTGGTATTATTAGTAGTGCTAGTGAAATTGAAGATTTAGCTTCACTAGTTAATTCTACTGGTGGTGTTTACTTTGTGCCTGCTTTCAATGGATTGTTTGCTCCATGGTGGCGAGACGATGCTCGTGGTGTTTGTATTGGTATCACAAGGTTTACGAGCAAGGCTCATATAGCTCGAGCTGTGCTTGAGAGTATGTGTTTCCAAGTGAAAGATGTATTAGACTCCATGCACAAAGATGCTGCAGAAAATGGTGGGTTTAAAAATGAGAAAGGACAATTCTTGCTTAGAGTGGATGGTGGTGCTACTGTCAACAATCTTTTGATGCAGATTCAGGTTTGTGATTTTTTCTAATTCTTTGCAAAAAAACAATTATTTTTTTTATTTTTACTCTCTCTGGTATCTATCCTTTCATATTATCAATTTAGTTGTATACCTCTGGTATCTATTTTCGGTAACAATTTGTAGTTATATTCCTAGGTCATGTGCTCATTAGTCCTTTGGCATTTTTTCTCTCTGTTAAGATTTCGTCTTATTCATGCGATTTTTTTTTTGGTTCAGTAAGAGAGAGAATATTATTAAAGGAAAACGAACCACTACAAACCCCAAACAACAATGTTGAGGATACAAATGACTAAACAACAAACTCACCCTATCCTTAGTAAACATAGCTACTAGAAGGGGGCCACTAAAACTAGCAGTCCTAGTCGTATCTCAAAGCACAAGTCGTCCAGCCAGCACTCCTTAACAAACACGACTACGACCAACCTGCTTCTGATTAAGCAAGCCACACAACACACCAACTAGACAAAACAACTACTACAAACTGTCAACAAAAGAGAAGCAAAACAGGACACAACAAATGCTAACAACAATGAAGAAACAAAACAGGACACAAAAAACAGCAGCCATCTTACACAGGACCTCCACTGGGTCATCAAATAGAGAAGCATTTGAAGCCAGATTCTTGGTTCCTCCTCCAACAAAGTCACCACTGCTCACAGTGGAAATTTCCTCAAGTTCCCTACGTGCCTTTTTACCAGTTCCACCAGCCACTAATTTGCCAGCCATGCCATCAGACCCTTTCTCTTTGAACCACCCACAAGCACTTCTTATCCATGAGAAGCTTTGCAAACCAACTTTTTCGCATTTAGTGTAAATCTTCTGGCTTATATGTTTTAAAATAAAACTGAAATGGTATACAAGAAATGTAGATTAATGGAACTAGAAAGGAGAATAACTTAAAATATTTATATATTTTTTGTTGGATATATATGTAGGCTGACTTGTTAGGGAGTGCAGTAGTGAGACCAGCTGACATAGAGACAACAGCACTTGGAGCAGCATATGCTGCTGGATTAGCTGCTGGGGTTTGGACGGAAGAGGAGATCTTTGCCCCCGGAGAAAAAGCCAAGAAGGCAATCACATTTCGTCCGACATTAGATGAGACTTTGAGGAAGAAGAAGATGGAGTCTTGGTGCAAAGCTGTTTCAAGAAGTTTTGATTTGGCTGATCTTTCTCTTTGATACTGTTTTCTGTTCTCAATTCTTCTTCTTTTTTAATCGTTAGCCTTAATTCAGATATTTATCCTTTATATAAGCATCACATATTGGACTCCATAAACATTTAATAAATGTTGATTTCTTTCTCTTGTTAATTGTTGCCATAGCAGGCAATAAAAAATGAAACCTATTTGTAACAATTGAAGGCTTTTATCATTTCTTCTGGTTCTTTACATAAATTTTTTTGCAGTATTTGATACCTAATGGAGAAATTGTAGGTATAGTTCTTCAAAGTACTGCCCAAAAACTCTGATTAAACCTCCAGCTGAAGTAGATTTATGATTATTTGTTATCGATGAGAGTTTGCAATTATATTCTATTGTTTTTTTTTGGTGTATAAATGCATATGTCACAAATATATAAGAAATATGTAGATAAAAATGATTAGAAAGGTAAACTATTGTCGTAGAAAAATATATCTTTTATTTATATATTTGTCAATTATTAGTAGCTTATAAAATGAGTAATATATATCATTTCAATTTTTAGATCCAAAAACATTATCAATGTAATACTAATTGTCATACTCATACTCGGTTAGCAAGTAAGGATCCCTAACTTTAATATTACATTTGAATGAAAACATCAATTTATATATCACAGTTAAATTAGAGAAATCATAAATTATCATACTCATACTCGGTTAGCAAGTAAGGATCCCTAACTTTAATATTACTAATAATACTGATAATATCATCTATAAATTATCATAAATTTATAACAAATAGACTTTTTTAATGAAAATATAACAGAAAAGAAATAAGAATTTAGATAAAGTGACTTTATTTTAAAGAAGTGTGGTTCTAAACAAATTTTTTATGAAGATGATTTGCAGAAATCATTCAAAATTGGTTGTTTTCTTATAAAAAATATTTAGGCTATTTTATGATTAAAAATTGGATTAAAATCTTTATAAGTCTTGTAATCCTATAAAATATACATTTTATTTCTCTCCTTTTAAGGTATATATACACACCTAGGGTTCAATAATTAGTCAAAATATACCATTTAATCTTCTATATTTTAACGTGTATTTCTAAAATTTTCTAATTGTTTAAAAATTTCATTCTAACTTAAATTGTGTTTCTTTAAGGATAAATTTGAAATTTTTGAAAAATAATACAGAAAAAGTTAAAAAGTCAAAATTTCAAAATTTATACAGATCAATTTTTGGAAATTTAAGCCAGATTGGTGTTGTTTTAACTTAGAAGGATTTAAAACATGAAGATTCAAAAATATGATTTTTTTTTCAAAAGAATTAAAAAAAATCACCATTTTATTAGATATTATGTATAAAAGTATGAAATATAACATACATATTTTTGATATTAAAGTTAGTACAACTTATCAAAATTTAGAATATATTATGTTTAAAAGAAAAATAATTCTCAAAGTAAACACTTAATAATTTTTATATATATAAATAAAGTGTACACAAAAATATTACAAAAAAAAAATACATTTTAAAAAATTAAGAGAGACACGTGCCATGCCGATGGTCGAATATAGTATTTTGAGATTGAAGCACTAGTTCTATGAGCAGGTTCACTAGGAGAATGTTGGGTTTCCTGAGACGTCAGACGAACAAAAACGATCAAAATAGTAATAGAATATAGAAGACAAATACAAAATCAAAATTAAAGGTGAAATCTTTTGATTGCCTTCAAGGTTTCATTTTTCATGTTCGTTCTTTTAATTAGAGGTCTTTGATTTTAGGGAAATTATACTTACGCCCCACAAAATTCTCTAAATACATACTCTTAATAATTTTACAATTGAGATATTATATTTGAAGACTTTGTAGGATGTAAATAGAATTCGGGTTGATTTTATAACAAACCATTTTATCTGAAGTCAGCCCATTTCCAAAATGCAGTTAACTGAAAATTTGCAATGTGGGTTAATTTAGCAATTAGCAGAAATAATGCATATGTTCTTTGTTGTTGTCTCATCTTGAAAGGTCAATTAATTTCCAAATTATTTTTAAGAGTAATACTACATGACACAAATAATATCATAATAAAAATTAATGCCATGTTTTTCTATTAAATATAGTTATTTGAGTATAAATATATTTATCAATAATATTAAGTTATATTATTAAAATTCATTTTAAATTTAAAATATATATATAATTTTTCATATTTTAAACAAAACTCTACTCCATAACATTGACCCTAACGCATATAAAATAAAACTATTAACAGATACCCACTAACCTCCGGCTACGCTACATCAATTAGTTAATCATGAATATATATATAATATTTCCATAATCACTTTAATCATGTAGCTAATTTTATATAAGAAATCTAAGAGTGACTAAAGTTTTATACCATGTAAAAAATTAATTATTTATTATTTGATTAATATGCTAGTAAGATTTATTTCACTTTCAAATTCAAATCACAAATTTAAATAATACAAAAAATATCATTTGATAAAAAAAATAACTGATTTTCTTCTTATTATTATTTTTATCAAATAAAAAAACATCATTTAAGTAAATAACTTATCCGTATTATCACAAATATTAATTATATAATATAATTTTTCACTCAAATGTATGATTATCAAGTATACTTAATTCTCAAATCAACCCTAATTACATCATTCAAATTTATAATCTCATATTTTTCCATCCACAAATAATATATAAAATAGTTAATAAACTTACAAACAGTTTAAAGTTTTAATTAATAGAATTAATTGATAATAATCTTATTTTTTTATTTAAAAAAAAAGTAAATATAATAATAATTACTTTTGTCAAATGCAATGTCAAGCATGATTTTTTTAAAAAAATTAAATGTTTATACCATACACATGCATAAATTAAAGATTATCAGGATTCATACTCACGCGTTTGGCAAGTTAAATGCCAAAATACAAACGCGTTATAAGAATATATGGCAAGATTAGGAGTTAAATAATATAATAATTGCTTATAAGTTAGTTAAATCCCCATTTATCATTTCTTAGTAAAAAAAAGTCTAAGCCTTCCATCATATTGTCTTCCACAAGATGACGACTCATATGAATATGATTGAGTGTTCCCTTGGCATCTACCATGCTTTCAAGGAATCCAAACAGAAGACATTCCATAAGCAACACTTTTTTGACTTTTATTACAAAACTAAAGCTATTTTGATTCTTAGATATTGGATAGTGTCCACAATCAACATACAACAGAAGTTCAATTTTTCATGAGTTTGGCACGTGGTCGGTGGACATGATGCTTGGGAAGACTATAGGTTGACTCTTGTCATTTGGTGGGGGCACTCTACTTCTTATTTCTTGCATTACAAAAGAGAAACTTATTCTTGGTTCCATTATAATATTCCATATACATGCTTTAGTCTTCAAAATTATGTAATATTGACTTGTTTTTGTCTTATCAAATACTGTATTTTTCATAAGTATTATTCACTTTTTTTTTGAAGTATATGTTATTTATCGTTTATATTATTTTATCATTTTATCAAATATAGAGTTTTTGTTTCTTTTTAAAAATAAATTTACACAAAATTGACATTTTATTATACTAAACTATCTCATTGTTACATACTCTAATATTACGTGTTAATTAATTAATATAGTGGTTAAATTGTTTTTTATCTTTCTACAAATATAAGGTGATTTTTTTTTTCAAAAAATAAAGTTATATTAATCTTACAATTCATTGACCCCAATATCATATCATCACATATTTTAAAATGATGTGTTATAATTTAATGGTCAAAATTTATTTTTTTTAATTTTAGTTACCCATTTTTACTTGTATTCTTGAGATGTTATACTTTAGTGCATGATACTCTAGTTTAATATAACTAGTGAGTTACATGTAAAAGTTTATAGTTGTGAATTAAATAGAAAATTATTTTTATTTATTATAATATTTTAAATAAATCATGAAATCAATTATTAGTTTTATAAACAAAAAATTTAAAGTAATATTATAAAAATTCAAATGTTTTAAATAAATAAAATATTTTTCTTGATCGATGCTTCATGAAAAATAATAAAACATATCATAAATATGAAAAAAATTAAGAGTACTAGCAAGTTCTAAAAGTACAAAATTTTATATATATCAATACAAGAATTATTGCGAATATTGTGATACAAGTAAAAATTTAACCACCATTAATTTGATAATTTTTTTGATTTTTATAATATCAAAATTTATATACTATAATGCGAATAAAAAAATTAATATTAACAAAAAAGTTGGCCTTAAAACTCCTTTCTTTTCACACATTCTTGTATCCTTATATCATCGAATAAAATTTTCTTTTATCGTTTAAGTCACAGAATTGAATCAATCAAATATCATTTTATATAAAAAATCAAATAAATTCATGAAAATTTTGAGAAAACAAAAAATAATAGTGTTCAATATTGTCTATAAACTACCTATATAATAATTATTAGTGTTAGATTGGAAGCCACAAAAATGCATCAAAATAACTATAAGTAATATCTAACTATTTTAAGTTAATAAAAAAAGTTAAGAAAGTATGATTAAATAAGTGAATATTTGTGCTATTTATTAATCTATTAAGGAAATTAAATTTTGAAAAATTCTAATAATAATATATAACTCTTTTAATTTTATATAAAAGAAAATTATGAAATACTGATTAAATAAATTAAATTGAAGTCAAAAGAATTCTGGTTATTATTTATTATTTCATAAATAATTACTTTTAATTAAAAATATATTTTTAAAAAAATATGACCAAAATAATTATATGAAATTTATTTTAATTTTATAAAAATAAAATAAAGAAAGTATGATTAAATAATGATATCAAAATATTTCATAATTCTAATTTTTAATTTCTAATATGACATTATGTTTTTTATTTATTATTTTTTAAAAAATAATTTTAATTAAAAATATTATAATTTTGAATAAGTATGACCAAAATAATTATCTCCAAATAAAAAAAATATATGAAAGAATGATTAAATAATGTAACTGAAGTATTTTAGAATTTTAATTTTCATTCCTAATTAAGTCATTACTTATCTTATCTATTATTTCAAATAATTAATTTCAATTAAAAACATTCAAAAAAAATTGTGAATAAGTGATTAAATAATTCTAATTAAAGTCTTTTAGTATTATTCTAATTTTTAATTCCTATTTAAATCATTATATCTATTATTTTTATCCAAAAGAATTAATTTTAATTAGAAATATAAATAAAAAAATTAATGTATAAAATAGTGGTTAAATAATCCAAATAAGTACATAATTTTGAATAAGTATTATAGTTAAATAATTATATATACTCTATATGAGTTTTTTAGTTTTATAAAAAGGGTTCCAAAAATAAGTAACTTTAATTTTTGAAGAAATACTAACAAAATAATATTTACAATCTATAATTTTTACTTTTATAAAAAAGAAAATTTCGAGATCCTAAATAAATAATTTAAACTCAAGTCTTTTTCTAAAAACTTCATGTATGTTATTATATTAAACAATTAATTTTAATTAAAGGCATTAAAGTTTTACACAAATATGAATAAAATAATTATATGTAATCTATAATTTTTATTTTATTTTTATATAAAAATTATAAAAAGGTGATTAATAATCTTTAAGTTAAGTTTTTAATCCAGTAGTTATTTATTATTTCAAATAATTAGTTTTAATTAATAACATCAAAAAATAAAGTTAAGAGGATTATATAAACGTAACTACTACCTTTTGAAATTCTAATGGGAAACCAAAAAAAAAAATGTTTAAAAATTTCTTCATGTTGGGAAATAGAAATTAAATAAATGTAGAATCTTCTAATATGCTCAGTCTAATTATCAAACTATAATAGGGATATAATTATGATAATGTGATTTTATTTTATGTTGATATAATGAAAGATTTATTTTTGTAATATTTTTTAACATTCATTATGTTTGTTATTTATTATTTCATAAAAAATATAAAAATGATTGAAAACATATAAATTTTAAAAAAGTATGATACATCATTCGTAATGTTTGTTTATTATTACGTAAACATAAGGAGAATAGAAATAGAATTCAATCAAAACAATATTAATGTTACTATATTTATTTTAACAATGAAATTAAAATAAATAAAAATATTAAAATGTAATTTATAAAATTATAAATGAGATAAATTAGAAAATAAGATTTTTTTATTTTTAAATCAAAATAAAATGAAAAAATAATAGTAAATGATTATACATATTTATAAGAAAAATAGAGCATTATAGCATATTCTTGAGGGGTATGTAAAGAATGAGCATTCATATTATTATTAGAATATTTTACGTTATATTTCAGATTAACAGGTAGATCAAATACAAGAATATCCTAAATTATTCCTAGTAATACTAACCAAATATGATCTTAGGGTATAAGAAAGTCATATAAATTTTTTAAGAACATAATAGTATTTTTCTAATGAATAAGTAAACTCATACATTTAAAATATTTATAACATCAATATCAATATATATGTTAAAGTATAATTATCTTCATAAAATGTGTATTAATAGTTAATCATAATTTTAAGGAATATCAAAATGCGTGTATATATAATAATTGAATTAGATTATAGAAAAAAATACATTGATAATTGAAGCTTATAACACCAAGCCAATTTTGACATGATGTCTTTTGGGTTAGGACATACTTAGTTTATGCAATGTAACCTTAACTAATTCTATATATTTTGCAATTTAAAATTTTAGATAATGTCAAAAGGTAACTAGTAATATTTTTAGAATTAATTAAAATTTTAGATAATATTAAAAAACATGATATATTTAATATATAGATAATTAAATTAAGTTATATGAGAAAATGTATTGATATTTATAATACATCATACTAATCAAAATGTGGTATGTTATTTTTAGGAATATGATTATCATATTCATATGAAAGTAAATATTTACTCATTTATAATAGTTATAACTTATAAGATATATGAATTCAATTCAACTTGAACATTATTTTAAGATTTTTTTGTACGTGCCACACACATGACTTATTATCGAACACTCTAATTTTTATATAATCCAGTTACTTAATTAGTTTCATTCTCAATTTTCATGCAAAACATATTTTTTATGTTATAATTAAAGAGAAGTCATTTATATTAAGTCATCGATAATGTTTAGTTTATTAGATTAATATTGATATCACTTAGTAATAATATTTTAGAAAATTGGACTAATTAAAGATAAATTATATTATTTTAATAATTTTTATATTAATATATTACTTTAAAAAGTAATGTTTTAATACAAAAAATAATAAAATAACGTAGTTTATCCTTAATTACACATTTTTTAAATTTAAAAAATTATATGATATCATTTATAATTTAAATGATCAAATGATATAAATAACTTAATCTAACTGACATCTGTGACACTTTTCTATAATAAGACATATATATATATATATACCATATATTTTTAATATGTGATAAGTATATAATTTTTTTTATAATATAGAAAAAATATATGTATGTATATTGAGTGAATGAAAAATTAAAATTGAACTTTATATATAAATGAATTATGGTATACATGCACTTAAAATTAAACCAAAGAGATACCATCGAGTAGTGATCATAATGGATCGGATCTGATCTAATCTGATTTGTCGTTCAAAAGATTCAATTTGATGAAATCTATAGATATTGATATGTTTTAATTTTTTAGAATATATGGATCGGATCAGATATTGATCTATAGATATTCATGACTCGATTCGATTTGTTCTTTTTTCTTCATTTTTTTAAACTATAAAATTATTTGATGTCTTGCATTATATCTTTTACATTGATAAATTAAAAAAAAAACAAAAAACATTATAAATTGTAAGAAAACAACTTCTTACTTTTTTTTGAAACTTTATTACTTTTTAAAACAAATTATGATAAATTAATAAATAATATCGTTTATAATGAATATAAGAAGAAAATAGTTATGAATATAATTTTTTTAAAATAATAATAGATAGATTTATGAAAATTTTAAGGGAGATAAAACTATATATTATAAAAATATAAGAGAATGTTTTTAAAAATAATTATTCATAATGCAATTTTTTTTCCAAATAAATAGTTGAAAATTATGGAATTGTGCTGGAAATATGTGATTGTTTTAGTTCTAAAATTATAGTTTTAAAAAGATTTAGATTTGTATTGATCCAATTTGGCTCAATCTATAAATCGATGCATTCTTATCTATCATGTTCCGATCCAATCTATTAATCTTGTATGTTGATCATAATCTGATCCTATTCAAATCCATTTTGATCCAATCGAAAATAGATCATTCAAATATTCATAAAGCTCTAGACCAATTAATATTTTTTCCATCCTAATTAAAGAATGGAATTCAATATATATAAACCTTGATACACTTCTTATAAGTAAGGGTAACAATTTGTGTCGTAGTTCGATTGATCGAATCGAACACGAATTGTAGAATTTGAACCGAATACGAATCGTATTAAATTTAGGCCAAATTCAAGCTAGTTTAAATAACCCAAAAAAATCATGCTTGGTTTGAACCAGCCTATCAACCCAAAATAATAAAAAACTATAACACGTTATAATTTAGACAGTAAGTTAAAAACTTAAAATTGGAGAAATTCATTTATTCTCTTATCATATTGTAATTCTTATATGGAATATCTTTTCTTTCAAAATAAAACAAAAATTTAATATCTCAAAATTCATATTCGTAAATCTGTATTCTTTAAGAAAGGGTTACTTGTTGTGCATATAAAACAAAAGTGCCCTATTATATATGATAAATATGTATTGGGTATTTTAGCTTTTGGTTAATTAATTTGTTTATTGTTTTAGCTTTTGATTATTAACTTGTAAACATGGTTCAATTTCAGTCAAATAAGCAATGTGGAGGTGGATGGAGATGACATAACTAATATAATGGAAAACACGATAAAGAGAAATGAAACAACCATTGATGTTCTACCAAATTCAAAGAAACAAAAGATGGTATTAAAAAAATAATTGTGATTAAAAATGCATAAAACAAGAAAAATGAGTCAATTTCTATCAAGGATATAAAGGAGGGATAGATCCATCTTTAAAAAAAAGTTATGTTAACGTAATAAGGGATCAATTTATCTTAGGTGGGGATCGATCCATCCCATATTGGAATCAATCCCTCTCTCTAAACCACTTTTTTTAAAGTTACATAGTTTAATACAATCAGTTGAGGATAGTTTAGAGATCAATCTAGA
This sequence comes from Hippophae rhamnoides, assembly GCA_033030585.1. Lineage (NCBI taxonomy): Eukaryota > Viridiplantae > Streptophyta > Magnoliopsida > Rosales > Elaeagnaceae > Hippophae > Hippophae rhamnoides. The sequence continues at coordinate 21,081,383 of CM065437.1, read as the reverse complement.
GTTAGATCGATCCATCTACTAAGGGGATTGATTTCTCTATCTAAAAAGACTTGTAACTCAATCATACGACATCAAAATTGATTCAACCAAAAGCCTATATTAAATGCTCTTAAATATATATACAATAGTATCTTAATATGAGTCATTTGAGCACTGTGATTATGATGTGATACATGTTATCTTAATTCATGTTGTGAATATGTATTAGTAAATGAATAAGTACAATATTATATGTGATAGTTATAAAAGATGTACTTGAAGTACGACTATTCGGAACTCTGAAGTTTCTCCAACTTTGCTTGATAGACATATAAAAATCCTAGAAACAAGTTTATAAGTAAAATAAAAACATATTAATATCCTAAACTCTATAGTGAAACTATCTTATGATCCAGTGAATCCATACCTGTTACAACTAAGCAAGCTGGTATGTAACTGAAGCCATATAAATAGAACATATGATAACTTGGCTTGAAAATCTCATTGTACATTAGTTCAATTTATATAGAAATAAGCAAAGTATATAAATAAATCATGTAGTACATGCATTCACATCAATCTAGCTTATAAAAAACATAATGATGTAAAACTACATCATTGGCAAAATCATTCTTCCCATATATGCAATCTTTTCCCCTATATGTATAACAACATAAAACATGATATAATGAAACGATGTAAATCACTATCTCCCTTTTTGTGCTACGAAAAGGACAAAGTAGTTAGAAAAAATTACACATGTAATATTGAAAAATGTGCATGTAAAGATGTTATGAAGCTAAATTTTCCTTAAAGTTAAGGTGCAATGAAATATAAACGCCTCCTAAGTTCTATGACACTCTAAATGTAAAACCAATTAAATAGTGAATAAATGAGGAGAATGTGTAAATATAAAAATTAAAATCTGATTTTTATTTTATTTTCATAAATGGCTACATAAGGTAATTAACTCATTTAATTACAAAGAGCACACAACTAATTGAGGACTCTTTATTACTCAAATTTTGATTATCTATTATACAAATAAGCAATGTGAGTAGAAAATGCACACAAGCATACTTGGCAAATATAATAACATATTTACATTTATGTAAAAATTATATATATGTTTTAACTCCACTAATATGCTAATTAATTCATTTATGATCAATTATAAAGACTCAAAAGAAAAAGTATCATCTTTCATGTAAAACTACAATTGAATTTTCAATTTCACAAAATGAAATATATCTACCAATAGATAACTTAAAATTTTTATTTTATAAATGTGGCACATGATTATTTATTTATTTTTTAAATTTTTTTGATTCTTTCTTTTTGTGCATCCCAAGTACATTTTTTTACAAGAAGTCATTTTTTGTAAAAACCTTTTAATTTATTTATTTTACATGCACAAGCCATAAATTTAGCATAATGACTTTCATACTAGTTGTAATGTAGTCCTCTACACTCAATATGGTAGGTTCCCACAACACTAGGTATCTCTCTCAATATTTGGTGCCTTCTTACGCTAAAATTTTAGAAAGTAAGAAATAAAACTCAACATAATTTTATAGTCAAGATTAGTTGACGTCTTAGAGTCTTCCAATTGAAATCATAAACTTCAAGAATAACGTACATGTGTTTTTGTGAGTATGTGAATAAGTTCATGTTAACATTTTACATCACATGTAACATTATATGTGTGTACACAAGTCAAAATTGTAAAATCATTTATACTATAAAAAATAAAAACAAATTGAGTCACTAAAGACAATGTTGTATGTGTGTAAGTGTTATTTAATACCATTACCTTATTGGCTAAAAAGAATTATATTTATCATTTTTTTAAAGTATTAACAATTTAAAAAAAAACTAAAAATAAAATAGATGTAATTATAAGAAGTTGTTCACCTAGGGTCATTTAAGTACTTTAAAAAAAGTACCTAGGTGAAAAAAAAAACCAATCAAGTGATCGAAAAAATACATTCTTTTATAACTCAAATTTTCTTGAATTTTTGTTTCTCTATATCTTTTGGTTATAACTCAATTACCTTTGGCTTCATAAGCATGTTCTATAATTACATCTATTGAATTTCATTTATCTCTATTAACCAACAATTTTATTCTTTTTAGTATAATTATTAGACATAATATACATATATTGACGATAATAATGATTCCTATAACTAGAAGTATAATATATATTATTATAATGGGTAGTTGTTAATAAGAATCAATTGTTAGGTTTAATATAACCTTTCCTACCATAATAATGACAGACATATGCAAACTTAACACTTTTTCTATCACAAGAGTAATGGTTCTATATGTATAATTAGTAACAATATGAATAAAGTTAAAAAGCTTTATAAATGTGATCTTTGATGATGAGAGTGTGTAACTCTTATCTTTATAACCAAGGTCATGAGTATTACCATATAACTTATCAATGCCTAAAATTTTATCCAAGCATTAAGCTCCAATGTTAACTCTCTCCACTACTTCATATGATTCTTTGAACTATTATACCAATTTTTTATTATCTAAAGTAAGATTATTATTTTCTTCCCTCAAACCTACAAGACTAAAATTCAACATATTATTTAGTTCTTGCAAAATATTTGTTCTTTTTTTAATTTATTAGAAAATCTTTGATGTGTCTAAGATGTTCATTTAACTTTTTTATTATTACATTTAAATTAAAATTCTCTTTTATAGCTCCAAGACATTTAGAAAATAATTTTTTAAAACTTTTAACATTAAATATAGAGAGAAAAAAATATTTAAGTTCGTCGTCATCTAAGCTATCACTCTTAATAAAATTATCTATAAAAAAATCCCTAAGAGCAATACTAAGTGTATCTATTTTTAGCTTTGATACTAATTGAGAGTTCTAAAATGGATCTAATAAGCCTAGAAAGGATGAATAAGTTATTTTTAAATGTTATTAATTTATAATTTCGTAACTTAAACAAAATAGCTAGTCATACAATCACATGTAAATAGTAAAGTGCAAAAATTAAAAACAATGCACAATATTTTTATGTGAAAACAACTTAGGTTACAATTATAACCTAAGAGGAAAACCACCAACCTACTACATCAGTAAACTTTCCACTATGAAAACTAAACGTTTAAATACAAACTCAGTCTTATGCTACCCACTCTAGGATACTTTCTTAATGTACCTAACTTATGAGCTCTTGTTCTATTTTCACAATTTTCAAGATTAGTGTATGCAATATCTAGAATAATGTTCTAACTAGCTCATAACTAATCAGACATGTTCACAGACCAACCAACAATTAGGATTAGCATAAAAAATAAAATTATTTGTGTGTATTATAGAATGAATTTAATAACAAATAATCCTAAATAAATGATCCAAAACATATAACAAATAAATCAAATCAACTAAAAAATTCAAGAACTTTAATTAAACACAAGTTCAATAAATAAACTTAGATCTATATACTATAATAATCATATAAAATCAAATATCCACAATCAATGAGCAAGCTCAGATCTATGATAGCATAATTATATGAATATCTAAGATGAGATAATAAAGTTCAACCTAAAATAAAAAAGAACAAAATAGTAGAAAATTGACTGTAAAAACCTTGTGTTCTTGAAAACTACTCTATAGTTGTGTGTGTGAATTCTAAAAGGCAAATGATGTATTTAAAGAAAACCTAGACGAAAAAATGCCACTTGTATGATGTGGAAAAATATTATAGGAAGTTGGCAGTTAACTAGGATTTAAAAATGCATAAAACAAGACAAAATCAATTAATTTTCATAAAGGGGACCTATCCTTTTATAGGGGATAGATCCTCTCAAAAAAAGCTACACCAATGACATAACATGAGATCTATCCATCTCAAGTGGGGTCAATCTCTCTCTTTAAACTGATTTTTTTTAAAGTTATGATGTTTAACACAATCGATTGAGGATCTTTAGAGATTGGTCTCGAGTAGGATCGATCCCTCTTTCTAAAAAGCCTATATTAAATGCAAGTAAATATGTATGCATACTACACCTGATATGAGCCATTTGAGAACTATGATTATGATGTGATTCATGTTATCTTAATTCATGTTGTGAACATGTGCTAGTAAATAAATGAGTACAATCCTAAGTATGATAATTATAAAAAAATACATAAAGTATGACTATCTAAAACTCTAAAATATGATTATCCAGAACTCTGAAGTGTTTCTTCACCTTTACTTAATAGACTTGATAGTCATCCTAGAAACAAGTTTATAGATAAACATTTTATACATGAAAATAACCAACACTCATAATCCTTATAATCTTAACATTTAACTTTTGCTTATTTAACCAATTCAATGATTTTTTTTAAATGTTTTCAATTTATCTAATTAGGATGTATAAATCGTAGTAAAATGTATTTAAAAAAAGTTAAAAGGTAAAATTTTAATAAATAACATTTCATTATCAAAAAAAATTTAAATAACAATTTGGCGATTATAATTTTTCCTTTTCAAACGTGGAAAAGTTATTGGGATCGTATTTCTCATCAAATTTGACAAAAGTAAGCATGCAGAAGCTAAATATTTTTTGTAGAATTGAATAAAATTTGACAGCTTTTACTAAACTGTGTTTCTTTTCATTTTATTTTAGTTATATTAATCATGTAAAGTTTGGACTATTTAAATTCAATTATAATGTTTAATCATTATAATATAATTAAAAAATATACAATAAAAACAAGTTTATAATTTTGCCAAAAAACAATACAAAAACTATTTTTTTAAGTAGTTTTTTAAAATACTCACTAAACATCACATTATTTTTAAAAATTATGGAAAAAAAATTTAAAGTACGATTTGAAAATAATTTTTAAAAACAGTTTTTGAGTAAAGCGGCCAAACAAGTCTTAACATATCCATTTTTTAATTAATTTTTATAAAATTTTACATGCGTGAAGAGTATAGTTATTAATTATATTTATGCGCTTGTTGTTTTCTTGGACACGAGTATTTGAAGAATCAATGTGAAAGATGTTAAAAACACTTTTTCAGTTTATAGAATTTTCTAAAAGCCCTATTTTTTCTATTTCTCCATCTATTCCGACTTACATAGTATATGTAAAGAGTATAAAGAGATAAGAAAAAAGAATGATTTAATGTTGTATTGGTGTGTTTAGAATGCACATAGAGAACCCTATTTATAGGATTGTAACAAGTGTAGTACAAGTGAAATAGTAGAAGTGTAGTACAAGTGAAATAGTAGAAGTGTAATACAAGTGAAATAATATAAGTGTAGTACAAGTGAATTATAAGTGAATTACAATATCAAATATAACTTAACATCCCCCCTCAAACTCAAGGAGGAAGAGAAAGAATCAACTTGAGTTTGGAAACTAATTCTTGAAATCTGCCTGGTAGATGAGATTTGGTGAAGATGTCAGTTATTTGATCTGTGGAGGATATTGATTTGAGACAAACAGTGTCTTGAAGAACATGTTGACGAACAAAATGACAATCAATCTCGATATGTTTTGTTCGTTCATGAAATACATTATTGTGAGCAATCTGAATAGCACTTTGATTGTCACAATATAGTATAGTTGCAGTTGATTGGAGAACACCCATATCAGCAAGTAACCAATAGAGCCAAAGAAGTTCTTGAGTGGTATCAGCAAGAGCACGATATTCAGCTTCAGTGCTGGATCGAGAAGTGAGAGATTGTTTCTTGCTTCGCCAAGATATAAGAGAGTTTCCAAGAAAGAAACAATATCTAGTGGTAGAGCGACGATCAATTGGTTCACCTGCCCAATCAGCATCAGAGTAGGTGGAAAGAAGAAGATTAGACTTGTTGGAGAAGTGGAGACCGTGAAACATGGTGCCTTTGATGTAGCAAAGAATGCGAAGAACCGCAGTATAATGGGTAGACCGTGGATCAGACATGAATTGACTAACCAGATGAACAGCATAGGCAATGTCAGGACGAGTGTCTGTGAGATAAACAAGGTTGCCTACTAGTTGTCTGTATAATGTGGCATCTGAGAGAATAGTACCATCTAATGGAGTAAGTTTGGCATTGGTTTCTAGAGGTGTTGATGCAGTTTTGCAATCAGTAAGGCCAACTTGATTAAGAATATCAGAAGAGTACTTTGCTTGAGAGAGATAATATCCTTGAGAATCAGATGAGATTTCTAGGCCCAAGAAGTATTGTAGATGACCAAGGTCTTTCATTTCAAATTGATGGCTTAGAAACTGCTTGAGATCAATAATTTCATTAGAGTCATTCCCTGTTATGATCATATCATCTACATAAAGGAATAGAAGTGTTACACCAGTGGGAGTCTTCTGAATAAAGAGACCAGAGTCATAAGAACTGGAAGTGAAACCAAAGTCAGTAAGCGTAGAGCTGAATTTGGTAAACCAAGCTTGAGGAGCTTGCTTGAGGCCATAAAGAGCACAACGAAGTCTGCATACTTGATGAGGTGAATGAGTGTATCCAAAAGGAGGTTTCATATAAACTTCCTTAGTTATGTCTCCATTGAGAAAAGCATTTTTGACATCCATTTGAAACATGTTCCAATTTCGGGCAGTAGTAACAGTAATGATACTTCGAACAGAGGTGAGCCGAGCTACATGTGCAAAAGTTTCTTCATAGTCGATTCCATATTCCTATGTAAAACCCTTTGCAACCAGACGAGCTTTATATCATTCCACAGACCCATCTGAATGAGTTTTGATTTTGAAAATCCACTTACAACCAATCAAAGATTTATTAGATGGAAGATCAACAAGATCCCATATATATGCTTTTGTTAATGCCTGTAATTCATCTGTCATAGCTTGCTACCAATGAGGGTTAGAACTAGCTTCTTTGTAGTTTTGGGGTTCATAATGAGACAAAATAGTAGAGAAACATTGGTAATCATGAAGATGAAAAGGAAGACTACTTACACGAGTAGAACGACGAATTGATAACTCTAGACAATCAGGTAGTTGGTCTTCAGAAGATGTTGTTATGGTAGGATCAACATAAGGAGCAGACACATCAGGAGAAGCCGTAGTAGACGATGGTGAGGGTAATGGAGCAATGTTAGGAGGAAATAAATCAATAGTTGGGTCATTAAAAAATGAGAGTGAGGTAGGAGATGAGACATGAAATGAAGAAACAGAGGAAAACATTTTGTGTTCCCAAAAGATGACATGACGAGAGATGCGCAATCGTTTAGAGATAGGGTCCCAACAACGATAACCTTTGTGTTCTATTCCATACCCTAAGAAACAACAAAGATGAGAACGAGGTTATAATGTATTGTGTTCATGAGGGTGAAGAAGAACAAAACAGGTACAACCAAACACTTTGAGCAGTTCATAAGATGGAGAAGTACTATAGAGATGCTCATGAGGGGATCGATTGTGAATAATAGGCATGGGAACACGATTGATAATATAAAAAGCCGTAAGAGCTTCTTCACCCCAAAAGCGTTTAGGACAAGAACTAGAAATTAGGAGAGTACGAACAATATTAAGAATATGTCTGTTTTCGCTCAGCTCTTCCATTTTGTTGAGATGTGCCAGGACAAGAATATTGAGAAAGAGTCATATTTTTTCAAAGAAAAATTAAAAAATTGTTTCTTTATATTCCATAGCATTATCAGCTCTAAGTACTTTGATATTTTGAGAAAATTGGGTTTTAACCATTTGGGAAAAATCATAATAAATTTTGGGTAATTCAGATCTATGTTTCATGAGAAAAATCCATGTGAATCTTAAATAATCATTAATAAAAATGACAAAATAAACACATCCCCCCATAGTAGGATGTGGGGATGGACCCCAAACATCAGAATGAATTAAGTCAAAAGGGGAGACAGAAGTAGAATCACTTTTATTAAAACATAATGCAGGTTGTTTTCCCAATTGACAAGGCAAACAATTTACATTATCAGAAATAGAAACAGATCCTAATTTACCAGAAGATGCTAAGGGGCGAAGACGTCTTATAGACGTATGGCCTAGACGAGCATGCCATAGGTTGATAGGAGTAGTAGAAGCAACAATAGAAGTATGCGGAGAATTAAGTAGATGAAGGTTGATAAGTTCAAATAATCGTCCAACCTTACGGCCTATCCCAATGATCTATCCTGTCTGTGGATCCTGCACATGACAACCAAAAGAGGAAAAAGTAATAGTAAGACCAAGTTCACATAATTGACCAACAGAGATAAGATTTAGAGTAAGGTTGGGAATATGAAAGGTGTCACAAAGTGATATAGAATATGTGGAAACTTGTCCTACAACATTAACATGCATATGTGAACCATTGGCAGTTTGAATTAAAGGTTTGGAGATGGAAGATTGTGTGGGAGAAAAGATGTGAGTATCATGAGTCATATGGTTACAACAAGCAGAATCAAAATACCATAAAGATTTACCTGATGTGAGAGATAAGGCAGTAGGAGAAGGATTACTAGATTGTGAGAGAACATGTTTAAGAAGACCTTCAAGTTCTTGAGTAGAGAAGGTAAATTTTTCATGATTATCCTCAGAAGCAGCAGCAATGATAGATGAGTTACTATTTTTACCTGAAGTATGTTGAGAGGGATTCCGAGAGGAATGCTGAGAGGGATTCCGAGAGGAATGCTGAGAGGGATTCCGAGAGGAATGCTGAGAGGGATTCTGAAAGCAATCTCTATTAAAGTGTTCTGGGCCCTTCTTGTGACAATATATACATACCCGAATGGGACATGTAAGAAGCTCATGGTTAGGGTTGTGACAGTAGGTGCAACCTTGATGTTTGAAGTCCTCTTTAAAACATCCTTTAGGGCGATAAAAAGGGGTGGCAAGAACAGAATATGTATGATGAACTTTGAAAACCCCTATCCGAGTTTCTTCAGAGCAAAGCTCGGTCACAACAGTATCTAAGGATGGAAAAGGACTCCGATGGAGTAAAGAAGCCTGAACAGGTTCAAATCGATCATGGAGAGCCATGAGAAAAATAACAAGACGCTGGTGATTACAGTAAGTTGCAAACATCTCAGCATCAATCGTGTTCATCCAAGTTGGTTCAGAGAGAGCGAGTTGATCCCAAATAGTATGCATTTCAGAGAGAAATTGGTTAATGGTTTGATCAGCCCTTTGGCGTTTGGTATGAAGAGTTGTTAGAAGTTGATATTGGTTAGCCAAATCTGTTGTAGTGAAGCAAGCCTCAAGAAATTCCCAAACTTCTTTGGCAGTGTCAAAATGCCCAAATTCACCATGGATGGAGGGTAAAGTGGTGTTATGAAACCAAGTAATAATTTGATGATGTTTACTCTCCCAGTCTTCAAGGCGATGAGCAAATAAGGAGTTGTTTTCAGTGGTTTCTTGGATGGGTATAGAGATATCACCAGTTATGCAATGCCATAGCTTACGTCCTTTCAAGAAACTTTTCATTGCTTGTGCCCAGGCTAGGTAGTTAGTATTATCAAGGGTGGTAGAGATTGGTTTTGGGACATCATTTCGGTCCATTTTAATGAAATAATGGAGGAAATATAAAGCAAGTATATAGAAACAGTATAAAGGAGATATCCTTAAAAATGAAAAGAGGAGTTGAAAACAATCCTGGAACCGGGTTGAGGAGAGGCGATTTGAGGTGAGCCGGGTTTAGAGTGAGCCAAGTTTGGAGTGAGTTGAGTTTGGAGCCGGGTTTAGAGTGAGCCAAGTTTGGAGTGAGTTGAGTTTGGAGCCGGGTTTGGAGTGAGCCGATTTGAGGTGAGCTGGGTTTGGAGTGATGAAGAGAGGCGAAATTTTGATAGAAATTTTAGAGGTATATGAGAGGCTCTGATACCATATGAAGAGTATAGAGAGATAAGAAGAAAGAATGATTTAATGTTGTATTTATGTGTTTAGAATGTACATAGAGAACCCTATTTATAGGGTTGTAACAAGTGTAGTACAAGTGTAATACAAGTGAAATAGTAGAAGTGTAGTACAAGTGAAATAGTAGAAGTGTAGTACAAGCGATAGTACAAGTGAAATAGTAGAAGTGTAGTACAAGTGATAGTACAAGTGAAATAGTAGAAGTGTAGTACAAAGGAAATAGTAGAAGTGTAGTACAAATGAAATAGTAGAAGTGTAGTACAAATGAAATAGTAGAAGTGTAGTACAAATGAAATAATGGAAGTGTAGTACAAGTGAAATAATACAAGTGTAGTACAAGTGAAATAATACAAGTGTAGTACAAGTGAAATAATACAAGTGTAGTACAAGTGAAGTATAAATGAATTACAATATCAAATATAACTTAAATGCAACCATTAGGGTAATATATTATATAAAATTTATGATTCTCAATGTCTCTTATTACATAATTACATATGTGAAAGATAAATAGAATGTGTCATATTTGAGATAAATATCATATAATTGAATCCGTTGATTAAAAATTGTGATTGATGTATAAAATAAAGAATATTTATATTTAGTTGTAATAATATATATGATAATTATTTATTAGTCAAGATAATTAAGTCTATTGTTTTAACAATAAATGATGAGATAAAAAGTTAAGAAAAACATAATTTTTCTAAAATAATTGTTGGTTTGTTTAAGTTTTTAAATGAATTATTTATCCGATAATTTATGATATAGTATTAAAATTGAAGATTGTAAATATTTTAATCCTAATAGCTATTAATCCATGCCGATTAAGCATTAATTATATGTACCATAATAGTACAAGCTAGTTTAGTATCAATTATATTATGTATAATTTGCATATTATTTAAGTTCCGACTGGCTAGAGCTATAGGTGATGAATGTGCACTTAAATATTAAGTAGAATCAATTAGATAATGCTATTTAAGTGATTTAAGGAGAGAAGTAACAAAAAGAAAATATCAAGTTGAATAAAAATAACTAACATAATTTTTTAAATATAATACTACTTAATTAGTAATTAAAACATGGAAAATGCAAAGTCTGATAGGTGAATTTGTTTCTTTAAAAATGTATGTTGTATTTAAATTTTTATTTCATAAAACGTTTTGTAATACATGTTGAGGAATATATAACAAATATGCTTCTGTTTATATGTATGGGAGTACTAGGGCTCCTTTAAATATTTATCAATTTAATGGTTATATATCAATTGTTAAGGAGAAAATAAAAAAATATTTTGAAATGTTTCTAATTATTTGTGAGAGATGCACGCACACATACATGTACAGATGTATTTGTAATTCAATAAGGTTAAGGGTTTTATCTCAACTCTTATTAAATAATTTTTTAGATATAATATTTATGAAATTATAATAAATTATATTTATAAAATAAAATTATGTTCTATCTTAATTTAAAATTTAAAATTTTTAATACTCAATATTTTTTAAAAAAATTAATAATTTAAATATATTTTTATTAAAATTAATGACATACATATAATATTTTTTTAATTAAAAATAAATAAAAATAATTTATATTAATTTATATATGTGATTGGATAAAAATATTAAATCTACCGCTTCATACAACCAAAGAAATAGAAACATAAAGTAAGTTTTTTTTACTTATTTTAAAGTATATATAAATTTATTTTAAATTAATTATTATTTAAACACTTATTAATATAATAATATTTATTTGTCATTTAAAAATCAATAAGACATGACTTTTAGATATTTAAATCACAATTAAATTAAAATAATAAATTTAAAATAAACGTACATACACCATTTAAAATTTTTGTATTAATTAAAATACACTTTTTTTTAAAAGAAGAAATAAGAGAGTGAAATAGGTAGATATGAAAAAAAACTATGGGTTCGGTTATGCACACTATCGTTTCAGTTTTTATCCGATAAATTTTAAAATTATGTATAATTTTGGGTAAAAATCAAATATGAAATAACAATTACAGTTACATTGATAACTATATCTCTTGTACTTGAAATTAATTATATTTATTTAATTAATTTATATATTTATTAAATTAAATTATATATTAATTAATAATTAAGGTTTATTAAGAAAATTTAAAAAAAATGAATTTTTTCGTATATTTTTTAATAACTATCCCCAAACCATAACAGTTTTTAGAATATTTTGAATACAAATTTTATAATTTAATTTAAGGATAATTATATCAAAAACATTAAATTCCATGCATGTACCCATTGTTATTTTTATCGAATAAAAACCATTATCTGAACTTTTTTTATCGGAAAATGAATTAAAGAATATTAAGGGTAAACGATTCTTAAATTAACTAAATTTTGATTAATTTTATATAAATATGTTTAAAATTTTATTTTATAAAATGGTATTTAAATTTTAATTCATTTTATATAAAATATTTTGAATTTTTATCATAAAAAATGCCTATATATATTTTTTTTCATACAAGTACTACTATATTAGTTAACTCATATGATAGCTAATTAAGTATAAATAAAATAAAAATATAAGTAGTTTTTTGTAAAAAAATAATTTAAATATTTTCATATAAAATAGATAAAATTAAGTATTTTACTCCAATATTAATGTAAAAGTTATAGCGAGGAAAATTCTTTAAAACTCTAGCTGTGACCATTCGTATGCGATTTGACGCATATTTTTATCAACGCTCATCGCTCAAGATATAACCGTTCATATGATTGACCCATTCTCACGACTACTATATCCACATCAACTTTTTTTAATATTGACGATGGATATTAAAATATTTATCATATATTAATATATTATGACAATAAATATAAATATTAAATACGATTGTTATAATTGGATGTATTTTAATAGCATACTGATTTCTTATTGTTATATTCCTTTTTAATTTCTTATTGCTATTTAGACTTATAAACTCTTTGCTTTTTCATTTCTTCAACTTTAATTTTCTTGGTTTCTTTTTCCTAATAATTAACCTTAATTAATGTTAATATTATTTCAATGGTTTTGTAATTACTTGTTTTCTTTACTAGTTTTTTACAGTTATTTTATACATTATCAATTTTTATTTCTATATTTATATTTATAATGATATGTTTTTTCTATAAATTTTGATTCAAAAAAACATTACTTAATCTTGATAATATATATTGTGCTCATAACATATAATATATTTAAGATTATATTTAAGAGTTATTTTAAGAACAAATATCTCATTAATTATTAAGTTTTTAGAATTTAAACTATATTAATTATCAATAAAAGTAACAAGAATAACATATATTTTTGATATGGGAGGTATTAATCCCTTAAATATTAGAACCTTGGGAGGACATGTTTTTATAAAAAAATAATAAATTTATCGATTATAATATATATATATATATATATATCAATCAATAAACTAATTAAAATTTAATTAAAGGAATAAGAGTAAGTATAGACAATTCTAAAGCTAATGTAAAGAAAATTATGATTTGGAAAATAATGTGTGTGACACAAATTACAATGAGTGTGAATGTTATGAATAATGCTCTCGATTTGAAATGTACACCATTATACTTGTTTTTAATACCTCTACAATAATATTTGAGAATACTTATAAACTTTAGTATAGTTACTACAAATTAAAGCAAATTTATAGTATTTGTATCACTGAATCATCTTGTTTATAGGAAAAAAAAATGATTCTTGAAGTTAAAAATATGTATTAATTACACGTGATAATGCTGATATTACTAAATAATCACTTAATTATTTGGAACATTATATCTAAACTTTAAATTCAATTCAATACAAACGCATCATTTAATAAGTACATATAATAATATGATTAATATAACTTTACTTTAAAAAAACAACTAAAAATTATATCATTTTATACTAAAATATGTTTCTCAAAACCTTTAGATCAATCATATTTGATTTATATTAATAAGAATGATCACGTGAATGATTATTCTTGTATCTGATTTGATTTTTAATTTGAAATAGAATTTAAAATATTTCAACAATAATATGAATGATCATTCTTTCCATACTATTCAAGAATAAACTAGAATATTATATTTTTTTTCAAACATTTGTATAATTATTTATTATTTTTTCTCATTTAAAAATCAAAAATATTTATTTTTTAATTTATAATTTTATAAATTTTATTTTAATATTTATTATTATTTTGATTACTTAAACAAAGATAGCTATAGTAATAATTTTTCCATTGAATTCAATTCAATTCTTATTACTATTTAAATTCTTGTTATATTTCTATTCTATGAATCAAAAATGACCGTAATAAAGGATAATGATATTGAAATAACAAAATGTATGAATTTTCTATTATATTGATAATTAGTTATACTTGGTAGCGTAGCCATAAAAAAAATTTAGATGGAATTAGATCGTATATATTTTAGTATATAAAATCTATAAATTAAAGACAAATAGCTATAACTCAACCACATTGAACTCATTTAAACATTTGAAGTTTTAGAGTTCAAGACTTATTTACGAGTATATTTTTTTAATTTTTTATTATATTTTATTCATTTAAAATACAATAATAGTTAAATTAATAAAATAAAAATATACAAACCATTTGCATTAAAAAATTAGTTTTGTTATAAAATGAGATTAATCATTTCTTAATCTTCAAACATTATAAAAAATAAGTTATAATTGTTTACTACATAACGAATGTGTAGCATTTTGGAGGCTTTAGTTATTTCTTGTTAATTTTATTTTTTTAGATATTTTTATTGTAAAAACTTAAGTTGAATTGAAATAAATTTAACTAGTTGAAACTCTATTAAAAAAAATTTGAAGATTAAAAAGTTTCAAAAGGTTAAAATAAAGTGAATTAAAATCACTAAGATTCATCTAAAATGAATAAAGTGTTTACAAATATAAAAACAATTTAATTAAAGTTATAAATATATCGGATTCATGAAATTAAAGTGATATGATATATAAATTTTTAAATTTTATTGAAATAAAAGTAAAAAATATTATGTATATATAAACTAGAAACTAATAAATTATTTTGGGTAAAATATTGACCGTGATTGAATTACAGGAAATCTTTCAAATAATTACGCTACTAATTAAGCTTGAATGTTATTATTATTATTATTATTATTATTATTATTATTATATAAAATTAACATTAATAAATTATTATTATAATAATAACAAAATAAATGTGAAAATATTGACACCTTTAATACTCTTCATTTTAAATATTTTAATTAATTTCTTAAAAAAAATTAATCTTAACAATTATATTGAAATATTTTCTTAAATAAATAGACTTATGGTAATTTGTGTATTTTATTAAATTTTTTTTGAATATTTAAAATGATTAAAAAGAAACGATTTTTATTTAAAAATTAAATGATAAAAAACTAACGTAGAAGATTACTTGTACAACCAAAACTTTTAACAGAAAGGAAGACCCAAGACTTCCACGAAATCAAGAAATGAGAAGAACGTTCAAAACTAAAACACAAAACAAAACAAAACCATACCAGCCAAGCAATATTCCAACCGAAAAGGAAAGATGAAAACGAAGAGTAAAGCAAATAAACTACAACGAACCTTCCTCAAAATCAGGTGGAAAATGAGAGAGAAAATATGATCCTAGCTAGCTTTAATTTCAATAATGTCAAACCCTAATCCCTCACGCAATTTAAAGAAAAATCAAAAACACATTTTAACAAATCACGATGCTTATAGGACACATGACACACATATAATATATAAATCAAATTATTATATTCCTGCCAGTAACAATAATAGTTAAATTCTTATTTTAACCAAAATGTAATTTATAAGTATATTTATCAAATTATACTATATAAATATGGTATGTTAAAGAAGTGAGAAGGGAGTGTTATCTTAAAAATTAAGATAATATAAGTTTAAATTTTATAAAATAAACTATTTATTATTTATTTTGTAAAGATATTAAATTTATGCTATCACACTTATTAAAATATAATATATTTAAAGGTAATAAAATTAAATAATTTTTTAATTATGATATATAAATTATTGAGTATCAATGTGATATAAAATTAAAATATATAATTATTATTGTAATATAACTTCTTGTATTATTATTATTATTATTATTATTACATAATATTTATATTTGAATTATGTTTTATTTATTTAATAAAGAAAAAACATAAATACTCTTTTTTTTTAAAAAAAAACAATTGATATTTTTATATAAAAATATTAATATTAAAAAAATTATTTTATAATTTAATATTTTAAAATTAAAAAAAAAAAGATTTTGTATATTCAAAGAGAAAAAATCATTCTGATAAGAAATAATCTGACCAAACAGACTGTGGTCTTCACTGATGGGTCACCCTCGTTTATTTTTTCAAAATTTGAATGCTTTGCTGACTTTTGCTTCACTCATCTATTCAAGGCCACCTTCCAATTATTACTTTTACCAATCAACTTATTAACTTTCTTTCCTTTCTCAAATTCTAATCACTCATCACTATTTGTTTATTTTTCATATTTCTTTTTTTTTCTTCTTTTTTTAGAACAATACCTTCTTTCTTTATTAAGAAAATTATTACGAGTTTAAAGGATATAAAATTAAAAGAAATTACAAAAATTTAATATCGAATTTTAATGTATTAATTTAACAAATGATATATCGAATTATATATATGAGGTTATTTTTTTCATATAAATATTTTTGTATTGATTTATAACATTTAGAATATATTATGAAATATTAAGAAATTCAAACCTAATTTTGGGACAAAAAGCTAGTATATTGAAATAATCCCCACAAGTAGTATATGCATACTCATTTCGTTATTGACATAAATAAAAGAGTAACTTTTTGGCTTGTACAAAATCTTGTGTCAAGTTGGTTTGTCTTTCTTCTAATTATTACACTAATATATACATTACGAGTATAATGCTTCATTTAAAGGGAAGTTGATAACTATTGAAAGAGAATTAAAAAGTAGGGTGGAAGGTTTAATTAACTTATATATAATATATCATTTAGTATTTAGTTAAATCCATAATCAAATTTAACTCATTTAATAATAGTTAACATAAATTACTTATTTATAGAGGTGATAATTTATATATTATTTTGATTATTTAAATTAAATATGAATTAAAAAATATAAATTAGATTCAATTTTAACCAATTTAATTAACACAACAACATTAGAGTTAGATTAGGACTAGTTCGATAATACAAAAATAAAAAATTATTATAATTATTATTATATAATAACTCATCATGTAATGAAAACAATATTATATTTATGTTACTATTTTTATTTTTATTTTATATATTGATTATTCAATTATTAATAAGAATTATACAAATATCTTATCAACTTTCAAAATAACTAATTATATAAACATTTTTAAATTTTATTTAAAATTGAGATTTCATGTTCTTTTGAATTCATAAATTATTTTATATAAAACATTTATAATTTTATTATTTTTAGTTATTTTTGTAAATATATTTATTATCACTAATCATAATTAAATAAAAATTAAATCTAAAACATTTATTTATTTTGATTTTAAGTAATGGTTTATTGAATTGTTTCGTAATATATTTATGAATTTTAAAACTATTTAGTATTTAATTTGTAAAAACTTGTAACAAATTTTATATATGTATATCTAACATTGTTTGAATGGATTAAATTTGATTCAAAAATTTTATTATTTTAAATCAATACTTAAAAAAAATAGAAATTAATATATATAAATAAAAATTTGAAATAATTTAGGTTAATTTGAATCTATATAAACTTTTTAATTTAAATTAAAATCGATAATTTATAACATCAATTAAATTCAATTAAGTTGAAATTGGATGAATTTAAACCGCACAAATTAAAAGTGGGGCGGAACTTCGTCATCTCGTATATATTTTCAATGTTTATCCATTAGTTTACCATTGCAGGAACGAGAACACAACGAAATTTCCTATATAAGTAAAAACAAAATTGTAAATTAACCAATAGTAATATTTTTGAGAATTTTATATTTATTTCAATATTAATAATAATTCACTAAATTATAGTGCATTTTATAACTACTTTTAAAAAATATGATAACTACAATTTGACTTTTGATACTTAGTTGCTTGACTTTCTCTCCATCTTTTTATCATATTATTTTCTAATTTAGATACATGTAACTCTTTATTTAAGAAATGATTTTATGATTGTAATTTTTTCATTACTCTCAATAATAAAATAAAAGGCTTAATATAATAAATATTTATACTTAACGATAATAATTAAATTTTATTTTTAATAATTAATTTTTTTTAAATAAAAACACACACACATATATATATATATATTAAAAAAATTAAAATAATATTAAATTTAATTTTCATTTACATTACTATCAAAACTTGAATGATCAGTAACAAAATAATATTTATAAGTCAATATATTTTTTATTTAAAATACGATTTTTAATTACTAATTTCATATTTTTTTATTTTACATCAATCCCTAACTCTTCAATTATATATCCTATTTTAAATAAATAAAAAATTATAAGTACATTAATTATCATAAAATTTTAAATCATAATAAATATTTTTTCAAATAAAAAATAATTATTTACATACATATAATTACATAAAAATATATACTTTTAATAATAAAATATACAACATTTTGATTATTTACATTAAATTTTGGTTATTCTTACATTTATATTTTTTATTTTACTTAAAAATACATGATTAATAACTAAAAAAATATAAATTAATATAAGTTTTTTTAAATAATATAATTGAATAAATATTATATTAATATTTTTATTTTATAAATTAAATATATTTTTAAATAAATAATAAAATATAAAAAATAATTAAATTGTGAAAAAAACTATAATAGTTCATGACTAATAATTATTATATTAATCTATCTAAAATTAATACGAAACAAATATAATTATTATTCGTGACCATTACACACTCATTCTTAATTGAGATAAATGATGAATTGAGAATATATATTTTTAGTGCATAAATGACTTAGTTATTTAAAGTTTTATTTTTAATATTTTCAGTAAAAATAATATGTGTATTTTCTTATAATGTTAAAAAAATATGTTCATTTATATTTTAAGAAAAATAAATAAATATTTTTTTAAGAAAGTTAAAAAAAAATTATTGGTTATGATATTGTAAGTGTGACTTCTTGCTTAACTTATAATTATTTAAGATAGTTATAATAGATCACAAAGAGGATTAGGATGGACATATAAATATCTTATCAATGCATAAACCTAGGTGTAATGATTCATTTTTCACAATTTTTCTTCTTTTGTATATATTAGTTTCTATGGTTTTAGAGCAATAATTTTGGAAATTTGATTTTTTTTAAAGAGTGGATTACATTCATCTTGTTTTATTCATCGTGAATGCAAATCAAGCAATTGATATAACTCAAATCTCAGACACACACAAAGACTCTTAATAAGATATTCTTGCCAAACAACTTACATAACTAGCAATAACTATTCCTCTCACGAATGTGTCTATTGGAGTGAAACTTAATAGAAGTAATTTTTTGCTTTGGAAGGAATAAATGATTAGCATGATCACAGTATATAGAGTTGAAGGCTATGTTAATGGCAACAAAATAGAGTCATGAAAGGTTCTTGAAGGCTCACTAAAACCTAATCTATAATTTGCTTCGTGGGCACCCACTAATAATGTGATCAAAAGTTGAATTTACAATTCTATTTCTACATCAGTATGTTTATGTAAAAATAAATGCATTTAAGGTGTGACAATCTCTTGAAAATAATTTCATTTATTCTTCAAGAACTCAAGTTATGGAAACCAAATTACAACTTTAGACTTCTAAAAAGCAAAACCTGAGTGTACTTTATTGTTTTGATAAAATGAAAGGATATATTGATGAAATATCAATAAATGAACATCTTGTTAATAACCAAGAGTTACTAATCTTGATTCTTGGCCCTAGGTTTAATTCCAACATATGTTCACTTAATCTGGTCATATGTGTTATGAGCAAGTCAAGTCAAGAGTGAACCTCTTGCATAAGACAATTTACTTGTGCAATAGGATAAGGCTGGAAAGAGTAGTGATTTTTTGGCCAATTACACTAACACTGGGAAGATAAATGGTGGTATAAGAAATTGTAACTCTTCTAGTTCCAATAATGGAAACAATTACAATCCTAGTATTGGTAGTCATGGTTGTGGAACTGGTAGAAATGATGGTTATAGTGATGGCTATGGTAGACGTAGAAGCAATGTTGTTTGATACACTCTAACGAATTTGTTATGTAGTAATGGTGGTAACAAAACACAAGGTTATAATAAAGGTCAGCCTTCAACTTTTATTACTAATACAAATGCAAATTCAAAGAATCAAGACAATGCTTGGGTGCTTGAAAGTGGAGCAAGTCACCATATCCCAAATGATATTGGTAAGCTTGGCTTTCAATATTTAACACATTTTACGAGCAATCAACTCCATGCAGCTTTTCTTGCCAAAGGAACTCTTTGGCATGATAGATTAGCTCATGTCTCAGATAATATTGTAAATAAGGTTTTGTTTAGCTAGGAAATAAATGTAACTAATGTTAGTGATTTAAACGTTTGTACTTTAACATATGAGGACCTATTCCTTGTAAAAGTGTTAATGGTGACATATACTTCTTGCTTATAGTTGATGATTGTACTGGATTTTCTTGGATATTTTTCTTACAAACTAAAGATTAAGTTGTCTATATTTTTTGAAAATTCAAGCAAATGATTGAAATCTAAAATCAAACATGTTCAAAGTTATGTAGCTTTTGAATTCAAACATTTAGCAAAAATACTTGAAAATTGTGGCATTAATTACAAATTAACTTATCCACCTACTTCTTCTTAAAATGGTATGGTAGAGTCTAGGCTTATGTATGCTCAAGATAATAGTTTTGTTTTACTATTTAAGTCACATGTTCCTATAATCTATTGGTCTTATGCATTTAGATTAGTTGTTTACAATATCACTCGTGTACCCTTCAGAGTGCTTCATTTTCATTCACCATATTCAAGATTGTTTGGTTATTTGCCTTATTACACATTCTTGCATGTATTTGAGTGCCTTAGTTTTCCTTATTTGAGACCATTTAATGAAAATAAAATGCAAGATAGCTCTATAATTTGTACTTTCTTTGGTTTTGCCCCCAATCATAGAAGCTATCTTTGTCTTCATATGGAGTCTAAGAAAGTGATAACTAGTTGGCATGTCATTTTTAGTGAAATTGAGTTTCCCTTTACAAAAGATTGTTTGCTATACACTATTCGAGTAATTCCAATTTTAATTCATATGAAACTATGCATGTTTCTTCTAGGCTGACACTAACCTTGTCTTGTTGCCCTCGTAGTCAACCTCTAGATATATGTTAATTTGACTCATGTTATATGCCTAGTATTTTAGTCTCTTCTGAGTCTAGTTTACCTTTTCTTCATGACATGTGTCATTCATTTGTTTAACCCGTTGCTAATCCTTTAGCCTCTTCTTTATCACCTTTTGTTTTTGATGATACAAATGTTTTTGCTTCACACCTTCCCATTTCTTCAAATTATGGTGATTTCAATTGTCTAATAATAATACTCATTCATATTCTTATTCCTCATTTTCTTTTATTGATTTTTCCACTACACTAGGAATATGTTTGGAGGTTGTTATTCCTATTACTCATCCCAATAATCATCATAGGCAAATAAAATACAAAACTAGTTATTCAAAACCCAAGGCTTCATATACTACCTCCCAATTGCTTGTTGCACCTAAGTTTTTCAAAGATCCTATAGGTGTTTATGAGTGGATGGTTGCCATGGAATATGATTATGCATTTTTGGTTAAAAATGAAACATGGGTTTTGGTTGATCCTCCTCTTTCAACCAAAGTCATTGATAACTTGTGGATGTATAGAACTAAGGAAAAGTATGATGGTACTCTTGATAAGTACAAAGCTTACATAGTTACTCAAGGGTATTTGCAAACTCTAGGTTTGGATTATACTGAAACCTTTAGTCTTGTTGTAAAACTGACTTTAGTGAGGATTGTTTTGTCCACTGCCTTATTTTTGGTTGAAAATTAGACAATTGGAGGTTAATAATGATTTTCTAAATGATGATCTTGAAAAGTCAGTTTATATGAAGCAACCTTATAAGTTTATTAATCTTTTGCATCCTCATAAGATCTGTCCTCTCAAGAAATCGTTATATGTTTTAAAACAAGCTCCCAAAGCCTAGTTTCACAAGCTTCAAACATGGCTTTTTCAATGTGGTTTCATTAGCACTCAAAGTGATACTAGCCTATTTTTCAAGAGGTTTTATGGAGATGTTTTGATGGTATTGGTATATATTGATGATGTGATTTTCATAGGTTCTAACTCTATTCAACTCAAGTAATTTATAACTAATATGAATAGACAATTTGCTTTGAAAGATATGAATTACCTTAACTATTTCCTCGATATAGAAGTTACCTTCTCTTCTTAGGACTTACACACGAGCCAAGCTAAATATGTCATGTCTCTTTTTGATAGGTTTGGCTTGGCATATTTTAAAGCAGCTCTAACTCCTATGATTTCAATAGGAGTATTAAACAAACAAGATGACATTGTTTTACAGGGCCTTTATACTTACAATAACTTAGTTCGAGTTCTACAATACTATATTGTAGTTCAACCAGAACTTGGTTTTATTGTAAGTTAACTTTGATAATTCTTGAGTTGCATCTACTGATAGTGCAAAATGTGTGTTGAGATACCTAAAAGGCAATGTCCATCACAATAGCTTAATGTTGATGAAATCAAATAAGTTGACTTTAATAAAATACACAGATGTAAATTGAGTTAGTTGTTATAATGATATGTGGAATGTTAGTGGTTATTGTATGTTTTGTGGTAACAACTTGGTCAATTGGACATCTTTTAAACAAAATGTAATTTCAAGATTATTAATAGAATCATAATATAGGACATTTGTAAGTGATAGATGTGCTATGTTTTTATACTTTGTTAAAAGAAATTGGTTGTAAGGTGATAGAAAAAGAATAAACTTTTACGTGATAATCTTAGTGTACATTATATAGCACTCAATCTTAATCAACAAACGAAAATTAGATATATTAAAATTGATATTCATTACATTTTAAATTAAGTATCAAAAAATCAATTGGATATTTGAACCATGTGATAACAAAATTCTTAGTTAATTTATTATTTTAAAAGTTTAGAAATAAATAAATCAATAGTTTAAGAAAGAGTATTTGCACTGATTGAATGTTTAACTACAATATGCGTATAATAATTTGTAAAATTTTTATATATAAAAGAGTTATATCTTTTAATTAAATTAATATATTATTTTTATTAAACAAAATTATTAACGGATGCTCAAAAGTCAAAAGCGGCCGTAACAAAAATAAACAGTTTAAAATGTCTGTTTTAAGCCGTAAATCTGACATTTCCAGTTTTCCACCACATCTACGTTACCCCATAAAAGTACAAAAAAGGTCTCCAACGAAGCAAAGCGGGAGCTGCCCAAGTAAAATTACACAAATATGACCCTTCGAAAACGATAAATCAAATCACAAATAAATTCTTTCTGCGTTGTTAAAATGTAGTAATTTGGCATATGCATATGCATAAAATGTTAATAATTAATTTATTTTATAGATATAAATATGATATAATAAATTAAAAATAACAATATTTTAAAAACAATGTAGTTATTATTAAAATAATGATTTGTTGGTAATAGTTTTATTAAAAAATAAGGATTATTAATTTTTTTACATGTTAATTTCTACAATAATAATATAGATAATAAAATAAAGAGTTAAAAATATAAAATGAAGAAATGTATTCATACTTTATAATAAAACTTAGAGTAGAAATGAATATTGTATTTAGAATTTTATCCTTTTAAATTATATTTTATATTTTATTTTTAAATTATATTTATTTTTTTATAAATATTTAAATTAATTATTTAAAAATTTTATTTAAAATTTTTATAATTTATTCTTATTATCTTTTGTAATAAGATTATATATTATTTTTTTCTTTTTCAAAAAAATATTATTTATTTTTTATTATTAATTGAATCAATTTTTTTAAAAAAATTATAAAAAATAATATTTTTAAAATTTAAAATAATAAAAATTTCACTTTAATATTATTATTTAACAAAAATATTAAACGGATTTAAATTATATTAATTAAATTTACATAGTTAAAAATAAAATAATACTTCATATTTTTTTAATAATTAAAATATAAGTATTTTGATAGTTATAAATTTAATAATATTATTTTTATTGTTTTTTCAATTTTTAATTTCATATTATAAAATATTTATTATTGTTTTAATTTTTTATAATAAAATTAATAATTTAATATATTTTTTAAAAAATAATATTTAAAATATTAAGTTATTAATTTGAGAGTCTACAGTGAAATTAATATTGATATGAAAAAAATATTTTATATATATATTTTTATATAATTATAATCATAATCTCTTTTTTGGTGTAAACATTGCGATACAAAAATTAGTTTATATATATATGTATATAAAAAATATTATTTTATTAAAAAACGAAAAATGTTCCTCCGTCTTCTCTCCATCTTTTTCAAGAATAAAAACCTCACATTTCATGCATTCATTCCCGCTTTTGATTTTACCTTCGACTCGGGCCTCTGAGAAAGCCTTTCTATGGCTTCCAACATGATCTCATCAACTGCCGCTTATGGATCCGAACCCGTTTCACCTAACACCACCTACGTTCAAGCCGATCCATCAAACTTTCGGGCTGTTGTTCAAAAACTAACCGGAGCACCTGACGACCAATCAACCCAAAAACTGCCTCTCACCAACCTCCCTTCTCGTTTCATAAACTCAAAACCCACATCCTCTGAAATGGGTCCCCGAAAACCCGCTTTCAAGCTTCATGAACGTAGACAAACCGCCAAGAAATTGGAGCTCAATCTCACAACCACCGCATCCATAAACAACAACAAAAACAACCCATTATCTTATTCTCCTTCTTCTTTGTCCCCATGTGGGAGTTTCAGTAGGATGGCAATGGTGTCTCCTGTTACGCCATTGGAGTTGTTGACCCGTGGAAGTCCGAGAACGCCAGTTTCTCCTTCCGAGGAGGAAGAGAAAGCTATTGCTCACAAAGGGTTTTACTTACATCCGAGTCCGTTAAGTACTCCTAGAGGATCCGACCCGCCTGAACTTTTGCCTCTGTTTCCTGTTCTTTCTCCTAGAGATAGAGAATATTCCTCTGTTTCTTCTTAATTTTTTTTAAAAAAATTAAATTTGTTGATTAGCTTATTTAATTACTTACTATGCTAGCTGATGAACTTTTGTAATCATACTACTAAATGGGTTTCAGTCTTTTAGTTAATTGTTCTTGGGATCAAGAATAATTATTGTTTTCTTTTTCTTATATTGTTGATTGATCTGCCTGTAGTTAATTTTTTTTTAATTGTCCTATTAATAGTGGGTTTTAGAGTCTCTTGAGTCTGATCATCAATTTCTTTCTTCTTCTTCTTCTTTTAAAAAAAAAAAAAAGAATTAAGCAATTAGATTTGAATTGTGATATTTCAGATGAATGCCATCAATGCGCAACACTTAATTTTTTAGAGAAGTATATGAAGTAATACTGTGTTAGTTTTGAGGTTTTTTCTATTTTTTTTTTTTATAAATTTTATTTTCAATTTGATGAATAAATCAATACAATATAATTGACTTGAGTTTTAGTAAGTGACCACACAGAGTATCCTCAATATTCACGCAATTCTAGCATGTCTTTTAATCTGTTTTTTATTTCCATCATATTTCAAAGTTAAAACTAACAACTACTAGTAATGATATTGTTCAAACTAGTGCAGTAATTTCCACGATAGTTATCCAAGAGAAAAAAGTCGACTTTCGATAACCACCCCAAAGTTTTGTTGAATTTGCGATCATTGACACCAAAGCGCAATATTACCTATTTTTCTATTACTACTATATTTCAAAAATCTCAGCCAAAAAGAATTAAAAAGGATAAGTCATAGCGTGTTCATCCGAAATTCACGGTATAAGTTTTTTTGTTTTTGTTTTTTAAACGTAGAATTTGAAAGAGAATGGAATTGTATAAAGGATCAAATATGTGTAGGTCATGACTATTGTGATAAACCTAATAATACCTAAATCCTAACTAGTCTCATATATATTAAATTTTAAGATATATTACAAAATTGTTTTAATACAGTATCAAATTTGGTGAGAGATTAATAATATTGTGTCAAATTTGACGTGATATTTTTTATTGAATTAATACTATTTTCGCATCAAATTTTTTTTTAAGAAAAATTCTAAATTATTTTTATTACATATAATAAATTAAAATTAAATATATGATATAAAATTAGTAAAAAAATTACTAAATATAACTTTAATCGTAATATTTGGTGTAATTTTTTGTAATAAAAAGAATATTTTATTTTATAAAAAAATATAATTTTTAGTGTAATATTTGGTTTTGTGGATTTGACATGAGTAAAAATTTAATACAATTTTTAGTATAAAATTTGATGTAATGGGATTGAGGATTTGAGATGGTCTTAAGAGTATCTACGATGCATTGCAACATTTGATTCAAAAGTTAATTATATTTTTTTCTAATCTACAGACTACACCATCAAATATTACACTATAAAATATATTCATTTTATTTTAATTAATTTTTTAATAATTATTATATTAAATCAATTAATTATTATTTAAAAAAATTCAACCAATTATTAAATTGTTATTTTAATTTATATTATATTTTTTAAGTCTGTGTTGTATTTAGTAATGTTTTTTTTTACTAATTTTGTATCATATAATTAAATTTAATTTATTATATGTAATAAAAATTAAATATTATTAAATAATAAAAAATATTTTTAAACTTTTATATTTTATTAAAAAAATAATGTATAAATAGTATCGTAACAAATGAATATTATAGCATAAAATTTAATATGATATTACTAATCGTGTTATATTTGATATATTACGTGATATTAGATTTGAGCAATTTTTAGTACAAAAATTGCACCATTTTAATACAATGACAATGGGGCTTGTTTGGAGACAGTATATAAAATAATTTATCTATTTATATTGAAATAGTAATGATTATCTTTATTTTAAATTCTTAATTCCCATCAATTTCATAGCTTGGTACTTTTTAAATATAATTAAGTACATCAATAATAAATTTTTGGTTTTCAATGTCTTCCTTCTCAGATTCCCTTATGACTGTAGGGGTAGCAATGGCGTTGAATTAGTCGTATTTATGTTTAAAACATTTATCTAGTGGTGTTCACGTATTAATTAATACAATGTTTTATTAATTTTATTATAATACTAACAAATAACACCATTACCTTTAATTACATAAAAAATTATCGATAACTAAATTCTTTTATCCTTGTAGAAAAGCTGATGCTGGGGTGCCTCTGAGTTAATTCTTGTTTTGAGTACAACAAAAATAATATATCACGATGAATTGATTGATAATAACTAGTTAAGACTTAAGACTCGCAAATAAGATCTTAGATTGCAATTTATTTATTATTTTTTTAACAAATGTTGGTAACAGAAACTGATAAGCCAGTCGCCAGATATATATGGTTGTAAGGAAGACATAGTTCAAAACCTGAGTTCATGAAAATGAAGTGATAAACTTTTTCATTGAGTACCTATTACCAATTACCATGCATGTAATGAAACAAGACTTCTCTACTATTTACAATATGATTAAAAAAGAGAACAAAAGGAAGAAAAAAAAAACGAGGTCATAAACAGTAAATTTGATATATTTTTTTTGCGTAAATTTCCAGAAAAAGAGAAAAGATACATGAAAGTTTATTATTATTAGAATGTTATAAATCAAATGGATAGAAACAACCTCACTCCAAAATTTCCTCTATCCTTAAACTTTCTACATTGTTAAGATGTGATTCATGAAATAGAGATGTGTTGAAACTTGAAAGCATTTATGGTGAATTCAGAATTCAGATATAACTATTTTCAACGAACTGAAGCACAGATGGATTGTTGATTGTGTAAACCATTTACCCCATTTGCCAATTGCTGCCGATTCTTTCTTCTCCTTCTAACAGCAATAAACCCTTCACCATCCCCATTTTTCTTCTTATTTACATCTTTTGTTTCTTGTTCACTATTACTTGATTCAGAAACCCGTTCAGTCTTCTTACTTTCATTTCCATAGTGAATTTTTATGATTGCACTATCATTTTCTATTGCATCCAAATGGTTTTCTGAAAGGTCTGACTTCTTATTTCTAATTGCAGACTCACTCCCAGGTTCCATGTTTTGATGAACAGATTTTACAATGAAGCTTAGCAGTATCTGCCTTGCTAGCTCCGACTTACCACACTCGGCAAGACTCCTTTCTGAAGGATACTCTTTAGGCTCTGCATTCAATTTTTCCCCAAGTTTCTCACCTTCTGAACTGCTAGTTTCTATAGACATTTCTGATCCAGCTGGAACTTTGGTACCTTCGTTAGATGGATTATTTTGCCAAGCTCTGCTGGGAAAGAATTCTGGTGCATTTGGGTTCATGTTCCTTGGAGGTCCAGTTCCACTTCTTAGAAAACCATGTCTTGTTCGGAAAGGATAATTGGTCTTATAATACAAAGGTGATCTATGGCCGTAAGGAACTCTAGCAGATACTGGAGGAAGCAAAGTCTCCGAAAGCATTCCTTGACTTGCTCTTACATCATAAACACTAGTGACAGAAACTTTTAAAGATTGAGCCAAGGAGATAGGTCCAGGATTAAAGGGTTCAGCTGCAGCAGAAAGTTTAATTCCATTAACATCTTTGGATATTTCGTCTTTTTGTTTTGGGTCAGTATCTTCTGATGGAGTATCACCTGTATTTTTTGGGTAAGTATCTTCTAATGGAGTATCACCTGTATGTTTTGGGTAAGTATCTTCCGATGGAGCTTCATCTGTATGAATTTCTTCTTTTTCATTACAAGTGGTTGCTTCAACTAAAGAGCTCTCTTTATTTTCTTCATCTTTCAAGGTCTCAGGTGGAATGCTACACATCTCAGTTTCAGGTTTCTCCACATTTAAATCTTCTGTTTTATCTGATATTGACCTTAAAACTGTACCTGGTGGTGCCAAAGCTACTTCTTTGTAAGTTACAGATTTTGTCGCTATAGCACTATGAGTGGGTGGAACAGGGTAAACCTTTGAAACAGAAGCTTTCACCTGATACCTCATTAAATCCTCCCCAGTAATCAAGCTTTGAGCTTTTGGATAATTCAATGGAGACAATTTAGCAGGAATGGTCTTAGGAATAGCATTTTGTGATTGTGACAATATTTCCCGTCCAAAATTCACTTCTTTAAAATTTGAATGCTCTCTCTGTGTATTTAGCTTTGTGAGAACTGGCCTCCTCCTGCTAAACTTCCGGCTACTGATGGTATTACCAGACTTTCCTCTTGAATGGGCTTCTTGCCATCCTTCATAAGAAGTTGTTTCCTCGGAAGCTTCGCTTGTCACCAACCCATTCCTAGAAACATCAGTTTCTTCTAGTTCTTGAGGTGAAAGAATGCTGCCCAAATTTTCATCTGCATTGCCTGTCATTGCTGTTCCGTCTTCTGGGACATTATTTGGTATGTCAGTATAAAATGTTACCATGTGATGTTCTTCAGAGATCTTATCACCTGTCTGCTGTGCCTGAAAAAACTCCAGAGACAGAAGAATTGAGCAAAAGCATATTATTATCTGATTCTTTTGATTCATTAGAGAATTAAATTCATGCATACATGGATTAATGGTCTGACTTGGCACAAATGGCACAATCATATTATGAGTCCAACACTTGTGGAACTCATGGGTATGGGTAAAGATTGCAGAGCACAGGGGAATAGTAAAATATATTTGTGCATGCTCTACTATTACAAATTCCTGTCTACCTTAGCACGTCGCTGTCTCCTCTGTGCATCACTGCCTTTAGAATCTTGAACAGGACTGATGTAATCCAGTAGATCTGATACACTGCAACAGAGGGTCAAAATTTTAGTGGTGCAGCAATCAAAACATATGTTGAACCAGGTAATTTGGGAATACCATATCAATACCTAAGGTGACCCTTGCTAGCAATTAATGCATCTGGCTTTGGAGTTCCATTTCTAGCTGCTTCTTGCTGCTCTAGACATTTTGATTCAAAGTATTCAAGCCATGCATCTGCATCCTGCTCAACAGCATATGGTATATCAAACTACTATGGAACTTTAAATTCTTGTGGGAAGAAACCTTATACAGCATGGTAAACTTCAGAGAAGCCCAAGTAATAAATAATCCATTAGGAATAAACAAAAATATTTCTGCAAGTAGAGTACGGGAGTATCACCTGAGTACGAAGATCTTCTGGCCCAAGTTTTGCTCGAAGAATTTTAAGAGTAGTTTGCTCGTGCTGCACGCTGAGGGGATATGCTTCCATCAATGACAGAGCTATAGCTATGGCATGATAGCTCGCAGCTGTCTGTAAATTGGAGGAAACATATTAACAACTCAATCTCAAGAGAAGTTGCAAGCATTCAAAGGAATAAAAAGGCACAAAACCATAATAGAAAAGGGGAAGGGGAAAATTAGAGTGTGGGTAAGAGAGAGTACTTGTATATGATCCGCTCCTAGTAGCCTTTGATTGCACTTAAGAGCTTCGTGCAGGTATCTGAGAGCAACGTGAACATTTCCCATTCCCTCTTCCATCATGGCAACATTTATATATGTTGCAGCTGTGTTTGGATGAGATAGTCCACATGTAAAATGGAGAAGGAAAAGAGCACGATTTACATACCTAACAATAACACACAAATTAATGGTGAGATCTAAACATACAAAATATGAAATACATGATAATAAGGAACTTTCTTAATACAATGTGAACCCATTAGAATTGTAATTGGAAAATAATAATGGTTAGACAAGTAACGAATGTTTCAACTTACTTTAGAGCCAATTCAATGTGTTGAAGACGATAGTAAAAGACTGAAAGGTCCCCATAGCTTTTCATTGTATCTGGGTGGTCAAGTCCAAGTTCCCTCTCATTGATATCTAAAGCCTTTTGCTGATATATTGTAGCCTAAAGAATAAATAGAGAAAACCAAGGTTTTTTAATAAAACTACAATTCAAAACATCTATCTTATAGCTGTGCAAAGATTAAGAAATAGTCAATAAATTGTCATACCTGATTAAAATCGCCTGTATGGTAAAGAACCACGGCTAGAAGACTGTAAGCACTTGCAGTAATTCGATGATAAGGACCACAAATAGTTATCATCCTAGATAGAGCCTTATATGCCAGAGGGTGCAACAAACAAAACAGTTAAGTCTCTTATTTTACAAGATTAACAAGGGGGAGGGGGGATAAAGTGCACACTACATCCTATCAAGAAAAACAAAACCTGCTTTTATGAAAAGTTAAGATGGTACCTTTGTTCCGTAATTCACAGCTTCATCTAGCTTTCCTTTATCAAGAGCTATTTTTGATGATTCTAGTAAATTACGCCCATCTGCTGATGAGCATGTTACATTCTGTTGAACAAAATAAAACAATATAGGATATTTATAATCCCAAAACATGAAAAGTGAAAGCATGGAAAAATTGCAAAATAAAAAAGAGATGAATTCCCACCTTACACACAGGAATCAAGCTAATTATGTCATATTTTCTAAAAGAGTTTGAGCTTTCCATGTCATAATCTTTTGGTGTCAACTCCAATCCAACCTAATATAACACATGGCCACATTGGTCAACATTGTGTTTTGAAAAAGAAAAACTCAATGGCAGCAGGCATAAAAGTAAATACCTTATAGGAAAGGCCCCTGAGAATGGACAACCTCCTCAAGCATGGGAATTCATCTTTCAATAACCAACCAAATCTTTTGAATAAAAATGTCCTTAGCCATTGCAATTTGAGGGTATAATCATCATCACTCAAGTTTTCATCATTATCTTGCATCGCACAACATCCTAGTAAAAAATTTAGAGAAGCTGCTATAGCTGCTGATAATTCTGACACGTTTTCTACAGAAGTGATCACCGCATTAAGTGCATACTTGAAAGCTCGAGTAACCATTTCGTGAATACAAAGTGATTGTATGTGAGGAAGCTTCTCAGCAAGTTCTACCTGATGCATGAAGAAAATACAAGGCGGGAGAAACAAAACGGTTGATTATAAGAAAGCTAAAATATATAAGCAACAACAAGATAAAACTAGGACTTTCACTTTACCCTCAGACACGCAGATTTAAATATCCAAAAAAAGTAATTGAATTTATTTGTGCTTACACAATACAACACAACACAACACACACACACACAGAGGGTTGCTTCTCACCACCCTGCCCAAGGACCGCATCTTGAGGCCCCTTAAATGCATGAAATCAGTCAGTGTACGGCCATCAACTGGAGAAAGTTCAAGCAATGCGAAATCTGTGACCTAGTAAAATGGTAGTTTTAGCTAATGAACTTTGTGAAATGCCATCTTTACATGATACAATGTAAAAGGGACAAAAGAAGTTAATGGAAAATTACCAGCTTTGGTAAGGCAATTTCATCGTAATATTTCTGTGCCATCATAACTAGCTCTTCCACTGACTGTTTCAAGAAGCAAACTAGAAAATTAATCCAAGAGAGGAAAAAACTCAAATCAATTATGACCATAAAAAGTTAAAGAGAATGATAAACTGAAAGTCCCAAAAACCTTTAGATGAAGACCAGTTCTAGTTTCTTTCAGACGCAAGTAGGCCTTGTCAGATATTAATCTCTTCAATTCTTTTTCATTGCTGAATTCGCCATTGTTGATCTCTCCTCTGTCTAAACCTTTCTGTTCATTATTACATGTATCATCATTTATTTCACCAGATATAGTCTTTTCTCTCTTCTTCAAAAGTTTAAATTGCTTTCCAAGACCATTGACTGCTAACTCATCCTCATTATTATCTTCATCATTTTTACACTTGTTATCAGTCTCGGTTTCCTGCTTTTGTAAATGTTGCACCCAACATGAACCAAGTTCCCATCTTATAGATCTTTCAGAAAGAACAGGCTCATTCTCCAATTTCTTCAAGCTCTCTTTGATTACATTTCGAACCAGGCACCTAGCGCTTTCTAAATTATCCAAATCAGAGTTGCCACCTTCGCATTGCACATTAGATTTGTGAAGCAGAATTCTCAAGCTGCAAAGAAACAATAATTAATTTGTCAGTCATATGCATATAAGAAATCATACATGCCTATAAAACAATATGTATAACTCAACATCCTAAAGCATCAGCATCAGGTCATTAGATATATAGCATCTAAAAAGCATAAGAGTGCATAGCGAGCCTATAATTCGAACCTGTTGACATTAAGGGCATTTGCTCCTCCATCTGGTTGGTCATCAATTTCAAAATCCTGAGCCTCACACCTCCTCCTGTTCACATTGCCAACAACCTTCACTGTTGCAACGTATCCACATTGTCTAACAGTGGCAACACCTAGGGAAGAAGTATCCTGCAATTTTTTTAGTACATTATGTTAGAGACAGTATCAACAAAGTCTAAAGGCACTATAAAGAAGCTGACTTAAGATGCTATGAAATAAGTACTTACATGAATAACTACACTCTCATCTGCAGTTAGCCCTTTCAGCAAGTTCTTCTGAGTAAAATCATCAACTTCAAACTTTGAGCTTACATTTGATGTGCCACGTTTTACAACAATAGACAAGTCACCTACACGTTCTTCATGAAGAATTGTGCTATCAGAAGAGCTAATAGAAATTTTTTCTACCGAAGTGGATTCTACAAAATGGCGTATTGCTGCCGCAGCTTTCAAAATTGAGACATCAACAAATTTACTATGAAGCAGAAAGGCTTTCCGGTCTCGGATTATCCTCTCTTCTTCAGTTTTGCAAGGGATACTGTCCAATATTGCAAAATGTGTAGCCCAAGGGTAAAGATCATATTCACCATTTCTTCCTTGGCCACCACCATTTCCACCCCAAGTTTCATCTTCTATTGGCAGTGATGGAAAACTTGATGGGTAATCAATAGCTGATGGAGGGACAAGCCATGTATTTGCTCTAAATCCATAGGGGAGATTACCAAACTAGAAAAAGAAAGGAGGAAAAAAAAAGAGCACATACAAACATTATATAACCGTCAAATATATTTCTGCTAAAAGTAGCCACTTAAAATATAAGAATAAAATCTCACCTTGTTATGCTCAACAAACGCTTTCATTAAGGATCCATATGCCTACAAAACCCATAATCAAACCATCAGCTATAACCCACCACGTCAAGACTAATTACTGGATCCCCCCAAAAGAGTATAAAACTCCCAACACAACCAAAGTGAAGTAACAAACAGAAGCTTTTACTTTCCTCCCAATGATTCAGATTTCAAAAATCTTCAACTCCAACAAAGAAATTTCAGACGTTGCAAAATTAAGCAAAAAGAGACAAGTGAGTTACAGTTATAACATGTTCGGTTCTATATGAACATTAAACTTTCCAATCCCGAAAGGTACTTAATGGGTACACTTATAATTCTTATAAACTCTACTATAAAAGTGCCGACCTTTTATCATATTATCGGGTCACTTGTCTTTTATTTTTTCCTTTTGCAATGTCCATTTAATTTTTTTTTCTAATGAGGAAGGCCCAAGGTTTTTGATATCAAATCAAAATTTATAAGAACCATTGACTTTTCAATCCCAAAAATGTTAACATAATGGGCAAAAACACCTATAATTCTTACAAACTCTATTATATTATTGTCTTTAATCAACGTGGGACTCCCGTTACCTCTAACATGTGGGACTGCCATTACCTCTAACATGCATGTACGAGCATCATGAAACAATGTACTTACATTAGCAAAAGCTTGACTAAGCTGTTGAAGAAGATCCACTAAGGAATGGCTGTGTAGAAATTGCTTTCCCACAGTATAGAACCCTTTAACCGATGCAACCACTTGTATTTGCTTCCCATTGCAAATCTTAATCTGCAACCACATTAATCAAATTTGCTAATGTAAAAACTATCAGAATAAAAATCCACAATGCATATCTACTATCTAGCTGTAATAAATTTTCCTTATCATATTGAAAAAATAACAATACCTGAATTTGAAAATAATTTCCTTCCCGTGTCTCTACTACAGCGTCACATCTCTTCAGACCTTCATTAAAAATATCCAATAAAAAAATTATTTCAAGTTACAAACACCTAGAAAAAAAGGAAATTATATTTTGGGCAACAATAGTTTCCTTCAATATTAGAGAAAGTAATTATAGCAACAAAAAAAAAAGTAAAGCAAAGAACTCACTAAGGATGGGAGGAGAGAGGTGGGAGAAGGACAAGAACTCGTAGAAGCCGGATAGGTTTGGAGTTTGATGGATCGCCGACATTCCAAACTTCTCCGATATTGGAGAAACGGACGGCCCTGATTTTTGGGACGGTGAACGGCCATTCACAGAATCCAAAGGCGAAGACAAATTTGGGCCTGGGACCTTAGATTGGTTGTTGTTATTGGGGCTATTAGTACCTTTCTTGGGCTTTGAGTCTGGTGTCGAGGCTAACCTTTTAAGCTTTGTGAACTTGGTAGTACACGCAACCAAGTCCAGTAGTCTCCTCACTTGGCCTACAGCTTCAGCTTCTTCCTCATAGTTCTCTGTTAATTAATGATATTTTTTTTAAAGAAATAATTAAAGGTATTTTCTTAGGTGTAAAATATCATTCTCCTTAATATATAATTCATTTATTTCATTAAATTTGTTTTTGTTAATCGAATCATTTATTTCATTAAATTTGTTTTTGTTAATCGAGAAAATTAAACATGTGCTCAACTTTTTATAAATTTTGAATATATATTAAAACTATATTTTCAATTTCATATATTTTATATAATTTTTTTTACGATTATGTGAAAAAAAAATATTAATTTATTATAAGTTGTTGTATTATTACAACTAATATAACAATTAATTATAAATCAAAAAATAATTCTCTATCATTTTAATAAATAAATTTCTATCACTACAATTACAATTGTTGTTTAATTTCGTTATTATTAATTATTGTTAGATTAGATATTATAAATTTTATTATTATAAAAAATAAATATATTTTATCACAAAATTATTAAAAATAAATGTTTTAATCTCATAATCATTTAAAATCATATACTTTAGTCATTAAAGTATGTTTTTATACTAAAATATCTTAATTTTATAAATTATAGGATTAAATTAATCTACTCATAAATTAATTTATTTAACATAAAAATAAAATCATTGGTATGTTTATCTCTATAAAAATATTAATATTATAAGAGAAACATTGGGAAATTGTAATAAATATATATACATTTAAAAAATTAATGCTCTCTCTTGAGTTTAATCACGTGATTTTGATGAATTGAAAAATTAAAAAACCGACTAAAATGTTAAAATCAAATAATAAATAAGATCACGTCACTGTAATATAAAATTATGCAAGTATTTGTAATAAATAAATAAGGTCTTATATATTATTTGGCACGCCCTACTTCGTCCAGCAGATTAATTTTTCTCCTATTCTTATTTTTATTGTTTTTAATAAAAATATATATTTATATTTTATATTTAAATTTTATTTTTGAGTATTTTTTTTCATTTAGACATTAAAATAAAATTACACATCTTATATTTATATTTATTTTATTTGTGTTTGTTTGAAATCTAAATCTTCCTTGTTGAATTTAAAATAGTAAAGATTATAACATGGAACCAAAGTTAAATTATTTTTAAATAATCTTAATATATTAATTAAAATAATCAAATATTTCGTTTAAAAATCTTACAACATAGCGAATAATTAAAATTTAAGTTTTTCTTCCTTTGTAAATTAGTAATATTAGTTTTAATTTATTAAATATAATTATTGATAAATTTAAAATTTTAGATAAATGAATTTTGATCCTGATTATTTTTATTAAAAAAATACTTATTAAAAACCATAAATTTTGGCTATAAGAACACTGCATTCCACGATCCTCCGGTTTTAAGGAGGATAAATAATTTTCCAGACCCAGCTCTCAATTACATCCACTTTTCCAAATTTAACCAAACCTTGACTATTCTTTGGACCTTCACTGATATTTTTTAATATTATAATATATTTATATATGAAGGCACAAATTAGTTCTGATTTGGAAGGAAAAAAAAAAAAAACAAAGCAGTTCAAAAGTAGAACACTTTCTGTTCAATAGCATACCTACCGAGTATAATATATTATTTTATTATTTATGATGTAATGATTTTATTTAGTAAAAAACTATTAATGTTTAATTGAATAAATTATTAAATATAAACAAGGCTTCAACCTACCTTCAACCATTTTAAGAAGACAAGGTTTCAATGTAACAACCTCCATTCTGTCATTCAACTTTTGGCCCTTCATCTGCAAATATATATATATATATATAAAAATGAAATCGAGTAATTTCTTGAAATAGTAAATTGGAGTAAAATTTAAAAAAAAAATGAAATTAACTGACCTCATGAGATAAAGAATAGTTAGTAATGTGGCAAGTTTCTACATTCACAGCTAATAGCCTTCTTACATCAATTATTCTATCAGTGGAGATGCCCTTCATGAACCAATTTCATCAATTAGTTAAATCGAATTTATATTTTAGAAAACTTAAAAATGAAATATAATAATTGTTTCTCGATCCGTTTGTTGAGTATGAAGAAAAGAGGAATTAGAAATCAAGAAAAAGCTCAATACCTTTAGAATAACTCGTGTGTCATATGGAGTAATAACAGTGATGTCAAGAACACTAGGAACAACTGCCCAAATTAAAAAATAAAATAAGAAATGTTAATTTCTTATTCATAAAATTTTAACTGAAAAAAAAAATTATCTAACCTTTCACTCCTTTCTTCTTCCTATATGTTAATTTCTTCTTATTCATAAAATTTTAACTGAAAAAAAAAATTATCTAACCTTTCACTTCTTTCTTCTTCCTATCTGTTTTGGGCTTGCTTGCCTTTCCTCTACCTGATTTTGGAGCCATTAGTTTCTTTTGTGATTTTCCTTCAGAGAAACTAAGCTGCTAGTACTACAGTGAGAAATGAAAGAAGAGAGTGAAGACTGAAGACTGAACAATGTGATTGAGAGAGAAAATAATTTGAAGAAGAAGAAGAAGAAGAAGAAGAAGATAGGATTAGGGAATTGGGGAAATTTAACATATATTTTGGATTTTTGAAAGCAATTCGGGCCTCTGCTTTGTTGCTAAAACGACTACAAAACTGATTGCAATTTTATTTTCTCTCTCTAGCTACATGTGATGTGAGTGTGGCTTATAAGGCCCATTACAATTAGTGACGAAAAACAGAACTTGTGGGGAGGAGGGGGGGCAAACGAGAGTGACCATTGTTTTTATGACACGTGGTGATTGATTTTGAT
The DNA here is from genome assembly GCA_033030585.1 of Hippophae rhamnoides. Classification (NCBI taxonomy): domain Eukaryota; kingdom Viridiplantae; phylum Streptophyta; class Magnoliopsida; order Rosales; family Elaeagnaceae; genus Hippophae; species Hippophae rhamnoides. The sequence goes on along the minus strand of CM065437.1, from coordinate 21,042,889 downwards.
GCCGTTCATTATTTTTTTGTTTTTTTCACTTGTTTTCGACCCACCTTTCATTTTCTCACCGATTTGTTATATTTCTTTTCTCAGATATTTATTTTTTTTAAATAAAAAATTATATTAATTTAAAATACAACGGTCATTATATATCACACGATAAATTAATAATTTCTCTCGAATTCACTCATTCATAGAATCTCTTTGGAATTGAATCATAACCTCTCTTTTTTTTTTGTCAATTTTTGTGCTTATTATTATTATTATTATATATTTTTGTTAAATATTAGTGCTTGTTATTTAGTGAAGTTATTTTTATGCTTAATTAGATAGTGCGATTGTTATAGCAGATTTTATTATGTTAGACTAATACTTTTATTTTTAAATTTTTTATAACATTAAAATATGAAATAAAATATTTAATAACTATGGAAATAGTATTTTATGTGTGTGGTCCGTGTGTACATTCATAAAAAAGAAGTTAAAAATAAATAATATTTGAATTTTATGTCATTTCCAGATTATGTTGTGATTTGGATGTTGCTAATTGGAAAAAAAAAGTTGAAACAAATAATAAATTCATAAAAAAGAAAAGTTAAAAATAATATTTGGATTTTATGTCATTTCCAGATTATGTTGTGATTTGGTTTCTTAATTAGCAACATCCAAATGACATGATTGCTTTACTTGTATTCCTTCCTTCTATTAGTATTGATGGGTTGCAACTTGTTCCTATTATTTGCAGTCCTCCACTCAAAATTTATTGAGCTATAATTATATGCTCTTAAATTATGAATGATGGACTTGTGTGGTCCGTGTGTACTTATGGGTAAGGATTAATTGAAAACTTAGAATGATATACTCATTTATCAATTTTTGTGGTATGATTTTTTATACACACCGGTATTAATAATGTAAAAATAAAACGTATTTAAAATTATTTAAAAATTCATACATATAAGACAGGTCGATAGTCATCGTACAATACAAAATGTATGTAGTGATTATACATATACGACGATCACTAGGTTGAGAATAGAGTAGAGACAATGAGAACATTAGATCAACAACTTGTTTCAAACAAATTAAATTGAGAAAAATGTTCTAGAAGGAAATAATAATAAATTTGTATTGAAATCCAAGAAAACTATATATATCTATATAGAGATATGATTTTAAAAATGTTTATTGCATTGCATAGTATAGAACTAGTTGTTAAAAATTAAATTGTCTGCATTCTCCCACCTTCATGTTAGGTGGAATTTTGAAGTTTTTTCCTTCAAATTCACCAATTAACCTCATATGATATTTATGAAAATAAAAATATTTATATAGTATTATTGCTTTAGTATTCCTAATTGTTAGATATTATTGTTATAAAGCTCCTTAATTTAAGGAGCAAATTAAGGAGCAAAACATCCTTAAATTAAGGAGCAAAACATGGAACAAAACAAGCGAAAGAAAACATTGGAGCAAAGCGTGGAACAAAACAAGGTGTAAAACACGAAATTAATTCTATGAGCAATTCAAGGAACCTTTAATTTAAGGAGTAATTCAAGGAGTGAATTTTCCTATAAATAGATGTGTAATTGTAATGAATTAACCATCCAAAGTGTTTATTCCAATTGAGAGAAAAGCTTAGAGAGAAAAGCTTTTGTGAGAGAAAATTGAGAGTAATTTTCGGTTGTATGGGTTGTGAGTTGTGAGTGTTGTAAACACCTTGTGTAATTTCTCCCACTTTCGGTAAAAAAGATCTGCAATGGTCAGGAGACGTAGCGCAATAACTCTAGTTATCAAATTTTGTGTGTTATTTTTCTATTCTTGCTTTCTATAACCGAACTTATCGGGAATTTAGATTATTTCCCAACAAGGTATCAAAGCTATTGGGTGGGATTTACTGTCGATTTTTGCAAGAAATAGTGAAGGCTTGATCCCGAGGAAGTCGATTTTAGTGGGAGCGATAGCCGCGAATGAAGGAAGGGTGAAACTCGAGAAATTTGATGGCATGATTTCGGGTTTTGGAAAATGCGAGATGAGGATTATCTGTATCAAAGAAATCTATATCAACCTCTCGGGGAAGAAGCGAGAGTATGAAGGAAGAAGATTGGAATCTTCGCAGACATGACCGGAGTTATTCGATTGACGTTATCCCGTAATGTTTGCTTTCAACATAGCAAGCGAAAAGACCACGGCGGGTCATGGCAGCCTCTCCCGTATGTATGAGAAGCCGTCGACCTCAAACAAAGTGCAATTTGATGAGGCGCTTGTTCAATTGCGGATGACGGAAGGCGCGTCGGTAGCTCAACATCTCAATGAACTCGACACGGTTACAACCCGGTTGAGTTCGGTGGAAATTGAATTCGATGAAGAAGTACGAGCATTGATACTTTTGTCTTCTCTACTGCGAGGAAAGGTGGAATGCTACCGTCGCATGTGAAGTAGCTCGGGAAGCAATAAGTTGAAATTTGACGATGTTCGTGATTTGGTTCTCGGTGAAGAGATCCGACGTAGAGACAGTGTGAATCGTCAACCTCTTCGGGTTTGCATACGTAGTCGAGGAAGAAATTCAACCAAAGGAAATGGACGTGGTAGAGCCCTCTGAGGTAGATCAAGGACAGGAGGTCGAATCTGGGAATCCTAATAATTCCCGTGTTTCGAAGACTATCGAGTGTTGGAATGTGGAAGAACCGGAAGCACTTTGCAAAAATCGGTGCAAGAATGCCTTGAAGGACAAACAAGTGAAGGCGGAGGCAAATGTTACTTCCACCTCGAGGAGGAGATGATGCATTGATACGTTCTTTGGAGAGCAAGGAAGAATCTTGGGTGCTAGACTACGGAGCATCGTTCATGCTACTTCCACGTAGAAAGAATTCTTCGAGAAATATGTCTAGGAAACCTTGGAAAGGTATATCTTGGTGATGATCAACCATGTCTATTATTGGCAAAGGTGTAGTGAAGATTAAGTTAAACGGGTCTCGTTTGGGAGGTGAAGGATGTCGTGCGTATTCCCCGACCTCGAAGGAACTTAATCTCGGTGGGGCGATTGGATAGTGAAGGCTACACTACGATCTTCCATGGTGATGATTGGAAGATTTCAAAGGGGTGCGATAGGGATTGCTCGAGGCGAGAAAAGTGGCACTCTTTACACGATGACGGAGCACGTTGTTCAATCACAATTGTAGCAGTAATGAAACACCAGAGCACTGTGGCACCGGAGAGATTAGGCCACGCTGAGTGAGAAGGGGATAAAGATTATGCCTCCAAAAGGAAAACTTCCCGGTCTGAGTCACGTAGAGATGGACGTGTCACAAGATTGTATACTTGGAAAGCAAAAGAGAGTCGGCTTTCGGACAAGTGGTAGAACCCCGAAGAAGGAAAAGCTAGAGCTTATTCACTCGGATGTTTGGGGAGACCAACAACCGTCTCATCCATTGGTGGGAAACAATACTTCGTGACTTTCATCGATGATCATTCTCGGAAGGTATGGGTTTACTTTCTAAACGTAAGTCTGAAGTATTTGAGGCTTTCGAGAAGATGGAAAGCTATGGTGGAAAATGAGACGGGTTTAAAGATCAAAAAAGCTCGGAATCGATAATGGTGGTGAATATGAAGACAGGATTCAAAAATTTATGCTATGAGCACGGGATCGAGAATGGAAAGAGCATGCCGGGCACGCACTCAACACAATGGTGTGGGCGAGCGTATGAACCGAACGTTGAGAAAAGAGCCGAAGCATCCGTATACGGTCGGTCTACCGAAGCAATTTTGGGGCGAAGCCAGCCAACACGGCGGCCTACGATCAGGCGAGGCCCATCTGTTCCATTGGAGCATAGAAATACCGGAGGAGGTATGGAGCGGAAAGAGGTGAAACTATCACATCTAAAAGTTTTCGGTTGTGTAGCATTTGTGCATATCGGTGATCAAGGCGGGAATAAGCTTGATCCCCGAATCCAAGAAAATGCACGTTCATTGGCTATGGTGAGGATGAGTTTGGCTACCGCATTTTGGGATGACGAAAAGAAGAAAGTTATCGTAGCGGAGATGTGATTTTCAACGAAAGGGTGATGTATGAGACGTACGTAAAATAGACGCCAATGCCTCGCAGCGAGAATGAGTCGGTATTTGCGGATGCGAGATGATGTCCAGGATACTTCCACGAGAACCAATTGTAATAAGTCCTCGGCCAGGAGAACTTGTTGACAAAGCAATGATTACACGGCATGCACACACAACCTCTCTTACTCGGCCTCACGTATTGAGAAGGTCTTCTCGACCTCGTATGCCTAACAGAGATACATGAACTATATGTTCTTGGTGATGGAGGAGCCCGAATGCTATGATGAAGCTTGTCGGACTCGAGATCCAAAGTGGGAGAACTTACTATGAAAGAAGAAATGAAATCTCTCATCTCGACGACGTGGGAACTAGCCGAGTTACCTATGGGAAAGAAGGCACTTCACATGACAAATGGGTGTACCGGGTGAAAGAGGGCGTGATGGTTCCAAGAAGATACAAAGCGCCTAGTTGTGCGGTTTCCAACGGAAGGAAGGAGTTGACTACACGGCGACATTTTTGCTCCGTTGTGAAGCTTAATACTATCATATCGGTATTGACGTTGTAGCCATCGAAGATCTTCATCTTGAGCAGTTGGATGTGAAACGCATTCCTTCATGGAGATTTAGATGAAGAGATATACATGTACCAAGAAGGTTTCTCGAGAAAAGAGGGAAGAAGAACATGGTGTGCCAGACTTAAGAAGAGTTTGTATGGCCGAAACAAGCCGAGACAATGGTACGAGAAAGTTTGATAGCTTAAAGTGCACAAGGAAGGTTTTCGAAGTGCAATGCGACCAATTGTTGCTACTTCAAGAGATATAGGTCATTATATCATTTTACTACTTTATGTTGATGATATGTTAGTAGCGAGGTTCAGATATGGATGATATCGAAGATTGAAGCATCAATTGTCAAGGAGTTTGACATGAAAGACTTGGGTCAGCAAAAAGGATTCTTGGAATGCAAATCACAAGAAATAAGAAGAAAGGATCCTTGCAGTTATCTCGGGAAGAGTACATCGAATCGTGTTTTGCATAGATTGACGTGAAGCAACGCCAAGCCGTTAGCGCACCCTTGGCTAGTCATTTTCGCCTATCCAGGATCAGATCCCCTCGAGGAGGAAGAGAGAATTCATGGCTAAGGTTCCTTATGCCTCGGACCATTGGAAGTTTGATGTATGTGATAGATACGTACAAGACCAGAACATTGGCCATGCGGTGGAGTTGTTAGCGGTTATGTCAAATCCGGGAAAACTCATTGGGGAAGCAATCAAGTGGATTTTGAGGGTATCCGCAGGCACCACGAGAAAGTGTTTGTACTTTAGTAAAGGAGAGTTAAAAGTACAAGGATACGTAGATGCGAGACTTTGGAGGTGAAGTTGATCGCAGAAGAAGCACCACTGGTTATATATTCTTGTTGAACTACACATTTGTTAGTTGGATGTCACAAATACGAGAAAATTGTCACTCTATCCACTAGAGTGGTAGTATGTAGCGATGGCGAAGCTAGTAAAGAGATGATATGGCTTCAAGGTTTGTTAGCGAGTTGGGATTCAAACAAGAGAAGAATGTTTCGCGTAGTGATAGTCGAAGTGCAATACACTTCGAAGAATTCGACATTTCATTCTAGAACCAAACATATTGGACTTCGTTATCACTTCATCGAGATCTATATTAGAAGATGATGTGTTAATACCGTAGAAGATTCAAGGAGCGAAAATCCAACGAGATATGTTAACAAAGGTGGTGATTATTGACAAGCGAAGTTGTGCTCAACTTCGGTTGGTCTAATTAAAGTAACAAAGACTAGAAAAGGCTGTTTGCATTGATCGAGGTGTGAAGGCAGTTGAAATCGGTCTTCAAGTGGGGAGATTGTTAGATATTATTGTTATAAAGGTCTTTAATTTAAGGAGCAAATTAAGAAGCAAAACATCCTTAAATTAAGGAGCAAAACATGGAACAAAACAAGAGTAAAACATAGAGCAAAACATGGAACAAAACAAGGTGTAAAACATGGAGCTTAATTCTAGGAGCAATTCAAGGAACCATTAATTTAAGGAGTAATTCAAGGAGTGAATTTTCCTATAAATAGATGTGTAATTGTAATGAATTAACCATCCAAAGTGTTTATTCCAATTGAGAGAAAAGCTTAGAGAGAAAAGCTTTTGTGAGAGAAAATTGAGAGTAATTTTCTTGGGTGTAATTGGGTTGTGAGTTGTGAGTTGTGAGTGTTGTAAACACCTTGTGTAATTTCTCCCACTTTCAAAAAAGATCTGCACAGTCCCAGGAGACGTAAGCAAGATTGGCCGAACTCCGTTATCAAATTTTGTGTGTTATTTTTCTATTCTTGCTTTCTCATAAATCTGGCTTATCGGAAATTTTCGTTATTTCCCAACAATAATTAAATCTTTATAATATAGAGAGCACAAAGCTTTTAAAAGAAAAAAATAATAATTTATAATGTTTAGGGCAAGCTAGAAAAACCTTTGGTATTCTTAAAAGAGATAGGAATAAAAAAATTATTGGGTTTTGAATTCTTTCAAGGGTCTAGTTTATTTATAAACTAATGAAGATTTACAAAAAAGATTTTGTGAAGTATATCCCAGTGGGATCGATGCAAAACCACTTGATAACATAAAATGTGGTCATAGTATTATAGATGCGCGGTGTCAACGTACAAGGGCGGTGAATACTGTGTATTAGGAATGTAAGAATTTTACAAACTATTTTTAATACATATTTTAAGAAACTCTTGTTAAGAATTTAAGATTAATTGAAGAAATAACTATCGTTAGAAGATCTCACTTTATCTATGGAAATTTTTAAATATATTATTTTTTATTGAATAAAAACAATAATCATAATTAAATTTACACTGCACTTAGTAAGCATTTTAGTTGTGTTGTATTTAACTATTTTCAGAGATCAAAGTGTCTTTTAATGCTTTTAGTACAAAGAAAAAAAAATTATGTTTATAGCATAATGTTTTTTTCTTTAATTATAGATATTTATTTTAAACCCTTGTCGTTTCTTTTTATAAAATAATTAGCATATTTTTAAAGTATTTATAAATTCGTTAAATATACATACATATATATATATATATATAAAAGATAGAGGGTTTAGCTTTTATTTTAAAAAAAAATAATAATTTTCTTTTTAATTTATTTTCACAAAAAAAAACAGAAAAACAAATCTAGTTCACGACGACTTTCTATGGATAAGAATGCTTAAAACAAAATTTATAAATAAGAACGAAAAGATTCTTAAATCTTTAGGCTTTAGAAAAGAGGAAAAATTATAAATCAAAGAACGTTAAACAACTTATAAATGGTTATTTTTCGAAAGTTTTTTTTTTCTCTCTTAAAAATCATGAAGTATAAATGATTGGCAAGCACATTGTTTTATTAAAAGAATTATAAATCATATTAGGTAAGTCTGACATACCAATATGTGATGTGATATCCAACGTACCTCTATTTCCTATCATAACTCCATCTGATCTAGTATATACACCAATGTTAGAGAGATTACTAAGATCATTTGTGATGTGATGACTTACCCTACTATCAAGCACCCAAACACTATTTTGATTCTCTGAAGTTGCATTTAAATTAGCAACAAATGATGAAGGCTGTCCTTATTACCACCTTGTGGTTTGTTACCACAATTACCCCTCAACAAATTCTTCAAAGTGTAACACACAAAAGCAACATGATTGATCTTTGAGCAAAATTGACATTGGACATTGTTTTTGCCTCTACCACAGCCATCACCAGTACCACCAGATCAACGACCACGTACTCCCTTATTTTGATTTTTATTGCTCCCATTGTTGGAACCATATGAGTTTCCATTTCCTCTACCACCATTAGTTTTGTTAGTATATTAGTGTAATTTGCTTGATAAACACTACTTTCATCAACCTTATTTTACTGCATTAGTAGGTTTTCATAAGCTAGAACTTCAATCTTGGTTTGCTGATGACACACATCTCTAGGATTTAGAGAACAAATGCATGGATTAAACCTTGTGCCAAGCCTTTTAAGAATCAAGATCAATAGATCTTAATTATCAAGAGAACATCCAATAGTTGATAATTCATCGGTATAACCTTTCATTTTATCAAAATAATTAAGTACACTCATTTTTGTTTTCTAAAAGTCTAAAGTTGTAACTTAATTTTCATAACACAATTTCTTGAAGAAGAAACAAAATTCTTCCGAAGAGATTGCCACATTTCAAAGACAGTTGTTTTTTTATAAAATGTACCTAACATAGACACAAAAATTGAGTTATTTATCCAATTTTTTATCAATCTATTGATACGAGTCCAAAAGAAAATTATGGATTTGGTTTCGATGTACCTTCAAGAACCTTTCGTGCTTATGTCTTGCTACCATTGATAAAACCTTCAACTCTATAAGCACCGATAAGGATGATTATTTGCTCTTTCCATAGTAGAAAATTGCTTCTGTCGAGTTTTACTCCAACGGAAACAATAGTAGGAGGAATTGTGATTGCTACCTATGCAAGCTACTTTTCAAGAAGATTTTGTGATGAATCTTGATCACCATGTGAGGCATGCATTTATTAGATCACTTATTTGATTCCTTCCTAATGAATGAAACATGACAAATGTGTTCTAATCTTGAAAGAGAAAATTCTAAATTTCTGAAAATGAATTTTTCTCATTATGATTTAATGTGTTATTTAGTTGTTTATATATGCAACTCTAGCTACTTTATGTTAGAGATTGTTATAAAGCTTCTTAATTTAAGGAGCAAAACAAGAAGCTTAATTCAAAGAACCATTAATTTAAGGAATAATTCAAGGAGTAAATTTTCTTATAAATAGATGTATAATTGTAATGAATTAATCAACCAAGTGTTCATTCCAATTGAGAGAAGAGCTTTTGTGAGAGAAAATTGAGAGTAATTTTCTTAGGTGTAATTGGGTTGTAGGTTATGAGTTATGGGATGTGGGTTGTGAGTGTTGTAAACACCTTGTGTAATTTTTCCCCTTTTAGTAAAAAGATTTGCAGCAGGTCTCGAGACGTAAGCAAGATCGACCGAACTCCGTTATGAAATTTGTGTGTTATTTTGTCTATTTTGTTTTCTCATAAATTTGGTTTATCAAGAATTTGCATAATTTCCCAACAACTAGTATCAGAGCTTTTGGTGATGATTTTTGTCAATTTCCTACAAGGTTATTATTTATATGAATAGTGAATTACGTTAATAGTGAAATTTTGTCGATGATATTTGTTCATTGACGGAGGTGTTCTAATACACGGTGGTTTTCAGAAATAGTCAAAAACGATCTGGAGGAAGTCAAATTTGAGTGAGAGCAATGGCCGCAGATGAAGGAAGGGTGAAACTCGAGAAATTCGATGGCACAGATTTCGGGTTTTGGAAAATACAGATAAAGGATTATCTATATCAACCTCTCTCAAGGAAGAAGCTAGAGGCTATGAAGGAAGAAGATTGGAATCTTCTAGATAGATAAACCCTCGGAGTTATTCGATTGACGATATCCCGCAATGTTGCTTTCAACATAGTAAAGGAAAAGACCACGGTGGGTCTTAAGGCAGCTCTCTCCAATATATATGAGAAGTCATTGGCCTTAAACAAAGTGCATTTGATGAGGCGTTTGTTCAACTTATAGATGACAGAAGACGCATCGGTAGCTCAACATCTTATTGAACTCAACACAGTCATAACCCAGTTGAGTTCGGTTGAAATTGAATTCGATTAAGAAGTATGAGCATTGATACTTTTATCTTCTTTACCAAAAAGTTGGAATGATATTGTCACGGCTGTGAGTAGCTTGTCAAGAAGTAATAAGTTAAAATTTGACGATGTTCATGATCTGGTTCTCAGTGAAGAGATCCGACGTAGAGAGTCGGGTGAATCGTCAATCTCTTCAGTTTTGCATACAGAGTCAAGAGGAAGAGATTCAACCAGAGGGAATGGACGTGGCAGAATAGACTACCAAGGTAGATCAAAAGATAGGAGGTCTAAATCTAGGAATCCTAATAATTTCTATAGCTCGAAGACTATCGAGTGTTGGAATTATGGGAGAACCAGGTACTACAAAAATTAGTGCAAAAGTGCACCGAAGGACAAACAAGTGAAGGAAGAGGCAAATGTTACTTCCACCTTAGGGGGATATGGAGGAATTGATGCATTGATATGCTCTTTGGAGAGCAACAAAGAATCTTGGGTGTTAGACTTTGGAGCATCGTTCCATGTTACTTCACAGAAAGAATTCTTCAAGAAATATGTCCCCGAAAACCTTGGAAAGGTATATTTTGGTGATGATCAACCGTGTGCTATAATTGGCAAAGGTGTAGTAAAGATTTAGTTGAACTGGTGTGTTTGGAAACTGAAGAATGTTAGGCATATTCCCGTCCTAAGAAAGAACTTAATCTCAGTAGGGTAATTGGCTAGTGAAGACTACACTATGATCTTCCATGGTGATGATTGGAAGATTTCAAAAGGTGCAATGACGGTTGCTCGAGGCAAGAAGAATGGCACTCTTTACATGACAGTAGGGGCACGTTGTTCAATCGCAGTTGTAACAGGCAATGAAACACAAAATCTGTGTCACCAGAGACTAGGCCACATGAGTGAGAAGGGAATGGAGATTATGTACTCAAAGGGAAAACTTACAGGTCTACAGTTTGCAGAGATAGACATGTGTGAAGATTGCATACTTGGAAAGCAAAAGAGAGTCAGCTTTCAGACAAGTGGCAGAACCACAAAGAAATAAAGGCTAGAGCTTATTCACTTTAATGTTTGGGGACCAACGACCATCTCATCCATTGGTGGGAAACACTACTTAGTGACTTTTATCAATGATCACTCTCGAAAGGTATGAGTTTACTTTCTAAAGCATAAGTCTCAAGTATTTGAGGCTTTCATAAGATGGAAAGCTATGGTGGAAAATGAGACAGGTTTGAAGATTAAAAATCTCAAAACCGATAATGGTGGTGAATATGAAGACACCATATTCAAAAATTTATGCTATAAGCACAGGATCAGAATGGAAAGAACTGTGCCAGGTAGGGGTGTCCATGGTCCGGTCCGGTCCGGTTTTTCCTAAAAAAAATCTAACCGGACCGAACCGTTCATATTACTAGAACCGGACCGGACCGGACCGTTTGAAACAGTTTTAAAAAATAAAAATCGGACCGGACCGTTTGACTTATAAAATCGTTCGGTCCGGTTTAGTTCCCGGTTTGGTTCGATTTTTTTATAATTTAATGAAGAATAATGTGAAATTTTTAATATATTATTAAACCGGTCTGGTCCGGTTTGAACGATTTAAAATTAATACAAACCGGACCGGACCGTTTGATTAGTAAAACCGTTCGATTTGGTCCGGTCCGGTCTGGTTTTACCGTTTGGTCCAGTCCAATCCGGTTTTTGGACACTCCTAGTGCCAGGCACACCTCAACACAATAGTGTAGTTGAGTGTATGAACCGAACGTTGACAGAAAGAGCCAGAAGCATTCGTATACAGTCAGGTCTACCGAAGCAGTCAACACGATAGCTTCCATTAGAGCATAGAATACTAGAGGAGGTATGGAGCAGAAAAGAGGTAAACCTATCACATCTAAAAATTTTCGGGTGTGTAGCATTTGTGCATATTAGTGATCAAGTTAGGAATAAGCTCGATCCCAAATCTAAGAAATGCACATTCATCGACTATGGTGAGGATGAGTTTGGCTACCTCATTTGGGATGACAAAAATAAGAAAGTGATATGTAGTAGAAATGTGATTTTCAATGAAAGAGTGATGTATAAGGACATGCATAAAATAAACACCAACGACTCAAAGCAAAATGAGTCGGTATTTATAGATGCAGATGATGTCCTAAATAGTTTTGTGAAGGAACCAATTGTAGCAAGTTCTCAGCCAGAGAAACTCGTTGGACAGAGCAGTGCAAAGTAGTCCGACACACCACAGCCTCCTACTCCAACTCCTGTATTGAGAAGGTCTTCTCGACCTCATGTGCCCAACAGGAGATACATGAACTATATATTGCTGACTGATGGAAGGGAGCCTAAATGCTATGATGAAGCTTGTCATACTCGAGATGCCAACAAGTAGGAGCTTTCCATGAAACTGAAGTTGTGTTCAACTTTAGTTGGTCTGCTAGAGTAACAAGACTAGAAAAGCTGCTGCATTGATCGAGGTGTGAAGACAGATTGAAATCAGTCTTCAAGTGGGAGATTATTATAAAACTCTTTAATTTAAGGAGCAAATTAAGGAACCATTAATTTAATGAGTACTTCAAGGAGTGGATTTTCCTATAAATAAATGTGTAATTGTAATGAATTAATCAACAAGTGTTCATTCCAATTGAGAGTAATTTTCTTGGGTGTAATTGGGTTGTGGGTTGTGAGTTGTGAGTGTTGTAAACACCTTGTGCAATTTATCACATTTCAATAAAAAGATTTGCAGCATGTCCGAAGATGTAAGCAAGATTGCCCGAACTCCGTTATCAAATTTGTGTGTTATTTTTTTTATTCTCATAAATCTGACTTATTAAAAATTTTCGTAATTTTCCAACACCTTCTATATGATAACATTATACATATGATAACTTTTACAAAATCACACCCAATAAATCATAAAATAAAAATATTTATTCAAAAATCAAAAGCTATTAATTGTTACAAAAGCTTAAGATAATATGAACCATTTTATTTCATACTACCATTATTTTTTCTAACTAATACATGATTAGGAATAATATGAATGTAAATTGACTTAAGATGTAACCTATAATTTTAACATATACATATATTTTAAATAATTTGTTAATATATTTATCCATAATTTTTATTTTGCTAATTAAGATGATGTTTGAAGAATATAAAATAGGGTAAATCTTTTAAAATACTATTGATTATTGTGTTTGTTTCATTCATACTACTTAATTATTATTTAGGTTTATTATACCGAATTCAAAGAAAGTTTCATTTATATCATTCCGTTAATTTCTTTCTAGTAGCGTCACACGACAGTTGTATATTTAAAATAATTTAGATAATTAAATTATATATTTATAACAATAATTTATTTTAAATATACTACTTAATTATATAAGTTGATCCAAATCTAACAGAATGATATAAATGACACTTTTTATGAGTTAGATAGTATAAACAAGATGAAAAATAATTGATTGATATAAATGAAATAAATATAATAATTCAATGTTATTGTGGTTGATTTACTCTCTATTTTCAATTATATGCCTAAGTTTTATTAAATGTTATCTTTAATAAAGTGCTAAAAGCTTCAAACTTTTAAGAATATACATTTATTCAAATTTTCACTCTCAAGTATGTTTGGTGAAAAAATGTAAAACAAAAAGAGAGAATAAGAAGAGTATATGATTAGCTAAAAACATACAAATACAAATTGAAGTTTGTAAAAATTAATTCATGTACGTTGCAAACTCCATAATTCTCATTTGGTATAATTACAAGTTTACAAATGTACAAGTCCCTCTCTCTAATATCAATTTAGTATGAACATTCAGGAGAAGGAGAATGAACGTCAAAAATGGAATAGACAATTGATAAAATAAAAAAAATGAAATCAAAGAAAAAAAATTAAACAAAAAAATGAAATCAAAGGAAAAAATTAAACAATGGGTAATAATATTGTTAAATTTATTTTTATTAGTGGCATAAATTATTTATTATATTTCTATAATTAATTACACCAATGCTGCTATTTTTAGTAAAGTAAATGTCATTAGTAAATTATTATTATAACTAACAATTTAGACTATGATAATATTGTTACTCTGAAACAAAATATGATTCTTAAAAATATTTTTATCACAAGATATATATATTAGTTCAAATGTTATAATATAATCGGTCCTTGTTAGTAAGATGCATAAAAATTATTTCAACATTTCACTTTTTTAAAATTTAATATTCAATTAAATATTAACATATATTTTAATTCATATAAAACTTTTTTATATAAAGTAATATTTCGTTAATAATATATAATAATTACAACTTTTAGACTTTTCAAGGATATTTTTACAAATGCATACACGAATTTGATTTAAAGATAAAGAGTTCTTATTTTTCACTAAGAGATAACTTTGCTAAATCATTGGCTATATCATTATAAAGTCTTGAGATACAATACAAAGTAAAATTGTTGAAGATTTTAAGAATTGGAAAATTTTCCTCCAAGTATCATTAGGTAATCCATGAGACATGGTTAGGCCTTCCCTTCTTCATATGCTTATAGTATTACCATCTCTTGCAATTGTTGCAATAGAAAGACGATCAATAACAAAAGAGATATCACAATTGAATTTGATGTTATCAGGAGGTGGTGGAGACCAATGCTTTTGAGTTCAATCTATTATGAAAATTACACAGATTATTCCAATTATGTTGTGCAAATACATTGAAATTGGATTTAAATTCCAAGAAAGATGCTCTAAGCTAAATACAACTCTCATGAAAATTATGAGGTTTATTTTTGAATTATGAGATTTGTTTATGGAAATAGCATTGTTTCTCCTCTCCAAATTGTATAAAGAGTGAGCATAATAACTAAAGTGAAACATGAATGATCTTCTTTGTTAAGTAAAAGGCTTAAAGGAGGATTTAGGAAAATAAAACAGAATGCTTGTAAATCTAGATCCTTAAAAGGATAAAGTTTCATTTCTCCTTTCCAAACATTCCATAAAACATGAAAAGGAGGTACATCTTCAGAAGAGATGTTAGGTAGTTTCATTCTCACTTCCACTGAGAAAACAAAGTCCATCTAATATGGGATTTGATTTGATAAGATTGTCATTTATTAATAAAACATTATTGATCATGAATCTCTATAAGATAACTTTTCATCTTTCATGTATTTTTGCTTCTATAAAGCTTTCCAAATAGGGTTAGGTCTAGTAAGGTTTAGATGTAAAACTATCCGATTGTAAGACTAAGACATTGAAATTTTTTTGACTTATTAAGAGTCCAAAGAAATTTATCAGTTAAATTTTGATTAAGACTTCTAAGTCTACTGATATAATAAATTGAGTTAATTTCAAACAAAACTCTTCGTTGTCCAAATCACTAATAAAAATATTATCAAGTATATTAATAGAGTTTTATATTTTAACTTTGAAAGAATCGAACAAAGGAATCCAAAGATCCTTTAAAGTTTTTACCTATTGTTCATTCACAATTTTGGAAACATATCACTTCTTTAAGAATTTTTCTTACGAAAAGAATCATCATTTTTTAATAATCACATGTACAACAATTTGGTTTTGATAGTAATTGAACTTTAGGACATTTACCCACGGTTTATCATCATTAATAGCCAAAAACCAACCTAGTTTCATGATAAGAGCTTAATTAATATGATAGTAAGATTTAAATGTTCCACTTTCTTATCGTGAGATAACGAGAAGAATTAATTTTTGGACAAAGTTCCACCAATACTTCTTTACCAAGGAACCGGCCGGCTTTCTTACGTATAGTTTTGGAAATTTTAAAGGTACTAACGGTAAAAATTGATAAATTTTGTAAAATTAATTTGATAAGAGTTACTTTCCGACTATGAGACAGGAACTTAGCTTTCCAACCTTTAGTTCTAGTCGTAATATTATCCAATATTTTTTAAGTTCTATAATTTTATTCTTTTAAAGAAAAAGAGGATTTTTCAAATAAATAATGTTATTTTCATAATGATTAATGTTTAAACAGTTTTAAATTTATCTTTAAATGCAAAGGAAATATTTTTAGAGAAGAATAAATCTGATTTATTTGGATTAAATTCCTATACATTGACATTATTATGGAGAATTTTGAGTAGTTATTGGCCTTCATTTAAAGTTACGTTACAAAATGATAAGACATCATCAACGTAGAGAAGATGACTAATTGGAATACTTTTATCTTGAAATCTTAATTCTATTGAGAGAGTTTTTACAAATATTATGAACAATTAATGTGAAATTGGTTCCCCTTGTCTTAAACCCTAATAGGGATAAAAATTTCAAATTTGAACCCATTTAACATGATAGAGTAAGAGACCATTAAAAGACATTGATGTATAAGATCGTAAAATTTGTTAAAAAAATCCCACTTTTTTTTAAGATCGATATGGCATATGGGATGTAAAATTAATAAAAATAAGATAAATATAAAATATCCAATAAAATATTTGTAAAATAAATAAAGGAGTCAACTCTTATTTATACAAAGTAATACATTTTTTATTACGAAATATTGATACTAATCCTATACGACTCAAATTTCAAAGGTTTTATGTACTTAAGTTACTACTCGTTAACTAAAGTAATATATTTTTTTAAAAAAAATAAAAGTACCAAATAATTTGTTGAAAAGGGAGAGCAACTTTATTTTTAATTTTTTTTAAGTATAAATTTCAAATAAATATGAAGGAGCAACTCTCCTTTGATTATATATTAGTTTTTGGAACGTGTAAGCCATGTTCTCTTTTATATGATGCTAAAAAAAAATTAGTGAGAAAAAAAATTGTTTATAAAAATAGAAAAATTTAAATATGTACATATAGTATATTAGTAGTATATAGATTATAGATATTAAGGTGAAGTATTTTGGTATTTTATGTTTTTTAGATGTAATATTTTTTTTCCAACTTGACTATTTTAATATTCTTAAAAAAAACTAATCAATTTAGTCAATTTTTTTCTTAATTGAAAAATTTGATACATATTTTTTTATAATTTACTCAATTTAATATATTATATTTTTTAATTTGAACAATCAAGTTATTTTTTTAATTTTTGTTCACATAAATTAAAAAAGAGAGTTTATTTATTAAACAATTATCAAATTATCAAAATAAATACACTTTTATAAATTATCTACTATAAGAAATATAAATTATTACCTATCGAGCTACAATTTACTTGACTTTCACTAAAATTTTGATATCATTGAGCTACAACTAGTTACTTGGTGAAAAAACATTATACACTTTAAAATAAATATAAAATTATGAAATAAAATAAAAGTATAAAACTATGGCAATTGTCTAAGAAAAAATATCAATTGTAAAACAAAATATATCAAATAAATAGAAATTAAAAAATTAAAAATATATTATTCGCCTTAAAATAAATATAAAGTTATCAATAAAAGTAAAAGTGTAAAATAAATACACTTTCACTAATTATATAATAAAAACATATAAATTATCAAACAAAATATATCAAATAAATCCAAAATCATAAGCTTTATTTTATATATATACTGATAGATATTTTAATAAATTAAAAAATATATATATATATAATTTTCAAAAAAAAAATATAAATCTCTCATTATATATATATATATATATATGAGGTTTGGACACTGATAGTCTATAATTATTATTCAATTGATTTTTTTTATTGTGTAATTAGTTTATATTTATGTATTAAAAGAATATTTTATATTTAAGAAAAATAAAATAGATGTAAAAAATTATTTTTAATTCTTTATTTTTATTAAAATATGTTTTTTTAATTATTCGTCATGACATGAGTATTCTTTATATATATATATATATATATATAGAAAAATAAATCTTAAAAATAAAATGGGAGTAGAAGAAGATATTTTTTTCTGTTTTTTATAATTATTATTTAAATAACTTTATATTCATGTAGCAAATAAAAAGTTTTATAGTTAAGGAAATAAATCCTAAAATAAAATGCATGTAAAAAGAAAATCATTTTATTTTATTGTTATTAAAATCAATACTATTTTATTAATTCTTTATCATGTTATAAATCTGAGAAATAATAAAAATTTATATTTAATTAAAAATAAAAATAAAAATTTAAAATATTTATATTAAAAAGAAACTTTAAATTTAGAAAACTTTATTCTAAAATAAAAAGGAAATAAAAAAATCTATTTTTTTATATTTATTTTATTTGTTAATCGTCCATCATATTATGGTAGAATTATTAAATAATAATTTTTTATGTTCTACTAAAAAATGAAGAAAATATAATAAAGTCTTTATTTGGATAGCTTTGTAATCTAGATGCTATAACTCTACAATTATGTAATATTTTATTTATTTTAAAAAATATTTTTTAAAATATATTTTTTTTAAATCTTCCTTCTTTTATTTCCCTCATCTTATTATCTTTCATTTTTTTTCAAATTTTAAAATTATAAAATAAATTATATGTAAAATAAATAATTTCAAATGAAATAAAACTCAATTCTCTTTTTTATTATATAATATAGATATAATAATAGATTTATAACAAGAACTTTATTTTTCTTGATTCTCCTTGATGGCATGTCTGTTTATTGTCCTTATTATTCTAATCTAAAGGTAAAAAGTTAAAGAGTATGGCCATAAATGGCCACTTTTCTTTGGTAGCTTTTGGTCAGAAATAAAAATAAACCAAAGAGAAGAAAAAGTCCAACATATGTCGGCGTCATTGATTACTTAAATGAAGAATGATTAAGTTTGTAATTATTTTCGAATAATTTAAATTTTATCATACATTAATATTATTTAATAAATTAAATTATTTTTTTATTTTTAAAATAATTATAATATATGATAAAATATAAAAAATATGAATGTAAAATTATGTCTAAAATTAAATAAAATTAATATTTTTCTACTTAAATTATCATATTAATATTTTAAGTATCCTTTATGCATTTGGGATAAATATAATTAAATGACGAGGACTATTGTACATTTTTCCCGACAATAATAAATTGGAAGAAGTACCTTTTATGAATTAGAGAGTAGTGCGATAAGAGACAAGTTGCCTGTAGCATGGGATTTAATGTTAAAGTGATAACGTGAGATGTTTGAACAAATTATGGTAAAACTAGTTATAATGCGATATTGGTTAATATATTGTGATATATGTATTAATATATAAGTTAAATTATATCGTTGATGTTTAAATTTTAATTAAATTTATAAATTTTTAAAAAGTATGATTTGATTTTAAATTTTTAAAACTTGTTCTTAAAATTTTAAATTTTATAATTTGATTCTAAATTTTTAAAATTTTATACATAAGTCATTACTTGAATATTAAAATACATATTTGTAAATCAAGATTTTAGGACATATGTATGAAATTTTTAAAATTTAGGACTAAATTGTAAGATTTAAAAATTTATATATCTATATGTAAAGTTTTAAAAATTTAATGATTAAATAGTATATTTTAAAAAATTATGTGTAAATATAATTAAAATTTTAAAATTATTACTACATTTTAATCCAATATACATGTGTGTGAGAGATAAAAATCATATTCTTTTATGAATTATTAGGGTTGAGACCTTAAATAGCATGCATTGATAGATTATTGAGTTTATGTTAAAATAGCAATTACTTATACATAATTGAATAAATCTTAAAATAACTTTACATGATTAGGTATATACATATAGACATGGATATTATGTATTGAGTTCCAACTCAAAAAGTTAACTTATTAAGAGTAATAGTTCATCCTAATTATATACTTAATTTGTTATTCATATTTTTTCAATATATAACTTATTTGCACATCTAACAATCTTCGTTCCAATGAGAATACGTTACCCCTTTAGATTCTAACTATGTTCTAATACTAAATATCAATTATTTTATCGTATTTTACAAATGAGCATTCATATTCTATCGAGTTTACACGCATGATAAGAAATGACAAAAAACTCACATCAACTTAATCAAATAATAAAAATTTAAATGAATTTAAAACAATTTCAACCAATTATCGTCACATTTCAATAGAAGGACCACTATTAGTTTAAACTTGGGTAAGATGCATTACTCATGGGTTCATTTTCACCTCATGATCAAACTTGTATGCGTCAACGCGATGAAAATTGGATACTAACTTTGATACCAATTTGTTAAAAACTATGAATTAAAAGAGTAAAATTTGTGTTTAATTTAATTGTATAAATAAATAATTATGAATAATAATAAAATAATATATAAAGATTTAAATGATTTAATTTTATAACGTAAAAAATATATTTTATTGACAATTACATATAAAAAAAATCTATTATTGATAAGTACATATAAAAAAAATCTATTATTAAAATCTAAATAGAGATCAAAACACAATCATTCAAAAATCACTCACGATACTAAATCCCAAATATAATGAGTTGCTTTGTGCGATAATATTAAAGAAGCGAACTTGCAACTAGAAAAATGTTACCGCACAAAGAACGAGTTCATATCATCGCTGTTTGTGCAATATTATATATCTTATTTGAAGATCTGCTAAACTCATTCTTTGTGTGGTAATTGTGCAATAATATTTGTTTAGTTGCAAGTTGGCTTCTTTAATCTTGTTTTTGTATGGTCGCATAACTGTTATCGTAACTAAGTATATTCGGGATTTAGTTTTTTTTTTTAATATTGATATTTATATTTTTTTATTTAGATTTTAATAGTGATTTTATTTTCATGTATTGTGATTAGTAAAGTACATTTTTTATATTAAAAAGTTTAATTATTTAAATTTTTATATTTTATTTATTTTTTCATCCTTATTGTTTTAATATTACCTATAATTATTTATTTATACAAACTGTTGATACAAGTACGTTAAAACAGTGTTAAAACAATATTACGGATAACTTGAAATGAATTGATTGAGTTGAGTTGCGGATTAGGCGATCTTTTTAAAATATTTCGCGGTTCTATTCAAATTTGTGCAAGCAAACACAGCCCAAAATCTTTGTTTTTTTTTTTGTCTCGGAACTTTACTGCATTGATGAAGATCAGAATGCTACACCTGAAAAATTTATTGCTCGAAAAACTCAAAAGTAATTTAGGATTACTGAGAGAATTTTTTCTTAGTGAGATGAGTTTGCATATTGTTGTATTGAAACTGAGAGCTAAGACCCTCTATTTATAGGTTTCAGAAAACCGCGTGGCCATTATGATAATAACGGTAATGTCTGGGGATTGAGAGCGTAACAGCCATTTTTCTAAGTAAAGAAGAGTAACGGCTATTTAACTGTCATATTCTGAGTAAAAGAAAACAACGACCATATTTTGAGTAAAAGAAAATAACAGCTCTTTTTTTGAGAAAAAATGTAACAACCATTTTCTGAGTGGAAAAGTATTTAAAATTTTTTTTCCCAAAAAACTAAAATGCCACCTCACATACTCGGACTCGGAACGGTCGGACAGCGACGGTAATGACATACGCGTATGTGGTATCACATTTGCCTAGGTCCTCTCTCCTTCCACAAAAGTGAGTTTATGTAAATATGAAAGCAATTAATTTTAATAAAATCACAAATATCATAAGTTCATTTTTGACTTCTCTGTCCACTAATATAGACAAACACAAAACCAAAAAAGAATAAGACTTTATTAAGCTTGTAATGTATGACTTAGGTAAAGATAGTATAAAATACAATATTTGGCTTAAATTTTTCTTAAACACATAATTTTAGATTCAAAACAAGACACATTTTAACATCTCAATGAATACTTCCCAAGTTGGGATTCAACTCCACATGCCACAAATCGTTATTTTTCCTTTTTTTTCTTTTTTTTTGGGTATTTCTTTTTTTTCTTTTCGATATATCTTTAAGAAATTACTAACAATGGTCACATGTTAGCGAGATAAAGAATATCTATATATAGTTTTTTTTAATAGGCTTATTTGTAGGAGATAACAATATATATATATATATATATAAACTTAAAAGCTAAAAAGGGGTATACTATGAATAAAACATGTAAAGTTGGATAAAAAGTCTCAAACGATACAAAGATGGCTTAAATCATTTCCTTATTTAAGTGTTGTCTAGGATTTTACCTCGAGAGAAAATCAAACAAAATCTAAGAACTGTGACACCAAAAAACATCAATAGGATTGCATATTCACATAAACTTTCTCTAAATTAGCATAACAACTCAAAGATCAAGACAAGTGCTCATAAATAGACATTCTTGTAAAATTGAAACTTACTCAAAAATTACACACAAAGTTAGATAATATTCAAATTTTTCAAAGAGCTATACATTAGTTCAACTGAAGAAATAAAAAAATAGATCACCATGAAAATCACAATATATTCTCATGTTCCAATAAACCAAAAAAACATAGCTACACAAGCAAAAATACCAAGCAAATAATTCAAATAAGTTCAATCTCTCCACCACTCTCAAACTTAATATTAAAATTGTCCTTGATGTGTGCAAATTAAAGAATGACGATAGGTTAAAAAAAATTCCCTGGTTTTGGTTTGTTAGATTGAAATTCAAAAATAGTTTTACTTCCTCTGATTTACACCTACCAAAATAAAGAAATATTCAAATAAATACATATTCAACTAAGTAAAATAAATAGAAAATTAAAACATATGAGTTGCCTCCCAAGAAGCGCTTGATTTAGAGTCATTATCTTGACTTCCCGTTTCTCTACTTTTAGGAGGAGGTTCAGATCGTGTGAATCAAATACAAAGTTTCAATTTATCCGAAAATCTAAAAAATAATTATGATAAAGTAACAATAAGCATAAAAAATTGAACTAAAATCTGATTGATTGGTATTAATATCAACAAAAATAGTAAACAAATCCCTAGCAACGGCGCCAAAAACTTATTGTCTCTTTAAGAGAACATGAACGTGCAAGTATATACGGTCATAAGTAATAAATGATAAGTAAGATATCATTCTCACGAGGATTTGTTACTAATATTTATTAAGTAGTAAAATAGTTTCAATCTAATTTTATCCAAACAATCGAAAGTTTGATAGAGTTTCACTAAACTAACTTTTTGATAACAATATATAAGAAAATTTTAGGATTGCAGTTTCACCAAATTAATCCACTTGAATCATATTATTTTCTATTGATTTATGTTCTCGCATTTAATTTTTCAACCAAGAATTCCTAATTTATCCATATGTCTCTTCCGATAACAAATGGACACATCTCGCTAAAATAATTCACTATATTCCTATGAGAATT
Organism: Hippophae rhamnoides; assembly: GCA_033030585.1. Classification (NCBI taxonomy): domain Eukaryota; kingdom Viridiplantae; phylum Streptophyta; class Magnoliopsida; order Rosales; family Elaeagnaceae; genus Hippophae; species Hippophae rhamnoides. The sequence goes on along the minus strand of CM065437.1, from coordinate 21,019,814 downwards.
AAATTCACCAAGATTCATTAACTTCAAAGTTCTCAAATACCTACACGTACAATAAAGGTATATTCCTATCCTTTATATATATATATATATGTTATTCTATCCACGAGCAACACACAAAAATTCATTTTTCAAGTTTATTTAAGTGTCACAAATCAATTGGTTAATCTTTCAACAATCAAAAGCATTAAGCATAATAGAATAGACAAATTAAACATCTCATAAATCATTTAAAAATAATTAATCCAAGCTTCATAATGTAAGTTACATGTCAACCCTAGAACAATTAAATTAGTTCGTAGCAAATATTGAAATTACAATACGAAAATATTTATACATTTCAGAGAAATAAAATTTAAAATAAAAAGATTAGAAGTATTTGCTCTCTACGTTCTCTATTTTTCCTAACCAGAACCACAACAAAAGCCAAAAATGGCTTCTGCATGTTCTCCCCCCTCTCTTTCAACATCATAATAACCTAGTATTTATGCCTTTTACTCTCTAAAAAAATACATCACACACAATATTATTCAAAACACTCATGTAGAAGTGGGAGAAAAAAAATACATCACAAAATATTCTTTAAAACACGCGTGTAGAAGTGGGAGACAAAGCGTGAAAAAATAAATTGGTGAGAGAATTTCCTGCGTTTTTATTTGACAATATGCATGCCACGTGGCACCATCTGATTCATTGGAAGAATAACATGACACATGTCTGCTTCATATTAAGTGAGATGTGAGGGCACACGCGGATCAAGTGGATTGTGTCGCACGAGAAATCTACGAGTTGGATTGTACGAAACAGTTGGAAACAACTCGTAACTCTCTCGCGTGGGGCATTGGAAGCATGCATGATCTGGACTATTCGTGGTTTGATCTGACGGTGCATGATAGAGGATGCCTCTCGGGAAAATCAATTGTGCAGATAGGTAGGCCCCACTCTGCACAACGAACGGTGCAAAAAGTTGTAGGAATTGCATCCACTCTCCCACCCCGCATTTTTTTCTCACGCTCTTGATCATTACCGTTGATTTTTTGATCTGACGGTGCGTAAAGCGGGTTGAGCAATTCCGCACGTGTACTCCTTCTTTACGCAGAAAAACAAAAGTTTTGTTAATTGCATTTAAGCCCTTTTCATTAATTCAAATTAAATTTTTAAATTTTGTTATTTGCAATTTAGTCCTCTTTATTAATTCAAATTAAATTTTTAACTTTTGTTATTTACAATTAACTCTTTTTTTAATTTAAATTCTTTAATTTTCTTTAAAAATATATTCCTTAAAAAACTAACAGTAAATATTAATTTAAGAACTTAAAATTAACTAAAAACATTAAGAACGTAGTAATTATAATTAATAAAATGGACAAAATAACTCTAAAACATAGAGTTATCAATACATCTTCTAAGTAATATAAAAAGACAATGTGAGATAAGGCTAAAATTTGGCTTCACTAATTGTTTATAAATATTCACTTTTTTTTCGAAGCATACAAATTAAATAAATTATATAATTGTTATTACTTTAATACAATTTGTTATCAATCACATGTAAAACTCATAGTAGACAAAAATACCGCATATGAGTAGATAAGGTTTATAATGAGATGGAATAAGTTATAATATTCCCTTTATATTAAATGGATAAAAATAGTAAATATAAAAAATAAAAGCAATAAAAAATAAAATATTAAATATGACTACATACCATTAACACATAACACATTAAAATATTAAATACCATATAATATCGTCCTGTTTTCATATATGATATGATATTATTTACTTTAAATTTAAATCCACTTTATTTTATTATTAAACTTTAACCCTAAAAGGTATTTTACTATTTAGAATGAAACTCATTCATCAAAAGGTCCCATTGACATTAAATTGTGCAATCTTAAAGTATTTAAAAATAATGATTGTAATGGTTCATAAATATAGATTTCACTCTAAATAGTACGAGATTTTTTGGGTGAAAGCCCTAGAACAAAATCATAAAAACTTAAGCTTAAAGTAAAATATCATACCATGTGTTAGAGTAAGGTGTTACAGATGGCATCAAAGCATGACTCAACCAAAATGTAACGACAAGAACATCGAGTCCTCTAAGAAGGTGATTTTGATAGTCATCAATCCTTTGAACTTGAACAAGATAGGATGAGGTAAGACATGGTAAGTTGTACTATCTCACATTGTTTTAGAAATGAAGGATTATAATGATTCATAAATACGAGTTTCATTTTAAATAATACGGAGCCTTTAGATGAAAGCCCAAAAATAAAATCAAGTGAGCATAAGTCTAAAGTAAAAAATATCATACCATGTAACATCACAAACATGAAAAATATAGAGAACATAATTTATCTGTAATATGGTATAAGTTTATTGGATACTATTTTAAGATTCAATTACAATATTTAATGGAAAAAGTAGTCTAAAATTTATTTTTTTATGTTATTAGGATATTTTAATTACATAATTTTTTTAAAGAGTATATAAGTCACTCGATTTTTGAATTTATGACACTTTAATAACGTAACTTTTATGTGACTAAAATGTCTTATTTTTATTACAGAACAAAAATAATTTAATAACATAAATTTAAAGTTATATAATTAAAGTATAAAATTTTAAAAATTGAGTATCACTCCTTAAAAATTATATAATCAAAATATTTTAATAATATAAAGAAAATTACTTAAGAAACCGGTCACATATTTAATCACACAATATCACATACATAATTTAAATTTTTTCATATTTCCAGCTGCAAGTTTTCTGATCGATAATATTTGGGCCTATCTATTTCTTTTGACTATAAAGAAAACCAGCCCAAGCTGAAGCTGCCACCTTTTGCTTGTTCTTACATCTCTGTCCATATTGGATCAGTTGATCTGAATCTGATAGCCTGTTTTCTTCAAATTTCATTTATTTGAGTATAAATACTAAAGAAGGTCAAAACATAAAAGATTTTAAGAGATAATCAGAGATGGGATTGTTTTTTAAAGCTTAAACAAAAATGTTTATAAATTATTTAAGGAAATGTTAATGATATTTCTTAAGTTTTAATTTATTTATTTATTTATTTCAAATTTCAGGCTAAAACTTAGGTCCATGAGCTTCCCCTTCTTGTTCTTTTTTTTCCCCTTTCTTTCTAAATGTCCATGAGCTTTCCATGATTACATACGATAAGAACGGCATAAGAAATAAAATAAAACTAAAAACTATCCAGCTTTTTCTTCTTTTGCTCCATCATAATCTTTAAGAAATTTATATTTCCAAAACAATAAATACCTATTATCATAACAAATACTCTAATTTTAAAAATATTTATTCTAAGAATAATGATGATTATTATTATTATGAAATAGTATTAGTCAGATCTTTACTATGTTTTACTATGCTTGAAGTAATATACTCAGTTCTACTTTCCCACCCAAATCATAACATTTCAACCACTGAAATATAGTTGATTTGTACGTGCTATTTGAATAGTAATATTTAATCATAATTTTACGTTGTAATAATAATAATAATAATAATAATAATAATAATAATAATAATAATAATAATAATAATAATAATAATAATAATAAATTGTAAGTAATAATAGAAATAAAATAAATATTTCGTATTTTTTATCATGATAATAACAAAAATAATTATATTAATATCATCGATCTTAATCCAAAGTTATTAAGTTTATTCTTTTGAATTTACATTTATATTTATTAATAAAAATCTATAAGTTATAACTTGAGAATATATATAAAAAATGTTATTAACTGATCGTCTCCTAAACTTGGGTAATAAGGAACCTTTATTTCTTCCCACATATCAAAATAATCTTCATTTTCCTTGCAGTTGCTCTCTGCATCTCTCTAATACTAATACAATTAATTAGAGCTACAGGTTGATGATTCTTTCTAAGTGATAGTCTCTCTACAACTGGGAACTGGCCTTTGTATTCTTCGTCTGAAATTTTTTAAATACTACAGGACGAACAGGTAAGTGCTAGCTATTATGAAAGATATAGAATCCTGGTTTTATGCTCATCCATGTATTATTGAGCCCGCACCTTTCTCATTTATACTTATATTTTACATTTATATTTTTCTCTCTTTGAAATAAATATGTTTTAATGTAGTCCCAAAAACTTCTTTTCGGACAGGGTTGTGAGCAGGGAGTTATTAGGAAAATTGTTGTTGTTATCATATGAATGCTGTTGGTGATGAGTAGTTTTTATTTTATTTTATTTTTCCAAATTCATATTATATTTTATTAAGATAGCAAAATATATAATAAAATTGAATGACTATTAACATAAAAACTTAATTCATAAGAGTTATTTATAATTATATAATTCATGCATAATGATCTTTTAGTAATTACACTTTATTGATGTTTGGTCGGAGGGAATGAAAAAAAATCAGAATTGATTCATTCCATTTGTGTGTTTGGTTAATTTGAATGGAGTAAACAGAATGGAATCGATTACTAAATGAGAATGAATCAGAATTCCTTCTTTTCCCTTTAAAAATGATGATTTCATTCTTGATATGAATTTAATTTTTCAATTTTGCCCCTCACTTAATATTATAATTCCACAGATGCCCTTGATACATATAAACAAAGACGCAGAATGAATCTACCTACCATTTTTCTCACCCACGAAGAGAACCCTACGCGACACGATTTCTTCTCCAGCTCTGCACTCAACCGTCGACTCGCCTGGTCCTCCACAGCTGGTGGTTTCTCTGATCTTCGAGATGAGTTCTCGTCCTCATCTGTATCTTCTCTCTCATTTGTCTCGCAATCCTAATTTCTTCGCGAGGTGTTCTCTTTTCTTTTTTTCGCTTCTCGCTTTTGAATATATTATTTGTTTCCTGATATTGTGGATTTTTCCTCTGAGATTGTTTTCTATTCTGTAAATATTTATTTTTATTTTGATTCGATTCCTAATTTTGTTCTCTGTTTTGTCGAAATTTATTTATATTTTGAATCGATTCATATTTTTATTATCTGATATGGTATTCTAGTATGTTATATTCTTTGTTGTTTGCTTTGAATCGATTTGTTGGTCTTATGAACCCAAACACAACTTTGATATGAACATTCCTTCTACGTCTCATGAAGACGATACTTATATTGTTTTGAACAATAAAAATATTGGTTCTTTGCTAGAGTTTTCTAACTTATTGGTATAAACTATCAATTGATGCTTTTAGGATTAATTTTGACAGTTTCATTGTAGAAGATAACTCTAATTTTGGCTTAAACTATCCATTGGTGTTGCATAAACTAATTGATATGTTGATGAATTCAAAAACTGTCCATTAGTGATACTTGCATAAGTATTGTTGAAGATAATGCATTACTTAATCTTTCATTAACAAAAAATGTCCATTAATAGAACAATACTTAATCCAAATCAATACTGTCTATTCAAAAACTGTTTATTATTAGTGATGTAATCAGTATCTTCTACAATACTTAATTTTGGCAGTTTAATATAATAGGTATATTTTATCAATTTTATGAGTATATCGTTGTTCCTGATTAAGTATTGTTTTTGTTTGTAGGTAAAATGGATGACCATAACTTGAATGTGGAAGATGTGGATGCTATTGTTGTGTACTTGATGTATATAATGTATATTGTAAAATTCTTTTTTGAGATGGTAGTGGATAAAAACATGACAATATCTTTAAGGAGATAATTGTATGAGCTTGATTTTTTTTTTCAAATAGAAAAATTGTGCATAGATTGTGATATAAGAGCGACATTACTAGTATTAATCAACTTAGGATGAGTAGAGTGCTTTTACCAATTTGTGTGCAATGCTTGAAACTAGATGGGGGCTAAAACAATCAAAGCATTTGTTAGTAGATGAGTAGGTAGCCATGTTTCTTCATGTGATTGCACACCATGTGAAAAATAGAGTTATAACTGATCGATTCAGAAGATCTAGAGAGACAGTTAGTAAGTATTTCAACAATGTCTTGCATTCCATCGTACGGTTGCATAAGGAGTTACTGAAAAAACTTGAGCTTATTTTTGACGATAGGTGGAAATGTTTCAAGGTAGATATAATGTTCAATTTCTTTCTTTCTTTCTTTCTTTCTTTCTTCTTATTATCATGTAATATTTTTAATAATTAAATGATTTACTTGAATTATTGGTACTAGGGTTGCTTAGGAGCACTTGATGGTACTCGTATTAGAGTAAGAGTTCATGTAGATGATAAGTCTAGGTATCGAAATCAAAAGGTGAGGTTACCATAAATGTTTTGGGGGTTTGCTCTCCTGATATGCAATTTATTTATGTTTTACCTGATTGGGAGGGTTTAGCAACTGATAGTAGAGTCTTACATGAAGCTATACGTAGAAGGAATGGATTTAAACTCTAACTTGGTAAGTAACATGTGAATTGATCAATTTTTTAAAATTCTATGAATATGAAATTAAATTGTAAAATATATTTAATATATAGGGCATTATTATCTTGTGGATGCTGGATATGCAAATTTCAATGGATTTTTTGTTCTATATCGTGGTCAACGTTATCATTTGAGTAAATGGAGAGATGGTCCACAATCTCGTAATACACGTGAATTTTTTAACATGAAGCACTCACAGGCTAGGAATGTGATCGAGAGATGTTTTAGTGTGTTAAAGAATCGATGGGCAATTCTAAGAAGTTCAGCATTCTATCCCATTAAAACCCAATACTGAATAGTTGCTTGCTACACAACTATATAAGAAAGGAAATGTCATATGATCCATTTGAGGAAAATTGGGAAAATCTTGAAGATAGGGATGGGGATGAGGATGATAAAGATACAATAAGAATTGTAGACTCTACACATGAATAAAGTATATTTAGAGACAATACGGCATCAAACATATACAATGAATGGAGGGAAAGGAAACATGGATAGATGATAGTGATTGTTTAGGTTAATAGAAGTCGTGTTTTCTTATTTATGCTTGATTGTGGTTGTAATAAAGAGATTGTTTGATTGAAATTAGATGTGATCTTGTAAAACATTATGCTACTAGTCGTATTCTTATAATTTTAAAATTATTTTCATTGGTTGCTAGGCTCGTCAACTTTAATATATTTTCTATTTCTATTTTGTTAATAAGTGGTATATTTTTTTGTTCTTACCTTTTAATTTTAGGATGTTATTTTCACAAAGTTTTACCTCAAAAAATCGAGGCCCTGGATAGAATAAAAGATTTTGGACAACAACATTAGATGAAAAATTAATTGAGTCTTGTAGAGTTACACAATCAGGGTTCATATAGAGTTGATGGTGGTTTCAAACATGACTATTTAAATGTTATTGAGAAATTACTACTTCAAAAAATACCAGATTGCACTATGAAAGCTAAATCACATATTGAGCCTCGATTGAAAACATTGAAGACTCAATTTACTACTATACATGATACTATCTGGTCAGAATAATAGTGGATTTGGGTGGGATCCAGTGAATAAACATATAGCTGCTGAGGCACCTGTTTGAGATGCTTATGTAGAGGTAATCTTTTTGTTGTTCTCGCTTGTTATGAACAAATACATTATTAATGTTTAGAAATTAATACATTTGATTATTAATATTTTCAATTTGACATATTTTAATACTTTTTAGAGTCACAAAGAAGCTGTTCATTTTAAATATAGATCATTTCCTCATTACGAGGACTTGGCTATTGTATTTGGTAAAGACAGAGCCACAGGAAAAGATGCAGAGACTCCAGATGATGTTGTTTTAGAACTTGATAATGAACGGGATCAAGAGACAGTAAATAAAATTGATCCATTACATCAACACGTAGATGCTACCGACCAGCAAAACTCAAATGTTTCATCTAAAAAAAGAGGCATTGAGAGGGCAATTTCGATACTTGCAGAAGAGATGAAGAATGTTGGCAACCTTTTGAGTCAATCCATCACAAAAGAAGAACAAATGAAGTTGTACAATAAATTACAAAGGACCACATCACTTAGCAACGATGAGCTTGATGTTGCTACAATTCTTTTTGTTGACAAATCCATAAGAATGAATGTATTTTTCGACGTACCTGATGACAACAAAAATGGTTGGATTAGAAGTCTTCTTAGACGTGAATGTGCATTATATTAGGTTATGAATATGTGTTATTACTATATGAATATTCGTTTGTAATTGTTATATTAGCCTTGTTTTGTATCTAACTTAATTTTAATTAGGCTAATATCAATATTTTGATATAGTGTTTTGAACACTTATATTTTGAACACTTGAATATGAACATTTGTACTCGATTGAACAAATGATAAGAAAGTAGTAGAATCAACGTATGAAAATTCTGTTTATATTGATAATTTGTTGTTCTGTAAACAATGAATAGCATTATTGTACAAAAAAATCCCACAAACGGCTTCAATATATTGAATGCTATCAAAAGCAATCCGAATAACATCATTCATCTCTATAAAAATAAATATATAATTAATTTTTATGATATAAAAAAAGAAATATATATTTTTTACTTAAAAAATTAAAAATAAAAATTGTTATTTAATTTTTCTGACGAAAAAATAATAAATTAATGACATTATTTGAACTTTACTAAATGTAGGAGTATTAAGATAATTTATAATTTTTTTTCCATTTCATTCCATTCCATTCCAATGGAAATTAAACACTATAATACTGATTCTATCTTTGATTCCAGTGGTCAAACTAAAAAACATTGTTTACTTTCTATTTCAATTTTGATTGCGATTGCGATTTCGATTCCATTTTGCGAATTAAACGCCAACTTTAAGTGTATAAAAAATAGAAATCTTTTTAACTCTATATTCATTAATAATACAATATTTTTTAACTCTATTTCTTAGTACCTATACCAATTACTTGCCCCACCTAATGGGTGTTCATCTTTTAGGTCCATAACTCCAACAAATGTTAAAAGAAATGCAATTTTAAATATTATACCAATAAAAAATAACTATATTTAAAAAAAATAGAACCTTAAAGAAACCTAGTTAAAACAGTCTAAAAAATAACTTACAAGTGAAAAATGATGCAACACATAGAACCATATGAATCACGTAACAATAAAACTTGAGAAAAGAAGTTTTAAATCTACAATAATATTCTTTTGCAATATCTCTAAAGCTTTATTACATACTTTTATGAAAACCATATAAAATATATATTTACCACAACAATCATATTCGCCATATCCTCCCATAATTTCCATGATAAAGCTCAAACTCACTAATATTGAAAAATGTTTTGTTTTATGACATGTTAACAAATTAAAGATAGATTAATATAGGACTAATGAGAAATTCAATGAACAATTTTTTTAATAATCTTGCTAAAACTTAATTAACGATAAATATATAAAAATAATATTATCATTTTCTTAATAAACTTTTAGAAAGATAATTTTTTAACAACTTATAACATAATATCAAAAACAACACCAATTATTGAATCGTAAGTATTTGACTTATATGATATATAAAACTTATACTTATAAAAAACCGATAAATATATAAAAATAATATTAAATTTTTTGACAATAACTCAAATTTATTTTTGAAAGAGATAATTGCCCAACATCATCCAACACATACAAGCTAAATAACCTTAGCAATGATAAAGCTTCCCCTACAACTCTGTCTTTGTTACTTTTCTCTCACATTTTTTAAGATAATGAGTAGCTGTTAAGTAGTTAGTCATCTATCATCCCACTTTCCCAGAAAGGGGGAGGGGGAGAAAAGGAATAAACTAAATGACCACTGTAAAATAAAACACGTTGTCAAAATCAATTAATTTGTTGAAAAAACATAGAACTTAAATAAGAAAAACTAAAAATGCTATTGGTTGACTTCCACTTCATTCTGTGATATTCTGTCTCTCTTCTATTTCAAACAGAACAAATAGAACAACATAATAAAAAAATTAATGCTAATTTCACTTAAATTTGCATCCACCTTTAATCAAAGTGAGAAAACTCTGAATTCAGGTCCAACAGGGCTCAAGTGTAAAAAGGGGCATAACAATATTGCATCAATGTGATAGCCACATAGAAAGTAGCATTAGCGGAAGCATCATTAACAAGCCATAGTTCACCAACGCATCAACGTCTTCTACTTTTTCAATCTTGCCAGTGAAAGTATTCCATAAATGTCGAAAAGCATCCATTTGATCCTACAGCATGTTCACATTCCATAAAAACAATCTTGTACAAATCTATTGGAAATAAATTAGCAGAAAGCCATAAACAGAGAACATGAAGGTACCTCTGTTTTAAGGCCACTAACTTGATCTGGGACGTTTGGTTTCTCAAATATTTTCCTTTCATGCTTCTGTGGAGATTGATCCATTGACAGCTCAATTACAGCTCCACTGCGACCTTTTCTTGTGAGAGCTTTGTAAGCTGAATCAGTATGTATTGTTTCCATGACTGATCCAAAAAAGTTTGTAACAGGTACCTAGAGATAGAAACAGTCAGACAATTGATTTGAAAACAAGTATTCAGAGTAACAAGCAGCTGCGTCTTGGTGCAGCACGTAGATGGCATTCATGGTTGCAGAAGCCAATTGGCTCTTGGGCCTTGGCAGAAGGATTAAGAAAACCAAAAAATTCCAGCAGCTACTCTCGATCCCCACTCCCAAAAGATTCTGAAAGGTTAGATCTTGATGTTTATAGTGATAAAGATAATTGAGTCTTAGAAGGGAAAGAAAATCAGATATTGGTTTGTCCGAATGGATAAATAGATTTGGAATGAAACTAAGGGCCTGCGTTACCTCTTCCAGTTGTCTTTGGTATAGATCTGTCCGATAATATGCGGTTGACATCAACAAGTTGGGGTTATACGAGTTGAAAAGACTGCCAATATAAATTAAAATCCAAAATGATTAGCCAACTAAGAAAAGGAATGCTTGTTCAGTACTGATTCTGTCACAAATTATAAACTACAAAATGGCCAAAATACCATCAAGTAAAATAATATTTTAGATGCAATTTTGACATCTAAATCTTATTTTTGCTAGTATGGAGAAGTCAATGTACCTGCTTAATGAGGCATTGTCATACATATTTAGCCTCTCAAAAAAGGCCAGGTTGTAAAATGTAAAACGATCCACAACAGAAACACCAACCTGCAACAAACAAAAATACTTCATTAATATGGAACCTATCTAGTATCCACTATCCATAGGCAAATATATATACATATAGCATCTTAGCTTCCATATCTGAAGAAGGCATAGAAACGATAATGTTCAAAAAAACTGGGGCATACATCAGAATCCAAGTGATGGGAGTACGAATTTTCTCCTTTCAAGCTACTTCCAATGGCCAACACTCCAGGTGATTGAAGCTGCAAAGTCGCCAAAATTTATTTCTTCCATATCGAATTCGATTCTAAAACAGAAAAAAATATATGATGCACACAACAATGAGTATCATTATAAGTATCTCAGTGTGCTATTTCAACCTTTTATTTAAAAAAAAACAAGTTGAGCATTAAATAATTAGCAATATTGATATTAGCAGAAATAATATATTAAAAGAAAGAGGAACAATGTTTTGGAACAGTGGAACAGTCACAGCCACATTATCTTGCAAGAAAAATAGCTAAGAATTTATGCAAATTGTAAAATACAGCTTCTCACCCCCACATCATTAAGGTAGTTATAAGCACTACTGAAATACTCCAACATTAATGACAAAAGAAAGAAATAAGTAAATAGATACCGACACACACAAGTATAGGACTAATCGATTACTGTGGAGCATATCTCACACCTGAGAGAAGAGAGTGGCAGCTTGACATGTATCTACCATTATCAAGAGCTCCTTGAATCTAGTCACAAAACAACAGCCCATCTGAACTCAATCGTCCATCAGTAATACCAACAATAATAAAATAAAAAGCAATCTTGTATCAATCCTTAAAACAAACCTACGCTTTTCTTTCATTTGTTTCACAGCATCAGCTAAATCATGACTTTGGAGCTCTTCTGAGTCTTGGAACTTCAAAAACTCATCTCCACCATGCCCAGTCATGTACAACAAAATATGGCTTCCTTCATCACTTAATAAACGCTTTGATCTTGGAACAGAAGTACCATGCCGCCCAGTTAGTACACGGAAAAAATTTTCAACTGTCACTTCATAACCTCGATAATCCACCTGAGAAATTGCAGATTATTTATCAGATTCTCCTTGAAAATTAATTTGTAACAAAGGGTTCACCATTTTAGGCTGAAAAGAGCTAAACAAAAACATGGTAGGTTCCTTTTATGATACTATATTTATGACTTTCTTATATAGCACATTTTTATAAAACAAGCAAAGTGAGGAAGAGTAACAAGAACTTTTTTATTCATCTCATTTTCTCCTTTATATCCCTTTTTTTATTTTCTAAAATCAATTATTGTTTCTGCACATACCAAAATAATCTACACTTATATAATGATCACTCAAGTTACTCCTGACCATGAATAGTCAATAAACCACAGAACAAACTCCATTCCTTCACGGCCCTTTTTTGACTTCCAATACAAGTAAACTTGTGCAAGATTGCAGGCTGCAAGCCATTTCTATACAATTGGTAAAGACTTGGCATTTTTTCAGAGAATGCCCCAAAGTAAAAAAGAAAAAAATAGGGTAAGATCCGTAGCTTTGGGTATAAGAAGAAAGAAGTCAGAAGCTGAACCTGGTAACGTGGGCTTGTGACAGAGTTGGGGCATCTGTTACTAACCAAATCAAGAGATAGCTGAACAACTAACAAGGGGAGAAGAGGAAGAAAAACAAATTAAGCTTACCTCAACATTATCTCCATATAAATTAAGTTTATGGTTCTCATTATTGAAAACTTGAGCAGGATACTTGTTTCTAGCATTACAGGCCATATCATCTGCCAGCATTAAAATTATCCTCTCATCAGGTATTCCTAGTCTCTTTACCGTCCTTGAAACAAAGCGGGCAAAGAGAATTAATTTAAAAATAACACACACCCGAATGAAATGATATGAACAGTCATAACAAAAAGCATTTTCTGGCTTACCTATACAATGATAGGGTGTTAGCCATGTGTCTGTAATTAAACCTGAACAAAAACATTTACAATGTAAATGCAACAGCAGTGAATTATAAACATGAAAAATGCTTTTTATCCCAATTTGATACAACATGTCACAATATAATAAAGTTAATAAGTAGTTGTCCTCCACTTACTTTAACATCACGCATTCCCAATTTAACATCCAATCCAACACTAACCATTCATTTTATGCATACACTTGAGGCATATAACATTTCTCTTATAAATAGAGTCAAAAAAGACCCAAAAATCTTTATATGGATCATGATACAGAAAATGTAAATCTCCTTCTTGTATACTTGAAAGAATTCCAAACTAGATCCCCTAACTAATTGTATTAGCTATTGTCATGCCAAGGATGCAACACAAGCAACCAGAGAAAGAATTAACCATAAGAGATGTCCAAAAAAAAAAAAGGAATAACAGCGAATCTTACAAAACTAGAATAGGGCATTGTTCATTGTAGTCTCGTAATCCCTAAATTTAGTAATTCACAAGTAACCAGGCATTAAAATACAAATAAAAAAAACAGAATTTCCACAACTATCTGACATTTCTAAAATGTAAATATAATTTGCAAATAGAAAAATGGAACTTGATTTACCAGAAACGGGAGGTGCAAACCAGAACAGCCCAATTATTGGTATGCATAGTGGTTTCGGAAGATGATGGAGGAGGAGGAGGAGGAGGAGAACCATAAGCCATTGAATTGCTGAAACCACTCAAACCCAGAACCAGGAATAGCAATAGTGCCGCCATGGAAGCTAGCAAAGAGCACGCCTTCGGTTAAGGCACAATTTTGGAATTTATGCTTAAGGTATCATTTTTACTAAGAGCTTAAAAATGTTTTTTTAAGTATCATATTAACATGTTCTAATCTTTATTTTTAAGCAATTATATATTAATATAATATTTTTATAGATATATGTATTGAAATAAACTGTATAAAAAATCAGTAATAATGAAAATAATTTTAAAATAAATACACCCTGTAAAAATTTTATGTAGATAAAATCACCACAATTTTAAGAAATATGAGATGAGATCTTTTACGGTAACTAAATTTTAATTGACTTTCGTGTATAAATAATTAAATTATTTAATTAATTTTATTTTTAATTATTTAATTAAAAATATATTTATTATATTATAAAAAATAGATACATATTCTTTTAAAAGATTAAAAATAAAATTATATATTTAATAAAATTATATCATATAATTAAAATATTTTAATTTAAATAAAGTAATTCAAGTGTATTTTATTTGCTAAACATAATATTTTAATCTCCTTATTTTTATAAAAAATATACAAATTACTTATTTATAAAAGAAATAATTTAATCAATATTTAAATAGCTATTTTTTTCTTATTATGAATCATATGTATATGCTATTTATTTTTTATTTCCTTAATATGTAATAAATGACCAAGTTATAGATAAACCCCTAACAAAATTACAATTTTAAAGTAAATGCGTAACTTGCTTAATAATTTTTTTTTTGTCATTAATAAAAATAAACACAGTTTTTTTCAAATAAATAAATAATAATAATACATATAATTTATAACATGTTTTTTTTTTAAATTATATGTCGATAGAATAACTATTTCTATTCATTACAATAACTTATAAGATGTCTAAATTCTATACTAAAAGTTTAAATAAGTTAAAAATAAAATTGTCATATTTTTGAATAATTGAAAATATAAAGTAGTTAATTTCAAGGAAAGAAAAAAATAAAAATAAAAAAAAGGAGAAAAGAGAAAAGAGAGCCAAATAATAGTGAATTATTAAAAAAATGATAAAGAAATAAAATAATGAAAAGAAATGTGATAAAAAATTGATATTGATAACTTTATCTTTGGTTTAAATAATAAAATGTTACGTAAATTAAAATATTCTTTTTAATGAATAAGTGTTTATATATTCTTATTAAATTAATATAACTAAAGTCCTGATTTAATACGACAAAAAAAAAATTTCAAAAACCCAACCTTTTAACATGATCTTCAGCTAAGCTTTACTTTTCTTCTGAAATATTTGGGTAAATTAATCTGGGCTCATATGAACTTGGACCCAGACTTGCTTCTGAAACAGCTCACATTTATCTTTTTGTATGCCCACAATGCTATTTTCAGGGGGGGGGGGGGGATTTTTTGTTTCTATGTAGCTTAAGTAATAATTGCATTTACATATATAAAAAAAAAGAAATACACAAATAAAAAAAGAAAAAAAATTAGTTAAAAACTAATTACATTTTACGAAAATATACTTTAATTTATTACTTATTAAATTAGATACTATAAGTCTATTAATTTTATAAAAATATTATAAGATCTAATTTATAAAGTAATAAGTTTGTACCGTTACGATTATAAAGTTAATAAGTAGGGTATTATAAATACATTGCAACACCTTATAAAATCGAGCATAAATTATACTTTTATTAAAGGTAATAAATTTAGACGATCTTCCATATTAAAAAATTATTTTAACTTATTCTTTGTATTTTTTTATATTCAAGGTACTACTCTTGTTACCTTTCAAACATTAAATATTTTTTGAAATTATATAAAATAACACCCTTAAAATTAAACAATAAAAATAATATCTAATAATATTAATTGGAATAGATAGTGTTCAATATGAAATACATCTAAATAGTTATAGTTCAACTTGTACAACATTCAATTGAACTTATTTCATGCGAAATGGTGTGTAAGATTTTTTTAATAATAAAAATATATGATTTGAATATAAGAATGTTATTTTTGTTATTTTTTTGATTTTTTTGATTTTTTTTCTTGAAATGAAATTCTTAACTAAATATTTTTTAAAATTATAAAAAATGATACTCTTAAAACTTATAGTAACAAAAATAACACTCCAATAATATTAAATGGAGTCCAATTAGACGACATTATGAAAGATGGAAAATTATGGCATTCGAAATGAAATTATGTTATAGACTCTTTTTATTAGTACAAATATATGAGGTGAAAATAAGATGTGTTATTTTTATGGTTATAAGTTTTAAATGTATTATTTTTTATTTTTTTCAATATTTTTCTTGAAATTAAATTTTAATATTATATTTATAAATAACATTATACAACTCATACATAGATCAAATCCCTAATATTAGAAAAAATCTTACATAGAATATATTATATGCCTATATTAATAATAGTCGTTTATATAATCAATTCTTTTTATACTTTTCTTATTTTTATGAAAATAAATGGTTAAAATAAATTCGTTCTATCATGTGTAAATATCTAGTAAAAGAAAATCTTTAATAACCTTGAGTTTGGACATCATACAAAGAAATTTTGGTGTCACTGTAATATAAGAACTAGACGGAATTTCAATGTCGTTGAAAAAGTAATTAACAAGTTAATAATTAAGTTTAATATTGTTTAAGGTTAAAAACTTCACTCTCTACGTACAAATTAGCAACTAACAAATTATTTGTTATTTTGTTGCTTAAAATTGCTAAGTTGGTTGGCAAACGAAATGCACGAGTTTAGATTTATATTCGATGAAATAATAAAATATAATAGACTCATATTTGATAAAATAACAAGATGTTACCGTATATACACGCATAAATATACAATATAAATAATAAATTTTAAAATTATTATATTATTTAATATCTATAAACAAAATATATTATATATCTTAAGTACGTATATATTATGAGCAAATAAATAAGAAGTAAACTTGTAAGTGAATTTATAATTTTTTTATATAATTATTTAATAAAAATGATTCAATCGATATAAATATAAAATTTAAAATAACATTATAAATTATTTAAAAAAATAAAATTAGATTTTTTTTAATTATATGTATAAAGTGTGTACACATGTACGTATCTATTTAACTTTTCAAAGAAAAACCAAAAAACTTAATCTATATCGACATTTGTTATATGTTTCTAGAGAGGCTATTAATTCGGTGACTATCAAGGTTTTTATATTTTTTGTTTACTAAATATGTAATTATTTGATCATATTTTTGAATACAACTTATAAGGATTTTTCTACAACTTTATTTTCGAATATATTTTACTATCAATTGATTTACTATTTATTTTATTCTTAAATAATAATCATTTGCAATCTAAATTTTTTTTATTTTAATATTTTTAAAATCCCTTCTTAGAAATTATAGTTTGAAAGCGCTTATCTTCTTTATTTCTTTGAAAGTCATCCTTTAATATATCAAAGCTTATTTAGATATAGTAGCTCCCGTAATTGTTGAAAATATTTTATTGGTCATAACTTGTCGTAGAACAAATAAGGTTTGAGAATAATTTTGTTCTTTCTTCTCCAACTCTTTCTTTTGAGCCTTATTTAATGTGGCATTTTTATTTGAAAGAATATATCTTTCATTGACAATAGTCTACAAATCTTAAGAATGAAAATACTTTCTTATTTTAATAGCACTAAAATTATAGTTTTCTCCATAGAAGATTGACACGATAACAGTTTATAATATTTTCGATCATTATGTTATATGAGAAGAGTAACTCAATGCTCAACAAAGAAAGAAAAAGGCTTTGACACCATTGATAGTTTTTAGAACATGGGAATGAAAAGTTATTTAAATGAAATAGCATTTTTAGCTATGTGTATTGATAAATTTAAATAATGTTAAATTATTGGGTATTTAGTTTCTATGATTTGTAACTATTGTTTTATTCTCTTAACTTTTAGTTCAACAAATTGAAGTTATTAATAAATTTAGTTCAAAGTAGTCACATTTTTTACTTTCTTTGAATAATTTGATGGTAAATTTAATCATTATTTTGATTTTATTGTCTATTAGTATTTTTATATTCAATTTTGTAATTGATCTTAAAAATTTATTAGTTTTGTATAAAAATATCTTATAATTTGTGAGAAATAAGAAACCAAATTGATAGTAAAATTTTATGATAATTTAATATATATGCATTATTATTTTTTCTGCTTAAATATAAAAAATATGATAGATTTTATAATTCTCATATTAATTTAAATCACAATAGTTTAACGATCTATATCGCATAACCCATATGTTCACTAGAAAGAAGAGAGCGAATTTGAGACAATAACTTACATAAATAAATGAAAAGTTAAAAAATAATGAAAGCTTATAAGGATTTCTTTTTTAGTTAAAGCTTAAAAATTTGAATTTTTATTCTTTTAAAAAAACGAGTATAGTCCATAATGGGATAAAAAATAAACATATAAAAATATACAAAATAAAATATTATAATTAATATATCAAATATCTAATTTACTATTTATTTTTTTGTAAGTTTGCTGAGTTAGTCTTCAAAATTTTCAATTTGAGATCCTAATTTAGTATAGATTTTCTCAAATTTTACCAATTTCATATCCTAAATTTTCAATTCGGCTAATCTAATTAATTTAAGTATATTAAATTTATCATATTAATACTTGAAAAATTACTCAATAGAATCACACTTTTTTTTAATTATTCAATTTAATTAATAATTATTATTTTGTAAATATTTAAATTGATATTACTCATTTTTCTTAAAATTTTGAGTCTGGTACTCAACGTAGGTCTGTCATTGTTTTTGTTGAAAAAATTAGATATATTTTTCCTATTCTAAGTAGTTATTATTTATTTATGATTTAAATGAATATAATTTAAACTAACCCGATAAAATAATGTTATTGAAAATATAATTATAAAATAAACTAAAATAGATATTGAAGTAGAAATATTAAAACAGAAAAATAAAAAATACTAGAAATTTAACGAGGTTCGGTATAAATGTTACCTAGCTCATCGGACGCCGTTAACCATTTCTACTATCTCCAAATGGATGAACTCTAAAATTACAACTAATTGGGCAAAATTGAACTAATCAATTACCTTTACAAAAGAGAAAAATATTTACAAATTTTGGGATATTTACAAATGGTGAAAGATAGCTTTATTTATAGCCCAAAATACAACACACATCTTCATTCCTAGCCAATATGAGACTTTTCAAATTTGCTCACTAAGAAGTTATATAACAAATCTCCATCTTAGTGACTTAGTGATCCTAAAATGATTTATTCAATCACTAGATCAGTGACGCTAGTGCCAATTCAGATTTGCAGGATGTTAATCAAGTCCAGACAATGTTTGAACTTGATCGTCGTTACCACCTTGGTCATCATATCTGTAGGATTCTCTACAGTACTCATCTTTTGAATTAGTACTACACCTTTTTCAATAATCTTTCACATGAAATGATAATGAATGTTAATATGCTTTGTACTTGCATGGTAGACTTGGTTCTTTGCTAAATGAATAGCACTCTGACTGTCATAAAACACCTTAATATGTTTTTGACCAACTCTCAAGTCTTCAAGCAAACCTTGTAACCAAATAGCTTCCTTCATAGCCTCTGTAACTACCATATACTCTGCCTCTGTAGTAGACAAAGCAACTGTGGACTGCAAGGTAGACTTCCAACTGACTGGAGCTCTAGTAAGAGTAAACACATAACCAGTAGTTAACCGACGTTTATCTAAATCTCCTGCATAGTCAGAATCACAATATTCAACTAACCAATAGTATTATCCTACTGAAATACTAAACCAACATCTACAGTATTTAGAATATATCATAGAATCCATTTCACAGCCAACCAATGTCCTTTACCAGGATCATACATGTACCTTCTTATAGCACCAACCGCATGTGAAATGTCAAGTCTTGTACACATCATTACATACATCAAGCTACCAACCGCATTTGCATACGGTACATTTGCCATGTATTCTCATTCTGCATCACTCTTGGAAGATAATTGAACACTAAGCTTGAAATGAGGAACAAATAGAGTACTTACAGGTTTTGTCTATTTATTCATACCAAAACATTGTAATACCTTCTTCAAATATTGACTCTGGGTCAAACTAAGCTTCCCTTTCCTTCTGTCTGTACTTATCTCTATACCGAGAATCTTCTTGGCTTCTCCCAAATCTTTCATATCAAACTCCTGATTTAGTTGATCCTTCAACTTCTTAATTTATACTTGGATCTTCGATGCAATCAACATATCATCGACATGCAATAGAAGATATATGAAAGACTCATCTTGTAGCTTGCAAAAATACACACAATGATCATGTGTGCTTTTGGTGTACGTCTACAATAATATAAACTGATCAAATAGTTTGTACCACTGCCTCGAAGATTGCTTCAATTGATACAATAATTTGTTCAAATTACAAACCTAATTCTCTTTACCAGTAACATTAAACCCTTATGATTGAGTTCCAAATCCAACTCTGCTACCAAGGCCAATAAAATTCTAATAGAGGAATGTTTTACAACTAGAGAAAATACCTTATTATAATCGATTCCCTCCTTTTGAGCATAGCCCTTAGCCACCAACCTTGTCTTGTAATGAACACTATCTTTGTTAGGAAATCCTTCTTTCTTTGCAAATACCCATTTACAGCCAATTACCTTCTCGCCCTTAGGTAGTTGTGTTAACTTCCATGTCTTATTGAAGGGATATAAGTTCTTCGTCTATGGATTCCTTCCATCTTTCAACTTTAAGGATTTTGATTGCTTCTTTATATATGGAAGGAACATCATTATGCACAACTAAAAGTGCATAGGCCACCGTATTCTTAAACTGAGCAAGTAGATCTTCAAAATCTTTGTATCGAGTAGACACCTTGACATTTTGTCATCGTGGCCTATTAACTACAGTTTCTTCTTATTGTTGTGGATGTTCTTGGCTTAAAACCTCTTCATCTAATTCATCATCTATCAATGGAGGCTCAACTTCTGTCTTATCTTCACTAACTGGATTAACAATTCAGCTTTCAAACTCACCTGCTTCGGAGTTTGCTCCACCTGCTTTAAAGTGCCATCAATTTTCTCAGTTACCTTTCTCAACAAGGCAGATTCATCAAAGGTAACATCTCTGCTGAATATTATCTTTTTTGTTTCAAGACATCATAGTCGATATCCCTTAGAACTAGAAGGGATCCCCAAAAAATAGCTTTCTTGGCTCTTGGATCCAACTTTGATTCTATTACATGGTAGTATGCAATAGAACCAATCACATGTAAGAAATTGTAATCTCTAGTAGGTTTTCTAGACCATACCTCCATAAGCGTTTTTCATTCAAGAGCAGACAATGGTAGACGGTTGACGAGATGACATACATATGTCACAGCCTCAGCCAATACTGCTTGTCTAACCCAGCATTTGACAACATACACCAAAATTTCTCCAGCAAAGTCCGGTTCATACGTTCTGTAACTCCGTTTTGTTGTGGTGTTTTTCGAATAGTGAAGTGTCGCACTATCCCTTCTTTTTCACAAACTTTCATAAATGGATCGTTTGTGTACTCAGTGCCATTATCAGACCTTAGACGCTTGATCTTTCTACCAGTTTGAGTCTCGATCATTTTCTTCCACTTGAGAAAAATTCCCAACACTTCATCCTTCTTCTTCATGAGATACACCCAAACTCTTCTGGAGAAGTCATCAACGAAAGTGACATAATAATGTTTGCCACTCATGGATGGAGTTCTTGTTAGCCCACATACATCAGTATGGATGTAATCCAAAATGATCTTTGTATTACGGAGAACAGTGTCAAAGCTTACTCTTTTCTACTTCCCCAATACACAATGCTCGTAGAATTCCAACTTGTCGGTTATCGCACCTTTTAACAGACCTTGCTTTACCAGAATTTGTAAAGATTTTTCACAAGTATGACCCAAACGCATATGCCATAACTTGGTAGTTTCTGAATCTCTTTCTTCCTCTGAAACTGCTGCTAATGTTGTCCCAATAACCGTACGACCAAGGTAGTAGTATAAGTTATTTTCCGAACACCTTTCATCGCCATAAGTGCTCCAGATGTAACCTTCAATGCCCCATTTTGTATGGTCACAGTGAAGCCTTTTGATTCTAAGACTCCTATAGTAATGCGATTCTTCTTCATATCTGGAACATAATGAACATCCGTCAAGACCCTGGTTGAACCATCTTGATTCTTCAAACGAATTATACCGATTCCTAAAACTTTGTAGGGATAGTCATTACCCATGAAAACAACTCCACTGTCTAGTTCTTCAAAGTTAAAGAGCCATTCATTATTAGGAGACATTGAAAGGTACATATTGAATCAAAAATTCAATCATTAAGATGGGATACTATTGATGAACCAATCAATGCAAAATCTAAATTTGAATTACTTTTAGCTATGTATACATTAGATGACACATTTTTTCCTTTCTTCTGCAGCTTTGGATAGTTTTTCTTCCAATGGCCTTTTTCATGACAAAAGTCACTTTCATCTTTACCAAGCCTTCCTTTTGACATAGATCTACCTCTCTTCCCTTTTTGTTGTGTTTGTGGATGTCCTCTTAGAGATAGTGCTTTTGCTGCTTCATTCCTACTTTTTTTTATCTTTCTTTCTAATTTCATAACTATACAAAGCAGTGTAAACTTCCTCAAAAGACACTTTATCCTTCCCAACGAGTAAGCTCGTAATAAGGTGATCAAACTCATCAAGAAGGGAAGCTAACAACATCAAAGCTAAATCTTCATCTTTAAAAGTTTCGTCTATATTTAATAAATCTGCTACTAATTGATTAAAAGCAATAATATGGTCGTTTATTGTGGTACCTAAAAGGTATTCAAAATGGAACAACTTCTTCTTCAAATAGAGCTGATTCTGTCCGTTCTTCTTCATAAACTTGTTCTCCAATGCCTTCCACAACTTACTTGCGAATGTCTCCTTCATGAACTTGTACTTTTGTTCTCTTGAGAGACACGAGCAGATTGTACCACATGTCAATTTGTTGATATTTTTCCACTCGATTTCAATTGCTCTATATGGTTTCTCTTCTTCAATGGCTATATCTATACCTTGTTGAAATAGAGTATCTAAAACTTCGCCTTTCCATATGCTAAAATGACCAGTTCCATCAAACTTTTCCACCTCAAACCTTGTATTCATCACCATAGTTCTGCTTGACGTGGATGATTGGCCTTTGTTTGAAAGAAATTTTTGTTCCACTATTTCTTCAAATTATAACAACTATCAACTATATTCTAATAGCAAACAAATAGAATACAAACAAATGACTAGGTAGAAACCTATTCTAAGTAGTTACTATTCACTTTATGATTTAAATGAATAGAACTCAAACTAACCCAATAAAATAATACTATTGGAAATATAATGCTAAAATAAACTACAATAGATATTGAAGCATAAATATTAAAACAGAAAAATTAAAAACACCAAAAATTTAACGAGGTTCGGTATACATGTTACCTAATTCATCGGGTGTTGTTGACTACTTCCACTATCTCCAAATGTATGAACTCCAAAATTACAATTAATTGGGCAAAATTGAGCTAAATAATTAATCTTACAAAAGAGAAAAAAATTTACAAATTTTAAGATGTTTACAAATGGTGGATGATAGCTTTATTTATAGCCCAAAATACAACACTTATATTCATTCTTAATCAATATAAAACTTTTCAAATTTTTTCACTAAGGAGTTATAAGTTTCTAATCTTAAAATGTCTATTTAAAAAAAAAAAGAAACCTTAATGTGTTGAGTGACTATTGAAGACGATTATTCGTGATCAACTGTTAAGATTAGTTAATCCTTGACGATCTATTGACTAATAAATGAATACTTGATTAAGTGGGATGCATTTAGTTAAATATAATTTCATCCAATTGAATATAAATAAAATTTGTTTTTATCTAGATGAATATCGGCAAATTTCATCTATAATATAACTTAACTTCATGAGGTAAATTCACATAAATTAAGGTTGTATATAATTAATTTAACGTTGTTAACTTAAAAAATTGTAATATTTCTAGGAAAATATTAATTTTGTTTGATTTTTCTAATATTTTGGGAGAAGTTCCTTGTTCATATTAATTTATTAATGTAACTGTTTTATTAAATAAAAAACACACGAACGCTACAAAGGTAAAAAGGAGAGAGAGAGAGAAAATGAAGACTTCGTTAGCAACCACTAAAGGATGCGAGACAAAAGGGAAGCAACCGAACTTAGAGGCCGTTGTGAAGAATGTCCTCCTTCCATTCCATTGGATTTACATTCACTACTTCCCTCAAACATACAAAACTTTCAAATTTTTGTTTCATTTCTATTTTTTTTCCTCCACTTTCTCACTGGGATTACTTGAGAATGGCTTTGATGTGTTTCTCTGTCTTTTAATTTTCCGTTATGTTCGATCCCATTCCCTAGAACCCATGAATTAAATTTATATTTATTTTACACTGATTCTGGAAATCTGATGCTTTGCACAAAAGGGTCATTTTCTTTGATCAAAAGCAGTTGGAGGAAAAGTTGATTAGTTACATCTTGAGATCAGTTAGCTCAAGTTTTTGAAGAAATTACCCATACATTGATAAGCTTTGGATTGAAAACACAAAAATGGTACGTGTTTTTTGTTACGCTTTAGAATTTTTAGGATACTAGAATTTTACAGAGTTCAAATTAGTATTTTACAACTTAAAGGAAATACATTTTTCGATTTTTTTTACGTGATTAAGTTTTGTAAACATTACAAAAATATCATCGAATTTTTTTATTTTATTTTCATACCATTAAACTTTACAAATATTACAAAAATATCATCAACTTGTAGTTATTTGATTGATTTCGATGGTATTTTTGAAACTATTGAATTTGTATTTGTCCTACATTTGTTAGGTTCTTTGGCTGTTGCAATGTTTATATGTGATTTAGGTACCCTCTTCCTTTGAGCTAGCTTTAAGAAGTGAGATCTAAACAATTTGATAGAGTATCATAGCAGGCTTTTGCATGCCATGTTGAGTTTAGAACCAGGCCCATGCTGTGCATGAGGGTGAGTATTGAATTTGCATTTGTCCCACGTTGCCAAGTTGCTTGGTATTGCAAGGTTTATACGTGATTTGGGTAGCAACCAAAGGTTCATCGGGTAGTAGATACACTGGAAATTATAGGCTTGAACCCATTTTTCTCGCATGGTAGATTAAAATGAGTTTCCTTATCTTTAGTTTTATGGCTGTTTCATAACGTGCCTATGGCCGAAAACTATTTGGCTTTGCTAGTGTTAATTGCAGTTAATTCGTGAGCACTGACTCTTGAATGTGATAAAATTTTCAAGATGCATGTGTCATTAGCAAATGAAATGTGAGCAATTCTGTAAAAATAAAAAAAATGGAATATTATCAACTAGAGAAAGGTGTACCACGGTTAATATTATATATTTAGTATGGTGAATTTTGTATATTTTTGTGTTGGAAAAGAATATAAATTTAGGATCATTTTTAGGAAGCTAGTGAAACTTGGATGTTGAATTTTTATCATAATGCATCTGCTAGAAGTTTCTCCAGAAACTTGTTTTTTAGTATAGAGCTACATATTCTCTAGAGATTTTCTTACCAAAATTTATGCTTTTCTGTTTTGATTTGCAGGGAACTCGCGTGAATATAATCGTTGGTTCACACGTCTGGGTCTTCGACCCAGAAATAGCTTGGCTGGACGGACAAGTATTGAAGATCAATGGACAAGAAGTTGAAATCCAGGCTAGCAATGGAAAAAGGGTAGGTGCTCGCCTTAGTTTACTGGCTTCATCTATGCTTTTTGATTATTTGTTGGAGTCATTAGATAAATCTTACATGAAAGGCAAAACACTAATTGTTGAAATCCCAACAATCAAATAATATCTTAAATTATTTTATAATTGTTATGGATATTTAGATTTATTATTTCAATTTCAATTATCATTTTGTGTTATAAATACAGAGTCGGTAAATACAAAAGATTCATAAAAAAAATATATTTTCAATTTATGGTATTAGAGCAGGATTTATCTAATCTTGTCACCTATGATTGAAACCAATAACAATAATAGAGAATCTGTTTCCTTTTAAAAGAAAACAGAACAAATACCAACCATGATTTTTCGAGAGTATGATAACTCATCCATTCAACTCACAGTCGAAAAACTCAATGACAAGAATTATCGTAAGTGGGCATAATCTATCAAAAATGGTGATTGATGGCAAGAAAAGAGTAGGTTACTTTACAGACGAGACAAAAGAGCCAACTCTAACCAATTTGGTCAGCCACCAAAAATAAAAGTCAAAGAATTCCACGGTAATGGCTTGGTTAGTTCATTTTATGAAACCTTCAATTGGAAAGACATTTGTTTTTTCCAACAGAGAAGGACGTCTAGGATGCTGTCCACGAAACCTATTCTCACTCTAAAATTTTCTCATAAATTTTTGAACTCAAAGCTTAACTATGGTAGATAAAGCAAGGAAATATAGCAGTGAACAAGTATTATGTAGAAATTGTGGTATTATGGTAAGAAATGTATTTAATTTTTGAAGAGGAAGGGGAGGGTACAACTGATAGCGTGAGGTATAAAAAGAAACCAAAAACCAAAAGGGTTTTCGAATTCTTCATCGGTCTAAACCTCGAGCTTGACGATGTCAAAAGAAGGGTCCTCGGTTGGCGACCCTTTCCGTCCATGCGAGAAGTATTCTTAAAGGTGTGTCGTGAGGAGTAGCATCGTGGGATTATGTCGAGGGAGACGAGAGCTAACTTGAATGGGGTTGATTTGAGTGCCTTAATAGCCCGTGACATAGATGGGCCTGGCTTTAATGGGCTCTTCAATCGTGGGTCTCCAATCACTTGTAGGCCTCTTATTAACCATGGTGTAGATGAGCTTGATGGCCTTTTGTCTTATGGGCCATAACATGGTATCAAGCCAAATCAATAAAAAAGCATCTTTAGTGTGAAAATTGTCGAAAAATGAACACACAAAATATATTTGTTGGAAAATACATAGAAAACTTTTGGATTGGAAACCAAATAAAATAATAGAAATCGTTATCAAACTAATGCTGATTATCAAACCAAGAAAAATTAAGGGGACAAACCCGTTTCAAGTGGAACTTTCAACTCAGAGCAAATGGAACAACTCTGTTAGATATATTAGTTGTGTATTAGGTGTCTATCGCTAGTTGAATATATTAGTTGTGTATTAGGTGTGTATTAGGTGTATATCACCTAATAGTGTCCCTAGTTTTGTATATAAATATGTAGTATCTTTGAATGAAAATGAATAAGAGTGAATTCTGAAATTACATGGTATCAGAGCATTTGGGTTACAAAATTGGGAATTCTTTTTTTTCCGTTCAAATTAGGGTTTAGTGCATTTTTGGGTTTCAACTCAATTTAATATTTCAATTCGTATTTTGTGAAGTGATAATGTCAAAGAATATACATCAGCTTTGTTTCAATCTTATATGGTTCAAAATGGCATGCTTCATGAAACTTTGTGTGTTGATACTCCATCTCAAAATGGAGTGGCAGAACGTAAGAACAAACATCTTCTCGAAACTGCACGTGCCTTATTATTTCAAATGAATGTTTCTAAACCTTTTTGGGCTGATGCAGTTTCAACATCATGTTTTCTTATTAATTGCATACCTTCCTCTGTTCTTCATGGTGAGATTTCTTACAAAATCTTATTTCCTAATAAGTTACTATTTTCGGTTGACCCTAGGATATTTGGTAGGTAACACTTGTTTTGTTTGGGATGTTCGTCCGCATGTTACTAAATTAGATCCCAAGTCTTTGAAGTGTAACTTCCTTGGTTATTCTTGTCTCCAGAAAGGTTATAGATGTTATTGTCCTAGTCTTAACAAATATCTTGTCTCAATTGATGTTACCTTCATGGAAGACACACTCTATTTTTCGTCTCCTCCTCCTCCTGCATGTCAGAAGGAGAATGATGATTTGTTAGTCTATTCTATCACATCATTTGAACCTGTCTCTGATCTAGTTCCTCTCAGGCCTTCTATTACTCAAGTCTACTCTAGACATAGATTTTCTGATTCATGTCATGCACCTGCTCCTTCGTCATCGGATCCAGTCTTGAACGATGATCTTCCTATTGCATTACGCAAAGGTAAACGTCAATGTACTTATCCTATTTCTTCTTTTGTTTCTTATAACTGCTTGTTGTCTTCCTCTTGTTCTTTTATTGCTTCTCTTGATTCTATTTCTATCCGTAAAACTATTCACGAAGCCATATCTCATCTTGGTTGGCATCATGCAATGATAGAGAAAATGAATGCTTTGGATGACAATGGTACTTGGGACTTGGTTGATTTACCTTCGGAGAAATGGGCTATCGGATGCAAATAGGTGTTCACAGTTAAGGTTAATCCGGATGGGTCAGTTGCTCGATTACAGGCCCGTCTTGTTGCTAAGGGATATGCTCAAACCTATGGAGTGGACTATTCTGACACTTTTTCTCCTGTTGCTAAATTGACCTTTGTTCGGTTGTTTATTTCTATGGCAGCTACTCATCATTGGCCTTTGCATCAATAAGATATCAAGAATACTTTTCTTCATGGTGATCTTCAAGAGGAGGTATTTATGGAGCAATCTCCTGGTTTTGTTGCTTAGGAGGAGTCTAGGCAAGTTTGTCGTCTCCGCAAATCTTTGTATGGTTTGAAACAGAATCCTCGTGCTTGGTTTGGAAAATTTAGTCAAGCTATAGAAATGTTTGGTATGATGAAAAACAAGTCTGACCATTCTGTATTCTACAAATAATCAGAAGCTGGTATCGTTCTTTTAGTTGTGTATGTAGATGACATTGTTATTACTGGAAGTGATACTACAGGAATTTCATCTCTTAAGTCTTTCCTACATACTCAGCTTCA
Organism: Hippophae rhamnoides; assembly: GCA_033030585.1. NCBI lineage: Eukaryota > Viridiplantae > Streptophyta > Magnoliopsida > Rosales > Elaeagnaceae > Hippophae > Hippophae rhamnoides. The sequence goes on along the minus strand of CM065437.1, from coordinate 20,990,922 downwards.
TACGAAGGATTTGGGGATGCTAAAGTATTTCTTGGGTGTTGAAGTCACAAGGAGTAAAAAATGTATCTTTCTATCTCAGAGAAAATATGTCCTGAACTTATTAACTGAGACAGGAAAATTAGGAGCAAAGCCTTGTAGTGCTCCAATGACTCCGAACATCCACCTTACAGGAGATGGGGAACTCTTTAAAGATTCTGAGAGATATCGAAGGTTGGTTGGAAAGTTGAATTATCTTACCGTGACTCGTCCAAATATTGCATATTCGGTCAGTGTTGTTAGCCAATTTATGTCATCCCCAACAGTTCATCATTGGGCAACGTTAGAGCAAATTTTGTGTTACTTGGAAGGAGCACCTGGACGTGGTATCTAGTGACTTGAAGAAGTAAGAAACTAAATGTAGTGGCGAGAAGCAGTGCTGAAGCAAAATTTCGAGCAGTTGCACAAGGAATATGTGAGGATTATGGCTGAAGAAGCTCTTAGAAGGATTACAAATCAAAATGGAGATCCCGTTCAAAGTCTATTGTGACAATAAAACTGCCATAAACATTTCTCTCGATCTAGTTCAATATGACAGAACCAAACATGTAGAAGTGGATATACATTTTATTAAGGAAAAAGTAGAAAACAAAATTATTTGCATAATCTATATTCCCACAAAAGAGAAAACGTCATATATATTCACTAAAGGGCTTTCTCGACAAAATTTTAATGATTTTATTTGCAAATTGAACACGATCAATATCTATGATCTAATTTAAGGGAAAGTGTTGAAATCCCAATAACCAAAGAATATCTTAAAAGATAAAAGGAGTCAAATATTAACTATATTGTTTCGTTATTAACTAGCTGTAATTTAAGTTATTCCCTTATTGTTAGGGATACTTAGGTTTATTATTTCAATTTCAATTATCATTTTGTATTATAAATAAGCAAGTAAATAAATACAAATGATACAAGAAAATATATATTTTCAATTCATTCTTCACTATTCTTTCACCCAACATTATATTCAATCTCAATTATACCACTAGATACAATCTGTAGCATTCTATGACTTATTTTCCTATTTTGACACTTTTAAGGTCACTGCCAACTTATCCAAAATATTTCCGAAAGATATGGAAGCTCCTGCTGCCGGGGTTGATGACATGACAAAGCTCTCTTATTTACATGAACCTGGAGTTCTTCAGAATTTAAAAACTAGATATGAACTTAATGAAATTTATGTAAGTCTGTTTTTTTTTTACTTGATAAAATTTCGTCTTCACTCTACCGAACAACCCTCAATTTATCTGACTATTATGTATTTATTTTTGGTTGTGGCAGACTTATACTGGAAATATTCTCATTGCTATTAATCCATTTCAAAGATTGCCTCATCTATATGATTCTCATATGATGCAACAATATAAGGGTGCACCTTTGGGAGAGCTAAGCCCTCATGTGTTTGCTGTTGCTGATGTTGCTTTCAGGTTCACTGTATTTCTATTATATTTCTTTACATTAAAAAGTAAGTACGGGTAATTAATGCTTCGTTCAAATTCAGGGCAATGGTTAATGAGGGAAAAAGTAATTCAATTCTAGTCAGCGGTGAAAGTGGAGCAGGTAAAACTGAAACCACGAAAATGCTTATGCGATACCTTGCCTTTCTAGGTGGTCGGATCGCCACAGAAGGAAGGACAGTTGAACAGCAAGTTCTTGAGGTTTGCTTTTTTTATCCTTGCTTCCATTTTACACCTTGATGTACCAGAGTTAAAGTCCTTTTCTATTGGTTAATTACTTATTGAACATGTTCTTTATTTCACTCATTTGTTAAATGTTTGAATGCAGTCAAACCCAGTCCTCGAAGCATTTGGCAATGCTAAAACTGTCAGAAATAACAATTCCAGGTGAGACTTCTTTGTACTTGGGCAATAGAGTAAGTAAGGTGTTAATTTTGTTCCCCTTTGAGCTAAGTTTCCGATTTACTTCAAAACCGGTTTGCCCAAATGTGTCCCCCTGGAACCGAAGATACTTTTTCACTGACATATTGTGAAGATTAACTTTAATCCATAAAATACTTTGCATGGGGTCCTTTTAGACTATAAAACAAATATGGTATGGAGCAAATTACAACCTAACAACTCATTTACACAGCGCTATGTAAACAGTTAAGTGCTACAATTTTCTGTTAAATTGATATTGACTTTATAATACTAATGGAACAGTCGATTTGGTAAATTTGTGGAGATCCAATTCAACAAGCAAGGAAAAATTTCAGGAGCAGCAATCAGAACATACCTTTTAGAACGTTCTCGTGTTTGCCAAGTTTCTGATCCTGAGCGCAATTACCACTGCTTTTACCTTCTTTGTGCCGCTCCACAGGAGGTATCTTCCTGTCCAAACAATGACCTTAAGCAAAAATTTCTGATTATTGTGACTTTTATTTTCTATTTTGTTACAACTCTAGCTGAAGTTATTGGTGATGACAGGAACTTGAGAAATACAAATTGGGACACCCCAAAACATTTCACTATCTTAACCAATCAAAGTGCTTTGAACTGGTTGGTATCAGTGATGCACATGACTATCTTGCAACAAGGAGAGCAATGGATGTTGTTGGTATAAGTGCCAAGGATCAGGTATAGTCTTTGTGAAAGCAGCTTCAAGGCATACAAACAAAGATCCTATTCTCACTCAATTTTTTTTCTTTTTATTAGGACGCTATTTTTAGAGTTGTTGCTGCAATTCTTCACATTGGAAATATTGAATTTACTAAGGGAAAGGAGGTCGATTCATCAGTTCCAAAAGATGATCGGGCTAAATTCCATTTAAAAACCACTGCAGAGCTTCTTATGTATGGGCTTTGTCCATATTTTGTCCTTGTTAACAATCCAATTCATTTCTCTCCATGATAGTGATTATTTTTGAATTTCATTGTATCTCAGGTGTGATGCCGCAGCTTTGGAGGATGCATTATGTAAGCGTGTCATGATCACGCCAGAAGAAGTTATAAAGCGTAGTCTTGATCCTCAAAGTGCGGCAATTAGCCGAGATGGTCTGGCCAAGACAATATATTCTCGATTGTTTGACTGGTGAGGAATATCGTTAAATATATTGTCCATTTTATAAACTTCTTTCCAATACCTTGCAAGCATAATGTAGGTTGAAACTTGGGGAAGGTAAGAAAGATGATTAAATCTGTTTGTTTATAAATAGGTTGGTGGATACGATTAATAATTCAATCGGACAAGATCCTGAATCAAAATACCTGATTGGTGTCCTTGATATCTATGGGTTTGAAAGCTTTAAGACAAATAGGTAACATCTAACAAATGCAACCTCGTGCATACATGTCAAAGCATGATAACTTATTCCAGCATACTGTTGCGTGCAGTTTCGAGCAATTTTGCATTAATTTTACAAATGAAAAGTTGCAGCAACATTTTAATCAGGCATGTCTCAAATCTAATGATTGGTAATATTTTCTTTGTTTCTTTTTTGTTCTTATCTTCTAAGCCAAAGACTGTTTCGTGATGGTTGCAGCACGTCTTCAAAATGGAGCAAGAAGAATACACTAAAGAGGCAATTGATTGGAGTTACATTGAATTTGTTGACAATCAAGATGTCTTGGATCTTATTGAAAAGGTCAATATTTTCCCTTCTCATGAAAACAATGTTTCATTCAGTTGCAAATTCAAATTGGAAACAAATTTTTCAAAGAAGTTATTCACATCAATTCCTTTCATGGGTTCAAAAGAGCTGATAGATATAGTGATACAGTTAGTGGTTTTTAGGATTGAATAAGTAGAGATTTGGCTGTCTCTTAGAATTCTACGGCGAGCTTACCTCAGGCTCTCTGCCTTTAGAAATAGTACAGTTCAGGTGAATTTTAAGAAGATTAAAGATGAAATAGCATAAGATTTTACCACCAAATCTTTCAGTTAAGGTTATCATAGCAAAATCCTAACTCTTCAACTTTCAGTTATCTTTACTAGTGAATTTTGATTCATAAAAAATGTTTTGCTGTTAAAAAGAGCTTCTATTTTAATCTCTTTTCTTTTACTTTGAAAACATAAGCAAAATGTTAATCTCTCCTTAATAAGATAGGAAGATCTATGGTTCACAGTCAAAATGAATAGATAAGGGAACAAGAAACAGCATCCTTATGAATTGTGTCCATTACTTTTAAGTAGAAAGCTTTAGTTTGTTCACTAAATTACTAGATGGGTAAAATAAATTAGCTTGAGGAAATACATTTTATTGGTCATAGGATTATGGCAATTCAAGTTACTTTGCACTTGGACTATATTTTTTCTGTTTGGAAGTTTCTCTTATAATTTTATGTCATCATTTTCACAGAAACCTGGTGGAATTGTTGCTCTTCTTGACGAAGCTTGGTAAAGTAGCTCTTCAAAAATTCTATCAAACCACTCATATCTCCTTAAAATGGAGTGGCCTAATGATTTAATTGCCCCCTTCCTCTTACAAGAAAATATGCATTCAAAATAAAAGGATTTCTATAAAAAAGAAAAGAAAAAACTTATCTATTATTCTCCTTCATTTCCCCCTTCTCTTTACAGTATGTTTCCGAAGTCAACGCATGAAACATTTTCAAACAAGCTTTATCAAACATTCAAGAATCATAAGCGCTTCATAAAGCCAAAACTTTCTCGCACAGATTTCACCATTGCTCATTATGCTGGAGAGGTTTGATAACACTGAGCATCACTGTTGTTTGTACACACTGCTATACTTCCTGTTTTTATATTAGAAGAACTACATTTCAGGTTCAGTACCAATCAGAGCATTTTTTGGACAAAAACAAGGATTATGTGGTGCCTGAGCATCAAGACTTGTTAAGTGCATCAAAATGTTCTTTTGTAGCAGGCCTTTTCCCTCCACTTCCAGAAGAGTCAACTAAATCTTCAAAATTTTCTTCAATTGGTTCCCGTTTCAAGGTACTTTTTCTTGAATTATCTTGTTACAATCAACTTAAATACCTACACATATCACATCTAATAGTGACCAGTATGCTGCAATTTCCCTACCTTGAAGTCAGAAATGTGATCACTGATTGTATATTTAAACTTTCCAGATGCAACTACAACAGTTGATGGAAATATTAAACTCTACCGAACCACACTACGTCAGATGTGTAAAGCCAAATAACCTTCTAAAACCTGCCATTTTTGAGAACGCCAATATTATGCAACAACTGCGATGTGGTGTGAGTAAAATCTTCTTCTCGCTTTCTACATTTGAGCCTATACAAAACTTCTTTGATCTCTGTTCTTTCTCTTCCTCTATTCTTTGAGTTCTTATCATATTTAGTGTGCTTATAGGGTGTTCTAGAGGCAATCAGAATTAGCTGTGCTGGATACCCAACTCGCAAGCCTTTCTTTGAATTCATTAATCGATTTGGGCTTCTTGCCCCTGAGGTTTTGGAACAAAAGTAAGTACCATTTCCAACCATACATGTCTTTCATTTCAAATGAAAAAGAATATCAGTAATCATGATTTAACTATTTGAATACACTCTTTTGTATGGATATTTATCCTTTCTGAGTCTGTTCTTTTGAGCAGCTGCGATGAAAAGGTTGCATGCAAAAAAGTTCTGGAAAAGAAGGGGCTTAAAGGGTTTCAGGTAAAATGGGAGTTGTTTACGGTGTTTGCTAATTGGAACCAGCTGACAATTTATGGAGCTAGTTATTATTTTGTAATGTTCAATAATCTCCAACAGTTACCTTTATGTTTTATAACATGGTTTTACTATGATTTGTTACTCAACTAGTTCATAAATAACACTATAGGATTGAAGAATGTGATGATTGGATTTCAAATACATTAAATGTTTAACATATAATTGTCAGATGTTTGGATAGAAGCATTTGCTTGATTAGCCATTTGTTGGTCATGCAGATAGGTAAAACAAAGGTGTTCCTAAGAGCTGGTCAGATGGCTGAACTAGATGCAAGGAGAGCAGAGGTACTTAGCAGTGCAGCAAAAATAATCCAGCGGCGCGTAAGAACCCATCAAGCAAAGAGACGATTTACTGCACTGAAACAGGCTGGCATAGTCTTGCAATCAATATTGAGAGGTGAGCCATTTGAATTATGAAAAATCAGGTGTATGATCTCATGTCATGTTGTTGCAAGGAGTAAGTATATTTATGTATTTAATGAACATATTTCACATTTTTTTGATGCCACATGTAGGAAGACTAGCTTGCAGGCTTTTCAACGATATCAAAAGGCAGGCATGTGCTGTGAAAATTCAGACATATGTACGAAAACACAATGCAAGAAAAACATACAAGAGTCTCCATGTTTCAGTTCTTGTCTTGGAAACAGGCTTAAGGGCGATGGCTGCTCGTAAAGAATTTAGATTTAGGAAACAAACTAAAGCTGCAACAAAGATTGAGGTAAAACAATAGACACGTGTGACAAGTATCACTCGCACATAGCATGATCCACAATGATTTGTTGTATTAATAAATGCTAATCCGAAATATGCAGACTCGATGGCGTTGTCATAAAGCTTCCTCACACTATAAAAAGCTCAAGAAGGGTACGGTACTAGCACAAACCAGAATGAGGGGAAAGATTGCAAGGAGGGAACTTAGAAAGCATAAAATGGTTGGTAAAAACATTTCATCCCTCTAAATTACAGTAACAAGAATAAAATAGCATTGTTATTACTTTTTATTTATAACCTGCCTCGACTTGAATCCTTCTCTATAACAAAACCCATTAAACATCAGTAATTTCACAAAAGAATTCAATGTCTATGAGTATGAACCCTTTTTCTTGCACATTTTGATTCCATTTAAATTGTGTTACTTGCCTCTTGTTTATGTATTTCATTTTTCATAGTTGATGTTATATCTATCTCAACTGTTTTTAAGGCTGCCAGAGAAACAGGAGCACTTAAAGAGGCAAAGGATAAGCTGGAAAAACGAGTTGAAGAACTTACTTGGCGTCTACAATTGGAGAAACGTTTAAGAGTAATCTTTATGTCCCAAAAATAAACAATATTCCAAGTTTGCAATTAAGGCATTTGAAATGCTGACATACTAGTTTCATTAGAACTATACATTGACGAGGATGAGACTCTGCAACATCAATGTCTTTTCCTTGAATAATATATTTAAGAAATGAAATTCTTAAAAGATTCGATTTTTCCTTGATCCTTCACTATCCTTAAGTTGTGTTTTTCAATCTACTTCCTCATGCCAAAACTTGAAATTATGTCTGCAGACTGACCTAGAAGAAGCAAAAGCACAGGAGGTAACAAAATTGCAGAATTCATTACAAGAATTGCAGAGTAAAGTTGAAGAAACAAATGCATTGCTTGTCAAAGAACGAGAGAATGCAAAGAAGGCTATAGAAGAAGCACCTCCTGTTGTTCAAGAAATCCAAGTTATTATTGAAGATACCCAAAAGATTGATTCTTTAAATGCAGAAGTGCAGAGCCTCAAGGTATTGAACTTTAAAAACATAAACGTAATCTTCAACTATTTTCGAAATTTTCAGCAAAATTACTTCCAAAGTTATTTTGTCATAGGTTACATTATCTCATTATTTCCTGACAACCACTTTCATCTAGGGGTGACAATTTAGGTTCTTTACCATAACATGAACACAATCCAGCCAGACACAAATTGTTTTTTAGTTGTATTAACTATTATTTTTTATACTTGTAAATATATTAGGTTTTTGTCTCATTATAAATAAATAAATTGACTAAAAATAATTTATTTTTAAAAAAAATATATGTGAATTTGAGTTGAAAATTACGAATACAAACATGCATAACGCTAATAAACAAGGCACAAACACACACGATACAATACGATTGACACCCTTAACTTCATTGTTAGGAGAATCACAATTTCAATTCGAATTTAATCAAGCTCTAAACAGCAGAATTAAACATATTCTCCTTCTTTGTGTGAATCTTTTAGGAAACAAATAAATAGAGCTTAAAATGCAACATGCACAAAATCAACACAAACAATTTACGTGGAAAAATATTCCCGGTGTAGGAAAGAAACAACCACGGCACTCCTCTCCAAAACTTCCACTATCAAGAAACAATTGTACAACAGTTCTCTCTAGGTAAAACTAGAGGCAAACAATCAACAACATCATCAAGAATACACTTCTTGGAAACTAACAATTATTTCAAGAAGAATGGAGAGATATAACCCAATTCGTAGTCACTGTTCACTGCTCAAAATTTCTCAAACTGGTGAGCCAAATCCAAATCACACCGCACAGATTAAAGAGTCTTGAGTCGTGAACCTACCTGCAAAATTTCAGCTTAATCGGACCACAAACGACCTTTGATCGGAGTCTTGATGAAGGCTTGCTGGAGAAGGAGAAACTGAAAAACTGCTCAGTTTTTCTGCAGTAGCTCCTGCTTTTCTGCACTCGTTTTTTTCTGCAGAATTTCTACACACTACAAACCCTAAATGAGTTTATTAATTAAATCAATGAAATGACATAATTGTCCCTTCTTATTCCATGGGCTTTTAAGCCACATGGGTTTCCCTTGGGCTCCTCCAAATCAAGGGAAAAACCCAAAATTCATCTCATAAAGTTAGTGAAAGAAACTAAATGTTTACCATTAGTTAAGTGATTTAAAGCTTTTGCATTATAAAAAATGGATAATAAGCCATTTGTCTAAACAAATTTCAAAATATATTTCCCAATGTTCTTGTGAAAATTTGAAGGTCTTTAGAAAATCAATTTATTTGATATATCACATTTTTGTTTGTTTTGATCATTGCTGAGAAAGGAAGAGGAAAAGGATAAAATTTTCGGCTTTACTTTCATTTTCATCAATTTACTCCAAAAGGTAAAATTCAAACAAATTGACTGCGAGTCGTTACCACATTTATATAAAAGGGGAAAATTAAGTTCTTTTTTAAAAATGAACTTTAAGATTTGAAGTATAGTTTCCACTGGCATATCTAAAGCAACCATAGCACATTGGAAATGAACTAGAGCTCAATGTGGTTCAACTAAATTATAGTCATATCTGAAGCCCCAAAGTGGTCATATGTTAAAGAAGGTTTGTAGTTTGTATTAGTGTCAGATATTACTCTATATAAGGAGATGTCACTTTGAGTTTATTGGTTGATTCTTTGCTTTATGCCCTTTAGGAAATATTGGAATCAGAGAAGAAACGAGCTGATGAATTTGAAAATAAACACAATGAAATTCAAGAGTCAAGTGAGGAACGACATAAAAAATTAGAGGGCACAGAGGAGAAAGCTCAACAACTTCAGGAATCATTGACCAGGTAACATATTGTTTAAAAATAATTCATCATGAATCATGATATATTCGACTTCCAGTTTAATGTCATTGATGTGTATGAGTAATTATGTGATTAGGCTAGAAGAGAAACTTACCAATTTGGCATCAGAGAACCAAGTTCTGCGCCAACAATCTGTTTCCATGGCACCTAACAAGTTCCTCTCTGGACGTTCAAGATCAATCATTCAGGTATTGTATTAAAGAAACCTCACTTGGTTGTTGGATCATATTTATTTTGCATGTAATTTACAGTTTCATTTGATGATTGGTAGAGGGTTGATAGTGGTCATATTGGAAGTGATGTGAAGACAGCAGTGGTAAGTGAACTCTATTGGATTCAAAATTAGTAATAATAGTTAAATGAAAAAAACTATGATATAATTCAGCTTCTTTTCCAACTTATATTTATGTTGATGTACTAATTAATGGGTCAGGATCTGCATAGCCTTTCTTTGAACCAAAGGGAATCTTCTGAAGCAGAGGACAGGCCACAGAAATCACTCAATGAAAAGCAGCAGGAGCATCAGGAGTTACTCATTCGATGCATCGCCCAACATCTAGGCTTTCAAGGGAACAGACCAGTTGCTGCTTGTATCATATACAGGTGCCTTCTTCAGTGGGGATCATTTGAAGTTGAGCGGACTAGTGTGTTTGATAGGATAATTCAGACAATAGGAAATGCCATTGAGGTCTGAATTGTCCCCCTTTATGAGATAGATTTTATGTTTTATTTTTTTTCCCTCCAACTCTTTCGAAGATTCTAAAATAGCTCGAACTTTTGAACCTCTTTTGGGTTTCAGACCCAGGATAACAATGATGTTTTGGCCTATTGGTTATCCAATGCCTCAACGCTTCTTTTACTACTCCAACGCACATTAAAAGCAAGTGGTGCTGCAGGCATGGCTCCTCAACGACGTAGGTCATCATCAGCTACTCTATTTGGAAGGATGACACAAGTAAATTCTAGCTTCTTGCAAAAATTGATTAATGCTATTCCAAAAACTTTACTACTTTTGGTTGATCTTACACTTACAATTCCATGATGCAATCAGAGTTTCAGAGGAAGTCCACAAGGAGTTAACCTTTCCTTAATCAATGGAAGCTTAAGTGGTGGTATGGATTCTTTGCGGCAAGTTGAAGCCAAATATCCTGCTTTGCTTTTCAAGCAGCAGCTCACAGCCTATGTTGAAAAGATATATGGGATGATCAGGGATAACCTAAAGAAGGAAATTTCTCCATTGCTGGGACTGTGTATTCAGGTTTAATACTTGGTTCGATTATGAATGCCAAAGTTGACTTGTTAGAAAAATCCAATAGTACTAATTTATTCATGTTTTGTTTAGTCCATTTATTTCAATTTGCTTCCTCATAGAGTTAATTAGAACCTTTTTTTCTTCTTTCTAAAAATGACAAAAGGCACCAAGAACATCCAGGGCAAGTTTGGTTAAGGGATCATCAAGATCAGTTGCAAACACTGAGGCGCAGAAAACTTTGATCGCTCATTGGCAAGGCATTGTTAAGAGCCTTGGAAACTTCCTAAATACCTTGAAAGCAAATAATGTCAGTAGAACCTGTATTGGTTTAATTTGTTTTCTATATTATTCTTTTTAAATTTTGTTCTATCTTCCTAATAGCCTCATTTTATTTCTCTGTATTTTACCCTGAAGGTTTTCAGCTAATAAATCTTTTTTCACTGGACACCACTTGCCCCTTTACTTTTTTTTCTCCTTTCCATTTCATAGGTTCCTCCATTCTTGGTTCGTAAAGTTTTCACGCAAATATTTTCCTTCATCAATGTACAACTATTCAACAGGTATTGAGGCTTCTACTTATTGCCATGTTTGTTTTGTTTGTGTGGCTTTGTTACAACTTTTCTCATGTCATCTTCACACTCTATTTGCAGTCTTCTTCTAAGAAGAGAATGCTGCTCATTCAGCAATGGTGAGTTCGTTAAAGCTGGATTAGCTGAATTAGAACATTGGTGTTACAAGGCAACGGATGAGGTATCTCTAATTCGCTATCACTTACTCTTCACATAACCCTTGCATACACAATATCTTAGATAAAGGTAAACTGCAGTATGCAGGTTCTGCCTGGGATGAACTCAAACATATAAGACAGGCCATTGGATTTTTGGTATTTGTTCCTGTACCTTTCAATTTGCAATTTCTACCACCATTTTTCATTATATTGGTTTTCCAACAAAGCATTGGGTTGTTAAATCATACTGAAATTTTCTATTCTCATATTTAGGTCATACATCAAAAACCGAAGAAAACATTGGACGAAATAAGCCATGATCTGTGTCCTGTAAGCAATTTATATTTGATGATATACAAATTATTTAGTTCCAGTTTAATCATTTTCTTTTATCTCAACACTTAATAATTCCTTTATCAATAGGTCCTCAGCATACAGCAGCTGTACCGGATCAGTACAATGTACTGGGATGACAAATATGGCACCCATAGTGTTTCGCAGGATGTAAGTTTCTGTATATTCCATTATTCACGTCTAAGTTCGAGTATATTTACCCGGTTGTTCCATGGAATTGCAAATACTTATCAGAGGACTCACCAAGTTGGAAAATTTGAATTTTCATGCTTTCATTAGGTTATATCAAATATGAGGGTCCTGATGACTGAAGATTCCAACAACGCCGTGAGTAATTCTTTCCTATTGGATGATGATTCCAGGTTAGTCCATTATATGCCTTATTTGATGGAATTATGGTACTTATTAAGAAATGAAGATTTACCAGGAGATGGTGAGTCAGCAAATCTCACCATGTAGTTCATATCATATCGACTTGCCTCATTTAGTTTTATTTTTAGTCTCAAACACACGCTTTGAGAACTTAACTGTGAAAATCAAGAGTTTATCACGTTTTACCTCACTTCCAAGTTACATCAAGAGAAAAAAAAATGTTTAAATTATATTCTGTTTAATTAGTAGTGTAGCTAAGCAGGAACAAGACTGGTGTCACTAACCTTTCATAACCATCTTGCAGCATTCCATTTTCAGTCGATGACATATCCAAGTCCATGGAGCAAATAGACATCTCAGACATCGAACCACCACCGCTTATTCGCGAGAACTCAGGCTTTAGTTTCTTGTTACCCCGTGTAGATTGATTCATTATCTCTCTCTCTTTCTCTTAGTCCCTGTGGTTTCAAGCAGAAGATTTATTATTGCCGAACCTATTCAGTTGGTAGCTGTACACTAGTTGTATATGGTGCATAATGCTTCACTTGATAAAATATTCATCTGAACTTAGCTTTAGATTACAATTTTTTACCGCTTTAAACTGGGATGCAATTTGCTCACCCAAAATGTAATATTTAGACGTTTTTTTTTTCTATTTTCTGTTGTATAACTAGTTGGTCGTTATTGAAATTAAAGAAATTAAAAGCATATAGCATTTGTTCAGAACATGAGAATCTTTTATATTCACTTAAAGCAGAAAGCTTTTCTAAGAAAATTTCATTTTTCAACATTTTTTGTATTTGTTTTTCTATATTGATCATCACATAAGCTAGACTGGCAGATTTTTTTCTTATACCAAAAATCATCATATCATATAGTGAAAGAGTTAGCCTTGCTGATCCTGATGAGTTGGATCTGAGCTAGAGCAGCATATCTAGAACTGGATGAACGTCTATGCTTTCGGAATGATGAACATTACCCATGACACTGTATTGGTGAGCCGGACTCTGAGCCTCCTTGAGACATTATGATCGATTTGTTTCTGTAGAAAGATTTTTTTGTTATCGCCAAATTGACCCGAACGTAAATTTTATTTTCAATTTTTTCGCTAATCTTAATTTTCTCTTTTGACACGTTATGATTGCTTGAGTAATAACGTCAAACATAATATTAATTTATATTTATATAAATCCAGGTGGTAAAGAAATGGAACAAAGCCGTCATCAGGAAGGGAGAAGTTCGAAATAATGAAAATGGTTTTGAAGAAAGGTTTGAAAATGAAGATGGGGTTGAAGAAGGGTGTTTTTGGTTGAAAGTTCTAAAACGAGCTGAAGATACATAAAGGGAGATGAATAGGTTATTTTTAATTTTATTAAATTATAATTTCGTAACATAATCACAATTGTCAAACATGTAATCACATGTAAATAATAATAAAAGTTTAGTCGTTTTCGTATTGGAATTCTCATGTGCAAAACACAGTTTCTGTTTTTATTTGACGTTTCTATTTGTTTTTCGTAAGGTTGATTACTGGTGACTCCGTATCATTTAGTATACATTTTTTCGTATTTTCTTGTTAACATGCTCACTTTTTTAGTTCGCATATAGTTTACATTTTTGGATATTTGCTGTCGTGGTGTCCTATAGGGGACTTTATTTATTGTCATGATGTCCTGTTTTGGATCTTGTTTGTGTTGAGTTGTCCTGTTAGGGACAAAGCGTTACTCCTTGTCGAAAATGTCGTTCGTTGTGGTTTTTAGTAGGAGAGAGCTTACGAATGAATCAACATTGTAGTTATTGGATTTCCATTGCTTTGTCAGGGTGCCCTCCACCCCTTCGTCAATCTTGATCAACAAGTGTGCAACAATTAATTTAATGGATAGTTTCCTCGTAGACTTTGGATGGCGAGGGCAACCAACGAGGGTTCCAAAAGTTGTTTTTTTTCCTATCCTCTTTCTTATTTTTTTGGCCAGAATTAGGGAGAAGCTCTACTCGATTGGTAGTAAAATTTCTCAATCCATTTGTGGTATGTTTTCTTTCTAAGTGTTGAGTTTGGGAAATATTTAGCATTTGTGTGATGTAGGATATTAGAGACGAGTCTCTCTCGTATTTCTCAAACATCGAGTTGAGTGTAAAAAATGTGAGAATGAATGAAGTTTTGATAAGAGGTAGAATGTGTGGCTGGTTAATGGAGAGTCACAACATTTTAAGAAGTTACTCTCAGTGTTGAGATGGGTACCTCATTTTGTTTCACAATTATCTTGAGTGTTTGTTCGGTATTTATGAGAGCAAAATGTGTCCTTAAGTTATGTGTACTCAAGACAATGTTTGTTAGTTGAGTTTGGAGTTACGATGGTGTATCGTGTATCAACGGGTAGTTGCAAGGATGTAATAGTTCTCATAGGTGAGGAACCTATATGATAGTGTACCGTGTGTCGGCTGGGTGTTGCAAGGTTGCAAGTGCATAGGTGAGGAACCTATCTGTTTGTATGTTATGTGTCAGTTGGGTGCTGCAAGTTGCAATGTTTATGCATATTAGGTGATAGAGCTATCAATAATTGATCACATCGTGTGGTGATGGAGCTTCGAGGACGACCCTGTATCTACTTGGATTAAGTGCAGTGTTGATAGTAAGCAAAGGTAGCATAGGTAGTTAGGAAAAGTGTCCCGATTGATATAGGTATTTGCATTTATACTTATCTATAAAGTATATCTGTTTATTCTATTTTAGTGGATTATTTGCTTATGAATGATTAACATAAGCAACACGAGGATGTTACCACATGTGTAGAGCTTTTATGTGGATATACCTTATTACATGTTGTGTTATGTATAATCACATGTTATAGAAGTACAATCATCATTTACCGTATATATTCTCACATATGAGGTATTAAAGTGATTGAAAATCCTTTATAGCTTTTTCAATAGGTATGCCAAATTCATATGCTGTGTCATTTTTTTTTCATATATATGCATGTTGCTAGCTTGGATAGGAACTTATGAGGATCGCTATCACTAGTGTGTTTACTACAGATTGTTCTTTTTTATCTACTGGGATTTTTGTTGTGTGTTGAATTAAGCATATTGTTTTGTATTTCTATTATGTTGTCTGCTTAATTCACATTGTGAGTGAAAATCAAATGTTCAAGTGCAAACTCATCATATACTAACATCCTTAGGATAATGCCTCAATGGACTTTACTTATGAATCATTGCTCTATTTTCACAGTTTTCAAGATTATTGTGAGTGAATCTAGACCAACGTTTGAATTAGCTACTCATAAATTAGACACGTTCACAGATCAACTTCCAAATAGGGTTAGTACAAAAAATACAAGTATTTATGTGTATTTTAGATGAATTCAATAAGAAATAAATCCTAACTCTAGTTCTTGAAAATGTATAAATTACGTACTTGATTAACCTAGAAGGGTAGGGTGAATATATTATTTTCAATTTTTATCAATTTATAATTTGATAACTTAAACAAAACGGTCAGATATACAATCAAATGTAAAAATAAAGTAAGAAAATGAAATAATAACACATGTTCACAAATATAAGTATCCGTATATGTTTTATAACAGATTTAATAATAAATAATCCTAACTAAATAATTCAAAACATATGTTATTTAAATCAAATCAACTAGTAAATTCTATAGCAAAAAGATTAAGAATAACTTTAATAAAAATAACTTCTTTAAAATTTAATAATTAAATTCAAATATTCATAATCACTCGTATAATTATTTGATCTAGATATGTAATACCCTTATAAGAAGACCCTACATGAACATGAAAGATATAAAATAAATAAGCTAATAAATATGAGAGTTTGGAAGAATAAATAATCCAATACTAATAAGAAGATTATGAAAAAAAACATAGAAATATAATTTAAATTGAAATCTCACCCATTAATATTTCCTAATAGACTAGATATAAATGAAGGTAATATATCATTACCGAAAACTTGTATAGATTACCTTTGTAGAAAATCTTTATTACAAAACCATTAATCCCCTGCTCAAGAACTTAACTTATTTGACTATACGTATACATTCATCTCCCGCCGCCATTCCCACTTTTTCTTTATAGCCTCTGACGAGTATATATATTTGGAATATTTTCGGCACCACAAATGTGTTTCAGCAGCCCTAGTTGTTTAAGCCCTTAATATATATATATATATATATAGAGGTGATAATAATGAACTAGTAGCATTAAGATTTTTTCTTTTTGAGTTTAATTATCTAAATTTCATTAAAACTTTTAATAATATAAAAATTCATTTTTAGGACATATTTTAATGACATTGAAACATATTTAAAAAAAGATTAATTTGTAATTTCATAAATTAACTTGGGGTTAAAGAAATATTTTAGCAGTAAAAATAATTTCAGATTTATGATTTGTTATTAAATGCATGAGTATAATCCTATGTGTCATAATTATAAATGATATGCATGAAGTATGATTATCTAAAATTTTGATGTTTTTTCGACTTTGTTTGATAAACTTGATAACGAGCATAACAATAAGTTTACATGCAAATATTTTATCCACGAAAATATATAATACTTATAGATCAGAAAGCATAGAACTAAGATTTCTAGAACTGATAATAAAACATTAATATAAGTAGTGATTTGTGAATTAAATATCAATTAAAAATAATTAGAACAGAAACTAACTAGAATAGTTGTAGAGTGATAAGCATAGAGAAGATAACAACTATTCTCAAAAATTATATATTATGTATGTTTTTAAAATGAGACAATATTTGCATATATATATATATATATATATATATATATATATAATTATAATTCATTAAACCTAGATTTTAAAGAAAAAGATTAAAATATTCTCGTTAGTTTTTAAAACACTTATTTAAAATAAGGGTATTAATTAATTTTACATAAAAGTCAATTTAAAAAAGAATATTAGAACATATTGACATATCGCTTGATTGATTTTTGGCATGAGAGTATTCTATCGAAGTTCAATCGATCGAGTAAATATAGAAACAACTCTATAGAGACTCAACATGAGTCAATCGAAGCCCGATTGATTGATACCTTGGTTGATTGATCAACTAATAAATAAAAACTAATTATAAGTGTTGTGAAAATGTACTAATGAATGCATGTGTGCAATACTAAATGTGATAGTTATGAAGGATATACTTGAGATTTGACTATTCAAAACTCAAACATTTCTTCAACTTAGCTTGAAGGACTTACTTAATGAGCCTAAAATTTAATTTACAAGTAAATATTTTATTTATAAAAATTATCAACATTCACAATTCTTTACATCGGATATGCTAGAAAAGTTTTGGCTAATGTTTTTGCAAGAAATAATTGTGCTAATATAGTTGATGCTAATTAGTTAGTTAAGTAGCCAATTGAATTTGTGGCTAATGAGCCAATTGAGGAGCTGATTAAAGCTGAGGCTAATAAGCCAATTGAGTAGTCGATTAAAGCTTAGGCAATGAGATAATTTCGTAGCCTACTATAGTGCTAATCCTAAGAACACGTAGTTGTCCTCAAACATGTAATTAGCAGCGTCCTCCAACATATCATTCCTTATAAATATATATATATATATAGTGCTAATCCTAAGAACACGTAGTTGTCCTCAAACATGTAATTAGCAGCGTCCTCCAACATATCATTCCTTATAAATATATATATATATATATATATGAGCAAGTTTTCTCTATGAAAAGAAAAATACATAATTACCCTTACTTTTAATAATACTACAAGATTGACATCATTTAATAATTAGACAATATTAACGGCTAAAGTTATTAAGAATTGTATATGGTTTATAACGGTGATTTCTAGTTATTGCAACATTTCTTTTATGGTTTTAATTTGGATTTTCATTTTTATATTGTTATATTAACTTTCATATATTTCTAATTACTGGTATGTAAGAAATATTTTGATTATTTTCTTTGCTACTATTTCTATTTCGAAGAATTATATTGTTTCAAATATGGACGGTAGGACAAAAAATTTCTCTATTGGAAATGGAAACACAAGAAGTGTGAGCTCCATTATAGAGATTGTTAGAGGGAGCTAGGGAAGGAGATGGCTTCAATTGGAGATTGTTGCTAAAAACCACATGAAATCCCTTCTATGCTTCTTGTCTGTGGTTAGTATGGTTTTGTTCAATATGATTCCTCTTCATATAATTTAAAATTTATTTATGCTTTTTACTAATGTTTTGAGAAAACCGTTCAATATTACTTCACTCGAGAATATATCCATCTTAATAAATTACAGTTAAAGATAAAAATGTAAAATTTGTTAATAGGTATATCATCGGCCGTCTACTTTTTGTCATGGAATTATGGAATCTTTTCGAGGGAATTATGGAATCCATCGATCAATCCCTTCTATTCTTTTTACTCTTTATGTTAAAGAATATCAAAATATTTATATAATAATATATATTTTATATTTTTTTGTTAATTTTTTTACATTAATATATAACAAAATTTCTATATAATAAATACATTTTGTATGAATAGTTATTTTATATAATGAAATTATTTTTATTATCTTTATATATAAAAAAGCTTAATCTTGGTTGACAACCTTTTTTTTTATTTTTTTTACACTAATAAATATAAAAAAATCTATATAATAAATACCTATTTTATATTTTTTTTTGTTATTTTTTACATTAATAAATACCAAAATGTCTATATAATAAATATATTTTAATGAATAGTTATTTTATATAATGCAATCTTTTTTATTGCATTAGGAGTGACAATTCATATAGTTAATTATTATAAATTTAATGAATATTCGATAGATTCACTTATGATATCTTTATATATATAAAGTCATAATTTTTTAAGTAAAAAATGTATATTAAATTCAATCAAGTTATGTCTATTATTCTTGTAAGATTAACTTCTTAGATAGTAAAAATATCAATTGAATAAATTTATATGTTGTTATACTATATTTGACTTATTTATTAAATAAAGTTATGTAATTGTTGTTAATATTGTAGTAAGTCACTCGTGATTATATTGTATTTAGATTTTATTACTCATAAAATAATTATTATTATATATTTATTCATAACTAAAGTAATAGATTAATTAACTGTTTATTTTAAGGGTATTTCTACAAACCACCTTATAAAATATTTTAACATTAATTTTTTAATTATAATAAAAGTAACATAAAAAGTTATATTTAAAGACTTATTTTTCTTTTATTTTAAACTAATGATAATTATTATTTGATAATTAATACTATTATATATTTATTAAATTTGAATCATAAATCTGTACATTTATATATATATATATATATATATATATACATATTTTAAAACATTAAATAGTAAATATATAATATGTAAAGTAGAGATAATGAGTTGTAACTCAATAATATGAAGTTTATTTTAACATGTTTAAGGTCTAGAGATTAGATCTCATTTATAAGTGTATTAATTAAGCATATACAAAACCCCAAAAATATTATAAGTATAATTCATACTTATTTAAAACTCAACCACGATTATATATAATCCATATATTCAATATAAGACAAATCTTATGCTTGTTTTATTCACAATTGTATACGTTTTAATAGTCATCATCTTTTTATCAAGAAAAATTTTATAATCAAATAATATTAAGTAAAAAGTAGTATTTTATAGTCAAGAAATTTTTTGAATTAATATAATCTATAATTAAAATATAATATTTGTTAAAAAAATAATTATCATTAATGTTAATTAGATATAGAATTTTTTTTAATACCCATACGTATGTCTATGATTTATAATTTAAATTATAATATTTTTTAATTTTAGAATAAAAATAATTTAAACACTTATTATATTTTATAAATTTAAGAAAAAACAAACTATAATTGTATATTAAAAAACTAGTTTTTTTTTATATGAAAAATAAGAATAATCACTTTTAATCATCAAATAAAAAAATTACTTTTAAATTTTATTAAAAATTAAAAAAATAATAATTTATATATGAATTAAAGATTAATGAGTGAAGTACTGAAATTTTGCTAGCGGATTGAATAGCTACCTATGATTTAATCTATATTTTGTTTGGACAAGAAAGTATGATTACGTGTAGTTCTTATAATATGATCTGCAGATTACATTTTAAGTATACTAGCAGCTTCATTTTTTAAACTTTGATTTCGATTAGGAAAATAGGTAAATATAACCCACTTTCACTGTTATTAGTCTAAATTGAACATCCCAATTGCAAGTCGGTTGACATTCCAAACTTACCCTTCTAAATTCTTTAACATTTAAAATAACATAAAATTACACTTTAATAGAGTAATAAATGCTAGTTTTTTATTTGAATCATTTTTAAAAATTATTGTTGTATAAAAAATATGTTTAAAATAACAATTTTAACAATAAAATCACATTTTTGACTTCTTCTTCCTCTAATATATTATATTATATTTTAATTTTATGACCTATTTAAAGTAAATTCAATTATAAAAAAAATTAATTTAGCTTTTTTTTATCACAATTTAAGTACAATTTTATATTTTATTTCTAAATTTATTTACATATTTTATTCATAAATATTTCTTCTTATTTCTTTAACAAAAATATAAATTTAACTTCTTATTTTAGATTTTTCTAAAAGATTGGTGATTTTTTTTTTATTGATCCTTTATTAAATAGTTTAAAGATTGATGAGATTTAAAACATAATAAAAATCAATAAAACAATAATCAAGATATGATACACCATCAATATAATGAAATTTATATTTCTTTGACTAGGAATAATAATTTAATCGGATTATATAATGATGATGCAACGTTTGATGTTTCCTCGTTATTGTCATATCAGTTAAAATAAGTTGTATGTTGCCGACTACTTTGTATCATCAACTGATAAAGGAAGGGATACAATATAGTCAACACTTTAATATGTTGAAAAGAAAGAAAAAAGAAAATCATGCTTGGCCAATGGCATTAATACCCAAAATAAATAATAGAAATAAAAAAAAAAACAGAAAAAAATGATTAATGTCTCAACTTTTTTTTTATTTTTCTTTTCATATTATAGTAATTAAATTGTTTTCAAAAAAATTGTCAATAAACTTGATCTAACTAATTAAGGGGGACATGTGTCTCTCTTATTTATTTATTGACGAATAAAATTTTGAATTTTTATCACTAAAACACACACAGTTCAATAATTAAAATATATTTATATTTAAATAAAATACATTTATTCAATAAAAATCAAATATTAATTTTAAATCAGTCACTCTTTGATGTGAAGGTTAAGCACAGATTAATTTTAATTTTAAATGTATTGGCCTGGATTACTTGATTTAAAAAAAAAACACCATTTTAATTTTCAAAGTCAAAGCACAAAGGAAGGAGCAAATTTCTGAGGGCTATTATCGAAATTCTTTTTTTTTTCTTTACTGAAGATCGAGCCAAATGGTACCTTTTGAAATAGAGGAGTTCGCAAAAGCCGTCTGGATATAAATTGTTTTTAAGGTGATTGGGTTAAAAGTAATTTGAAGAAAAAGTATTAATTTATTTGATATAAAAAAATTAAAAATAATTTTAATTTTAATTTTAATAAATAATTTAAGATATGAGTATATATTTTAAATTATTTCTTTCAAAAGTAAAAATTATTTATTTTTCTTAAAAATACAAATAATATTTTTTAAAATTTTGATACTTACTTCTCAAACATTAATTGTCAAATAATTTAAGCAATTTTACACTACTTTAAAAAAAAATCGAAATGGACCCAAAAAAAAAACGAGATACTAGTTCTACTCTACTACCAACATTTTCTTGAAGGATATAGCTACATCCAAAATTATTTCCTCCACACAAGCAATTGACAATTCAATTTTATGTGACGTTAATAATATTAACAGTTTATCTAATATTTTTATATTAAAATTTATTCTTTATTTATTTCAACTCACAAATTCAAACAAGGATATTACGATACTTAAACAAAAATATTGTTTGATTAAAAAATTAAAGTATCATTTTAGTAACGACTATATTTGGATTACTTAGGTTTAATAACTTTTTTTTATGATAATTTAGTACATCAACTTAAAAAAATGATAACATTAGGAAGACAAATGGTTAATTTTTATGTTTTTTTTTTAAGAAATGTAAGTGTATTTCATAAAGATATGTTTATCATGAATAATTATTAAATAAATTAAAAAAATAAAAAATAAATGAAAAAAATATTTTAAAATGATTATATATTGATTTAGTGTCATATTTTTAAAACTAATTAAATAAATTATCACAAAAATATAGCTAAACCTAAATGCTCAATTATAAAAATTCATTGAAAATCTATGGTCGCCCACCCCTATTACCTAGGTGATAGTACATAGCATACTCCGTAAGGGCATACGTTTAACATGTTATAATGTTATTTCATTGCTTCTTAATTTCATATATTTTGGTAGTGGTTTTGAAGATCATTTCTTCATTTTCACTTTGGTTATGTAGTCTTTCCATTCATATTATATATATATAAATAATAATAATAATAATAATAATAATAATAATAATAATAATAATAATAATAATAATAACAAGGTGACCTTTTTTCTTCTATAATTATGTGATGTTTTAGAGAATCGGAAAAGAAGACATGGACTCATCATGTTCTCTCAGTTGGCAGGGAGTCTACACGTCCAATATCATAACGTCTAGAACACAATAAACACCAATTAATTGAATTTAATGTTAAGGATTACAAATTAAACAATTTTATTTGATTACACAATACACAATAAAACTACCAAATACAACTATAAAAGCATGATGTGTTTATTATAATTTTTTTTATATTTATTCATGTAAAAAAAAAAACCAACAAAAAAAAACTAACCACCAAATGGTCATAAATTTAATAAATATATAGTAGTCTCAATTATCAAACAATTAGTGTTATTGTTTCAAAATTATTTATTAAAAAAATTAAAATAAAAAAGTATTTAAATATAATTTTTCTTTTAAATATAAGGTCAAAATTTGATATTAAAACTTAATGTACATGTTTTCACTAAGGATATTAAAATTAATAGTTAATTAATTTGCTATTTTAATAAAGAATAAATATATAACAATTGCTATTTTATTAATAGTAGATGTGATAATTTATAACAGTGACATATAAATCAAACATAAATGTTTTGATATATTATTAAAAAAAATCTTAAATAATTTTATTTAATAAATAAATCAAATATATATAACAAA
Organism: Hippophae rhamnoides; assembly: GCA_033030585.1. Taxonomy (NCBI): domain Eukaryota; kingdom Viridiplantae; phylum Streptophyta; class Magnoliopsida; order Rosales; family Elaeagnaceae; genus Hippophae; species Hippophae rhamnoides. Next base: position 20,967,609 of record CM065437.1, on the reverse strand, counting down.
ATAACATAAATTATAGTTACAACATGATTTAACTTCGTCTAATAAGATTTTTTTATTTCTTAAAAATATAAATATGTGTTAGTTTAATATTTTTTTTAATTGTTACAGAATATGAAAATTTAGTTTAATTTTTTTTTTTACAATATTGTTAATTTTTTTCTATTGATGTTTTGATTATTTTTTAAAATTTTATTTACAGTAAAAAATTTATTTAATAATATAAAATAATGTATATTATTAAAATTATTAATATATAATGATGTGAGTAATTTAAAGGTTGAGATTTAAATATTCATAAAAATCAACAAAAAAAATAATAATCAACACATGCGAGTTTATATCTCTTTGACTAGGAATAATTTAACGCCGATTATATAATAATGCAACTTTTGATGTTTCCTCTTTCTAGAAAAAGCGTGTCATATTAGTTTAAAAAGAAGAAGTTGTATGTTGCTGACTACTTTGAATCATTGATCCATAAAGAAGGGTTAAAGTCAACACTTCTAATATGTTGAAAAGAAAAAAAAATACGTGAGTGACCAATGGCATTAATAGGATCGGATGAGGGTAATATAGATTTTGTTTTTTTTTTTTAACACCAGAACTTTTAACTCGGCAGAACGAGAGGTACTATAGGTATATATATATATTTTTAAATTTATTAATTTAATCTTAATATTTTGAGATTAGATATTATAAATTCTATTATTATAAAAAATAAATATATTTAATCTCATTATTATTAAAATTGAACTTTTTAATCCTATAATTATTTAAAATCATATCCTTTAATTTTAAAACTAAAGTGTATTTTTTACATCAAAATTAAGACTAAATTGATCAATCTATAAATAAAAGAATTAAATTAATCTATTTCACCTAATAAGATAACTCTCTAATCTTTAACTGGAAATCAATACCCAAAATTAAATAATGAAAATTAGAAGATAAAAAAGGAATAATGTGGTCAGTTTTATATTAAAGTAATTAATTTTTTGAAAAAAACATTTGTCAATAAACACTTACTTAAGTGTGATCTAATCAACTTTTAAATATTAATAAAAAATCTCTAACCTTACTAATTTGTGAGCGGAGTGTATCTATAAAGAATTTAATGAATTTGTGTTCTCAAATTTTAAATTTTAGATTTTTAATATTAATTTTTTTATTATAAATTCAATAATTTAAGTATATTTATATTATACATATAATATATTTATTCAATAAAAATCAATTATTAATTGAAAATGAAACCTAACTTTTTTTTTAATAAAGTAACTACTGAATTTTAAAAATAATCTAAATTGACCAAAAAAAAATAGATAGTAATACTATTCTACAGCCAGCATTTTCTTGAAGGATATAGCTACAAACAATTTTTTTTCTTTCACACCAACAATTGACAATTCAATTTTATCAAACGTTAATAATATTAGCAGTGTTTATATAATCTTTTTACAGTAAGATTTCATAAATTCAAACAAGTATAGCATGATCATTAAACAAAATTGTTTGAATGAAAAAATAAAATTACATTAATTTTAAAAATTAAATTGTAATTTAATATAGAGTTAAATCAAAGCAAGAAATACTCTATCTACTTGTGTAAAATGATACAACTTTAAACTAGTTATTATAATTGGGTCAATTAGAATTAATATTCTTTTTAACTACATTTGATAAAGAAAATTATAACATGAATAATTATGAAAATAATTTTAAAAAATAAAAATATAGAATAAATTAAAAAAATCTTAAAAAATTGATTATTTATTCTTGTAATTTTTTTAAAATTAATAAATTAAACTATCACAAAAATATTATTAAACTTAATTGCTCGAATCTAAAAAGTCATTGGAGATCTATAGTACATAGCATACTCCATGAGTGCATACGTTTAACATGTGATGTTATTTCATTGCTTCTCAATTTCATATATTTTGGTAGTGGTTTAGAAGATTCATTTCATCATTTTCCCTTAGATTATGTAGTCTTTTCATTCATATTAAAAAAATTAATAACAAGGTGAACTTTTTCTTCTATAATTATGTGATGTTTAAGAGCATCGGAAAAGAAGACTTGGACTCATCATACTCTCTCAGTTGGTAGGGAGTCTACACTGCTATACAATATCATTCTATATAAAAAGCGTGAATAGGATAGGGGTTGTTGGTTATTCTTCTATTTTTTTTAGCTTTATTTGTTTATTGATTTTCATTGTTTATTTTTACACTAATAATATTAAGATAATATATAATAAATATATCTTATCATTATAAATAGTTATAATTGATAATTTTATTTAATATTATCTTCGTATTAATATTATTTTAATCACTTAAAAGTTATCAAAATTAACGTATATAAAAAATGTTAATAAGTTTGATTATTCTCTTTTTTTTTTAGTTTTTGTTGATTTTTCATTTATACCAATGAGTACTAAAATATTTCTATTTATTTTTTTTCTTTTTTTACTAAAATGTTTACATAATAATACACCATTTTTTGCCCTTTTGAGTATTTTAAATATATAAAAAAGAAATACAAAACAAGTATTAGCATAACATATAATTAGGTTTGATGCTGGTATTCGAATAAATAAAAGATCAAATAAACGATGGGTCATTCTACCACGAAGTTGTTGTACAAATACGAGGAACCCAAGAAATTATATTATTATCTATGATATTATCCTATCTTTCTCTCTCTATATACACTAGAGTAATTAAACTTTATGCGAAAAACTTTCTCTAAAAATCCAGCCCAATACTATGCCAAAATAGAGCTTTAAAGTCAGTTAATAATCGACTTAAAAGTCAGTTCGCCTAACCGACTTAGAAAGAGGAGACTTAAAATTATCGTGAACTGACTTTAAATTTTATGTTTTTTTACATATTTTCCTCATTTTCTACTATACTCACAACTTGTATCCAATCACATAATAGTAGAAAAACCAAAATTTGTTTTAAAAAGTTTTTAAATACTATAAATAATTGAAAAATTAATATTAATTAATTACTTGAGAATTAAATTTATTACAAAAAATAATTTATATACAATATATATATATATATAACTTAAATTATAAATAAAATGATGTTGCCTATTTTGTAATGGATTTTGTGATATTCCCACTTTATTTCAAGGAAATGTTTGCTTAGATTCACCAACAATGTCCCATTCATAGTGACCGGTGATTTATGCAAGAGAGATGAGATGAAGTTTGAGCAGAAAAATAGGTCCATACAACAATTCATTCCCCTAAATACATGAGCACATAAATATCCATCAAATAAGCCCAAATTTTAGAGACACATGAATAGAGAAATTAAAGCAATATAAAAATTACCATGGTGTTTTCCTATGCTATTCAAGATTATCATATTATTCTCCTTATTCTTCTTATGATGTTATAATTTGAAGCATGTGTTCTGCCCATTCTTCTCTTAAATCATCAAAAATTTATATATCATAGCCCGACTTATTCCAACCAAAGAATCACATGTGTTTAAATTTAAAATAAGAATGTAATATCATGAATTTACAAAAAAAAATAACTTATATATGTTAAAAAAAAGTATATTAGTAAAAGAGATTATCACATCTTTAATTGGAATGTTGATATTTGAGATGATTTCTCTCATAAATTTCATCACTTCGTAACCACACATGACTTCATCATTTTGTTATGGAACTTACAAAAAAAATGTACATGGTTTTTCATATCCAAACATCTTTATTATTTAATAGTAAAATTAATTAAATTATTAATATTTGCTTGTACATACCATAACTTTGTCACATATAAGCTTATGGGATTTTTTAAGGGCAATACCCCTACTCTTGTTCCACAACTTCCATGTCTTATCAAAGATTAAAATAATTAGTTCTTTATTAAATATTACAAAGAGAAATAGAAGAAAAATAGCTAGCTATAACTCTTACATTTCAACAATTGCTTTTGTATATTTACTCAATTCTATGGAAGTTGAGTCACAGTACCAAACATAATTGCCATATAGATAAAGGATTATCAACATCCAATGATCTTGGCCTTGTTTAAACTTTAGGGGCTAAAGGATCATCAAATTTTGATTTATGTTAAGTGTTAATGCCCTATCACATAATTATTTAGCTCTAATGCTAACATCCTTCTCTTGATATTGATTGACAAATGAAGAATCATAGAACATTGCTAAATGTGATGAGTGATTATGTTAAAGTCGATAATAACATGCTCCATATATAAAATATATATATATATATATATATAAATAATTAGATAATATTAATATACATATATATGTTTTATATAAATAAAAATTATCAACTACTAATTTAGGAGTCACCTCGTCCACACTTGAATTATACTTAAATCAATTATTTGAAATTCAAATAGTTGTAATATGTACTCAATCGATATATATGTTTGCCCAATATCTATGCTAGAAATATTTTTAGGAAGTGGCACAATCCATTCATCATTTATGTTAGTCTTGCTCGCAACAATAGTCATCAAAGAGCCAAGATTTCTGTCATAGTTTATAGCATATTCATAACAGTACTTTTCCATGGATTCTTCTTGAATGACTTAACACGCAATGATTGCCCACTAAACATAGATTTGTCACGAGATATTTTTTTTGTATCTCTTAAATGTGTCACACTTAGTAATTCTAGTATAATAGACTAAAGAAGATGTACTATATATGTTAGTAACAATAAAAAAAATAATAATATAATAGAAGTAGTAAAAAAGTGTAATCTTAAGTAAAAAAAATATTACCATGTTAAAATTTATCACAACTTGACTCGACGGCCAAGCCACATATTGTCTAACCACTTCTTGGATCGTGGTAGCATCAAAAGGCACATGTAGTGGACAATCATGAAACAATGAATGATCAATTACTATTTGCCAATAATTTGAAAAATATTGATTATGAATCATTCGATTATTACACAATTATTGTACCATTCCAATAACAACATAGTCTGTAGATGATGAATGTTTCAACAAACATTTTATATCCTATAAAAAATTTAAATGTTATATATAATAAAATATATAATAAAAAATAAAAATATTAGAATATCTAAATAAGCTTTAAATCTTACCATAAATGATTCATCAAATGGAAGACTCCCATGTAGAGTAGCTATTGGAAGGACATTCTCATCAAAACATTTATCATGTGATGGATGGTAAGATTGCACATATTGCATTAGATATATTGAACCACTACCTGATTGCATCTGCATTCTTTGCATAAAGGGATGACTAATAGGATGATTATATCCCATTGAGGATATAGGTTGGGTGCCATGAGATTGCATGGGTGGCACACCTAGCATGGATGGCATGCTTAGCATGGATGGTGGCATGAATTGTGGTATGCCTAGCATGGATGGTTGCATGCTTGGCCAATAGGGCATGCTCTGATTGTAGTATAGTGTCATGCCTGACATGTGTTGTGATTTTTATTCCTTTATTCTTCTTCATCTTACAATACTTCTCCTTACTGAACATCTGAGGCTTTTGTTTTAGAATATTAAAAAACTCCATATAACCATCACATTGGCTTCCTTTTCTAACACAACCAGGATGCTTGTGTCCAAATGCATGATATATAGTATCTATTCTTGACTATTCGATTATTTCACCCCCGACTATTTGTTTTTAAACAGCTCTCTACAAATAAGAAAGCAAAAAAAAACATATCATACACTATTACATCAATATACAAAAATTATAAGAACTTTGCATCAAGTTAAATTACTAACCAACTTATTGAGTTGTTATTCTCCTCATTTACTCATCGGTCTTGAATTCTTCATTTTGGGAGGTTTTTGTTTCTATATACAATTCAGATTGGGTAACTGGTCTACCCAATTCAGCTTCCTATATAAATTAAATAAATTTATTAACCATAACATCAACTTAAATTTGAGGAAAATAAAAATAAAAATATTTATAAATTAACAACTTAATAATTCCATTTTTTTGTCTATCTTTAAGATTTGATGACCTCCCAGTATGGTTAGGAAGAATATTCTACATTTTTATATTCTGATGTTCTTCCTTAATGATTTGAAATTCATCCATACGTCTATAATCCATGAATTCTTTCTATACTTGGGGTTCAATCCAGGGGTGTTTTTTAGGGATTTTGTATAGTTCTACTTCATTAAGTGGTTCCAAGTATGGAAACACATAATTTATGGCCAATTTGGAAGTTTTGTATTCCTTCTATGCCTTATTTGCAATCTTGTTACACTTGTTCTTCCAAGTATTAGGGACTTTAAAATGATTATGTAAAAACATACATTTTAGATTATATAATACAAAAAAGATATAATATATGTAATTAGTTATAAAACAAAAGAGACTTACATAAATGGTTTTCTATATCTTATACTTTTTAGTTTCGTCAACCTTAGTCCAATCATTTATATTGATTGGTCTACTTGACATCACAAGTCTACCAATAGAATATTTCAATTGTTGGCCATTTTCTCCAAATGGATTACCAATAGTATCAAATTGAAAGGGCACTTTATCATCTGGGTTAAGTGGAGCATCAAGTATATTAGTCCAACCCTTTCTTTTCAAATGCCCCAATGGATCATTTGGATCTACAATATATGGTACCCTAGGATCCATGAAATATCTACAAACAATGATAAAATAAAAATTAATTGATAATTATGAGTCCAAACATATAAACAAGAGTTATTAGAATAATATAGAACATACATTATGTTTAATTAATTTGTTAATCATATATATATATTCCTTCACAATCACTTCGAGTCCATGATGAAGAATCATCATCATCAACTAGATCATCACATACATTAGGCAATTTGTTTGAGAAATGACTAATATTGGATAATGTATCAAGCATGTCATCATCTTCTAAAGCATCACAATGGTAGAACTCTTTTTGTGAAGGCGTTAACACAACATACCATCTTATGTTAATTTGATCACTCACGTAAAATACTTGTTTTGCATGAAGTGCTAACGTGAAAGGATCATCAGTGTGACTTATCTTGGATAAATTTACAAGGATAAATCCAAAATCATCTATTTTATATCCAACATTGATAGCATCTTCGACCCAATCACACAAGAATACTATTTCATAGAAGACCTTATAATTGAGTTTCCAAATTTCTTGAATTATACCATAATATGTTCTATTAGAAAGTACAAGATTACCATCTTTTGAACAAAAAAATTGCCTATTTTGTGCAACCATCTTCACAACACTATTCTCATTTACTTGGACTTTGCCTCTTGCTTGAGTCATAAACCTCGATCCATTAATTGTGAAACTAGAATATGATTTGACATCGAATTTTGGACCATATGTAAGCCATTCTAAACTTTCTTTTATTTTATGATTGAGTTTGTTGAGTTCAACTCGAATCTATGCATATAATAACATGAAATGTGTTTAAAATAAAGTTTTAAAGCATTATATAAAAGTATTAATGAATTCTTGTATGTATGTGACACCTACATGGTTGCGAAACCAATTAATAAGCTCTCGCTTATGTTCATCATACAACCATTTTTCTCCTCATTTTTCTTATAATGAGGATCGATCTTCAGTAAGTTTAAATACATTCTGTAATGTTATTCAAGATATATCAATAAGATATCATTAATAGTTAAATAAAAAATAATTTTATTTTAAATGAAAAGGTTGAACCTATCATTAGTTACTCTATGTAAGGTTGTGCCGCATTATTATTTACCAAAATGATTCAGTGTGCTTTTTCCCATCGAGTGCGATCAATAAAAAGTTTCTTACTTCTACCAAGCATAGGGTTTCCTACTTGGATCATGTGACATTCTAAGAACAACTTGTGCGTAGGATTTCCAATTTCAGTGTAACCACTAAAGTATTAAAAAAAACTCAATGGCCTCTTCAGCAATGTAACGTTCCACCATGCATATTTCAGGACATACAAGATACATCCACCTTAAGTAAGTAGGACCACACAATTAAACCCCTTGAACTAAATGAACACATAAGTGAATCTTTATATAAAAAAATAAAAGTATTTTTCAATTAGACACAAAATCTCCACAACATCTTTCTGTAAAGAGTTTAACTCGCTAATTGATATAGATTTCTTGTATATTGTATTAAAGAATGAACAAAGATGAATTATTGATAATCAAATATGTTTTGGAAGAATTGAAGTAATAGCAAATGGTAATAACTATTGCATTAAGATATGACAGTCATGTGATTTCAATCCGTAAAGTTTCTTATCGGTGATAGACACAAAATTTCTTAAGTTGGATGAGTAAACATTAAGAACTTTCACACCCACTAAACATTTACAAAACACATCCTTCTCTTTTATTGAATCTGTAGATGATGTTGGTGGTAAGTATGTTCGATTCTTATCATTTTTCACCCTTGGTGCCAATTCAGGTCATATGCCTAATTTCTTTAAATCCAGTCTTGCTGTAATTCCATCATTTGTTTTTTTAGGTATATTAAGTAATGTACCAATCAAGCTCTCACATAAATTTTTTGCATTATGCATGACATCTAAGATGTGATGAATTTGTAAGTCGTTCCAATAAGGTAATTCTCAAAATATTGATTTTTATTCCAACAACCATGATCTACTAATTCAGTAACATTTTTTCTTTTCACCCATTTTATTAGTTGACCTCTTTCATTTCCCTCCACCAGTGAGTATTCTTTTTTCCATCTTTCTTTATCGTTTGAATGTCATACCATTTAATTGCCTTAATATCTCAACACCTCGCAAAGATCTCAATGCAGGATCATGATCTTCTTCACCATCGAACGATTTCTTTTGGTATTTAAACTTGTGTCCAGATGGAAAAAAATTTCTGTCTTCTATAAGACATCTTTCATCAATGAACAAGATAAGTTGTAGAATTACCATCACTACAAATAGGACATCCCATATAACCTTTTGTTGTATGTCTTGATAAGTTCCCATATGCAGGAAAATCATTAATTTTCCATAAAAGACCCCCCTCAAGTTAAAGTATTCTTCTTTATGTGCATCATAAAAATTTACACCATCAATTCACAACGTCTTTAGATAATCTATCAAAGGTTGCAAATATACATCAATATCAAATCTAGGTTATTTCGATCCTGAGATCAATAATGTTAACATCATGAATTTTCTTTTCTTACACAACTAGGGAGGAAGGTTATATGTTACCATAATTACTTGCCAACAACTATATCTAATACTAAGGGAATTGTGTGGATTAATTCCATTAGTAGCAATGGAAAGATGAAGATTGCACTTATTAGATGCAAATTGAGGGGATAAATTATCTATAACTTTCTAATTTGGAAAATTACAAGAATGGCATAGCATCTCATCATCATATCGATTATCTAAATGCCAAGTCAACATCTTTGATGTCTTTTTACTTTTGAACAACTTTTGAAAGTGTTGTCCCATTTGTAACATGCTTCCATCTCGATTCTTTACATATCGAACAATCATTTAATGTCGTATATTCTTTTCTATAAAGAATACAATCATTTGGACAAGTGATGAGTGCTCAAAAAGCACTAAAATTACCATAATTTTATGCACGTTAATTGATTAAAATAATACATATTTATATGATTTTATCATATATTTATATAAATTTGTCTTTTCGAAATCACAGGTATTTTCTCTTAAAAAAGTAACTTAAAGACTCAAAGAAAAATACTAGAGGCAATACATCACAAATATATTCATAAAATAAATAAGTAAAAGTCAACAAATATGGAAAAAAATGGATAAAATAGATCAAAAGGGTCAAAAATGTCAAAAAGGGTGAAATCGTGCATGCAGCCGCCCAACCGGACCGGCTAACGCGCACAGTGTTGGAAAATGCGCACGCATCGCCTTCACAATGCCCAGTCCACGTGCGCCCCTACTCCATTCCACGTGCCATCTACCCCAGTCTGCGTGCACCCGTGCCCATCTGCCTCATCAGTGTGCGCCGCTGCACCCATCTACCCCATTCTGCATGTGCCGCCACGCCCCACCTACCATGACATCAGTGATGACATCATCATCACCTACTACGCATTTCCTCAACTCTTAATCATTTTTCACCCATTTTTCTTCATTTCCTCACCTATAAATACCCTCATTCTATACACCTCAAAAACATCTTCTCTCTTTCTTTCTCTCCATTTCTTAGTTTTTAGTTTTTCTTAGTTTTAGGGTTCTTCTTTTTTAAAAAGAACTAATTATATTTTTGTAATTTATTTGCTTTTTGATTCAATAAATGGAAATACAAATTCCATTTGGAGGTTTTCCAACAACATGAATAACATTAAAGTACTGTAAGGATTTTATTTTATTTACATTTATTTTTTATGTTTTATTCTTATATGTTATATTTAATTTGTCTATGATTAAATTTAATTTTGCTGGTTGTTTGTAAACATGATATAATAATAATGTTGTTATGCTTGCGAAATATTAAATAGGTAAAAACCTATAAAATGAATTGATTTTATTTTTATTCAAGATTTTATATTAAAAATGTTAGAGAGAAATATATTATTTTTCATTACAAACTTAAATATGAAAATTAGATTTTAAGATTTAGTTATCTGATCTGATTTAGAGTAGTGTTATTTTATTTGTTGATACAATCGCCCGGTAGTTAGAGTGAAGTTCTATTTCAAAATTTTTTATAAGAATTATTATCTAAAAATGTATTGAAAACATGTTTTCAGTAGTGGTTTTAAAACTTGAAAGTTAGTACTCGGATAATTAAATTCTTAGGTTTAATTTGGACACCTTGAATAAAGTTTAAATTGTCTAACCCCACCAAAGATGGCATTTAAATGGTTCATTTTCAATCTCTTAGAAAAAAAGGAATTAATTTAATTAACCAAATTAGTTATCGATCCCACCCATAAGTGTTAATTGATTTGTTTAATTAACAAAAAATATCTAACCCCACCAAAGGTGATATTCATATAAAAAGGAGAAAATCAATAAATATCAATTTATATCTTTAATAACCTAAATAATATGAGTAAGCATAATTAACTTAGTTATTATATCCATAAATACTCCAATGTTATAAAAGATAAAATTTGCATAAATATTTATTGAATCTGTATCTATGTTTATTTTTATGTTATTAGATTAAAAACACAAAACCCCAAATATCGTGACAGGATGTTTAGAATTTAATTTCGTTTTTAAAAGTTTGAATAATAAATTAAAAACCACATATATTCCTTCCTTAGATTGACCTTGGGAGTTTACTTATCATTTTCTATAAAATGATTCGTGCACTTGCGAGTGTTTTATAAATATAAAACCAAAGTATTGACAGGATCGGCGATGCCGGTTTCGATTCATCAACAAGCATGAATCTTATGATATTCCATGCCAAATTGACTAAGAGATTTCTCCATTTTATACATTGAAAATGGCAATTCAATACCCTTAGGAAACATATCTTTTAGTACATTTAGTAATTCTGTGAATCCCTTGTCAGGAAACCATTTTTTTTCCTTCACATTGTACAAATGAACCAATCCTGACATTTTATTGTATTTCTTGTACTCTGAATACAACGGTTTTTCGGAATATTCTAGAAGTTTTTTAAATCCTGTCTGTACATTATGATAACATGTATATAAACCACTCTCATTCTTATTTATCTTTTCTCAATGAGTATTATCAATAGTTTTTTTCCATGATAATACCAACATTTACAATTCAAAAGAATACCACTACGGATAAGGTGATACTTAACCTCATTAACATCATGAAATTTCTCTTTGTTACATTTAACACATGGGCATCAAATCATACTAATTTCATTATTACTATTTCTATGAGCAAATTTCAAGAAACTTTCAACTTTAGAAACGTAGTCCTGCTCAATTCTATATTTTGACATCTAAGATATGTCCATTTTTTATTAATGACATTAAGCATATTAAATATGTATACAACCAATATATTTCAGATATTATTATATATGAATTCCCTAATTATTATAATATATATTTATCAAAACATTATATAAAAATAAATACATAAAAACCAAACAATTAATAATAAACTCATAATAATATTAACAAATATATAATATATAATAATTTATATATATATATATATATAAATGTACGTAATTAATAACAATAATAAATATTTTATACATATATATAATAAATATTAATAAACCCATTATAAATTATATACATATAAAAATATATTTTAATATATATCAAAAACTTAAATACATAAATTTATTAAAATACATAAATGAATAAAAATACCTTCTTATCTTCTAAGCTTAAATAAAAATACACAATCTACATATATAACACAAAAATTTATACACATAATATACAAAAAATTAAAAAAATATGAATAATAAGTGTAAAATAATTCATAGAAATACTTTAAAGAGTAAATGAAGTGACAAAATGAAGGAAATAAAAAAAATGTAGTTTTGTAAGTGAGAAAGTGAAGGAAAATGAGTATAAAAATTTGAGTATTATGCTAAAAAAATTAGGGATCTAGAGGATAAATTGGAGAAGAAGAAAACCCACTAACAGGCACCAAAATTGGTGGTCAGAGGTGGTCGAAAAATGAGAAAGAGTAGGAGGAGGTGGTTGGTTTTTTTGGTATCAACTAGGATACACAGTGAATGATTCTGTTTGGAAATGGGAGAGAAGAGAGAAAAGAAAAAAAATGTGGATAGTATTAGTTGACACATAGGACCGACGCTATTTTTTTAATTTTTTAAGTTAGTTTTTTGGCATACTGATGAGCAGAAAACCGGCATCGCCGATCCTGCAAATACTTTGGTTTTATATTTATAAAACTCTCGCAAGTGCACGAATCATTTCGTAGAAAATGATAAGTATACTCCCAAGGTCGATCTAAGGAAGGAATGTATGTGGTTTTTAATTTATTATTCAAACTTTTAAAAACGAAATTAAATCCTAAGCATCCTGTCACGATATTTTGGGTTTTGTGTTTTTAATCTAAATACAGAAAATTAAACATAGATTCAATAAACATTCATGCAAATTTTATCTTTTATAAATAGTGGAGTATTTATGGATATAATAACTAAGTTAATTATGCTTGCTCGTATTATTTAGGTTATTAAAGATATGAATTGATATTTATTGATTCTCCCTTTTTTGTATGAATACCACCTTTGGTGGGGTTAGATATTTTTTGTTAACTAAACAAATCAATTAACACCTATGGGTGGGGTTGATAACTAATTTGGTTAATTAAATTAATTCCTTTTTCTAAGATATTGAAAATGAACCATTTAAATGCCACCTTTGGTGGGGTTAGACGATTTAAACTTTATTCAAGGTGTCCAAATTAAACCTAAGAATTTAGTTATCAGTACTAACTTTCAAGTTTTAAAACCACTCGAAAACATGTTGTCAATACATTTTGAGATAATAATTCTTATAAAAACTTTTGAAATAGAGCTTCACTCTAACTACTGAGGCGATTGTACCATCAAATAAAAGAGCACTACTCTAAATCGAATAGGATAACTAAACCTTAAAATCTAATTTTGATTTAAGTTTGTAATGCAAAATAATATAGTTCTCTCTAACATTCTTAATATAAAATCTTGAATAAAAGTAAAATCAATTCATTTTAGAGATTTTCACCTATTTAATATTTCGCAAGCATAACAACGTTATTATTATATCATGATTATAAGCTATACTGATTAAATTTAATCACAGACAAATTAAATATAACATGTAAGAATAAAGCATAAAAATAAGCGTAAAGAAAATAAAATCCTTCTGATACTTGATGCTATTCCCGTTGCTAGAAAACCTCAAAGCGAATTTGCACTCCCATTTATTGAATCAAAAAGCTAATAAATTACAAAAAAAACATAACTAGTTCTTCCCAAAAAGGGAAGAACTCTAAAACTAAGAGAAACTAGCTAAAACATAAGAAAAACTAGCTAAAACATAAGAAAAACTAAGAAAAACTAAAAACTAAGAAATGGAGAGAAAGAAAGAAGAGAGAAGTGTGGTTTTGAAGGTGTTTTGAAGGTGAAGGGAAGGGGGGTATTTATAGGTGAGGATGGAGAGAAAAAATGAGTAAAAAAATGTTAAAAAAAATATTAAAAAATTAAAAAACGTGTAATGGAAATGCTGAGGTCATCAATGATGGCAGCATGACGTCCTGTCTGCACGTGAAAAATGGGGTGAAAACGCGTTGGCGCGCGGAGGAGCGAGCTGGCTGCGCAGTATGGCCTATCGCGCGTGAAACGATAACCCGCGATTGGGGCGGGCTGAGTCTTTGGTGTGGCCTTGTGGCGTTTTTCTCCTTTTTGACATTTTTGACATTTTTGACCCATTTTGTCCAGTTTTTCCAAATTTGTTGACCTTTCCCCATTTATTTTTGATATTTTTGTGATGTATTGCTTCAAGTATTCCTCTTTGAGTCTTTAAATTGCGTTTTTAAGCCAAAATACCTGAAAAACAATAAAAATACCCGTGATTCCGAAAAAGACAAATTATATAAATATATGATAAAACATATAAATATATATATTCTTAATCAATTAATGAGCATAAAATCATGGTAATTTTAGTGCTTTTTGAGCACTCATCACATACCGAATTAAAATTCATTAGAAGTCGGTTTATCCCAAAAACCAACTTTAATATCGACTTAAATACTCCTTATTATATTAGTGCAAGAAGACTACCACCTTTATGGCACTTAAAGTGACCTAATATGAAAAAGAATAATAAGATAAATAGAGTCCGACTCAATCCAAAGTTTCTTCCCCCCAAAGTTTACAACATACATCATCGTGTGAATATCACTATAAGTTTTTCCTTAAAAATATATGAGACCTCAAGCGAGATGTAGAAACATCCTTAAACAAATTATCTTGAGGTCCAAAAACACCTGTACATCCAAGCAGGCCAAGCGAACCAAAAGCAGTACCATTTGAATTAACTTTTATCCATCTTGAAGGTGATGCCCTCTAAATCACCTTTACAATCCGTTGAGCATGTTGTGAGACACCTAGCATGCGTAGACATCTAAGCACTTGAAATTCATCTATTATATTTTTTATAGAGCCATACCGTGATATAAATGCCTTATGAATAAATCACCAAACTATGGAAAATACAAAACTCAAAGTTGTCTATTTGTTCCCAAAATTATAATAATTTATGTTTGACCATATCACCCAGATGGAAAAAACAATCCATTCTTTCCATAAATTACTAAGCTATAACATAAATTCACTTGCCATTGTGGTTGTCCACAGATCAAGGATGGAAGAATTTGTACGAGATCGCTTACCAAAAAAGTAGCATAAAAGATACAAGAGAGCATGAATTAAATAACCTAGAGGGGGTAGATAGGTTATTTTTAATTTTTATCAATTTATAATTAAATAACTTAAACAAAGCGATTAAGTATGAAATCGTGTGTAAGAATAAAGTGTGGAAATAAAAGAATAACACACGATATGTTTAGGTGAAAACAACTTAGGCCACAATCATTACCTAAGAGGAAAACCACCAGTCCACCGGACCACCTAACTTTCCATTATGAAAAAAAATTTCATGTAGAAACTCGATCTTATGCTACCACTATTATACTACCCCAATGTACCTTACTTATGAGACCCTACTCTATTTTCAAAGTTTTTAATATTAGCGTGAGTAGTTTCTAGACCAACGTTCCAATAAACTTCCCACCAATCAAATACATTCAAAAATTAATTGCAAAATGGTTTGCACAAAAAACACAAGTGCCCATGTATGTTTTAGAGTAGATTTAATAATGAATAATTCTAACTAGATGATTCAAAATATATGTCACTTAAATCAAATCAACTAGCAAATCTTAGAACAAAAAGATCAAGCACAAATTCAATAAAAATAGCTTCTTTAAAGATTAATAATCAAATCAAATAATTATGATATAAAAAACACAATTATTTGATCAAACAATTCAAGAAAAAAAATAAAAAAGAAGCTATAAGAACATATGATAAAAATATCATAAACTAATTAGACTTATTAATTAATCAAGAAGATTCCTATTTAAGAAAGAGTTCTTTTAAAGTATATTTTATGCTATCTTTTAGGCTAAAATTTAGCCTATAATTTAGATTATATTTTATATAATATTTTAGCATATATCTTATTCTATATTTTAGTAGCAAAAATAATTCTAGATTTATATGCTATTAAATGCGTGAGTGTAATCTTATATGTCATAGTTATAAAAAATATACCCAAAGTATGACTATTTGGAATTCCAATATTTCTTTGCCTTTGCTTGGTAGATTTTATAACGAGCTTAAAAATAAGTTTATATGAAAATATTTTGTCCACAAAAATATCCAACACTTACAATCCTTACAAACTCCCCTTTTTACATTTTCTTGTGGCAAAACCTTTCTCTCACTACGTGACACTTATAGAAATACCATAAAATACAATGATGTTATAGACTCCATAGTGGAACTATCCTATGGTCCTGTGAATCCATCTTCGTTGCAACTTGGAAATCTTGTAAGTAACTAAAATGACATAGACAAAGCATAGAGCAACTTGTTATGAAAGTCTCATTGTACATTAGTTCATTTTACATAGAAATAAGTTAAATGTAAAGATGAATCATGTAGTGCATGCATTCATACCAATCAAGCTTAACATAAGTCTAACTAAATATGTTCTTCCCATATATGTATAAAAAAATAAAACATGAAAGTGAAACATACTCTCCCCCTTTTTGATGTACGATAAGGAAAACACATTAGACAAAGCAATGAAGCTAAACTCTTTCTAAAGATAGAGCAACATAAAATGAGAGTAACGCAGAAGTGTAATGTGATTTAAAGTCCCCCTAAGTTTTATGACTCTATAACTTAAAAACCAATTAAAAAGGTAATAAATAAAAAGAAGATGTAAATGAATAAAAATATGAGTTTTTATTTTATTTTCATAAATAGCCCACATAAGGTATTAAACTCATTTAATCAAAAACGAGAACACAACCAATTGAGAACTCATCATTTTTTAATTCAAATTTTGATTATTTATTATATAAATAAACAAGTAGAGTAAAAGAGGCACATAAGCATACTTCGCACATTTAATGACATATTGTCATTTACTTAACAACAGTATATATGTTTAAACTCCACAGATATACCAATTAATTCATTTATTACCAATTAAGAAAGACTAAAAAGAAAAAAATATCACCTATCATGTAAAATTATAATGGAGTTTTAAATATCACAAAATAAATATATCTACCAAAATAAGACTTAATTTTTTTTATAAATGAGGCAAATGATATTTTTTTAACCTCTATTGGCCTTTTCTTTTGTACATTCCAAGTACAAATTTATAAGCAATCGTTTTTTGTACAACCTTTCTTTTTTGCACGAGCCCTAAACCTAGCATGATGACTTTCACACTAGTTATAAGGTAGCCTCCCTGCTCACTATGGTACCTTTATACATCATAGTAGGTAGCCCTCTCAATAATGGGTGCCTCCATATGGTAAAGTTTTAGAAAGTAAGAAATAGAACTCAACACAATTTTACAATCAAGATTAGTTGAATAACTAAAGTCTTTTAAGAGAATTCATAAACTTCAAGCATAGCATATATATGTATTCGTGAGTGTGTGAATAAGTTTATGTCAACATCGATCATCACATATACAAGAATATATGTATGAATAAGGTAAAATTGTAAAATAATTTATGCAATAAATATCAAGATGAGTTAAGTCACTATAAATAAGGCTATATATATATGTAAGTATTAAATAAGTCCAATACAGTGTTGGCCAAATAAGGATTCTACTTTTCTCTCTCTCTCGCTCTCTTTTTGTAAGCTTAACTAATAAATAAAATAAAAACAATAAAAATTGTTCACCTAGGGTCATTTAAGCACTCTAACAAAAATACCTAGATGAAAGAATAAAAGACAATCAGGTGACTAGAAAAGGCAATATTACCTAAGCCAAAGTTTTTTGTATTTTGGTTTTTCTATATCATTGGGATGTGACTTAAATACCTTAGGTTTCATAGGTGTGTTCTTGAACTTATTTATACTTTTCTCATTCATCCCAAATGAAGATGCAGTATGCATAGTAGGATGATGAAAATGAGTCATAACATTAAAAGTACTAAATCTTACTTGCCTTTTTGAACCTAAGACTTCATGCTTCCTAGTAGAATTTTTGAACATGTTATTATAATTTCCATTCATCCTTGAATATGATGTAACATGCATAGATGGATGATGCTTATGGGTCTTACTATATGAAACATGAAAAAATGATTAAGTTTAGGAGCATTCATCAAAAATATACATTTTGGTCTTATATGACCTTTCCTACCACAATAATGATAGGCATGCATAAATTTAACAACTTTTTATATCATAGGTGCAATAGTTCTTTTTGCATAAGTAGTAATAGTAGGAGTAAAGTTTAAGGGCCTTACAAATGTGGTCTTTGATGTTAAAGGTGTGGAACTCTTATGCTTAAAACCAAAACCATGTGTATCACCATATGACTTACCAATGATCAAGATTTTATCTAAGTATTTAGCTCCAATGCTAAGTCTCTCCACTACTTCACGTGATTCTTTAAGCTCTTGCACTTGTTTTTATTATATTTAACAAGTTTATTATTTTCTTCTTTCAAACCTACAAGACTTAAATTCAAAGCATTATTTTGTTCTTGCAAAATATTATTCTCTTCTTTTAATTTATTAGAAAAGTTTTCATGCACCTCAAGTTGTTTATTTAATTTTTCAATTTTTGTATTTAAACTATTATTCTCTTCTATGGCTCTAAGACATTTAGAAAATAATTCTTTAGAACTTTTAACATTATATTTAGAGAGAAAATAAGATTTAAGTTCCTCATCATCTGAGCAATAATCTTCAACAAAATGAGCCATAATAAAAAAATCCATAGGACTAACACTAAGTGTATCTAGTGTTGGCTCACATACCAATTGAAAGTTTATAAATTTTGGACCTAATTAACCTTAAGGGGGTAAATAGGTTATTTTTAATTTTTATCAATTTATAATTTAATAACCTAAATAAAGCGGTTAGGCATGCAATCACATGTAAGAATAATATGCATAAATAAAAGAATAACACACAATATTTTTAAGTGGAAACAATCTAGGCCACAACCATGACCTAACAAGAAAACTACCAGTCCACCGGACCACCTAACTTTCCACTATGAAAAAAAATGTTCAAGTACAAACTCAATCTTATGCTACCATCACTAGGATACTACCCTAATATACCTTACTTACAAGACCCTGCTCTGTTTTCACAATTTCCATATTAGCGTGAGTGGTTTCCAGACCAATGTTTCAATAAACTTCCCACTAATCAGATACGTTCTCGAATTAACTGTAAAATGGTTAACACAAAAACACAAGTGTCTGTGTGAGTTTTAGAGCGAATTTAATAATGAATAATCCTAACTAGATGATTCAAAACATTTGTCACTTAAATCAAATCAACTAGTAAATCCTAGAGCAAAAAGATCAAGCACAAGTTCAATAAAAATAACTTCTTTAAAGATTAATAATCAAATCAAATAATTATGATATAATAAACACAATTATTTGATAAAAAAATTCAAGAACAAAAATAAAGAAGAAGCTATAATAACATATGATAAAAATATCATAAACTAATTAGAATTATTAATCAATCAAACATAACCACCAATATTTGATAGATTAACTAAATAAAGAAGCTTAAAGAAATTTGATCTTATAATTGCAAAACAAGATAAAGAAATTAAGAAGAAGAGAATAATGTTCTTGTATCGTTGATTGAAACAATGAGTAATGAGTTTTATTTATAGGAAAAATTAAAACCCTTAATCATATGTAATTGATAAATATCTTTTCTATTACAAATAGGATTACCAATACTCACTAATCAAGAAGATTCCTATTTAAACGATTTCTTTTAAAATAGACTAATTAATCAAGAAGACTTCTATTAAAATAAGAGTTCTTAAAGTAGAATCATTAATCAAGAAAACTCATATTAAAAAAAAGTTATTTTAAAGTATATTTTATGCTATCTTTTAGGCTAAAGTTTACCCAATAATGTAGGGTATATCTTATATAATATTTTATCATATATCTTATTCTATATTTTAGAAGCAATAATAATTCTAGATTTATATGCTATTAGATGAATGAGTGCAATCTTATATGTCATAGTTATAAAAGATATACCTGAAGTACGACTATTTGGAATTTTGATATTTCTACTACTTTGTTTGCTAGACTTTATAGCTAGTTTAAAAACAAGTTTACATGAAAATATTTTATCAAAGAAAATAACCAACACTTATAATCCTTATAGTCATAAAATACATAATTAGAACTAACATTCAAGTTGACAGATCCTTTAATATATACAAGTCAAGAGTCGTGGCTAAGGGGCTTCAACAAATGGAACACATTGATTATACTAAAACATTCAATAATTTGTTAAACTTATAATCATCAGGATTGTGTTAACCCTAACTCTTTCTCAAAGGTTGCTTGTTAGGAAACTTGATGTCAAAACAACATTTTTGAATGGGGACATTGAAGAAGAGGTTTAGATGATTCAACCATAAGGTTTTGTGAGTCTTTAGTTGCTTGATCATATATGCAACTTAAAAAAGGGAATTTATGGTTTAAAGAGCACCAATAGCTTGGTTCCTCAAGCTTAGTAGTTAATTAACTAATTGGGGTTTCAAGGGCTCTAACAATGATCCTTCCATGATGACATATTCTGAAAATGGTGTGTTTGTTGTTTTTCTCATCTAAGTTGATGATATTCTAATAATAAGAAATGAAAATAATTTTATACAAGGCATTATCACCAAGCTCCATGCTATGTTTTCACTTAAAGATCTAGGTGAGCTAAGTTTCTTTTTAGGTATAGAAGTAGTGTGTACATCTGAAGGTTTTCACTTGAGCCAGCTCAAGTATACAAGAGATCTTCTTGATAGAGTTCAGTTGCATGATTCCAAGTCCACTTCTACTCCAATGATTGCAAGCTTTTGATAAGTGCATTATAATATGACATTCTTATAAGATCCAAAATTAGTTTTTTAGTAAATAAACTCTATCAATTGCTTCATTAACCAGCTGATGTACATTGGATTGTAGCTAAATGATTGTTGAAGTATCATATATGCACTCATGAACATGGATTGTTTCTTGTTCAATCTGAAAGTCTTGCCTTGATTGCCTACACTTATGCAGATTAGGAATCATATAATGATGATCTAAGATCTACAGGTGGCTATTGCATTTATCTTGGACAATCTTTGGCGTCTTAGGGCTTGTAGAAACAAAAGGTTGTTCCAAGATCTAGCACTGAAGCAGAGTTCAAGTCTATTGCTCATATTATTGTAGAGGTAGCATGGATACAAAACGTGTTAAAGGAGTTAAGAGTTGAACTACATTAGACTTTAGTTATTTACTATGATAATAATAGTGTTGACTATCCAACTAAACATCCTTTTTTTCATGCTAGAGCTAACATATTAAGATAATGTTTTACTTTGTAAGAGAAAAAATAGTAGCTGGTTTGATGTGGGTGAAGTACACTCCTATTAAGGAACAAATTGTTAATATAATGACTAAAGCTCTTGGTAGCACTCGATTTGGAAAACTTATAACAAAGTTGATAGTTCTCAAGAGGGATTTGGAAAACTTATAACAAAGTTGATAGTTCTCAAGAGGCCATTGGACTAAGGGGAAATGTTAGCTTAAATGTTCATGTTAGTTGAGTAAGCACAAGGTGCACATGGATTCACGTGAATACTTAAGAGTTTGTTAAATCATGTTAGCACTATAATCGAATGCTCTACTAAAAGTATTCTATATAAGGTTTTATTATGTGTCATTTTATTTCTCTTTTATCAAGTAAGTATATTAAGATGAGATAAACGTTAAGTAAAAAAGTAAAAATTTACGATGCTTTATTTATTTTAAAATTAAAGAGCAATAATAAATTTGTAATTAAAATAAATTATTCAAAATAAAAAATATTACAATGTTATATATATATATATATATACGCGCGCGCATGCGTGTGTAATTATTTATACGAAAAGAAATTAAAAAGTAAGTAAGCCTATTTTAGAACACAAAAGATCTGTGCCAAATATTACTTTAAATGACTTAAATAATTTACCTTTTATACCTTAATGCTAAACTATTAATAATATTAATTTAACCAATATATTAATAATACTTTATTATTATTTTTTTAAGTCTTTAAGAAGTTAATTTATTTTTTAACGAATAGGATCTCAGGAGCTGCTATCCGGTAGGCTTATTTTGCTTATATTTATTTTCTTCTTATTAGTTATTTTGAATAAAAATACATATTTATGTTGTTTCATCATTATATTTGGCTCTAGGGTAATTTTTCACATATAGGTATTTATCTATGATAATTCATGTCATATATATGTCCGTAAAATTGTATTTTCTTGTCAATCTAAATCTATAGTATCAAAAATTATGAAGATTAAAATATGGTATCAATATTTCATTTTTCTGAAAAACGATCAATACATCAATTAGAGTAATTAAATATACCATTGAAAAATCTTACCATAGAACAAAATATAAAAGCTCAAGGTTTTTTCTATGTTCTAGAAGGCTTTTAGTTTTAGTTTAACAATTTTAATTGATGATGTATTTAGATTAATAATTTTTTATCTAGAATATAAATTTTGATTTTTAATGAAATTTTATTTTCTCGAAAAAAAAGATTAATTTTCAATTTTAGATAAAAGTGTTAGCTTAACGTGGATAAAATTTTATAACTTGTTAATATCCGTTATTTATCTTTGTATTTTTTATTTCTTTTTTTTTATAAAAATAAATCATTAAGATTATTTTATTCTACCATTTATTTATAAAATAAATTCCTTATGTACGAAAGATTTACTTTTTAACGTGATCGCGTGACTTTTTAGATTTCTTCCTAGATTTTTTTTTTCACTTTATTTATTTTTAAATTAAATGTCTTTAACTTATATGTTTCTAACGAAAAAGGTATTTGTTTTTTTAATTAAAAACTTAGATAGTAAGTCATTGTCAATTCAACTATGAGATTTCGTTTTCAATCACCTTGATTGCTAATAATTTCTTTTTAGTTTTCATAAATAAAAAATATTCTTTCCGTTACCAATTTTGTATATAATTTTCTCCTCAGTCTTTTTTTAAACATAAATATAAAAATTAAATTTTAATATAATATTAAACTTTATTATAAAATAAGAGTTTTTTTGGGTTATGAAGTAAGAGTTTGGCAATGTTATCGTAGATAATAACTTGCTACACGTAAGGTTTAAAATTTACCAAAATATAATAAATATTATGAATATTGATGAAAATTTATATTAAAGATTTTTGTTAAAAATACTAAAAATAATTTTTGAGAAAATAATAGAATAGTATCAATAAAATTATAACCATAAAAATAAAACATTTAATTCATACATTTTAAATATTAAAAAAATTGATACATCATTTTATTTTAAACTTCGTCTAATTAGACGTCGTTCAAGTTAAACTATAGTTATTTAGATACATTCAGTATTAAACGTCATTCAACTGGATCTCGTTCAATATTATTAGATGTTATTTTTTGTTATTATAAATTTTATCGTATTATTTTTTATATTTTTTCAAATTTCTTATATATGAAATATTTATTAATATTTTAATCCTTAATTGCATATCATTGAAACGATCAATATAATTTTTATTTTTATTTTCAAAAAATTTATCTTAAATGACATAGGATATATTATATTCACTTATCATATGATGTAAAAGAAAATAATATTTAAATTTTTAAAATTAAAACAGAAGAAAAATTTTGAGTTTATGAAAAAAAATTTACATTTAACTAGAATTGTTTTTCTCTCTTATCATATTCTCACAGATCGTGAGAAGGAAATAAAAAGACTTATTCTTATTTATTATTTTAGTAAATACAATAAATAATTTTTTAAATAAAAACTCCTAGTAAACTTGATAATATATATCTAGAAGAAAATGTATATTTTATATTGAATAATTTGAATTCTTAAGAGAAAAAATGGATAGTACAAATACTGGTAATGAACTGTGAGAATGAGATGAAGAAGTGGAAGAAGAGATAAAAGAATTAGGTACAATTGGAGAGACTAGTTGGAGAAGATAAGGAAGGAATGGCTTACTAAAAGGAAACTAAGATGCTTGCTGGATGAGACACTAGTGTTACATATGGCTTAAAAGAAACGTGAAAAAGATGAAGTAAATTAGGGAGGAACTTTGAGAAAGGCATTGTAAATTGGTTGTGTTGAATAAGATATTGGATTGTGCATAAAAGAAGGTGAAGGAGAGGATGTTGTACTTGTAGTGGAAGAAGTGAAATAAGGAAGAGTAAGAAGAGGAAACACTATTTCATTAAGTTTCACATGTGTAAAAACATAGACACATTTAAACAAGGGTTCAAGATAACAATAACCCTAGTGATATGCAACATATCCTAAGAAAACATATAACAAAGACCATGGTTTAAGTTTTTTGGAAGTGTAGGATCTCAAAAATAGAAAGCACATACAACCAAATATTCTCAAGCTAGAGTAATCATGTTTTTTAAGAAATAAGAGCTCATATAGATCAAGAGAATCCAATATTTTTGATGGCATGCGATTAATGAAATGTACTGTAGATTTGAAACCATAATCCTAATAATGAATAGGTATACCAATATGTATCATCATAAGAAGGAAAGTTTCCACAACATGATAATTTTTAAGTTTAACTACACCATTTTAGGAAGAGGTATAACGACATGATATTCTTCTAGTAAATCATCATTGAAAAGATAATTTTCTAAAGTTTTGACTCAGTGTCCCCATTACTATGTAGTTGTGTAATACTAGAGTTAAATTGTCTAAGTATCATTGCCTCAAAGTGAAGAAAAATTGGATCAACTTAAGTCTTGTTATTTAAAACATAAATCCATTGAAAATGACTATAATCATCTACAAATAGTTTAAAATACTTCCTACCACTATCTAAATTAAAAGGAGTAGGCCCTTAGGGATCCGTATGAATGATATCAAACGGTATCTTGGATATAGCATGCACATGATTAAGAGATGTGACTTACCAATTTAGCATGCACTATAAATATCAGGATAACTATTAAAGTTGATTTTTTTTATTCAAACTAGTAAGAAAAGACTGCACAATAAAAAAATATGGATGACTTAAACATTCATGCCATAATAAACCATGTACCTCAACTTTATTGCATTCCAAAGTATGCACTTTTTCTATCAAATTTGAAGCTGGTGCAAGTGATAATTTGTAGAGATCATTCTCAACAACCCATACAATAACACCCTTGGTTTTCATTTCCTTCTCAAAGAAAGAATCAAAAAAGACTTCAATACTAACATTGTTGTCTAGACATAATTGTTTCATGGATATTAAATTATTTTCAAGTTGAGGAGTACATAATAAATTTTGCAATTTTAATGTTGTAGATCCACAACTTAGAGGTGTATTTCCAACATGATTAATTGGAATACAAGGGCCATTACCTAAAAGCATTGAAGATAGTCATTGGGATATAGAAAACCATATGTAGTATAGGACAAATATCCAATTCAAAAATCGAGACTGAGTTGATGAAATGCATATGGTAGAATAGAACCAAATTGAGGTGTATAGGTTGCATGCTCTTGAGGAAATATTATCACAGTAGTAGAATTCATAGCATTTATGCTATTAGCTCTTTGATACTCAGAACAATATACTTGTGGTGATTTAGATACTCAAGATCTTTGAGATTCGAAATTGTTATTACTATTGTTGTTAGATGCACTATTTTGGGTTAAGTATCAAAAGTAACATCTAAAAGTAGTATGTCCTATTTTTTTTAAATCTTACATTGAACATCAAAATAATTGCCTTTCTTGTCTCTACCTTGATTAGGAACATACTAAGCTATGTTAAATGATTAAGAGTGATTTGTGTTATAAGAAAGATAAGGTTTTGACTCGTTTACCAAAATCAGTTATGAATCAGGTATATTCATACAATCTCTCTGTCTCTCACTAGTTCTTATCTGAGTGAAGTTTCATCTAAACCAAGCACACGTTTCTTGTTAGTGAGATTAGTAGCAAGTGAAGTGTAATTGGAGTCCAAGCCTCTTAGAAAACACAACATCTGATTTCTATCACTCAAGATTTCATCGGTAGCTAAATAAGATTAATCAAATCTTTAGATTTTCCAATGTATAGCTCAATTGTGAGTGATCCTTTGCACAATTTTTGAAGCTACCATCACAACTCTATAAGATGAGCTTGAAAGCCATCATTAAATGCCTTTTCAAGTGAAATCTAGTATGGATAGGTGATAATCTTTTTGATAAAATGTTTAAGAAAAGTATGTATTATAGAATAATAAATTTAGTTTTTAATAATTGTATCTTGTCTTTTCCAAGCATGAAATGCTGGATTTTCATCAAATAGTTCATGAACCGAAGAAACGCCAATGGAATCAATTATTGTCTCCATTTTCTTGATAAGTTTTGAAGGTTGAAATGTTGAACCATTGGTGGGTTAATATACACCATAAATGGTAGTAACATGTTTGAGTTGCTCACTCTATATTAGATAACCTGTTTCATCAAATTTTATAAAAAAGTTTGAATTTATAGGATACATATTCATTGTGTATGAATTTGCAATATTAATTGAATTTGAAAGAGAAAATGAAGAAACTGTAGAAACTACTTGCTTAGATTGAATTGAAGGAACAAAAGTATCTTTATCGGTAGATGCATTTGTAACAATAAGATCAGCCATTGCCATTTGAATGCTAATGGAAGAAAAAGATGAAAGCCATATCCTAAGCATAGCTATGATAACATAACAACAAAAATAGAGAAAAAAAATGTATATTTCTATATTGAATTATTACAAGCATATCACATTATTTATACAAGTAGTACACAACACATATGTAACTAATTTTGTTATAAAAAAGAATACTAGTGTTAGTAATCAATTCTTGTTTAACATCTTAAAAAAACACAATGAATGAAGTAATAGAAAAAACAATCTTTACATTTAATGTGAGTGCTTGCAATACTCTCATTTTCACTTGCATCGTAATTTATTTCGTTTTATATTCTTTTCACATTTTTTAAGGAAAATTAATATGTTAAAAGAAGTAAAGTTGATAAGTATAACTTAAAATAAATGAAAATGAGGATATAATTTAAAATGTTACTAACATTACTCTTTATGTTAAATATTTGAAGAATAGATAATTTTAAATCGCATGTTACTAATAAATTAAAATAAAAATATAAAATTATTTGTATTAATTCTAACAAGAGTGCGTTATTCATTATTTTTAAAATATATATTTTGATATTTATTTTTATAATAAAATTATATTAATTTTAAATTTTATTAACTTAAAATATTATGACATTACATTAAAAAAATTCTATAATTTTTCCTCCGGTTTGCGCTCTTAAGTTAAGCATACCCTTGATAATTGATGGCTTGATTAAGATTAATGAATTTGGGCTGTGGGGCCAAGTAAAATTTTAAGACACAGAAACCATATTATGCGTTATTGATGACAACTGACAGGAATTTGCACTTGGACCTTTGACTGGAGAAATACATTTAATATTTAACGTATCAAATTCATTGGTTTAAAAAGAATTTAATAAAAAAAATAGGATTAACGTTATATAACAGAGGTGCATTATCCCAGTTGTATATGAGACTTTGCCCCTTCACTTTGCAAGGCATGGTATATATATCACGTGATCTATATGTGGCCTAAGAACATTTGATATATCTTCTCAAATAATTGAACTTAGTCATGATATATATATATATATATATATATCTAATTACAAAAATTATCTATTAATTTTATGTCGATAATGTTCCAAGCAAATCTACATTAGAGAGAGAGAGAGAGAGAGAGAGAGAGAGAGAGAACTTAATTGAGAATTGGATAGAATCAAACATTTACACATCTACTCATCATGTATTATTAGATAGTTTTTAAAATAATTATTCCTTTTAAAATAATTTTAATAGATTTGACTTAAATAAATCTAAAATATAAGGGGAATGAATCTAATACTAATATTGATGAATTGATCCAGTATATATTTTTAATCAAATATGCATATATTTTGAGAATTAACTAAGAATTATATACTCTCTTTAAAATAAAATATGAAAATATACACGAGATGCTTTTGTTTTTATGAGAGATGGTGCTTAATTTTTTAAGTTATAAAATGTGTCTATTAGTAATTTTTATTCTAAAAATGAGATAGTTAAGAATTTTTTTTATATTTATGATAAATGTTTTATTATCAATTTTAATAATAAAATAATATTTAAAAAATATAAAAAATTATTTCTTTAACATTTTTTTCTTTTAACTAAAAATAATCTTTTATAATCTAAGAGATTAAATCATACTTATTGTTTAAATAAAATGACTGATTTGATTTTTCGTTCAATGAAATAAAAGTTTATCAAAACTCACCAATTTTTAACATATCCACCAAAAATATTATTTGACTTAAAAAATTATAAGTAGATATTATCATTTTGAATTTCCAAACATTACAATAATAAAACATTATAATAATAAATGAATTTTAAAACTATTCTAAACAAACAAAAAAAAACCACTCAATCATTTTTAAATAGATGCTTTAAAGATGATTGTTATTAAAAATTTACAATATAATTTATCCTGAAATAACATATTAATTTATATATATTATATATATATAATGTAGTATAGATATACTATTTCAGATTTACACTCAATATTTTATACGCAACCTAATTTTTATTATATTTTTACCCAATTATATAATGTTCTCCCCTTCCCTTCTAAATAATAAATTCTATCATACTTGCATGCCCGACCCATGCCCAAGCAATAGAGGCGATCGCTTCGGGTCTCAACTTAATAAGGGCATGATTTAATGAACGTTTTATTTTTTATTTTTTTTTTATTTTAAAAATATATAAATAAAAATAAAATTAATTGGTTCTCTCTTTTTACTTGCAATCCTAACATGATGCATAAGCATATCAAGGACATGATTATTATACTAATAGAATATTGTTAATTGTTTTATAAATTTAAAAAATTCATTTAAATTTTTTATTTAATTAACCATACATGAATACAAACATATCACACAACAAACACATTATGCAAATACGTCATTGACATGTTAACGTATGAAATAAAACTTGATAAATAATAAATTTGTACCTTTTCTTAGACCCAAATCCACTAATGCTTGAATATGAGAAATTCTACTTATCTTAATTAATTTTATGTCATTATATTAGTTATATTATTATTAATTTTAATTTATTATAATAATTTTAATTCATAACTATTCAAATTTTTTAAGCAATCATACTAATCATAATTTTTAATTTATTATAATATATAAAATAAATGTACTTATATTTTCATATATAAAATAAATTACTCAATCTATTTAAATTTAATAAATTTATTACTTACTTAAATATATAAATATGATAAATTTATTAAATTATAGAAAGAATTATTTCATATTTAAAAATAGACATATATTTTATTAATATTTTTTTTCATATATTTTATAAACTTAAATTTATTAAATTTTAAAAAAAATATTTAATATTCAAAAGATATATAATTAATTGAGAGGATAATTACCAACCATTTGCCGAATGATTTAATTCTTAATCTTATATATTTTAATAAACTTCATAATTTAAATTAATTTATAATTTTTTTATTTGTATAAATTATGAAAAATTCTTTCACCACGAAATAAAGTTTATCGATCTTAGATTTATTGATTTTACAATTAAATATATTATTAAAAAATATATATAATTGGAATTGATTTTTGATTTAATTGATATTAAGTATCATTCTTATCTTAAACTCAAATTTAAATACATTAATATAATATTTTATTTATTTAATAAAAAATATAATTTAAGACGAAGAAAAAAAACTTTTTCGTAATTAATAAAAAATATAAAAAATTATTTATTTTAATAAATTTTTATTAAATAAAATAAAAATTATTGTTAATACGTGATTATAAAAATATCCTGTAGCGAGCCAAAAAGAAATTCGCCAATGGCGACCCTGCATGTTTGGATGGTGTTTGAGGTTCGTACAACTCTGTAAAATTGACTCCTCAAAGCCTAAATCATTTTCCTCTTACACGAGCTCAGCAGTCAGCAGTCAGCAGCAGGATTATTTGAGAGATAATGTCGACTTCATAATGGTGACTGGCGTATCATTTAAAGATTAAAGAAACAGGGCCGTCATTTTAGAAAAATGACCAAATTTAGTTTCAAATTACTTGAATCCAATTTTCTCCGGTCAAAGATTCACTTTTTCCCCCTAACAGAATTTGTTTCTTTCTAAGCCTCAGTTTCCTAGCAACATCGTCACGAGTCACGACCATAAGTACAAGGTTGAACCAATTTCTAAATATTTTTTTAAGCATATATAATTATATAATCTAAATTTAAAACCTTCCATTTAAATATATTATTAATTAAAATTAATAAATCCTAATTAAAATTTCTTGAACGATAACTAGAGCTATAATCTTTTTTTATCTATTATTTAATTACTTGAATTAATATATTAATTATTTAAAAAATAAATCTTGTTACCATGTTATAATTGTTATGATCATCAATACAACATATTTAAAAGAAGATATAAATTTATACTTTAATTTAACCAACATAAATAACACAATTATTCAATTGTTTTGCTTTTAACATCTATTATACAAAACATAAGTTTATTTTTTTACAAAATTAAAAAACATATATTTATTTACTTTGTAATAAAAATGAACATTTTTTTTAAAGATAATTAAAAATGAAATTCTATATATGAAGAAAGTTATGACATGTTTGATCCTTTAGTTTTAAAAGAAAAATCCAAGTAAAACATTGTAAAGTTATCAAAAATAGATTAAAAATATACATCATGTCTCTATTAGAAGTACATGGTGCAATCTAAACAACTAAATACAACAAATCAAAAGTAATTTAAACTCTTTCATGAGTTTTGGTAAAGGAAAGCTTATGAGATTTTACTTGGCATATAGTACAAAATAGTTTATGAGAGTCTTGCTTAACACTATTATTACTATTTACATATTTGTGCAAAGTAGATTTGATTGTGAAAAATGAAGTATGACTAAGTCTCTTGTGCCATTTTTCGATTGGTGCTACGTAACCAAGTCATTATTTCTTCATCTCTATAAGAAACTATCCCTTGGAGTTTGTATGGTTCATCCACATTTGAACCTTGAACCCTGATCTTCTTGGTTTGTTAATTCTTAAAAGAAAAACCAAAATGATCAAACTTAATAGATACACCATCATAATTTATATATAAAAAGAAAATTAGTAGATGTAGAGGTGTATGCAAGACATCATTAAATGCAAAAGTGTAAGTATTATCAGCATTTAACATTGTACAACCAACACAAGCAATGAGACTGAATAAGGGACTGAAGCAATCATCTGATTATCATTTGATGTAACATGGTGACTCATACTAATGTCAAGCACCCAAGAAGACTAAGCACCATCCTTATGAGATGCATTCCTACTAGAAAAATTTGTAGTTAGAGTAGTTGGATTAGTCTTACTAGTAAGTAAGTATTTCAACACAAAGCAAGATTGTTGGATTAGTCTTACTAATAAGTAAGTATTTCAACACAAAGCAAGATTGAGCACTGTAACCTACTTTGTCACATACTTGGTACACATGTTTATCTTTCGTAGGCTTCTTGAAGCCATTTATCGATTCATTTACAATGTTATTCTAAGATGTATTAGCTTCCTACAAAAATTGCTTCAAATTTCAACATTGAGAAGTGCCTTGGTCTTTATTTTTAGAGTCATTGCCCTTAAAATCAAAATTTTAATTTCCTTTCTTTTGATTAAAACGAGCCACATTAGCCATAAACAACTCATCTTGATTTCCATGACTAGATTGCTTTTGTAAGGATCTTTCATAACCTTCAAAAAGATTATACAAAGTGTTGATTGAAGACTACATTTATCATATATTCATGTTGGACCCAAAGGAAAAGTAACGAGGATCAAGCCCTTTAAGAAAATAATGAATCAAATCTTTCTCACTCATTGATTCACTAAAAGAGGAAAGATGTTTGAACCTTTTAGCCTTGATCATATAATGAGAAACAATCATATTATCTTCGTTTATTGTATGAATTTGAGAATGTAAGTCCATAATCTTGGACTGCATATTTGTTGAATAGTATTCCTCAAGTGCTATCTATTAATATCTAGCACTTATGTCACTACTCAAATAGCAAGCATGGATGTAGATATTGATTCATAAATCCAACACTTAGCAATAGAATTGAGTTTACTCTAATTTATAAAATTAGGATTGAGACCAACATAATGCATTGAAAACTATAGAGGAAAAATAAAAGATTAATCAATAATCTCTTCAAGATTATATGCAATAACATAGGTAAGAAATTAATCCCTCCAGATCAAGTAGTTTTATTATCTAGCTTGACTAATAAAGAGACATTTATAGTATGTGAGGAAGATAAACTCTAAACAAGAATGTCAATGGGACTATTTTGCAATGAAGCAAAAGTTAAAGGATTTGGGGTGTTTTGATTTGATCCACAACCCCTAAGAATTTCTAGTGAAGCATGCACATCCAATGAGCGACCCACAACATCCTTATATGATTAATTGTTCACTTTCTTATTCCTCATTTATTGAGCATTTTCTTTTAACTCTGATACCATTCAATAAAAAGAAAGATGATGGATCTTGAATTTGTAGAACTTAATTATAAATTGAACTTAATGCACTTGTATCACTTATTTATATTAACACTCATGTTAAGCTTGTGCACATGTCAACAAGACATTAGTCACTGAGTTAACTAGCTAACACACATTTAGAGCACCCTTACACACACTACATTCATCAACATAGTAAAGAGTAAGAAATATTTAATTGATTGAGAGAATCTAGATTTTTCATCAAACAACATAGCTCGATCTTAATTTTGAATGAAAAATAAAATAAGTATAATGGTTAATAGAAGTAAAACAACTCAGTAATATT
The DNA here is from genome assembly GCA_033030585.1 of Hippophae rhamnoides. NCBI lineage: Eukaryota > Viridiplantae > Streptophyta > Magnoliopsida > Rosales > Elaeagnaceae > Hippophae > Hippophae rhamnoides. Next base: position 20,934,281 of record CM065437.1, on the reverse strand, counting down.
ATATGTATCAAGTTAATGTTGCATAAGTGATGTATTAGTATTAGATAATGCATAAGGTTAGAGTTTGTGAAATTAAAATAAATGTGTGATTTTAATATATTTTTTCAAAAAAGTCATGGTTACAAGAAATACTTTTACTAAGGATTTCAAGTTTATGCAAAGATGATAACAACTGAATATCATGTTTTCATCTTTTTTAGAATTATGTCTTTGTATTAATTTTTATGGCTAAACACTAAAGGGACAAACATAAATAACAAAAATTAAAGGTTCTAAAATGTTCTCTTACGTGTGTATTAGGTGTCTTGTTGCAAGCTAGTTTTAGTTTTCAATTTCATACTTTGATGTATTAAAAAAAAAATGAAAGTTGATGTTTATTATATGCTGTTTTTATCTTTAAGGAAGTTTTTCACTATTTGTCCCAAATAAAAAATACTAACAAAAACTAATTATCGTAACATGTGAATTATTGTATATCAAAGTTATAATAATTTATTTTCTACATATAAAATGATCTATGTCATGTTTACTACCTTCAAATTTATATTTTATTATTAATTTAAATTTTTATCTATATCTATGTTATCGAAAGTCATAAATATTATAATATGATATAAATATTTAATTTTGATGAATAACATAAATATATGAGTTGTGTAAGAAGTAAAAAAAAATTAGAGTGGCTCAACTGCACTAATTTTGGGGTTATATTATTCCTTTAGCCATTTAGATACCTATACTTCATCATGGTCATCAAAATAAATAACAACTTTCTAGATGCAAAGGTGTCTCTCTCTACTATAGTTCCGCTATAGTACATATATAAATTGGAGATCCAGCATATACAATTGTATAACTAAGACAACCCAAGTCTCTTTTATGCTCTCTTTGGTTCTTTTTAATATCTTCAAATGGAAGAACTAAAAAACCAAAATTATATTCATAATCATCTAAAAAAATGCCAAAAATCCAACAAAACTAAGAAAAAGCCCATCAAAATAAAGTACATCTCAAGCCCTGTTCTTGTTCAAGCTAACAATGCTTTTGAGTTCAGAGCAATCGTTCAAGAGTTCACAGGCAAAAATTCCAACTCTGATAGATTTCCCAACCAAGATTATACAAATAAGATGAGTAGTACTACTGAAGAAGCAAGCCGTATTTTTATCAATGAAGCTCCAGAAGAAGACACTAATATTTTTCAAAATCATGAGATCATGAACACAACGACTTCAACTGTCATGACTAGTACTATTCTTCCACAGTTTGATGAAGATTACTTGTGGAGAGAAGTTTCAGACAACTTTTATGGGTTTCAATTTCCTTGTATCTTTGCATGATATATATAGGAGGCTTTAATTTTGGGTTCTCTTTATTTCTCTGTAGGGTACTAGGATTATTAGGATTGCGTTTATGCTTATTGTTGGTTAGATTTGGAGGAGACGAATAAAAAAATAATAGTGTAAAATTTGATATTTGCAGTAAAATCAAGCACCAAATAATTGCAGGGAGCTGAGTTTATATGTAATGTTAAAAGCTGATAGACGATTCTAGTGAAAACCAAGATTACCTCTTTTCAATTCTTTCATTTATAATTTTGACAAAAAAAAAATCTGCCATTTATAATGGAAAAGTTATTTATAAAAAAACTGTTACGTGTCATTATGCACCTGGATCTATTAAACTTTTGATTTCATATACTTTGTTCTTAATAGTATTTTGAGAGTTAAATTACTTATTTTTTTTCATGTTTGTCTAAAAGGGTTGTCTCAAAACACAATATGATTGCTTGTGATCCATTTTAGTGGGAGAAATTTATTTTGGTGTGTAGTATGTGCTTTGGACTAAGGAACAAGGAGTAGGGCTTACACCAAAAGTAACAACCACCAAAAAAGAAACAAGAAGAAGATGGTTTAAAAGAAATGATACACATTTGTAACAAAGTGCATCTTCATCGATTTCTCCCAAATTTACAAATAATGGGAAACATGTGGTGATACTGAAATTAGAATTTCACATAATTAATCTCGATTTCATGATTAAGATTATACGTGTTAAAATAAGTTAAAATAAGTTAAAAATAAAATTATTTTATTAAAATTAAAAATACATAAATATAAATATATGTATAAATTAAAGGATCGAGTTTTGTGTATCACGCAGTATTTTTTAGATAATTTTTTCTATCACCGTGAGTATTAGAGAACTACATAAACTTATCTCACAAAATACAACGATAAAATAATAATAAATATAACTTATTATTTAACAAAATTTTAGGTATCTAAAAGCTATTAATATAGAAAAAGAAAACTTTTTCTTTTTTTCTTTCTATCCTTTCTCCTTTTTCTCTTTCTATCCTATCTTTCTTTTCTCTTTCTGTCGGCCGTTCTTTCCTTCTTTTCTTTTATTTCTTTTTTCATCTCTTATATATGTTTCTCTTATTTCTTTCTTTGTATAAGGAAACAAGAGTTCAACGGAATAAGATTAGGAATGGAAAAGAAAAAAAACCCTAAATTTAATTAATACATTAAAATCAAATTAATCGTTTCAAGCTGTTTCAACAATTTTAATTCAAAATTTTCCAAAAATCTCCTACATAAATAAAAATTGACATAGATTTTAAATCAAATTTTGATATAAAAATAAAGTTCCACGGTTTGAAACCTACATAGGATAGGTAGGTATTACACTTTAACCTTTTCCTTGTGAAAGTATATATGTCGTTGATGTAAGCGATGACATACTTCACACAAGAGTCTTTCATGACACAATTCAGTTCTCATTGTTATGTTCATTTTGACCACGAATATTTGTTTAGTTCTGTAAGAGTCTCTAAAGAATTGATCCCTATACAATTCTCTTTTGAAATGACCACACTCTTCCCTCACATAGGTGATCTATTATCTTTAAAAGTAATCTGTAAAGAGTAACCCGCAAACTCTGCTCGGTATTCTCTTCATAATAATCATTAAAATTCTGAACTTATCCTATATCTTATGGGTATCACTATTTTCATTATAAGAATAGACTTGAGGGTAAACCCTCCACAGTGATTTCACTAAGTCTTTATAATTAGATTGTCCCTTTAAACCTAAATCTTGCGATCTCCAGTCAAATAGGTTGAGTTTCCTTTACAAATCCTTATTCATTCATGGGCTTCAATCCTATTTTTCTCGATGACTATTCAACTAACTCTTGATTTAAACCTTTGGTTAAGGGATCTACTATACTATCATTTGACTTCATATAGTCAATAGAGATAACCCCAATTAAGAGTAGCTATCTAAGGGTATTATATCTATGACGTATATGTCAAGACTTACTACTATACATATTGTTATATGCCCTGCTAATACCAAATTGGCTAACACAATGGATGTATATTGTGGGTACAAACGTCACCCACTTAGGAATATCTTCTAAAAAATTTCATAGCCATTCGACTTCTTCACCATATTTATCCAAAGAGATGAATTCACATTCCATTGTGGATCTAGCAATGCACATCTGTTTAGAGAACTTCCATGAAACAGTTACACCACCCAGTATGAATACATATCCATTGGTAGAATTTGAGTCCTTCATGTCAAGTATCCAATTTACATCACTATATCCTTCTAATATAGCTGGATATCTTGTGTAGTGTAGTCCATAACTTTGTATATATATTAAGTATCTAAATAGTCTTGTAATACATTTCCAGTGATCAGATTTTGGATTGCTAGTATATCTACTTAGTTTACTTACAGAGTAAGCTATATCCAGTCTTGTATAACTCATCAAGTACATAAGACTTTTTATCACTGTAGAATATTCTAGTTGAGACATACTCTCACTTTTATTCTTAGATATGTGTAGAATTACATCTACTGGTGTTCTCACAATTCCAAAATTACCATTATTGAATTTCTTAAGCATTTTGTCAACATAATGACATTAACTTAGAATGAGACTGCTTGATATCCTCGATATCTTAATTCCCATAATTACATCAAGAAGTCCTATATCTTTTATATCAAACCTTGAATTCAACATAGTCTCAATAGATTTGATCATTACTAGCCATAATTAGCATGTCATCAATATAAATACACAAGATAACATAACCATCTTCTTTGTTCTTAATATAGATACATTTATCACATTCGTTGATTTTAAAGCCATTTGTCCTCATGACATTATCAAACTTTTCGTGCCACTATTTTGGTATTGTTTTAAGCCATATAAAAACTTCACTAATTTATAGATCTTTTCTTCTTACCTTAGGTATGAAAAACCCTTAAGCTGGTCCATGTAGATTTCTTCATCTAACTCTCCATTTAGAAATGTTTTATTTCCATCCATTTGATGTATTTCAAGATTTTGTAAAGCAATGATAGCAATTATCATCCTTATAGATGTTATTCTCGTCACAAAAGAATAAGTATGAAAGTAATCAAGGCTATCTCATTGTTTGTATCCCTTAATTACAAGTCTGGCCTTGTACTTTTCAATTGATCCATCTGATTTATGTTTTCTCGTGAAAATCCACTTGGACCCTAGTGTTTTATTACGTGGACGTAAATCAACTAGTTCTCAAGTATGATTTTGTAGAATGGACTCAATTTCAATATTAATGGCTTCTTGCCATTGAAAACCTTCAGAAGAATTCATATCATTTTCGTAGGTTTGAGGTTCACTTTCTAGCAAGTATATCAAAAAATCTGGACTATGGGTCGTTTTTTCCTAGTCCTCTTGCTACATCTGAGTTCAAACTCACCCTTATTCTCAACCTCTTATTCAGGTCTTTGTTTTGACTATCTTCATTTATAGTCCCATACGTTCATTTAGACAAACTTGATTCTCCTTGAGATTTACCTAAAAATACATGTTCAAAGAACAATGCATTCCTTGATTCCATTGTCATGTTTTTATGTATGTTTGGGATCTTTGACTCATGCACAAGAAAATGATAAGCACCACTATTATATGCATATCCAATAAAGATGCAATCTATCATTTTTGAACCTATCTTCACCTTCTAAGGTATAGGTACAACTACTTTATCAAGACATCCTCACACTCATAATTATTTAAATAGGAAGGTACCCTTCCTTTAAATAATTTATATGGTGTCTTATGTGTCTTTTATAGAATACTTTATTTAAAAGGTAGTTAGCTAACAAAATAGCTTTACCCCACAAGTTATGTGGAAACCTAAAACTTAATAGCATTGTATTCATTATTTTTTTTCAATGTATGATTCTTACTTCAATAACTCTATTTTGCTGAGGTAAATACGACACTATAATTTCATGAAAAAATCTATATTGTGAACATAATTCACCAAACGATGATTCATATTTACCACCACGATCACTGCGTAGGACCTTGATATTCCTATTGAGTTGGTTCTCAACTTCTATTTTATAAAGAATAAATTTCTCTATAGATTGATCTTTGTTTTTAAACAAATGCACATAGCAAAATTTCATGTTATTATCAACAAAAGTAATAAAATACTTATTGTCATCCCTTGTTTGAAGAAATTTGAAATCACATAGATCACTATGGATTAATTCAAAAGGTTCAGTGTTCTTTTGAATCGAATGAAACGATGACCTAGTCATCTTTTCCTTAACACAAGTCTCATACTTATGCTTTAAATCTATTTGGAATGCGGATATTTGTTCTATGTTAATTAATCTAGGTAATGTATTGTAATTAACATGATCTAGTTTACCATGCCATAAGTTGAAAGACTCAAGAAAATAAGCAAAAGAATTAATCTTATTAATATTCATAGCTTTTATAGTCATTACATTGAGCTTAAATTGCTCATCAGATACATACCATTTTCCTACAACCATCCCATTTTTGGTCAAAACGATCTTATTAGATACAAACACTATCTGAAAGCCATGCTTGTTTAGCAATGAGCGAGAAACAAGATTCTTACAAATGTTTGGCACATATAGTACATTTTTTAATGCAAGCTCCTTCCCAAAGGTAATCTTCAATTTGATCTAGCATTGCCCTCTAATGGCTAATGTGGCAAAATTTCCCATGGAGAGCTTATCTCCATTTTTCACTAGTTCAAAAGTAGTGAATAGCTTCTTATTTAAGCATACATGCCTTGTTATACCAGCATCAATTCACCACTCCTTTGGGTTTGTTCCCACCATGTTTACCTCAAAAATGACTACACATAAGTCAATATATAAGATATTATGAGTGATGTTATCAACCATGTTTGCCTCATGGTTCCAGTTTCTTTTTGGAAACAGATAGTCTAGGAATTTATGCCCTGTCCTCTGACAATTAAAGCAAATCACTATCAAGCTTGACTTCTTAAAAGTTGTTTCTCCATGTCTCAATTTAGACCCTTTACCCAGCTTGCCCTTGCGCCTATTCTTATTGTGTTTGGAACTTTGACCATGCTCCATCACATTAGCCTTGGATATGGATGGAATATATACCCTTTTAGAAGGATCCTTGTTGTCTTCTTTTACTTTGAATCTTATCAGCAAGTCTTTAAAAGATACTTCCCTTTGATTGTGCTTAAAGTATGCCTTGAACCCTATTCATGAAGGGGCAACTTTTCAATAATAGCTACAACTTGGAAGGTTTCATGAAGTATCATTTCTTTATCATATATATATGTTTAGATATCTTGGATTTTACGTATTTGATTGCATACAAGCTTAGAGCCCACCATCTTATAATCAAGAAAGAAACTAACCAAATATTTCTTGGCACTAGCATTTACAATTTCATACTTCTGGTCTAATAATTCCCACAAGTCTTTAGTCGTATTCTCCTTATTGTACTTATAGTAAAAGGAATCGGTTAGACTATTCAAAACATAGTTTCAACATATATAATCATAATGCATTCATGCTTCAATAGCACTAGTAGACTGAAAATTTTGTTCACCTTCAAGTTGATTGTAAGCTTCTTCAGTCAAAAACTTTACCAACTTCAAGGTGGTAAAATAGAACATCATCTTACTCCTTCATCTCTTGAAGTTCAAGTTATTATACTTCTCTTGTTTCTCTACCATAGCATGGTTCATAGAAATAGAAACCAGTAACATTAGGGTAACCCTATGAGCCACAAAAAACCTCATTATTTGATTCACATCATAACCACTTACAGTTGGGTCAGTAACAATTGAGTTCTTGCTTTGGGACAATGGAGTAATTATTTCAGAAGTCATTTTTGTTTTTTTTTCTTTTACGAAAAATACACAATTAAAAAGAAAATCTTATAAAATATTTATGAAGTTATTCCAAAAAAAAACATAAAATTAATTATCATAAAAATAGCAATAAAGACATAAAAATTTAAAATATTTAATACATAAAGCATAAACGGTAATTAAATTTTTTTTATATAAAATAATAAATGATAACAAAACTAATATTAAAATACAATTTACTACTGCTTTATGTAATTTTAATATTTTTTTTATTTCTTTATTAATCAAATAGTAGAGAAGGTAAGCAAATAAAACTAGTAAAACTGATAAGAAAAAGATATAAGAAGTGTACCTACAAAATAACTTATAAGCTGAGAAGTAATGTATTAAAATTAGAAACAACTAATAAAAGAGCAATAACAAAAACAATTGTAAGTTCTAAATATATATATATATATAAATGAAATCAAACAAGTAGATTCAATTACAATGCTATAAAATAACGATTTATTGAAAATGATGATATAACTAATATTGTTGAACAAAATCAGAAAAGAAGAGAGAATAAAAAAAAATTTACAAGAAAAAGAAAAAAGAAAAAAGAAAAAATAATTTTGTTTTTAATTGCTATATAACTTCATTTTCATGTGGCTGGGCAATTATTTTTTTTTCTTTCAAAAATAACATAAAGCCACTTTTCCCCTTCATTAATATAGTAAAAAGTAAATAACATTAACAAAAGAGTTATGAGAAAAACTCAAACCATGAAATGAAAAGGATATACGCTAAACTTGTCTGTGTACAAATAAATTTATTTTATTAAAATTAAAAATATATAAATATAAATATACGTATAAATTAAAAAAAATCGAAATCTTTATATCACACAGTGTCCTTAAGATAATTATTTTTTCACCATAAGTTAGAGAACTATATAAACTTATCTTTCACGATACAATGATTAAATAATAATAAACTTACACTACATTTTATTATTCAACAACTTTCAAGTATTTGAATTCTATTAGAAGAAACTAATTTTAGACAAAAAAAATACAAAATTATGTCATTTTTTTCTTTTCTCTTCCTTTTTTTTCTTTCTTTCTTTTATCCCTTATCTATGTCTCTCTTATTTCTTTCTTTATATAAGAAAACGAGAGTTCAATAGAAGAAACAGAAATGAAAGAAGAAAAAAATTGAAATTAATTAATACATTAAAAAAACTAATAATTTCAAGGCGTTTCAAGAATTTTAATTCAAATTTTTTTAACAATCGGCAATGCAAGTTACCAAGTAATATCAATAATAAATATATAAAAATATAGATAACTTTTCTTTTAATAATTGAAGTTTTTAAGAGAATTAATTCTATAACATATTTTAATATGATATTCCAAGGGCTAATAATCTTAAGTTAAATTATAATTATTTGGCCTGTATGATAAATAGAACATAATATTTGTAGAAAAGTGATAAATGTATAAAAATAATGTTAATTATTCTACTAATAACTTAAACTTTTGAAAGATTTACTAATAACTCCTAACAATATTGTATATAAAAGCTTCTTATATTTAAATGTTTTCGATCGGTGAATTATACAAATTATTTATATATTTCTAAGTCTATATTTATAAGTCAATTAATGTAATATTATACAAATTATTTCTATATTTCTAAGTCTATATTTATAAGTCAATTAATGTAGTAGAATGTATTAAATGAAAGAAAACAATAAACATCTGAATTTGAGATAACTCAATGAGAATGAAGGGGAAAAAAAGAATTCAAAGAATAAACACTGGTCTTATGTTCCTATTAAATTACTTTTTAATTCGTTATATTAAGATTAGTCCAATTTAAAACACTTAAACATTATTCTTGAATAAAACATTTGCGTTCGTATATTCATGTCATATTCTACTACTAAATTTTATATTTAATTTTGACTTGAGATGAGTTAAAGTTTTTTATTAATTAATTAGAGAAATATGAAGAAAAAAAGATTTATACGTGAGAAGTTGCTCAGAGTAAAGTGGAGACGTGAGCTATGAGTATCATTGATTCATTGCTCTAATTTTCTTCCAATAGTTGGAAGTATCCTTGATTCATTGCTCTAAAGGGACCACATCAATAAGGCTGCTTTCAGTCCGATTTGAGTAACAAAAGGCCTATTTGTTTTTTTTTCGACCCAATAACATGTAAAACGTTATAGTAAAATAACGTGTAATTATCATATATTTTTTAAAAATAGAAACTTTCTTTGAAAAATAGCTCTAACAACAGTGCTACCCTTATTTTATTGTAGTAATTTATTAGTCCCATGTTTCTGTAAAATGTATGAATAGTTTCAATTATACTCTATTAGATAAATTAAGAGAGATAAAATAATTATTTTACTTGTCTTTTTAAAAAATCATTACACTTACTATAAATTTATGCACACAATATTTATATGGTTCTTTGTGACAGAATTATTTCGAAAGATTTATCATTTTTTAAAATAATTATGTTATTTGTTATGATATAATTGGTGGATTTTTGTATTCTTAACATTTATCAGATTATACATAACATTCATTAAACACACGCACGATAAACATGTATAAGAAATTGAACTCGCTTAAAACAACAAGAAATGTTTGCAATTTTATTTCAACGATATTGGTTTATTGTTTTAATTTGGTTGTTAGACCGATAACATCTACTCTTTTCATAATTTGACTTAATATTCTACCTTTGTTATTCTTTTTCTGTTTCTTCTCTTTACATAAATGTATTATTGAATATGTTTATTTATATATATTAATGCATATTTATTAATATATATCATATCTGTTAATATATATCTAGTTTACTTTAACCATATCTAGTTGACTTGTAATTTATATATAAAAACATCATGTATATTCTTTAATATACAGAATATAATACAATAATTAAGTATTTCTAACATGGTATCAGAGCTACTACTCTTACCTTTCTCTTAGCAGTCTTGTCTTTTTTGGTGTTACTACACCCTTATAGTTTCCGTTGTCACAACAGCTGCTGTGTCCATTCACCGTTGAACCTCTTATGTCTTTCAGCCGTTGTCCTTAGGTTCCGGGCCTATAGTCGCCGTTGTTGAGGAGTCTCATACCACAGATCACTACAATCACCATCTCCGACGTGCATATTGCTTCGATAATATTTATACATGTACTACACTGATCGTCTCGCCTCGATTAACACAACTGTGGAAGTCTCACAACCATCGGAGTCTACACGCTCCCTTAGGCACTGCTAAAAGGAACTTCATATCTTCCTCAAGCGTTGCTAACATAAAACCAAATGCCATTGTGCATCTTGATCCGATAACCTTTCTATAAATACCATTATGATCAGCTCGACCAGATCTACACATTCGTGAAAGTCTCGTAAGCATAGGAGGTCACACGCGCCCTCACATGTTGCCAACAAAAACCGTGCGTCAGATTCATATGTCGCACTCTGGTTCTGTGACGTTATCAATGAAACATCCCCTAGGGCTGATGTCTATGCTGAAATCACCATTGACTGTGGCAATACTACTGTTAACCAGACTGTTGATCGTGACTATGAACGTTGATTGTTGACATGTCTATTAACGTTGAATTTTTGTAGTTCAGGTTCAACCTACCTAGTTTTTCATGTAGATCTCGTTTTTGCAGTCCGTTTTTGCATATTGTGTTTCTAAATGGATAAAAATGATGTTTTTCTTCCTCGTCCCATCAATACTGTATTGGAAGGGGCCAATAATTACTTATCCTGTTCTCAAGCTATACGTAGTTTTCTTAAGGGTCGCATGCTTTGGAATTACTATACTGGTGCAATTACCATTCCTGTCAAATGAGCAAGTGAAGAAGATGCTACCTACCTTGGTCGTATGATTGAATGGGATTGTCACAACCACATGATCCTCACATGGATTTGAAATACTTTTGTTCCCTCCATCTCCAATCTATTAGGCAACTTTGATGATGCAAATAAGCATAGGATATATTGGCCAAAAGGTACTCCACTACTCACCGATCTATGAAATATCAGTTAGTAGTTGAATTGTATCAACTTTGACAAGAACCAGGACAATCCATCAATGACTACTATGATCAGCTTCACCTTTTTCTTGGGACCAAATTGACCTTTGTGATACAATTTGGGCATGCTCAAAGGATGCTCAGTAATATGCTGCAGTTAGAAATGAGTTTCATCTCTATAAGTTCCTGATGTCACTTCATAAGGAATTTGAGCCCATCTGCGGTCAACTTCTCAATCGCAGTCCCCCCTCTCTTGATGATGCCGTAAACGAGTTAGTTAGAGAAGAAGCTCGGCTTGCAACCCTACAAGCCCAAAATAAGTTCAATGTTTTGGCTATTACTCATTCTGCTCCTATCATTGATCAACCTCAGTAATTAGGTAATTCCTCTTGCTCTAGCAATCGTCGCAGGTAAACCAACAAGAAATTCTGCAATTATTGCAAGCATCATGGTCACATCATTGAGACTTGTTACTGTCGCAAAAAATCTACTACTATTGTTGCTAATATTGAGCCTACTCTACTGATGCCTTCCATTTCAACTGAGTCCTAGTCCTCTGAATCCACTATCAACCTCTCCTCCACTGAACTACAGAAGATCATAACTCAGGTTATTCAAATGGCTGGTAATGCATCTCTTTCCACTTCTCTCTCAGTTCTGCCTGGTAAGTTTCAAACTTGGCTTTTTGATTCTGTATGTTGTAATCACATGACACCTCACTCATCTTTATTCTCCAAACTTGACCTTGCACCACATCCTCTTAATATTATATAACTGATGGTTCTACCATGCATAGGAATAGTCTAGGTTTTGTTTCGACCTCTAACCTCTCTATTCCTGGGGTCTTCTATGTACTTGACTTATCCTATAATTTATGTTATATGGGAAAATTAGCTAAACTAGGATATAGCCTTATTTTTTACTATTCTTAGTGTATTTTGCAGGATCTGAGGATGGGGTAAGAGCTTGGGACCGGTCCTAGGGTTGGGCGTATGTTTCCCGTGAACAATTTCCATCTTCCACCTATTGCTGCTACAGTTTATTCCTTACCTTTTCTCACACTTTGGAATTCTCTTCTTGGTCATACCTCATCCACTCGGGTACAATAGTTAGCTTCTAAAGGTCTGTTGGGTTCTGTGTCCAAAGAAAATTTTGATTGCACTTCATGTCAGTTAGAAAAACAGTCAGCTTTACCTTTCAATAATAGTGAATATATCTCTAATAGTATATTTGAGTTAATTCATTTTAATATTTGGAGACCTTCTCCTATTATTAGTATTGGTGGATCTAGTTAGTTTGTAGTTTTTATTAATGATTATTCCCGTTATAGTTGGATCTTTCCTATGAAATCTTGTTCTGAAATTTTATCAATATACAGTAACTTTGCAAAAATGGCTGAAAGACAATTCTCCAAACATATCAAAAATTTTTTATCTCATAATGCTATTGAATATACTCAATATGCTTTTCAAGCTCTGTTACATTCCTATGGCACTGTACATCATCTAACCTATCCAGGCACCTCTCAACAAAATGGTCGAGTTAAAAGAAAACTTTGTCACATTCTTAACACTATTCGTATTCTTCTTCTTTTTACCAAAGTTCCTGCCCCATTAATCGCATTCCAACTGTTATCATTCATAATCAAACTCCATATGAGCGCCTTTTTGGGTCATCCCCTGACTATCATTACCTTCGCTAATTCGGATTTGCCTATTTCGTTATTCTTCTGCCTCATGAACACAACACTTGAGCCTCGATCTAGACTTTGTTTTTTTCTTGGTTATGGTGAAACTCAAAAAGGGTATTGATTCTATGATCCTATCTTGCATCGTCTTCGTGTTTCCCATAATGTTGTCTTTTGGGAACACCGCTTATTTGTTGAATTTTCTCACTTTCGTTCTTCCCTAACTAACTCAAATGTTTTAGAAATCTTTCTAGGTGAGTCTCTTATTCCTTCTACAGATACTCTTGATCCTCCTTTGGACTTCTCTATTCAATCTTTAGATATTTTTATTGATTCTCCTAGATAGGTTGTAGAAGAACAGGTTGATGACGAGCTACCCCATCTTGAGCATAGGTCCCTTGCTCCTGTTTCACCTAAAGATCCTCCACAAGACATTCTACCTCGTAACTCAACCAGGGTAAGATCCATTCCTACACATTTACTTGAATATCATTGTTACACTACCCTTGCTACACTCTATGAGCCTCACACCTATTGTGATACATCTACTAACCCTTTATAGTAGATTGCAATGAAAGAAGAAATTGATGCATTAACCAAAAACGATACTTGGGATCTAGTTACTTTCCCTCCTGGTCAGTTTGTAGTTGGTTGTAAATGGATCTATAAGATCAAGACTCACTCTGATGGGTCCATTGAGCGCTACAAGGCTCATCTTGTTGCAAAACATTTTACACAGGAGTATGAGATTGATTATGAAGAGAATTTTTCTCCATTTGTTCGTATCTCCTCTATTTGTACCCTCTTAGCTATTGTGGCTGCTAGTAAATGAGACATTTTTCAAATGGATGTTAAAAATGCATTCCTTAATGGGGATCTGCATGAAGAAGTTTATATGCAACCTCCTCCTAATCTTTCTGTTGAAACAAACAAGGTTTTTCGCCTTCGATGTGCACTTTATGGCCTTAAACAAGCTCCACGAGCATGGTTTGCCAAGTTCAACTCCACCATCATTCGCTTGTGTTACACGGCCAGCCCTTATAATTTTGCCTTATTTTTTCGTCGCAATGATAAAGACACCATTTTGTTTCTCTTATATGTAGATGATATGATCATAATTGGTGATGACCTCAGTGGCATTCAAGAACTCAAGGATTTTCTTAGTCAGCAGTTTGAGATGAAAGACCTTAGACATCTCAACTATTCCTTGGGTCTCCAGATCACTCGTTTCATAGATGGTCTTTATATTACTCAAGCCAAGTATGCATCCGACCTTTTATCTCAAGTTGGACTCACTAACAGCAAGACTGTTGACACTCCAGCTGAACTTAATGCGCATCTGACACCCTCGAGAGGGAAACCATTATCTAATCCCTCTTTTTACAGACGATTGATTGACAGTCTGATTTATCTTACAGTTACTCGTCTAAACATTTCTTATGTTATTCATCAAGTGAGCTAGCATCTGTCTACTACACGATCGACTCATTATGTTATTTTTCTGCGTATTCTACGATACTTGAAGGGCATTCTCCTCCATGGTCTTTTCTACGTAGCTCAATCTCTTCTTGTACTCCTTGCATTCTCTGATGCTCATTGGGCAGGAGATCTCACTGATCGCAGGTCCACTATAGGTTATTGCTTTCTCCTTAGTTCTTCTTTGATTTCTTGGCGAAGTAAGAAACAAATTTTCGTGGCCCGCTCCAATACTGAAATAGAATATCGTGCTCTTGCTAATACCACATCTGAGCTCCTTTGACTACGATGGATTCTTAAGCATTTGGGTGAATCTACATCCTCTACTACTCCCCTTTATTGTAACAATCAGAGTTCCATTCATATTGCTCACAATGATGTCTTCCATGAACGGACTAAACACATCGAGATTGATTGTTACTTTATTCGTTCTCATCTTATCCATGGTACTCTCAAGCTTTTCTATGTCTCCTCCAATGATCAACTTACAGATATCTTCACTAAGGGACGCACTCGTAATTTGGTTGACAACCTCAAGCTAGTCTCATATCCACCTTGAGTTTGAGGGAAGCTGTTAATGTATATCTATTAACAGATTAATGTATATATGTTAATGTATATCATATCTACTAATATATATCTAGTTTATTTGTAACTCTTATATAAAAACATCATGTATATTCCTTAATATACAGGATGTAATATAATTATTTAATATTTATAAGAGAGTTCATGATATAATGACATCCATGAAATCTGTAATGCCTGTAAGGTGTTTTGTTTGTGAATTACTTGCTTTCAATTCAAGTTCATTTTTCGATGATGTTTTTTATCCAAATTGTTGTGTGTTGGGAATTTTGTGTATATAAGCTCAAGCTGATTGTGCATTTCGTTGCGTGCAGATTTTATCATTGTTACTCTAATTGATGATTGTTGTTCGATTGACCATATGAATTTTTGCTCTTCCCTTTTTGACCCTTGTGTATTTATTTGAACTTTTTTTTTCTTTGATTTGGCTTTGCTTTATAAATTGATTTTATTTTTAAGTGCATCCTTTTAAATCGTGCAGCAACCAGTTTGTTCAAGATGCTTCTGAAGTACAGGCCTGGGGACAAAGTAGAGTAGAAAGAACGGTTCTTGAAGAGAGCTCAGGCAGAGGCTGAGGGCAAAACTGTCGAAATTTCTACTTGATTGATATTTATTATAATACTTTCTGAAATTTCTTACTTTCTTATGGCTTCAGGCAAACTTCAATGACAAGTACGATGAGTAGCGCAAGAAGTGGGGTGGTGGAATTATGGGTTCAAAATCCCAAGCTAAAATGGAAGCTCGAGAGAGGATCCTCGCAAAGGAAGCTACTCAAAGAATGACCTAAGTTTTGATCTTCTATTCATTTTATTTTGGAGTGTATTGTTTTAAGATTATTAGTTCAAGTTTAATCAGGTGGTTTCAATTCAAAGGCGTCAACTTATTTTATTCAGCACTGTTGTCCTTAATTACGTATTGCATCACTTTTTAATCCTATGTGTCTTTAATTTAGGAAACAGATTTCATTAACAGAAGTTCTCAAAGAAAAGCTGAGAGTTGTGATATTACTTACAAGTTCATTTAAGTTTCATAGTTATTTTATTATATATTTTTATTAATTTATTTTTGTAGATTGGTGTCATTTGTACCAAAAACTAATAGAACCATCAACAAACCGATTGGTGCCAAAAGACTAAAGCTAGACAGAAGTTGTTGGTAATCAAATAAGGAGGGCGACCAAATTTGGATTGATGTAGAACAAAGAGAACTAATAGTGCTCGAAGTAAATCGGATGGATATCATCACCAACATTCAAGCCATAAGTCAATAGCACACCTGTTTATAGGAGAGGGAATGAGAGAGAAGACAAGGAATCAATCAATAAGCCTGGAAGGGAAGAGAAGAGTCCATGAAAACCCTAACGAAACTCTCACCATTGAATCTCGTGAGACTTGGGATATTTTTATTCTTTTTAAATCAAAAGATAGTTGATGTGATTTGAAACGCATGACTTAAAACGTGAATAATAAGTCTTACTGCTAGATTATTAAACCACGAGACATAAGATATTGGCCAACATAAAAATAGTGTAAATTTCACCCATTTAGAGTATGAGGAAAGTTTTAAGATATTTTAATTGATGAACAAGATATAAAGGAAATATAAAAATGGGCTACAAGTTGGATGAACAAGATAATACCTCTATCATTTAGTTGATAGTTTACTAAAGAAGCATAAAGTTCAAGTTAAGCTCACTATATAATGCAAGTCTTTCTAGCATAGTTTTCCCCATTTTCTTCTACCACTAAAACGTGTGCCTTACCTACCTTCCCTAGAATTGAGACTAGCTTCGTTACTGCTACATCTCAATTCCCATTGTGCGAGGCCTTTAGATAAAGAGTCTCACCTCCATCTCCACCTCCACCGTGGCTTCCAGAGCTTCCCCCACGATCTTCTGTTGATCCACCACTTCCAAAATCTTGCTTAATCATGCTATTGGTAGCCATTCCCCTATGCAAGCCTTCTACACCAGAACCACGACCAAAATCAAGAAACCCTCCGCCTCCAAGTTGACTATTTACTCCTGCATTGTTGGCATCACTTTGCAGCATGTTTAGTCCAGTACTTCCACCAGAAGTCATTCCTAACTGATTATGCAGATTTTGTTGTTGGAGGGCAGTGAATGGCTGCTGCGAGTACAACATAGAGGAGCGTGCAGCCATAAGAGATTGCGGTGTCATTTGTGGAGTTTGCAGCTGCATGTAATGTGCTCCTGGTTGCACCATGCCACTACTGGAAGGATACTGCAGGGGATTGACACAGAAGAGTAAGTCGATGAAACAAAATACACAATTTGCATCGGTTCAACTTACACATGGTTAAGATGCATTTAGTAGTGTACGTTAACAAATCTAAAGGCAAAACTAGAAGTGTAATAGAAGTACAATAATAGATTATATTTCTACCAAAAGAACAAAGTTGTTATTTTGGAAAGGAACATACAGCTTGCGCTTGCATTGCAGGAGGTTGAGGCTGAGAATCAGCAATGGCAGCAAGGTACATAAGGTTTCGCTGTAGTCTTGCTTGATTCCTGCATGAGTAGAGGAAAAGTGTTGCTTTCTAGTACGATGGAATGATCAATCACTTTACTCGTCATTTCAAATTAAAATGAGTTTAAACCACCAGTAATTTCAAATGAAATCTCAAAAGCATATACTAATATTCATTGGTATGTTTGTTTATACTTCTTTGACTTGTAAAAGTACTAATAGCAAAACAATCTTCAGGACCAAACATAATTGTTTTTGGTCAAAAGTGCTTTCATAAACACATTTAGTACTTTTTGGGCCATAGAAGCAAAAATTGTACTCTCAAAGTCTACATGATCATTTTTCTAAGTTTTAACTCATGCTTCTTCTTGTTTTTTCAAGCTTTTTTATATCTATCTAATAATTAGTTTATTTCCTTTTAGTTGTAAATCTTTTTAATAAATTAGAAAATATATTATTTGCTTTTAACTAAAAAAAATTTAAAAACTCATTTTTCTTTTGTTAGTTAGTTCAAAAACCGACAACACAATGCTCATACAAGTGACCATAGTTTGGGACATATTTGTTATCACTTAATTATGAAGATTACTATTAGATACTTAAAATTAGCAAAAGGATTAATTTTTACATTTGCAAGTTATTATTGTGTGTAAAAACTAAAAGTTGATATAAAATTGTTGAAAACCATTATTAGTTTAGCAAAGGTTTTCCATAATCTAAATTTAGAAATTCAAAATACATATTATGATCGGCCAAGGAATGTCAAATATTAACAGCATGCAGCTAAGGAACTTCCATCTAAGACAATAAAAGATACAGTTTGCAGAAGTCTATAGAATTAATAAAAAAAAATACTCACTCAGCACATTCACTCATTTTCCCTAAATTCTGGCTTTCAACAATCTTCAAAATCAATGTCTTGTTCTCATCCAGATACTGCAGTAATAAATAAATCAGAACAAGAAGCCTTTAGAAACTGTATCATCTGAACACAATACTTTCTTATATTTGTAATAATATATATGCAAGTATCATTAACTAATAGATTTTTTTGAATCAATTTGAAGTCTACATTCAAAACCATCATTGATCATTGATTCAAGACAAGCCACCTTTGTTTGTCACATCGTTTGCACAGAGGAGATCCTTTAGACTAACAGTTATCTCCATTCATACAACTTCAACAGTGTACATTTTATTATTTCAAGATTTCGACATCAATCTTGCTTTGTTGCGTTTCTGTTATTTGAGGCATATGGCTTTTTTTTTATTTTTTGATATTGGTGGTTGTAATCTATATTTTATTATTAATAGATTTTCTTCCGAATAAGTTAAACTACTTAATTCTTTATGTCCTATCTTTTTTATTATTATACATTATTTCTCCTTGACACATTATTATTTGCACAATTTTGATTAGTTTTAAGCTCTTGCTTTCGCATTTGTAAATTTATAACATTTTAATCGGTTAGACCTATTAAACAACTAAGATTTTCAAAATCAACAACAATTACGGGTAACCACATGCATAACATGGTTACACGTACGTGGATTCTAAACCATTGTGATTTTTTGCAAAATAAATCAAGTTTATTTAACTATCATAGAAAATTATAATGAGAATGATCTTACGAAATTCTTATATTTAATTCGACTGTTAATTTAAAATGAAAAGTAAAACATTCAACATTGATAGCAATGCTTGTTTCTCTCACGTCTTAAAGAGTATGTTAAAATATTTTATTTTCCTCACATTTCAATAATCATTTATAATTTTTTCGTTTTGTCTCATTTAAAAATAAAAAAAATTTATGCTTTAATTTTGCTTCTTTATAATTTTATAAATTTTACTTCAATATTTATCATTATTTTCATTTAAATGTTCAAACAAATATTGTTATAATAATATCATTTTCATTAAATTTAATTCTTATTATGATTTTAATTCTTATTACGATTCTCGTTCTACAAACCAAAGATAATATTAATTCTATAATTCATAGATTAAGCAGTGTAGTACACTAATTAACTAAGACCTTGATTGGGGATAACCAAAGATAATATTAATTTTATAATTCATAGATTAAGTAGTGGAGTACACTAATTAACTAAGACCTTGATCGGGGGTTGGGGCTCCATCGAGCTGTAGCCAAGTCAAAAAATTTACAAAAAATTAATTATATGAATATTTTTAGTACTAAATAAATATTTTATTTTTAATAATATATTGTGTTAAATTTTTGTGTGCATATTTTAATATTATCAATAATATTTAGCAGATAAAAATAATATAAACAAATCATGAGTAAAATAGTTAAACAGAGATATTTTTATTCACATATTTGACAAATATTAATTAATTGCACACATATTAATCAATATAACATAATCCCACAATATTTCATATATTTAAATTTAATTTATGATAATAAAATATCAATATCAAACATTATAAAAATAAAAATAAAAGATGAAAAACTTAAAACTAAAGTTTTCAAGTTCTTTAAAGTTTCTCATATTTTTTTAAATTTAAATTTTTATTGAATCTAATATTATATTATTTTATATTTTATTTTGATAATTTTTTATATTATTTGAAATTGTTTAATATGAAAATTTTTCATTTATTTTTACTACTACTACAAAACCGGCTCATTTTATCGGCTCAACAAGCATTAACAAAAAAATATTTGTATTTGTTAGTCTTTCATTTTTTAACAATATTTATTTATAAATATACTTAAAATCCTAAATAATACTAATACTAATTAAATTATAAAAAAGAGTAGCTCAAATATATTACTTTTAACAAAAGCATATTTTAGTTCTTTATATATTAGGTGAGATAGCACAAGTTTGCTCTCTTTACAAAAAAGATTGTAAAAGTTGTACTGTCCCAGTTTTGAAATAAAAAAAAGTAGAATACCACAAGTCAATCACACTACTACAAAGAAATGCTTTTAAGTTAGGATTAAAAGTCAATTTTTTTCTTAAAATCGACTTATAATGAATTTTAAGTCTATATTCTCCTAAATCGACCTAAAATAGACTCAAAATTAAAAAATTGTAAAAAAATTAAAAAATAACATCGATTAATGTGTAGCATTTGTTTAAACGTAGAACTGACGTTATTTGTCTTTTTTTTTCTTTTTCTTCTTCTTCTCCCCATTTGCATAAAAAAAATTTCTTATGTCTTCGCAATTCCTCCAAAAAATAGTGTTACCTCATATTACTTTGTCCAATTTCGATCATTTCCAACGCCGACAATTGGGTTTTGTTCCTCTCCATTTTTTGATCTAAATCCACCATTTTTTAAAGCATACTATTCAATTTTTTCTTATCTATTTTTCTTTACTTTTTCACTTATTAAACACTATTTCCTTCATTTTCTCATTTATTTTATTCTAGTAAGTATTTTTATGAATTATTTTTCACTTATTATTGATATTTTATATTTTTATATAATTTTTGTAAAATTATTTTTTTATTTTAATGTATATTATGTATTATTGATTATTTGTATATATTTTTGTGTTACATAGGTTGTGTATTTTCATTCAAACTTAAAAGAGAAGAATGTATTTTTTATTTATTTATTTTAACTAATTTCATTTAAGCTTAAAATTATTATTATTATTACATGCATTTATATATTGTTAATGTTATAATGAGTTTATTAATTAATATTATATATTACTAATGTTATAATTAGTTTATTAATTGTTTGAATTTTATGTTATAATGTTATAATTTTAAGTTTATTTAAGCTTAAAATTATTATTATTACATGCATTTATATATTGTTAATGTTATAATGAGTTTATTAATTAATATTATATATTACTAATGTTATAATTAGTTTATTAATTGTTTGAATTTTATGTTATAATGTTATAATTTTAAGTTTATTTAAGTTTAAAATTATTATTATTACTAATCACTTATCACATTTAACAATGCTCTATAATTTATCATTTTTCAATCAATATTAAGAACATGATGTTAGCATTAAAGCTAAACAATTATGTGATAGGACATTAACACTTGAGAGAAATCAAAATTTAATAATCCTTTGGCCACTAAAGTTTGAACAAGATCAAGATCATTAAATGTTGGTAATTCTTGATCTATATGGAAATCATTTTTGATACTCTGACTCAATTTCCATAGAATTGAATAAAGATACAAAAATAGTTGTTGAAATGTAAGAGTTATAACTATCTTTATTTTCTTCTATTGTTATTTGTGATATTTAATAAAGAACTAATTGTTTTAAACTTTGATAAGGTACGAAAGCTACAGAATAAGAGTAAGGGTATTGTCATTATATGAGATAAAATTATGGTATGTATAAGTGAATATTAATAATTTAATGAATATTACTATTAAATTATAAAGATGTTCGAATTTATAAACCATATACACTTGTTAAATAATTAAACAAAATTCCCTATTTTGTATTAAAATAATTTATACTTCAACCCCCGTTCAAAACATATATGTTGCTATATCATTTATCAGCATCATATTTTCTTATTAGATACAATTAACATGTATAAATTGTATTGTAATTACTAATAATAATACAATACATCACTTATGATTCATAAGTAAAATTTTTTCTTTAGTAAAAGTGTTAGATCAAATACAGATTTGAAAAGTGCAAGTTTTTTCGCAGATGTCTCTCACGTGATAAAAGCAAACTTGGAATATCAAAATCATATAATCTGGAATAAAAGATAAAATGAATGTTTTAATTAAGTATCAAGTGGTCAGTCACCCCACTTAGGCTGATTTATTTTAGATGAGATGGATGTCAACAATTTATGATTTATGAATTGAGATTTTTCTGAAAAACCTATGTGAATAAGAGAATATAATTAGATGGTAGCCATGACAGACACCAAATTAACTTAACCAAATAAAAAAAAAAAGAAAAAAGATGAGTCATGTACTCATGTGACACCAGATATCGATGAGATTCATCAACATTTCAAATAGGGAAAAACGAATTATTTATAGTATCAAATCCCACATGTAATAAGCAATTCGTTTTCTTTTTTCTTTGAGAAAGCAAATATATTAAAGAATAAACTAAGAACACACAAAAAGCAAGGTGAAAAAAATAGCACCACAAAAAAAGAAACAAAGTGGACAACGTCCATAGCTAGGTTACTTTCATTTCAAATATCTGAAAAGAACAATACGCTAATTAAAATTATGATATTTACAAAGCTATAATATCAAATAAAAGAGACCCAACATCAATACAAGTATACATGAAAATAAAAATGCTAGCCATGAACAACTTTCAAGCGATTTTCAAAAATTAAAAATCTATCTTCCCAAAAAAAAAGAAAAAGAAAAAAGACCTGCAGATTCTAGAAGAACAAATCAAACAAATGGGCAGAAGAAATTAACAAAGGGGAATAAAAGGATATAAATTTAGAGAGAGAGAGAGAGAATAGAAAGAGACCAGAAAAGAGGCAGAGAAAGTAAAGAAAACCTGTTGAATATGATCCGTAGTCGCGTTGTTTGGATAGTAGGCCATCATAGGCTGCATCTGCATCAGGTGCTGTTGCATTTCTTTTTTATTTTTTCTTAGTGCTACTCTCTTTATATATATGTCAAATTACTCTACTCACAAAGAAACAACAATATATTACTTTCTCTCTCTATAAAACTTTCTCACTCTAAAAGTGTATTAAAAGAGTAGATAGATAACAGAAGCTGAAGAAGTGAACACTGATAACAAACTGCATGAAAGAGAAACAAAAGCGAGAGAAGACAGTAGAGGTGGCGTTGATAGAAAATAGCTGCCCCTTTCGTTTTTTTCTCTTTTTTACTTACAATTATAGTGACATTAATATCACAAGTGTTAAAGGCGACACTAAGAGAGACAGTCGTGACAGTAAGACAGCTGGTGAAGCTGGTTATTAATGAAACAAGCAAAAAAAAAAAAAAAAAAAGGACAGATTTTTGGGTATCTTTCTCTCTCGAAAGTGCTTGAGAAGTCACGTGATTCAATGGAGACAGAGTTATTACTATAATTAATGAAGCTCAAATGGAGACAAAAAATTTGAAAAGTGTACCAAAGAAAAGGATTTTCGCATTTAACATAGAGATTTGATATTTATTATTTTTGAAATATGCGTATTATATTTTTATTAAGTATTAAATATTAATTTATTTTTAAAAATAAATTTATATTTATTTTAAATTTTATTAATTTTAAACATTATATAAATAATATTATTCTAAATATATATAAATAATAGTGTAATGATAACATTACCAATAATGAAAAAAAGAAAAAACAAAACAGAGAGTATGTTTGTCGTTTCTAAGAACGCTAATCACAATGATATATTAACATATTTTTGTACACATCACGCATAACATATCGAGCGTATGTGTAAAAATTATTTAAAAAAAGAAAGAGATTTTATTTTTAGATAATTATATCAAGCAATATTGTATGTACTAAATCCAACATAAATTCATGTTTTATTTAGGAGTTGGATGCAACTGATATTTATCTTTTAAAAAATATATAAAATTATTTTTTTAAAAGTATATTAGAAGTACATTTTTAAAAATATATATATATATATATATAATTTAATTTAAAATAATAATTTATGAAAATAAAAATATCATTAATGCCTATGGTATTTTGAATAATTTAACTTATGTAACTAATTAGTTAACATCATTAATTTTCTATTCAATGATGTAATTTTTTGTATGGTTATAATATTAAATTGAAGCTAATTTAAAAACAAACTTTTAAAAATTTTACTAAAATATTATTTTAGTTTTGTATTTTCCTTATCTTTATTTTCATATAGACTTTTGACTATTTTCTTTTTTTCATTTTCTTATTTATTAATTTTATAAATGTTATAAATAAATATTTAATCATTTAAGTTCTTAATTAGCTTAAAATTATAATTATCATACCTGAATTTAATAGGTCTACCAAGATATTTCCTTTCGTTGTTCGTCTTTTTTTGTTACATCTGTTAAACCTTAATACACTCCTAGTAATAGTGAAGTCTTTGAATCCATACATAATATAGTGTCCAAATTAGACTTATTAGAAAATTAAGAAAAAGTGAATTCACTCCATTTTTATTTATAATATTAATAACTAGTATAGTTCTTAAAGTCAACTAAGAACTTTGAATAGGTTCTTAGCCTCTCATAGTTTCTAGATACATAACTATTATGTGAATAATTTTTTAAAGTAGAAATATTATTTTTTTCTAAAGTTGTGTCTAATTAATGGAAATAAGGATTACGATAAAGAATTCATGTTTATAATAGTAATAAATCACTATTTTACTCTTTCTTTAATAATTCACGTAACCTTTTGCTTTTTGCTTTTGAATCTAAGTTTTTTATTTCCTTGGTATGACCTGTTGATAGAATATATATAGATTGTATATCTTCATTTCTCTTTGTCGTTTTCTACTGAAAATCCTTTTGATGATATATATAATAAAACATCTTCATCTTCTCAATCTTTAATACAGTAAATGCGTTTTTTATCCTTAGTGATTTTCTTGGAGTAAAAAAAACATTTTTCTTGTTTTTTTGACAATTTTTTGGTTATTATTGTTAAAATTAGCTCAAACTTATTTATATTATCTACATCTTCTTCAATAAGGGTCGTATTACTATGAAAAGTGATTATGAATTTACAGATCGAATAATTTATTTTGATTTCAAAAGAATTGTTAATTTTTTGAGTTCATGATATATTTAACCTAATATCTATCCTTTTAGTATACAAAGTTCATTTGTATTTAATTCCATTTTTAGAAGCGTCATTACTTTTAAAACTTCTCTATTAGTGTTGAAAATTTATAATTTGATAAAATGATAATGAATCACACAATCTTCTCCATTTTAGTCCATACTTGAGTTGAAAAATCTAATATAGACAGGTTTGTCACCTGCTTTGATC
This sequence comes from Hippophae rhamnoides, assembly GCA_033030585.1. Classification (NCBI taxonomy): domain Eukaryota; kingdom Viridiplantae; phylum Streptophyta; class Magnoliopsida; order Rosales; family Elaeagnaceae; genus Hippophae; species Hippophae rhamnoides. The sequence continues at coordinate 20,908,834 of CM065437.1, read as the reverse complement.
TTTTTCCAAAAACTCTTGATAACTTTCTTGAAATTTTTAGAAAATTAACTTAATTCACTTAAATTAATTTCTAGATATAGGTTCTCGATCAAACTTGGATGGAAAGCTTTATAAACAAAAACTAGATTAGTTTCATCAAGAATATTAAATTTACTACATGTAAGGAACTCTTTTTTTTGTGATGTAAAATTTCATATTTTCAATATGTTTCTATGTAGATTTTCTAGCTAAGCTATAGAGACTCAGTCATTATGTTTACTTAAATTCATATATTGATATTTTTCATCTTTTATGACCAATGCATTCTTGGGGGATGTTTTCCTAAATAGTACTGATATTAATTTTACTATCTTTATGAGAGAATTTTTTCTAAATAGTACTAGTGGTCATATCATCTTTTCTAAAGTTTCAACCTATTTGGTGACGATGGCTATTGTTGTAATGCTGCAAAGTAATTTTTAATTATATATTCTAGAGATATTAGTTTTGGTACTTTGTTATTGGCATACTTGCCTTCGACTTCTATTCTATTAGAGAAATCTCTATGAGTTATTCTATTAAATTTGATAATAGCTTTATTTGTTTTAAACAAGTTTTCATAAATTCCTGGTTTTGGACCATTATAAACTACATAAGTCTTTTGTTGGTCTTTTTTTCTACTTTTTTAGACCAATTAAGCTTTTTCTTTTTCTTTTCAGAAATGTTACTTTCTTTTGAACTGTTATATTCTTTCTTCTCATTTTGAATTTTCTCTTTAGAAGTTTTACCTTCCTTAGAGGATTTTTGAACTATAATGGCCATTTTGGACTATTAAGTTTTTCCTATTTAATTTATGTCTCTAAAAAAGACTTCTTTAGGTATAAAACTTCAAGTTATTTCTGAAAGATTCTTATCTCCTTTTTTTATCTTGATTTTGTTATATTAAGGTGTTCTATTTCTACAAGATCAAAAATAGTTAAAGGTACTAATTGTTTTGTAAAGGCATCTACTAAATGATTCTTGTTTTTCAGAAGATGTTCGACGTCAAAATTGTAATGGATAAACTACTATGTCACCTAACTAATCTTCCTTGTTTATAGTAACTTACAATATTAGTCCTTAAATAATAACCAAAATTTTCATCATCGAATTTGACAATAATCCTATAATTTATTACATATATTGTAATTTTCTTAATAGTTTTTACAAGAGTTAAGTATTTTTTTTCATTATTGTAATAATTTAATTTTGGACCATGAAAAGATCTTGATATATATCTACAAAGATATCATCTTTGTCATATATTTTTTGCTTTTAAAACTACTATCGAATATTCATACAAAATATTTATTTCAATTATCATTTTATCATCTAAACTTGGATGATACAAAGTTGGTAAATTTTTTACTTGTATCTTATTCTGTCAATTTTTAAACATGATCTTTTTTTTAATTTTTTTTGTAAAGGTTTTCACATTTCTGCAAGTTTTTTGATATATGCTTCAACATATGTCAAACATCCTAAGAATTTTTGTAATTGATTTTTGTCTTTTATTTTACTAAGAAATCCTTAAATGTTATTTAGTATATATGGCTATAGATTATGTTTTCTATCTTTAATTTCTAACACTAAATACTTAATTTTTTGTTGAGCAATTATTGCTTTCTTTTTAGAAAGTATAATATCTTATTTCCTTCATTCGTGTGGAATTTTAATAATATTCAAATAATGTTTATTTAATTTATTACTGAAAACCAAAATATCATTTATATAAATACAATAAATATTTTATAATTTCTTAAAGATGTTGTCCATGTACCTTTGAAAGATACATGGAGTTTGGTTTAATCCAAATGGTACAACGGTCCATTAAAATTGAAATTTCTTAAAGATGTTGTCATTTTATTATTGATAATAATTCTTCTTTCTTTGAAATAAAGTATTTATTATCAATGGTTTTTTTTATAATTATTTATTTTTGGATTTGAAGGATTTCTTGAGCTTACTATTTTTAATAATTTTTTGATACCTATTAAGACTCCATCTTTCAAGATTTCATTAAAAAAATAGTTTTGTTTCTCTTTTATATCTAATGAAATATTTTTTAAATGAGGTTTTTGTTGTTACTTTGTGTATATCTCACCACATTTTCACTTTTTATATAATTTCATAAAAGTTGAGTTTGATACAAAAAAAATGCTTTTCTTATTTTTCATACATAAGTTGCTTAACCATATAGTGTTGTTAGACTTATTTTATCTAAATATTATGTAAAAATTTGATATAAGTTAAAGAAATTATTTTATATTAATAATTTAACTTTTGTTTCTTATTGATATATAGTAGGAATATAAAATTTTTCTTCTTTTATCATTATTTCTGTATCTTTTATGAATTTATTAAGATTTATTACATTACTATTAGTTATTCTTACAATTAAATCTTTTAGTGCTTGTTTCCAAAGTCCTTTTAGGAATACATATTTACTAGCTACAAACATGCTAACTCATATATTTACATATACATATAAATTGTAATTTGTGTAATATTTGAATTTTAATCCTACCTTAATATAAATACTATTTGAATTTGTAATATTATATAAATCATTCATCTTATGACGAAGAATATTCATACTCTAAGTTAGTTATTTTCTCATCAATTTCTTCTAATAAAAAAATACTACAAGTATCATATATATTGGATTCTTCTATTGGTTATAATTCTATCTTAAATGCTTCTTCTAAGAATTTTTTTTAAATTCATTTTTAAATTATTTTTTTATGTTGAAGTCTACTAGGACATTCATTAGCATAATGTCTTTTCTTGTTGCAAATCCAACACATGCATTTCTTTTTCCCTTATAGATAATAATTTTTGTTTTCTTTTATAAGGAAGATCAAGTTTTTCTAGTCTTTGCCTATTTTTTTCTTCTCTATATGGGTCAAATGTTTCTTCTTGATAAAGAACTAGTAATGAAATTGGTTTCATATGCTTTTTTGGAATCATATTTTATAGTTGAGAATCAATTTCATTTATTAATGTTATATCATCTTCCTCTTTGCTTTGTTCAAAATTTTTCATCGTAATATCATACTAATTTTTCATCTATTAGGGTTAAATTTCTTATTATTTATCTTTGAATTTTTCTTCATTTTTTCTTTCTTATTTTTATGTTTCAATGTATTTGATCTTCTAAGTGGTTCTTATTATAATCTTACAAATTGATCAAATTTATAACCTATGATTTTATTGTCTCTAGTTATGTTATATCATCTTCCTCTTTGTTTTGTTCAAAGTTTTTCATTGTAATATCTTATTGATTTTTCATTTGTTAGAGTTAAATTGCTTATTAAATTATATTTGAATTTTTTTTCATTTTTTCTTTTCTTATTTCTATGTTTCAATATATTTGATCTCTTAATTGGTTCTTCTTTTAGTTTTACAAATTGATCAAATTTGTAATTTATGATTTTATTATCTCTGGTTATGTTATTTATATTTTTTTTAATTCTGTAAATTTTTTATATATATGTTAACTAGATAGCTCTGAAATATGGCTGGCCATTCTGATTTCACCTATTGAATGATATGCTCTCTATCTTCGTAAAAAGATTCCATTTTTTCAACTTCGCATTTCTAATCTCCCAAAGCGCTTTCCTTGGAGACCTCACACACCTCTAATTGTCACTTAGATGGTAGACCTCTCATTTTTAACTGAGTGGTTTTGTTATAATTTTTTTTTTATTCTTAAAAAATGTATGTTTATAAAATATCAGTTTTACACTTATTATTAATTATATTTTAATTTCATATTTTATTATTAATAAATTATTTTGATAACCTCTCTAAATTTCCTCTTTTGCCACGTTTAGTCCGAAAATAGTAACTTGTAAACCAATATGTGCGTAGTTGCGGAAAACGTCAGAGTAGCCGCTTCGTAAATATGCGGCCCTTAATGTATTTTTTTTTTCGGAACAAAACAGATAGTGACAATACTCTCAGAATTTATTATTGATATAATAATCTTTTAATAATAAATTTTTTATATAATAATAATACTAAAATATAATTAATAATAAAATATAAATAATTTATATATTTTTATGAAGAAATTAATGTTTGAAGAAATAATCAGAGGAAGAAATCGTTCGTAATCCCAATTCTTGATTTGTATCGGATATTCACATTGTTTATATAAATAATCTTAATGAGTACTTATTGTAATGCAATGTGATTGAATTGTATGATTCTGACTTGATTGGTAAGTAGCAGGGTGTATATTGGAAAAAATGTTTGGCGTCGGTGCGGTGATTGTTGAATTGTGTTTGCGGTGTTTGTTGAATTGACATTCCGCCAATTAGTGCGTAGATGTCTTTCATCTTGGCTGTCTGAAGCTTGTGAATACTCGATATGAGGCTAACTTTTAGTGAGGATGTCATTGCGATTGATCTTGACTTGATTTTTAGCGATTCCGATGAATTTTCTTCCCAACTTTTCTTTAATAAAAAATATGTAAACTTGACGTATTTTTGTACGATCGTGTTGAAGGCTGGATTATCGCATGATATCGCATCTTTAACTTTATTGTATGAAAATAACTTAATTGATTCTTTCGCGGGATATGTCGAAATCTTTTAAGAGAGATTATGTAATGACCATGAAAGCCAGTCTTAATTCCTACGTATTGACATACTGTAACGACGGTATGACGGCAATGTTGTTTTAACTGCTACCAGTATTCTGAGATTCCTCTGCAAAGTGAAGTAGCTGATGTAGATCGTCTATCATTTATTGATCCATTACGTCGGCATCAATTATATCTTCGATTAGAAAACTACGAGTTGGTAGAGCAATACTCGCTTTTCCGGGAGCGGATTTTAAATATGCCGAAAATACTGAATAGCTGCGTTCGTATGTTGTTATAAGGGATTATCGTAAATTGGTGACAATACTTAAAGCATAGAGGTCTGGTCTTGTGTGTGCCGAATACATAACCTTGACAAGCCTTTGGTATCTTTCTTTGTTTGTTGGAACTTGATCAACATGATACATAACTTTTAATCCTTCCTCTTTTGGTGTATTAATTTGGTTGACATCTTTGACATCTGGTTTAACTTTTAATAAATCTAAGGCATACTTTCTTTGAGATAAGAAGATTCCTTGTTGATCGAGAAACCTCGATCGAAAATATTTTAAGGAACGAGGTCTTTCATTTGAATTCTTTGGATAAGTAAGTTTGTAGCGCTTTCCTTTCTTGAAGATCATTTCATGTTACTATCGTATCATCAGACATATCTGATAAGTGCGGTGATCTTACCATACCCTTTTTAGAAATAAAGTATGGTGCGAATTGCTTTGCTTGTAGCCAAATGCCTTAAATTGACCTTGTGAACTGCCAAACCATGTACTCTTGGGGATTGTTTTGAATCCATCTGATGATTTTTAATTTGCACACCTTTTCTCCGTGGATTGTGGATTTCTTGATTCCTGGTGGTAAATCCGTATAGACTTCCAATTAAATCTCCGTGTAGAAAGGCATTTTTACATCAAAAGGCCGATATAATGGCCCGATCTAAATTTATGACTAGAGATACGAGACAGAGCAGGTGTTAATTTTGGCCTCACGGTGCAAATGTTTACGTATAGTCGATCAATATGTTTGAGTGTATCCTTTTGCCACCAATCTTGCTTTATATCGTTCAATCGTACCATCACCTTGATATTTTCTTGAAAAAATCCATCGGCGTCTGACAATTTTCTTTGTTGGTGGACGATCGACAACTCACGAGTTCTATTTATTTCTAAAGATTTTAGTTCTAACGTTAATAGCATCTTTCCATTTTGGTCGGCTAAAGCTTCGCCTTGCATTGTTAGGAATAGATCTGACGGATAATTGATTCCTGAAATGATACGTTTGATTTTGACAAGCGATGTTTAGAATATAGTTACTTCGTGGGATATTTGACTTTACTAGAAATCTCCAGGTTAAATACATGGCTTTAGGAATACCTCTGCATTGGGGCGTGATGGAAGTATTTTTGGTTGGTTCAATAGTTGGAACATCCTGCAAAGCGATTGGTTAGGTATATCGGCGGTTTGTGGAGAAGGAATCTCGTACTCGTTTAGTGGTAGTAAGGAACTTGTGATGATCTTGAAGTTGATGAGGACTTGATTCCAATTTCCACTTGAGTCTTGTCACATATTGAGAGTTATTACCATCGAATTCAAGTTATTTGTATTTTCCTCGCATATAATTTGTCTTTCTTCGTAAGGAAGCAATTTATATGTAAAATTAATTCGGCATGGTTGTACTCACTTGAAATTCGGTGTAGAGGAGAAATACATTGTATCTTCATGAAAAATAACATCGTAGTAGTAATCATTTGTTTTGTAGGAGGATGGTAACAGATACCCTTTTGTTGTATGGCATATCCGTAAAAACACAACGTATTGCTCGTGGATCAACTTGCTACGTTGTTGTTTATGTAGGTGTACAAATGCCACGCATGACGAAGACACGAGGAGGTAGATTGGGAACATTTGGTGCAGCAAATTGCTTGATGATGGCTTGTAGTGGTGTTTGGAAGTTAATGGGAATTTGGAAAGGTACCCGATTGATTAAATATGCAGCGAGAAGTAATTGCTTCTCCCGATAAGATAATGACATATTAACCGATCAATGAGGCACGGACTGACTTCAGCAAGTGTCGATTTTTCCTTTCTGCTGAACTCGTTTTGTTGAGGTGTATCAACCTGAAGTAGTTTGATGAATAATGCCTTCGATTGAAGATATTCTTAGGCTTCAGAACTTTTATATTCTCATCGAATTTATCACTTAGAACTTGGATCTGTGTTTTATATTGAGTACGAACCATTTTATGAAATTTTCTAAATAAGAGTTTACCTGCTTTTAGATTTCATTAAAACGGACCCGAGTCATTCTACTAAAATCATCGATAAATGTAACAAACCAAGCGTGATCCTCAGCGTAGAGACTTTGGAAGGACCCGTACATCGAGAATGTATAACCCGTAAGCGAGGAGATGGACTTTTATTTAAGGTTACGAGGAAATGAGGAGCGATGACTTTTTGCTAGTTCTGAGCATCACACTTTAAAGTAGAAAGATCTAAGCTGAAAATAAACTTGGAAATAATTTTTCAAATATCCAAAAGAAGCATGACGATCTCACATGCCTGTAGCCATATATTTGATTCATCCTTGTTAGATCCGGTTGCTACCAATGCATGTTTTTGTTGAATCAAGTCAGATAATATCTGAGGTTTCCTTGCACTAACACGACCCGATCGTTTGCTTTGTTTGAATGTCCTTGAACCCGAACAAAGTCGGGCCAAAAAATAACAAAACAAGATAAAGCGATGGTTATTTGAGAAATAGATATAAGGTTATACTCTAAAGAGGGAGCAACTTGAAATCTTTGAGTCTAAATTCAAAGTACTAGTGAAGGGGGCGATCTTTCCCCGATGAGTTTGGGGTTGTGTTACCGTTAGCGGTGCAAAAGCAGGTTTTGTGTGAAGATGGTTTGAGATTTGTCTAGAATCGAATGTAAATATGATCAGTTGCACTTTGAATCAATTATCCATGTATTATTAAAAGCAGGAGAAAAAACTTTAAGCATCTTTACCCGACATGTCTTTGAGGAGGTTTACAACGTGATCCTTTGTTGTTTGACCCGGTGGTGACGGTGAACATGTATGCGTGGATTTTTTCTTCAGGAAGTCACGGTTGTGATCCCGGCGGTCAGGATATCCGCAATTCAAAACATCGTTCTTTTGTATGACCACTTTTGATGACAATGGGTACATTTAAATGATGATTTATCGATCCGCAGCACCGTTCTTCTTTGATTGGAAAAAGAAGCGATTTTTAGATATCATGGCGGAGAGCGTCAACGCTCTCTAGATTTTTCCTTGATGAGATTGACGTGCCTACTTACGCCGTCGAATCGAGGAATAACAACCTTCTAAATGCGGGATAGTTTCTTTTAGCAAAATTTGCCCACGAACCCTTTCGGAACTCATCATCTAATCCCGTGAGAAAATATGTATCCTTAATGTCTTTAACTCTTGAGACTCTTGATATGATATTAGATCATGAGGGTCTTTCATGACCACGCTTATCACGATGGTCTACAGCTCTTGGAAAATTTCGATTAACTCTCGTAATACTCTGAAAGTGATTTTCCATTTTATTAGAAAGTAAAGGCTTTTTGGTTTAAGATAAATACATGTAATTCATCACTTCCATTAATAGAATGCTTTTCGCCAGTACCCCCAATTTCAAGAAGCGATGGTATGCGTAAATATCGCTTCGTGATTTACGGACTCGTTGACATAAGTAGCCATCTCTTAACTTTTTGATTTACTGCGTACCACTTGTTATAATTGTTTGATGTTTTTTAGTTGCAAATTTTTGTCATGAATATAAGAGAGTTTTCTCTCTACGATATGCATTTCTATTATTTGAGACCAAACATTAATTAGTCTCATTAAGAATAATTCGAGCATTAAACACGCCGGTGAGCAGTTATGGCTATTTGGATTTGATTGCTCCGTAGGTAATGAAATTATACCTACTGTCGTGATATTATGGTAACGAACTAGAAAATGGTGTAATAATTTTAGAAATTTAAAGAATATATATATATATATATATATTTTTTGTGTTTTTTTAATATATATTTATACTAAGCTGGATAAAAACATAAAGAATCAAATTTGGTTTAAAAAACTTGAAAAAAATGAGCAGGACGGTATTAGAAATCGAGCAGGAAAAAAACAGGGTTTGGACCTTTAAAATAGGCAGAAACCGGTCAAAAATATGAAGCTGTGAACAACCAAGCGGGTTCAAGCAGATTGTGGCGGAACTGGCAGAACGGCGCGGACCATACGCCGCGCGGTGCCGGTCAGCAGCCGAGCCGGCAAGGCAAACCGGGCAAGGCAAGACGAGCCGACGAGCAGGAAACGGGATGACCGCGTCATCATCTTCGCCTCCAGGCGGCGCGTGGGGCGCGTGGAGCGCGTGTACAACTCGCCCTCGCCGCCCGCCGGTAGCGGCGCGTGATGGCGTGGTATTTACTGCTATTGCATTTTTTACCAAAATGTTAAATTGTGTTTGAAGTATCTGGTAAAATTAGGTGGGAGAAATAATGCTTAAAAATTGATGTTTGTAATTAATATTTGTAAGGGTGTTGGAATGAAAATTTTTTTCGATGAAAAAAAATATTTTGAGGATAAAGAAATCTGTTTTAGAAAACGAGGGTTTCAAATTTGTATAAAGCAGCGACTTGGCTTTGATCTGAAGAAATTAATGTTTGAAGAAATAATCGAGAGGAAGAAATAAACGTTCGTTAATCTAATTTCTTGATTTGTATCGGATATTTACATTGTTTATATAGACAAATACTAATTCTTATTCGCAATTGTGATTGAATTGTATGATTCTGACAAGCTTGATTTGGTAAGCGTGTATATTGGAAAAAATGTTTGGCGTCGGTGCAGTGATTGTTGAATTGTGTTTGCAGTGTTTGTTGAATTCAACATTTTATAGTAATAATTTATTCTGATACTATCATTATCCAAAATATAATAAACAAAATGTATATTTGAAGGATTAATTTATATTATGATTTATCTATTGATTTGACGGTGGGATTCATTTATATATTATTTTAAGTCATATATTATTAGAATCATAAACAAATATTATTTATTAAAAATAATATTAACTTATATTTATTTTAAATTAAAGGATAATTGACGAGAAATATTATTCATTACTATGATTATAATACCTCAAGCACGTTCATTTTTCTTTCTATTAAATATTGAATATTTATTTATTTTAAATAATTATACTAATTATGAATTAATTTGAATTTAACATGTTTTCAGATATTCTAAATACAACGATTAATTTCTACTTTAATATATACAACTTATGTGGTCCCTTGAAGCACCTCATGAAAAGTACACACTTAATTACGGAAATAAATTAGCCTTAATTAAATGAAAATGCGTTCGTTGGCTATAATGGCTCCATCTATCTCAATCCATAAGGATGATGAAGCTTTAATTTTGAAACAAATTTGAAAAGTTGAAGTGTCACGCAAGTTCAAGTATTTTCTTTGGCAAGCGGCACATGTTATATTACTAGTAAGGAGTTCCATTAGAAGGAAAGGTCATGGTTATAGTTTCATCTATATGCCCGTTGTATACAACAACAAAAAAAGAAAAGAAGAAACAATGTAACATTTATTGTTTAAATGTCGTATTACTCGCATATATATATATATATATATTAAGTTGTTAAATATTATTATAACAATGTTATTCAAATTTAAATTTATAATGATATAATATAAAATCATAACACTTAAACCACAAATCAATTCATGATAATTGTTTAATATTGAAAACTTCGTCATCCTTATCATCGATCGAGATAGATTTAGCCATTAACTTGATATCTTTGAAAGATTTTGCCCAAGATAGGGAAATGGACAGTTTGAACAAAATTTTTTCAAATCTAAAGGATAAATAACATGGAAGCTGTGATCTGCTTAATTTATTGGTGTTTATTTAGTGGAAACGTTGGAAGACCTGAAATGATATGGTGTCTCAGGAGGCCAAATTGGTACTTCCCCATTTGGTGCAGCAATCTCTTACTTAATTACGTTTTTTTTTTATTTGAATGAAAAAGCTTTAACCTTTGTTATCTCAACAGGTTATAATTAAAGATTGGTATTTATTTTGTGTTTATACTAACTCTTCAATTTAATTTTGTAGCGACTATTTTACGAATGTAATACCACTTAAACTTTAATGTGAAAGCCTCAATGGATAATTAGAATTATTTGAGAGTTAAAATATTGAAAATAAAATTTAAAAATTATACTAATTATATTGTATTGCAATCGTATCGTAGGCATTGCAAGAGCATAGGTTCGAATTCTATTTATTTTTTTTTAAAAAAAGTATAATTTTTTTTAAACTGCATTAAATGAAATAATTAAATACTCAGATTGTAATTTTTCTCTTTATTCAAAACGACCACTTAATCTTTTACTCCAATCAATGGTATATCTAGATAGAATTTGGTTGACTGTGATTCAAAGTACCTCATTTTTTAAGTTTAATCCTCCCTTCAACGCTACTCAATATAAATAATAGCTGTTTAAAAAAAAAGAAAAAAAAGTTCAAAATGATTGAATTAATATATATTTTAAAATATATTATTAAAAATATATATTTAATAATATTTGTTTTTGTGTTACATACACAAATTCAAAAAATTAGTATATAAAAAGGGGACAAAAAAACTAAAAAACAATGAGATGGAAATTAAAAAGGAAACTAAATTACATTATGAGAATTATGTGGTGCTATTGAGCCTTAAAACAGTCGAAAATATGGCCAATTTATTCGTTGGATATTTATATATGATATGGATACTTAAGTTATTCCATTTTAATTTCTTAAAAATACATATATTTTTCATATTATAAAAAAATATTTAATATATTTATAAAAATAAAACATGTTAAATATATTCATCATATTACTAAAAAAACATAAATTTAATGGACAGTAAATAATAGACATAAAAACTCTATATTTAAATAGAGTAAAAAACAATCCTCTATATGGAGTTATCATCTGCACTTATTTTCCTATTTATTGGCATGTCATTAAATTTTGTAGCTAGGGAGAGTCAACTTTGATGGATTGGACTCAGAAGCTAGGTTCATATTTTGAAATAATAACACATATATAAATAGAACTTTTCATCTAAATAGGCATTTGAGATCTAAAAAGAGCAGATATACTAATATATAGAATCTCTTCATAATCTTTATTTTAACTCGATCAATCGTAAATTACAATGTGAATTAAACAAATAACATAAAAGAATTACAATAAAAACAATATATTTAATTCAACACACCACAACAATAACTAGTAGATAAGAAAAAATAATTTGTAGTAATAATATTAGTGGCAGTGTGTCTCATAGACTCTTGACCACGTTAGTAACATACATTAATATGATAAATAACACACAACATGTTAATCAAGCAAACATACTAGAAAAGTTATAAAGGATTTTCAATCACTTTAAGACCTCTCATGCGTTAACATATTCAATAAATAATGATTATACTCTTATAACATGTAATGAGGTAAACTCACGTATAGTCCAACTCATATGTGGTAACATCCTCATGTTACTTATAGCAATTACTCAATAACAAGTAAGTTACTATTACGTAATTCAATAGTATTTAACTCGATAGAAGTATAAGCACAAATACACCTACCAATTGGGATACTTTCCTAACTGCGCTTAAGCTGCCTTCGCTTGTTGTTCAACACATCACATGATCCAAGTAGATCCAATCTCGTTCTTGAAGCTTCATCACCAAGTGATGTGATCGACTATTGATGACTCAACCTCTTAACATATATACACGTTGCGACCCCGTAATATTCAGTTGACAAATGGCACATAATCATACAGACTCCTTGCTTATAGAAGCAGTTATAAACTCTATAAGGTATATTAGTGTTCGACGATATTTGTGAACAAAATGTTTAAATATGAACTAGTTTTTAGGTGCATTTTTTTGTCTGTTATTCAAGTCAAAAAAAAAACTTTCGAGCTTGAAGTCAATATGTTTCAGGTATATACTTGTCCTTATGCACATTAGAATACATGTTATACACATAAGAATATTTGATAAATACATTAGTTGATCGACCCAATGAAGATTAATCGTGTTCGATTTACCTACTTTTAGGTTTTTTATTAATCGTTGCTGGATCGATCAAAAAGGGTTTCGATCGAGCGAGTAAATTTTCAACTTAAAATATTTAATTAAACTCAAGTCAATTTATGAAATTACTATTTTGTATTTTCTTTAATGTACTTCAATGTTTTTAAAATATGTCCTAAAATAAAAGCCAAGGTATATCCTAAATTATAATCTATAATATATTATAAGATATAAGCTAAAATATTGGATAAGATATAGTTTAAATTATGGGGTTAAATATAGGATAAGATGTTATACTAAAATATTGGATAAAATATAGTCTAAAATATAGCTTAAGAGATAGCCTAAAATCTCGATGAAACTACTTAAAAAAACAACTCTTATTTAAATAGAAGTCATATTGATTAATAATTATTACTAATTCTATTTATAATAGAAAATATATTTATCAATTACATAGGATTAAGGTTTTAATTTTTCATTTAAATAAAAATCATTGCTTATTGTTTCAAACAACCACATTCATTATACTTTTCTCATTGTTTTTGTGCTCTCTCCTTCAAAATATTTTGCAAAAATAAGATTATATTTATTTAGATTTCTTTTTTTAATTAAAATATTGATGGTTGTATTTAATTTATCATATTTTAATTATATGTTCGTATAGCTTATTCTTTATTATGTTCTTGATTGAATAGATCAAATAATTGTATATGTATTACCATAATTATTTGATTTAATTATTTTAACTTTAAATAAGCTATCTTGATTACACTTGTGTTTAATCTACTTGTTCTAGGATTACTATATGATTTAAAATTAACCGATACATTCTTGAATCTTTTATTTAGGGTTATTCATTATTGAATCTGCTTTAAGACACACTTTATACTTCTGTTATTGTACTAACATTTTATGTGCCAACTGAAAGAGTTCGATAACTCGTGTGACTCAAGTTTATCAAAATGTTGGTCAGCATTTGATGAACAAAATCGACATCGAGTTAGCAATACCGATTTTGTAGATACTTTGGTTTTATATTTGTAAAATACTACAAGTGTATGAATCATTTTATCGAAAAATGACAAGTATACTCCTAAGGTCGATCTAAGGAATAAATATATGTAGTTTTTAATTTATTATTCAAACTCTTAAAAAGGAAATTAAAACCTAAATATCATGTCGCAATGTTTTGATTTTTTTGTGTTTCCTAATATAATAACATAAAAAAAACAAACATATATATGGATTCAATAAACAATTATACAATTTTTTATCATTCAAAATAGTGGAGTATTTATGGATATAATAATTAAGTTAATTATTTTTTTCATGTTATTTAGGTTATTAAATATATAAATTGACATTTATGGATTTTCTCTTTTTTATATAAATACTACCTTTTGTCGAGTTAGATATTCTTTATTAAATAAACAAATCAATTAACACTTATGAATGGAGTCAATAATTAATTTGGTTAATTAAATTAATTTTTTTAAGTGATTGAAAATGAACCATTTAAATGATACCTTTGGTGGGGTTAGACATTTTAAACTTTATTCAAGATTTCCAAATTAAACCTAAAAATTTAATTATCCGAATACTAACTTTCAAGTTTTAAAACCATTATTAAAAAATACTTTTTCAATACATTTTCAAATAATAGTTTTTATAAAAACTTTTAAAATAGAGCTTCACTCTAACCACCGGACGATTGTACCAATAAATAAAAGGAAACTACCCGAAATCAAACTAGATAATTAAAGCTTAAAATCTAATTTTTAGATTTAAATTTGTAATGAAAAATAATATATTTCTCTCTAACATATTTAACATAAAATCTTGAATAAAAACAAAATCAATTTATTTTATAGAAATGTTTTACTTATTTAATATTTCACAAGCATAACAATGTTATTATTCATATTTACAAATAGCCAATCATGTTAAATTTAATCACATATAAATTAAATATAAAATATAAAAATAATTGTAAAGAACTATGAAAGCTTTCTAGAGAAAGAAAGAGAAGAGCTGAGAAATGTGATATTTGAAGGATCCTGAGGGATGATTTTTACAATAGGAGAGATGATCCTTTTATAGGTGGGAACAAGGCTTAAAAAAGTGGAAAAATATCTTGAAAATAGGTGTTAGACTTGTTTATGACAAGTTGGCACACATGTGGATAGAGGTGCGTGCGACTGGGTGCTGGTGTCGACAGATTGGCATGGATCTCGACGTGACATGGGCACAGCTGCATGCAGGATAGGCTGGGCATGCGCATGACTACACATGGGACAAGATGAGAATGTGCACGAGACAAGCTGAGCATGCGCGCAATTGGGTAGTTTTGTCCGTTTTTATTTTTCATTTTTCCATTTGAATTTTCCTCATTTTTTCTTGCTTATTTGTATAATAAATGAATACTACACTATAAATATTTTGATGTATTGCTTTAAGTATTTTTCATCAAGTCTTTAAATTATTTTTGAAGCGAAAATACTAAAAAATAATATAAATACCTGTGACTCCGAAAATATAAATTTATATAAAATATCATAAAATCATACAAATATAAATATATTTAATCAATTAAACTATATTGAATCATGTTAATTTTAATACTTTTTAAGCACTCGTCACAACTCCCAACCAAGTAGTCCCTTAGCAAGAGAAGCGGTAAAAACTAAAAATTAAACTATCATAAATCACTTCTGTCGATTGACATGGCTGCATTTAGCGTATGTAACAAATCTTTAAACTGCTAGGTTTCCCTAGTAGATTAGTTTAAATCTCGTGATGGTTTTTAATAATGATAACAACAAACATTAAACTAAATAAAACAATCTTTAAAATATAAAAATAAGTAGAACAAGTAAAATAACAAAGTAAAATAAAACACAAAAATTTTCATGCTTAAAATTTCATTTAAGTTTTATAATTAAAACCTTTAAGCATAGATTATTCTAATTTCTTAAACATTCATGATTTACTACAATAATTACTCAAAAATCACTTTCATGTTTTATGATAAAATGTTTTGTTTTTACTTCACTCAATTTCAATGTTAAGAATTCAAATTCGCTTTGACTATACTTCTCACAAATAAATACTCTCAATTTACTGAATCATATGGGTTCAAGCACTTATATTAAGGCATATCCAAATAGAATTTATGTTTAGAAATGAACTAATAAGTCTGAATACTTATAAAAGAAGAAAGACTCAAAATAGTGCATAACTTTGAACTCATGAAATGAATCAAATGTATAAATTATAAAGATATCATATATATTATTTTCATGCATCAATCAAACTCATTAAGCAACAATTTCAAGATAAATGCCTTTTAGAAGTGTAGGAGAAATAAATTCCTTTTAGAAGTGTAGGAAAAATAAATGCAATGACTTATAGGGAAATTATTTCCTATATTTCTTTCGTACTAATCAACTCTCACAATTGTTTAAGACTAAAAAGGCCACAGTATGTATATTATACTATATATTCTTTATCTCTCTATTTTTTTAAAGAGATTTTTCAATATATTTTTTTAGAGAGTAGACTCAAGTACAGATTGTACATTTTTGTAGGATTTTTATGAGTGGTTAGTTTTGTGGCTTTTCTATTTGATTTTGGTTTAGGTAACCCCATATATGTCTCTTTTTGGTAGAAGTCATGCATGAATGAGATAAAGACATATATTATCAATTTCTACTTAAATCATTTAATCTAAGCAAATAAAATATAAATACACGTCACTCTATTAAGATGAGAAAATTCATACATTCAATGCTAATACATATAGAGATCATCTAAAATTTTGAATAAATAGAATAAGTGTTTTGAGTAGAAAGAAAATATTTCATTCAGAATAAAAAAAATTAAGGCTCAAATAATATCTCACAAGGGTAGTCTTCACTATTTGATTCCTAAACCCCGATTTTGGGTTCATTATAATTTTCACACCTTATCATGAAATACTACTTATGACAAAAGCTAACTAATTACCATATACTCCATGATATGTTTTCAAAAATTAATCTAGTAGTGCAAAATTTGATTTAAAGAAATGATAAATTTTGTGATAAATTTTTAAAACTAATCCTAAAATTCTAAAAATTACTAAACCACAAAAAAATAATAATCAAACACAATAAAAATGAAAATATGAACATAAACACTTTTTAAAATTGTTAAAACCTTTGAAATTGAGCATGGTAATTTTTTACCACCCCCAATCTAGAACTTATATTTTCCCCAATATAACAATTGTAAATTAAAGAAAAAAAGAAAAGAGAAAAAAGTTACCTATTTCCTGAGAATGTGTAAATAGTGATAGAGAAATGTAGATGCATCCATCATGTTCATCATTAAAGTCCACACAGACAGATCGCTATGAACTTCTAATATCTCAACAAATATTTTTAGTTTTAACAATTCTAAAATTTTTCACATGTAATTAAACTAAAATAAATAAAAGAAAATTACTTAAAATGATAGATTGTCTTCCATTTAGCGCTTAGTTTAACGTCTTAGAAAGACGTAACTTGGAGGATTTCATTTTAAGTAAACTCAATATCCTCACATTGTTGAGTCAATCAAACCTACAGGTAGTACATGTTTTTCTACCTATACTTTTTAAGTCATATCGTATAGATTTTCAAAATTTTATTTACTTAAAACTAAGGATATGATTGTAGGTTTTAGATAAATCTCTTTTAGGTGCAAGTTAAATAACTAAGGCATCAAAACACATTTGTACCTAAATCTAACAAAATAACTACTTTATTTTATCACAGATTGTGATTAAAAACTTTAAAATTTTGAAAATAACTTCATAATTTTATTTATTTTTTTAACTAATCTAACACTAAGTACTAAAATAAATACTAAAAATAAAAATAAAAATTAAGTAAAAGAAACAAACAAAAGAAAATAATAAAAGAAAAAATAAAGTTAGTAAAAATAAAGTTAGTAAAATAAATAATAAATAAAAATAAATAAATAAAATAATTATACATATTTTAACATATATATAATACAAATAACTTTTATAAAAATTTTGATACATATAATTATACATATTTAAGCTATACATATATATAATACACTCTATCTATCATATAATACAAACACATCTTTTCACGTATGAATATACATGATTAAATTAAATAGAATAAATATTTATAATACATTTTATCTAATATATAATAAAAACATATTTTTATACAAACAAATATACATGATTAAATTGTACAAAATATTATACAATCTATCTAATATATAATACAAATATATTTTTATACATGTTATATCCTAAAATATTTACAAGTAAGTAGACAAAAATGATATTTAATAAATAAAAGGAATAACCTAAGTTAAAAATTAAGTTAATATTTTTTTAAATAAAAACAACATTTGTATAGTATTTTTATTATTTATCTTTTTAGAGCTCATTATTTAAATAAATAAATATTTTTTTAATATTAAAAATTAAAAAAAAATAAATAAACTAAGTTCAAAAATTACTTTTTTAAAATTAAAATTAAAAGTAAAATTTAAAAATTAATTAAATTTTTTTATTAAAAAAATAAATTAAAAATTAAATGAAAATTAAAACTTAGAAATTATAAATTAAAAAGTTTTTAAATTTTTTTAAAAATTTAAATATTTATTTTAGTTTTTAGAAAAGAAAATAATTAAATAAATTAAATTTTAATTTTTTTGAACTCAAAATAAATAAATAAAATCATAATTATTTACAACACAAAAATTTTTAAATTTTTTTGATAAATAACTTAAAATTTTTATTTCTTCTCCTATAACGGCGCCAAAACTTGATGAACAAAATCGACATCCGGTTAGCCATATCGAATTTGTAGATACTATAGTTTTATATTTGTAAAATTCTCGTAAGTGCAAAGTCATATTATAAAAAATGACAAGTGTACTCACAAAATCAATTTAAGGAATGAATATATGTAGTTTTTAATTTATGATTCAAACTCTTAAAAACAAAATTAAATCCTAAACATCAAAAAACTTGATGAATAAAATTGGCATCAGGTTAGCAATACCGTTTTTGCAAATACTTTGGTTTTATATTTGTAAAACTCTCACAAGTGCACAAATCATTTTATAAAAAATGATAAGTATACTTCAAAGGTCAATCTAAGTAAAGAATATATATTACTTTTAATTTATTATTTAAACCATTATAAACGAAATTAAATTCTAAATATCTTGTCACAATATTTTGATTTTTTTGTGTTTCCTAATCTAATAACATAAAAATAAATATAGATATGGATTCAATAAACAATTATACAAATTTAATAATTAAGTTAACTATGTTTTCTCATGTTATTTAGGTTGTTAAAGATAAAAATTGATATTTATTGATTCTCTTTTTTTATATAAATATGACCATTAGTGGGGTTAGATATTCTTTGTTAATTAAACAAATCAATTAACACCTATGAGTAAAGTCGATAATTAATTTGGTTAATTAAATTAATTCATTTTTTCTAAGTGATTGAAAATGAACCATTTAAATACTACCTTTGATGAGGTTAGTCATTTTAAACTTTATTCATGGTTTTCAAATTAACCTAAGAATTTAATTATCTAAGTACTAACTTTCAAGTTTTAAAACCATTACTGAAAATATGTTGTCAATATATTTTCGAATAATAGTTCTCATAAAAACTTTTGAAATATAGTTTCACTCTAATTACCAGATTATTATACCAACAAATAAAAGGAAAATACTTCAAATCAGACCGGATAATTAAACCTTAAAAATATAATTTTCAGATTTAAGTTTGTAATCAAAAATAATATATTTTTCTCTAACATCCTGAATAAAAACAAAATCAATTTATTTTATAAAAAGGTTTTACCTATTTAATATTTAGTAAATATAACAACGTTATTATTCATATTTACAAACAGCCAATCATATTAAATTTAATCACAAAAAATTAAATATAACATATAAAAATAACTATAAAAATTCATTTTAAAATCATACCTCAAAAGAATCTTTATAAAACTTTGATACTAATTTCTTTTCTGGAAAACCTATAAACGAATTTGCATTTTCGTTTATTGAATCAAAAACTATAAATTTATAAAAATATAACTAAATCTTCTCAAAAAGAGAAGAACTTTAAAACTAAAAAAAACAAGAAAGCTTTCTAGAGAGAGAAAGTGAGAGAAAGAGAAGAGGTGAGAAATGTTAGATTTAAAGGATTTGAGAGATCTTAAGGGATCTTTTTATAGGTTAGGAAAATGCTAAAAAAGTGAAAAATATCTCAAAAATTGGTCTTAGATGCATATGAATAGACTGGCACCTGTGTGGGGGCACTGGTGCTTGCAGGACTCGACATGGCGAGCACGAGCGCGAGCAGATTGGAGCATTTTTGACCCATTTTGTTTAATTTTTGATTTTTTTTCTCAATGTTTTCACAACATATTTTTGATGTATTGCCTCTAGTAATTTTCTTCAAGTTTTTAAATTATTTTTGAAAGAAAATATCTAAAAATTAATAAAAATATCTGTGATTTTGAAAATATAAATTTATATAAAAATATAATAAAATCATACAAATATAAATTTATTTAATGAATTAAAATATATTAAATCATTGTAATTTTAGTGCTTTTTAACACTCATCAGAATTCGAATATCTTTCTTGTGAGGAATGTAAAGGAAATTGGTGACTTATAAGTAGATTACTTAGGAGCATTACCTTGGAGGGTAATTTAAGTCATGTCCTTGTAATTGAACCATTATTTTCATAATGGATAGTTTGGTGATTCGATGGACTGATGATTTTTTTCTTTGATCATTGATGTGGTCTAGGTTATTTCCACCTAAAATATCATGTGTTGAGTTTTATTTATTTTTGCTTTACATTTATTGCACACAATTGCATGTCTGACTACTTATAAAATTTTAATTTGACAAAATACAATAATTAACTATTCATCCCATGTAATTTTTTATATAAGTAACTAAAAACCTCGTAACACTTAGTTGACACACGATAACAAGCCGACACACGAAAACACAATCTGAGATAAATTCCTCAAAATGATGGGCCTTTTTACTAGCCAACCATGGATTTTGACTCTCAACAAATCCTCACTTTATCTCACATTTTTTACACTCAACTTGGTGTTTGAGAAATATGAAACAAACTCATCTCTGGTGTCTTACATCATACAAATACTACATGATTTATAAGACTCGACACTTAAAAGGAAAATGGACCAAGAAAGAACCAAAGTACTAAATGGGTAAACCCCCTTCCTTTTAAAAAAATTATGGTGGAAGAAAAAGAAAGATGATAGGAATATTTATAGAGAAATTTAACCACTTAAACCCTTGTCAACTACATTGACGATGGTAACAACCATCATAGCGAGAGTAATAACCATTACACCTCGCTAAGAAACGTCGACCATACAGAGAAGCATTTCAGACATCGAGTCTCTAACGAAATAATACGATAACAAACAAAGTCTCTAAAAGAATAACACAACAACAAACCCTCGTTAATGTAAATTATATTCAATCTAAGAAAATGGGTGTGTAACTAAAAAACACAAAATTATGTTTTAAGTGACAAGGAATCATCAATAACTAACCTTATAAAAAATAAATACATACATTAAATAAAATATAGATATCTTAGGAATATTAAACATTAAAATTGTTGGATTTATATAACTAATTTTTATCCCAATTTTAGTTGAGATTTGTAATAAATTATGAAAAAGATATATACTATAAATTTGGTTTAATGAAATGTTTTGATTTAATATTATTAATAATTATAATGAATTTATATATCTATATTTAATAATCATAAGAATGATATATTTATAATATATAATATTTTTAAATTACATGCGATTTTACAATGCATGGTAAATTATGACTAAATGCTTCAATATCTACTTTCACTTAAGAAGCACGAAATTAACACCAACGCACTTATTTTACGTCATGCCCTTCCAATTATGAATTATTTGAAGTGACTAGAGTCAAATCAAGTGTACGTAGCAAAAAGTTAAGAAGTTCACTGTAGTTGTTCTGAAATGATGGGTGGTTAGGGTGCTTCAATTCCAATGTCTTGGCCGACTCTATTCTCAAATTCCTCCTTTTTATTTTCTTCATTTAACTTTTTCATCTGTTCCCTCTCTTGCATGTATGTGTACGGAAGGGTTGAGTAGTAATTTGCTAATTTGTCATATCGTATGTCTTCAGTGTCTAATTTGGTTTTATGAATTCAAAAGATGAATAAATATTGCTCTTTGTCCATGTGTAGCTGCTAAGCTTACTACTTAAAAACACGACTAGAAAAAAGTTAGATTTTTGCAGTAACAATCAAAACGTAAATGAAGATTAGATTTGGTAAGCAAGTTACATAGTTTAGTATACATTAAGAAGTACGTCTTGGTTAATAAATAATCATGTTCTTTAAGATTTCAGTATTTTACCCACTGAAACAGTGTCTTTGATTTTTTTAGAGGCATAAAGAAATACAGAAGTTGCTAAATATCCTTAGTAATAGTAGTATCTTTGGCTTTTTATTGTATTTTTAAAAATTGTTGAAAAATAAAATATATTATTTCAATAATTTTGTATTAAAATATTGTTGCATATTAATCCTAGATTTAAAAAAATAATATAAATAAATTTCATTATAATAATAGTTGTTGAAAAAGTCTGAAACATAATGCTAGATTATGATAACATTTAGTGTTTAGATTAAAACATTTAGGAGCTCAAAAACACCTCCATTATTCTTTACTTTGTCATTAAAGAGAATTGAAATAGAAACTTCAAGATTTATTTGCGGATAATATTGTCGAAGTCATACCCTTGAATCTTGATTGTAAATCTATTCCACCATTGCTATTTAGGTGATTAATAGGTGAGAATTAAGAGTATTACAGCAATATGTATGAAAGTTCTGAAAAGATATGATTATTGTAGTTTGGTTGAGAGAGAAAGAGAACATTTATTTCTCGGTATTTTCTTTTTGTATTTTGTAATTTTCATTTTTCTTCTTCTTTAGATTGCTAAGTTATTTTTTTTTATTTTTTTTATTTGAGGTAATGTTTTATATTTATTTTTTAAATACCTATATTTATTTTTAGTGCTTTATTATTCTATCGTAGTATTTAGTAGAAAGTTGATCTTTTTTATATGAAATAGGGAATACAATTGATATAAGGTGAAATTATTAGGATAATGGAAAAAGATGTACTAATATTTAATACTCCCTTTCAACGCCTTTTCTTGTTCATACTTTGTTGATTATGTAAATTGATACTGTAACTCTTCAAATGTCGTAGTCCCAAGTCCTTTGGTAAATATATCTGTCACTTGGTTGTTTGTCTTTATTTTTTTAAACTTTATATCTCCTTGTAGTTCATTCTCTCGAATAAAGTGATAATACACCTCCATATGTTTAATTCGTGCATGAAATACTGGATTCTTTGCGAGAAAAATAACCGATAAATTATCACAATACATTGGTACCAGATACTCGATTGTACTGTGTATGTCTTCAAGGACGTGCAATAACCACGTACATTCTTGAGCTATTATTGTTACAATTTGTATTAACCACGTACATTCTTGAGCTATTATTGTTACAATTTGTATTCTTCTTCTGAGGTTTACAATGGAACAATAAGTTGTCTCTTGCTACACTTAGAGATCGCTCCTCTAGCGAGCTTGAAAACATGGCCAGTGGTCGATCAGCGTGTAACATGATCTCCTACATAATTTGCATTACAATAGCCAACCAACATAGGTTCTTCATTCTTCTTGTAAAGGAGAGCAAGATCAAAAGTTCCTTTCACATACTTGGGTTTTGGTTGTATAACATTTTTTGGTGCTTCACCAGCTCGCCAAGGACTCAATAGTTTCCTAAAAATCTGAACTATTTCTTCATTGCTCGAGTTTTAATCCTCATCCTCCATTATCACAACAAAGCTTAATGCCAACTACATTGGCACTCATATAAGCTTCTCCTCAAGCTCATGAAAACTATCTTCCAACTCAACTTGACATTCATTGAGCTTCTCATTAAGCTCGTAAGAGCTACTTGTCAACTCTACTTGGCATTCATTGAGCTTCTCCATAAGCTCATTAGAACAACTCTCAAATTCTTCTTGACATTCTTTGAGCTTCTCATTAAGGTCATTGAAAAAATTTGTCAACTCTACTTGCCTTTCATTGAGCTCCTTTTGAATCTCAGTTATTTCAAAGGATGCCTAAACATCCCACTCCTCCTCACTAGAAGTAGACTCTTCATCATTTAAGGTTGCAATGTTGTCTTCCACCATTTTCGTTCTATATCGATAGTCTCTTGCATAATAACCTATTTTACTGCATACATAACATGGACCATTTCAATTTCTATACCCCTTGAATTGACCTCCCTTATTGTGATGAATGCTTTGAGCTTCCATCTCTTAAAAATCTCCTATAGATCCTCTGTTAGGTCTCCCATTATGTCGGTCTTTCTTTTGACCACGAAATAGTACCCTATCACTACTCTTTAATAAGACGTTAGAAATTTTTTTTGCTAATGCTTCCTAATCAACAAGAAAATTTTCTAACACTACTATAGAAGGTTGCATCGGCAACCTTACACAGTAGTAATAAACCCTTTATAATTAGGTTTAACCTATGGATAATAATTCTTCTTATTCTAGATTCATAACTATTTGTAGTAGAATCTAACTTTGAGATCTCACAACATAGAGTTTTTACTTTGTTGAAATAGTCATTGGTTGACATCTCTCATTGTTTGACTCAAGTTTGTTCTCTAGAAGTAGTAACCTCATATCATTTTTCTTCGAGAAAAGCACTACAAGATTGTTCCATACTGCCTTTGGTGTGTCACAACGCTTGATGTACTCCAATATTTGATCCCCTACTAAGGCCCTGATTACATAAATAGCTTTGTCTACTTTGATATTTCACTTCCTCAAAGAACCGACATCTTGTAGTGATGTGATCTCCTCGCGACCCACTATCTCCCATAAACCATGGTTTTGGAGATAATGTTGTATATGCAATTATTAGGTGCTATAATTATTATTATTAAGCTTCTTACTTACTCCTTGTAAGTCTCTCATTGATTGACATCTCAAACAAGTTTCACAATACTCCAAGATTGTGCACGCCTTCCGTAGAAGCTAGGGTAAAAATTTGACAAGTGATCAACTTGATCTAAAACCAAACTGTTGAGTTGAAAGCTATATATGTAAAAATCAAATGCTTTAACAAATTAATATTACATTATTATTAAATAATACTAGCACTCAATCACACATTTAACAATACATTATATACTAATTTCCTAGAACCTTGTAATATCACGATCTGTTAGTAATTTCTATACATATATTAAATTATACACACCAATTTTTTTTATAACTTTTTATATTTACTTACCACTCAAGCATATAAAATAAAATGTAAGTAATATCTTTAGAGAAATCGAAAATATTTTAAAATAATAAAGATAAAAATGTGTTCATATTCAACACCTCATGTATATATTTAGTTTAAATTTTGTATATTAATAATACATATATTATATATGTATACCATAATATAATTTTAGATTAATTTTTATATCAATTGAGAATGCGAAGTAATTTATATTATTTTAAAAAAAGAATTATTTTTATAAATATTTATTATTAATGAAAAAATCTAAATTATTTTTAATCTTTTAATTTCAAATTTATTAAAATTAAGATAAAATGGTAATATGTTATTTTTCGTCAAAAATAATAATAATAATAATAATGTATAAATGGTATATTGTACTCTTGTAGAAATGTTACTTTTACACGATATGAAACTATTCGGTCCTGCCACTATAAGTAATTAATGTTTGCATTATTTGATTTTTGAGTTGAGTTTATTATTTCATATAATTTAAAGTACGAGCAAGCTTAAATTTATAAATTTTTTTATTTTTAAAATATATTTTTTATTAGTAATATTATTTTATTTTTAATATTTATATTTAAAAATAAATAAATAAAAATTAATTTTAAATTTTATTAATTTATAATATCACCACACATACAATGTGAAGAAATAAATGGTGTGTAACTAATTTGAAAATTGTGTCACATGATTTGAGTATGTATTGGTAGTCAAAATGAAGAGCAAATGCAATTAATGAGTCCGGAGAGGGATGAAAGGGCTAGAGAGACTAATGAGTTTTTGTCTTTTTGAGTTATGACACTCTTCACATGGCCTATCATATGTCACACCACATTCCTTTTACATGACGATACTCATTACTATGTCCCACCTCTTCTAACTCTAATGGACGTGGGGTATTATATTCTTAAAGTACGGTAGTTTAGGTTATTTCAATGTTTCAACATTAATTAGCTTGAAAAATTGACTAGCTGTTTAACTAGAAGTAAGTTTATTAATTAGCTTGAAAAATTGGATAATTTGACCAGCTTAATGATACAGATCAATGTGGGTGAGCGACTACGTATAGGATTATTATATAATTATTTTATACTAATTTTAATTAATAATTTTCGGATTGTAAATTTTTCATATTTTAATTATGGTTTTTTTTCTTATATTTATTTAAAAATATATTTAGTTTTTAAAAAATAAATGTTAAAATATTCTTTAACCTATTATATTATTTAAAATATTAGACATTAATTTTTATTTTTAACTATTTATTATATGTTTATAAATAAAATAAAAATATATAAAAATAAAAATAAATAAAATTTAATCTTATTATTTTAAATATTATATATTTTATTATTAAAAATATCGATGAATGATAATTCTATATATATATATATGAATTTTACCATATTTAAAATATAAAAAACATATGAGAAGCCTCAGGCTTTTGGCAATAATCTATTACAATTATCATAACATTTAAGCTTTAATAAAGACGGAATTTATTAGGAGCTATGATGAGAACGATTAAAAATTTTGATGCCACGCCATCCCCGCAACGAGTCATCCCGCAAGAACGGCGTCAAAAACTTGATTTAACGAAATCGCAGATCCATTCTCGCCAATACTTTGGTTTTATATTTATAAAACTCTCGCAAAGGTCGAATCATTTCGTAGAAAATGATAAGATACTCCTACGCGATCTAAGAATGAATATACGTATTTTTAATTTATTGTTCAAACTTTTAAAAACAAAATTAAATCCTAACCATCATGTCACGATGTTTTGGGTTTTTTGTGTTTTAATCTACTTACATAAAAATAAACATAGATTCAATAAACATTTATGAAAATTTTATCTTTTATAAATAGATATTTATGGATATAATAACCAAGCTTAATTACGCCGCTTCATATTATTCAGTTATTAAAGACATGACCGATATTTATTGATTCTCCCTTTTTTGTACGAATATCACCTTTCATGTGCTAGATATTCTTTGTTAACTAAACAAATCAATTAACACCTACATGTAATGGGGTTGATAACTAATTTGGTTAATTAAATTAATTCCTTTTTCTAAGAGATTGAAACGAACCATTTAAATGCCACTCATGTGGTTCGACAGCTTAAACTTTATTCAAGGTGTCAAATTAAACCTAAGAATTTAGTTATCTCGAGTACTAACTTTCAAGTTTTAAAACCACTATCAAAACGTGTTGTCAATACATTTTCAGATAATAATTCTTATAAAAACTTTTGAAATAGAGCTTCACTCTAACTAGGGCGATTATGCCAAACAAATAAAAGAAAGACTACTCTAAATCGTGACGATAACTAAACCTTAAAATCTAATTTTCTGATTTAAGTTTTGTAATGAAAAATAATATATTTCTCTCTAACATTCTTAATATAAAATCTTGAATAAAAATAAAATCAATTCATTTTAGAGATTTTTACCTATTTAATATTTCGCAAGCATAACAACGTTATTATTATATCATTTTTACAACAATAACACAGCTTAAATTTAATCACAGACAATTAAATATAACATGTAAGAATAAAGCATAAAAAATAACTCAAAGAAAATAAAATCCTTACAAGATTGATGCCATTCCCGCTAGAAAACCTCCAAACGAATTAGCACACCCATTTATTGAATCAAAAAGCTAATAAAATACAAAAACGTAACTAGTTGTTCCAAAAAAGGGAAGAACTCTAAAACTAAGAGAAACTAGCTAAAACATAAGAAATGGAGAGAAAGAAAGAAGAGAGAAGTGTGTTTTGAGGTGTGTTTTGAAGTGAAGGAAGTGGGTATTTATAGTGAGGATGGAGAGAAAATGAGTAAACAAATGTTAAAAAATGTAAAACGCTGCGAATGGAAATGCCGAGTCATTAATGACGCCAAGATGACGCCATGGGCTGTGAAAAACGGGCGAAAAAAGGCATTAAAAGGTATGGGCGCCGAGGGGCTTGTCACGAGCGCGGCAGGCGTAATCGCCGTCGGCCGCAATGTGGCCATACATAGAACGGGTACTGGGCGCGATTCCGCTTTTTGACATTTTTGACCTTTTCGACCCATTTTGTCCAATTTTTCCATGTTTGTTGACCTTTTCCCACTTATTTATTAATATATTTGCGATGTATTGCTTTCAAGTATTCCGTTTGAGTCTTTAAATTGGCGTTTTAAGCCAAAATACCTAGAATAACAATAAAAATACCCGTGATTCGAAACAAATTTATATAAATATATGATAAAATATATAAATATATATATTTTTAATCAATTAATTTACATAAAATCATGGTTATTTTAGTGTTTTTCGAGCACTTATCACAACCCCAACCAGCCTTCGTTTAGCAAGAGAAGCGATAAAAACTAAAAATTAAACTATCCTAAATCACTTTCATGGATTTAAACGGTTGCATTTTAGCCTATGCAACAAGCCGTTAAACCCTAAGTTGCCCTATGGACGAAGTTTGAGTCTCGTGAGGGTTTTGAATGATACCCACAAACATTGAACTAAATGTAAAAATAAAAACAATCAAATCAAAAATTAAAATTACAACAAAATCAAAATTAATTTAAGAATAAAAGAAAACAACATCTCACAAAAATGTCTCATACTTTTAAACTCCTTTAAGATCATAATTAAAATCTCAAGCATAAGTTATTTTAATCTCTTTAAACAATCATGATTTATTATAATAATTAGTCGAAAATCATTTTCATATTTCATGTCAAAAATATATCAATTTAATTTCACCCAATTTGTCAATCAATTCGACTTGATTCTATTCCTCACAAGTCAATACTCAAACACCTAATCCCATGGGTTCAACACTCATACTATTTTATATGCGAAAAGAGTTGATGTATAGAAATGAACTAATATGTTAAGATATGTATAAAGAATAAAGACTCAAAGTGTTATTTTAACATTGATCTCATGAAAGAAATCGAATGTATAAATTATAAAGATATCATATATAAAATTATTTTTCATGCATAAATCAAAATCATTAAGAAAGAATTTCAAGATATATGCCTTTTACAAATGAAAGAGTGCAGACTTTAGGAAATTATTTCCTATATCTTTCTTTTGTAATTAACTTTACTCACAACTTTGTAGGCAATGCATGATTATAGTACGTAGATTATACTCTATATTCTTTTTATCTCTATTTTTTCCCGAAGATATTTCTCAATATATGTATTTTTAGAGAGTCAACCCATGTGTACGTATTGTACATTTTTTTTTTGGATTTTAAAGTGGTTAATTTTGTGGCTTTTCTGTTTGATCTTGGTTTAGGTAACCCCATATATGTCTTTTGTTTTGTAGCATTCATGCATGAACGAGATATAAGCATATACTATCAATTTCTACTCAAATCATTTAATCTAAGCAATAATAATAAAAAATATATGATACTCTATTAAGATGAGAAAATAAAATTCATACATTCAATGCTAATACCTATAGAGATCATCTAAAAATTTGAAGAAATAAGAAATGTGTTTGAGTAGAAAAAATATATATTTCACTCTGAATAAAGGAAATTAGGCTCAAATTATATCTCACAAAGGTAGTCTCCACTAAAAAAAATTCATAAACACCGATTTTGGGTTTAATATAATTTCTACATCTTATTAAGAAATACTAGTTATGACAAAAACTAACTAATTATAAAAAATAATTACAAAATATTTCATGATATATTTTCAAAAATTAATCTAACAGTACAAGAGACTTAACTATTTACTTAAATTTGATTTAAAGAAATGATAATTTTTGTGAGAAATTTTTTTTTCAAAAATTACTAAATCACACAAAATAGAAATAAAACCAAACACACAAAAAATGAAAAAGTATATTTTTTATTTTTTATTTTTTTATTTTTAAATTGTTAAAACTTTTTTTTTAATTAAGCATGGTAACTTTTCACCACCCCCAACCTAGAACTTACATTGTCCTCAATGTAACAACTGTAAATTAAAGATAAAGAAAAAAGAAAAGAAATATTACCTATTTCCTGAGAATGTGCAAGTAGTAATGGAAAATGTAGGGGCATCCATCATATTCATCATTAAAGTGTATACAGACAAATCGCTGTGAACTTCTAACATCTCAACAAATATTTTTAGTTTTTAATAATTTAAAAATTATTCACATGTAATTAAAATGAAATAATTAAGTAAATAAAAGAAATAAAAGAAAATTACCTAAAATGTGACGGGTCGCTTCCCATCCAAATCCGCTTAGTTTAACGCCTTAGCAAGACGTAACTTGAGGATTGCATTTTAAGTAAACTCAATGTCCCCTCATCATTGAGTCAATCAAACCTTCAGGTAAGACAAGGTTGGTTCATCATACTTTTTCTACCATGCCCTATCGATTTTCGATTTCTTTCTCGTACTTAAAACTAGAGGCATACTTTGACTCGCTTTAGATAACCAACATCTAGGTGCAAATCAAATAATTAAGTCATTAAAACACAATTGTACCTAGATCAAACAAAGCAACTAACTCCTTAGATTGTAATTAAAACTTTAAAATTTTGGAGATAGTTCAAAAATTTTTGTTTTTTTTTTGTTTTTGTTTTTGTTTTTAAGAAAAAAAATAACATAATCAGTATTAACCAAGAGTGCTCGCAGGAAAGAATGGTGGTGCAAAGGTTCCTTAAAAACCATCCTCCTGCATTTAACAACAACGCTCCCGTGAGCATCCGGCTACAAAGTTACTTTCCAAGAACTAGTCTCCTGTATTTAACTCCTTAGATCTTTACTTTTCATGTTATTAGGTTAAGTTAAATAAAAATGTAAGTTAATGAAAATCTAAGTTAATTAAGTTAAGTTAAAAAAAATCTAAGTTAATTAAGTTAGTAAAAAAAAAGTTAATTAAGTTAAATAAAGTAAAAAAATATAAGTTAATTAAAATCTAAATTAATTAAGTTAAATTAAATAAAAATCTAAGTTAATTAAGTTAAGTAAAAAAAACTTTTATTTTTTTTATTTTTTTTCGAAATTTCAAATTTCAAAATTATTTTACTATTAACACTATATTTATTAAACAATTTAAAATTAGAATTTTTTTATTTTTATTTTTTTATTTTTAAAACTTTTTTTTAACTATTTATGAATGGTAACTTTATTTTACTATTTACAATATATTTTCTTTTTAATTTGTTTTTTTTAACTTAAAATTTTTGAATTTTTTATTTTTTACTATTCATGAACGGTAAATTTTTTTTAATTCAAATTTTAAATTTCTAAATTATTTTATTATTCATGGTACAATTTTTATTTAAAAATGTTCTTTTTTTTGTTAATTTTTTTTACTATTCATGAACGGTAACAACTTTTTACTTCAAATTTTAAATTTCTAAATTATTTTACTATTTATGCTATAATTAATTTTTTTTATTTTTTTATTATTTCTTATGAAATTTGAAATTTGATTAAATTTTTTTATTTTTTATTTTTTTACAAAAAAAAATCACAATTATTTACAACACAAAAATATTTTTAAAATTTTGATAAATAAATTAAAAACGCTATTCCTCACTGCAAGAATCCGCTAAAAACTCACGATAGAATCGGATCGGCTAAAAACTTTGATGCTATCCTCAACGGTCATCTGCGAACGGGCCGCCAAAACTGATGAACTAAACCGGCATTGTTTATTCTCGCCAATACTTTGGTTTTATATTTATAAAACTATCGCAAGTGCACCTAATCATTTCATAGAAAATGATAAGATACTCTCAAGGTCGATCTAATAATGTAACGTGGTTTTTAATTTATTATTCAAACTTTAAAAACTAAATTAAATCCTAAACATCCTCTCACCAAGATTTGGGGTTTTGTGTTTTTAATCTAATTACGTAAAATTAAACATAGATTCAAGAAATATTTATGCAAATTTTATCATTTATAATAATGGAGTATTTATGGATATAATAACTAAGTTAATTATGTTTGCGTATTATTTAGGTTATTAAATATATGAATTGATATTTATCGATTCTCCCTTTTTGTATGAATATCATCTGCTGGGTTAGATATTCTTTGTTAACTAAACAAATCAATTAACACCTATGGGTGGGGTTGATAACTAATTTGGTTAATTAAATTAATTCCTTTTTCTAAGATATTGAAAATGAACCATTTAAATGCCACCTTGATGTGCTCGATTTAAACTTTATTCAAGGTATTCAAATTAAACCTAAGAATTTAGTTATCCGAGTACTAACTTTCAAGTTTTAAACCACTATTGAAAACGTGTTTTCAATACATTTTCAGATAATAATTCTTATAAAACTTTTGAAATGTAGCTTCACTTCTAACTACCTGATTGTACCAACAAATGTAAGAAAGTACTACTCTAAATCGATCGATAACTAAACCTTAAAATCTAATTTTCAGATTTAAGTTTGTAATGAAAAATAATATATTTCTCTCTAACATTCTTAATATAAAATCTTGAATAAAAATAAAATCAATTCATTTTAGAGATTTTTACCTATTTAATATTTCGCAAAGCATAACAACGTTTTTATTATATCATTTTTACAAACAGCCTAGCAGCTTAAATTTAATCACAGACAAATTAAATATAACACGTAAGAATAAAGCATAAAAATAAATGCAAAGAAAATAAAATCCTTACAAGATTAATGCCATTCCCGTAGAATAAACCTCCAAACGGAATTTGCACTCCCATTTATTGAATCAAAAAGCTAATAAATTACAAAATATAACTAGTTCTTCCCAAAAAGGGAAGAACTCTAAAACTAAGAGAAACTAGCTAAAACATAAGAAAAACTAAAAGAAAACTAAAAACTAAGAACAGAGAGAAAGAAAGAAGAGAGAAGTGTGTTTTGAGGTGTGTTTTGAAGTCAAGGGAAATCTGGGGTATTTATAGTGATGATGGAGAGAAAAAATGAGTAAAAAATGTAAAAATGTAAAAACGCGTAATGGAAATGCTGAGGTATTAATGACGTCAAGATGACGTCAGCGGCGGCTACACGTAAAAATGGGACGAAAAGGCGCGGGCGTGAGGGCGCGCTGGTCATGGCAATCATACATGCTGATACACACACTTGGGCACAAGATTGGCGCGATTTCCATCTCTTTGACATTTTTGACCTTTTCGACCCATTTTGTCCAATTTTTTCATGTTTGTTGACCTTTTCCCACTTACTTATTAATATATTTGTGATGTATTGCTTCAAGTATTCCTCTTTGAGTCTTTAAATTGCGTTTTTAAGCCAAAATACCTGAAAAACAATAAAAATACCCGTGATTCCGAAAAATACAAATTTATATAAATATATGATAAAATATATAAATATATATATTTTTAATCAATTAATGTACATAAAATCATGGTTATTTTAGTGCTTTTTGAGCACTTATCAAGCTAGTTATTAATATTTTCATAAAAAATAGTTAAATAAATGTATCTTTTTTATTTTGTGTGTATTATAACATGGGTAAGTAATAAAATTTTAATATATTTATAATTTAAGTTATTTTTTTATTTTTTTTCTTTAAATATTTATGTTCATATTTACGTATATTTTTAGTTATTCATTGAATGACAAATACAAATAAAACAAAAAATTTAATTCAAAATAAATTACATATATATATATTTTAAGAAAAAAATATTATATAAAATATGGTATATATTATCACGTAATAAAACATTTTATCCTAACTATTCATGTTTATAATAAAAAATATGTAATAAGTGATACTAAATCAACACACTAACTAATAAGAATATATAATATGTGACATATAATATTTTATCATAATTTATTTTTAATTTTAAATACATATATTTAATTCATAAATATATATCATATCATAATATTATTTGACATCTTATCTAAATAATATTTTTAACTTATTTGAAGTCTTATGTTAATATTTTTTTAGACTTCAATACTTAAATTATATTAATATTTTAGATTTTAATATGTTTTTTTTAGTTTTAAAGTAGTACTAATTAGTTAATTTAATATATTTATGTATGAATTTTATTATATTTTACTTTTTTATTTTAAATAATTTCTATAAAAGGTTACAATGAAATAACAAAAAAAACTCTAAATTTTATATTTTAATATGATAGTAAAAGATTAATCAATTTTTCTCTATGTATGCTCACAATTCTTATAAATTTAATATTATGATTAATCGGTTATATCTTATTCAAGTTAAAATAATATATATATATATATATATAATATAATTAAAAAAATAAAGAATGAATAAAAAAATTAATTTATTATAAACTTTTAATAATAATAAAATTAAATTATCTAAAAAATAAGTAGTTCTCAATTTTATAATAATTAAATTACATTAACCATATTTTTCTCTTATTTTATTTGGCTTCAACATATTCAATTTTATGATTTTTACTATTTGTAAGTGCTATTTAATAACTGACTTTTAGACTAAATATTAATGGTTGAGACAATATTATTATTATTATTATTATTATTATTAGAGAAAAAAATGGTTGGAGACATTTAAAATTTAATAATAGATTAAAATTAAGGTAAAAAGGGGTGATATTTTAAGTTCACCGATCATTATATA
Source organism: Hippophae rhamnoides (assembly GCA_033030585.1). Classification (NCBI taxonomy): domain Eukaryota; kingdom Viridiplantae; phylum Streptophyta; class Magnoliopsida; order Rosales; family Elaeagnaceae; genus Hippophae; species Hippophae rhamnoides. Next base: position 20,873,948 of record CM065437.1, on the reverse strand, counting down.
ATTATATGTATGGACTTTCTTACTTACATATAGATGTAAGATACATCTCATTTTTTATAACATCATATTTATTTTAAAAAATCTTAGCCATTAAATCTATTTGGAGAGAAATTAGCTACCTATTTTTTTGCTACTTTCATACTTTTGATTTATTTTTTAGTTAATTTTTCATATCTATCACCCATATTTTTGCTCATGGGTAGATTTGGTACTGATTTGCTTCATCCCACGTTTTCTTATCTTCAAATCTATCGAAAGAAATAAGAACATGTGGAAGTGTTTTATTGTTCGATGTTTGGACATACGGATTGATCCGAGTTTTGTCTATCTAATAATCTGATCCAATTGGCAACCCAATCCATCAATTGAGGTCATTTTAGGAGAATCCATGTGTGCCTACATCACAACGACACCGTTAGTATGAACTTGCCTACGTGTGAGAGTCTTGATGTTGAAAGACCAACCTCTGGATAGAGTTATAGTGTGGTCGATCTCAAGCTTTATATGTACTTTGCTTTACTCTTATATATTTCTGACATGTTTTGACGTGTACGTCCTTTGCAATAGATACGTGTACATATAATATTCTATATATACATGGACTCCTTAAGGGATCCACACATTCCTCAAAAATTCTCTAAATTCTCTCTAGTTTCTCTTTTATAAATCGGACCATCCTCAGAAAGAGTTGATCACTTCGATTGTAGACTTGGTGGAGTGCTCCCTCAAAGAGTTGATCATCTCGATCGTAGATCGGGTAGAATGCTCCCTCAGAGAGAGTTGATAATCTCGGTCGCAAACTAAGTAGAACGCTCTTTCAAAAAGAGTTGATCACCTCGATTACAGACCAGGTAGAACGCTATCCTCAAAAGGAGGTGATCATCGAGGTCAATAACTAGGCAGAGAGCTCTTACCACCAAAATTAAAGCACGTTAATCGAGCATCACATGTTCATCTTATTAAAACAAAAGTTTATTGCTCAAGTTTTTCAAATCTTTCAAAGTTTATCAAGCGAGAGCTCGGTCTTGCAAAAAGTTAAAAGTCCTTTAGAAATTTGGACGCATGACCAATGTCTAGGTCTTTGGTTTCCTCTGATATGAGCAACAACTTGGTCTGAATCTTAACAACTTTCTTATGAAAATTGACCCCCAATTCAATAGGGGATAGCTTTGAGTTGAGTACGAACTATTCTAACTCTTCAACAACACCCATCACCTTGAGAAAAAACCCCAGATTGCTTCATTTAAAAGTTTGCTCAATGGGACTCCTTATCAATAAGGGTGGCCATCTTGGTCATGGTCCTCCTTTATTGAGCTCGAGTTTGTGATAGTTGTTCCTTGCAAGAGGCAAGCTCACACTTGGTATCTTCATAAAGGGAGAGTTTATCCTTGAAACTATATAGCTCGATCCCTAATTTCTCTACCTTGTTCTTGAGACTACCGTTTTTCAATTTTAAAGCACGAGCTAAATGTCTATTTGCCCGATCAGAATCCATAAGGATTGCACAACAAAGATGGAGAAATATTTTTAGATACTTCAAGCAAATAGAAAAGTTGTTTGAATTTTATAAGCACTTATAATCCCTTTATATAGTGAATGATAGTGGAAAAATTTAATGACACATGTCCTCTAAGATAGGGAGGTGAGTCAGCATTATTAATAAACACTATAAATGCCATAAATGTACCAATGCACGTGTGATTTATTCCTAAAATCAATTATTTTCTCATTAATAAAAAAAGGTTATAAGTGCGAGCTCGCGATCACACAATTAGTAGTGGCATCGAGCATAACAAAAAGATACATATATATGGTCCCCAACATACTGAATAGATCGAGAAGATGGGTTTGGAATATAGTAAGGCTCGGCCCAATGCTAATATTAGAAGTCCCAATGCCATTCTCTCCATCACCTACCCTGGGTCCATCATCACTCGTACCATAGTCCGAGCCTTGTTCATAACCCTTGCCTTAGGTTTGGATAGGTGAGTATTGGGGGGTTGATGAGTACTAAAAAACCATTAAAATTATCATGATTTAATGTAATTTAATTAATTAAAAAGATTTATATTTATATGATTTTATCATATTTTTATATAAATTTATCTTTTCGAAAACACATATATTTTTATTTTTTTAGGTATTTTCGTTCAAAAATTATTTAAAGACTCGAAGAATAGTACTGGAGGTAATACATCTAAAATATATTGAGAAAAAAATGAGAAAAAGTCAAAAAATAGAAAAATGGACAAAACTGCCAAACCACACGTGCCACAGTCAAGTTCAGTCCGATTTTGAGTAAAAATATTTAACCAGATCGGACCGGACCGTTTGGCTATCAAAAATATTATAACCGAACAGTTTGGTCTAGTTTGTGTAACGATTTTCAAAAAATTGGTTTGGTTAATAATACATAAATATGATACACCTAATGATATACCTTTGATCAATATATGAAAAATTTAATCAACGTTTTGTGAAAATTGATATGGGAAATTTAATATATTATTAAAACTAGTCTCGTCCGATTCGACCAATTTAAAAATTAATATAATTGGATTATAGCGTTTGAAAATAGTTTTAATTAATACAAATCAGAATAAACTGTTTGATATATAAAACTATTCTTACCAGTCCGATTTTTCGGTTTGATTTAGTTCGCTCTAGTTTTTGGATACCCCTAGCATGCGCATCATGCCGAAATCCTGCACGTGTCAGCACCTGCATCAACACCTAGGCATTCTATAATTCTAGCGTGCGTAAGCACATTTTCGACCACAAATCCTACCCAATCGCGTGCATATGTGCCCTACAATGATGCTAACCAGTCCATTACGTGTCTAAGGCCATTTTTTATTTTTTCCCCATTTTTTTAGTCTTTTTGTCACCTATAAGAGGATCCTCTCCCCCAATACCAAAACACACAATTTTCTTAGCTCTTTATCACTCTAGTTTTCTCTCTCTAGAAAGTTTTCTTAGTTTTTAGTTTTAAATTTCTTCTCTTTTTGAGAAGAACTACCCATGCTTTTATAGATTTTTAGTTTTTGATTTCATAAACGAAAATACAATTGGAGATTTTCCAACAACATAATTAGCATCAAAGGTCTGTAAGGATTTTTTTAAGATATAATTTTAAAATGAATTCTTTATAGTTATTTTTATGTGTTTATTCTTATATGTTATATTTAATTTTTCTGTGATTAAATTTAACATGATTGGCTGTTTGTAAGTATGATATAATAATAACGTTGTTGTGATTGCGAAATATTAAATAGGTAAACCATTTCTATAAAATAAATTAATTTTGTTTTTATTCAAGTTTTATATCAAGGATGTTAGAGAGAAATATATTATTTTTCATTACAAACTTAAATCTAAAAATTAGATTTTAAGGTTTAATTATCCGGTTTGATTTAGAGTAGTGCTCTTTTATTTGTTAGTACAATTGCCCGATAGTTAAAGTGAAGCTCTATTTCAAAAAACATTATAAGAATTATTATTCGAAAATGTATTGACAACATATTTTCAGTAATGGTTTTAAAACTTAAAAGTTAGTACTTGGATAATTAAATTCTTAGGTTTAATTTGGACACCTTGAATAAAGTTTAAAATGTATAATCCCAAAAAATGTGGAATTTAAATGGTTCATTTTCAATCTTTTAGAAAAAAAAATGAATTAATTTAATTAACCAAGTTAATTATCGACCCACTCATATGTGTTAATTAATTTGTTTAGTTAACAAAGAGTATCTAACCTCACCAAATGTGGTATTCATATAAAAAATAGAGAATCAATAAATATTAATTTATATATTTAATAACAAATAATATGAACAATCATAATTAATTTAATTATTATATCTATAAATATTCCACTATTATGAATTATAAAAATTTTCATAATTATTTATTGAATACAAATCTATGTTTATTTTTTTATGTTATTAGATTAGGAAACACAAAAACCAAAATATCGTGACAAGATGTTTAGGTTTAATTTCATTTTTTAAGAGTTTAAATAATAAATTAAAACACATATATATTATTTCCTTAGATCAACCTTGAGAGTATACATGTCATTTTCTATAAAACGATTCATGTACTTACGAGAGTTTTACAAATATAAAATCAAAATATTTGTAAGACATTGTCGATTATTCTCATCAGGGGCGACCGGGATATTCGGGATTTGGTAGTAGTATTCTCCTAACCCCCTCTTATTAGCCTTGTCTCTAAAGGAGTCCGTGTCCAAATTGTACCCTATCTCAATGCTTGAGGAGAGTTGTTCTTTCATCGCCTTAAACTCGTGCTTCCTCTGCCTCTCCTCGAGTCTATAGGCTTCCACCTCAACTTGAGCCTTTCTCTGGGCCTTCTTGAGCTCCTCGAAGTTCCTCGAGATATGATTCAACTCGTATGTGACCTTTGAAAACTTCTCTTCCTTATCAATAGCCTTGCCCTCCCACTTGTTGGATCTGACCAATAGCACGGCCTATATGACCCAAGTTGAAGTATGTCTCTCTTTTTCCATCACGAGCTCATACTTCAAACTCATCATGCTCTGAATCCTGACCAACATATGAAGGAGTTGCGTCTGAAAACAAGATAAACAACATGAGGTCATTACAATATAAAAGCTTGAGGCTTAATCAGAAACAATGTCGAACTAACACTTATCTAGTATATGAGGTGGCTATGAACGACCTCGGCATCCACACCTTCGTATATGGCGTCAAGTTGCCTCTCATATTCCATGTAAGGGAGATGGCTCACATAATGGTCCAACTTCTCTAGTGTTAAGCCCCTGTATAGGGCCGCTCTCTCAACATCGGTAGTGAGGTCCTTGATGACACATTTCTCTTTCCTTGAATATGTCACAGGATAAGTAGGTGCTTGTTGACCCAAGCTGACGAGTGGGAAAGGGTGTGAACCCGGGGATGTTTGAGAAGGCTCGATGACATTTAAAGCCACATGCTCATCAATGATGACCTTTATCTTCCTTTTTGGAAAGATTGGGGTATCCTTTTTCCCAAAGGACTTGCTTTTCTTCTTTCTCATGGAGCTCGTCCCTCCATTCAAGGTGTGCTTACTCTAGCACCGAACCAATAACTCAGAGGCACAAAAAGTCTATAATATTTGAAAGACAGAGTAAGGGTATTAGTTTTATAAGTATGGGTTAAATGAAAGAGGCTTAATAAAAAGAAATTTGTAGGCTTAGGGCCAGTTCACCATCGCCTGGTACCACATCAAACCTACCCTAATATTTTGTGAGAAGGGTCTTGTGCTTTGAGGGTGCCTGAGGCTTACGTATAATCCTATGAAGGGCTCTACCGAGCCCCATCCCATCTTACCACATGCAACAAAACACATGGTATTTAGTAGATGTCTCTAGGGGGTTTTCTCGGGTAGATAGTTTTGATATCAACCAATCGTTGCTTTGCCTCTTCATTCAAGGCTGTGATGAAGAAGCCCATATTCCTTATCACGACCTTGGTATCAGCCTAGGTGCTCCTTATTAGCCTTGCGTTACTATCTAGAGTTTCCCATTGAGACGTAGAAGAAATATTCCTTCCAATTCTTCTCATTCTCAAGGAGGGTCACATTTATGCCATGGTCCTACTTTACTAACATATAGACCCTCATCGGTTTTGTAGGGTTCTACTTCAACAGATAGGCCTCATTGAAATCGGGCATCTCCAGCTCCACCCTAAGCTTTCTACATATTAGTGTGAGGCAGAGCAGGTACCTCCATCTATTAGACATCAACTAATCCGATGCGAGCTAAGTCCTAGCCAAAAATTTCCTTATAAAGGGGTATAGAGGAAATGTGACACCCAACCATAAAACCTTCTCCTGGAAGACTATCCACCCAATTGGAGGTGGGTTGTTGTCATGAGCCCCCGATATAGGAATCTTATTTGAACCAATGCGGGAATTTTGTATGTTCTCTTTATCCTTTCCTCGTCTTGAGGCGATAGCCCATTGGTTTTGACCTTGGCCGCCCAACCTTTGGTATGACATGTGGGCTCTCCAACCCCTTTATTCCTTGTTTTCTTCCTCCATGATCTCGAGAAAAATATCTAAGTCTGAGGCACATTCAACCTAATTGTAGGTACAACTTGTGAGCGAGAGGTAGAGGTGAAGAGTTAGGGTGGGGATAACTCCCTTTCGCTCGAAGTGCTTGTTTCGTTGGTAGACCCTGTGATGTCACTTTTTGGTTGACTTAAAAAAGTGGGATATTGTGGGCTTTCCCAGGACGAGCCCGAAGCCTCTTCTATATGCATGGTCTCTACAAAATATCACAAAACATAAACAAGTTAAAGCATGAGAAATAGGGATTACCTAGGGTTGAGTTTGAAATAAAAGGAAAGAATGATTTTTTACACCGACCTAAAAAGAAAGTAGAAAATTGTTAGACTTGAGAAATGTTTTGTGAAAACACGAGCAAATAAACTATGTCGAATTGATTTTCTTACTACCGAACAAAAAATTTATGTGGCTCGATTTAAGACGACAAAGCCTTTTTGCTTAATTTTTGTCTGATGTATAAGAGATTATGAAGTGAGTAGAGGCCTAGGCTCCCCTTTATATAGAGAACCACATTTCTCTCTCCAATCGCATGACAATCATTTATTAGGGGAATTAAACAGTTCATATTCCTATCCATGTAATACTTTTCCACCCATGTTCAGAACCTGAGCTAAAAGAGTAGGAAAACTAGATATTTGGATATACGAATCGACCCGAGCCCTATCCATCTAATAGTTTGACCCAACTAATAGCTCGATTCGTCAGGCAAAGTCATCTCAAAAGAAACCACATGTGTTCGTACCACAACAATGCCGATAGTATGGACCTGCCAACGCATGAGAACCCTGGTGTTGGGTCTCTTTCAAGGATCCACACATTCCATAAAGACTCTGATTTCTCTCTTGATAAATCAAACTATTCCCAATATCCGTCAATACACAGTTTCAAATTTAAGATATATATTAGGGAATGACATCACATGTATAATAAAAAATAATATTAGTTATTATTACGGTTATTTTTTGTTTTTAATTGAAAAAAGATAGAATGCGAGTATTATATACATCTCGTTTTGATAAAATATGTTGATTTTTTTTTTAAATATTGAGTGTTAAAAATTTAAAATTTAAGTAAGATATTATTGTATTTAATGTATATAATTTAATTATAATTTTAAAAATATTACACTTAAAATTTTATTTATTTGAGACAAGGTATCCTTCCTCACCCGAACGTATATAAGGAATTAAATAACAACTACCAAAGCCACGCTCGCCAAAAAAAAAAAGTCTAAGAAGGCAGTGTTTTCTCTCTCCAGAAGAGTATAGTTGAATTGACAATGAGTTAATGTTAAAAGAGCGAAATTGAAAATAATAGGCTACCTGTTGTTAACTTGACGTAACATACGTATGTAAGGTACATTTTTCTAAATATACATATTTAATCGATTTCAAATTATATCACTTTAGGCTCTACAGAACGATAGTGTGTTCAATTTTTGCCTTCATTAGTGATTTTTTGTGTGCTTGCTTTAAAATTTGCATTCATGTTTCTTGAGTTCCACCAATTTAATTGATTCTGTGTGTTTGAACTCTAAAATGTTATTATATTTAACAAATAAAATGATCGATTTATAAGAAATATGCATAAACGAAACAAAATCACATCTAAATCATACTAGAATAAATCTATAAGAAAATATGTAATAGAGCAATTTGAAAAAAAAAATTGTATCCAAATGGTATATTATGCACATTATAATAACCCTTTTACAATCAAATCACTCATCCAATCCATAAACCAAAAATTGCAAAAATAATTTAAAAAAAAAATCCAAACCCACCAATTTTGTTCTAAACAAATAAAAAATAAAGCTCACTAATTCCCCATGTAATTCATGGAATAGATGCAAACAATGCAATCTGTAAACCAAGTCCCAGAAATAAGTCGGAAAGATAAAAATATTTGGGAAAACAAAAGAAAAGAAAGAAGAAAAAAGTAAATAGTTTAAGGTCAAGTCCTCTCACAGCTTTCTGAAAAGTAATTGAAAAAAAAAACCACTAGTGACGCTGTACACGTTGATGACCAATATTCTTCAAATAAAAGGTTTTGCCAGTTGCATTATGTATATAATTGGCTGCTGATACTTGACACATCCTCTCCTACAAATGCATCTGATGGATTAAAAAAGGGTAGTAAGTGAAACAGCAGGCTACTGTGTATAAGACAAAGTTAAAATGGATAACAGCATAGAACTTAATTCATATATCAGACGACATTTTTACAATATTGACTACTATATCACATTCCTAGTTGGAGTGGACAAATATAAACTCATCATTGCCACAAAGCCTTGTGCATAACAAGTGTGCAAAAAAAGAAGAAAAAAAAAAGAATAGCTCATCGGTTCTGTTTTCACTCTCTTGTTCTAAAAAGAATAGACTCGATCTATTTTCCTTCACTTGGTCTAGAAAAACTACTCTTACAAACAATTGTCCTGAATGTTAACCAACAAGTTAAATAAAATGATTTCTTCATAGGTGTTAAAACTCCATGAATGCGTAAGGTCGGGAATCATAACTAGAAAATCTAAGTGGTGTAAGTTTGGCTGGTATATCATGAACTTAAACAATAGTTGGATGAATTGATATCAAGGAAAGTAATCAAAATAACACTTAAGAAAAAAACTACAGATAGCAAAATAAGACAGATTTATTAGGATGAGAGGAACATAGTGAAAGAACTCACATGATTGTGATTTTGAGAAGCTGAAGCTACAGTTTTGATCTTTTCAATGGAAATCTTTCTCAATTCTAGCAGGTGACAAGCTATCTCCTGAATGAACTGAAGACCCTCATCCCCATTTTTAAGTGAGTGAATTATGTGTTCAAGAAATTCCAGATTGGCTTCAAGGGCTTCCAGTCTCTTATTCATGCCGGAAAACTCAGTTCTTAAATGAGCTAAATCAGTCAATTTACAGAACTCCATAGAGCTTTTCCTGCTGAAACAAGATTCCTTTCTTTCCTTTTCATTTAGCAGAGAGTTTCCAATTGATAAGTAGTCAGAATGCAGTCCTGATAGAGACACATCATCTTTCTCATCTGTTTTGCTGCTTTTTGGAAAATCTTTTTTAAGATTAACCAATTCTGACTCTAAAAACTTTTCTCTCCCATTACCAGCTGAAAAATCAACTTCAGAAAAAGATGTGCTTACCTCATCATTAGAAAGCATATGGAGTGCATTTTCCAAACTCTTTAATCGTTGTAAGATAAACATCTTTTCATCTTCAAACTCCAATAGTGAATTCTTTAGAACAAACTCATTGCTATTGTCAAAAAGGATATCTGCCCTTTCATTTTCGGTATTAGGTTTTCTAGACACTGGATGGATGAGAACCCTAGGCTCCTCAATGCTACAATATTCTGGACAGTCATCTCCAATATCCCTTTTCTTCATTTCACAACTTGTTTTTTCTAAGTCATACAATGATTCATTTGGAAACTTTGTCCTATAAAATTCAAGCTGTGCCCCTAGATCTTGTACTTCTTTCTCCTTCACAGTGAGAAAGTCCTTTGATTTTTGAAGAGTTTCATCATCATATGCAGATTGCTCTTCCATCATTCTTAGGTACTGCAATGCTTCCATATGGAGCGCCGCCTTCTCCTCCTGCAGTCTGGTAATCATGGCCATAGATTGAAATGCAGCAACAGCAGAAGCATTTCTTTCTTCCTCCAGTTCCCTATGCAGTGCAATCATAAGTTTTTTATCATGTTCAATCTGTCGTTTTAACCTATCAACCACACTCTCACCCTGGATTTCACTGACAATGCTTCCATCTAGAGACAAACCAGACTCGTTTCTTTCAAGTGACATCCTTTTCTGAAGTATCTGTATTCCAACATAATTAAAAGAATCAGAACCCTTCACATCATCAATGTTCACAGAAAATTTAGGACTCAGGTCGTTAGCTGATTGCTCAATCCCTCGGTTGGCGGACAATTGTGACAGTAAGAGTTTCAAGTCTTCACTAACTTTTGAGGAGTCCTTCCTAATCCATTGTTCTGTGAGTGCACCAGAAAACTTTTTACCATTATTACCAACAGCTAGCTTGTAAGCATCCCCAAGATCCAAGATATTAGAAACTTGCTGTCTTGAATCGCTTGTAAGAGAATTTGTTTCCAAATCTGTTTCAGATGTATTTTCTCCTAGCTTGTAAGCTTCTCTGCATTCTTCCGTATACATTTGCCCTACTTTGTCAGTGCGGTTAATATCTATTGAGAGAGAAACATTACAGGCATCAGAATACACCTTAAATTTAATCAACTGAGAAAACCCTGAGATGCTTTACATTGCACCTTCATGCGAAACAAATAATAAACCCACATTCTCAAGCAGAATAGGAAATATAAATAAAAAAGAAGACCTCGTAATCAAACATGAATTAATTTAATTAGTTTTTGCATTAAGATTTCAAAAATAAAAGGAAGGGGAAATCACAAAATAAGGCAGGCTGCCATCCAGTTACACAGAATAAGTAACAAACAGAAACGAAAGGTAACTCACAGCTATCGTATGTTATTCCCGAAGATTTTTCCATTGCATGCAGTGATGGAGCAGCACCATTAAGATTAGGTTTAGTTAATGTGCAAATGTCATCTTTGCATGCAACTTGTTGCCACTTGATCGCTTCTGTTTCATGTCCAATAGGAAAACTAGATTCAGCAGATCTGTTATCATCAGCAGCATTTAATGATGCCTGTGACACAAAATGCCCAGGCTTTGAACCAGATGATGGATCTATGTGTTTCTCTGAAGCTAAATCATCAACTAGGTTGATAATGTGGGGCTCAACAAGTGGAACAGAAAGTGCTTCCTTGAAACCATCTGTTTCGCAAATCCTATCACTTGCACACTCATAGTCAGAAAGTGGAGCCCCAGATTCAGTATCAGAAGTTATCTTGAGTTCAGCATTTCCATTATGAGATGAAGGGTCGACACCACTATTTCTAAGTGATACAAATGATCTCTTACTTCCTTTCTTACTATGAGCATGGAAAAGTACCAAAGAAGACATTTCGGACTTGTGATTGGCACATATCAAGTCCCAATAGTAACCCTTTTTCTCCTTGCCAAAAACGTGATCAAGTCTTGAGCATATAAGGCATGGGACTTGCAATTTGCATCCATGAGCAAATTTTATTATTACATAAGAGAATATGGCATCGATTAAAAGAAGAAACATTAACAACCATTCAAGCATAGCCGAGGCCAAAGCAGTGGTGAGACTCTGGGAATTGTTACGTGGTCTAGCAGATGATATGCTGAATTCAGCCATTATCAGCAGGTCAAGTGACTTCAAAAGGAGAAATTAATAGGTTGAAACAGAATAATTTCCAGTGCTCCAAATACGTAATCAATAATCCGATGTGAAACTTCACGCTGTAGCCAAAAGTTGATTACAGATGCATTTAGAACACAAGAGTAGGTGATTGATCAAAACAATGGAACTATTATAACTTATTTCTAATAGGCAAAAAAGCCAACTTAGGAGGATAATTCTAAAGAGTCTAAAATGCAAATAATAAGATTCAAATGAAAGTCTTTGTAAGCTAAAATCCAAAATTACACCTTTGTAATATAATCAGAAAAGCAATTGAAATAAAGAGAACGTACATAAAACCAATCCATTCAAATAGGCAAAACAGCTAAATGAGGAACTCTTGACAGGATCCTAATCTAGTGTTGAACAAATAAAAATACTCGATTCCAGAAACAACCCACAAAATCTATGCACTATGGAAACTAAATTCCATAGAGTAAGGAAATTTTGAATCGGATCTTAACAAAACATCTCTTTTAGACTATAAAAATATATAGAAACTCAACCCCATAAAGCACCAATAAAAGAGCACAGATACGTGACTTAACCTGCAACAGAAATCTGAAAATAAAATCAAATTCTCCTTTCAATAAAATTCACTAGCCATCAAAACGCTAATCGCCAAACCCAAAAGTTGACTGAACCAATCCAACAGAAGATAACACAAACTCAACAATCGTGTAAAATAAATATATTTTATAACCTAAAACAATAATCTAATTGCAAAAATTCAATTAGAAACATATATAAACAAACTATCGGACAGAAAATAAGAAGTTCGACCTGTTCATGTGACAGTCTGAGAGACCTAAAAGTCGCCGACTATTGGGAGGCAGAGAGCGTCAACTCAAAGAAACCCATTTCATAACTGCCCAATACAATTATAAAAATAACCTATAATCGATTTCTGAGAGATCAAGCAAAACAAAAGGTAACAAAGCTTAGATGCACGTACCTGTCACATTTTCCCACTATAAAAATGAAAAGTTAGGAATTGAAAACCGACACAGCCAAAAAGTCGGCTGCAGATAAGAGAAAACAACGCCAATAGTCCAATACCGAAGGTGCCAAAAAACCAAAAAAAAAAGAAAAAAGAAAAGAGAAAAAGAAAACTTAAAAGGGAGAAGATACACAGACACCCTTTGCTTAACTAGCATTCAAAAACCATTCCAAGAACAGCATACATTCCAGGTGAAATTACTTTTTGGATGATTTTTTCCTTTTTAATTTTATTACAGAAGAAAAAATACGAAAATTTAAGGTAAAGTGATGAAATTTTAATATGGTATAAAAATGAAAACAACGAATAATCCCTAATACACGACACATGAATAAACTATGAATTGCGAATTTACGATCATGAAAAAAAAACATTTACATCAAGAGAAATTGCAGGTACGATTGAAAACAGTTAGAAGCAAGCATGAACCCCTCCACGTATCAGGATCCAAGTGATACTATGGAAAATCGTTCATTTTATTTTTATTACAAAATTATAAAATTTAAGTAAATGATAAATATTTTATGAAAATAAAAATAATAAAATTTTAAGTCGATGAATTATAAATAATAAATAATATTTATATAATAAAAATTAAAATACATATAATAATAAGTACATATTTTTTATATTAAATAATTTTTAATAAAATTTTGTTATAAATTGTATTAAAATAACTAAAATATTTTAAATTTTTAAAAATAATTTAAATAAATTTAATTAATAAAAAATTATTAATGAAATATAAAATATATATTACTTTTAACGAGTCTTGTAATTAAATTTATTAATATATATATATATATATTAAGTTATATATTTATTAAAATAAAATATATATTTTTAAAAAACTATACAAAAAATATAGTTATAATTTATATTCTTTTCGTACCTTATATTATAAAATATAAATATATTTTTATTTTATTTTATTATTTCTATCGCTATCTCCAACAAAATAATCTTTTAAAAAATAATTAACAATCCAAACTACAAGATTAGCAACAACAACTAAAAAATTACAATTTACCACCAAAATATAAGAAGTAAGTCTTCTTCAACAAAAAGAAAGTATTTAGTAGTTTATTTTATTTTAAATAATCACATTTATCGATTCAATGTAACTAAATATGTAACGATTATTCACATGATGCATTCTAATCGTAAGGTTGTTTAATTATAAATAATATTTTTAATTAATTTTATTTTGATTGAGACATTTCAGTTTCTCATTTTCTTTTTATAAATTAATAGTAAAGAAATTTACTTTTATTCTACATGTTTTAACTTAATAAATTTATCTTTAGAAAATTTAAGCTCGTTAATTAACAGACGTGTTTTTTTCGATAAGATTACTTAAAAAATTACTTGCTAGAGATTTCAGTTCATTCATAAAACGATGTTTATTAGAAATCAAGTTGTTATATTATTACCTCTTAATTTGAACCATCTTCTCACTATTTAGGTAATTTCCTTTCATCTTGTATTTCTTTTTTTGTCTTATAAAGGAAAAGAAGTGGATAGGTCTCGAAGAGGAGACCTATCCAAAAATATACCCCTGGATCAAGTCGTGAGCCCTCGAGGTCACTACAAACTAAACGACCTGAAATGACAAGGAGTAGTGACAACAAGCCTACCCCAAAGACCGTTAAGGAAGGTATCCTCACTCTCCCTACTTCCTCAGGATCTAAGGCGATGTCTACCTCATCTTCACGGGATCTAGTTCCTGTAATCTGGATCCCCATGTCGACATCTACTAAAGTACCTCGCCTTAAAAAGAAAAGGGAAATAAGGGTGAGCCTACCCATAGAACTAAGGACAAGTATTAGAATGAAAAGATGTACAATATCCTTACAACAAAGAATTTGGAGGAGATAAGACAAACGTATGGCCTCCTAGCTCGTGTAGGTATTATGCCAGTACCTCTCCACTTATGTAACGCTAATGATCTTCCACCATGATGGTGGGTAATTCACTTAGCGACCTTTAAAATAAGTCTATGTTTGTCGGCGTGAGGTGACCAACACCCTAGGCAGACAATGACCATTCATATTGATACTTACTATCTGGATTAGGTAGTACAGTATCAACTTCTAAAAATTTGTGACTAAAAGGATCTAGATGATGATAGATTCGAGGTTGAGAAGGCGAAAAAAACCCAACAAATTGATCAATGTAAATTTCAAGTAGAGGTTAGGGGATCTATGAGAATATTATCTAAAAACCCAACACAAGATGTTGGTAAAAAAACACCTTTTGATGTTTGAACCTAGGTTCGCACATTTAATGATATTTACGTATGTCTCTCATCCGAGATATTATAGTTCTGCTTGGTTGATATGCATAGGAAATCAATCTCAAGAAAAGTAACGTATTTCTTTAATTCTTTCAAACTCTCGAACCCTATCCTGCCCACTTACCATCTAGACTAGTAGTCCAGATGGTAAGTGGTCAAGATCAGGTTCAAGAGTTGAGGAGAACGAAAAAAATACGTTATATTTTTTGAGGTTGATCTCCTGTGTATATCAGTAAGGTGAAATCATAATACTTCGGACAGAGAACCTATACATATATTCTTAAATGTGCGAACTTAGGTTCAAATAGACACATCATTAAATCTACAATATTCCTCCAACATTTGTGTCACTGCACTTGTAATAAAATTTGCATACTATCTATGTCCTTCATTGACAGTGGAACAGCGCACCCTTCACACCCAATATATCATAGACAATAGGAAAGTCACCCTGTTATCTTCCATTTCAGCTAGCTAGTGCCACACAAACACACCGAGCAACTTTCATTTTTGCATACTAACAATAAAACTCATTCAAGTTGGAATTTTTTTTAGACTTGTTTCACACTTGCACATTTCCATAAAGCATTGGTAATGGTTTTAGCTCCCCACTGCGTCGGGGTGTTCAAAAATAGATCAATTCGATCTAACCCTCCAAATAACTCAATCCAATCTAACCCTATAAAGTTTTCTTATTATGGTTGTGTTAGTTTGGATTGAGAAATTGCATAATTAATTCATCATAAGTTGTATGGTTATTGAAACTAAATTTTTCACAAGAATCAATCAAACACATACTTAATATAATATTCTATATTTTATTTAATAAAACGGTAAAATAATATAACAAAACTAATAGTTATTTCTTCACACATTTCACGTTAATGCACTTTATATTTTTAAATTTCAATTAATCATTCCTAACTCTTTTACTCTAACTAGTAACTTTATCTAATTTTTCATGTAAAGGAGGGTAGAAGATTCTAAGCCTCGCATCAAGCCATCGATACTCCTGTTTTCGTATTTATATTATTTAAATTAAATGTTTATTTATACATGTAATTTAAACTTAAATTAAGACAAAATTAAATAGTAAATATTTGTGTTAGTTTCTATAATATTTCAAATTTAAAATTGAATACATGATATTTGTTTATTTATTATTTGAAAAAAATAAAATCATTTTAGGTCCAAACTTTAATCAATTATTAAAACATAAAATTTAATGCAATAATTGTTTAGTTATAAAAAATAAATATTTAAAAAAATTACTAATTTTAAAAATAAAAACACAAAATTTGATCCACCCAATCCCATTTAATCAAATATAAAAGTTTCAATGTTATTAATTGGTTTTGATTTTAACTCAAATTTAAATCAAAAATCATGCACAACAGCATAACACAGTTCTCATTCATGGTAGTTTTTGGACAGCAAAGAGTATCATTGCATGAAAAGGCACTCTCCAATAGCCTCCATATGAAAAGCTTCATTTTAACCATAATTTTCTAACTCCACAACCTTCGCCATAACTTTTGTGCAACTAATGTTGATGAAGTTGACAAACCCCTAAGCTGCAAATCTCTCATCTTATGGGCTAAACGATCCATTTGTAACAATAAATAAACAACTTGGAGTGAAATTCCATATTAACAAACCTGATTGTAGTAAGTGTTGGAGGTAAAGACAACACAAGAATTGCTCAAGCTTCATAAGTCACAAAAAAAAAAGGCACATATCAATTCCTTAATCCATATACCAGTCGACATAATTAGATGAAAGATTTTAGTATCATCACCAAGACAAAGTGAAGAACGAACCCAAAAGTCACTCATATTCACTGGTAGCTAAGGATCGTGACAAATAATAAGGCTCGACAACCCATTACCAATTCTCCAATGAATCCCCTTGGCTAAGAAGTCCTGAGCCCACATTAGGCTTATAAACTATGGAACATAAGATATCTTCTTCCATCCACTAAGCCTTCTCATACATCATTCCGAATAACTTGAAAAGAACTCATTTTGTCTTGCTTAAGTTCAGTTGGAAGTCTCATATATTTTTCATGACGTACACCCAACACTATAAGGATTTCTTCAAGCACCGTATCCAAAGCATTTGGGGTAAAAGCAATCGCCGACTTATCAAAATTGACTCGTTGACCAATCGTATTTTCATAAACTGATAAAATTCTTTCAAATTGCCAGTACTAATTCACACAAGCATCACAAAAAATCAAGAGTGATTAGCAGAAAATTAATGTAAAATTCTAGGCCCCAATCTTGAACTCTATATACATTGATGCACACAAATTTAATAATCAAATTTTATAAATTAATAAAAAAACTTATAAATATACCAATTAATTAAAATAAGAGATAAATATACTTCTAAGTTAATTTAACAAATAACTATATGTTATTAAATAATTCATCAAATTTCTTAAAAACAAAGAAAAAAAATAAAAACTAAATATTCTATCGTAATATTTTAATTTTTGAAAATATAAATTTAATAAAAAAATAATAAAATAACTAAAGATAGTTTCAATTTAAACGAATTAAATTAGATATGTAATTAACAATTAATGAAAAATTTATGGGAATAATTAGTTAGTTAATTATGTTTGCTTATAATTAATTAGTTTAATAAAGATATAAATTTAGGTTATGGATTTTATCTTTTATGCATGAAAATATCCTTAGATAGATGTCAAAATTTTTGTTAATCAAATCAATTAATAACATCTAGATGGAGCTCTAGATTAAATTATTTTTATTTTTAAGAAAATGGTAAACTATTTCAATTAATGCTTTAGACGAAGTCACTAATTTAAATTTTTTATTCAATGTGTTAAAATTAGATCTAGTTGAAGCTTTTGAAACCTAATTATCATATTTTAAATCTATTACGAAAAATATGACGCCAATGTATCAATCAATAATAAATTTTGTAACAGGTCTTGAATAAAGAAATAACTTCAATTTATTTTATAAAAGTGATTATCTATATTAATCTTCATAAATATGACAATAAAATTAAAATTTCATGGTTAAAACTAGCCAGACATACTCTCATTAAATTTTATGGTTAGTGGATTGAAAATAGCATAAGATATAAAATCAAAAAAATACAAGTTAATCTGTATATAAAAATAAATTAATACAATTCAGATCTACAATACCAATTAAAGATAGACGATGTGTCCTACTTCATAATTATGATCTTGATCTTCACTGAATTCTTTAAATAAAGAGACATCTATTGTATTTTCCTTAATCTAAAAATACTTTTAAAGATCTACTTTTTATTGTTACAAATCTAACCTATTTATAAGAACTACTAAAATAAGAGCAAATAAATGAGCTCTGATGGCTACAGTTCTCCTAAAATCTAATATATATTATTTTTAAAAACCTAAAGCTAAACTTTTTATTTATAGGCCAAGGTTGGTGTTGAGGGCTTCATGCTGAGCAAATACAGGCACTCCATAACACATAATGTATAACATGCCTAATGAATCATACAGAGAAGAGTGTGTTGTAGCACACTAAATATTCGCCGCGACACGAAGCACTTTACTTGAATTACTGCTTTACACCTCTTACATACTGATTGGTTCTTCGTGTAAGGCTTACATGCCTTATTCTTCTAAGCTCCTAGGATCAAATTGAGTGCTTCAAGTGTTGTTCTTTATATGTTGATAAATTTATACATTTGAAGCTAAAAACACCATAAATATAACAGAAAATATCTGTAATTTTAAATAAATACATTTGTATAAATATTAATATAAACATGTTATAATCAAGCATATTTATTTCATTTAAGTACAATAAAATCATGATATATTAGTGATTTTTAAGCACTTATCACATCTATCAACTAGCTTTTTGTTAATCTCTAGTAAGGAAAGTGATAAAAACTAAAACTAAAAATAAATAAACTAAACTAACCTAAATCATTTTCGTAGATCGATATGGTTTGTACAATAAAATCATGATATATTAGTGATTTTTAAGCACTTATCACATCTATCAACTAGCTTTTTACTAACCTCTAGCAAGTAAAGTGATAAAAACTAAAACTAAAAATAAATAAACTAAACTAACCTAAATCATTTTCGTAGATTGATATGGTTGTATTTAGCGTATACAACAAGCCTTTAAACCCTTAAGTTATCCTAATAGACGAGTTTAAGTCTCATAAGAAATTTTAGTAATCATACTCATAAACATCCTATTAAGTAAAATAAAAATTAAAAAGAAATAACAAAAATTAAAGAAAACAACAAACAAAAAATAACAAAATAAAAATTTAAATAAACAAAACTTTTCATGCTTTAATTTATTTTCAGCTCATAATCAAAATATCAAATATAAATTAATTCAACATCTCAAATGTTCATAGTTCATTGTTTAATTAGTACTAAGCACAAATTCATGTTACATTACAAAAATATATCAATGTTGACTCACGTAATTTTAGTAGTAGAAATCCAAATTTGTTTTAATTCTAATTCTCATAAGACATATTCTCAATTTCATACTGATCATATGAGTTCAAACACTCAATAAGGTATATGTGAACATAAATTATGTAAAGAATAAAGTTAATAGATTCGTACATGATAAACAAGAAAAAACTCAAATATGCATAATATTGATTTCATGAAAGAAATTAAATGCTAGGATTTATGAAGATATCAAATTACTAATCTTATGTATCAATTAAAATAATTAAGCAGAATTTTTAAATATATGCCTTAAGATAAATGAAAATGCATTGATTTCAAAGGGATTTATTTCCTATTTTTCTTTTATAATAACTATCTTACTTCTTTGAAAAACTTTAGACTGATAGTATTTACTTTTACTATCTTTTTTCCTTCTCTATATAGTGAGTGGATCTATATATATATATATATATATATATATATATATATAATTTTTTTGTTTGCTTTAGAGAAACTCATATATGTCTTTTTTTACTAAAGTTAAGCATGAATGAAATAGGCTATATATACTTTTTTTGTTGGCTTTAGAGAAACTCATATATATCTTTTTTTACTAAAGTTAAGCATGAATGAAATAGGCATAAGTTATATATATATAATGAGTGGCTAACTCTTTTTGTTGGCTTTAAAGAAACTCATATATATCTTTTTTTATTAGAGTTAAGCATGAATAAAATAGATAAAAATTTAATTTATACTCAAATTATTCAATTTAAGTAATGAAAATAAATATATGATCCTTCATCATATGTTAAATATTCTAATATTTAATGCAAAGTCTATTGAGATCATCTAACAATTTAAAACAATACAAAAAGTATTTAAATGAGTAGAAAATATTATCATTCTAAATAGGATAATGTAGACTCAAAAATTATTCTTCAAATGTAGTATTCACTATTTGATTATTAAACACTAATTTTGAGTTCATCTCAATTTCAACATCTAAGCATGAAACATAAACTATGAATAAAAGAAATAAATCTTACAATATTACATGACATGTTTAAGATATCAATCAAATAGTGTAAAGACTCAATCATTTATTTTAAATTACTTAAAAGCATGATAATTTTTTTTAAAAATTAAAAATGGACCCTAATATCCCCAAATAACTAAATAAACTAAATAAATGCAAACATATATTTAATACAAAATTTAAAAATGCTTAATTTCATACGTAACTTTTCTTCTACCTAACCTAGAATATACATTGTTATCAATATATCAAATGTAAATCAAAGATAAAGAATAAAGGAAAACAAAACTTATCCATTTGTCTTAGCTCAATGTGATTAAGTAGTTATGTGGTAAGTAATAGTGCATCCATCATCTATCAAAGTTATATCACATAGACAAAATGTTATGTACTTCTCATAAATCATATCTTAACAAATAGTTATAAATTTAACATTTTTAAATAAAATAAACCATGTTTACATTAATAGAAAAATAAACATAAAAATAAAGTAAAACAAAATACATTACATTTAAAATAACATAAAATAAATAAAAATAACTAATTTAAAACTTCATAAAAACAAAATACATATAAATAAATAAATTCAAAACAGAGTTGAAGTTAAGTCCTTTATGTCATTCAATCCTCCTTCGTAACCATATAGGAACGCAAGTATTCTAAAAACGAACTCGTATCTTGGATTCTCAAGTGCTCTTAATTGATTATGATCGATTCCAAAATGAGAAAGAGATAAATGTTCATCTCATGGATATTATACATATATTTACCTTGAAAGTGATGTTTGTCCACTTAATATATTCAACATGTTAGGTAATATATTCTTGAAAATAATTCTTTATATAAGTCACCCCTCTCTTAATTGATAAACTTCGTCATTTGTAGAAAATTTTGAAAAAAAAGGTTACCATTTTGACTTTTTGGGGGCTTTTCGTAATTGAGATAAGTTAACTGATGTATGTTGGAGTCAATAATTCACCCGATTGTAATAAAACCTCACTTTTTGGATATTTCACTCTGCTTTAGCACATAAATTTGTATTGAGTTTGAGAAAAAAATAACTCAAACAATGATTATTTGTAGATAAATTTATCCGTTGAATAATTATTGCACCAATATCTATGCTATTGCAAAGATTAATATAGCATGCTCTTGCCCCATATAATTATAGTGTGTATTGGGCTTAAATTTAAAACATATAAAATATTGTCAAATATAAGAAACTTTATTTAAATATTTAGTTTCGAAACCTTTGTATTTCACGTTAGAATATTCTCATTTACATCTTCTACCGTTAAGATTTTTATTACCTCTGTGTAATTCATGTTAGATCAACTTTGAGACTATATTTATCGTTTATTATGAATAATTTGTACAATTATAAACTTTTTATTAAATATAAAATTTGATTATTAAGTTTTTGTGCATCAATGTTCCTTTTTAATTTTTTTAGAATTTTAATAATTTAAATATATATATATTTTTTAAAAAAAATTTAAGTATATTTTATTAATTTTTTTTTAAATTTAAGTGTATTTAATTACAATTTTATAAAACTCTTTAAAAATTTATAAAATTTTAAGTGTATTTAATTGAGATTTTAAAAAGGTCTTTAAAAATCTATAAAGATATATATTTAAAAAATAGTTAATTTTTTTAAAAAAGTTAAAAATTGATTAATTTTTATGAATCTTGATATTCAACTATTATTAGTATAAAATTCATTATGATGTATAAAAATCTATAAAATAAAATCAACTATAATCAACAAATTATAATTGTATATATACTTAAAAAATTAATATAAAAAAATTATATTTACCTAATTAATTAAAAATGAAAAAAAAATTAAATTTGAAAGATGCAATCATAAAAAGAAGTTGATGTAACTAACAATAAAAAGCTCCAAGGAAGAAAAAAAAAACACTAGCTAGTCCGAAAAACAAAAACCCAAATGATTGGACAAAATAGTAATTCCGAAAAGCCAGTCCGAAATTCTTTGACCTAAATACCCTCTTTTTCATCAGCGCCTCCAAACCTAGATTTCCCTTCTAAACCCTCAGACTCTACCTCTTCTGCCCCTGTAATTCTCCCAATCTCTCTCACCTCCCTTCTTCATCTTTGCCCTTCTCTTTCTTTCTGATTTTCTTCACCAATTACCCGCCAAAATTCCTCTTCTGCTAATTTTTCAAATTCTCGTTTTTCCGTTTAGTCATTGCCATTTTTTCCCCCATCTTTCCCTCTTTCTCCGGAAGCTGCAAGACACTTGTACTAGTCCTCGATCCGCCTCGTACTGCTTTTGGGACTTGGGTTTTCGGTGTTTCACGTAATACCCAGTTCCCGCTTTTGTGTGTTTAGCTCGTTCCAGTATGGTTTGCTGGGTAATCGGATTTGGTTCTAGGGTTTAATCAAATTAAGGTAATTTTCTTTTGATTCTTACTGTATAGAGTGTTTTTCTAGTGTAGTTTTTGTATGCGTTTGTGTTAATTTTGCTATAGTGGTGTTCTTTGTGAGTATTCATGCTTTAATTTGCAAGATTGTTTAACTGGACTTTATCCTATCTGAGTCGTGTGATTTGGGTTGACATCGAAGTTTTGCACTATTGGTTTGTTAATTGTTTTGATTGGTCGTAGGTTTGGTTCGGTTATTGAACAATCTTTGTTGAAGTTAGCTTTTCTATAATGGATTCTTGAAGTTGATAATTTTATCAAAACTTTGCTGGGGTTATTTTATATTTTGTTCATCGAAAGGATTTTTCTTGAAGTCTATATTTTTATCTTTAATAAGCCTGTAAAAAAGCCGTCCATATCTGAGGTGTT
Organism: Hippophae rhamnoides; assembly: GCA_033030585.1. Taxonomy (NCBI): domain Eukaryota; kingdom Viridiplantae; phylum Streptophyta; class Magnoliopsida; order Rosales; family Elaeagnaceae; genus Hippophae; species Hippophae rhamnoides. The sequence goes on along the minus strand of CM065437.1, from coordinate 20,850,931 downwards.
TTATTATTAATATAATCCATATCTGAAGTTGGAGAAGAATTTTTTTTTAGGTACTACACATGTGGATGAATAGCTGATTTTAGTTATCAGAAAATTTGATTGGTTCTTCACAATTTAATTATGCTAGATAGGGGCCCGGCCAGAGGCTAAGGCTTTCAATATATAAGTTTTTTGTTGGTATGGGGAACACATATTTAGAAGTGGTATATTGTGAAATGATTTGACTTGCTCCATATGTTGTGTCTTATTATTTGTGTGGTTATCAAAATCTGTATATTCTGTGATGAGAACTGTATATCTTTTATTATTGATGCTTGATTGGACCAAGGTAAAGGGATTTTGGTCTTAATTATTCTTTTGTTGGCAGGCATGCTTTGATACATTTGGAAGATTAGTTATGAATTGGTAGTTTCTTCTGGAGCCTGTGCATTGCTATTACTCCTATCATTTGGTACATTTTGATTGTTTTTGGAATGGGTACCAATGATGTGATATTTGGAAAAAATCATAATTTAACTGTTGGAAAATTAGTGTTATGAATTGGTAGTTTCTTCTGGAGCCTGTGTATTGCTATTACTCCTATCATTTGGTACATTTTGATTGTTTTTGGAATGGCTAACAATGATGTGATACTTGAAAAAAATCATAATTTAATTGTTGGGCAGAATCAACCTTTAGTGCTGGGACACAATCATAACATTGGTGTTGGTCAGACTCATGATTTGGAATTGGGACAAACTTGTGAAAATCAATTGGTAATGGAACAGGCTCATGAGCATGAACTGGGCTTAGGGCAAGGTCCTGTGCGTGACCATGATTTGGGCTTAGGTCAGGGTCATGACCAAGAAGAGGATGATGGTAACAATTATGGGAATGAAAATGAGTTAGCTATGGATCGGAAACCTAATCATAATGACCATGAGTTGGCTCTTGTTGCTCAGAATCATGAGTTGGCTATTGTTGCTCAGAATCATGAGTTGGCTTTATCAAATAACAATGAGATGGGTGTATCAGAAAACCATGAACTTGAACAGAATCTAGAACTAATGAATGAGAATCATGAAATGGCTATCGAATCTGTGCATGACATGCATTCCGAGTACTTACTTCAAGTACGTACTGTTCCTTCAAATCCTACTTATGAGCTTAACGTGGGGCAAGAATTTCCTGATGTCAAGAGTTGCCGTAGAGCTTTGAGGGATACTGCTATAGCTCTGCACTTTGAAATACAGACCATAAAGTCTGACAAGACCCGTTTTACTGCTAAATGTGCTACTGAGGGATGTCCATGGCGCATTCATGCTGCTAAACAACCTGGAGTTCCAACTTTCTCAATCAGAACTATCCAGGAGAGTCACACTTGTGGAGGAATTTCCCATCTTGGCCACCAGCAAGCTTCTGTTCAATGGGTTGCAAACTCTGTGGAGGAACGACTAAGGGAGAACCCCAATTACAAGCCAAAGGAGATACTGGAAGAGATCCACCGGGTTCATGGTATTACCTTGTCCTATAAGCAAGCCTGGCGAGGAAAGGAACGTATCATGGCTTCTGTGCGTGGATCATTTGAAGAAGGTTATCGTGTACTTCCTCAATATTGTGAGCAGATTAAAAGGACAAACCCAGGAAGTATTGCCCTTGTGTATGGAAATCCAAGTGATAACTGTTTCCAACGTCTCTTTATATCATTTCAGGCATCAATCTTTGGTTTTCTAAATGCTTGTCGGCCTCTTCTTGGGCTTGACAGGACATACTTGAAGAGTAAATACTTGGGTACTTTGTTCCTTGCCACTGGTTTTGATGGTGATGGTGCTCTGTTCCCTCTAGCATTTGGTGTTGTTGATGAGGAGAATGATGATAACTGGATGTGGTTTCTATCTGAACTTCGTAACTTGCTTGAGATTAATACAGAAAACATGCCTAGACTTACAATTTTGTCAGACAGACAGAAGTGCATCGTTGATGGGGTTGAGGCAAATTTCCCAACTGCTTTTCATGGATTTTGCATGCGCCATTTGAGCGAGAGCTTTTGTAAGGAGTTCAATAACACAATTCTTGTTAATCTTTTATGGGAAGCTGCACATGCTCTTACTACAATTGAATTTGAAGCCAAAATTTTGGAGATAGAACAGATATCACGAGATGCTGCATGTTGGATCAGACAACTTCCACCCCGCCTCTGGGCTACAGCTTATTTTGAGGGGACAAGGTTTGGACATTTGACAGCTAATATAATTGAATCATTAAATTCATGGATTTTAGAGGCCTCTGGGTTGCCGATAATCCAGATGATGGAATGCATTAGAAGGCAACTTATGACTTGGTTCAATGAAAGACGAGAAACTAGTATGCAGTGGACATCTATACTTGTGCCGTCTTCTGAAAGACATGTTGCGGATGCTCTTGAGCGAGCACGCACTTATCGAGTGCTTCGTGCTAATGAAGCTGAATTTGAAGTTATATCTCACGAGACAACAAATATTGTGGACATTCGGAATCGTTTCTGCTATTGTCGGGGTTGGCAGTTGTATGGTTTGCCTTGTGCGCATGCTGTAGCAGCACTTCTTTCATGCAGGCAGAATGTCCATCGATTCACTGAGAGCTGCTTTACAGTTGCAACCTACAGGAAGGCATACTCACAGACCATACATCCAATTCCAGATAAATCTCTCTGGAAGGAGTTATCTGAGGGGGTCCCTAATGTCGGCAATGAGCTTGAGGTCATAATTAATCCTCCCAAGTCACTTCGTCCTCCTGGACGACCTAGAAAGAAACGAGTTCGAGCTGAAGACCGTGGCCGAGTGAAGCGAGTAGTGCATTGTAGTCGTTGCAATCAGACAGGCCACTTTAGAACCACATGCGCAGCACCCATCTAATTTGTCTTTTCTGGCAGGTGGGTAATTTGCTATGTGGTTTAGGCATGTCCTTTTTGCTAATAATTCTCTATTTGGGATTAATTTTGTAATTTTTATGAGTTGAGCTGGCTAGTAAAGTATATCAATTAGGTTTATCATCTGCTTACCACTATAAATATTAATTATAATACTTTATTGTTTAGAGTTCATGATTATAGTTTTTACCCTCTAGAAAATGAATTTTCAGGTATTTATTTTAGTTTTTCATATGATACGTTCTGGTGGCTTCTTCTCTTGTTTCTTGATTAACTGGTTTGTCTGGTATAAGTAACTGTTGACAGAACCTATCATGATTTTTTGATGGTTTAAATCAAAATGAGGAGACTCTTGTCAATCAAAAACTGTTCGCTTATTCCGTTTACTACTATCTTTTAAATTAAATTGGCTTTACGTTGTGAATGTGTAGCATTTGGCACCCTTGCAGTCGTAATCAAGAAGCATTGATCTCTTGATTGTTCACAAACTCTGAAGTATTACATGTTAAATTGGTGAAATTCCATGGTCTTGCTTATTGTCGTTTAACAATACTATAAGTTTTAGTAATTTACGCAAATATGGAATTAATATGCTGGTTATCTTTTTATTTTCTATTCAGTTCAGTTTGTGAAACTGAATGTGCAGAGGCAGAAACCGTCGATCGTAACAAGTTTCAGCTCAAAATTTGGTTGTTGAAGCGTTTTCATAAAATAATTAGGTTGAGCTTTGCCTTATATTTATATATGCTATTGTTGCGTGGAGATGTAAAATTTGATTTCTTAACTTATCTCGTATTTCATTTATTATCTCTAATGAGTTCATGTTTCATTTATTGTCTTTGATGAGCTGATGATGTATTATTATCTTATTTCATTTAAATATCATTACATTCTATTTAGATTATAGTATTAATGGATCTAAGTTTAAATAGATGTATTATTCTTTCTTATAAAACTTACATTATAAATTAATATTTATCATATTTTTTATTTTTTTAATTATTATTTATCTTATTTAGATCTATTAAGGATAATTAAGATATCTCAATTCATATATTTTTATTACCATCTCATCCCATTCAAAATTAAACGAGGTAAGATGAGATTAGTTTTGAAAATCAATGGATTATTTCATGAATTTCATTATCATCTTATCTCAATTTACATCTTTAATACATACCATTAAATAAGTGGTTTTGTTGTTTGGTAAGTTAAATAAGAGGTTGGTATTTCAAAAAAAAAAAAACCGCTGTTTACTTACCCATATTGTTATTTTTATTGTTAGAAAGATCATATCCAGAATAATAAAATATAGAAGCCAAGGTTATTATAATATCAGATACATAAACGAATATCCTTTAGGACCAACACTGAAAAAAGAATATCATTAATACATTTAGCTTACATTATAAATTAATATTTATCATATTTTTTTATTTTTTTAATTATTATTTATATTAAGTAGACACATTAAGAATAATTAAGATATCTCAATTAATATTAATTTATTACCATTTTATCTCATTTAAAATTAAATAAGACAAGATGAGATTAGTTTTGAAAATCAATGAACTATTTCATGAATTTCATTAATATCTTATCTCAATTTACATCTCTAATACATACTATTAAATAAGTGATTTTGTTTCGTATTGTTATTTTTATTGTTAGAAAAATCATATCCAGAATAACTCAAGGGAAAAATAAAATATAGAAGCCAAGGTTATTATAATATCAGATACATGGACGAATATCGTTTAGGACCAACACTGAACAAAGAATATCATTAAGACATTTAACTTATACTGATTTATAACTATACAAAACAGAGGTATATCATAAAATGAACTCCTAATACATCCAATACACGTCTTATTAACGAGACAATCAGTAGGAAGATGTCATTATTAGAAAGCACAATAATCAGAATCTTATTGCTCTTACTTGAAGGTTTCCATTTCCCTGTGAGTCTGTAGTCTCTTACTCTCTTTTGAGATCATAGTGATCATTCTTTCTGTTTCCAATAGTAGATGTTTTTCTGATCTTCATTTTCGCTCGATTGATATAATCCGAAAATTTGTCTGTAGTATTATCATCGTCTTTATTTGAATCATGGACATCATGTTTTGATGAGGCACTCTTCTCACCACCAACATGTGATGTAGTTCTTAACTTAACCTTTACACGATTAATATAATCAGAAAATGAATTGTTTTGTGACAGACTTGACATCTTAACGGCATTATTTTTAACATGTGCTTGGGTTTGACCCTCCTCTCTACCTGTTTTTGCTGCAACTTTAGTGTTCTCAGCTGCTACTTCAGGTTTCTGTCTTTTTGTCTGCACATGATTGGCTTTTGAAGACATGGGTTCTTTGTGTGAAATATCATAATCCTTTTGTTGACAAAAGCAACAACAGCCAAAGGCTTTCTCGCACATACTCTTTGGTTTTGAGTAGTTCTGAATTTTCTGACTCTTTTCCATTGAAGGTTGACAAAGCTTGTCGTACAACTTAAAAGGGAGGAGTAGTATTATATTTATTTCACAAATATGCAAAGAAGGCCCTGAATGGCGTTTATATAAAGTTTTTTTTTTTTTTATTAAGGATACTGGTCTTTTTGATATATGTTTCTTTTTAATAACAAACAGGCAAGAAATAAAGTATGTTTGGGGATCATATTCCCACTTTTTTGTTTTGATATTTATCTTCAGAATATTACAAGTAGATATATCACAATTCTATCCATTAATGGTTTTAATAACATCCATTGAAGTTAATTCAACATGACAGCTTAGTTTCAAGATATGGAAATGAAAAGTTTCTTATAAAGAATCCAATTAGTTTGATTAGTTTGACAAATTGATTACTGTAATCAGCAAGAAGAATCTCCTATGTTGTCATGTTGATGATGATACACACGTTAATTGCGATTTACAAAAATCATATGCTTAAAGTAAAAAAAGAATCACTTTTTCAGGTAACAAATCACAATAAAAAGAAACTTAAACAACTTGATAATCAAGTTAAAAGGATCGATTTCAACCGTATGTGTCATATCATAGCACATATGATTCCCTAATAATCATGCAGATGCCAAATGATGCGTACTAGTTACTACCAAAGAAAAGCTAGAAAACTAAGCTAGCTAGCGTAAAGAACCTTCCTCTTTATAAATACTTGAAATCATTTAACAAGTCAACCACGTAAGCTACAGCAGTGAAAAGGAGATGATTGGTTAAATACTTCAGCTGTCAAAATGTGATCAGATTATCTGCTTTCACACTTAAAAGTGACATAAGTACTGATGGATTACAATTATAAATGGAACTGTTCTAAGCAACCAAGTTTACCTTGAAATTTAAGCATATATAGTAATTCGAATGAAGATCTTATTCGATTGAATTTTCATGCAGAAAATCATGAGTAAATGAATTCATTTGTGAAGTGGTTGAAATTTGATAAGAAGGTGTTGATTTCGGACACAGACTCATAGAATAGAACGAAAAAGGAGTGATGTAACTGTTGTGGGCGGAAGCAATAAATAGCGGTATATGAATATATCAAAGCGATAAAATGAACACACAGAATTTACGTGGTTCGCAGAATTGCGCCCGGAGCAATAGATATTATTCAACAGTAGAGAAATATACGAATACGGTCTGATTTCCTCACTAATAATATCTCTCAAGTGTTTCCCAAAACTCACAAGTATTTTCTCTCTTTGAGTTTGCTTATACTCTCTCTGATTTTTTCTGATTTTTGCCTTGTTCTTCAATGCATGAACTCTTCCTTATTTATAGATGAAGAAAGACTCCCTTTCCCTAAAGTGTGCCATAATTTAAGCCTTAAATTAGGCCACCAATTTCCTTAAATTATGCAACTAATTTCCTTAAATCATGCCACAAATCATGCCACTAATTTCTACAAATTAGGCCATTAATTTATTACTTTTAGAGCCAATATTTAACAGTAACTCCAAAATGTGACTCGTTTCACAATCAATCCTCCAAAATGAATTATGTTTCATAGACTCATCGTTATGCCTCAAAGTAAGAAAAATTATTAGTTATTTTTAAAATATGTAACGACCTGATATTTTAAATAAATAAAATTTAAAATTAATATAATTTTATTTTAAAAAAAAAATCAATACCTAACATTTGATATGGAGAGAATACAATATCATTAACGAGGAGTATATATTATAAGATTAATAAATAACATCCCTTCAAAGTAACCTTGTGCGTTGGACATGACATAGATGAAGATGTGGGTGCCAGATCTCCAAAGGAAATTTTTATTTAAAGTAGAAACATATGACTATACCACACCTTGACACATATCCAAAATTAACAACTCAAACGAGCATTTTGGTTGATATTGCACCGATTTTCTGTTGGTGTGCCAATTGCATAGTTTTTTCTTGTGAAATATAACCAAGAGATTGAATGGTCTTATCACTAATGTTCCCTCTCCCCAAGTCATGTATCTGTATACTGGTAAAACCTCATATTTAGTTTCATTTTATATTAAATAAGAAGAAAAAAAAATTATAATATCTTAACTATATTATTAAATGAGTGGTTCACGTGTAACTCACGAGTTTATTTAACAAATATCTTTATTAATAATAACATTTTTTTAATTATGATAATATAATTATAGAATATTATAATTAAAAGATATTATTTAAAAGAAAAAAAGATAATATTTGAAAGAAAAAAGATTACGAGACCTTATGCATAATGTTTAAAATGGTAATATTTAACTCGCGAGCTTATTTACAGTGTTGCTCATTACTTGAGTCCATAAGCCTAGGCGCCGATTAATTTTGTAATTATTATATATTTTTTAAAGTAAACATAATTTATTAAAATATAAATTTAATATATTATTTTTTAATTATTTATTTAATATTATTAGGATTGTGATATTGTCCCAAAGTAATTTTTTATTGATGTAAAATAATGCATAAATTATTTATTTTATATTTACATATAATTAAATTTTAATATTATTATAGTTTAATACAGTTTTAATTTAATGAATATTAGTTGAGATAATAATAAAAAGAAAGATAAATAATTGTGACTCTTAATTTTATCATCTGAAAAAACTCTTAAAAGTACCTAAATGATTAAATAAATGTATATTTAAGTTACTTAATAATCTTCATCGTTCTCCTCAATTAATTGAGATTATGCAAACAATACAAAAACATTGTAAATGGTCTATTTTAAAGGTTTCTTTTAGGGTTTTGGATCTTCTGATTTATTTTCTATTAATCTTTATTAGTTTTTAAATCTAAGGTTAAAAAACAATATGTAATGATACATATTATTTTATTAAAAATTTATTACAAATAAAATTAAAAAGAAAAAATAATTATTAGTTGATAAAGATTAGTACAGAAAAACATTATTAGAAGATTCCCACTCCCTTTTTTTAGAGTAAACAATTTAATATCTTTAAGCATGTTTTTTTTTCATAGTTTCATTATAATAATAATTTTTTAAAATAAGTTTACTAGATATTCATGAATTAAATGTGTTAATTTATTTGAGCTTTTAAATTAAACGAGTTAAGTTTTTTTTAACTTATCAATTCATTCATTTAATCTTAAATAAACTGAACTGTTTATTTATAACATTGGATTGTATGCAATTTCTTTAACTTCCTCTTTAAAGTTTACTTATACTAAGAATTGGATTGAATTTGCACCAAAAGAATTGAACTAATAAAGTCATTTCTTAATAAGTAAGAACTTTATATCCAATAACAGCAAAAAACAACCCATAGATTGATTTGTATTTTTTTTAATAACCAAGTGATTATTTCATTAAATTTTATATTTTAAATATTAATTAAGTTTATTACTTAAAACAATTTTGATTTTTTTTCAAACAATGAATCATCAAAAACCATGTAATGAAATTCTATACTCTCAATGTCATAAAAACTAAAATAAAAAATTTACTCTTAAATTTTACATTAATTTAAACTTATATAACATGCAAAAAGATATATTTAATTTAAATAATAGTTATTTGATTAAATAAATACTAATATAAATTACATGTATTTATATGTTATTTTTAGATTTAATTCAATTATTTTACGTTAATTGAAATAAAATAACTTTATTAAACAAATATCAATATTTTTAATTTATTACTGATAAGTTGGTTCGATTCTTATAGGATTTTTAATATTAAGAACCGATCCAATATATCTTGGACGGGTTTTGTATGTTTTTGGAACCAATCCAACCAAGAAGAAGAAGACGAAAAATAAATAAATAAATGGTTTGGATAGGTTAGGCTAATGATATTGCAGTAAAAGAATTTCTATAACGTATATGATATTAGGAAGAACAAGAAGAAACTCATGGAATAGTATTACTGAAGAATCACAATCACAATCATATAGAAAAGTAGTACATGAACTTAAAGTAAAATTAAAGAATGAACTCTTGAACCGAAATATTTCCTTCCTCTATTCAATCTTAAGCTACGAGGGAAACCAAATACAAAAGAGAGATGTAAGAAACAAGAAACTGGTTTAGCATTATTTAATTATTATTAGCAATCACAAATGACAATTATGAAGACCTTTTTGTGAACATTCCTTTACTCTCTTTTAAAGGAGATAAGCTTTTTGCTTCCAATACTTGATGTCCTCCTTATCTTAAACTTAGCACGATTGATATAATCAGAGAATTCATCTATATCTTCTTGTTTCTCTGCATAATCAATGCCATCTACTTCAGAAGCAATTTCCTCACCACTAACATTTGAAGTAGTTCTGATCTTAATCTTAGCTCTGTTTATATAATCAGAAAAGGCTTCATCATGATCCAAGCCTGTTTTCGTACTTTCCTTTCGAGTAGTTGAAACATGGGTTGGCTTGATTTTTGTAATAGGATCTGGGTTTCCATTATAATTATGGTTATGATATGAAGGGTTTGAAGAAACGGAGGAGGTGATAAGGTCTTGTTTGTTGTGGGAATGACTATTTGTTCCACAAGTTGGACAGAAAAGATTGAGGATTTTCTCACAAAAACTAGTTCTAGTTGATTGATCATTACCCTTTTGATCCATTGTTGTGAAGGTAGTAAGAAAGATGAAGATGGGTTAATAATCAATATAAGAGATAATTTGAGAGTGCAATTTTGTGAGAGTCTGTGGATGTCATTATATATGAATCGGCTTGCATGAATGAATAGGAGTGAGATTAGTGTTAAATAATATAATAATAATAATAATAATCAAATTATGAAAGAAAATCTGATACTGACCCAATGTTGAGTTAAAGATTCTTGATAAAGGGAGAACTTTTAGATTTTCTTCAAAAAAGGATGTTTGGGTATCATATTCCCTCGGTTTTTGCTTTTTTTTTTCACCAACTTCATTTTTACAGAAGAAATGTACTTAATCACATAGAAATTGATTACTGAAATATGAGATTCCTTAGCTGTTTGACACGAAATGTGAGCCAAAGTCAAGTTTCCAAAATGGACTTAGACTTGCAGAAGACTTCAGAAAAACCGTCTACTCATTTTGATTCTGTGTAATTGTGTATAATGATGATGATGAAAAAATACCTCTATTAGGCCCTTTTTTTTTCTTCCTAATGCTGATGGACTCTTTCTCTATGAGATATTTGACATTGTGAATAACATAAGTCTAAAACTGGGCAATTGAAAAACCTAAAGAAGTATGGCTTTCTGGTGCCAAACCACTAGCTTTGCCTCTGCCCAACTATCTCCTTAGCAGCCAAAATTAATATTTAAAAAAAGGGAAAAAGCACAAAACCAAAAATCCAATAGTAATAGTAATAATAATAAGAAATTAAAAGCATCTCAATTCACATTATATAACAATATCACAAATCACTTACTGATTGTGGATATTCATCCTAAAAAAAAGATAATAAAACTGATTATGGATGTGCCAATTTTTTTTTTAAATTGCATAAAAATAATAAGTAATGTAATAAAAGACTGAATACAGTGGATATTAATATCTAAAAATAAAAAATAAAAAAATAACATGTTTAATAATTAAAATAACGTTTAAAAAAATAAAAACATACACGTAAACACATATATATACATATTAAAAAGACTAAAAAAATTCTAAATCTCATCTTTACCTACATCACTATCAAAAATCCTGATATCAATAAAAAAATATTATTTGTAAATCAATTTTTTTTCTTGTTTAAAATGTGTATTCTAATTACTGAATTTTTATTTTTGTCCATATTATTCTTGAATATAAATAACACCTTTATCAGTCCCGGAGCACATTAATTTTCATCTTCACTCATATTTTGGGATATATATTTTAACTATAAATAATTGAAACTGTTGTTATTCATAAAAATTTGATGGTTTTTTTTTCGAAAATAACTGTAATCGATGAGACATGAGTTGGAAATGATTATCAAAATACTGAAAATGTGGTCAACTGTAATCGAATATATACTAATATTATTTTTTGTATATATATAATTATATATAAAATACACTTTTAATAATAAAACGCATAATACTTAGAATAATTAGATTGAATTTTAAATAATGTAGTACACTAAAATTATGGTGACATTTAATTTTTTTAAAAGCTAAATAAATTTTTGAATAAATGTTAAAAAAATAAAAAATACGTGGTTAAATAATGAAAAAATTGTTATTCGCTCGTAAAAATAATTATTACCTAAATATATCCAAAATTATTATGAAATAACTATGGTTATCTCGGTTCGTCACATGCCATTATCTTCGCATATTTATGAATACAGGTGCTCTTGAAAAATATGTGGGTGTCATATAGACGTGCTATCCATCCTAAATAAGCCCACTTTAAATCCAACCCTATTCCTAACCCACTAAGCTTTTTGGATAGAAGAATAATGAATAACTCAAAACCAGCCATAAATGATCACACTTTTTTTACTGTGTCCTCTCTCAAAAGAGAAATTATTACATATGGAAATATTTTAATTTATGAATTTTATTTCTCTCTCTTAGTAAAGATAATCTTGATGTGTGGGTGTGAGATGTTGGGAGGATCGTGACTCAAGTTAAATAGTACTTTTATTGAGATGTTGGGAAGACCTTATATTGATTTATTTAAAGCTCAAAATAGTGAGATTGTTTCGGTGTATGGAATGGTCTTGGCCAAGTGACAGCCCGAACAATAACAACAACTCAAGACAAGACGCCAGCTCAAACCATGATGATAACCCTAGTTGAGTGACAACCCAAGCTGAGTGATAACTTGAGCTGACAACTCGAGTATAACGACAACCTAAGGTTGAGGGATAGTCCTACCCTCTATTGTATACATGGGGTTACTCGTCTGACCGAACCTTAGGTAGTCGACCCCTATCCATAAGTGTACGTTTACATTATTTTTGACGTATTCCCATGTATCTACCCTATGTAATCAACACCTATACATGTAAAGCCCTATAAGTATGTGGATACCCCAATAAATCTACACATTGCATCATTTGCTTTAGTTTCTCTCTCTAGAATTCAAAAAATCCTAACATTTTGGCGCTCACCGTGGGGCTCAGATTTTGAGATCGGGCATAAGTTTTTAACCTCGTATTTCACAGGATTCACCTCGAGTTTTGAGACAAACTTGGGAAATCAAACATTTAAAATCATTTGCTTTATAACACCATGGTAGGAACCCATGCTAATGGGCAGTTGAGGCTAGCTAAAGAAGAAGCAGTCGCGACATAGAGGAACACTTCACCAACGCATAACAAAACCAGAGAAGATGTTAGTATTCATCAAGAGCTAGCTCACTAACTTCTTGAGTTAATGAGATAACTCAAGGAAATAAGGAGAGAAAATAGATCATTGCGATCCTAGTCAAGAGGATGGGTCTTTGATGATCGAACCACCTACTCGATCAATAAGAACCGACTAGAGTGCGTCTTACCGGAACCTACCCAGGAGTAGGAGATCGAGATGAACCCCCTTCTAGTTTGGCAAAACCTAGTGACAAGTAGTGGATTTAGGAAAGAAAAAGTTGGGAGGCTCGATTTCAAGCATTGGAAAAGGTCAATAAAAAGCAAGACCAAGCTTTAAAGGAGGTTAATGAGAGGCAGGTGAAAGGAAAAGCCCTTTATGATGTAGATAGGGATTATGGGAAATTATGTGTGTCCTCATTTACTAACGAGATAAAAAACGATAAGCCACCAGCCAAGTTTAATGCCCTCAAATGCCTCGATTATTTTTGAACCAAAGATCATGTGACATATGTACAATACTTAAAAATAGCCATGACCCCTATAAGCCTAGCTTAGGGTAAGAAAGATGCCATGATGTGTACATTGTTTGCTGCCACCCTCTGTGAAGGTGCATATAAGTGGTTCAACAACTTGGCCCCTTTCTCCATAACCTCATTCTCATAATTCACCATATTATTCATCACAAATTATGCCTGTAACAAGCCCCTAAGAAAAGAATCACATCACCTCTTCTCAATCGTTCAATAAATGGGTGAGTCTATAGAGGGATACATGAAACAGATCAGGGAGGAGAAGTTGGAAATCTTTGATTGTCCCAACTCTATTACTATAGAAGCCTTTAGGCAAAGTCTCATAAAGAACTTTGACTTGTTCATTAGACTTACTAAAATAGTTCCCCGTACTTTGAAGGAAGCGTATATAGAGGCCATAAAGTTTGTCAATCTCGAGATGGAGTTAATTTTGATTAAGGGACATCAAACCAACATAGAGATGATACCAGATAAAGAGAAGAAGAGGATAATCCTATACAATAGACATCCAAACAATAGAAGCAAATTCTTCTCACCGAATAATAAGAGAGGTAGGCAATGGATGAAGGATATGGGACCATGGGGGAGGTCACTCTCTCCCTTTAGATGGCCTCATTTGATAGTAAATTTGGCCTAGACTGTACTAATGATAGAAGAGGAACCTAATGTCAAGTGGCCTCCAAAGATGAAATCCCTGCTTAGAGACACATCTAAATGGTGTTATTTTCATAAAGACATGGGTCACGAAACAAGAGACTATAGACACCTGAGAAAAGAAATAGAAGAGTTGTTAGCAAGGGGATATCTAAAGGACCTTTCGCAGGCAACAAAGAACGAGGAAATTGTCAAAATAGGTGAGAAGCACCAAAACCAGTGAACCCCTCGAACAATGGAAGAGAGCATAACAATGAGTCGCATATCAAAACTATACACACCATACACAAAGGGCATGGGATCTCAAATAACTCACACAAAAGATTTGCAAGAGAGCTACATAATGCCCCCAATATATACGACTACGAAGATCATTTTCAACGAAAAGGATGAGACCATATCACTTCACAAAGATCCTTTAGTCATTACCTTGAGGATAGGATCTTATGATGTCTGCTAGATAATGATCGACACAAGAAGCTTGATGGATCTCCTTTTTCTGACTATTGCAAGGCTTTAAGAGTGAAGGAATTTGATATTGTTAAGGCAAGGCTCCCTTTAGTAGGGTTCAATAGCACCACCACCTATGCAATAGGAACAATGGTGCTACCAATCATGGCAAAAGGAATGATAGTGATGACCAAATTCGTAGTCATTGATGTCCCGGCCCATTACAATGCCATATGATAAGTATACTCTCAAGGTCAATTAAAAGAAGGAATATATGTGGTTTTTAATTTATTATTCAAAATCTTAACAAAAAAATTAAATCATAAACATCATGTCACTGTATTTTGGTTTTTGTGTGTTTTCTAATCTAAAAACATCAAAAATAAACATAGATATTGATTTAATAATCAATCATGCAAATTTTTATCATTCATAATAGTAGAGTATTTAAGGATATAATAATTAAGTTAATTATGTTTGCTCATATTATTTAAGTTATTAAATATATAAATTGATATTTATTGATTCTCTTTTTTTATATGAATAACACCTTTGGTAGGTTTAGATATTTTTTGTTAATTAAACAAATCTATTAACACCTATGGTTGGGTCAATAACTAATTTGGTTAATTAAATTAATTCTTTTTTCTAAGAGATTGAAAATAAACCATTTAAATTCCACATTTGGTGAGATTAGACATTTTAAATTTTATTCAAGGTGTCCAAATTAAACTTAAGAATTTAATTATTCGAGTACTAACTTTCAAGTTTTAAAACTATGACTGAAAATATGTTGTCAATACATTTTCGAATAATAATTCTTATAAAAAAAGACTTTTGAAATAGAGCTTTACTTTAACTACCGGGAGATTGTACTAATATATAAAAAAGACTGAATAATTAAAACTTAAAATATAATTTTCAGATTTATGTTTGTAATAAAAAATAATATATTTCTCTCTAACATCCTTAATATAAAATCTTGAATAAAAACAAAATCAATATATTTTATAGAGATGTTTTATCTATTTAATATTTTGCAAGCATAACAACATTATTATTATATCATATTTACAAATAACCAACTGTGTTAAATTTAATCACAGACAAATTAAATATAACATAAAAAGATAACTATAAAGAATCCATTAAAATTATACCTTAAAAGAATCCTTACAGCAATTTGATGCTAATTCTATTGCTGAAAAATCTCCAAACAGATTTTCATTTATACTTATTAAATCAAAAATCTAATAATCTATAAAAACATAGCTAGTTCTTCGCAAAAAGAGAAGAACTTTAAAACTAAAAAACTTTTAGAGAGAGAAAGAGCTTAGAAAATTGTGTATTTTACAATGAGAGAAGACGGTCCTTTTATAGGTAAGGAAAAGCCAAAACTTGGGGAGAAATATTTCAAAATTTGAATTTGGACAGGTTGGCACGCGTATGGGGTGCGAAAATTTTGGCAGACAAGTGTTTGGTACGGTAGACAGCATGTGCTGGCGTGTGTATGACACGACACAGATGTGTACTGGAGCGCATGTAAATCGGCACAGCGTGTGTTGGCTGCGTGCACCGGCTGGGCATGTATCCATTGAGTGCAAGCGTGTGTTGGGCATGTGCCGATGTGTGTTGGGCGTGTGCTGAGCACTCACTGTAGATAGGTTGTTGCGTATGGGACTCAGTGTGGATGAGCTACTACGCATGGCATTTGACGCGGATGGGCGGATGCGCGCGAGATTTCAACCTTTTTGACATTTTTTACCATTTTGACCCATTTTGTCCAAATGTTTTTGCATCTTTTTGACTTTTCCTCATTTATTTTCTCAATAGTTTTGTGATGTATTACCTCTAGTATTTTTCTTCATTTCTTTAAGTTATTTTTTAATGAAAATACCTAAAAGACAATAAAAATACTCATGATTCCAAAAAGACAAATTTATATAAAAATATGATAAATTTATACAAATATAAATTTATTTAATCAATTAAAGTACATTAAATCATGGTGATTTTAGTGCTTTCTAAGCACTCATTATAGCCCTTTTGGTAAGGCTCGGCCTCTCAGATCATTATAAATTCCTAAAACATTTAGATACATGGGTGGTTTCTAGATCATGAGTCTACTCCACTAAGGGTAATAACTCTAATTGAATCTTAATAATTTTCTTATGAATATCTGTCATTGCTTTAGAGGGGATCAAGCCCAATACAAGAATATAACGCTCCAACCCCTCAGCAGTTTTCATCACCTTTAGAAAGACCCCTTCAGATCGCTTCATATAGAAGCTTATCCAATGAGACTCTTTGTCCATGAGAGCAACCATTTTGGCCATGGTCCTCTTCTCTTGGGTTAAAGCCTGAGAAAGTTGTTCCCTACAAGACACAAGCTCGCATTTGGCCTCTTCATGAACTTTAGCCTTCCCTCAAGACTAGACCTAGTCTCTTCTTTTAACCTTACATTTTCCTATCTTAGGGCCCAAACTAAATGCCTAACTGAGTGATCATTTTCTATAAGGCACGAGCAAAAAAGATGGAGAAAGAGTTGAAAATATTTCGACAAAATTGTCTGAATCCAACAAATGACCTAACCCCTATTATAAGTTATGGTTTCAGAAATATTATGGACACCTATCCCTAAATGAGAGGATGGGTCAACAACGTAAACTATAGTATAAAAGAATATAAATGCATTACCAACCAATCAACACATTATTCAAGAAAAAACAAATTTTCATTAAAAAAATCAAAAACAAAAGAGTATATGGTACAACTTGTTACCACACTAACAAAAAGTGGCGTCGAGCTCACAAAAAAAAGAAAGACTTTAATACAATAGCCCCTGGCCTCACCCTAGGTGCCAGTCACCTCGGTGTTATCACCACTCTTACTTGAGTTAGAATATTCTTCCTCGTTCCCTTTTTGGGATTGGATGGGCTCGTATGAAGGAGTGATTGAGACGTCTAAAATATGATAATAATACTCATCTATGTCTTTTTTCTTGGCCTTTTTTTTGAAATATTCCATGGCCAATCCATATCCAATCTCTACCAGAGGTGAGCTAATCAACCATATCATTGAGCTTGCCTTTTGCCTTTTCCTTAGCCAATTCAAGTTTGGCCAATCGACGATCAAGCTAGGTTACTTTGAGATTACTAGCCTCCATGGAAGACTCAACATTTCTATTGTCCTCTTCAAGTTGTTCTATGTGCCAGGAAAATCCATTAACCTTGGACACGACCTTGGCCCATTTTCTAACTTATCTATGGCCTCCTCTTCCCACTTGGTGGCTTTGGTCAACAACAGTGCATACTTTGACAAGGTTGAGTTATGACTCTCCTTCTCTAAAGCAAGATCTCATTTTCATATCTTCACATCATGGGCCCTATTCAACCCAAAAAGTAGTAGCCCTTGAAAAATACAGATAATGCGAGGTCAAACATCATAAATCCAAGTTTATACCAAATAAAAGCATTCACTAGTTTACACCAAATAAAATCATGCACACACATGAGAGAGAATACCTGGTACAACAAGCTGTAGACCATGGCCTCTGAATTCTTTTCCTCACATATGGCGTCGAGCTGCTTCTCATATGCCATAAAAGGGAGATGATTCACGTAATGGTCAAGCTACTCTAACGCCATGCTCCAACACAAAGCCATCCCATCCACATCGATTTTCAGGTCATTCACTATGTTCTTTCCTTTTTGGGCATCCCTTACGGATGGGGTAGTAGTTGGAGGAGCTGAGTAGGAGGGAGATGAAACATGTTGCCCTGGAGAGGTTGACGAGGGCTTAAACACGTTCAAAGGATCAAGCCTGAGCACCGGCTTTTCCATAATTATTTTTCATCTTTTATTTTGAAAAGGAATGCCCCTCCTCACTCATCTTCCTCACTTTGGAAGACTTCCTCCTTTTGTGGGAGGTGTAGCTTTTTGAGAGGTAGCCCCTTGAGAAGGAACCTTTCACTTAAGATTAGCCAGAAGCATGTCGGCATCAAAATTCATGTTATTTTCAAAAACAAGGGGAGGTGTGTTAATACAATGAGATCCCATCAAAAAGAAAAAAACCAAGTTTGAGGACTAGTTCACCATCGTCAGCAACTACCTCGAACCTACCTCTATAATATGTGGGAAGGGTCTTACACTTAGGAGGAGCCCAAAGCCTACAAATAATCTGAAGAGAGGGCTCCACTGTTCCATATCTCATCAACAAACATACGACAAAATGCGAGGTATTCAAAAGATACCTACAGAGGGTCTTCTTAGAGAGATAGTTTTGGATATTAGCCAAACATTGCTTTACATCCAATGACAAGGTCACGATCAAGGAGCTCGTATTCCTTATCATGACTTTAGTATCATTACAAGCACTCCTGATTAGCCTGGTGTTATTGGTTGGGGACTCTCACTAGCCTGAGACATAGAAGAAGTATTCCTTCCAATTTTTTCCATTCTCAAGCATGGCCACATTTATCCTTTTGTCATGTTTCATAGACATATACACCCTCATTAGGTCTATTCGGTTATGTTTCAGGACATAAGCTTCAAAGAGCTCAAGAATCTCTAAATCCACATCGAGCTCTTGGAATATCTATAAGGAAAATCAAGTACCTCCATCTGTTAAGCATTAACTGACCTGGCGTGAGCTGAGTCCTTGCCAAAAACCTTCTAATAAGAGGGCATAGAGGGAACCTAACCTCTAACCATGAAGCCTTCTCATGAAAGACCATCCACTTAGTTGGGAGAGGGTTGATATCATAAGAACCAGCCATTGGAATCCTTATTTCGACCCAAGAGGAAATGTTATATGTTTTCCTCAGTCTCTCCTTGACCAATGGTGACAAATCACTGGTACTAACCGGGCCTGACCATCACTAAGTACCACCCATGGGTTTCACAGCCCCTATATTCCTATATTTTTCCTTCATGTCTTAGCCACCAATATTTTTTTCTGAGAGTGGGAACGGTTTGAGAAGGGGTAGAAGTAAAAGGTTAGGGCTGAGATTTCCCTCTCTCGCTTGAAGAGCTTGTTTTAGTAGAAAACCCTCTGTCATCACTAATGGTGGGATATTGGGGGCTTTCTTAAGGGACCGAGCCCAAGGTCTCTTCTCTACACACAATGGCTACAAAATACCACAAAATATAAAAGAGGGGGTAAGATACATGAAAGAAAGATTACCTATGATCGAAAGAAATATTACCCATGGTCGAGTTCAAAAAATAAAGGAAAGAGATTCTTTAAAAATCAACCTGAAAAGAAAGTAGATAAGTGTTAAACTTGGAGTGTTGTACTATTAAAACATGAGCTAAAAGGCTATATATTGAGCTAATTCCTTACCATTGAACTAAACATTTTTACTGCTCAAATTGAGACGACAAAACATTTTTTTCTCTTACTTTTTGTTTGATATGTAGGATAAAAAGTCTTGGGCTAGGCACCCCTTTATATAGAGGCCCCCAATTTTCTCTCTCTAAGCAATTGACAAACATTTATTAGGGAAGCTCAATGATTCAGATTCATTGCCCAAGTTTTACTCTTCCACCTCAACATAGAGTTCGAGCTAAAATAGTAGGGGGATTTGATTTTTGAGTGTATTGAATGGCCTTGGCAAAGTGACAGCCTGATCCGTAACAATAGCTCAAGACAAGATGCTAACTCGAAACAGGATGAAAACTCGAGTTAGGTGACAACTCGAGCAGGATGACAACCCTAGCTGGATAACAACTTGAGTTGGACAACAACCCAAGAACAACGACAACCCGAGCTTGAGGGACAGTTTTACCCTCTATTATATATTTGGGATCATTCACCTGACTGAGCCATAGGTGGTTGACCTCTATCCATATGTGTACTTTTACTTTTACGCCCTTTATGATGTATTCTCATGTATCTACCCTATGTAATCGACACATGTACATGTAAAGCCTGAAAAATATGTGGGTACCTTAAGAAATCTACACATTGCATCATTTGCTTCAACTTTTCTCCAAGTTTTCTCTCTAGAATTCAGACAATCCCAATATAGATAATAGTTATAACATATCTGGCTCCTTCAACAAAGACTTGGCCATAAAGACCCTATAAGTCTAAGTGAATTAGTTCAAATGGTTGTGAGGCTCTAGTATGACTAATGGGAAAAGGTAATCTTTACTGTTTGGACTTATGCCAAACTTCACATTGATCAAAAGAATTTAAATCTTGTTCCTTATAAAAACATTGTGTTTCAAAACATCTATTGGATAGTGTCCCAATCTGATATGCCATAATTGAGTTAAAGAAATCTTTTCTTTTCAATGATAGAAACTTCATCACTACAATTCAATCCATGAGGATTTGACTTTAGAAACTCAACATTTGTAATAAAGCTATGACAATTGAAATCTTGAAAACTAGTAGTATCTAAAACACAGAGGCTTCCAAGAGCTTTTCCTACAGCCAAAATCTCTTTAGTTTGCAGGTTTTGTAGAATACAAGTAGTTAGTGTAAAATGAAATTCTATTTGGGCAAGGTGAGCAAGCTTTTGAATAGATATAAGATTAAATTTACAACTTGGTATGTATAAGACATTTTTTAGGCAAATTTTATTTGGAATATTAATGTCTCATATGCTATGAACATATTTCACAGATCCATCTGGTAAATAAACTAGTGAAGGTCTTTTAGGTTTTCTTAGATTGCTAAAAAAGTTTCTAACGCCTGCCATATGATTGGAGGCCTCTAAGTCCACTATCCAAGTATTATTTTTAAACAACTCAATAGTACTAGTAGCAGAACTTAAATTACATTGAATAGAGAAAGTGTTACCTACAAATTATTGAAACTAGCAAATTTTGCATAGTTACCATCCATAGTCATCTTGTCGTTAATCAACTTTATTAACTCTTGCTGAACTAGATTAGCTAAATCACCTTATTTCTCTCCTCTGGATTCATTCATATATTTCTTCTGTTTACCCTTTAATTCCTTGTACCAGTCTAGAACTCCATGAATTTTAAAACAAGTATCATTTCCGTGCCCTTTTCATTTTTCAATATTCACAGACCTTATTCCCCCTTTCTTTCTTCTTAGTAGTAGCTACTTTCATAGAAGTTTCTTTCTTAAATTGATTCATTCTCACTTGGGTTCTCGCTAGTAATCCAGTAGCTTCAATGCTTTCATTAAAATTAACATGAACCTTTTTATGTTTTCCAACACTAAGAAGCATTGAATAAGCACGATTCATAGTTGGCAATGGATCCATAACCAGAATTTGATTTCTAGTAGGTTCGTAACATTCATTTAATCCTATAAAGCATCAGTCTATTCATAGAGTAGAAATCTGAAATTACCTTTGCAGCTCCACATGTGTAGGGAGGTAAAGACATAAGGCAAGCAAATTCATCACATAAGCGATTCAGTTTGCCATAATATTTTGCAATAGAATCATTACCTTGAGATATTGAAGCAATATATCTTTGAATATGATAAAGCAAGGGCCCATTGCTCTTACCATATCTTTCAGTTATCTCAACCCATAACTCTTTGGTTGAAGTTTTATAGAGAAAACTATCAACAAGGTTCTTGGATATGGAATTAAGTATCTAAGAAGTTACCATGTAGTTAGTTTTTGTTCAGAGTTCATATGCTGTATTTTCTTCATTAGGCATAGGAAGCCTACCATCAACGAAACCCAACTTTAACTTGGCTCCAAGAGCAATCTTCATAGATATGCTCCAAGTGAGGTAATTACCTCCCGTCAGAGGTGTCGTTACAAGCACCATTCCAGGATGATATGAACTTTGTAGAAAATAGGGATCTCCTTACGATTATAAAATTCTTTACTTGATCCAATAACTCTACTTATTTCTTTAGTTTGAGGTGTAATATCCCCCATTCTTAGTAACAATAAGCAACTCCAAGTTTTCACAGTCAATTTCCAAATGGAAGCTAATATATATGAATTGGCAAAACAAGAGACAGAATAATATTTGCTTGAATTAAGAAATAAATCAGCTTCTGCATAATTGCCTTTTTTAAAACAAAATATAATTATTCAAAAAGGATTCAAATGCGTCTGAGACACAACAACATAAAAGAAAATGTTCTCAATAAACTAATGATCAACACTTTAGAATTACTATAATTATATTAGATGGTAAAACCAAGATTCTAGTAAGAAACAACATCCCTTCTGCAACTTAACAGTTTACTTGATCTTCTTCTTTATCCTCAACTAGTTGTTATGTCCACACTTCTTCTTTCTACAATTCACAGCACGAGGATGGAGACAAGCATAGCACTTTTGGCAGATTATCTTATCCTGGTTGTATTTCTTGGCCAAAGCCATAAGAGATGGCTCAATAATGCCACCACGGAGCCTCGTAACCAAGTGGAGGGTTGATTCTTTCTGAATGTTGTAAATACTAATATAAATTACATGTATTTATATGTTATTTTTAGATTTAATTCAATTATTTTACGTTAATTGAAATAAAATAACTTTATTAAACAAATATCAATATTTTTAATTTATTACTGATAAGTTGGTTCGATACTTATAGGATTTTTAATATTAAGAACCGATCCAATATATCTTGGACGGGTTTTGTATGTTTTTGGAACCAATCCAACCAAGAAGAAGAAGACGAAAAAATAAATAAATAAATAAATAAATGGTTTGGATAGGTTAGGCTAATGATATTGCAGTAAAAGAATTTCTATAACGTATATGATATTAGGAAGAACAAGAAGAAACTCATGGAATAGTATTACTGAAGAATCACAATCACAATCACATAGAAAACTAGTACATGAACTTAAAGTAAAATTAAAGAATGAATTGTTGAACCAAATTATTTCCCTCCTCTATTCAATCTTAAGCTACGAGGGAAACCAAATACAAAAGAGAGATGTAAGAAACAAGAAACTGGTTTAGCATTATTTAATTATTATTAGCAATCACAAATGACAATTATGAAGACCTTTTTGTGAACATTCCTTTACTCTCTTTTAAAGGAGATAAGCTTTTTGCTTCCAATACTTGATGTCCTCCTTATCTTAAACTTAGCACGATTGATATAATCAGAGAATTCATCTATATCTTCTTGTTTCTCTGCATAATCAATGCCATCTACTTCAGAAGCAATTTCCTCACCACTAACATTTGAAGTAGTTCTGATCTTAATCTTAGCTCTGTTTATATAATCAGAAAAGGCTTCATCATGATCCAAGCCTGTTTTCTTACTTTCCTTTCGAGTAGTTGAAACATGGGTTGGCTTGATTTTTGTAATAGGATCTGGGTTTCCATTATAATTATGGTTATGATATGAAGGGTTTGAAGAAACGGAGGAGGTGATAAGGTCTTGTTTGTTGTGGGAATGATTATTTGTTCCACAAGTTGGACAGAAAAGATTGAAGATTTTCTGACAAAAACTAATTCTAGTTGATTGATCATTACCCTTTTCATCCATTGTTGTGAAGGTAGATAGATGTGGCATTTTATGAAAATGTCATATAATTTAAATATGAGTGATACTTCATTAATCAAATAAATCAAATATAACATGATGACACATATGAACTTGACAAGATTGAAAAAATTTGATCAAACTTAATAAGTATTTTATAAATATTTTTTTGATTAAAACTAATGTATGTTAATTGACCATTTTTTAATTGATATCAGATATAACACAATCTAAACACGGAAAAATATTATTAGTTCAACACAACTATGACTCCTAAAATAATAATTTTAAGTTCATAATATAAATTCAATACAAATAAAATTATTTTATAAAAATATTTTGATATTTATTAGTTTACGGGATAAGAAAAAAGTACAATTCAAGCCGAAAAAAGAAGGAAATATATAAAAAAGAAGGAGAAAAAAAATAACTTGGAGAATGACCAAACACAAAGACTTTTCTTATATATAATATTTTTTGGATCCGTGCATTTTTACGGGTTGATGATTCAAATTTAATAAATATATAATAGTATTAATTATTAAATAATAATTGATATTATTTTAAATTCTTTATTTTATAAAATGAAATAAAAGATTAAGTCCTTAAAGCTAATTGTCTCTTTTTTAATTGATATAAGATATGATATGATGTTAACATAAAAATTATTAGTTCAATAAAAATATGATATGATCGTAAGTAAATTGATCGAACACTTATTAAATAGATAATAATGAATTATATAAATTTTCACACAAAATGTAATAAAAGCAATTCTATTATACAAAACAACTATTTATAAAAATATTTATTATATAGACATTTTGATTTTTATTAGTGTAAAAAAATACATAAAGAAAAAAAGAGAGCATAAAAATGGTATTTATTAGTGTAAAAATATTAAGAAGAAAAGAGTTTTGTTCATGAATAAATTGATCGAACATTCATTAAATGAGTAATCATTAACGGTATGAATTGTTACCCTTAATATAATAAATATTTTTATGAATAGTTATATTGTATAAAAAATAACAAAAAGTTAAAACAATAGGTAAAAATTAAATTTATTATATAGATATTTTGATATTTATTAGTATAAAAAATAAAAAAAAAATTAATTCATAAGTGAATTGATCGAATACTCATTAAATGTGTAATTATGAACTACATTATAATAAATATTCATAAAAAATATTTATTATATAGATATTTTGGTTTATATTAGTACAAAAAAATTAATTAAAAGAAAGTAAAATTATATTTATTATATAACTATTTTAGTATTTATTAGTGTTAAAAACTTAGATTTTTAAAAAATTATATTTATCTTCGTGCGATCACTTTTTATAATAATAAGATTAAATTATTATAAAAAATAAATCCATAATCTAACATGTAATAAGTAGATAATTCTAACAATATTTGTCTCTGTTTATTGAAGAAGTAAATTATTTATACTTTTGTCAAAATGTAAAAAATAAGCATTTTGATGCCTAAAAGCAGTTATATATATATATATATATATATATATATATATATATTTGCTTGATATTGAAGGGACAAAGAAGCATTTTTAACTTATTAACTCAATAAATTAATCTTAAATAAATTGAATTGTTAATTCATAACACTAGATTGTATACAATTTTGTTTAAAAAAATGACCGATTAGTACCTCTTCTTTAAAGTTTACTCGATTGGTTCAAATTTGTACTAAAAGAATTGAACTAATAAAGTCACTTCTTAAATATTAAGAACTTTATATCCAATAACAGCTAGAAACAACCCATAGATTGATTTGTATTTTTTTTTTATAAATAAATGATTATTTCATTAAATTTTATATTTTAAATATTGATTAAGTTTATTACCTAAAACAATTTTGATTTTTTTTCAAAACAATGAATCATCAAAACCATGTAATGCATTTCTATGCTCTCAGTAGCATAAAAACTAAAATAAAAAATTTACTCTTAAATTTCACATTAATTGAAACTTATATTACATGCATAAAGATATATTTAATATTCATTTGATTAAATAAATACTAATATAAATTACATGTATTTATATGTTATTTTCGGTCCTAATTCAATTATTCTTCGCTAATTGAAATAAAATAATTTTATTAAATAAATACCAATACTTTTAATTTATTAATGGTAAATTGGTTCGATTTTTATAAGATTTTTAATATTAAAAACCGATCCAATATATCTCGTATCGGTTTTGGATATTTCTAGAACCAATCCAACCCAAAAGAAGAAGAAGACAAAAAATAAAAAATAAAAAATAAATGCTTTGGATCGGTTACAATTAATTTTTGAATACATGGCTATATTGTAATTTTAGAACAAGTTTGACCTTATGTTCGTCGAGGATATTCCTTTGTACAATGATTTAGCAAATACATGAGAGGTTAGGTTAATGGTATTGCAGTAAAAGAATTTCTATAACGTATATGATATTAGGAAGAACAAGAAGAAACTCATGGAATAGTATTACTGATCAATCACAATCACAATCACATAGAAAACTAGTACATGAACTTAAAGTAAAATTAAAGAATGAACTGTTGAACCAAATTATTTCCCTCCTCTATTCAATCTTAAGCTACGAGGGAAACCAAATACAAAAGAGAGATGTAATAAACAAGAAACTGGTTTAGCATTATTTAATTATTATTAGCAATCACAAATGACAATTATGAAGACCTTTTTGTGAACATTCCTTTACTCTCTTTTAAAGGAGATAAGCTTTTTGCTTCCAATACTTGATGTCCTCCTTATCTTAAACTTAGCACGATTGATATAATCAGAGAATTCATCTATATCTTCTTGTTTCTCTGCATAATCAATGCCATCTACTTCAGAAGCAATTTCCTCACCACTAACATTTGAAGTAGTTCTGATCTTAATCTTAGCTCTGTTTATATAATCAGAAAAGGCTTCATCATGATCCAAGCCTGTTTTCTTACTTTCCTTTCGAGTAGTTGAAACATGGGTTGGCTTGATTTTTGTAATAGGATCTGGGTTTCCATTATAATTATGGTTATGATATGAAGGGTTTGAAGAAACGGAGGAGGTGATAAGGTCTTGTTTGTTGTGGGAATGACTATTTGTTCCACAAGTTGGACAGAAAAGATTGAGGATTTTCTGACAGAAACTAGTTCTAGTTGATTGATCATTACCCTTTTGATCCATTGTTGTGAAGGTAGTAAGAAAGATGAAGATGGGTTAATAATCAATATAAGAGATAATTTGAGAGTGCAATTTTGTGAGAGCATGTGGATGTCATTATATATGAATCGGCTTGCATGATTGAATAGGAGTGAGATTAGTGTTAAATAATATAATAATAATAATAATAATCAAATTATGAAAGAAAATCTGATACTGACCCAATGTTGAGTTAAAGATTCTTGATAAAGGGAGAACTTTTAGATTTTCTTCAAAAAAGGATGTTTGGGTATCATATTCCCTCGGTTTTTGCTTTTTTTTTTCACCAACTGCAATTTTACAGAAGAAATGTACTTAATCACATAGAAATTGATTACTGAAATATGAGATTCCTTAGCTGTTTGACACGAAATGTGAGCCAAAGTCAAGTTTCCAAAATGGACTTAGACTTGCAGAAGACTTCAGAAAAACCGTCTACTCATTTTGATTATGTGTAATCGTGTATAATGATGATGATGGAAAAATACTTCTATTAGGCTACCCATTTTGTACAATATTTTTTATCTTTTTTTTTACTTTTTCTCTTTTAGATTATGAATATATTTGTGATGTATTGACTCTGGTATTTTTATTTTGAGTATTTAAGTTATTTGTTTAAGCGAAAATAATTGAAAGATAATAAAAATATACGTGATTCCGAAAAGATAGATTTATATAAATATATGATAAAATCATATAAATATATATATTTTTAATCAATTAACGTGTATAAAATCATGGTAATTTTAGTACTTTTTGAACACTTATCACAACACCTAACCATCTTCTTGCTAGTCCCTTAGCAAGAGAAGCGATAAGAACTAAAAGTTAAACTATCCTAAATCACCTCCGTGGATTGACACGGTTGCATTTAGCCTATGCAACAAGCTTTTAAACCCATAGGTTGCTCTAGTGGACGAGTTTGAATCCCGTGAAGGTTTTCAGTAATGATAACCACAAACATTGAACTAAATGTAAAAATTAAAAAAATAAAAACTTAAAAACTAAAATTACAAAAAAAATCAAAAATTAACTTTTAAGAATAAAATAAAAGAAAACAACATGAAACATAACACAAAAATGTCCCATACTTTTTAATCTCCTTTAAGATCATAATTAAAATCTAAAGCATAAATTATTTTAATTTTCTTAAACAATTATGATTTATTATAATAATTAGTCGAAAATCATTTTCATATTTCATATAAAAAATGTATCAATTTAATTTCACCCAATTTTAGTGTCTAGAATCTGAATACGATTCAACTCTATTCCTCACTACTCAATACTCTCAAAACACTAAATCTTATGGGTTCAAACACTCATACTAATTTATATGCGAAAGAGTTGATGTCAAGATACATGCCTTTTACAACTGAAGAAAGTGCAATGACTTTTTAGGGAATTACTTCCCATATCTTTCTTTTGTAATTAGCCTTTACTCAAATGTGAGTCATAGTATGTATATTATACTATATATTTTTTATCTCTCTATTGTTTTTCTGAATTTTTTTTCAATATATATATATATAGAGAGAGAGAGCCAATCCATGTATAGAGTGTACATTTTTTTAGGATTTTGGTGAGTGGTTAATTTTGTGGTTTTTCTGTTTGATTTTGGTTTAGGTCATCCCATATATGTCTTCTTTTTTTGTAACAGTCATGTACAAATGAGATAAAAATATATACTATCAATTTCAACTTAAATCATTTAATCTAAGTAAAAATAAAAAAAATATATACAACACCTTATTAAGATGAAAAAAATTCATACATTTAATGTTAATACCTATAGAGATCATTTAAAAATTTGAAGAAATAAGAAATGTGTTTGGAGTAGAAAAAATATATATTTCATTTTGAATAAAGGAAATTAGGCTCAAATTATATCTCACAAGGGTAGTCTCCACTAAAAAAAATTCATAAACACCGATTTTGGGTTTAATATAATTTCCACATCTTATCAAGAAATACTAGTTATGACATAAACTAACTAATTAATAAAAACAATTACAAAATATTTCATGATATGTTTTCAAAAATTAATCTAACAATATAAAAGACTTAACTATTTACTTAAATTTGATTTAAAGAAATGATAAATTTTTGTGAGAATATTTTTTTTTAATTCCAAAAATTACTAAATCATACAAAGAAAATAAAACCAAACACAATAAAAATGAAAATGTGAACATAAAAAAAATTATTTATTTTTATTTTTTTTTAAATTGTTTAATCTTTTTTTTTTTTTGAAATTAAGCATGGTAACTTTTCACCACTCCTAACCTAGAACTTACATTGTCCTCAATGCAACAACTGTAAATTAAAGATAAAGAGAAAAGAGAAAAAATATTACCTATTTCGTGAGAATATTGCAAGTAGTGATGGAGAAATGCAGGTGCATCCATTGTTGTCTCTTTTAGAGAACATAAAATCGTGCAAGTTTATACGATCACAAGTAATAATATGATAAGTAAAATATCGTTCCCATAGAGATTTGTTACTAGTATTCGTTAATTATTAAAATTATTTCAACCTAATTTTATCCAAACAGTCGATAATTTGATGTAGTTTGACTAACTAATTTTTATAACAGATTGCAAGAAAATTCTAAGATTGCAGTTTCACCAAATTAATCCACTTGAATCATTATATTTTATCTTGATTTATGTTCTCGTATTTTAAGTTGTTAACCAAAAACTCATAATTTATCCATATATCTCTTCCGAGCTCCATATACACACATCTAGTTAAAATGATTCACTATATTCCTATGCGAATTAAATTCAACCAGATTTATTAAGTTCTAAGTTCTCAAACAGTTACACATACAATAAAAGTATATTTCTATCCCTTATGTATATACGTTATTTCATCTGGCTTGACGCCTTCTGTGATGCCTTTTTCAAGTTTATTTAAGTGTCACATATCAGTTAATTAATCTTTCGATAATTAAAAGCATTAAACACAGATAAAATAAACAACTTAAAATAGTTCCATAAATCATTCAAAAATACTTAATTCAAGCTTCATAATTTACGCTACACTGCAATCTTAGAACAAATAAAATAATTCATAGCAGAAATTAAAATTACAACACCATAAAAATAAAACATTGCAGAGAAACAAAAATTAAAAGAAAATAGATTAGGAGAAACTCTTTCACGATTCCTCGATGAAAAATAAATTCTTCCCTTTCTTTCTTCTTAGTTGTCTTCTTTCTCTGTAATTTCCCTAAGAAAATACAACACAAAATGTCAAATAAACGTTCTGCGTGTTTTGTGTAACACGCTGAGAGAAAAAAATGAAAATGGTAAAGAGAGAAAAAATAAGAAGAACTGCGAGCAACCAAAATGAAAGAAAACCAAAAAACTACAAAACCAATTCCTCGCGTACAAAATATATCCCCCTTTCAATTATTCTTTTTTTATTTTTATTTTAAGTGGGGGACAAAAATGTATGGGGGATTAAAATAACAACACGCGTGAAAACCATTCTACGCATTTCTGATTTTTTCTTTTCACGCATGACACGTGGGAGATTTTCATTAGGTGGAAAGATTGGATGCATGGAGAACAGATGGACGACATTGCACAAGATTTGTAGACGAGCGGCTCGGTGCGCGACAGCTTGTTTCCACGCACTTGCCAATACGGGCCGTCCAGCCAGATCCAGCGGTTAGGGAATCGCCTCGGGAGAAAAATACGCGCGGCGATATGTGGGTCCCACCTGCACCGTAGTCTCGTAGCAAGTGGGCCCAGCGTGTACCAGCTTGGCTTTCGGAAGTCTGGCATAACCGCTCTTGTTGTGTCACGGAAGTCAACGCGCTAATCTTGATCGTTGATGGATTGATCGGCGCGGTGTGTGTTGAAGCGTTGTGAATATCGCGTAGCTCTTCTCTGTCTTGAAAATTCAACTTTTTATTAATTTCATTTTGACCCACAAATTTAATTTAAATTAATTTCTAATCTTTTGATATTTTCAATTTAACCCATTTTTAATTTCAAATTAAATTGTGATCTTTTTATAATTGCAATTAAGCCCCTTTTTTATTAAAATTTATTAATTTACTTTTAAATATATTTTTTAAAAACTAATACTAAATATTAATTTAATTAATTAAAAATTAACTAAAAATGTAAATAACTAGCAATTATAATTAATAAAATAGACGTAAATCACTGTATAAAATATAGTTCTCATCCATCATGTTCATTAAAGTCCACACAGACAGATTGCTATGAACTTCTAACATCTCAACAAATATTTTTAGTTTTAACAATTAAAAAATTATTCACATGTAATTAAACTAAAATAAACAATAGAAATTAAATAAATAATAGAAAATTACCTAAAATGATGGGTTGTCTCCCATCCAGCGCTTAGTTTAAAGTCTTAGCAAGACGTAAGTTGGGGATTTTATTTTAAGTAAACTCAATGTTCTTATATCATTGAATCAATCAAACCTACAGGTAAGACAAGGTTGTCTACCTATATTTTTTGCAGTCATGCCCTATGGATTTTCAAATTTTTATGTACTTAAAACTAGTGGCATACTCGTGGGTTTTAGATAACCCACGTCTAAGTGCAAGTCAAATAATTAAGACATCAAAACAAAATTGTAACTAGATCAAACAAAGCAACTAACTCCTTAGACCGTAATTAAAACTTTAAAATTTTGGAGATAGTTTTAGAATTTTTATTTTTTTTAAGTACAATATCTAAGTTAAAATAACATAATCAGTATTAACTAAGAGTGCTATGAGGAAAGAATGGTACTGTAAAGGCTCCTTAAAAACCATTATCCTAGAGAGAAAAACGTTCTCACGAAAGACTAGTGACACAAAAACTTCCAACAACTAGTCTCCTACGCAGAACTCCATTACATCTTTACTTTTCATATTATTAAAATTAAATTAAGTTAAGTAAAAATTTAAGTTAATTAAGTCAATAAAAATGTAGGTTATTTAAGTTAATGAAAATTTAAGTTAATTAAGTTAGTAAATTAATTTAATAAAAACCTAAGTTAAATAAAAATTAAAATAAAAAACATAGTTAAAGAAAAAAATTAAATTAAAAATCAAACCAAAAATAAAATAAAATAAAATTGAAAAAAGTAAAAGGTAAAAGAAAAATAAATAAATTAAAGGAAAAATATTAAATTAAAAATTCAACCAAAAATAATAAATAAATAAAAATTAAATTAAATTAAAAAAAACATAAAATTAACTGAAAATTAAAAATTTAATTTTTAATTTTTTATTATATTTATTATATAAAATATATTTTTAATTTTTTTTATTATTTTTATATAATTTTTATTATTTTTATTTCTTTATTTAAATAAAATAAAGTTTAAAATTATTTATTTATTTGTTTATAAAAAGTTTTTTATGTTTTTTTAAAAGAAAATAATTAAATAAAAAAAAATTATTCCATTTTTTTATTGTTATTTTTTATTTTTTATTTATTTATAATTTTGTTTAAACTTCAAATTTCAATTTTAAAAATTTATTTTACTATTCACGCTAAATGTTTTTCTTAGATGAAATTTAAAATTTGATTTTGTTTTTTATTTATTATCAAAATTTGAAATTTGAATTTTTTTTCACAACATTTTATTATTTTTTTTTATTATTTTTTATTTAAAATTTATTAAAGTTTATTTTCTTATTTTTACTCCAAATTTTAAATTTAAAAATTATTTTAATACTCACGTTATAAATTTTTTGTTTTAATGAAATTTAAAATTTGATTTTGTTTTTTATTTACGATGAAATTTAAATTTGAATTTGTTTTAGTTCAAATTTCAAAATTCTAAATTATTTTACTATTCATGCTATAAATTGTTTTTATGAAATTTGAAATTTTTTACTATTCATGAACGGTAAGTTTATTTATTTATTTTTTAAATGAGAAAAAAATATTTTAATTTTTATTAAATTTTTGTTTTTGCTTTTACTATTCATGAACAACAATTGTTTTATTGTTTTTACATTATTCATGAACGTTGATTTTTTTTAGGAAAAAAAGAAAAAAATATTTATTTTAACTTTTATTTAAATTTGGTTTTTTTACACTATTTATGAACAAAAATGTTCTATTTAATATTTTTTTTGTTTTTTTAACTAAAAATAAAAAAAATAACAATTATTTACACCAAATAAAATTTTGATTTATAATTTAAAAACGCTATTTATCCTCCGACAACGATGCCAAAAACTTGATGAATAAAGACTTTCATCGATGATCCAACCAATATTTTGGTTTTATATTTATAAAACTCTCGCAAGTGCCCGAATTATTTCATAAATAATGATAAGTATACTCTAAATGTCTATCTAAGGAAGGAATATATGTGGTTTTTAATTTATTATTCAAATTTTTAAAAACGAAATTAAATCCTAAACATCCTATCACGATATTTTTGAGTTTTGTGTTTTTAATCTAATAACATAAAAATAAAGATTCAATAAACATTTATGCAAATTTTATCTTTTATAATAGTGGAGTATTTATGGATATAACAACTAATTTAATTATGCTTGCTCATATTATTTAGGTTATTAAATATATAAATTAATATTTATTGATTCTATCTTTTTTATATGAATACCACCTTTAGTGGAGTTAGATATTTTTTGTTAACTAAACAAATCAATTAATACCTATGGGTGAGGTGATAACTAATTTGGTTAATTAAATTAATTCATGTTTTTAAGAGATTGAAAATGAACCATTTAAATGACACATTTGATAGGGTTAGACAGTTTAAACTTTATTCAAAGTGTCTAAATTAAATCTAAGAATTTAATTATCCGAGTACTAACTTTCAAGTTTAAAATTACTACTCAAAACATGTTGTCAATACATTTTCAAATAATAATTCTTATAAAATTTTTTGAAATAAAGGTTTATTCTAACTATCGAGCGATTGTACCAACAAATAAAAGAACACTACTCTAAATCAGACTTGATAACTAAACCTTAAAATCTAATTTGTATATTTAAGTTTGTAATGAAAAATAATATATTTCTCTCTAACATTCTTAATATAAAATCTTGATTAAAAATAAAATCACAGATAAATTAAATATAACATATAAGAATAAAGCATAAAAAATAACTGTAAAGAAAATAAAATCCTTACAGTACTTTGATGTTATTCATGTTGTTGGAAAACCTCCAAACGGAATTTACATTTCCATTTATTGAATCAAAAAATAAATAAATTACAAAAACATAATTAGTTCTTCTCAAAAAGAGAAGAACTCTAAAACTAAGAAAAACTAAAAACTATGAAATGGACAGAAAGAAAGAGAAGAAAGATGTTTTTGATGTGTTATTTGAAGTGAAGAAAATAAGGGTATTTATAGATGAGTAGAAGAAGAAAAATTGAGTGGAAAATGATTAAAAATGAAGAAAATGCGGAGTAGTGAATGATGACGTGGTACTGCTGACATTATGGTGGTGTGGGGTCTTGTGGCCCGTGCTGCGATGTATGGGAAAAGATAGGTGTGGTAGCGTAATGGAGCGAAGCGTAGACGAGGCGATGGTGCGCGTTGGCCCGAGCTTCGGGCGCTTCGCGTGAGCGATTTCCTCCTTTTTTACCATTTTGACCAATTTTGTCCAATTTTTTCATCTTTTTTGACTTTTCCTCATTTATTTTATGAATATATATTTGTGATGTATTGTCTCTAGTATTTTTTTTTTTAGTTTTTAAGTTACTTATTTAAGCGAAAATACCTGAAAAAATAATAAAAATATCCGTGATTCCGAAAAGACAGATTTATATAAATATATGATTAAATCATATATATATATATATTTAATTAATTAACGTGCATAAAATTATGATAATTTTAGTATTTTTTGAGCATCATCACCCTTTTTTTTACTTCCTAATGTTGATGACTCTTTCTCTATGAGATATTTGACCTTGTGAATAACATAAGTCTAAAACTAGGCAATTGAAAAACCTAAAAAAGTTTGGCTTTTGTGGCCAAACCACTAATTTTACCTCTGCCAAACTATCTCCTTAGCAACCAAAATTAATATTTTTTAAAAGGGAAAACCTAAAAACCAAAAATCCAATAATAATAATAATATGAAATTAAAAGCATCTCAATTCACATTATATAACAATATCACAAATCACTTACTGATTGTGGATATTCAACCTAAAAAAGACAATAAAATTGATTATGGATGTACCAAACTTTTTTTTTAAATTGCATAAAATAATAAGTAATGTAATAAAAACTCAATACAATGTAGTGGATATTAATATCTAAAATTAAAAATGATAAAAATAACATGTTTAATAATTAAAATAATGTTTAAAAAAATAAAAACACACACGCGCACACGCACACACATTGAGTGTATTGATTGGCCTTGGCAAAGTGACAGCCTGATCTGTATCAATAGCTCAAGACAAGATGCTAACTCGAACCAGGATGACAACCCGAGCTGGATGACAACTTGAGTTGGACGACAACCCAAGAACAACGACAAACCGAGCGTGAGGGACAATCTTACCCTCTATTGTATATAGACGATCACTCGCTTGACTGAGCCATAGGTTGTTGACCCCTTTCCATATGTGTACTTTTACTTTTATGCCCTTTATGATGTATTCTCATATATCTACCATATGTAATCGACATTTGTACATGTAAAGCTTGACAAATATGTGGGTACCTTAAGAAATCTACACATTGCATCATTTGCTTCAACTTTTCTCCAAATTTTCTCTCTAGAATTCGGACAATCCCAATATAGATAATAGTTATAACATATCTGGCTCCTTCAACAAAGACTTGGCCATAAATACCCTATAAGTCTAAGTGAATTAGTTCAAATGGTTGTGAGGCTCTAGTATGACTAGTGGGAAAATGTAATCTTTGCTGTTTAGACTTATGACAAACTTCACATTAATCAAAAAAATTTAAATCTTGTTCCTTATAAAAACATTGTGTTTCAAAACATCTATTGGATAGTGTCCCAATCTACTATGCTATAATTGAGTTTTAAGAAATCTTTTCTTTTCAATGATAGAAACTTCATCACTACAATTCAATCCATGAGGATTTGACTTTAGAAACTCAACATTTGTAATAAAGCTATGACAATTGAAATCTTGAAAACTAGCAGTATCTAAAACATAGAGGCTTCCAAGAGCTTTTAATACAGCCAAAATATATTAAATTTGAAGGTTCTGCAGAATACAAGTAGTTAGTGTAAAAAAAATTCTATTTGGGCAAGGTGAGCAAGTTTTTGAACATATATAAGATTAAATTTAAAACTTGGTATGTATAAGACATTTTTCAGGAAAATTTTATTTCGAAGATTAATATCTCATATGCTATGAACATATTTCACATATTTCACAGATCTATCTTGTAAATAAACTAGTGAAGGTCTTTTAGGTTTGCTTAGATTGCTAAAAACATTTCTAACGCCTGACATGCGATTAGGGGCCCTTGAGTCTACTATACAAGTACTATTTTTCAACAACTCAATAGTACTAGTAGCAGAACTTAAATTACATTGAAGAGAGAAAGTGTTACCTACAAATTGTTGAAACTAGCAAATTTTGCATAGTTACCATCCATAGTTATCTTGCTGTTGATCAACATTATTAACTCTTGTTGAACTTGATTAGCTAAATCACCTTATTTCTCTCCTCTAGATTCATTCATATCTTTCTTCTGTTGACCCTTTAATTCCTTGTACCAGTCTAGAACTCCATGAATTTTAAAACAAGTATCATTTCCATGCCCTTTTCATTTTACAATATTCACAGACCTTATTCCCCCTTTCTTTCTTCTTAGTAGTAGCTACTTTCATAAAAGTTTATTTCTGAAATTGATTCATTCTCACTTAGGTTCTATCTAGTAATCCAGTAGCTTCAATGCTTTCATTAAAATTAACATGAACCTTTTTATGTTTTTCAATACTAAGAAGCATTGAATAAGCATGATTCATAGTTGGAAATGGATAACCATAATTTGATTTCTAGTAGGGTTGCAACATTCATTTAATCCCAAAAGGAATTGCATCAGTTTATTCATAGATTAGAAATCTGAAATTACCTTTTACAACTCCACATGTGTAGGGAGGTAAAGACATAAGACAAGCAAATTCATTCTATAAGTGCTTCAGTTTGCCATAATATTTTGAAATAAAATCATTACCTTGAGATATTGAAGCAATATATCTTTGAATATGATAAAGCAAGGGCCCATTGCTCTTACCATATCTTTCAGCTATCTCATCCCATAACTTTTTGGCTGAAGTTGTATAAAGAAAACTATCAACAAGGTCCTTGGATATGGAATTAAGTATCCAAGAAGTTACCATGTAGTTAGCTTTTGTTCAGAGCTCATACGCTGTATTTTCTTCATTAGGTATAGGAACCTACCATTAACGAAACGCAACTTCAACTTAGCTCCAAGAGCAATCTTTATAGATATGCTCCAAGTGAGGTAATTACCTCCCGTCAGAGGTGTTACATGCACCATTCCAGGATTATCTGAACTTTGTAGAAAATAAGGATCTCCATTAGGATTATAAAATTATTTACTTGATCCAACAAATCTACTTGTTTCTTTAGTTTGAGTTGTAGTATCCCACATTCTTAGTAACAATAAGCAACTCTAAGTTTTCATAGTCAATTTCCAAATGGAAACTAATATATATCAATTGGTAGAACAAGAGACAGAATAATACTTGCTTGAATTAAGAAATAAATCAACTTATGTATAATTGCCTTTTTTTAAAAGAAAATATAATTATTCAAAAAGGATTCAAATACATCTAAGACACAACAACATAAAATAAAATGTTCTCAATAAACTAATGATCAACACTTTAGAATTACTGCAATTATATTAGATGGTAAAACCAAGATTCTAGTAAGAAACAACATCCCTTCTACAACGTAATAGTCTACTTGATCTTCTTCTTTGGCCTCAGCTGGTTGCTATGTCCATACTTCTTCTTTCGGCAATTCACAACACTAGGATAGAGACAAGCATAGCACTTGCGGTAGATCGTCTTATCCTGGTTGTATTTCTTGGCCAAAGCCATAAGAGATGTCTCAGTAATGCCACCATAGAGCCTCAAAACCAAGTGGAGGGTTGATTCTTTTTTAATGTAATCAGCGAGAGTACGATCATCTTCAAGCTATTTACTGGAAAAGTTCAACCGTTGTTGGTCTACCTTCCTTATCCTGGACCTTGGCCTCGAGGGTTATGGTTTAAATAAAGAAACATTAGTGATTCGAGAAGTCGCCTCTCACATCGACAAGGATTTTTTGAATTCTAAGTGAGAGAATCAAAGCTTAGAACGAAGAGTATATCATAACAAGAACTCAATCAGTTCGAGATTTCTTTGAGAAAAAAGAATTGAAAACCTTCGGTTGCTTTGATACCATGAACAAAATAATGTTAAAATCTTTTTTAAATCTCTCACATGGTACAAGCATAATAAAGAAAAGAAATCATTATTTATGTGGTCCCCATATAATAATTCTTAAATATCGTCATCTTCAATTATTAATGTACTTGGGATTCTATCTTGCATCATACCAATATCAATAAAATTTTATTTTCTATCAAAATATCGTAAATATTATTAATATAATCACAAGAAAAATATCTATAATTGATGTTTTTTTTAAATTATCTTTATTTTTTATTTTTGAAATAATTCTCATCTATTAAGGCTTAATATTACCTTTTATTATTATTTTTTAAATTAAATTTTATTTTTTAACATGTGACGAATTCTTAATGCCATTAGAATTATCCAATCTATTTCTTAATTTAAGGAGAGATTTATAAAAAAAATTTAGATGTAAAAATACACCTCGAATATATCATCAATAATGTGACAGATTGAGTTACTCTCATATCAAATACTAAATTAATTTGATTCTAATCCACCTCCCTAACTTATATTTCTCTCACTATACATAATATATTTTCATGTATTATTTGTAAATTGTAATTATATTTAGATATCTTCTTACTATCAATGTGAGCATTCTTTTATAGTGAAAAAAAGTAGTCAAGTTCTTTGTACAAGACATGAATGAAGATCTGAGTGATGGATACTCCACTTACATGGGAATTTTTATTTAACATAGAAACATACGCATGGTGTGCCAATTGAGTGTGCTTGTTTATAATTTTATTAAAAGTAGTTTAGTGTATGTTTCTAACATGAATAAATTATTTGTACTTTTGTCACAAATCAAGGTAATAAAGTGATACCTAAGTTTAATACCTAGTATTCTTTTTTATTTATGTTAATGAAATTTTTTAATTTAATATCTATATTTATTAAATAATTTCAATTTAATACCCTAATTCATAAAATTGATTCAATTAATACCTTAATTTATAAAATAATTTAAATTTATTATTCTATTTCATAAATTTAGTATCCATTTTTTATTCACAATTATTAACATTGGAATATTTCATTAACATACTTAATAAGTTAAATCTCTTTAATTATATAGATAAAAAAGTATATCAATTTTTAAACTTAATACTTTTGGATACCTATCTCCAAATAAAAAAATAAGTCTTTTGATGCCTAGAAGCAGTTTTTTTTTCTTTGATCTTGAAGGGGTAAAAAAAAGCATTTTTACAATCTCCTAACAAAAAAAAAATTGACCTATGTAGCATAGATTCACTTTTGGTGTGCCAATTGCATACTTTTTTTCTTGTGAAATATAACCAAGAGATTGAATGGTCTTATCATTTTAATGTTCCCTCTGCCCAAGTCATGCATCTGGCTATGGTCCAACCTCATATTTAGTTTCATTTGGTATTAAATAAGAAGCATGAAAAAAAAGTTATGATACCTTATGCATAACATTGTGAGATGAGCAGCTAAATTTCACTACATTTAAACTTATTTAAATTAACTTAAAAAAATCTTACTTATTTAGTTGACTATTCGCGAGTTTATTTAAAAAAATATCTTTATAATTATAATAATATAATTATAAAATATCATAAATAAAAATATTATTTTATTTATTCTTTTTCGTAAAAAGATAATATTTATATTAATATTTTTATTTATAAATAATTATAAATATTTTTTTAATTTTATTTTTTAGAAAAATAAATAAATTAGTTAACGAGTTATTGAGTTTAATTTATTTAAAAACGAAGTAAAATTAGTCTTACTTATATAATTTAAATAAGTTGAATTAAATTATAAGTTATAAATCATTTAAAGATAAATTGATACCTCTAATTACGCATCATTAAGCTCTGTTGCCTGTTTAGTTTATTAATTTTATAGATGATTATCATATCACTTACGTTCTAACAAATTATTAAAAATAGAAATATTTATTAATTTATGATATATAGATTTATATTTATAAGATAAAAAAATATTAATTATCTTATAGTGTAAATAGTGTAATTATGATAAAAAAAATTTGCCTTTTTTATTTCTCTTACTGAGAAGCCTTATGTGGCCAGGTTCATCGAGCTACCTTGCACAACGGAGAGAAAGTAGTTGTAAAAGTGCAAAGACCTAACCTGAAGAAGCTTTTCGATATTGATTTGAGTAAGCTTTTATATATACTTCTTTTTTTTATTTTTTTTAGATTTTCTGCAACAAAAATTGATTCTTTTTTGCAGGAAATTTGAATCAAGTAGCTGAGTATTTGCAGCAAACTGAAATTTTTGGACCAAGGACAGATTGGCTTGGTATATGTGAAGAATGTTCCAAGTAAGTAGTTGTCTGGGATTATCGCTTTCTTTCTAAGGTTAATTAGCTAGAGACGTTGAGAATGATCAGAGGAAGAAACTAGATTAAGAGAAAATTAATATTTAATACCATCAGCCAATCCGCTACCACAAATTGCATAGGGATGTGATTTCAAAGAGGAATTCAAATCCTCCCTTGTTTTTATTTGATTAATTAAAAAGTATACATAGGCAGAGTTAAATTACTCAATACTATTTCTGATGAGAATTGGAAACGACAATAATGTAAATTTAAGGAATCAAATATAATAATATTATCGTTATATTAATTTTTGAATAATCTAAAATTATTTAAGCATATAACTTTAATTTAATATATATATATATATATATATATCTCTTAGAAACACATGCTTAACTCTGAACACAAAAGTAAGTTTGTAAGTTAGAGGATTCTTGACTTTATAAGAATCGCTACGCTTACTCTTAACCAAATGTGTGATTTAACATCCCCTTCCACATGGGCTAGAGTCGGATTACTGACGGTCCGGATTTACGCACCGATGGGAGTACGAGGAAGCAAGAGCCTGGCTCTGATACCATCTTAGAAACCCAGGCCTAACTTTGAACCCAAAAGTCAACTTGTAAGTTAGAGGATTGCCCAGACTTATAAGGAGTACTGCTACCTTACTCTAAACTAATGTGGAACTTAACATCCCCCTTCCACATCGGCTAGAGTCCGGATTTACGGCATGAGGGCCGATGGGAGTACGAGGAAGCCAAGAGCCTGGCTCTGATACCATCTTAGAAACCCAGGCCTAACTTTGAACCTAAAAGCCAGTTTGTAAGTTAGAGGATTACCCAGACTTATAAAGAGCACTGTTGCCTTACTCTTAGCCAACGTGGAACTTAACAATATATATATATATATAAATCCACGATAGAAAAATAAAGGAAAAGAATCATTTTTTTTCTTTCCACAAGAGGTTTAACTTTTGCAAAATAATGTTAAGTTATAGATTTAGTGTTTATGAATGGTTTGACACACAAGATAAAATGGCCTAAAAGTTCCTAGATCACCTGACATGTATATGCATATAACAAGTTATAATCAGTGATATATTTGATAATCTTTTTGTTAAAGTCTCACATCGATTGAAGATCGCATCCACATTGTGCTTATAAACAAGGACAAGATGAAGTTAGGTCCAAATTTAACATGTTATCAAAACAGGTTATCCGGTCGGTGCAGTTGTTTCGTCACTGGTGAGTGATGTATTCCGCCACTTGAGCTCCATAAATTCAACATCCTTGTCGATCTCAAGGGACAGACCCTTGCTAATGTGAGGGAGAGTGTTAAAGTCACACATCAACTGGAGATTGCGTCTACGTTGCGTATATAAACAAGAACAATCCTTTATTTCATAAATTAAGTTTTAAGATAAAATTAGGTATAAATTTAACCGTTATCGTTTTCATACCAAATTCTATAGGTGAAAACATTGCTTAGGTTTCACCAAAAAAACAAAACAGAAATAAATTAGTGGGTACAATACATAGGATATGCGGAAGTTGTGATTATTTATAATTAGTTTTAGATTCCAATAAAGCAGAACCATCACACATTTTTATATATTTTTTCCTAAAGGAATGATGTTGAGGATCAAATTCCAACATTCTCAAGCCGCTAATTTCCTCAGAAAGTAGAATATGAGAACTAAAGCTAATGCAATACCTCCACTAATGAAGATTTAATGGCCTTGTAAGCTATACAATGTGACTTATATATAATGTGTAATTCCACCCAATCATATTTAAAATTCGAAAGAATTCACAATTATTTTCTGCAGAACTTCCTTATTATTTAGTGGATTCCAATTTATGAAAAGTAGCAGACTGATAGTGGTTTTCATAATTGACAACTTGAAAGCATGAAAATCGTTGCACATCTTATTATAAATAATTCCCACTTTGTCGCTGCATACAATCTATTTGCCACGTGATGAGAAGGATGAAAAGAGTGTCTGATTCAGATCGAAAAGAAATTAAACAACAAAAATATATAGCTAGCTATTTAAACTCGTTTAATCTTGAATAGAGTCTAATTTTAAAATTTTTTTAATTTCCCAACATCTTTTGCTAAAAGTGTCAAGTATCTAGAAAGTGTATATTACTGTGTATAATATAACCAAATCTTCTGCAATAAATTATTAAGTTTGTAAGCTACATTTGGGAACGTATTTCTATACAACTAAAAACTAGATACAGAGAGATGAGCAAAATTTTCCAAAAAGCATGATATTTCCAACAAGATAGTTTGAAAAATGGTTTCAATTATCATAAATCGAACCGAAT
Organism: Hippophae rhamnoides; assembly: GCA_033030585.1. NCBI lineage: Eukaryota > Viridiplantae > Streptophyta > Magnoliopsida > Rosales > Elaeagnaceae > Hippophae > Hippophae rhamnoides. The sequence continues at coordinate 20,807,869 of CM065437.1, read as the reverse complement.
CATATGATTTATAAAACTATTCGACTCAATTAGATTTAATCCATTTTTTAAATTTAATTTAATTTGTTCCGATTTTTCAACACTCTTAATAAATATATTCGTTCGTTTTTGTTAGTTAAATAAGTAAATTGAACTTTTTTTAACTCGTCAAATAGTTGAGTTAAATTGCTTATTTTACAACACTAACTAATAATACAATTTTGTTTGAGAAAACAACTGGTTATATATCTTCTTCCTTAAAGTTTACTCATACTATGAATCAGTTTGAATTTACACTAAATTACAACTGAACTAATAAAGTTTTTTTTTTAAAGTTGAGAGAAGTTCAAATCCAAAAACACCTAAAAAATTTCAAACCAAATCTTTTGGATTGAGTTGGATAGATTGGTTAGTATTTTTTCTTTTTCTTTTTTTGCCGATCATTAAGTTTTATTTTTATTTTTAAAACTTAAGTGATTATTTCCTTAAATTTTATATTTTAAATATTGATTAAGTTTAAGAACTAAAAGAATTTTGATTTTTTCGAATAATGAATCAACAAAAACCATGTAATGCAATTCTATACTCTCAATGACATAAAAACTAAAATAAAAAATTTACTATTTAATTTTACATCAATTTAAACATACATTACATGCAAAAAAAAAACTTAATTTAATCAATAGTTATGTGATTAAATAATTACTAATATAAATTACATGTATCTATGTGTTATTTCTAAATCTATTTTAATTAATCTCCATTCGTTGAAATAAGTTGATTTTATTAGACAAATAATAATAATTTTAATTTAGCATAACTATAATAACAAAAATAAAAACATTACTAGTAAGTTAGTAAGTTGGATCAATTCTTGTGAGATTTTCAATGTAAAAAACCGATTCAATATATCTTAGACTAATTTTAGGTTTTTTTTTTTGAACTAATCCAACCAGAGTTCTACAGAAAAATTAGATTGTTACAAACAATCCAATTTAATTTGTTACTTAATTTATTTTAGTTCGATTTATAAAATTTTAAATTGTTCAAATTGAAATGAATTATTTATATTATTATATTTATAATTTAATTTTATAAATATAATAATGTATCTAACTCGGTTGCTAAATTCATTATTTTTCAATATATCATTGTTTTCAACACTTAGTAATAACAATTTTTTTATTGTTTTAATTGAGAGTAGATAAATTAATAAAAATGTTATTCTTGTAGTGTTGATCATGTTTAGAACTATGATAAAAAAAGTTAATAATATGTCAAAAACTTAGAAGCTACTACTTGATTGGTGTTAATATAAAATAATTTTAATATATATTTTATTGTTCATATTCTAAACGATTATAATTCAATCAAGTTAGAAAAAACAAATTTTAATAGTTCAATCTAGTTCATTTAATATGTACGAACAATTCAGTCCAATTTGTTTAAATTTGATGAATTTTGGATCGAATTAGACCGTATTTATCCCTACATCCAACACAATCAAAGGGGAAAAAATACTGGACAATATGGATTTGTGTTGGTTCAAATTGTGTAAATTTTAAATACCCTGGCTGTATTGTAATTTCAAAACAAAGTTTGACCTTATGTTCGTCGAGGATATTCCTTTGTACGATGAAATAGCATACATAGGAGGAATTTCTATAATGTATAGGGTATTAGGAAGAGCAAGAAGAAACTTATGGAATTGTATTACTGATCAATAACAATGACAATCACAATCACAGAGAAAAGTAGTACATCACCTTAAAGTAAAATTAAAGAATGAACTATTGAGACATCACACACGAAAGAACCAAATTATTTCCCTCCCCTATTCAATCGTAAGTTGTTAGAACAAGTATGTTAAAATAGTATTGAAACAATATTACCGATAATCTGAAATGAACTACTTGGGTTGAGTTGCGGACTAGGTCGCTCTCTTTAAGACGTTTCGCGGCTCTACCCAAATTTGTGCAAGAAAACACAGTACCGTTGTCCCCAGGATAAAACAACCCAGAATCTTTTCTGTCTCGAAACTTCACTGCACTGATGAAGTCCGGAATACTACACCTCTCAAATATTTATGTTGCTCGGAAATATGAGAAAATGATTTTGAATTTTCTTTTCTTTGATTTTGCTATGAAAACCGTAGAACTGTTTTGTGTTGTTAAGTTATATTCTAAACTGAGGGCTATTGCCCCTATGTATAGTTGAAAAAATATGTGTAACGGTCATATAATTATGAACATAACGGTCAAAAATAAGGGATACATAATTATGAAAATAACGGTCATAAAAGTAACGGTCGCATAATTATGAGAATAATGGTCATAAAAGTAACGACTACATAATTATAAAAATAATGGTCATAGAAGTAACGGTCACATAATTATAAAAATAATGGTCATAAAAGTAATGGTCACATAATTATAAAAATAACGGTCATAAAAGTAACAGTCATATAATTATGAAAATGACAGTTACATAATTTATGAAATAACGATCATAAAATAATAAAAAATATTTTTTTATTTAAATTCATTTATAACAATCCCCCACTTGAATTTTAAATAAAAATAATTTCATCGAGCAACCAATCAATTAAAAGTATAAGATTGTGCACAAGTAAAAGGTGTCTATCGACTTGAACGTTTGCATAGTGTTGATGCTTTAGAATATACTAGAGTAACTCGTACTTTTGAACTCTATATCTAACAACATTACACGTGTATCCCAGTGTAGTGAATGCTCTAGTAAATTTTGCCCAAAATTTTCATAGGAAGCGGCCACACTTCCACATTCACATAGGTGAGTCTATCAAGAGTACTCTTGTAGCTATGTACTCCACTCCATATAGAGTATAGAACTCATTAAGAGTTTAATAATTAACTCATCATTTTTGTCGCTTCAGGACTTCATGCTTCTAACAATATAGAATATGACTTTATAATAGCATGATTCATCTCATATCAAGTCATGACTTGTTATTACCCTTTGAACTTATTTCTTGGGATCTCTAGTCTATAAGTTGGGTTACCATCATGAGTGACTCTTCATTCTAAGGGAATCAGTCACATTCCTTTCGAGGTTTTTGATAACCTTCTCTCTTGTTAATCCTTTCATCAAAGGATCAGCCAAATTTTTATCAGTACATATATGATCCATTCTTACAGCTCCTGTAGAGAAAAATTCTCTAACAATAATGTGTATCTGTCATCTCTTGCCGTTGTAATAACGGTTCTAAATCTTTGCAATAGCCGCGGTACTATCGCGGTGGATCAGGACAGCTAGTATCGATCTTTCCCATAAAGGGGTCTCAGCTAATAGACTTCTTAACTAGCCTGCTTCTTCACTTGCAGTAGCTAGTTCTATAATTTCAAACTCCATTGTAGATTGAGCCAATATTGTCTATTACTTAGACTTCCAAGAAACAGCTCCACCAGCAATGCTAAATATATAGCTGCTAGTTGCTTTGAAGTCTTCTGATAGAGTGTTGCAATCATCATCATTGTATCTATCTAGAACAGCGGCAAACTTCTTATTATATAATCCAAGGTTCATAGTTATCTTAAGGTATCTTATGACCCTTTCAATTGCATTTCAATGCTCTATATTAGGTCTTCTGATAAACCTACATAGTAGTCCCACAACATAAGATATGTCTGGTCTAGTGTAATGAGTAGCATAACGTAAGCTACTAATGATGCTCGCATACTCAGTTTATCTAACACCATCCCCGGTGTTCTTGGGCAACTTTACACTTGGATCATAAGGAGTACATGCAGGTTTACAGTTAAAGTAATTATATTTCTTTAAGATCTTCTCAATGTGATGAGATTGATCTAGAGAAATTCCCTTTTCTGACCTAGTAATCTTTATACCAAGGATTACACTCGCTTCTCCGAGGTCTTTCATATCAAAGTTAGCACATAACAAAATTTTCACATTAACATGAATATTTGACACAAAAATAATCATGTCATCCACATATAAACATATAATAGTGTAAATGTCATTTTCTGATTTATAATAAATGTATTTGTCATTTTCATTCATTTTGAATTCATGTGGGATAACTATATTATCAAATTTTTCAAGACTTGCTTAGGTGCTTGTTTTAGACCATACATATATTTATATAGTTTAAAAACTTTATTTTATGGAGCTGAGATAACAAAGCCCTCAAGTTGGTCCATATAAATCTCTTCTTCTAAGTCACCATTTAAGAAATCAGTTTTGACATCCATTTGGTACACTACTAAATCATGGATAACAACAAGAGAGAAAAGTACACGTATGTAATTTATTCGTGTGATTGGTGAAAAGGTATCAAAGAAATCTATATTTTCTCTATACCTATACCCTTTGACTATAAGACGAGCTTTGTACTTTTTAATAGTACCATCGAGTTTTAATTTCTTATTATTGTATCCATTTACATCCTATGGTGTTACAACCATGAGGTAAGTCAACTAAATGCCAAGTTTTATTATACTTATGAGAGTTTATTTCATCATTTTTGGCTTCTTCTTATAAGTTGGCATTAAAGAAGATAAAGTTTTTTTTTGAAGAGTTTGGGGATCTTCTTCTAAGGTATAAGCATAAAAATTAGACCCAAAGTCCTTAAGGGTTCAGCTCATTTACTTATCCTAATTTTAATGTTTAATTCCTCATTTTGTTTACTAGTTCTAGTTATGGGTAAACAACTAGAAGACGAGCCCCCACTATTCTTCAATTTAAATGGAAACCTTTGTTCACAGTAGTCAACATCATTTGATTCTATAACTATGATCATTTAAGTCATAGAATTTATAAGCTTTACTATTCACAACATATCATATGAATACATATTCGTATGTTCTACTAGTAAGTTTTATTTCTTTTAAGGATCAAGGATCCTAACATAGACTAAACAATCTCAAGTTTTAAAATAAATTAAGTTTCTTATTTTTCAACATTTCAGATGGTCAAATTTTACTAGTAGATTTAGGCACTCTATTTAGCACATAGCAAAAAGTTAATAAAATTTCTCCCCACCAATGGGAAGCAGCACCAGAGTTTAATAAAATTGCAACTACTGATTCAGTAAAAGTTATATTTTTTCTTTCAACTTTGCCATTCATTTCAGGAGAATAAGGTGCTATTTTTTCATGAATGATTCCATGAGTTTTATAAAAATCATTGAAGATATTGGAATCATATTTAGTGCTCTATCACTTCGAAACCTTTTTATTTTTCTGTTAAATTGATTCTTAATTTTAGTCATACATATTTTAAACATGTCAAATGCTTCACTTTTATTTTTCATTAAATATACATAAGTGTAATCTGAACAGTCATCTATAAAACTTATAAAATAGCTTTTTTCATTTCTTGTTAAATTTCCATCAAGTTCACATATATCTGAATGAATTAATTCTAAATGTTCAGTTTCTCTAACTACTGATTTATGTGAAGTTTTGGTTATTTTAGCTTGACTACAAAAATCACATTTTTCAAAATCATTCAAAGATAGTTTAAGAATTAGTTCTAAAGTACTCATGTTCTTAATTATACGTTTATTAACATGACAAAGTCTAGCATGCCAAATATTAGAACTCAACATATAAGCAGAAGAAGAGGTTTTATTGATTTCAACATTTAATTTAAACATGCCATCAGTGGCGTACCCTTTCCCAATAAATATATTATTTTTAGTTATAGTATATGTTATATATTGCTCCTTAGTGAGAAAATTAGAAAAGTCCCACATTGGTTAGGAATGAAGATGGGTGTTGGATTTGGGGCTATAAATAAAGCCCTCCTTCACCATTTGTAAACATCCCAAAATTTGTAAATCTTCCTCTCTTTTGTAAGGGTAATTGATTAGCTCAATTTTGCCCAATTAGTTGTAATTTTGAAGTTCATTCATTTGAAGATAGTGGAAGTGGTCAACGACGCCCGAGGACCTAGATAACATTTATACCGAACCTCGTTAAATTTCTGGTATTATTATTTTTCTGCTTTAATATTTCTGTTTCAATATCTGTTTAGTATATTTTAGCATTATATTTCCAATAGCATTATTTTGCTAGGTTAGTTTGAGTTATATTCATTTAAATCATAAGTGAATAGTAACTACTTAGAAGGGAAAATATACCCGATTTTCCCAACAATTGGTATCAGAGCCGAAGGTTTTCTACCTAGACATTTGTTTGTATTCCGTTTGTTTGCTATTGGAATATAGTTGCTAGTTGTTGTAATTTGAAGAAATGGCAGAAGAAAAATTTCTTTCAAACAAAGGCCAGTCATCCACGTCAGCGAACTATGGTGATGAACGCATAGGTTCGAGGTGGAGAAGTTTGATGGAACCGGTCATTTCGGCACGTGGCAAGGCGAAGTTCTAGATGCTCTGTTTAACAAGAGTCTAGACATCGCCGAATTGAAGAGAAACCGGATGGAACAGGATGAAGTAGAGTGGAAAAATATCAACCGATTGGCATGTGGTACAATCGGGTTCGTGTCTCTCGAAGAGAACGAAAAGTACACGTTCAAAAGGGAGACATCGCAAGTAAGTTGTGGAAGGCGTTGGAGAACAAGTTCATGAAGAAGAGTGGACAAATCGGCTACATTTGAAAAGAAGTTGTTCCGGTTTGAATACCTTCCAGGTACTACAATAAACGACACATTCTTGCTTTTAATCAATTAGTAGCAGTTGATTTGTTAAATATGGATGAAACTTTTAAAGATGAAGATTTAGCCTTGATGTTGTTAGCCTGCTACGATGAGTTTGATCATCTTATTACGAGCTTACTCATTGGGAAGGATAAAGTGTCTTTTGAGGAAGTTTGTACTGCTTTGTATAGTTATGAAATTAGAAAGAAAGATAAAGAGAAAGCAAGAATGAAGCGGCGAGAGGCATTGTTTGTAAGAGGACGTCCATGACACAACATAAAGGAAGGAGAGGTAGATCTACTATCAAAAGGAAGACTTGGTAAAGATGAATGTGCCTTTTGTCATAGGAAAGGCCATTGGAAGAAATTGTCAGAGTTGCAAAAGAAAGGAAAAGGCATGCAATCGATGCATGTGTAAGCCGAAAGCAATTGATTCGATTTTTGCATTTAGTGTGTTTGTCAACATCATCTCATCTGGTGATTGGATTTTTGATTCGACATGTACTTTCCATATGTCTCCTAACAAGGAGTGGTTCTTTAACTTTGAAGAACTAGGCAGTAGAGTTGTTTTCATGGGTAATGATTATCCATGCAAAGTTTTGGGAATGGTACAATTCGTTTGAAGAATCAGATGGTTCAACGGGGTCTTGAGATGTTCATTATGTTCCGAGATATGAAGAAGAATCTCATTCTTTGTGGGAGTTTTAGAATCAAAAGGCTTCGGCGTGACCGTACAAAAATGGGGCGTTGAAGGTTACTTAGCAACTTTGTGGCGATGAAAGGTGTTCGGAAGAATAACCGTACTACTACCTTGGTAGTACGGTTATTGGGACCGACAGCCTTGATTTGAATGAAGAAAGAGATTTAGAAACTACCAAGTTGTGGCATATGCGTTTGTGACATCTTTGGTGAAAAAACTTTACAAATTCTAGTAAAGCAAGGCACATTAAAAGGTGCGAGAACCCAAGTTGGAGTCTGTGAGCATTGTGTATTGGGGAAGGAAAAGAGTAAGTTTCTGCAGCGCTCTTCATAATACAAAGGGAATTTTGGATTACATCCACAGGATGTATGGGGGCAACAAGAACTCCATCCATGAGTGGCAAACATTATTATGTCACTTTCGTTGATGACTTCTCGAGAGAGAGTTTGGGTGTATCTCATGAAGAGAAAAAGGATGAAGTGTTAGGTATTTTTCTCAAGTGGAAGAAGATGATCGAGACTCGGACTGGTAAAAAGATCAAGCGTGCGAGGTCGATAATGGGTCGAGTACACAAATGATCCATTTATGAAAGTTTGTGAAGAAGAAGGGATAGTGCGACACTTCACTATTCGAAAAACACCACAACAAACGGAGTTGCGGAACGTATGAGCCAGGACTTTCTTTGGAAAAGGTTTGGTGTATGTTGTCAAATCGGTTTAGGCAAGCAAGAATTTGTGACCATATATGCATGTCATCTCGTCAATACCATCGTCACACTCTTGAAGGCAAAACGCTATGGAGTATGGTCCGGAAAACACGCATAGAGATTACGATTTCTTACATGTGTTTGGTTCAATTGCATACTACCGTATGCAGTAATCAAGTTGGATCCAAGAGCCAAGAAAGCCATTTTTGGGGATCCGCTTCTAGTTAAGGATATCGACTATGGTGCCTTGAAACGAAAAAGATAATCTTTACTTGAGAGATGTTACCTTTGATGAATCTGCATTGTTGAGAAAGGTAACTAAGAAGATTGATGGCACTTTAGAGCGGTGGAGCAAACTCCGAAACAGAGTGGAGTTTGAAAGCAAATTGTTAATCCGAGTTAGTGAAGATAAGGCAGTTGATCCTCGCGTTGTGAGAAGATGAATCGGATGAAGAGGTTTTAACCTAAGAACCTCACATGACAAAAAGAAAGAAGCGTAGTTGATAGGCCACGACGACAAAATGTCAAGGTACACGCTCGATACAAGGATTTTGAAGACCTACCGCTCGGTTTAAGAATACGGTGGCACAATGCACTTTCGGTTGTCAACATGATGATGTTCCTTCCATATATAAAGAAGCAATCAAAAGCCACGAAGTTGAAAGATGGAAGGAAGCCATGCATGAAGAACTTTTGTCCACGAAGAATAAAACATGGAAGTTGACACAACTACCTAAAGGAAAGAAGGCAATTGGATGCAAATGGGTGTATGTAAAGAAATATGGATTTCCTAACAAAGATGGTATTCTTCTGAGCAAGGTTGGTGGCTAAGGGCTACGCCGGGAAGGAGAATCGATTATAATGAGGTATTTTCTCTGTTGTAAAACATTCTTCCATTAGAATATTGTTGGCCTTGGTAGCAAATTTGATTTGGAACTAGTTCAACTTGATGTGAAAACTGCGTTTTTACGGTGACTTAGAAGAGGAAATCTATATGTCTCGGCCAGGAAAGGGTTTATTGTTCTTTGGTAAAGAGAATTGGGTTTGTAAGTGAACAAATCATTGTATGGATTGAAGCAATCTCAGCGGTCGGTAAACGATTTGATCAGTTTATGTTGCAACAAAAGTATACTGTACACACGATCATTGTGTGTATTTTCGCAAGCAAAATGAGTCTTTCGTCTATCTCTGTACGTCGATGATATGTTGATTGCATCGAAGAGCTGCGAGAAATTGAAAAGTCAAGGCTCGACTAAGTCGGGAGTTCGAGATGAAAGATTTGGGAGAAGCGAAGATTCTCGGTATGGAGATAAGTGAGAGACGGGAAGAAGGGGGAAGCTTAGTTTGACCCGCAGTCGATATTTGAGCGAGATACTACAACGTTTTTGGTATGAATGAACGAGACAAAACCCGTAAGTACTCAGCTAGTTCCTCGATTCAAGCTTAGTGCTCAATTATCTCCTCGGAATGATGCGAAACGAGAATATATGGCAAAAGTACCATATGCAAATGCGATTGGTAGCTTGATGTATGCAATGGGTGTGACAAAGACTTGACATTTCACATGCGGTTAGTCTTTATGTAAGCGAATGCAGTACATGATCCTGGTAAGGACATTGGTTGTGAAATGGATTCTCTTTATATTATAAATACCGTAAATGTTGGTTTAGTATTTCGGCGGGGATAATACCATTGGTCAATGTGCGTTCGGATATTGTGATTCGACTATGCGGTGAGATTTAGATAAGCGTCGGTCAACTACCGGTTATGTGTTTACTCTTGCTAGAGCACCGATCAGTTGAAGTCTACCTTGCGAGTCCCGATTTTGCTTTACTGCTGAGGCGAGTATATAGCGATTCTGGTATGAAGGAAGCTATTTGTTACGAGGTTTGCTTGAAGACTTGGGAGTTGGTCAAAAACATATCAAGGTGTTTTGTGATAGTCTGGTACTATTCATTTAGCAAAGAACCAAGTCTACCATGCACGTACAAAGCACGTTGACGTTCGTTATCATTTCATGCGAGAGATTATTGAAGAAGGTGGAGTACTAGTTCGGAAGATTAGTACTGACGGGAGAATCTCGCTTGAGATATGATGACTAAGGTGGTAACGGCCAAATCAAGTTCAAACATTATGTCGGACTTGATTAACATCCTCAAATCCGAATTAGGCGTTAGCGTCGTTGATCTAGCAATTGAAGAAATCATTTAAAACCACTAAGTCGCTAAGGTGGAGATTTGTTATATATTGCTCCTTAGTGAGAAAATTAGAAAAGTCCCAGCGTTGGTTAGGAATAAAGATGGGTGTTGGATTTGGGGCTATAAATAAAAAGCCCTCCTTCACCATTTGTAAACACATCCCAAAAATTTGTAAAATCTTCCTCTCTTTTGTAAGGGTAATTGATTAGCTCAATTTTGCCCAATTAGTTGTAATTTTGAAGTTCATTCATTTGAAGATAGTGGAAGTGGTAACGACGCCTTGAGGACCTAGGTAACATTTATACCGAACCTCGTTAAATTTACAGTGTTATTATTTTTACTTGCTTTAATATTTACTTTCAATATCTGTTTTAGTATATTTTAGTATTATATTTCCAATAGCATTATTTTGTCGGGTTAGTTTGAGTTCTATTCATTTAAATCATAAGTGAATAGTAACTACTTAGAATAGGGAAAATATACCCGATTTTCCCAACAGTATATAAATCAGCTCCTATAGTTTGAGTAAACCCAACTTTGTTAAGAAGATAGCCTGAAACTAAGTTCTTTCTCATCTCTAGAGTATGCAGGATATCCTTCAAGATGACAGTCTTTCTAGAGGTAAACTTCAATACCACCTCACCAGTACCAGCAACTTTAGTGGAGTGGGAGTCACCCAGCAGCACTTTCTTATCCTCAGAATCAGAATATGACTTAAACATGCCTCAATCATAACAAATATGGCGAGAAGCACCAATGTCCACCCACCACCCCTCAGATCTACCAACAAAATTAATTTCAGATATCATAGCAATAAGTTGATCTTCGATAAGGTTTGCCTATGGGGTAGGAAGATTCCTGTTCTGACAGTTCCTAGCCAAGTGGCTAGGTCTGTTACAACTATAACACATGAATGTGTTATTCCTTAAGGGGGGTTGAGATCCATTCTGGAAAGGATAGTTTCTATTTCTATTTTGGTGGTTGCGGTTTTGATTATTATTACGATTCTAAGTTTTCATATTTGTAACATAAGATACTAGGGAAACCAAATACAAAAGAGAGATGCTTGAGACAAGAAACTGGTTTAGCATTATTTAATTATTAGCAATCCCAAATGACAATTATGATGACCTTTTTGTGAACATTCCTTTACTCTCTTTTAAAAGAGAAAAGCTTTTTGCTTCCAATACTAGATGTCCTCCTTATCTTAAACTTAGCACGATTGATGTAATCAGAGAATTCATCTATATCTTCTTGTTTCTCTGCATAATCAATGCCATCTACTTCAGAAGCAATTTCATCACCATTAACATTTGAAGTAGTCCTGATCTTAATCTTAGCTCTGTTTATATAATCAGAAAAGGCTTCATCATGATCCAAGCCTGTTTTCTTACTTTCCTTTCGAGTAGTTGAAACATGGGTTGGCTTGATTTTTGTAATAGGATCTGGGTTTCCATTATAATTATGGTTATGATATGAAGGGTTTGAAGAAACGGAGGAGGTGATAAGGTCTTGTTTGTTGTGGGAATGACTATTTGTTCCACAAGTTGGACAGAAAAGATTGAGGATTTTCTCACAAAAACTAGTTCTAGTTGATTGATCATTACCCTTTTGATCCATTGTTGTGAAGGTAGTAAGAAAGATGAAGATGGGTTAATAATCAATATAAGAGATAATTTGAGAGTGCAATTTTGTGAGAGTATGTGGATGTCATTATATATGAATCGGCTTGCATGAATGAATAGGAGTGAGATTAGTGTTAAATAATATAATAATAATAATAATAATAATAATAATCAAATTATGAAAGAAAATCTGATACTGACCCAATGTTCAGTTAAAGATTCTTGATAAAGGGAGAACTTTTAGAGTTTCTTCAAAAAAGGATGTTTGGGTATCATATTCCCTCGGTTTTTGCTTCTAATTTTTTCACCAACTAAAATTTTACAGAAGAAATGAACTTAATCACATAGAAATTGATTACTGAAATATGAGATTCCTTAGCTGTTTGACACGAAATGTGAGCCAAAGTCAAGTTTCCAAAATGGATTCAGACTTGCAGAAGACTTCAGAAAAACATAAGTCCCCCTTTTTGATTCTGTGTAATTGTGTATAATGATGATGATGAAAAAATACCTCTATTAGCTGATGGACTCTTTCTCTATGAGATATTTGACATTGTGTGAATAACATAAGTCTAAAATTGGGCAATTGAAAAACCGGAAAAAAAAGGAAGTATGGCCTGGTGCCAACTGCCAAGCCACTAGCTTTGCCTCTCCCAAATTAATATTTAATAAAAGGGAAAAGCAAGAATCCAGTAATAATAATAATAATAATAATAAATTAAAGGCATCTCAATTCACATTATATGACAATATCACAATTCACTGATTGTAAATATATATACCATTTTTGGACCGTACAAATACACATATCGGTGATTTAAACTAATAAATATGTAATAGTATTAATTAATCAATAATAATAATTATTATTTCAAAAAATTTATTTTAAAAAAAGAAAAAAAAAGTCTTAAAATATATATATTTTTAGTTTGCTTTTACTATAGAATTTTGATATTAAAATTTTATATAAAAGTTTAAAAAAATACTCTTAAAATAAATAATTAATTAATTTTTTATTTTAGTAAATATCTAATGTACAAACAATAATTATTATATTAAAAATAGTTAATTAATTTATTACTTTAATGAAAAATATATACGCAATAATTATTATTTTATGAGTAATAAATGTGACACTTTATGACAATGTCATATAATTTAAATATGAATAATACTTCATTTAACAAATAAATCAAATATAAAAAGATGGCACATATGAACTTAATAAGATTGAAAAACTTTAATCGAACTTAATAAATATTTTATAAATATTTTTTTTTATTAAAATTAATGTAAATTAATTGACTATTTTTTTATTGATATTAAATATAACATAATTTAAAGACGAAAAAATATTATTAATTCAATACAATTATGACTCTTAAAATAATAATTCTAAATTCATAACGTGAATTCAATACAAATAAAATTATATTATAAAAATTATATAATTATTATTTATTATAAAAATATTTTGATATTTATTAGTTTACAAGAGCAAAAGAAAGTAAAGTTCAAGCTAAAATAAGAAGGAAATATATAGAAAGGAAGGATAAAAAAATACTTGGAAAACGACCAAACACAAGGACTTTTCTTATATATAGTGGTTTTTGGACCCGTGTATTTGTACGGGATGATGATTTAAATTTAATAAATATATAATAATATTAATTAATAAACAATAATTGATATTATTTTATAAAATGAAATAAAAAAAGTAAGTCTTTAAATATAATTTACTCTTTTTTAATTGATATGAGATATAATATGATCTTAACATAAAAATTATTAATTCAACAAAAATATGATATGTTCGTAAATAAATTGATCGAACATTAATTAAATAGATAATCATGAATCGTATAAATTTTCACACATTAATAAAAGTAATTCTATTATACAAAACAACTATTTATAAAAATATTTATTATATAGAAATTTTGATTTTTATTAGTGTAAAAAAATACAGAAAGTAAAAAAGAAGTAGCATAAAAATGGTATTTATTATATGGATATTTCGGTATTTATTAGAGTTTTATTCATGAGTAAATTGATTGAACACTCATTAAATGGGTAATCATGAACGGTATAAATTGTTACACTTAATATAATAAATATTTTTATGAATAGTAACAAAAAGTTAAAAACAATAGGTAAAAATTAAATTTATTATATAAATATTTTGATATTTATTAATATAAAAAAATTTGGTTCATAAATGAATTAATCGAACACTCATTAAATGTGTAATAATGAACTACATTATGATAAATATTTATTACATAGATATTTTGGTATATATTAGTACAAAAAAATAGTTAAAAGAAGTTAAAATTATATTTATTATATAACTATTTTAGTATTTATTGGTGTTAAAAACTAAGAAAAAGTAAAAAGAAAAAAAAGGGCACGAATTTGGTCGATGATGATTAATGTTTCAAATTTGATAAATATATATAAGTATTAATTATCGAGTAATAATTATTATTATTTTAAATTCTTTATTTTATAAAATAAAATAAAAAGTAAGTCTTTAATATAAATTTTTAAGTTATTTTTATTATAATAGAAAAAATGTTCTTAAATTCTTTTTTATAAAGTGATTTATAGAAAACTATTAAAATAAATAGTTAATTAATTTGTTATTTTTGTAATAAATAAATATATAATATTAACTATTTTATGAGTAGTATAATTTAAATAAAATATAAATATAAGTGATTTACCATTATATTGACAATAATTATATAACTTTATTTAATAAATAAAATAAATATATATAACAACATATGAACTTATTCGATTAATATTTTTACTATCTACGATGTTAAGCATACGTGAATGATAGACATAACATGATTAAATTTAATAAATATTTTTATTAAAAAATAATTTATTTTAACTATATGTTCTTTTTTTAATTGATATAATCTTGATCTAAAAATTATAAGTTCAACAAAATATGATTTGTTCATAAGTGTATTAATCGAACACTTATTAAATTGATAATCATAAATTAAATAAATTGTCACACATAATGTAATAAAACAATTGTATTATACAAAATAAATATTTATAAAAAATAGGATATGTTATTGGTACAAAAAAATTAAAAAAAGTGTAAAAAATATATTTATTATATGCATATTTTGCTCTTTTTGGTGTAAAAAATAGTGAAAAAATAAGCTTGGTTCATGAATGAATTAAGAAAACACTCATTAAATGAGTAATCATAAACGGTATGAATCGTTACCCTTAATGTAATAAAAACAATTATACCATACAAAATAACTATTCATAAAAATATTTATTAAATAGATAATTTGATATTTATTGGTGTAAAAAACTAACAAAACAAAAAGAAGTAAAAATTGAATTTATTATATGAACATTTTGATATTTATTGGTGTAAAAAAATAAGAAAAAAAAATTAACTTTATACATGAATAATAGGAATGACATTGTTGAATTTAATAAGCATTTTTGTTTAAAAATAATTTATATTAACCAAATATTCTTTTTTAATTAAAGTATGTTTGTTTTAGGATATTTTGGTATTTATTTATGTAAATAAATAGAAAAATAATGGAACGAAGAACTAAAAAAGTGAAATATAAACAAAATGGTGCATAAATAAAACTAAAAAAATAACTATTTATAAAAATATGTATTTATTATGGAATATTTTGATATTTATTTTCGTCAAAAGAGAAAAAATAGCAAAAAACAGTGAAGCCAGGAAACTAAAAAAGTAAAAATATTCAAAACTTACAACAAAACAACTATTTATAAAAAAAATTAATTTATTTTAGATATTTTGATATTTATTTTAAAAAAGAAGCTAAAGGAACAGTAAAAAAATGAAAACTGTGGAGCTGAGAACAACCATCGTATTGTTTTTTGTTTTTGGATTTATTCTCACTTTTTTTTATATAATAATAAATAAATAAAAACCATAACGAACTAATGTAAAATATTTGTTTTCATGTAAGTTTATACGAGTAAATAAATAATATAATTATAACCATAATTTAGAGTCAAGTGAAAAGTATTAATACAAATAAATAAAAAATTAAGTATTAATATTATTATAATATATAATTTTGATTTTATTATTGTTTATATTTTTATTAGAAAATTATGTTTTAAAAATTTTCTCTTTTATAAGCAAAAATATCACTGGCATCTTTTTCGAGTAAAAATGTTGTTTAGTTTTCTAACTTTAAAAAGATGTTCATTAGTTTTTTTATTTATAAAAAAATTATTTGTTAGTCCTTTAATTTATTTATACAAAAATATATATTATTCCTTTTACTTATAAAAAAAGTCATAAAAATATTTTTATTGATAATAAAATTTAAACTTATATTGATGAAGATATTTTTATCATTTACATCCATTTTAACAAACCAAAAAAATTACAAATATAATTAACGGGTTTATTATTTTTTTTATTCTCACTCTAAGATTAGAATATCTTGATGATTTTAATTTTTTTAAATAAATACAAAATTATTAATTATTTTTTTACACCATTTTTATAAGTAAAATAATTAAATATCATATTCTTAAAAGTTAAAAATAAAATGATATTTTTTGTATTAGTAAAATAGATGATGGTAGCGAAAGATGAAGTGTTTTTTATATAAATTAATAATAATGAAAAGAAAAGAAAGAAGATTGGAGACAGAAGAAAGACTAAAAGCCATCGAGGCTTAATTGTTTTTTTTTTAAAAGAGGGAGAAGGAAGAAGAAAAGTTGAAAGAAAAAAAAAGGACTAAATGCCGTTATATATATATATATATATATATATATATATATATATATATATATATATATATATATATATATATATATACATAAAAATATGTTTTTCATTTTTTAAATTATATATTTTAATTATTAAATATATATTTTTATTTTTTTATTATTAGATATAAATATATAATGTTAAGTCTCAGGATACTTCTTCCGTTGTATATATAAATTTGGGTAATCATTTACCTTATAACTTAAGTTTTGAGATGGGGTTAGTTTCAAGTCTAACATGGTATCAGAGCTGGTTCCCTAGCCCCTCATCGACCCTTGTGCCATAAATCTAGACCGTGCCATAAATCCGGACTCTAACCGATGTGAATGGAGGATGTTAAGTCTCACATTGACTAAGGACACTTCTTCCGTTGTATATATAAGCTTAGGCAATCATTTACCTTATAACTTAAGTTTTGAGGTAAAGTTAGATTAAGCCTAACACATAGATTCTTTTAAAATAAATCTATTTTCATCTTCATTTATATTCGGGAAAGGTGCAATTTTTTTTATATAAATTAATAATAATAAAAAGAAAAGAAAGAAGATCGGAGACAGAAGAACGACTAAAAGCCACCGAGGCTTAATTGTTTATTTAAAAAAAGGACGAAAAGCCGTTTATATATATATATATATGTTTTTATTTTTTAAATTATATATTTTAATTATTAAATATATATTTTTATTTTTTTATTATTAGATATAAATATATAGAATCTTTTAAAATAAATCTATTTTCATCTTCATTCATATTTGGGATTAATATCATAGATACCCTTAAGCTTTAAAAAACCTTCAAAAATATCCTAAGGTTTCAAAAAATTCAAAAATATCCGTAAAATATAGTGAAAATTAAATATAATAGAAGTAAATAATAACATTTCTAAAATAAAAGAAAAAAAATAAACCAAGAAATAATAGACATATAAACAGAAGATATCGGATTTTTTTTAAAAGAAATGGAAATGGTAATAAGTAAAAAGAAATTTGAATAAATTAAAAAAAATCTTAAAGTATAAAAAAGTGTTAGAGAAAATTTTCTATATTTCTCGTATATTCATCTTGAGAGGAAAATACAATATATATACACGTAAAAAATCATTTGTTTTAAACGACCTCAAATAAGATAAGAAACAAATTGACTAAATTCTTATAATCAAGGATTGTCAACCCTAAAGAAAATCATATTATCAATCAATAAATTTGACAAGAATCAAATCTTAACATTCTCCCTCCAACTGGAGCATTTATATCAAACATGTTCAACTTACCTGTTAGCTTTTTAAACATATTTGCTCCTAAGGTTTTGGTGAACATATAAGCAATCTGCATATGAGATGGGAGATACTTTGTGATAATTTGACCATCTTGAATATTTTCTCTTATGACATGACAATCAAGCTTAATGTGTTTTGTGCGCTCATGATACAATGGATTTGCAGCAATATGGACAGTAGCCTGGTTCTCATAAAAAAGTTGTGTTGGCCCTATTGAGATTTATAAATCATTGAGCAAGAACTTAATCCACGTAAGTTCACAAGTTGCAACTACCATTGACCTGTACTCTACTTCAAAAGATGATCGAGAAACAGTTTTCTGTTTCTTTGCCTTCCATGAGATTAAAGAGTCTTCCAAAAATACACAATAACCCATAGTTGATATTCTTGTCATAGAATAGTTTCCCCAATTAGCATTGCAATAAGCTTTTAAAGTAAGACAACTGTTGGAAGAGAAAAATAATCCAAGACCTAGATTTCCTTTTATGTACTTAATAATGCGAAGAGTAGCATCCCAATAAGGCTTTCTGGGAACATGCATAAACCGGCTTAGAATATTCACTAAATAGGTAATGTTGGGTTTTGTAATAGTGAGATAGATCAATCGTTCTACTAGTCTTTTATAGCGAAATGGGTTTAGTAAGAGATTTCCATATGAGTATGTGCGCTTCAAATTATACTCCATAGGAAGGTTAATTAGTTAAGCACCTAGAAGGCCAACATCATCAAGAATTTCTAAGCTATACTTTTGTTGAGATATGACAATGCCACTTTTTGATCTTGCAACTTCTAAACTAAGAAAATAGTTTAGTTGACCGAGGTCTTTGATTTGAAATTGTTGATGAAGGAACTATTTCAAATTGTGAATGGCCTTTGCATCATTTCCAGTAATCACCATATCATCTACATAGATAAGAACTATTGTTATGGATGTTCTTTTTCTATTGATAAACAATGAATAATCAAATTGAGATTGAATGAATCTAGCCCTCTTTATGGCTTTAGAAAACTTTAAGAACCAATTTCAAGGTGCTTGCTTCGGTCTATAAAGAGACTTGTGCAGTCGACATACAAGTTTCTCCCCTGTCGACAAAGACCTAGTGGTAGAGTCATGTAAACTTCTTCAGCTAAATCTCCATAAAGAAAGGCATTTGTGACATCCATTTGAAATAAAGGCTAGTTTCGAGCAGTAGCAATGGCGAGAACGCATCGAACAATTTTCAACTTGGCAACATGGGCAAAGGTCTCAATGTAATCGAGTCCTTCTTATTGAGAGAATCCTTTGGTGACAAGCCAGCCTTGTATCAATCTACTATGCCATCATATTTGTATTTGATACGAAAAACCCATATGCTCCTAATAGGACGATGGCCAATAGGTAGGGAAACTTGGGACCATGTTTGTTGATTAGAGAGAGCTCTAAGTTCAAGTTCCATAGCTTCACGCCATTTTGGATCTAAAATAGCCTAACCATAAGATTAGGGTTCAAAGACACTTGAAATATTGTTAATAAATTATGTGTGAGAAGGTGAAAGAGAATCATAAGAAAGGAAATTAGCTAATGCATATCGAGTACCTGACTTTGAGAAAGATGATGAACTTAGAGTTGTAGCCGATGACACTGTACTACTTTTCCACAATGAAAATCATGCAAAATAATTGAGGGTTGTTGAGCCCGAGTACTACGATGAATAACAGGTGAGTTTGGTGACAAGGTAGTGTTGAATGGTGAGTTCGATTCATTTGGTATGAGAAAAGGATCAGGTTGTAGAGGCAATGTTAAGATGGTGTCATTAACATATTTTGAAATAGTGGTTGGTGAGGGATGTTTTGGAGATGTTTTAGAAGTGTGGAAAGGAAAGGTTGTTTCATGAAAAATTATGTCACGACTTGAAAAACATTGATGAGTGTGTAGATCATAAACTCAATAAGTTTTTTGGCTGGACAGATATCCTACAAAAATGCATTTGTGAGCACGTGATTCAATTTTGGCCATTGGTTGAAGATTGGTTGCATAATAAAGGCAACTAAATACTCATAAATGTGAGTAATTTGGTGGTTTGTTATAAAGTAGTTCATATGGGGATTTTTTTTAGTAATAAGGTAGGAAGCCGGTTGATGACGTAAGCTGTAGTAAGCAGACTTTCTCCCCAAAATGTTAAAGGAATTTTTGCATCAAATCCTAAAGCTCTACCAACATTTAAAATATGTCTGTGTTTTTGCTCAACTACATCATTTTGTTGAGGTGTTAAGGGATACAAACTTTGAAAGAGGATGCCAAGGCTCATCAAATAAGGTTTCATGGAGACAAATTCTGATCCATTGTCACTTTTGATACATTTTATTTGGAAATCAAATTGGGTGTTAACAAATGCAATGAATGTTTTTAGTAAACTTTGTGTTTCAGATTTAAACTTCTTTAAAAATATCCATGTGAAAAGTGTGTAATCATCTACAATAGTCAAAAAATAATATGCACAATGATGTGTTGCTGCTTTATGAGGCCCTCAAATATTACAATGAATAAGATCAAAAGAGTGCAACGTTTGAATTGAACTTGAAGAAAATGGTAATCGAGTTTGTTTTGCCAATGGACAAATTTCATTTGAATGTTGAGAATCAAATATAAAAGATGGAATTATTGTGCTTAAAAATTTAGAAGGAGCTTTGGATGGGTGTCCGAGTCTCTTATGCCAAGTGACAATGGTGGGATAGGTGACCTGATAAATGGAAGGTTGAACTAGTGTTGGTAATTGTGAGTGTGGTGTGAGATAGTACAGAGCTTTAAGTTGCTTCCCCATTCCAATCATCTTCTTCAAAGCTAGGTCCTACGATATACAAAAGTTAGGATAAAAGTGAATGGAGCAATTTAATGTAGAGGTATGTTGGCTTATGGAAAGTAAATTGACATGAAATTATGGAGCACATAATATATTTTTAACATGCAAATTATTTGAGAGATGTGTTGAAGCAATTCCAATGATTTTTAAGGATGAGCCATTTGGTAAAGACAATTTAGAAGGCAAGAGATTATCACAGGTTATTGAGTGGGCAATATGAAGTGACTGTTCTTGGATTTTTTTGTTTGTGCATCTTGTGATATCTCTATATTGGTGTGATTTGAAGTGGACTTTCCGGTTCGGTTTGGGGGCTGGACATCTTTACCATGCAATTTATGGCCAATTGGGAACCCTATCAAGTAAAACCATCTTTCCACTGTATGTGTATTTCCATTTCAGTAGGTACACATAAACATCCTTTTAGGACCTTATGGTTTTGAATGAGAAGATTCCCACTGTCTGGATGAGCATTGAGTTTTGACATTCATAGCATAAACTTAATCATTTTCCTTATTTTCCATCAATCCTCTTTGTTTCTCCTTCTTACATAAGAGTGAATATGCTTTCTTGATAGTTGGTAGGGGCTGTATTAACATGATTTGACCTCTCATAGAAGAATAAAACTCATTGAGTCCCATAATAAATTGTCCTAACATGTCTCTTTATTCTTTAGCATTTAATTCTTTTAAACCACCACATGTATAGGCTATGGATAAACTACAGACTTTGAGTTCATCTCACAATGTTTTTATTTTAGTGTAATATGTAAAAATAGAGTCTTGGTTTTGTTTTAATTAAACTATAGACCTTTGTATTTGATTGTGATGGGAGAAGCTACCTTGTGAAAAATTTTCCTACATATCAATCCAGATTTCAGAAGGTGTCTCAATGTAGAGAACACTGTTGGCAAGATCCTCACTTAGAAAGTTGAAATTCCATGAAAAAAAATCATGTCATTACATCGTTGCCAAACTTGATACTTGGGATATGTTTCGCTTAGCATGGCAATAGTGCCATTGATGAATCCAAGCTTGTTTTTAGTATTAAGACTCACCAGCATCAAACGTCTCCACATGGCGTAGTTGGTGCTATCAAGAACCTTGGAAACAAGTACCATCCCAGGATGATCAAAGGCATGGAGAAATAGAGGATTATAAGGATCAATTGTTTTGGTAGACATATTAAAAAAAACTCTTGGTGTGTATTAGATTGTCATTGATAGGAGAATTGGAAGCTTCCAAAAAATATAATGAAAAAATAATTTCACAGAGACATTAGGATCAATGCTTTGATACCATGTAAAAAAGTGTTGAGAAAATTTTCTATATTTCTCATATATTCATCTTGAGATGAAAATATAATATATATACAAGTAAATAATTATTTGCTTTAAATTACCTCAAATAAAAAAGGAAACAAATTAACTAAATTCCTACATTCATGGATTGTCAACCTTAAAGAAAATCATATTATCAATTAGTAAAATTTAACAAGAATCAAATCTTAACATAAAGAAGGAGATGGATTTAAAGACCATCATTTTTATTAAGAAAATTATTCCCTAGGAAATACATAATTTATTATGCCATAAGTAATAAAGAAATAAGTATTAAGATTACAGATGGAAAAGAAAAGTATAATATATCATTAATTGATAAAGAAATTATATTAAATAAGTTATCAAAAATTCCTCATAAAGATAAAGAAAAAATTGGATACATCTATTTAGGAGGAATTCAAATATTAATAAAAGCTTATTTTAGAGAAAGAATAGATACACTTATAAAAAGAACATTATTAGATAACATAATAATAAATAGAAAATATGTCTTATTAGGAATAATCCATGCTAACTTAGGATACCAAAAGTTAAATTTTACAGTATATCCTAGATTTGATATTAATATACATGATAAAAATCTAAATCAAATATTAAGTTTAGCTTATGAATTTGAAAGAGGAGAATTAATGAAAGAAGAAAATCATCCATTTTCAATATATTATCTAGTAGCCTATTCTTTAACAAATAATCAAAATAGTTAAATATACACACAAAATGAATTTATAAAAATAGACAAAAATTTTAAAGAATTTGGACAATAATAAAAATAGAAATACTAAATAACTTTGAAATACTAGATAAATGGAAATTAGATATCAAAGAAAAACCCTTGATAACATGAAGAAAAAGTATTGTTGTTAGAAATAATAGCATGCTAAGGTTTATTTGTATAAACCATGAAGGAGAAACTTTTAACTAAGAAGAATTAAAAAAAACTAGAAAATGAAGTCAAAATAATGAAGGCATTAGTTTATGATTGTATATTAGGGAAAAAATAATGTTTAGAGATAAAATAAAAAATATGCATTTGGAAGTAAATGGAAGCCTAGTAAGCATAACAAAAAATCAAGCAACATTATTTGAAATTGTACAATTATTTACAGAGGAAATTGATTTAGTCCGTAAATTAAACACAAACTATTTACAAGAAATAGTATATGCATAAAAAGAGTTACTAGGGGAAATAAAGGAATGTGGTTATAATAAACTACAACAAGATTTTTTAGAATTAAGAAAAGATGTATACAACATACATAGAAATAATGAAATAATAGGTCATAAATATGATCCCTTAGAATGACTAAAAGAAGAACTACCTAGGAGATCAGATTTCCTGATTCCTAAAAATGAGAAAAGAAAAAAATGAAAAACAATCTCAGAACAAAGAGATAATTTCAATTTAATGGAATATAGAAAATAATTAGAAAGAAAATTCATGAACCCTGAAAATAGGGATATAGAAAAATTAGTTAGTTTATTGACACTAACTAATGAAGAAATAGAAAAACATTATAATGAAAAACTTTGTACTCATAAAGAATAGGATGATATGATAATAATCAGTGAGACTGATTTTAAACTAGAAAACATGACCCCAAAAGGTCAAATGAAACCAATTTCATTATCAATCCCTTACCAAGAAGGAACATCTAACCCATATAGGGGAGAAAAAATAGGTAAAGAACGGAACAACATAATACCACAAATAGAAAAAGATAACTAGCTAAAATAGAGGAATGGTTGCATTAGGGAACCAAAGGTAGTATTCCACTAGAATTCAAACTCCTTGATAATTACAAGTATGATATTCTAGAATTAGACTGTACAAGAGATATGAAGCCTTAGATGAATGGGCTAGTAGTATGAGTGTGCTCATACAAACCTCTCAAACTATCGAAACAAATCCTTCAATCTGTAGGGTACTTATAACACATAAAATGACAGGAAATGTTAAAGCTTGGTTTTCAAACTTAACAGATCAATAAACTTTGTTAATGCAAGGGAATGCTTCCACAGGAAGGGAATACTTAGATACAGTAATAAATGAAATATACAAAAAATTTAATGGAGAAAATAAAAGAAAAACTATCATTGAATTCAGTGAAAATGAAATCAATAAAGTTAAATTTCATCTAACAAATATGAAAATTTGTAACATGTGTTACATAGATTCTTTTATTTGTGAATATGAAATGTATTACTATAAATTTCCACCCTTTATGCAAACAACTTATAAAGAAATTTTTTTCCAAAAATATCCTAGAATACTACATAAGACCTTAACAGAAAGTTAGGAACAAAGAAATAGAGAAATTATACGAGATACTCTAAGAGGAAGAATAAGAAGCCTTAAAAATTGGTCATTATTAAATGCCAAAAAAGAAAAGAATATAAATAGATAAGAGGAAATGATAAAATCTGTTGTAATATAAACGATTTTAGAATATTAGAAAAATATAAATGTAATATAAAATCTTATAAACAAAAATATAAATTCAAAATAAAAAAACTTCAAAAATATAAAAATAGATTTAATAGAGAAAAATACTAGAAAAAAGATATTTTAGAAGAAAGAAGTATAAACCTTCTGAAAATAGGAATTATTGCTCTTCAGGAAAGAAAAAATGCATATGTTGGATCTATAATGAAGAAGGACATTATGCCAACAAATGTCCAAGCAAACTTCAATATAAAAAGGAAATTTAAAAGAAATTTCCAAAAAAAAGAAAATTTTATTAAAATAAGCTTTCAAAATGGAATTATAATCAATCGAGGAATCTGATATAGATAATACTTATAGTATCTATCTATTGGAAGAAACTGAGGAAGAAATAACTGACTAAGAATATAAACACTCAAATTGTAGATATTCTTCAATAGAAGATGAATGGTTTGTATAGTATTAAAAATTCAAATAGTACTTATATTAAAGTAGGACTAAAATTTAAAGGCTATAACACTTTATCATTTACATGCATATATAGATACATGAGCTAGTATATGTGTAGCCAGTAAATATATATTCCAGAAGACAACCGAAAACAAATGCCAAAATATTTAATGGTTAGAATTGTTAATAATACTACAATAAATATTAATAAGGTATTAAAAGATACCGATATAATAATAGGAGGAGAAAAGTTTCACATTCCTACCATATATCAACAAGAAACAATAGTTGATTTAATAATAGGAAATAATTTCCTAAACTTATATCAACCTTTCATAGAATATTTTGACTAAATAAGTCTTACGACCTTAGAAAGTGATACCATCTATGTCTCAAAAATAAGAAAAGCTCTAACTATTTCAAACCCAACTTTTATGGAACAACATAAAAAGTGAAAATGTGGTGAGATAGACCAACAAAAATCTTATTTAGAAAATATTTCATTAGATATAGTAGGTAAACAAAACTCTTTTCTCAATGAAATACAAGACAAAGCCCTAACAAACATTAGAAAACTATTAAAAACAGTCATTCAGAAGATCCTTTGGATCCAAAAATAAATAAACATAAAATAATAATCAACATAAAATTAAGAGACCCTAACAAGATCATAAGAGTAAAACCAATTATTTATACTCCAAAAGACATGATTGAATTTAGAATACAATTTCAAGAACTTTTGGAATTAAAAGTCATAATATCAAGTAATTCACCTCACTCTAGTATAACATTCTTAGTTGAAAAAGAAGCTAAGAAAAGAAGAGGAAAAAAGAGAATGATAATTAAGTTTGAAACACTAAATAAAAAACCATTTATGATGGATACTTCATTCCAAAAAAGGAAGAACTACTATCATTAATAAAAAGAAAGAAATACTTCTCGAGTTTTGATTGCAAAAATGGATTTTAACAAATAAGACTGAATGAAAAATCCCAAAAACTAATGTGATTTAGTTTCCCCAAGGACAATTCCAATAGTTAGTTATACCATTTGGATTAAAACAAGCTCCAGGTATTTTTCAAAGGTATATGGATAACATTTTCAAGAAATTACAAGATATTTGTTGTATGATATTCTAGTTTTCAATAATAAATTAAATAAACATCATTTGGATATTATCAATATTCTATAAGAAGGTAGAAAATAAGACATTGTACTGTCTAAAAAGAAAGCAGTATTTGCTCAACAAAAAATTAAATATTTAGGGTTGAAAATTGAAAATGATAAACATAATCTACAACCCCATATACTAAATAATATTCAAAGTTTCCCTAGTGAATTAAAAGATAAAAAAAATTATAAAGATTTTTAGGATGTTTACCATATGCAAAAGTATACATCAAGAAACTTGCATAAATGAGAAAACCACTGCAAGAAAAATTGAAAAAATATCATATCTGGAAATGGACTGAAGAATATACTCTATATATGGATTGAGTAAAAATAAAGGTAAAAAATTTGCTAACTTTATACCCTCAAGGACCAAATAATAAGATGATAATTGAAACAGATACTTCACAAGAATATTGGGGAGTAGTTCTTAAAGAAATAGTAGATGAAAAAGATGAATTTCTTTGTAGATATATATCAAGATCTTTTCAAGATTCAAAATTAAATTATCATAGTAATGAAAAAGAATATTTACCTATTAAAAAGCCATTAAGAAATTTTCAATATATGTTATAAGCTCTAGATTCATTGTTAGAACAGATAAAAATAATTTTGGTTACTTCTTAAGAACTACTATTGTAGGTGATTACTAACAAGGAAGATTAGTTAGATGGCAATAGTGGTTCAACCATTGCAATTTTGATGTTGAACATCTTCCAGGGCATAAAAATAGCTTAGTAGATGCTTTTACCATAGAATTAGCACCTCTAACTATTTTTATACTTTCAGGAATGGAACATCTTGACATAAAAATCAAGACAAAGGAAAAGGAGATAAAAATCCTATAGGAACAACTCGAATTGCTATATCTCGAGAAATCTCTTATGGAGACAGGAAAGAAATAGGAAAAACTTAATTGTTCAAAACAACCTCTAGAGACTAAAAGCTCATAATAGGAATCTTTATTAAAAATTCAAGGTGAAAACTTCTAAAGATAGAAAGGAAGAACCTAACAGTTCACAAAAAACTTTTGAAATAAAAAAGCTCAATTGGGTAGATGAGGTAGAAAAAGAAGAACAAAAAAAGTTTATGTGGTCTATAACTGTCCAAAATCAGGAATTTATAACAATTGGGCAAAAGCCAGTAAATCTATTCTAGGAATTAGTGGAGTAACCCATAGAGCCTTCACCAACAAAATAGAAGCCGGATGTAGTTATGCCAACTACAAAACACTAAAACTAATAACTCTAGAAAAGATAATAAGAAATTATTCTGCAGCATTACAACAACAACCAACAGCTCCAAGAAAATTGACAAATCTTGGAAAAATAGCAAGGCCTCTAATGCTATTTATAGAAGTATCTCCTCTAGAGACATCGAAAATAGTAAAAAATTTAGTGCTATTCAGGGAAACATCCCTTAGAAATATTCCAATCATTGAAGATGACAAAGACTAACATAGAAACCTCAACAAACCATAATGGTTGAGTTTCTATAACATGGCTAGAAAATCTACCCAAGAAAATATTGAAGATATGAAGTTCTATACTACAAATAAGGAATTTTCTACATTAAGTAAATTCAATATCTTGGAAGGAGCTGATCCAATATTTGTGCATAAAGCCTTTCATGTAGGACTAATAGAAAATATATATCTAGGGATTAATTTAAGTGGGTTAAATTATTTCCCAGAGAATTTTAAAAGATCAATCAAGAATTTCAGAAGGAAGATTAAAACAGGTGATAAACCTGTTTATCTTAGATTTTTCAGTTCATTAATGGACTAGAATGAAGAAGGATGTATTAGTCTCTACCATCTCATCAAGATATAGATTTTCAACACAAATAGAGAAGTTTCCAAACCAAGGAAATTTTTAGAAAAGAAATTCAACACAGAAGAACTCTATGTACTAAGAGGTCAAATACTAGGCCAAATTTACTATAAACTCAGGAAGATTGACAATTCTACTGAGATCAAAGTAAATTATTCAACTAGTAAAGTCATCATCATTTCCCACAGTAGCATGACTCTGTTAGAAGAAGATGGTGAAAAAAATTACCAAATATGAAACCAATTTTAATTGCAACAACCTAGAAATTGGTTAAGAAACAAGGAAGATATTCTGTTTATATGCCCAAAAAGCCATCAAAAAACACAGATGCATTCTCTATATCAAAGAATAAGAAGATGAAGATGTGTCATCATCAACATCATCAAAGGAATCATCGGCAAAAAATAACAAAAAAAAGGAAAGAAATTATCAGCAGAAGACGACAAAAGAAATAAAGATGTAGATTCCACATCTTAATCGGCAGTATGTGCCAAGGAAAAAAGTAGTGGCTATCCTTTAAAGTAAAAAAACAAACAAATTATTAAAGTAAGGGTAAAATAATAATTTTAGTCTTATAAATAGGGATTCCGTGTGCTATAAAAGGAACTCTTATTTTGATTTCAAAGGACACACACGAATACACAGAAATCCAAAGCTCTATACTCTGAAATACATGAAAAAATCTAGCATAAACAACCTCTCTATCTAGAAATTAATGTTATACCCAATAATTATGAGAGGCTAAGCACCTCTTTAAGGTTCATAGTTGGCCTTAAGTAGTAATAATTATTATCCTATGAATAAAATGGAGTTTAGTTATTCTTTTCTATTAAGTCAACTATTACACACAATTTATGTAAAGATGTACAAGGCTTACTATTGTTAGGAAGGCATTGAGGTTTGAGCAAAGTTGAGGTATAATAGGTGTAACAAAAGAAGACGAACAGAAGAGAAGACCGTGGTAGACCCATCAAATTCATATATAATAATTATAAATTTAAGCAAGTTAAGAATCTTGAATGTTTAAATATTTGCTTACATCAAGTCATAATACTACTAAAACAGGAAAATGGAAACTATTTTTAGAAATAAACAACTAATAATTTCAAATAAAATTAAAGATAAAAATCTGATTCTCTTAGAAAATTTTGATAAAGGTTACCTCTATAATTTAAATGAATACTTTAAAGATAAGGATTATGAAACTTGTCTTGAAATTTTTTAAAGATTTAACATCTTATTAGATATCTACATAGATTATATTAAAACTATCTCATACATTATAGGTCATCCTGTTTCAAGAACATTAAAAGACTATTCTAATTAAAAATATATAAGAATAAAGGAAGAGGAATTCAACAACTTAATATTTGGATACTACTTCTTTGAAGATTATAAGTACATTGTATATACACAAGAAAAACTTGTTTGTATACTACGAATAAGACAAAATAATATGCATTCAACACATATGACTTATCAAGATGATACTCTATGAACATCGAATCATTAGTACATAAATTAGAACTATTAGATTTAACAAATAAAAGAATAATTTTTAATTTTAAAAGACAATTAATAGAATAAATATTAGAATTAAGTAACAACATAATAAAGAACATAATATATTATGCAATTGTAATGAATATAGAAAAAAATTAAATTTATACCAAAAAATAATAAGCTTTTTAAACAAATTATTACCTTCCATAAATAAACAAAGATCATCAACTAGGTCAATATTACCCCCCATTAAAAATTGTATCAATTCATAAAAATTGGTATTAAAGCCGATGAATAGTATTCTAAATAGTAATAGATGGAAAATTAACATCATTAGAAATAAATGACACAAATTGTATTAACCATAAAATCTAGAGATATTTTAGATATTTTATAAATATTAACAACATAAGTGAAGATATGCTAAACCCCTAATACATTTGACATATTATCCCTCATCTTTGTGAATAACAATGCTTTTGAAATATATGTGGGTGTCATATAGACGTTTTATCCATCCTAAGTAAGATGGCCCAAGTGAACTTTTGGGCTACTATGATCCGTCCCACTTTAAACCCAGCCTGACCCCAACCCACTAGGCTTTTTGGATAGAAGAATAATCAATAACTCAAAGCCAGCATAAATGATTACACTTTTTCTAGTGTGTCCTAGGCATTATATTGATTCGTCGGATAATCAAATACAAACTAATTATAAGACTAGTAGCATTTAAGAGGTTGATATATTTGTAATAAAATTTAAAATTACTTGAAACATTCCGACGGAATTAAAATTTAAAATCTATTAATAATCGATTTAAAAATTTTATTCACAATTATGATATATTAAATACCTTATTTTTTTATTCGTAAGTATGTGTAATCAATTTCAATAATAATTAATACTTTAAAACTATCTAATTTATTAAGATTATTATTAAATTTTAAAAAAATACTAATAATTCAAATAGTGGTTTTTTATGCATAATAGTTAAAAATGATGCAATAAAAATAATCCAAAAATACCAATTCCAACGTTTAACCATCTAGCAAAATGAAAAGTAATAACTAGTAAGACAAAAAGGATTAACTACAGAGGAGAAACTTATGAAAAATATTTATAAAAAAAAACTGATAATTGTTAATAAATTATTGTCTTTATAAATTCCCATACTAATTAATCTTTGACGTAATCCATTTGTACAAAGCTACTTCAGGATAAATTAGCAATGTAATGGTCCCTAAAAAGGAAAAAAGCAAAAGCAAAAGCCACAGCACAAACATAAGGAGCTGCTCTAAGTGCTTTTGAATCTGCAGTAGAAACAAGTTATATAGCCGATATGAAAGCTGCCATTGCTATAAGTAGAGTCTTCTCCACATTTTGAAGCTAAAAAATGGAGAAGAATTGAACAAGATGACAAACCAAAAGCAATACAATACCATATTAAAAAAAATACTTAAAACCAATCTTATCTTTAAAAGACCGACAAACCTTGAAATCGACCTTCACTTTGGTATCCACGAAGAACTTGAAAAGCTACTGCAAGGGTCACAGTATTGTTTTATAAACTTGTTTACAAGTCTAAAGAAATAAATAAAAAAAACTCTTTGAAATATTTTAGTCTATTTGGAGTCCAACTCATGAAAGTTTTTATGGTGATGATCTAAATTGATAATGATACAGCTCATGGTCGGTAGGAATAAGAAAATAAATAGATTAGGTAAGGATATAAATGTATGGTTTAGATTGTTTTGGTAGGTTTATGTTGTATGACTTAGATTTATTAATTGTTTCTATAAATATTTCTCAGTAGCAATGTAATAATCAAGTTAAAGAAATCAGAAACAAAATTTTGAGAGTTTCTGAGTGTTTCTGAAAAATTATTCTTGAATGTTCTTGAATTTTTAGAGTTTTGATGTATAATATTGCATCATACAGTTGCTATAATTGTAGCTATCAACCTATTATTTTCATTTGCTTTCTTATACATTTTATGTCCTCTCATGTCAAGTACATTATTAAAAATACACCTTAAATATAATGTTTTTTTGCCTTTGCCTTTGGCTTTGCTCTTGCTCTCTTAAGTTCCATCATAGCTTCATTAAATGTAAACTGGCTACTTATTTTTGTGTGATTCTCTTCCTCTTTGGTCAGTTTTATAATTTGTTTTGACGATCGACCTAATTCATTTTCTTCATATTCTTTGATCATCGTCTTCTTTTGCTGCTGCTTTGGAATTTTATGTTCGTGGCCCTTTCCATAATTTTGCATTTCAGTATTTATCTCATATACTTCTCTCTTCAAGCTTCGAATATCACCGTTCCTTTCTATAAATCTATCAATAACATTCCAGTATTAAAATAGAAAAACGTGAATGGCATGTTTGAAAGTGATTCTAAATTCTAATTAAATAATTTATTTTGTGATTTATGATTATTTGTAAAAATATTGTTAATATGTTTCATAATAGTTTTTTTTTCTTAAGTCTCGTTTGTTAAAATGTCTTTTTTTTTTGTGTTTGAAATTTTTTATTTTCTAATTCATTTGTTATAAAATAGAAATTTGTTTGGCAACAAGTTCTGCTATCTGTTTTTTTTTCTTATTTTTTTTATTTAATACTCATTTTTTGCTTCTATACATATATTCTTAATTCTTAATTTTATTTTATTGACAATATAATAGAAAAGAGGTGGAATGTTGATTTTTAGTGAAAAATGAAGTATTTGAATATGTCATGAAATTTAAATGTGGAAGTTTTGAAAAAAATTAAAACAAAAAACAAGATTTAAAAGTTTCTTTTTTTCAAGTTCTAAAATTATACCAAAGTTGAAACTTATTTCCAATTAAAATGAAAACTAAAAACCAAATTAGTTACTAAATTCAAAAACTTAAGTTTGTACATAAAAATTAGAAAATAGATCACCTTATAAAACTTGCCCTTAGTGATTTTTAGGGAGGGGGGGGATCCAAACAAGAAATTAGAGATGTTGAGATGCATACCACAATGCATAAAAGTTTCTGCAAAGTAGAGAAGCCATTCCTTTTCTTGTACAAAATGTCAAGAACAGTTAAGCCTTTATTGTTTACTATATTTCCATACACACAGTGCCTAGTTCAACAACGGACACAAGGGATCTCGGTATATCCACGTGGGGCCAGGGGTAGAGCGTTGTTGCTCAAACTAGTTCCTGACTAGACAGTGCGGCCCCTTCCTAGCACACATTTCTTTAGCGCCTCCCCAGCTTCAAATCTATGATCTACCCTTATAGCTACAGATTCTTAGAAGCTAGTACCATCTAGCAAGAAAATAAGGAAACTTGGTGAAAAGCATTATCTACCTTCAGGGGGCCTCCTTTAATTTGGAAAACAAGCAAGCGTAGTTGGTGATAAATAATTTGGCGAACTGTGGGAAAGAGACTATGGACCTGGGAGGTAGATTGTTGAACCATGAGACTCATGGGTGCTATGGCTGTTTTAAAATGTTAAATGTGCGTCACTAGATCCTTTGTCCCAAAATAGTCAGGGCTTTTGGGAACATTGAACTTGTTCGAAGGTTCATCATTTTCGATTGCATCCAAGAAGGGAGAGATGTACAATTGTTCGCAATCTCTATCCACCTTGTAGGGGGCTTTTCCCTTTTCCTGTTTCTCACTTGCTTCTTTCAAGGCCTCTTTTTGCCTCTTGTTGTTATCCTCTAAGGCTTGTAGCAGTGTTTCCTAGCTCCTTTTCTCTTGGAGCCATTGTTCCTCATCGGGACAAGCCGAGCTGGAGATGGGATTTCTCTCAACTTCATAGTCGGACTGACCGCGTCTCGTTGCTTGTCCGTTGACTAGTTCGACAATAGGACTGATAACTGTATTTTATATAGTTATTTTCATCA
The DNA here is from genome assembly GCA_033030585.1 of Hippophae rhamnoides. Taxonomy (NCBI): domain Eukaryota; kingdom Viridiplantae; phylum Streptophyta; class Magnoliopsida; order Rosales; family Elaeagnaceae; genus Hippophae; species Hippophae rhamnoides. The sequence goes on along the minus strand of CM065437.1, from coordinate 20,774,462 downwards.
ATTTTAGTAATGATAATTGCTATGTTCTTTTAATATTTAGTTAATTTTTGTTAAATAAATTAATATTTTCTTTTTATGCATTAAAAATACATTTTTAATAAAATTAAATAATTTGTATCGAAAATGTACTTAATTTCATATTTTTTTTGTCCACAAATATAATTTTAAATAATATAGTTCTTAATTACAATTTATAAAAATAAAAAATATAATTTAAATTAAATTTGGGCTTAATTATAATAATTTAAGTTTAAAAATTTAATTTAAAATTAACAAAGGGCTTAACTATAATTTAAGAAAGTTTAAAATGTAATTTGAAATATATTTGTGGGTGAAAATATAATTAATAAAATTATTTTTTCTTCGCAGGAGAGAGATTCCACGCGCCCTTACAATCCACGCGTCATTTTGGACCGTCAGATCAGCGCATCAATGGTTCGGATGCGCGCGTGCTGTTCAAACCCGACCAAGAAGAGTGGCTGTAGGGATTTCCTCCATCGCGCGGCTCGGTGTCCGAGTAGGGCCCACCTGCCGCGCAGGTCGGCGTGCAGGGTAGGTCCCACGTGTCTGCTATGCATCTGCCAAAGGTTGTAATCTCGTGCGGCTGAACCACGTGCAATCGTTCCCTCCAACCATTTAAAGTATGCCACCTGTCCAACGTTCCCCTTGCACCAATCAAGAGCGGACGTGTGGTACGTTTCAGGGAATGTAAAAGTGCCGAATCTCGCACCCGTTCCAGCCATTGTCTCCCACGTTCGGCGTGCCATTTTCCCATGCGCTGTTCCTGCGTGCAGCCGGTTTGTTCACCCAATGATATGCTGCCACGTGGCCTTAGTAAATCTTACAGCGAATCAGATGCTGACACGTGGCATGCAGATTGAATTTAAAATATCAGAAACGGCTCCCTCTGTTTCATCTCGCACGCGTGTATTAAAATACAAAATTCTATTTTCGCGTGGATGTAGATTTAAGGGAAAATGTCGGGTTTTGTTTTCGATATAAGTTTTTTTATGCGTGTAAAAAAATGTATTATTTTAGATGTATTTTTTTAGCTATAAATAGGTGATATTATGATAGAGTTTAGAAGTTTTTTTTGTTTAGAATTTTTGTGGTATTAGGGGTTGGACTGCAGAACACGCAGAAGCCATTTTTTGGCTTTTGTTGTGTTCTGCGTGTGCCAAATATATCGTTTCGTGATGTTTTAATTTTCCTTCTTCTTCCTTTAATTTTTCAGTATCTGTTGTAATTTTTATTTTAATTTAATGAAGTAATTTAATTTTTCTAGGGTTGCATTTGATCTAAATTTATGAAGCTTTGATTTTAACTATTTTTGATAGATTTATAAGACGTTCGATTTGTTTGTTCTATTTTGTGCTTAATGCTTTTTGATTATTTACGAATTTTATCAAAACGATTTGTGGCATAAAAATAAACTTGAGAAAGACATTTTTGTGTATATTGCTCGTAAATAGAATGACATGTATGATGAAGGATAGGAATATACCCTAATTGTATGTGTGGCCATTGGAAAGCTTAGAACTTAATGAATCTTATTAAATTTAATTCTCATAGAGATATAGTGAATTAATTTAACTAGGTGTGTTTATACGGAGCTCGGAAGAGATGTATGAATAAAAAAGAAGTTTTCGGTTGACAAATTAAATGTACTAAAAAATATAAATCAAAAGAAAATAACATGATTTGAGTGGAATAATTTGGTGAAAAATTGCAATCCTAGAGTTCTCTTATTTTCTTTTTACCTTTTTCTTAATCAACGATTGTTTTGGATAAAATTAGAGAAATACAATTTTAGTACTCAACAAACTATAGTAACAAATCTCCGTGGGAACGATCTTTACTTACAAATCTTTATTACTTGTGACCGTGTATGCTTGCACGATTTTATGTGTGTTGCAAAACACACAACAATGACTTTCTGGGATCCTTTCCTCTACTTGAGATCATAGAGTTCTATTTTCTCTTCAGGTTTCGTCGAGAACTTTCCTAAGCTTGAGCAACTGACGAGATAACTCTTGATAGAGGGTGTTGTCTTCTGCCCTGGTCCCATTGGTGGCCGATGGTGTGTTTCCTTGAGTAGCCACTGTTTCGGGATTAGTTGAATTTGAGCGTCTTTGAAACCAAGTTATAGCCATGATTTTTTGGATTGCGAGTAGTGAGCGATGGACCTTCCTAATTTCTCTCTAAGATCGAGGTGAGTTCCTACAGGATATGGGGTTAGAAACTTGTGATTGACCTCATAATTTGGGCACTACGGTAGACACTAAAATGTTAAGACTCAATATCTTATAGAGAGAGATTAAAGAGAGATAAATGTAAAAGAATGAATGTGTGGATCCTCTTGAGGGATTCATCTATTTATAGCACATTTATGGGTACAGGTGTCAGTTATACAATGTGTACATGTAACTACGGTTAGGAGGGCATAATTAGCCTAAAGTACAATGTGTCAAAAATTCAAGTCGAGTTTTACTCCTACTGTGTACGAGCTCGTGCTATTATTGGATTCAATCTTACTAAGGCTCGAGCTATCATTGGGCTCAATCTTACTCAAGCTCGAACTACCTTTGAGCTAGGTCTGTACCGTGGATGGGATATCTAGGGGATTCCATCTTCCGTCTTGGGCTACACTCGGCTTGGGTAGTTTACAAGGTTGGATGGGTCGGTTCAGATGTCCAAACACACTTGTATTATTTTACTATCGTTGTTACCCTCTTTCTTGTTTTCTATAAGTGCTACTAAAATTTGTGGCCTCCACGTCTTAGAAAATAATGGCAACTAAATGCAAAGGTGTGTTTCCATCTTTGTATTGATTGTTCAAATAAACCTCAAAATTAGGTACAGCTGCTTCTAAGAGATAATGGACTACCATTAACTGTCCACACTCTATTGCAACATGAAGAGCAGTTTGGTTGTGTTTGTTCAGTAGTTCATAAATGATGGGAAAGTGTTCTATGAGTATTTTCATTACTTCAACATGTACATTTATTGTAGCAGTATGAAGAACACACATTCCATTTTTGTCTCTTTTGTATGGGATATCATATTTGTTGAATTCAACAAATACTGCAAATCATTCAATAAATACTGCACTGACGCCAAACGCCTACCAATATACATGGCGCATACCAAGCAACTATAAACCATGTAATTCAATCATGGTGGTTGTTGAAATAGTAATTAATATTTGTCTATATAAACAATGTACATACCCAATTCAAATTAAGAAAAAATATATTGAAGAAAATGTTTATTTCTTCTTCTGATTGTTTCTTCAAATATTGATTTCTTCATGGTATCAGAGCCAAGTCATTGCTTTATACAAATTTGAAACCCTTCTTCTCTAAAACAGAGATTTCTTTCTCTAAAAATATTTGTTCTCGTGAAAAAAAAATTTCAAACACCAGTACAAATATTAATTACAAACATAATTTTTGAAGTGGTATTTGTCCCACCTAATTTTACCAGATTACTCTAAACAAAATCCTGAACATTTTGGTAAAAATAGGGTAGAAGAAAAGTGCAACATGCACCCCCACATGCCATCTAAAGGAAAGAAAACATTTTCACGTGCCTCCACGTGCCATCACGCTCCATCTGGAAGTTGAAGATGATGATGTGTTATTCGACTCGGTTGGTTCGGCTTGGCTCGGTTCGAGGGCGTAGCCGGTCCGCACCTCGGTTCGGCTCGTAGACGTAGCCGGTCCGCATCTCGGTTCGGCTCAGGTTGGTTCGGTTCAACCAGTGGTTCGGTCTGAACCCGGTTTTCTCGATTTTTCACAGTTTTTTTTTTCATTTTTTGCCGGTTCTATCCATTTTAAAGGTCTGAACCCGTTTTTTTTTTCGTTTCTGGATTTTTTGAACCGGTTTGGTCCAGTTTTCAAGTTTTTAAACCAATTTTTTACCCGGTTTTGTGGTTTTTTATCCGGTTTAGTCCATTTCTTTAAAAAAATAGTTTAGTTCTTGAATAATTTTTTTATTTTTCAGTTTTGAAATTATTACACCATTTTCTAGTTTGTTTATCATAATATCGTGACAAAGGGTGCAATTTCATTACCTATGGAGCAATCAACTCCGGTTATTGTACAATCTGTTCATTCTGAAGGTGTTTTTAATACTGGAATTGTTCTTACTGAGACTAATTATGATGTTTGGTCTCAAATAATAGAAATGCATATTGTAGAGAGAGAAAAACTCTCTTATATTCATGACAAAAATTTGTAACCAGAAAAAACATCAAACAATTATAACAAGTGGTATGCAGAAAATCAAAAAGTGAAGAGATGGATACTTATGTCAATGAGTCCATAAATGATGAAACGATATTTACGCATACCTACTGCTCTTGAAATTTGGGGTGCTTTGGCAAAAGCATTCTATGATGGAAGTGATGAATTATAGGTATTTGTCTTAAACCAAAAAGCCTTTACTTCAAACAAAATGGAAAATCACTTTCAGAGTATTATGGAGAGTTGACTGAAATTTTCCTAGAGCTAGACCATCTTGATAAGGTGGTCATGAAAGACCCTCATGATCTAATATCATATCAAGAGTCTGTTGAAAGACTAAGGATACACATTTTTCTTACTGGATTAGATGATGAATTTGAGCAGGTTCGTGGAGAAATTTTGCAAAAAGAAACTATCCCTGATTTAGAAGGTTGTTATTCCTTGATTCGACGGGAGGTAGTACGTCGAATCTCATTGAAGGAAAAATCTGGAGACGTTGACGCTTTCGCCAAGATATCTAAAAATCGTTCTTTTTCCACTCAGAAAGAACGAAGGGTGACTGATAAATCATCATTTAAATGTACCCATTGTCATCAAAAGGGTCATACTAAAGAACGATGTTTTGAACTTGTCGGATATGCTGACTGCTGGGATCACAACCATGACTATCGGAAGAAAAATCCATGACAAATGTCTGCTGCCACCATTGCTGAAATAACAAAGGATCATGTTGCAAACTCCTCAGCAAATATTGGTAAGATGCTTAAAAAAATTTCTCCTGTTTTTAATAATACATGGATAATTGATTCAGGTGCAACTGATCATATGACATTCGATTCTAGACAAATCCCAAAACCATTCTCACACAAAACTGTTTGCACTGCCAATGTTTGCACAACCCCAGTCATTGGGGAAAGATCTTTGTCTCTCACTAGTACTTTGAATTTAGACTTAGTACTAGTTGTTCCCTCTTTAGAGTATAACCTTATATCTATTTCTCAAATAACCACTGCTTTATCTTGTTTTGTTATTTTTTGGCCTAACATTTGTGTGTTCAAGGACATTCAAACAAAGCAAACGATTGGTCGTGGTGTTAGGCAAGGAAACTTGTATTATTTGGACTTGGATTCAACAAATCATGCATTGGTAGCAACTGGATCTAAAAAGGATGAATCAAATATATGGCTATGGCATAGGAGATTGGGTCATGCTTATTTTGGATATTTAAAGAAATTATTTCCAAGTTTATTTTTGAGCTTAGATCTTTCTACTTTAAAGTGTGATGTCTGTGAACTAGAAAAAAGTCATCGTTTCTCATTTCATGTAACCTTAAATAAAAGTCCATTTCCGTTTATGGTTATACATTCTGATGTATGACGTCCTTCCAAAGTCTCTAATTTGGGAGGATCACATTGGTTTGTTACATTTATTGATGATTTTAGTAGAATGACTTGGGTCTGTTTAATCAAATCTAAAAGTAAGGTAAACGTATTATTTAGAAAATTTCATAAAATGGTTCGTACTCAATATAAAACACAGATTCAAGTTCTAAAAAGTGACAATGGAGGAGAATATAAAAGTTCTGAACTTCAAGAATATCTTAAATCAGAAGGGATTATTCATCAAACTACTTGTGTTGATACACCTCAACAAAATGAAGTTACAGAAAGAAAAAATCGACACTCGTTGGAAGTTGTCCGTGCCTCATTGATCGAAGCTAATATGTCATTATCTTATTGGGGAGAAGCAATTATTTCTGCTGCATATTTGATCAATCGAGTACCTTCAAGTCCCATTAACTTCCAAACACCACTACAAGCCATCACTGAAGCAATTGTTGCACCAAGTGTTCCCAATTTACCTCCTCATGTCTTTGGTTATATGGCATTTGTACACCTACATAAACAACAACGTATCAAGTTGGATCCACGAGCAATACGTTGTGTTTTTATGGGATATACCATGCAACAAAAAAGGTATCGTTGTTATCATCCTCCTACAAAACAAATGATTACCACCATGGATGTTATTTTTCATGAAGATACAATGTATTTCTCTTCTACACCTGAATTTCAGGGGGAGTACAACCATGCTGAAATTCAAACCCTTACATATAAATTGTTTCCTTATGAAGAAAGACAAATTATAAGTGAGAAAAATACAAATAACTTGAATTCAGATGGTAATAAATCTGAATATAAAAAAGACTCAAGGGAAATGGAATCAAGTCCTTATCAACTTCAAGATCATCAAGCAAGTTCCTTACTACCACTAAGTGAGTACGAGTTTCCTTCTCCACAAGCTACTCATATACCTAACCAATCGTTTGCAAAAGATGTTCCAATTATTGAACCAACCAGAAAAATACTTCCATCACGTCCTAACAGAGGTATTCCTAAAGCCATGTATGAACCTGAGATTTCTAGTAAAGTCAAATATCCCATGAGTAACTATAGGTCTAAACATGGTTTGTCAAAATCAAACGTATCATTTGTGAATCAATTATCTGCTGTATCTATTCCTAAAAGTGTACAGGAAGCTTTAGCTGACCCAAAATGGAAAGATGCTATGAATGAAGAACTAAGATCCTTAGAAATAAATAGAACTTGGGAACTTGTCGATCGTCCACCGATAAAGAAAATTGTTGGATGTCGATGGATTTTTTCAGTAAAGTATCAAGCAGATGGTATGATTGAACGCTATAAAGCAAGATTGATGGAAAAAGGATACACTCAAACATATGGGATCGACTATAAAAAAACATTTGCACCTGTAGCCAAAATTAACACTGTTCGGGTCTTGGTATCTCTAGCTGCAAATTTAGATTGGCCATTATATCAGTTTGATGTAAAAAATTCCTTTCTATATGGAGATTTAATTGAAGAAGTCTATATGGATTTACCATCAGAAATCAAGAAATCCAAAATCCATGATGAAAAGGTGTGCAAATTAAAAAAAAATCACTGTATGGATTGAAACAATCTCCAAGAGCATGGTTTGGCAGGTTCACAAAGTCAATGAAGGCATTTGGCTACAAGCAAAGCAATTTAGACCATACTTTATTTCTAAAAAAAGGGTATGGTAAGATCATTGCACTTATTGTATATGTTGATGATATGATAGTAACATAAAATGATCTTGAAGAAAGGAAAGCACTAGAAACTTATTTGTCCAAAGAATTTGAAATGAAAGACCTTGGTTCCTTAAAATATTTTCTTGGGATTGAGGTTTCTCGATCAACAGAAGGAATCTTCTTATCTCAAAGAAAGTATGCCTTAGATTTATTAAAAGAAACTGGTATGTTGGCATGTCAACCAGCTAATACACCAGTAGAGGAAGGATTAAAGTAATGTATCAAGGTTGATCAAGTTCCAACAAATAAAGAAAGATACCAAAGGCTTGTTGGAAGATTGATGTATTTGGCACACACAAGACCAGATCTTGCCTATGCTTTAAGTATTGTCAGCCAATTTATGCATAATCCTGGAGAACAACATATGAATGCAATTATTCGTATTTTGAGGTATTTAAAGTATGCTACTGGAAAAGGAGTATTGTTCACTAAAAACTCAGAGTTTTCTAGAATTGAAGTATATACTGATGCTGATTGGGCTGGATCAATAAATGATAGATGATCTACATCAGGCTACTTCACTTTTGTAGGGGGAAACCTTGTAACATGGAGAAGTAAGAAACAACATATTGTTGCCCGTTCAAGCATAGAGGCATGGCACTTGGGCTTTGTGAGGCTTGTGGTTACAATCTCTCTTAAAAGATTTGGGATATCCTACTAAAGAATCAATTAAGTTATTTTGTGACAATAAAGCAGCATGTGATATTGCTCATAATCCAGTTCAACACGATCGTACAAAACATGTTAAAGTTGACAGATTCTTTATTAAGGAAAAGTTAGAAGAAAATTCATTGGAATTACCAAAAATTAAGTTAGAAGATCAATTGGCTGACATTCTCACTAAATCATTCTCATATCGAGTATTCACAGAAGTTTCAGTCAAGTTGGGCATGAAAGACATTTATGCACCAACTTGAGGGGGAGTGTTGAATTCAACAAATAATGCAAATCATTTAACAAATACTGCACCGACGCCAAATGCCTACCAATATACACGGCACCTACCAAACAGCTGTAAACCATGTAATTCAATCATGATGGTTGTTGAAATAATAATTAATATTTATCTATATAAAGAATATACATACCAGATTCAAATTAAGAAAAAATATATTGAAAAAAAAAACGTTTATTTTTTCTTCTGATTATTTCTTCAATATTTGTATCTTTCAAGAGTAGTAGTATCTGTTAAAAACGGCTCAAGAATTTCTTTGAAACCCAAGGATGCAGCAAAGTGAAGAGGAGTCCATTTTAGAATATCGTCCTCTTAAATTACAGCTGATGAATATTTTCTCAACATAACTGTAATTATATCTACATTATTAATCAAAGAGTTATTAAACACTAGTTTAGGAAACAAGATATCTCAACCACTGATATTTAAATAAATAATTTTCTCTTTCATTGATATCGCTTATAAACCATTGAGATATAACAATATAAAAAATAGTGATAAAGAAAACGTTGGGATATATATATATATATAAGAGATATAACAATATAAAAAATAGTGATAAAGAAAACGTTGGGATATATATATATATAATGAAAAATATGTTTAACAAATGATATCAATAAATCATTATAATAATAGGATAATATAATATAATTAAATTTAAATTTAATGCATAACTACTATAATTAGGATAAAATCCAGTCAAATAAAAAACTTTATTCAAAAAATAAAAAGATTATCAAACAATTGTTATTTCTATTTTTTTTTTCTAAAAATTACTACTTATCAAATATAGTAATGATTAGTTTTATAAAAGAATTAAAAATAACAAAATAAATTTTAATAAAAAACATAAATTTGATGGTCTAGGAAAATTCTGAGACTAACTTAGGAATTAATAACTATTATAATTTATGATTTATGATTAAATGATTAGTTTTGAGATTTATAATTTTTTTTAAAATAAGCATCAATATGTTTAGTAAGAATTTTTATTTAGTGATTTTTAAGAAAAAATCAAAAATCATTTATAAGCTGTTAATTTTTATTTATGTTTGAATTTTTTTGAAAACTTAATAAAAAAAATTTGTTTTTGTTTACAAATTTTATATTTTTAATTATTTTCTTCAAATATTTATAAATATAAAAGTTATAAGATTTAATTTACTCTCTAAAAAATGTTTACTGAAAATAAAAAAAAAATCATAAATCTAAATTTTTTAAAGATTTATGAATAGCTACATATTTTGTTAATAATTTTTTAAAAAAAATAAGAGAAAATAAAAAATCGTTAACAAATATACTTAATTAAAAAAATCACTTAAAAAAATAAAAAAAAAATCCATAATCAAAATTATTATTAAACAAACTCGTAATCAGGGACTTGAATGTTACAGAAATTATAAGCAATAATTATCTCAGTAATTGTTTAGAAATTTATCTGGAAAGACGTGTTTTCTTTTACCCCGAAAGAATTAAAAAGATGAGAAAGAGAAGAAGTAGAAGAATTTGGACTATATTTTTTGGTCATATTGAAAACTGTCAAAGTTTCATAACTTTTTTTTCTTTTCTTTTCTCAGAAGAATAAAAATTTAAAAATGGATAAATTATCCATCTATCCTATATATTTACCATTTGATCAAATTAAAATGTGAGATACTGAGATGTTGATTAAACTAAAGAGTTTTGAAAGGGTAATTTGAGATAAGATAAATACTCAAGTAAATCTAGCTAGCTAACTAACTACTATTAAGACTAAAAACAAAATAGAAAATAGGCATAAGGTCAGAACGTATTTAAAGAATGTTTTCAATTTTACCCCTCATTATTTTTAAAAATATTTTTATTTTTATATATGCCTTCAAAAACATAAAAATTCATAGAATATGACAATGAAAAATGCTATATCTCCAATAAATTTTTTAAATCATGAATACTATTTTTAAAGATGTATGTAAACAAGGGTTAAAAACAGAAAGTAGTTAATAGTGGTGAAAAAGGAAAATTATTTGATAAAATATTAATTTTTTTAATGAATAATTTGTTAAAGAAAAAAAATATATATTTCTAATTTTTAAATAACTTATTTATTCAAGTAGATTCAATTTTAATCCCTTTCAAAAATATGCATTCATAGAATGAAATTTTCACTTTATTCTATACAATTAAATCAAATTTTGATTATCATGACTAAGAAGGGCGTAGCTAACTACAGCTATATGCAAGGTATTCATATGATTACTTCCTCCGTAAGCACAATAATTTTCTTCGTTAATATTTTCCATCAAATATTTTGCAATATCAAAATACATTCCTTCCAAAGCGAAGAAGAGTGGAGATTCTCCGTCCCCGTTAATTAGATGGCTAACCAAATATTGATAAGACGAGTCCTTTTCTGAAAGAATCTTTTTAACGACATACAAGTGACCATTTCGCACAGTAACACCCGTCTTCTTCATCTTTATCTACCTCTAAGAGTTGTTCTACAATATCAAAGATATTCTTGATGTTAGAGATTTTCATTAAGCTACTTAATTTAAGGAGCAAATCCAAGTTCTTTAATTTAAAGAGTAAAATATGGAATAAAATAAGGAGCAAAACATGGAATAAAACAAGGAACAAAACATAGAGCAATTCATGAAGCAAAACAAGGAGCTTAATTCAATGAGCAATTTAAGTAATCATTAATTTAAGGAGTAATTCAGGGAGTTCATTTTCCTATAAATAGATGTGTAATTGTAATGAATTAATCATCCAAAGTGTTCATTCCAATTGAGAGAAAATCTTAGATAGAAAAGCTTTTGTGAGAGAAAATTGAGAGTAATTTTCTTAGGTGTAATTGGGTTGTGAGTTGTGAGTGTTGTAAACACCTTGTGTAATTTCTCCCCTTTTAGTAAAAAGACCTGCAGTAGGTCCGGAGACATAAGCAAAATTGGTCGAACTCCGTTATCAAATTTGTGTGTTATTTTTCTATTCTTGCTTTCTCATAAATCTGGCTTATCGAGAATTTGCGTAATTTTCCAACAACTGGTATCAGAGCTATTGGTGGTGATTTTTGCCAATTTTCTGTAAGGTTACTATTTACATGAATAGTAACATTTTGTCGACGATAATTGTTCGTTGACGGAGGTGTTCTAATACACGGTGGTTTATAGAAATAGTCAGAAACGATCCGGAGGAAGTCAGATTTGAGTGAGAGCAATGGCCGCAGATGAAGGAAGGGTGAAACTCGAGAAATTTGATGGCACAGATTTCGGGTTTCGGAAAATGCAGATAGAGGATTATCTGTATCAAAGAAATCTATATCAACCTCTCTCAGGGAAGAAGCCAGAGGCTATGAAGGAAGAAGATTGGAATCTTCTAAACAGGCAAGCCCTCGGAGTTATTCGATTGACGCTATCCTGTAATGTTGCTTTCAACATTATAAAGGAAAAGACTACGGCGGGTCTTATGACAGCTCTCTCTAATATGTATGAGAAGCCATCAGCCTCAAACAAAGTGCACTTGATGAGGCGTTTGTTCAATTTGCGGATGAATGAAGGCGCATCGGTAGCTCAACATCTCAATGAACTCAACATACCACAACCCAAATTTGAGTTCGGGAAATTGAATTCGATGAAGAAACATGACCATTGATAATTTTATCTTCTCTACCAGGAAAGTTGGAATGCTATCCGCCACAATCGCAGCTCGTCAGGAAGCAATAAGTTGAAATTTGACGATGTTCATGATCTGGTTCTTAGTGAAGAGATCCGACGTAGAGAGGTAGGTGAATCGTCAACTTCTTCAGTTTTGCATACAGAGTCAAGAGGAATAAATTCAACCAAAGGGAATGGATGTGGCAGAATATACTACCGAGGTAGATCAAAGGACAGGAGGTCCAAATCCAGGAATCTTAATAATTCCCATAGCTCGAAGACTATCGAGTGTTGGAATTGTGGAAGAACCAGGCACTATAAAAATCAATGCAAGAGTGCACCGAAGGACAAACAAGTGAAGGCAGAGGCAAATGTTACTTCCACCTCAGGAGGAGACGATGCATTGATATGCTCTTTGGAGAGCAAGGAAGAATCTTGGGTGTTAGACTTTGGAGCATCGTTCCATGCTACTTCACAAAAAGAATTCTTCGAGAAATATGTCCCCGGAAACCTTGGAAAGGTATATCTTGGTGATGATAAACCATGTGCTATTATTGGCAAAGGTGTAATGAAGATTAAGTTGAACGGATCTGTTTGGGAACTGAAGGATGTCAGGCATATTCCCGATCTCAGAAGGAACTTATTCTCAGTGGGGAAGTTGGCCAGTGAAGGCTACACAACGATCTTCCATGGTGATGATTGGAAGATTTCAAAGGGTGCAATGACAGTTGCTCGAGGCAAGAAAAGTGGCACTCTTTACATGACAGCAGAGGCACGTTGTTCAATTACAGTTGCAGCAGGCAATGAAACACCAAATATGTGGCACCAGAGACTAGGCCTTATGAGTGAGAAGGGGATGAAGATTATGCACTCAAAGGGAAAACTTCCAGGTCTACAGTCTACGGAGATAGACATGTGCAAAGATTGCATACTTGGAAAACAAAAGAGAGTCAACTTTCAGACAAGTTGCAGAATCCCAAAGAAGGAAAGGCTAGAGCTTATTCACTCTGATGTTTGGGGACCAACGACCGTCTCATCTATTGGTGGGAAACACTACTTCGTGACTTTCATCGATGATCACTCTCGGAAGGTATGGGTTTACTTTCTAAAGCATAAGTATGAAGTATTTGAGGCTTTCAGAAGATGGAAAGCTATGGTGGAAAATGAGACGGGTTTAAAGATCAAAAAGCTCAGAACCGATAATGGTGGTGAATATGAAGACACCAGATTCAAAAATTTCTACTATGAGCACGGGATCAGAATGGAAAGAACTATTCCAGGCACGCCTCAACACAATGGTGTCGTTGAGCGTATGAACCGAACGTTGACAGAAAGAGCCAGAAGCATTCGTATAAAGTCAGGTCTACCGAAGTAGTTCTGGGCAGAAGCAGTCAACACGGCAGCTTACTTGATCAACCGAGGCCCATCTGTTCCATTGGAGCATAGAATACCAGAGGAGGTATGGAGCGGAAAAGAGGTGAAACTATCACATCTAAAAGTTTTCGGCTGTGTAGCATTTGTGCATATCAGTGATCAAGGTAGGAATAAGCTTGATCCCAAATCCAAGAAATGCACATTCATTGGCTATGGTGAAGATGAGTTTGGCTATCGCATTTGGGATGACAAAAAGAAGAAAGTTATCCGTAGCAGAGATTTGATTTTCAACGAAAGGGTGATGTATAAGGACATGCATAAAATAGACGCCAATGACTCAGAGGAGAATGAGTCAGTATTTGCAGATGCAGATGATGTCCCAGATAGTTCCGCAACAGAACCAATTGTAACAAGTCCTCAACCAGAGGAACTTGTTGGACAGAGCAGTACACATCATTCCGACACATCACAACCTCTTACTCCAGCTCCTATATTGAGAAGGTCTTCTCGACCTCATGTGCCTAATAGGAGATACATGAAATATATGTTGCTGACTGATGGAGGGGAGCCTAAATGCTATGATGAAGCTTGTCAGACTCGAGATTCCAACAAGTGGGAGCTTTCTATGAAAGAAGAAATGAAATCTCTCATCTCCAACCAGACATGAGAACTAACTGAGTTACCTATGGGAAAGAAGGCACTTCACAACAAATGGGTGTATCGGGTGAAAGAGGAGCATGATGGTTCCAAGAGATACAAAGCCCGCCTAGTTGTCAAAGGGTTTCAACAGAAGGAATGAGATGACTACACTGAAATTTTCGCTCCCGTTGTGAAGCTCAATACTATCAGATCAATATTTAGTATTGTAGCCATTGAAGATATTCATCTTGAATAGTTGGATATGAAGACTGCATTCCTTCATGGAGATTTAGATGAAGAGATATATATGTACCAGCCAAAGGTTTCTCAGAAAGAGGGAAGAAGAACATGGTGTGCAGACTTAAGAAGAGTTTGTATGGCCTGAAACAAGCCTCGAGACAATGGTACATAAATTTTGTGACTTACGCACAAGGAAGGTTTTAAGTGCAATCGATTGATCATTGTTGCTACTTCAAGAGATATAGGTCCAGTTATATCATTTTACTACTTTATATTGATGATATGTTAGTAGCAAGTTCAGATATGGATGATATTAAAATATTGAAGCAGCAATTGTCAAAGGAATTTGACATGAAAGACTTGGGTCCAGCAAAAAAGATTCTTGGAATGCAAATCACAAGAAATAAGAAGAAAGGATCCTTGCAGTTATCTCAGGCTGAGTATGTAGCAGTAACTGAAGCTAGTAAAGAGATGATATGGCTTCAAGGTTTGTTAATTGAGCTGGGATTCAAACAAAAGAAGAATGTTCTGCATAGTGATAGTCAAAGTGCAATACACTTGGCGAAGAATTCAACATTTCATTCTAGAACAAAGCATATTGGATTTCATTATCACTTCATCAGATCTCTATTGGAAGATGATGTGTTAATACTGGAGAAGATTTAAGGAAGCAAAAATCCAGCAGATATGTTAACAAAGGTGGTGACTATTGACAAACTGAAGTTGTGCTCAACTTTAGTTGGTCTACTAGAGTAATAAAGACTAGAAAAGCTACTGCATTTATCGAGGCGTGAAGACAAATTGAAATCAGTCTTCAAGTGGGAGATTGTTGGAGATTGTCATTAAGCTCCTTAATTTAAGGAGCAAAACATGGAGTAAAACATGGAGCAAAACAAGGAGCAAAACATGGAGCAAAACAAGGAGCAAAATAAGGAACTTAATTCAAGGAGCAATTTAAGGAACCATTAATTTAAGGAGTAATTCAAGGAGTGAATTTTCCTATAAATAGATGTGTAATTGTAATGAATTAATCATCCAAAGTGTTCATTCCAATTGAGAGAAAAGCTTAGAGAGAAAAGCTTTTGTGAGAGAAAATTGAGAGTAATTTTCTTGGGTGTAATTGGGTTGTGAGTTGTGAGTATTGTAAACACCTTGTGTAATTTCTCCCCTTTCAGTAAAAAGATCTACAGCAGGTCCGGAGACGTAAGCAAGATTGGCCAAACTCCGTTATCAAATTTGTGTGTTATTTTTCTATTCTTGCTTTCTCATAAATCTGGCTTATCGAGAATTTGCGTAATTTCCCAACACTTGCTGCAACATGTAGAGCTGTGTCTTCTTCATAATTTTTGTGGATTAAGAGTTCTTTGAGCTCACGAAGATCTTGATCTTGCTTCACCACTTGTTTGGCGTCAGGAAATAATATTTCTTACACTAATTAGAAAAATATATATATATTTTTTAATTATATTATTTATTTAATACATTGTGTTAAAATTAAGTAATCAAATTTTAATAAATATTATTCAAATATTTTAAAAATAACATTTAAAAAATAATTCAATAAAAATATTATATTTAGTTATTAACAAAGTTATTAAGTTATTAACATTAAAAATATATTTTTATTTACCAATCAACTATTCATGATGACTTAGACTTCTCCTACTTTCTGTCCAGGAATGGCTCCTTTAGAGAAGAGGTCTACTGTTGTTATGGTTTTCCATTTTGAATAAATTGTCTCCTCTTAATGAGGTGCTCAATTTCATCCTTCAAATCTCTACACCCTTTAGTTTAGTTGAGTATCCTGAATCCCTATAAAACTTACAATATTGATTTTTATACTCACCAACATTCTTAAATTTCTTGGATTAGCGTATTATATGTTGATTTTTAACTTGTATAAGAAGTGTTTCCCTTGGCACTATCAAGAGTGCATAAGTACAAAAATTCAAACCAGCGTAGCCTAGGCCTCGTCCCCTATCCTTCTCATCTCTGTGGTCTCGATAGGGCCTTTTATTTCCTAAGGACTTAGGCTCATTTCTTCCTTTAAGTGATGGTTTTGTGCTTTCCATAGTAGAAAGGTCATTGACTCTTATGTTATTGGCCATCTCTTCAATGTTAAGATATATATTTACCAACTGAGTGATCTTTGTGTATGTGATTGAAATTTTTTTACCATATCCCTTTAGAAAGATCCTTGGCAAAGAGCTTGATGTAGAACACTCATATCCACTGAATTAAAATAGTTTGTCACTTAGATTTTCTCATTATTAAATCTCTCAAAAAAATCTTCTAAGGTTTCATCTTTTCCTTGATGTAGAGTCATCAATATTTCTACTATTTTTTATCTTCTTCTTTTTACCGAATAATAGGAAAGGAATATCTTTCCAAACTAAGTGAATGTACTAATTGTGCTAGGCTTGAGGATAGGGTACGAAGCTAGGGCTTTGTCATTTAGGATGAGCTAGAAGGCTCACCACCTGACTACATCATTCTTCTAAGCATAAAGGTCTATCCAACATTTAAAGTTTTCAAGTTGCTCCAGGAAGTCCTTGTTACCATCTTAGGAGCTCAACATCTTAAATTTATCCAAAAAGTGGGATGGTTATGAACATAAGTGTTAACATTTAAATATATTTGTAAGAGACGTAAGAGGAATGAACTTTTCTAATACCAGTTAAATGTTTTGCAATCCATAATAGATTACCTATCTAACTAAATACAAAATTTCCCATAACATTTTTATATTATTATTCCTAATTTTTACTCTAATTTGAATAATAAATTTTTTAAAATATAATAAATATTCTTTATTTTTATTTATTTTGAATAAGATGAGTAAATTTTTAATTACTATCTTTCCTAAACACATCTTAAGCCATGACTTTTGATATGAATGAGGACTTATTAGAAATAACCAAGACAAAGAGTCTATTCTGATTTAGTCTTTGTTGTACCTCTTGTAATTGGACAACTAATCAATTGATGGTAGGATGGAGAACTATAGGTATGTCTCTTGGTAGATTATCCATGTGGTGGTCATTGGCCATTGAAGTTGTATTGTATACATGACTTGCTAAGATAGAGTTATTGTTGAGGCAAGTTTATAAAAACAGTGTAGGAACAATATTACCGATAACTTCAAAGTAACTGCTTGGGTTGAGTCGCGGACTAGGTCGCTCTCTTTAAGACGTTTCGCGGCTCTGCCCAATTTGTGCAAGCAAACACAGCCTCGTCGTCCCGGGATAAAACGGCCCGAATCGTAATATCTATCTGGAACTTCTTGCCTTGATGAAGGCGGAATGCTACACCGAGAGAAATTTGTTGCTCGGAAAACTAAAAGAATACTTAAAATTGTAGAGAGAATTGTTTTCGTAGGGAGATGAATGGGGTGCGATTGATGTGTTAAAATGAGAGTGAAGCCTTCTTTTATAGGCTTTAGAAAACGTGTAGCAATTATAATAAAGCGGTAATGTCTAGGAATTAAGAATGTAACGGCCATTCCGAGTAATGAAAAGTAACGGCCATTTTCGGATTAAAGGCAGTAACGGATATTTTTGTGAATAAATACGCAACGGCTCTTTATTTTTCGAATTAAGAAGACAACAACGGCCATATTCTTAATA
Organism: Hippophae rhamnoides; assembly: GCA_033030585.1. Lineage (NCBI taxonomy): Eukaryota > Viridiplantae > Streptophyta > Magnoliopsida > Rosales > Elaeagnaceae > Hippophae > Hippophae rhamnoides. The sequence goes on along the minus strand of CM065437.1, from coordinate 20,756,610 downwards.
AAGGAACATAACGGTTATTTTTTTTCTGAAAAATATATATATATATATATAACAACCATTTTGTAAGTGGAAAAAATTTCCTTAAAAAGAATATTTTACCAAAAAATAAAATACCACCTCACCTCACCTCACACACGCACTCGGACTCGGACTCGGCTCGGCACGGCACGGCCGGTCGGTCGGCGGCAGCGGCAGCGTGGCCCAGCGCGCGTGTGTGGTATCCGTTGCCTGCGTCCTCCTTCCTGAAAGTGGGTGCCGGCGGGCCCAGTCCCAAATAACAAGCTCTTCACTTATTTATACCTCTTTAAAATATTATAAAGAGCAATGTGGGACAAGGCACAATTCCCAACATCTATTTTTTAATAAATTTCATTTTTTTTTCAACAATCCCTTGAATTTTATATAAAAAATAATTTTCATCGAATACCGATCAATTAAAAATTATAAGATTGTGCGTAAGCAAAAAAGGTGTCTATCGACTTGAACCTTTGCATAGTGTTGATGCTTTAGAATATACTAGGTAACTCGTAGTTTTGAACTCTGTCTCTAACAATCATCACACCTGCAACCTTTCAAGGTGTAGTTCGAAAAAACCGTGCTTTACGGCCGTACACGTGTATCCCGGTATAGTGAATGCAGTAAATTTTGCCCAAAAATTTTCATAGAGCCACACTTCCACATTCACATAGGTGAGTCTATCAAGAGTACTCACAGCTATGTACTCCACTCCACATAGAGTATAGAACTTCATTAAGAGTTTAACAAATAACTCAAATCCACTTTCATCGCACTTGGGACTTCATGCTTATAACAATATAGAATGAGATTTGATTAATAGCATGATACATCTCATATCACTTCATGACTTGTTATTACCCTTTGAACTTATTTCTTGGGATCTCGAGTCTATAAGTTGGGTTACCATCGTAAAGTGACTCTTCATTCTAAGGGCATTAATCCCGTTCCTTTTGAGGTTTTGAAAACCTTCTCTCTTAGTAATCCTTTCGTCAAAGGATTCACGCAAATTTTCATCGAAACATACGCTGATCCTCTTCTTTGCTCCGTTGAGAGAAATTCTCCTAACGAGTACTATGCTACGACGTGTCATCGTCTCTTGCCATTGTAGTAACGGTTCGAATCTTTGCAATAGCCGCGGTACTATCGTGGATCGAAGGCAGTGGTATCGGTCTTTCCCGTAAAAAGGGATCTCGGCTAACAAACTTCTTGACTGCTTCTTCACTATGAGTGGCTAGTGCTATCATTTCGAGACTCCATTGTAGATTGAGCCAATATTGTTTGTTTCTTAGACTTCCGAGGAAAGCAGGCTCCTGGTATGTTAAAAATATAGCCATACTAGTTCTTTGGAGTCTTCGATAAAGTGTTCCAATCTGCATATTTGTATCCTTCTAAAAACGTGAGAACTTATTATAATGTAATCCAAGGTTCATAGTTCTCTTAAGGTATCTCATGTAACCCTTTCAATAGCATTCCAATGCTCTACACTAGATCTCTTGGTAAACTACTAGAAGAGCGAGCCCAGGTATTCTTAATTTTAAAGGGAAACCTATATGTTCGCCAAAAGTCGGCATCATTTGATTCTATAACTACTTGATTTTTTAAGTCATAGAATTTATAAGCTTTACTATTCAAAGCGTATCCTATGAATACACATTCATATGCTCTACTTGCAAGTTTATTTCTTTTAGGATCGGGGGATCCTAACATAGGCTAAACAACCCCAGTTTTAAAATAAGTTAAATTAGGTTTCTTATTTTCAAAATTTCATATGGTGAAATTTTATTTGTAGAGGTAGGCACTCTATTTATGACAGCAAGCAGTTAATAAAATTTCTCCCCATGATGGGAGAGCGACCGAGTTTAATAAAATTGCAACAACTGATTCGGTAAAAAGTTCTATTTTTTCTTTCGGCTTTGCCATTCATTTCGAAGGAGAATAAGGTGCGGTTTTTTCATGAATGATTCCATGAGTTTTATAAAAATCATTAAAGATATTGGAATCATATTCGGTGCCTCTATCCTTGAAACCTCTTTATTTTTTCTATTAAGTTGATTTTCAATCTCGATCATAAATATTTTAAACATGTCAAACGCTTCACTTTTATTTTTCATTAGATATACATAAGTGTAATACGAGCAGGTCATCTATAAAAGTTATAAAATAGCGTTTTCCATTTCTTGTTAAATTTCCATCAAGTTCACATATATCAGAATGAATTAATTCTAAAGGTTCGGATTCTCTAACTACTGATTTATGTGAAGTTTTGGTTATTTTAGCTTGACTACAAAAATCACATTTTTCAAAATCATTTAAAGATAGTTTAGGAATTAGTTCTAAACTACTCATATTCTTGATTATGCGTTTATTAACATGACATAGTCTAGCATGCCAAATATTAAAAGAACTCAACATGTAAACAGAAGAAGAAGTTTTATTGATTTCAACATTTAATTTAAACATGCCATCAGTGGCGTACCCTTTCCCAACAAATATATTATTTTTAGTTATAGTATATAAATCAGCCCCTATGGTTTGAGTAAATCCAGCTTTGTTAAGAAGATAGCACGAAACTAAGTTCTTTCTCATCTACGGAGTATGCGGGACATCCTTGAATGACGAGTCTTTCGAGAGGTAAACTTCAAAACCACACAACGGTACCGGCAACTTTAGTGGGTGGGAGTCGCAGCGACCTTTCTTATCCTCAGAATCAGAATAGGATTTGAACGTCTCTCGATGATAGCAAACATGGCGAGAAGCACCAGTGTCTACCCACCACCCCTCGGATCCACCAACAAAATTGACTTGAGATATCGCTAGCAATAAGTTGATCTTCGGTAAGGTTACGTGAGGCGGGGCGATTCTGTTCGGCGGTTCTACAGCAGTGGCCGGTCTATTACAACTATAACACATGAATGTGTTATTCCTTAAGGGTTGAGTCCATTACGGGGAGGATAGCTTCTATTTCTATTTTGGTGGTGGCGGTTTTGATTATTACTACGATTATGAGTTTTCATATTTCTACCTTTAGGTTTGAGAATTGTAGAGGAAGGTTTCTTATTGGTACTATTATTTGAGACTACAAGTACTTCATCTCTTTGGTCTTGTTTTCTAGCTTCTTCTTCTATTCTTAAACGTGTTATAAGACTTTCTAAAGAAAATTCCTTTGTTTTATGCCTAAGTGTATTCTTAAAATCTTTCCAGGGTAATTTATCTATTATATGACTACTTGAAATTGTTCATCTAAAGTCATTACCTTCGGAGAAGTTATTTCGTGTGCTATCTTCTGCGGTTCATGTGATTGAGCTTCCACGATTTTCCATCGATCATACGAGCTTCATGTATCTCTTGACAATACTTTTTAGTTCCGGCTTCCTCGATTGTCGTATTTCTTTTGAAGTGCTTCCCAATTTCCTTGAGACTTATCACGGTTATAATAATCATACAAGTCATCGGCTAAACCATTAAGAATATAATTTTTGCGAGAGAAAATCATTTTCCATCCGGTGTCTAAATCCTTAGTTACGGCTTCGGTAGGAGGATTAGGCGTGTTGGTTTCGAGTAAGAGCGGGAACAACTTTTTCATGGTTAAGAAAAACAACATTTTTTGTCTCCATCTTTTAAAGTGTAATCCTTCAAAACGGAATGGTTTTGTTTAGATCGGCGATTAGCATTTCGGTATGAACATGGCGAGATTCAAATGCTTAAAATTGTTGAGGCAAGTTTATAAAAACGGTGTAGGAACAATAATGCAGATAACTTCAAAATGCTTGCTTGGGTTGAGTCGCGGACTAGATGGCTGTTCTCTTTAAGACATTTCGGCTACCTTTCGATTTGTGCAAGCAAACGGCGACCTCGTCGTCCAGGGATAAAACGACCAGAATCGTAATCTCTGTCTCGAACTTCCTTTGCTTGATGAACGGAATGCTACACCGAGAAAATTTGTTGCTCGGAAAACTAAAAAGAATACTTAAAATTGTAGAGAGAATTGTTTTCGTAGGGAGATGAGATTCTTGATTGATGTGTTAAAATGAGTGAAGCCTTCTTTTTATAGGCTTTAGAAAACGTGTAGCAATTATGAATAAAACGGTAATGTCTAGGAATTAAGAATGTAACGGCCATTACGAGTAATGAAAAGTAACGGCCATTTTCGGATTAAAGGCAGTAACGGATATTTTTGTGAATAAATACGACAGCGCTCTTTATTTTTGAATTAAGAAAACAGCGACGTAATTCTTAATAAAGGAACATAACGCAGTTATTTTTTTAGAAAAATATATATATATATATATATATATATAACAACCATTTTGTAAGTGGAAAAAATTTCCTTAAAAAGAATATTTTACCAAAAAAATAAAATACCCTCTCCTCGCATGCTCGGACTCGGACTCGGCTCGGCACGGCTGCAGCTGGTCGGGTCGGACGGCCGGCGGCGGCGGCGGCGGCGCGCGTGTGTGGTATCACATTGCCTAGGTCTCTCCGCTTCCACGAAGTGGGTGCCCGGGCCCAGTCCCAAATAACAAACTCTTCCTTATTTATACCTCTTTAAAATATTATAAAACGTGTGGGAATGAGAGCCTGATTCGACATCTATTTTTTAATAAATTTCATTTTTTTTTTCAACAGTTATCCTACCTGCAAGATGAGTGGGTCCCAAGCGATCCAAGATGGATGGACGGTGGGATGGGGTGGGATCCTCTATGAGTAAGTAGATCTGAATTATAAGGGTTGAACCTTTATGTTCGACTCATAGGCTTAGACCTCATCGGGGAGGGTCACGTCTCCGATATAAGCCTGTGTGGTTAAAAGTCGATTCCAATGTATTGTGGGTGTTGAAAAATTCTACATAGACGTCTTCAGGTTTAAGGGCTTGTGGCCTTGGTAGACGTTCCAAGATAGTAAGAAGCACATGCTATGTTGTGTTTAGGTAGACTTACATCCGTCCCTTTTTTTCAATACTCTGCTTAGGCCTACTGTGGCTATGGCGATGTGAGGTTGGTAATCTACATAGATGATTGCACGACTTGTAGAACATGTGGTGGGATCTCTTTATTATTTGATAGAAGCTTGGTTATTTAAATCAAGAGGTTGATTCATCTTGATAGGATAGAAAAGTATGGCCTTGAGAAATTTGCATAATAAATTTATTCTGAAGCATTTTTCTCTAAATTTTTAAGGTCTTCTCTTTAAAGACTACCTAATTCAGAGCACGGGAGAACACTCTAAAAGTGTTGAGAGAAAAAGATTTTTTTACGGTGATTTTAGCATCTATGATTCCTTTTCAAATAACCAGTTAGATACTTTAGGGTATTGCATCTCTTTATATTTTCTTTTGTTTTGTTTTTCTTTTTTTTTTCCTAAAAGGGTATTGCATCTCCTTTTGCTTTTTCTTTTCTTTTTTCTAAAAGGATATTGCATCTTTTCTTGTTTAGAACTGAAGTTCCTTCATGTTAAACAAATTTCTTCTAAGATAAACTGGAAACTCACGCAAAGTTCCATGCTTACCTTTTTCTAAGGGAATTGAAGATAATCCTTCTCTGGATAAAATCTCTTCCAATCCCTTGATCAGTTGTACTTCACATTTAGATTCTGACACCTTCTTGTCTTTTTTTGTAAATTAATTAAGGGAACACAAGAAAAAAATGATAGTTATGGTAAATTAAAAGCTTTTATAAATGATTAAGAATTATATATATATATATTTCAATAAAAAGCAAATAGTAATTAAGAAATAAATAATAATATTTGTTTATTATGTATGTCGTGACCTGTTTGAATATAAATGTTAAACCTAACAACGATGTCAACTATTTTTATTGGTTCTATGTATTTTGTCATTATAATGCTATGCCTAACTTATACTAGAATAAATCTATGCGTAAAAGTGTCACCCTATATATATATATATATATATGATATAGATAAAATAAATCCACAATTGTAAGTGATTATGTTAAAATACATTAAAACTAAAACAAACAATTGTCAAAGGAAGCCTTTCTCTATTCAGAGAGAAAGCCAATTCGTACCTAGGATGAAAAAAAAAATAAGCGGTTGTAAATTTTCTTTTGTTTTCTTAAATATCATATTACCCAAGTTATAATCCAAAGTGGTTAAATTTTAATTTCGGAATCTCAAATGAATACATTGATTTTAAACTTACTCTAGATTTAATTAAATACCTTTAAAATTGTATTAGCAGCTACATAAGTACTTTTTTTTATTTTTTTGCTTCTTTTAAATAGAAGGCATTAAAACTCTACTTCTTTTATTAGAAATGTCAACAGGATGGGTGGGCAGGAGAGTTTATCCTCATCATCCGTTTAAATAATCGCAAGGAAAAAGGGGATTATTCAGAGAAGTTTTGGATTTTTTTTATGAGAATCTAAATTTTCACCTACTAAAAAAAACTTAATATCAATTATATATTAAATAATTAAATTTAAAATAAAATTTTAATTCTATATGTTTTTATGCAATTAAATAATAGTTATATTTAAATTAATTATTTTAACAATCATTAAAATAATATTGGGGAGATTATTCATTATAGTTTCAAATTTCTCAGGAGTAACGAATTTCACAATAACGAGAAAAATTTAATAAAATTTTAATTATATATGTTTTTTTATGTAATTAAATATAATGAACTTAAAATTTTGAATACAAAATAATAATTACGTTCAAATTAATTATTTTAACAATCATTAAAATAATAATGATTTTATCCACTATTATAAACTTAAAATTATATATGTTTTTTTTTTGCTAAAATAAGTTAAAAACGCTAATAGAAAGAAAAGGTAGAAAACAGGCATAAGACAAAACAAGATTATCGATAGAAAATATTTTTTAACCATTAAATAAAAATAATAATTTAACTAATTATAAATAGAAACAAATGCATCTAGTATCCCTTAGTTATTTATGTTAGAGCAACTTATTTCATTTGTTATTTTTTTTAATAGTTTAGTCATTTTTTACAAAAAAATTTTAATTTTTTATATTTTAATTTTAATTTTTTTTATCAATTTTGTAATCATTGTTATCTATTACTCATGATAATCTATAAAAGTGATATATTAATAATATTTAAGAAAATATGATAAAAATAAAAAAAATAATAAATTAATAATTTATTTTTATATTATAATTTTTTCAAAATAAAAGATTAAATTGTTATAAAAATAATGATGATATTAAATTGATATTCTTGACATAACTAAAGAACTCGTGGTGTAACTCACGCTTTTAAATATTATATAAATTTATTTTATTGTTTGTCCACATATTTTTTATACAATAATATAAAATTAAAAAAATAAAATACTTTATAGAATTATTTTTGGTGTTCTCGTTTGCAAATCACATGCATCGTATCTAATAATAAAACATAAACGAGTGTCTAACATTAGAAAGAAAAGAGCAAGAAAATATCGGGATAAAAGAATTTTTTTTGTAATTTTATTAGGTAATTATATGTGTCACAAATATATAATAAATATAAAATTAAAAATTGTTGAAAATATATGCATTTTTTACATAAATTTTAAACATTTTTTATATACTTTTTATTAATAACACATGTAATAACCCACCAAATATCATACAAGTACTGATTTTAATCCAAAAGAGAATAAATATTTTTTTGGTATGTTTTTGGCCGGGGCCAGTGGATTGCAACAATGGCGTGGAAACGAGAAACTTTTATATGTAGCAGTTGTAATAGGCATTTTAAAAGTCGATAAAATTAATTAATTATATACAATAGGAGTTAAAATTTTGTTTGAAATGCCTTTACATGCAATGCAATTGTCACATATGACAAGCAAAGGGTGACATCAATTGTGACACTAGCAAGGGAACAGTGTCCGTTTCATATAAGTGACTCATGTATATATATATATATGGCTTTATCATATCGTAATAATTTCAATGAAATATTTATAGTTTAGGAAGTAATCTAGTTTAGGAATGAGTTGGAATGCATTTTACAATTTAGGTTGATTTAGAAAAATCATAGGAAAATAATTTAAAATGTTTTCAAAATTTAGTTGTCTACATGACTATTATACATATATAAATAAATTGTAGTCATATTACAAGTATATTTTGGAGCATTTTTTTTATTAATTTATAATTGATGTGTTATCGATTCAAAATCAAATTTAAATCTTATTCATATAATATTTATTTTATTTAATAAAAAAATGAGATTTTAATGTCATTTTTTTTTATAAAACAAATATAAAGGTATTTTATTCACTTGAAATTTATGTTTTGATTTCTTAACTAGTAGTAAAATACTAAAAGATTGTAACATAATTTTCGAGTTTACCTAAAATATTAGAAAAAGTAATAACATTAATATTCTTTAAAATTTTAACTATAAAAATAATATATTTTTATGTATAATTTAAATATTTTTGTTATTAAAAAATTAACTTATCATTTTATATTAAATGTTATTTAATGGAACTCTAATCAAATTAAAGTATAATTATTTAAATACTTGAAAGTCATTTAATTAAATTTTATTTTTATTATTATAAATTTTATAATTTTTATTTTATTTTACTTAATTTTTCATAAAAATTTCAAAATCTAATAATTTATTTACTTTGATATGATTAATCCGTTGACTTCCTATATCAGGAGACACGTCTAATATACAACTACTACTCCCACAAAGTTTTACGCACATGCTTCTATAATGTAATTGAAATAAAGGGTTAGTATTTTAAGAGTAATGAAGATTAATGTTAAAATAATTTTTTTTTATAATTTAGTGTTTAAATATTTTTAAAAATAGAAGTTTTACTTTTATATTAGTAAAAATATCAAGCTAACAATAATGTTATTTGTGGTTCTCGGTCGCACGACCCTCGTGAACACGTAATTTTTTGAAACAGTTTAAATGAGAGTTCTGCTTTTTAACATTTTAGTATAGCTTAGTATCTCAGTCAAAATAAATAAAAATAAAAAAATATTCATTATATTTAAAAAAAAAAGTCACTAACATTGTTTATAATTTAAATTAGAGGAGAGTTAAGAATAATAATATAAAAATGTTATAAAGAAATATTCATTATATTTGAAAAAAAGTCATTAACATTATTTATTATTCAAATTAGATACAGACTTAAGAGTAATTAAAATTTTATATTTAGTTGGATAGGTAATCTAGTATAGATCGAAAAATATTCTACAAAAATTGATTCTTCTTAGATCTCACGGAAATATATTTAAATCTTTTATTTTATTCATATATTTTGTTGAGGGTAAAAATTAATTCATAATATATTATAGTTATCAAATCACGATAAGTCAACATAATCAACATTGATTGACTTATCAACATTGAGTGAATAAATAAATATTAATATCAAATAAATATCTAATAAGATAAGTGATCAACATTTAATTTTTTAATTATACGACAATGAAATAATTAAGTAAATAATGCTACAACATTAAGATGTTTATCATTATGATTAAGAGTCATCAATAGTATATCTTCTCCTATATATATATATATATATTCATAACAACTCACCATCAAACATTACTTGAAATAAATGGAATTAACTTGAAACACTTAAATTTATATTCTATTCCTAAATATCTGTCTACATTTCTCTACATTACAAGAAGAACAATTAGCCTCATTCTTCTTCTAAATGCCTAGACACTTAAGCATTAGAGGGCATGAAACACTTAAATCTATACTCTATTCCTAAATATTTGTCTACATTTCTCTACATTACAAGAAGAAAAATTAGCCTCATTCTTCTTCTAACTGCCTAGACACTTAAGCATCAGAGGGTTCAAGGCCACCATATCCGATGGTGATCTAAGATTCAAACAGTGTGTTATTTGTTCTTAGATCTACAAGAAAGAGAGGTGTATCTAATCATTTATATAAATAAAAAAATTGATATCAATATTTAGCATCATTTATAAAAACCATTGTGTTCTACTAGATGAATCACAACTAAAGAGAAAAGGATTTTACAGTGTTCTATTGTATTTTGAACTAGGTAGTCTTTGAAGAAAGGACTCTAAAAGTTTAAAGAAAAATGCTCCAAAATAAGTTCATTTTGTATATCTTTGAAGACCACTCCTATCAAGTTGAATCAACCTCTTGACTCAAACAAGTAAGCTTTTACAAAGGACAATAAGGTCCCACCACATGTCTAACAAGTCATGCAATTATCCATGCAGGTTGCTAACCTTGTATCGCCATGACCACAGTAGGCCCAAACGGAGCGTCAAAAAAGGAGACAAATGGAATTCTACCTAACACGATCCGAATGACTAGAATTGTCACCCATATTAAAACACAAGTCATTATTAATAGAGAATTGGTAAAATAATAATTTGTATCGATTAAATACAATTGGTATATTTGTCTTTTAAAGTAAAAAAAATCTATAAAAAAATAGAAACTAAAGAAATTTATTTTGAAATTTCATATCAAGCACCATATCAATGAATAATTCATTTGTAATTGAAATATTTGATAATATAATAACTAAAATTTAGGCTAATTTTTTAATTAGAAATTGAATTATAAGTACATGTCATTGAAAGAATAGCTCAAGGTTACAATGTCTAGTACAATAAAAATTTTAAATTTTTATAACTATTGATTAAAAAATTGAATTATTTAGTATTAATAGACTTTACCAATAAAAACATGGGAGGTTAAATACAACTCACTGTAACATTTTTAGGAGTAATAGATAATAGATATTAAATAAAAAATAAAAAACAATAGATGAAAGTGACAAAAATGGTTTCTATTGATTGTCATTTCTCATTAAGATGTTTATCATTATGATTGGTTAGTAATGACCAAGCCATGATGAAAAGTACCTTTCAAGTGACAAAGAAGCCTCTTTACAAACACACAGTGAACATCGGTAGGTTATGCTATAAACTGGCACAATTTATTCATAGCAAAGACAATTTCAAGCTAAGTTAATGTATAGTATTGGAGAACTCCAACAACACTCTTATACACACTAAAATTTTCAAGAGGTACACCATCATATTTGCAGAGATAAATGAGACAAAACTAGAGCACATTATTTATTTACAAGTACTTGAACCAATATTAGAGACAAAAAAATTTATTACCATTTCTAAAAACAATACTTTTAATGCTATTGTAAGTAGTGAAATTTGATACACTAGTAGCCTCAGATGTTATATGATGTGAAGCACCATCATCCAAAAGTCAAGTACAACTAGATTGAGTGCCAACATCACAAGAAGCAACATGTGCTACGAGAGATTTGGAAGCAAAACTATGAAAGTTACCTTACAAGTGACTATATCTTTTAACATAAAACAAGTAAAGGCATAATGACCTTTCTTGTTATAGATATGGCACACATGTTTCTCATGCCTATAATTACTAGAAGAAGCACTGATGCCAGATTGTTACAGACTTGACTCATTCTTGCTAGATGAGCGCTGAAATGTGTTTGAAACACCAAAACTCTCAATAACAAATTGTTGAATACTTCACAAGGGAGGTTTGGGACTAGAACCTCGAGAAGCATTCTTAGAGTTTCCAAAAAATGATTTCCAGAAGCATAATTGGCATGATATATCTAATCAAGAGATATAGTAGATTGTTATTGAAACTTGCAATCATAATCTTCCAAATACCTCTTAAATACATTGAGACTAGGAAAGTTTCACCAATGTTCATTGATGCAATAAAGGAATTTGTAATTGGATGCAAAACCTTTAATTACTTATAGTAGTAGATCATGAGTAGTTATTGGCTGTCCAACAACAACTAAGTGATCTACAATACCTTTTACATGATTTACATATGAAGATGTAGTTAGATCATTTTTCCTAAAAGTTTGAAGTTGAGATTGTTGATTAAGGATACAAGCCTGTGAAATACCATAGAAGATATATAATAATTGAGTCATTTTTTTGAGCTGTGATGAAGCCAAAAATTCTTGAAGAGATTACTTTAGAGGTCGAACTATAAAACCAACCTTTGATAAAAATGTTTAGCCTATTTCAATTCAAAAATTCTAAATTAAATTGATAAATATTATAATCAATTGTATCTTATACGGATCGAATAACTATTAAATTATAAATAAATATATATATATTATATTTAAATATTATACATACCATAATTATATTATATTATTATTTTAACTTAAAAAATAAATATAAATATTTATAATAATTTAATAATTGTACAAACATATTTCTTATTCGTTTGATTTTTTTTAGTTGTGATTATAAATTATAATATTTATTACAAAAATATTGATTTAAAATTTAACTTTGTATATGTTGTGTTTTATATATAATAATAATAACTCATTAATAAAATTTAGTATTAATCTAACCTTATTCGATAAAAAAAATCAATATATTCGGATTTAAATTGACTAAAAATAAATAATTTTGATACGATACTCATCACTCCTATTATATAAGTTTTATCTTTTTAGCATTAATGAAGTAAAGGAAATGGGCCACTGGATGAAAAAGTAGGCTAATTTAGAATTTCGGACCAGTCCAAATATTTTAAAGACCAAATCAACATGAGTTTTTAACCTAAACTACGTTTTATACAGCTTATATCTTATCCGTAATTGGCCATAATGGCGGCCTTATTATTAAAAAGAATTCCTCGATGACCCAATTCCCAGATTTTGATATTTTGTTATTTGTAAGAAGGTGTGGGAAAAGGAAACAACAAGGCCATTGTAATTATTAATTGTATTATAATGCGCAATGATATATAATCTTTGTAGTCGAGTTTAAGTTAAAAATCATATCAAACACTCCAAGCAAAATCACTTATAAGTTGTTTTAAGAAGAAAAGAAAAGAAAAGAAGTTGGACCAGTTGCCTTCCTTTACGTGAACATTTGAAATATTATATTTTTGGTCAAGAACATGTTTGAATTTGCTTGCGCTTATTCACACGTGTTGGACCGACAGACATACATACCATTACTTTATAAATTAAAAACTTAAAAAGAACCACAAATTCAAAAGCTATGACCATTTTCTTTTGAATTGTCATTTTCTTTCTGAAATCAGGAAAAAAACCGTGTGGAATTTACCTTGTAAAGTTGTAGGGTGGTGGTGGTGGCATGCCAAAAGACATAGCTTTGGTGGGTTGATTTGATAATGTTGTGACATATGTTATATCTTGAATTGACAAAACTAGAAAGCCAACTTTAAAATATTCCCTTCTAATTGGCATTTATATATTGCAATAATATTCTTTCTTTTTTTTTTTAAATCTTGTCCTTCATACTTATTTCATTTTATAAATTAGACTCACATATTTTCCCTAAAATATATCATGTATTATATCAAGTAATTATTAGTTGGGAATTATTTGAACTGGTTGAATAGAGAGGTATGATCGTGGTCAAATATTCATTTTTTATTCTCTAATTTGGGTCAAAAATAAATAAATCAACTAATACAAAATTGAAAAATGTTATAAAATATTCATGTTAAATATTATGACCATTGCAGATATTAACACTTTTTCAATGGAGTTTCTCTTTTGCTTTTCTCCTTTTTGCAATTTTAATATAACAAGAAGAATCATTCAATTATATTAATTTTAATAAAAATATATTTTAGATATATATCTATTAAATAAAATAACATAATTTAATTTCCTTTATAAAAATAAAAATACGAGAAGTTTATTTTGTATAATAATAAACTTGTACCCTATTTGTTTATTTTAAAATTGAGACATTATTTGTTTATTATTTTACAAAATGAAATTTTATAACTTTTTTTTTATAAAAATAAAGAACTAGTAATATCCTATTTAATAGATTAAAATATATTTTAATTAAAAATAGTGAATTTAAATTATCATTTGTCCGGATGAAATCCATAAATATACATTTAATAACTAAACAAACACAATAACATGTAGGCAGAACGATGATTATACTAAGACTCACTTAAAAAAATGAACCTTTTGATTTTGCTTATTTTAAGTATCTCCACCTTCAACCACGACTACTCGAAAAGATGTAACAATATATTAAACTCCATGTTTAAAAAAATTGATATCTTGAAAATATTTTGTAGATCTTATAATCAGAATGTATATAAAATATCTTTATATGATCATATTTGACAAAATAAATCACTAATTAATGTTAACATATGGACAAAATTAAGATGAAAGGTATCAATGAAATAGCTCTCAGAGGACAAGCCTTTCCTCCTTAAAGACAACTCCATAATTAGAAAAAGAAAAGAGAAGCATATATAGAAATACGAAGAAGAAGAGATGAGAGGAAATATAGTATGAAACTAGTTTTTTTAACTTAAGTGAACACACATAATTCAAATTTTATAAATATATAATAGTATTAATCGTTGTAAAATAGTTATTGTTATTCTAAAATTATTTATTTTATAAAATAAAAAAAGTAAGTCTTTAAACTAAAATTTTAAGTTATTTTAATATAACAATGTCAAAAAATGATGTTAAATTGAAATGGCAAGTAAGAATACTCTTAAAAAAAATAAATAGTTAACTAATTTCTTATTTTAATGAATAATAAATATACAATAATACTATTTTATAAGTAATAGAATACAAATACAAGTTATATAACACTATATGACTTCGTAACTTTATTGAAAAAATATTTCAAATATAACTAAATAACACATATGAACTTGTTTAATTATTATTATTATTATCTAAGAAGTTAATCACGTATGAATACGATAGAACATAACTTGATATAACTTAATTAATATTTTTATAAATATTTTTTTTAAATAATTCATATTAATTAACCATTTAAGCATAAGCATGTATTATATGTATTATTGAAAGAGTAAATATAAAGTTAATATAAAATAAAATAACCAAAATAACCATCCATAAGATTTATATTTATCGTAAGATATTTTAGTATTTATTAATATTTCAAAAAACCAATAAATGTTTTTAAAAAAATATTGGTTGTCCACCTTTGATCTATAAGAAATAAGTCAAATATAACGTTACAATACATATGAACTTATTTATATTAACTTATTTTTTAATAGATGATATATGACATAATCTCGCTACTTCAAATCATATATGATTTACTTATAGATGGATTGATCTAACACAAATCCCTCATTAAATGAATAAATATGCATGTTATAAATTATCTAAAGAGTAGATGTAAAGTTAATATACAATAAAATTAATAAAATAACTATTTAGAAGTATTATATTTATTATTAAATATTTTGATATTTATTGGAATATAATAACAAAGATTAAAAAAATAAGTGTTGTCTGTATACCTAAGATTGGGATATTTTATACATAAATATAAGTTACTACTTGTCATTGGGAAAAATATTAGGAGAGAAATGAAAAATTGAAGAAAGATTTAATATATTAAATTTAAGATTAAATAATATAGTATAAATTTATCGGTAAATGTTGAATTCGATTTTTGAGTTTATTATGTTTTTATCACATCTATCTAATATGTCATAAGAAAAAATATTATAAAATGTCGTATAACTTAAATCATATAAAATTTAGAAAGTTTGATCATTCATGTATACTTTTTTTGAGTTAGAGTATTAATGATATTAGTGTAAATAATTTATATTTAAATTATTATATTAATTTAAATATTAAATAATTAATATATATTATTTAATATATTGATGATAATTTATAAATATATATTTGAGTTATTAATATTTATATTTTGACGTAAATATTTGATTGTGCGCTTACGGTAATTTGACTTTTAAACAGTTACATGACCAATTAATGGGACGACGCAAACCACATTGAATACTGTCAAATAAATAAATGGCAAGCATAAAGTTTGCGACATCCACAATGTTGAAACAATTAATAAAGTACAAAAAAATTCTAGAGCGCAAAGTTCCATGTAAACAGTGAAGAAAAATGTGAAGTCTGTCTATTAATAAATAAATGAATTGCTTATATAACTACAAGCTAAATTTTGAGTTACTATACTAGAAATTAAAAAAAAATGTAAAATTCAAATATAAAGGAAAAGACAAAAAAGACTTGGGCCAATGAAGCTCGCCTTCATAGGTCTCATCTAGAATAACCATGGTGATGGATCCACGTCTTGAGTTATAATAAAAGGTTAATATGTGTATTTATTATTATAATATTAATATATAGTTTCGATATTTAACCGTGATTATAAAACTATGATCATCGTTATAAAAACTGAGATTTAAGTGAGAGAAATTATAAACTATTACATATGATCTCGTTTTTAACCGATGTCATAAACATACCTTACGGTCACAATTTTATAAAAGACAAACTATAAGGTATGTCTATAATCTCGGTCTTTTAATTACCGTGACCATAAGATATGTTTATAACCTCGATCTTTTGTAAGAGCGTGATCAAATAATATGTCTATTATTTCGATTATACTTAAACTTTGTCTATATACATTTCATTAATCACATTTTTCAATATAAATTATAATAAATTTATTAATTATAATATTAAAATTCATATTATATTAAAATTAAGAGTATAATTACATTTGAAAGTTTATATACTAAAACATAAATAAAATCTTACTAGTTAATTCTAATATATACAATAATTACGAAAAATAATCTTACTATTAAATACGAGCAACACGCATAGTGATAACTTTGCTTTCATCTTTAAAATTGACTAAATGGGTTACCAGAAATTAAAAAAAAAATGAGGATGAATAACCATATATCCTATCGAGAACAAGTGGAACTAATGATCTTTGGCGGCCACAGACTTCTCCAACAAAAACATATATAATTGTGGATTATTAGTATCCATAAGTCCAAAGAAGAATACCAACCTAGCAACAAAGTAAATCATATTAAAGGCTTAGACAATTTTCTTAAATTTGAAAACAAAAAATTAAAAAAATAATCATATCATATTATCAGTAATTCCTTATTAGAAAGCATAGTCTAACCTCTAACCTCTAACCTCTAGAGACTTTATGATGCCCACAGTCATGGAAGGCACTAGGGCTAAGTTAATAAAGCTAATCACTCTTTATAGAGCTTTGCTACGTTACCTTTAATAATTCGGCTAGTTAAAGTTCAATTTTCTTTACATAATTGATCTTTAAACTAACCAACAATACATTTTACAGCACAAAGATTAGATATGACCAATTCTCTATTTCCTACGAGAAAGTGAAAATGAGTATTAAACAGCATCTAGAGAATTTTTATAGTATACACCAATTCATGAAGACATCCTCTGAATGCTTTAATTTTATTTTGGTGAAGAAAATTGAATGCTTATAGTTTGACAGCAATAAGAAGACAAATACTGTTCTAAAAATAAGTAATGACATGTGAATTCTTACTTCTTCGGGCATCAACGGGAAAGAACCATTAAGATGTTGCTTTGCTGAAATTCACAGAAAGCTTCCCCTTGACAATACCTTGTTTAATCATCCAAGCTATTTTGTGCTAAATTAATTCAGTATGCACATCCTTTGGAGGAGTTTTAAGGAACAAGATGCAAATCAAGTTCTAAAATACATTCCAAACCATCAACAAATTAAGCAATCGGGATTTAAAGCAAGTACCTGAAAAGTTCAGCACAAACATTAAAAGAAAACCTAATCCACCCACTAGGTTTAGTAAGCCTGCTTCAATGCAATTTATTTTGGACTTATCACTTGTTACAGTGATTTTAAACAAAGATTCATTGTTCAACCAGTCAGAAATCAACTTATGGAAACACCTGTAAAGAGAATAATAATTTTAGTTTAATAATAATTAAGATACACTTGTAAATAGAACATGTTGATATTGCAGGTACATCAAACAGCTATCACTAGCACAAACTTCAAATTCATAATGGTATCCGCATAGAAAATGCAATGATATGCCATTACCTGCAAGCATCCACCATCATATACAACTAATTGAATCACTGGTTGATTCTTTAGGATTGGGAGAACATGATGATGATAATAATGCGGTGAAGCAGTGAAAGGCACTTTAATTATCAAGTGTTCATGACAAATGCTACGAGTATAACAATTAGTAGACAATTCAAACAAGAAACCCTACTAAATTCCTGACATTGATCATGGAATCCTCCTTGTATCCTCACAAAGATCAATCCATTTGAAAGTACACATTACAGCTTCAAAAATATAGTCTTTAAATATTCTATATTTTGCTTGAGGTTCATTGGTTTTTCTTAAAAAAATTTCTCATTTCTCAACCTCCAAACTGTAACACAAGTGGGGAAAATAGCTAAGGTGAATCTGTTTTTCTTTGTTTGGTCTTTAATTAAGCCATCAGGTGATGAAAGATAGAGTTCTAAAAATGACACTATGCCTAGGTTATAAAATTGTTCAATTCTTATATAAACTTGAGGATTAGTGATTACTGCTTAAAAAGTAATAAAATTATCATAATGATTTTAATTAATTAAATATATTTATATTTGTATGATTTTATTATATTTTTATATAAATTTTTCTTTTAGTAATCACAAGTATTTTTATTGTTTTTTCAAGTATTTTCGTTCAAAATTAATTTAAAGACTTTAAATTATTCTTGAACAAAAATACCTAAAAAACAATGAAAATAATCGTGATTCCGAAATGAAAATTTTATGTAAAAATATGATAAAATTATATAAATATAAATCTATTTAATCAATTAAAGTATATTAAATCATAGTAATTTTAGTGTTTTTTAAGCACTCATCAAGGAAACCCATCATTGGAAGGTAATCTTATTTTATTTTAAGTAATTTAGTTTGTTTTTTTAGTTTGTTTTCTTTTATAAGCACTTTGTTTATTTTATTGCATAAAATAATTACTTGTTAAGATATATTAGAGTACCTATTTATATTATTCAAATATGATATTGGATACAATTAGCATTCTACGTCAAAATCCTTAACACAAAAAGCAATTTAGTAACTTTTCTATCCATTCTCTTTTTAAAATTTGCATTTGTTACATTAAGGATGATGTAGATTTTAGGTTAGGGTGTTAGGATTTAAAAGTTACACAAATTGGGCAAAATTTAAATTTTTTATAAATAATGTGCCCTTATTTTGCTTATTTAGTTGTGAATTTTCATATTAATTGTTTTCTTTTATATATGTGTGTTATTTTCTTTATTTGTGTGTTTTGGTAAATTAGAGTAGTGTTCAAATTTTTATCACAAAAATAACCATGTCTTAAAAATTAAATTTAAGCAACGATTAGGTCTTTTTGTATTAATAAATTAATTTTCAAAAACATATCATGAAGTAATATTATAACTAGTAAGTTTATGTCATAACTAATATTTGATGATAAAATGTTGAAATGAAACGAACCAAAAATCGGTTTTTAGGAATCAAATAATGGAGACTACTCTTGTGAGATATTATTTGAGCTTTAATTTCCTTTATTCTCAATGAAATATTTTCTTTCTACTCAAAACAATTATTTTATCTCTTCAAAATTTTAGATTGTCTCTATATGTTTGAGCATTGAATGTATGAATTTTCTCATCTTAATAAAGTGTGGTATATTTATTTTTCATTTGCTTAGATTAAATTATTTAAGTAGAAATTGATAGTATATGTTTTTATCTAATTCATGCATACCTTCTACCAAAAAGAGACACATATGAGTTACCTAAGCCAAAATTAAACAGAAAAGTCACAAAATTAACCACTCACCAAAACTTTACAAAAATGTACAATATGTACATGGATCCACTATAAAAAAATATGTTGAAAAATCTCTTTTAAAAAATAGAGATAAAGAATATATAGTATAATCTACATACTACGAATTTTTTAGCCTTAAATAGTTGTGAGAGTTGGTTAGTACAAAAGAGATATAGGAAATAATTTCCCTAGATGTCATTGCATTTATTTCTCCTACACTTATGAAAGGCATATATCTTGAAATATTTGCTTAATGAGTTTAACTAATGCATAAAAATAATATATATGATATCTTTATAATTTATGCATTTGATTTTTTTCATGAAATCAAAGTTATGCACTATTTTGGCCCTTTCTTCTTTTATAAGTATGCAGACTTATTAGTTTATTTCTAAACATAAATTCTATTCGCATACGCCTTAGTATGAGTGCTTGAACTAATAGAATTCAATGAATTGAGAATATTGACATGTGAGGATTAAAGTCGAAGAGAATTTAGATTCCTAACATTTTGATTAAAATATGAAAGTGATTTTTGACTAATTATTATAGTAAATCATGAATGTTTAAGAAATTAGAATGATCTATACATAAAGGTTTTAATTGTAAAACTTAAATGAAATTGTAAGCACAAAAGTTTTTTGCATTTTATTTTACTTAGTAATTTTTGTTTTATTTTTATAAGTATGCGAACTTATTAGTTTATTTCTATACATAAATTTTATTCGCATACGCCTTAGTATGAGTGCTTAAACCCATAGGATTCAGTGAATTGAGAGTATTGATATGTGAGGAGTAGAGTCGAAGAGAATTTGGATTCCTAACATTGAAATTGAGTGATGTGAAAACGAAACATTTTTGATTAAAATATGAAAGTGATTTTCGACTAATTATTATAGTAAATCATGAATGTTTAAGAAATTAGAATAATCTATGCTTAAAGGTTTTAATTGTAAAACTTAAATGAAATTTTAAGCACAAAAGTTTTTGCGTTTTATTTTACTTAGTTATTTTTGTTTTATTTTAAAGATTGTTTGATTTAGTTTAATGTTTATGGGTATCATTACTGAAAACTCTCACGATACTTAAACTCGCCCACTAAGGCAACATAGAGGTTTAAAGGCTTGTTGCATATGCTAAATACAAATATATCAATCCATGAAAGTTATTTAGGATAGTTTAACTTTTAGTTTTTATTTTAGTTTTTAGCGCTTCTCTTGCTAAGAGACTAGCAAGAAGTTGATTGAGGGTTATGATAAATGCTTAAAAAGCACTAAAATTACTATGATTAAATAGATTTATATTTGTATCATTTTATCATATATTTTATATAAATTTTTTTTTTCGAAATCATGAGAATTTTTATTATTTTTTAGGTATTTTCGTTCAAAAATATTTAAAGACTCGAAGAAAAATACTAGTGGTAATACATGATGAGTTCTTAAAAATCACTAAAATTACCATGATTTAATGTATTTGAATTAATTAAAAAAATTATATTTATATGATTTTATCATATTTTTATATAAATTTGTCTTTTCAGAATTACATATATTTTTATTGTTTTTCAGGTATTTTTTCTTCAAAAAAATGACTTAAAGACTCAAATAAATATACTAGAGGTAATACATCACAAATACATTGAGAAAATAAATGAGGACAATTCAAAAAAAGGGAAAAATTGGACAAAACGGGTCAAAAATGTCAAAAAATCCAAAATCTTGTGCACAACCGTGTCGCACCATGCCAAGAAAAGTGCACAGTCATGATATACTACATGCGTATCCGTTCTCACAATGCTGAATTCTGCTCACATCATATCGCATAACACCAAACTCACACGTGCATTTGCGCTTAACCACACCACATCATGTTGAATGTGCACGAGCCATTTCTTGCATCAACGCCCATCCATTCTGCAATAACGCTTACATCAACATCCATCTATTATGCGTTTTTATCCATTTTTTATCATTTTTCCCACTTTTTTACCCTTCTCACCTATAAATACCTTATCTCCCCTATTACACATAACACACCTCAAAAACATATTCTTAGCTCTTTCTTTCTCTATTTCTCTTAGTTTCTTAGTTTTTAGTTTTTAAAGTTCTCTTTTTGAGAAAAATTAGTTATGTTTTTGTAAATTTTTATCTTTTTTATTCAATAAACGAAAATGAAAATCTATTTATAGGTTTTTCAGAAACGGAATTAACATCAAGGTTTTGTAAGGATTCTTATTATTTACAGTTATTTTTATATTTTATTCTTATATGTTATATTTAATTTGTGTGTGATTAATTTTAACATGATTGTCTGTTTGTAAACATGATATAATAATAATGTTGTTATGCTTACAAAATATTTAATAGGTAAAAATCTCTATAAAATAAATTGATTTTGTTTTTATTCAAGATTTTATATTAAGAATGTTAGAGAGAAATATATTATTTTTCATTACAAACTTAAATCTAAATTAGATTTTAAGGTTTATTTATCCGATATGATTTAGTGTAATACTATTTTATTTGTTGGTACAATCGCCCGGTAGTTAGAGTAAAACTATATTTCAAAAGTTTTTATAATAACTATTATTCGAAAATGTATTGACAACATATTTTCCATAATGGTTTTAAAACTTGAAAGTTAGTGCTCAGATAATTAGATTTTTAGGTTTAATTTGAACACCTTGAATAAAGTTTAAATTGTCTAACCTCACCAAAGGTGGCATTTAAATTGTTCATTTTAAATCTCTTAGAAAAAAAAGAATTAATTTAATTAACCAAATTGATTATCGAACACACCCATACATGTTAATTGATTTTGTTTAATTAACAAAGAATATCTAACCCCACCAAAGGTAGTGTTCATATAAAAAAGAGAGAATTAATACATATCAATTTATATCTTTAATAACCTAAATAATATGAGCAATCATAATTAACTTAATTATTATATCCATAAATACTCCACTATTATGAATGATAAAAATTTGCATAAATGTTTATTGAATCCATAACTATGCTTATTTTTATGTTATTAGATTAGAAAAACACAAAACCCGAAATATCGTTATAGGATGTTTAGGATTTAATTTCATTTTTAAAAGTATGAATAATAAATTAAAAATCACATATATTCCTTCCTTAGATTGACCTTGGGAATATATTTGTCATTTTCTATAAAATGACTCGTGCAGTTGCGATAGTTTTACAAATATAAAACCAAAGTATTTTCATGAAGGCGATGCTAGTTCTACTCATCAATACATCACAAATATGTTAAGAAAAAAATGAGAAAAAGTAAAAAAATAGAAAAATGGAAAAAATTGTGTGCTAGCAGCACACAAACACGCTTTTCCCGTATGCCCCGTTTTCATGTCAAGTCGAGTCTTGCAAGTGCTAGCTCTCATCTACCGCAAATCCTCCACGCATCAACCTTTGTCCCATCGCAAATCTCGACTCATACGTGTCCCAACTTGTCCAAACGCGTCCAAAACCAAGTTTTGAGATATTTTCCTCTTTTTTAGCCTTTTACTCACCTATAAAAGGAAATTTCCCCCCAATCTCAATTCACACAATTTATCAACTCTTTTCTGTTTAGCTTTCTCTCTCTAGAAAGCTTTGTTAGTTTTTTTATTTTTTTTAGTTTTAAAGTTCTTCTCTGTTTTAGAAGAACTTGTTATGCTCTTGTAAATTTATAGTTTTATTTCAATAAATGCAAATGCAAATGCAATTCCATTTGGAGGTTTTCCAGAAACAGAATTAGCATCAAAGTTATATAAGGATTTTTTCGAGGTATAATTTTAAAATTAATT
The DNA here is from genome assembly GCA_033030585.1 of Hippophae rhamnoides. Taxonomy (NCBI): domain Eukaryota; kingdom Viridiplantae; phylum Streptophyta; class Magnoliopsida; order Rosales; family Elaeagnaceae; genus Hippophae; species Hippophae rhamnoides. The sequence goes on along the minus strand of CM065437.1, from coordinate 20,733,039 downwards.
CGTTATAGTTATTTTTATGTTTTATTCTTATATTTTATATTTAATTTGTGTATGATTAAATTTAATATGGCTGGCTATTTGTAAATATGATATAATAATAACCTTTTTTTGCTTTTGAAATATTAAATAATTAAAACATTTCTATAAAATAAATTTTGATTTTGTTTTTATTCAAGATTTTCTATTAAGGATGTTAGAGAAAAATATATTATTTTTCATTACAAACTTAATTATGAAAATTGTATTTTAAGGTTTAATTATCCGGACTAATTTAGAGTAGTGTCATTTTATTTGTTGGTATAATCGTCCGGTAGTTAGAGTAAAGTTTTTTTTCAAAACAATTTATAAGAACTATTACTCGAAAATGTATTGACAATATATTTTCAAAAATGGTTTTAAAACTTAAAAAAGTTAGTACTTGGATAACTAAATTTTTTGCTTTAATTTGGACACCTTAAATAAAGTTTAAAATGTCTAATCCCAGCAAAGTGGCATTTAAATGGTTCATTTTCATTCTCTTTGAAAAAAAATTAATTTAATTAACCAAATTAATTATCGACTTCACTCATAAGTGTTAAATAATTTGTTTATTTAACAAAGAATATTTAACCTCACCAAAGTTGGTATTTATATAAAAAAGATAGAATCAATAAATATCAATTTATATCTTTAATAACTTAAATAATATGAGCAATCATATTTAAATGAATTATTATATCCATAAATACTCCACTGTTATGAATGATAAAAATTTGCATAATTGTTTATTGAATCCATATATATATGTTTATTTCTTGATGTTTTTAGATTAGGAAACACAAAAAATCAAAATATCATTACAGAATGGTAAGGATTTAATTTCGTTTTTAAAAGATTGAATAATAAATTAAAAAGTACATATATTCTTTCTTTAGATCAACCTTGAGAATATACTTGTCATTTTTTATAAAATGATTCGTGCACTTACGAGATTTTTACAAATATAAAATCAAAATATCTGCAAAATCGGTATTGCTAACCTGATGTCGGTTTTGCTTCATGAAAACTTGGACATCACCTTAGTTAGAATCTCACTTTCCCTAACATCTAAGTCATCATAAAATTTGTTCAGTATTGGGATGATGTTTGCCTCCCCATAACCCTACCTTAAGAATTGCCAAATATATTCAAATGTTGGTTGAGTGCTAAGCATTACCAAATTCCCAATGTTCAAACAAATTTTTAAATGTGAAGAGTGATTTGGCACTATAGATAACATTGCAACAAAAGTTGAGCTACTAAGTTGGATCCTAAGTGTCACATGGATGACATGGAAGACGAAAATGTCCCTACAGAGTCTAAAAGTCCATTCTACATATTGTATGCCTTGGTTCTCCTTAGTAAGCTAGAAATCTTTCTCAATAACCTCCTTGGAATCATCAAGTCTAAAGGTAGAACTGGTGAAGATTAAAAACAAGTCGAGAAATAGGTTCTAGCTTAGATGTATTACTCCAATGATTCTAGTGGAAAACTTAAATCTATGTGCCTAACAAACGTGGGTGTCTATCATCCAATAGATTGTTGGACACTATGTACTAATGCATTATTTATTTCTTAGTATTTATGGAACTCACAATCAACTTCTAGACTTCATCCCTCTCGTGTGTTGAATCCATCTCTTACTAGTAACGATCTCTTGCAACGCATGACAACTTAAAAGAATTACTAGACCATCTTTGGGTGTTTTTGGATTTATTCAGAGTCTTTTTAGCAGCATCTCTAGCCAAATACTTCAATGACAATAGGCAATTTCTAAGTAGAAATTGGGCAAACACAGAATCACACCACAAAATTACCAAGTTATTACTAGTCTTCTGGTTCCATCGAAGATGCACCAATAGTTTCTCCATGTCTTCTGGTTCAATTATAAGATACCTATGTTATTGAATATTATCATATTCTTCTTCTAATTCTTCTTGTGATATTATAATTCCAAGCATATGTTCTACCCATTCTTCTCGTAAATCATCAAAAATTTGCATATCATAAGCTAACTTGCTCCAACCAAAGAACTACATGTATTTAAATTTAAAATAAGAATGTAATATCATGAATTCAAAAAACATAACTTATATATGTTAAAAGAGTATATTAATAAAAAAGATTACCACATCGACACCACAGTGATATAACAATAACTCCATCCCTTTGAAACCATATTAGCACTGTATTAATCTTTTGCCTATAAAATATGAAGTTATATGGAATCAAGCTGGTAATTTTAATGCTATAATGAGCTCTAAATATGAAGTCAAGTGTAACTCCAATTTGTTACGTGGGTTGGTAGAGTTTTGATGCCCATAAACTAATATGTTTGTATTTCCTTGAGGTGAAACAACAATTACTCTTGAAGATATGATGATTCTTGTACTTGGCTTATCAATGACTACTCCCATAAATGACGAGGATGATTGCATCCAAATGCATAATATATCTCATCTTTCCCTAGTTGTTTGATTATTTCACCCATCTTTATTTATTTTTGAACAGTACTCTATAAATAATAAAGTAATAAAATATATCATATATTATTACATCAATATGCAAAAATCATAACAAGAACTTTGTATCAAGTTAAATTACTTACCAACTTATTGAGTTATTGTTCTTCTCATTTATTCAAGGACTTTATATTCATTAAGTAGTTCCAAATATGAAAACACATAATTAATTTATGTCCAATTTGAAATTTTTTATTTATTTCATGCCTTATTTATAATTTTGTAACATTATTTATCCAATTATCGGGGACTTTAAAATGATTCTGTAAAAAAACACATTTTAGAGGAGATATAATACAAAAAGGATATAATATATATAATTAATTAATTATAAAACAAAAGAGACTTACATAAATGATTTTTCAAATTTTATACTTTTCAACATCTTCAACCTTATACTTTTATATTTAATACATGGTCATCAAATCATATTAATTTCATTATTACTATTTCTACGGGCAAATTCCAAAAAAGTTTTAACTCTACAATTTAACATCCAAAATTTGTTCATTTTCTTCATTTTCTATTAATGACATTAAACATATTAAATATATATCTAATAAAATATAATTATATTAATAATCAATATATTTCAGATATTACTATATATGAAGTCATAAATTACTAGAATATCTATCAAAACATCATATAAAAATAAACACATAAAATCCAAACAATTAATAAATTCATTATAATATTAACAATATATAATATATAATAATTTATATACATATATAAATGCATGTAATAATAATAAATATTATATACATATATATAATAATAAATATTAATAAACTCATTATACATTATATATATATGTGTGTGTGTGTGTGTATGTGTGTGTGTATGTATATATGTAAAACAATTTAAAAAATTTTAAGATTAAAATAAATTAATATATATCAAAAACATAACATAAAATTATTAAAATAAATAAATAAATAAATACCTTCTTCTCTTATAAGCTTCAATAAAAAAAATACACAACCTACACAACACAAAAATATACACAAATAATCAATAACACATAATATATATTAAAATAAAAAAATATGAATAATAAGTATAAAATAATTTATAGAAATACTTACAAGAGTAAATTAAGTGATACGATGAAGAAAATGAAGAAAAAAGAGTGTTTGGTAAGTGAGAAAGTGAAGGAAAATGAGTATAAAAAATTTGAGTATTATGCTAAAAACAATAGTAGATCTAGAAGAGAAATTGGAGAGAAAGAAAACCAAATTGATGGCGCCAGAAATGGTGGTTGAAAGTGGCCGAAAAAGGAAAAATAAAATAGAGATAACATACGGTTTTTCTCTATAAGGAAAGAGGGAAACATGAGCTAGCACTATCAGAAAATTGGGGAGAGAAAAAGATAAGGAAAGAAATAAGTTAGTGTTGGTTGACAAGTAAAATCGACTTAAAATCTTACGTGTGATGTTGATTCTATATGTCAACTCACTTAAAAAATTGTAGAAAAATAAAATAGTAGCATCAGTTGACACATAGGATCAACGCTACCATTTACGCGTCGGTTGACACGTAGAACCGACTTAACCGACGCTACACGTTGGATTTTAAGTTAGTTTTACGTGTCAACTGACATGAGTCACATATAGCGTTAGTTGACACGTAGAACCGACTTAAAATCCTACATATAACATCGGTTCTACGTGTCAATCAAAATTACTATTTTATTTTTCTACAATTTTTTAAGTCGATTGACACATAGAACTGACTTAAAATTTGTTATAAATCGATTTTAAGCAAAAACTAACTTTAAATCCCGACTTAAATACCCTTTATTATAATAGTGCTAGTTAGATAATTATCAAATTTTAGGAGTTAAACTCGTAGTTTGCATTGACTTTTTTATTGAAAAATTTGGCAAACCATAACTCTTCAAATCAAAACTCTATTTGAAACATAAAAATAGCCTTTGGAAAGATTGAAACATCAAGATTGAAAATGCATAGAGAGATTAGGGATATCATATGCCTAGATAGTTAAAATCGATAAAAAAAATTGTAAACGCATTGTCATATCCAAGTGAAGTAGCTAAACCATGTAGTCCGTCAAAGACAACCCCAGAGGCCTAGTGGACTAATATTGGAGGAAAATTCCAACAAATATGCATGTATCCCTAATAATTCATGTCATCTTTGATTGGTTAGAAAGATACAATCAATGCATAGTTAAACTATACAATCCTTAAATATGTTTGAATTTGAATAGAAAACATAATCAGAGTATATTTATTCCATAAGTTAAATTATCTAATAAATAAATTAGATAATATCATACATTAAGATTTGAATATATCTTTTAAGAATTTATATATAATTCAAGTCTAATAAATAGTTTTATAATACAATTATAAACTACTATTTTTCTAATGTTTTTTACTATTTTAGTTAAGTTGTTTTCAAAAAACTAATTTAGGTAACAAAGTTGATTTAACACCCACTAGTAGTATCATTTCTACTCAATGTTTACTCATCTTTTTATGATTGAGTTACCATATATGTAATGAACTCAATAAACACATAAATGAGCTCTAATGGTATCCTAATTAATTCCCACCTATGAATATTATATTCTCAATTTTATCTAGCTAAATTCATAATCCCAATATTACTCAATGGTTAGTCAGGCCAGTAGTAGACCATGATTTATGACAAGTATTAAAGGCATTGTTAACTATTAAAAGAACATATATTATGTATTCGATGAAATTTTAAATTAATGGGCGACCCTTTTACCACTTTTTTGCCAGGGTATGAACTAAATCCATCATTCATGCATAGAATCAACAATTAGATTGTTATAGGGAAAGAACAAAAAACGGCGTGAATAATATACCACAAAATGTGAACAATATGATCAATATTTGTCATATTGTTAATTATATCAAATTCATTTTTAAATTTTTCATTTTAAAAAAACTTATTTGTAAATTATAGGTAGCTTTTCTTTTGGTTTTGTTATAGTCTGATGATTAATTAGGGATGTAAATTTATTTTATTTTGAAAAATCTATCAACTAATTCAAGTTTATACTCAAATTAAATCTATATTTATTTTTTTAGCGGTTGATTGGTCTAACTAGTTAGGAAAATTATATAAACCGACTTGATATATTCAATTACAAATTTCAAAAATGATACAATTGAATTAAATGAAAACTACTCTTTTTATAAGTTAGATTTTTAAGTATTATAATTAATATATTTATATATTATAATATCTATTATTATTACATTATAATTATAATTATACTAGTATATAGTTTAGAGTGTTATTCAAGGAATATAACTCTAACATTCTACATAAATTTTAAAAGTTTTTTTGATAAGGTACCCTTAATTTATCGTGAAGTACTTTTTAAAACGAATGCTAATATTTTTTATGTTAATGAATATATTTTTTTCTGTTTTTTTATATAAAATATATGATATATTTTATATATTTTAATTAGAGAAGGTTTTTATATAAATCTAAAATTGACAAGCTAATACTACAATACATACATATAGTCTCGTACATTTAACCTCATTTTTTTGAAAAATCGAGGTCATAGGGTTTTAGCCTTGGTTATTTAAAAACCGATGTCATAGACATATCCTATGGCCTCGGTTATTTAAAAACCAAGGTTATAGAGATATCCTATTAATTTTTTCTCCTTTACACCAAAAATTTTTATCAATTTTTTTATATTATTCCCGTTTTTTCTCTTTTTCTTCCTTTTTACACCAAATTAACACCAAAAAATTTTATCAATTTTTTTTACTTCCCTTTTTTTTGTTTTTTGTTTTTCATTTTTTGTTTTTTGTTTTTCATTTTTTGTTTTTTGTTTTTCTTTTTTTTTCTTCCTTTTTTTTCCTATCTCGCCCCTAATATATCTTAGGGTTTTCATATAAAGCATATATATATATATACACACACTTTCTTTTCAGCGATGATCAATTGACCCTTTCTAGCTACCACTCTACGTCTCGTCTCGTCGTTCGTCCTCGTCTCGTCGTCCTTGCCTGGCCATTCTCGTTCTCTTGTTTCTTTTTCCCCTCGCACGCTGGATATGTATTTCCTCATCGTGCGACTGATCTTCTCTTCAAATTCACTGTAGTTGAGGTACGTGTATTCAAATTTTGTTTATTAGGTAATCATCCCATGGATGGTTTGCGTCTTGTTTTCCCTCCTGGTGCAACATCTATTCTTTGTTTGCCAATATGTCATTATTCCTTATTTTTTGTTTTGTCTCAGCGATGAACCCATTATTGAAAATTCTTGTTTATAATTTTTGGGATGACTTTGATATGATTAATTGAACCCAGGTTTTAATTTTTGGGATATCATATCATTACTCTTTGTTTTAGTTTACATTGAAGTTGTAATCTCTAGTCATGTTGGCTCTTGTTTGTCTGCTAGATTTTTCTTAGTTCTCATTATGCTGGATAAGAACTAGATCTAAAGTTTAGAGCTGGTGAACTTTGGAATAAGGTATTTGGCCCTGTTTTTATCTATCTTAATTCTACTCTAATGGGTGATAACTGGTCTGAATTTATAGAATCCTATAGTTTAATCCTCAGCTATTTAACCCTAAGAGAAGTAAATTCATTTTACTATTTGAGTTCTCTTATAAATTCTTCTGTTATGATAATAAAATATAAGTTTCGTTGTTGATTATAATTTTTTTTGTTTATACTATTGCAGTGGAATTTTGCCAGCAATTGATGTATTCTCTGGCCATATATTGGTAGGGGTAAGTTAATGCTCATTCTTCAATTTTCTTTTATTAGCTTTAGATTCAAATGTCATAATTCTTGTACAGTTGTGTTGGTTAAACATGTGTTACTACTGGAGGTTATTTATGATGTTCTTTGGCTTCAGTAGTAAGGTAAATACCCTTTAGCTCTCTCATTATGATAAGGCTATTTTTTATCACAAATTTCAACTCTTATTCTTGAATTTGGTTCCTATCCCAAGTATGGTATCTTATTTCATAATTTTTTTGGTTTGTGCAGAAAGTATATATGTATTTTAGGGGGTACAAATGAGATTATTTGTTATTGTGATCCAATTACCCTTCAAATTATATTATCTTTTCAGGCTGATTTTGTATATACATGCACGTCTCCTTTTACAGTTGTTATCACTTTGAGTATAAGTTTGACAGGATAATGAGCACGCCAAAATCCAAATACATATTAAGATATTAATTGTAGTTTTCCATCAATAGTTGATGCTTTATTATAGCTTCACGTTTATGGTGTAACATTAATTGTCAACTTTACGAGGCAACCGTTTTCCTCTATTTGATCACCATACTTACCTTTTCTCATTCTTTCGTCTCCAAGGTACATTCTTTGTGGATTTTGTGTCCAAGTTATATCTCTTATGAACTTAGAACATTTTTTTCTTTGAGTTGTAGAATCTAGGTTTTCTCTTATTGCAATTAAAGATTTATAGTGTGATTTGTAAACAAGCTGCTAATCAATCATTTAAAGCCTATGAGGTAAACCAGATTCAACCTACAAGATCATTTTGTGCTTTATTTTTGTTACTTCTCTATCTACTTATTCACAATATATGATACTATGTCCTGTTTGGCTCAGTTTGTAGATACAAGTGTGTTGTCACATTTTTCCTCCTTTTATTGCTTATAAGAGCTGGGACAATCTTTCTAGCTTATATCACCATCTTTGCACTGATCTATACAGGTATGGAAAGGTCAGTCCTCATTCCATATTTGCTTCATCTTGGAATTCAGGTATTGAATTTACATTTTAGTTATATTAGTGCTAACTAAGTTTCTGGTGATACATTGATATATCAGTCCTCTGTGTGATAGGCTTCAAAATATATTTTCATCATCATTTAGTCTTTGGCTCGTCTATGTATATGATCAATCAATCTTCAAGTCCGTGTGATGGAAGAAACAAAAGACATGAAAAATGCTATTGAGGCATATGTTTATGATATGAGGAACAAGGTAAGTTTCATGAGGTGTCTTCAATTTATAAGTACTAAGTTCATTCTTTCTTGTGAGTAGGTGTCTTTAGATTGTCTATTTCTTTCATTCTTATTACTTGCTTGCATAGCTTGCTTGCTATGCTATGTTAGATTGTGTTTTAAGTCTATTATGAACAGTTTTTATGGTTCATTCTTATTTTATCTACTATTATTTCTATTGTACATTGTATTTATGATTCATTCTTATTTTATCTGTTGTTACCAGCGCAGCAGGCACACCAATCACTAGGCGCACCAAGGCAATAGGTGCACCCATGCAACAGGCGCACCAGCACAACAGGTGCACCCATGTAGCAGGCGCACCAGTGCACCAGGGCACCAGACACACAGTTTTGAGTCTCAAAATAAATAAAAATAAATACTATACTCAAGTTATTTCTATTATACACTATGTTTATTAAATTTTAGTGTATAATAAACTCTCTAATGTAATTATACTTTTAATTTTACTATAATATGATTTTTAATATTGTTTTTAATAAATTTATTGTAATTTATATTGATTTAATTTTTAATATTGTAATTAATAAATGTATTTTTTTTTAAATTTATGTATACCCTATGACCTCGGTTATTAGAAAACCGATGTCATATGGAGGTACCTATGGCCTCGGTTAAAAAACCGAGACCATATGTCATTACCTATGGTCTCTCTCACTTAGATCTCGATTCTTATAACTGTGACCATAGATCTATGGTCATGGTTAAAAACCGAGGCCATATGTAAAATGACCCAACAATACATGTTATTAGCTTGAGTTTTTTTTGTGAACTAAGCTAATAGCTTTTGAGTTTTGAGCGATGCTCGTGTGGAAGTGGGAATATTATTTGACGAGGAGCCTCCTATAATGTGTTATTGTGCACATATTTTATAAGTAAAGATATATTTCTCAATTAAAGTATCAATAGGGATATATAATTATTCAAAATTATTCAAAATTATTTGATTTTGAGTAAGATTTTTTATTATTATTAAAATCAATCAGATATAAGGCTTATCACAACATGAGTAAGTCTAATGTGAGATTTTGATATCAAAAAATAGAATTTTTGATAAAACATTAGCCTAATGTGAGAAGACATTTGTCTAGTATAGGAAAGCTAACCAAGGGTATCTAATGTTATGATAAGGTATATAGAGATAAGATAATGTTTAACCACAACAGTAGTAAAACTTATCTCATAGTGATTTTAATAATAAAAAAAATTTATGGTAAGACTTTGGCTTGGTGTGTAAAAGACATTAGCTTATTGTGAAAAAGTTTACTACTGTCAACCATTGTCTTAGGAAGACTTATCACGATAAGATAATTTTTTTCCATGATAATGATAACCTTTATCTAAATAACGATTTTGGTAAAAAAATATATATATATATATATAAATTTTACTATAAGAAGGAATTACTAGTTCGGTAAATCATCCTATAAATTCGTTATACAAATACTTCATAAATTATAATATATAAATCATGAAAAATATAGCCTAAATCTAATACCTCTGATAAATATATATTTTAATTCACCGTGGGACAATACAATGTCACTGTATTTATAGAAAATGATACTACTAATTAATATATTTGATTAAAAAATGTTATTCATATTTTAATTGTTGACAAGAAAACAAATTAAACATATCATTCATACATATCATCTATTGATGATTTGACAAATCCTTAGTTGCGTGCTTCACTCTTTCACGCCTTATCTTCATCTGTTTGATCATCAATATTGTAATATTTTCAACAGAAATAAATATGATCATTACTGAAAAACATGGTCATTAATTGAAATGAATAAGCACCACTACTACTACTACTACTAATCCAATATCTTGATTAGAGTCTATCTTAATAACTAATTAACATTTGGAAGAAGCAAATAAATCATGATAGCCCATCTTCTTAGTGTTGGACTTATACACCACTAGAAATGATGTGATCTTTCGTTGTTGTTGTTGTCGTCGTCAAAACACTAAGTGACTTATATAGAACTTATGACTAATGATATCTGATATGTATTAATAATCTCTGGGTTAAGACATATCCTGTTATCAGCCCTTAATTAATCTCGACTTTAGTGATGACAAGTCCGTCAAAATGTCATGCACTAATTTTTTAAAAGCTAAAGTTTCTAAAAGGCAAATGATTTTTGTCAAGTGGAGATATGTAACCATCTAAATAGAGAAATTACCTTCTGATCACATAAATTCTTTTAATACCCATCAGTTTTATTATTGTTAATATTTAATATGAGATAGATCTCAATTTTAGATAAATTGCATTACTTTTTTTTAAAAAATGTATATGTAACAATCTAATTGTATTATATAATAGGATAGTATAATACTTTTATCATTTTATTTTCATTTATTAAATATATTAATTATTTTTCTTAAATTAATGCACTTAAGTCATGTTATTGTTATAAATTTTGATACTTTAATCATTTCTTATTAATTTTAGTTTTTTTTTTATTTATTATTTTTGGTGAAAAAACTTGAGTTAGATCAAATTAATACTTAGTAATAGAGGGTTATTAGATGTTTGAAAAATAAAATATCTCAAAAAATTAAAAGAGATTAATCATCAAAATTGACTTAAAATAATTAAAAGTATCCATAAATATAATAATAAAATTATTAAAATATATGAATTTAAAATAAAATAACAAATATATTTCATTTATGAAAATAAATAACTAACAGTAAACTTTTTTCTAGTCTAATATTCCTCTTCAACTGTAGATTATTTTATCATAATTTACAAATGTCGACTACTTAAATTTTTCTTTAGATTAATTATGAGCAAGTTTTGAGGCTGATTATTAACTTAAATTTTTTAATTAATTTGAGTTTTCACTCCAGACCTTAATGCTATGAGAAATAGAAAATAACATCATAAATGAATATGATAAAGAAGAAAACATGATTTTGAGAAAGTCACGACAAATTACAATGTATCTAATTATTAAATATTAGTACTATTTTTATTATTTTTGAATAATAACTATTTTTTATTTAGTGAAGAATTTTTCTTTTTTTAAAAAGAAATTAACTAGAGTTTAAAAAATAATTCTTTTTACCCGAATTTGAGTTCATGAACCCTTCCTACTAAAGTTACCAAAAATAAAAATCTTTAGCTATTCATCTTAAATAAATAATATAAATAAATATTAAAATTCATAACATTTCAATAATTTTATTGAGAATTATTGAAAATATTTTTTATGATTAATTAATTGAAAATATTTGTATTATTAATATTGTTAAAAAAATACTTCTAAAAATTAACAATTTATTTTTAACTTTTTTCAACTCTAATCAATTTTCATAAAGAAAAAAAGAAAAACCTTTCAACAAAAGGTCAAAATGATATTTTAAGTATAAAAAATTACTATTCAATTTTTTTTTAAGAAGATACCAATATTTGAATTAGCTAGTTATTCAAAAGAAATGTTTTAATAATAAGATACATTTAAATACTAAATATTAAATGAAATACTTGTAAGACAAGAGATCCACTTATAATTTTAATTATTTAACATATTATTTGTGTATATTTTAAAATTTTTACTTTTTTTTTTAATTTAATAATTTTCTAAAGACAACATTGAGATTTAAGATTCACATTAGCGTGTGAAAACATCATTTTTTGATCATCAGAACTTTCTTTTCTTTCTTTTTCCCCGAGTTTTTATATACTAACTTCTTCTGTTTTTTGTTGCTATTATGTTTTTCAAATTGATAGCAAAGAAGGAAGCTTCAAACTTTTGCTTTCAAGATTTGGCTTCGGATATACTTTTGAGCGTGTGGAAGTTTCATCAGTATCAGACATATTGATGAAATGATAATATTCCTAATTTCCTAACCCAAAAAAAATATATATATATATATTTATTTTGATGAAATGATAATATTCCTAATTTCCTAACAATATATATATATATATATATTCTTTAATCGATCCCCACCATATACTATTAATGATTACATTTTAGGCATCACAATTGCAACCACAACTACTTGGGTCGACAAGCCTACATCAAATTAATCATCATGCATATCATTAATCGATATTTCAATGAAAAATTCTTAGCACTAATTAATATATTTATGACTAAAAATAAGTGTATGTATTCATTTGGATTTTATAGCTATAATTTTTATAGATTATTAGGATGAATTTATTTATTTATATAATTTAAAATTACTGTTAAATTAAATTAAAACTTTTAAAAATATAATAATTTTTTTTATATTTTATTAATTAAAAAATTAAAGAAAAATAAATAAATAAAAAAAAAGTGAGCATGTACATTCTCTCCCGGTTTACTTTCTCATTTTTAGAAAGAGAGGGAGCAAGTGGAAGCGAGGAATGGAGAGAGAAAAGGAGATAAGGTTCGGGATTGGAATTGAAATTGGAATCGGGGTTTTTTAATTCTTTTAATTAATAAAATATATAATTTTTATTTTATTTCTAAAAAAAATCTTAATTTTAAAAAAATTAAACTTAATTATCTTTTAGATTATAAAATTAAATATACTCTCCTAAATAATTATAAGATAATATATATAAAGCGTATATTTACAGAAAGTAAAAGACTCGACACCCACCGATTAGCATCTGAGGTTTTTTTAGCACCAAAACGTTAACCACTAATGATGAACAGGTACTTCATTCTCCATGATATTTATGGATAGAGTAGTTTTGATTCCAAGCTAGCTACGAGTTATGTCAACAATTCAAATCTTACATTACATCTATAGGAGAAAAAACTAGCTAGAAATATAATTGTATCAATTTTTTTCTTAAAAAAATAGCAATTTTTTGAACAATTAAATTTACGAAAATATAAAATAAATTCAAATAAAATAACAAACAAAATTTTACTAAGATTATTTTAATAAAAAATTAATTATAATATTGACAATTCCAAAATAATGTTTCTTTTAAACATTTTATTAAGCTTATTTTTCTCTTTCTCTCCCCTCTTTTCTCTCTTTTTTTATTTCTTCTATTTTCTTTACGTATTTTATTTCTCTACACAAAACCTTTTATAAGTAATGTTCGTTGAATTAAGGTGAATGTTTTTATCTAAATATTAGTTTTTTTGTATCTATTTCAATTTCTTTATTGAGTCTTTGGCAATGTCTCTTGTAGTTCTCAATCTATATCGCATTTGTGGGTTACAAGGTTCATGTTCTTAGGTTCGTATAAGTGGTCGTCATTACATTCTTTGAAATCTTCTATGTACATGAAGTCATTGAACTTTCTATACCACTGTCTTAGAGCATGTTTTAATCCATACAAGATCTTTTTCAATTTACATACCACCTTACATTTTTCTAAGAAATCTTTTGGTTGATGCATGCATATCTCTTCTTCTAAGTTTCTGGGAAAAAATGTAGTCTTTACATCTGATTTCTCAAGATAGATATCTTTACTAGCAACAATACTCAAGAGTATTCGAATAGTATTGAGCTTTTCCTACACTTTTTTCCAAAAATATCATTGTAGTCAATTTCTTCCTTCTGTTGAAATACTTTTACAACTAGCTAAGCTTTGTATGTCGTGGAGCCATCGTGCTAATCTTTTACCCAATATGCTCATTTGTTGTGAAGGGTCGTATTTGATGAGTGCTCAAAAAGCACTAAAATTACCATGATTTTATGCACATTAATTGATTAAAAATATATATATTTATATGTTTTATCATATATTTATATAAATTTGTCTTTTTCGGAATCACGAGTATTTTTATTGTTTTTTCAGGTATTTTCGCTTAAAAACGTCACTTAAAGACTCAAAAAGGAATACTGGAAGCAATACATCACAAATATATTAATAAATAAATGGGGAAAGGTCAACAAATATGGAAAAATTGGACAAAATGGGTCAAAAAGGTCAAAAATGTCAAAAAGGAGAAAATCGCACCGAGTGCCACCACGCGCGCGCGTGCGCTTTCCTTCCATATCCGCGCGGCCAGAATAGCTATCATCGTTTCACGCCATACAAGGCCGACCCCATTTCGCCCCATTTTTCACGTGCGGCTCTACGACGCTACGCCGACGTCATCAATGACCCTCATAATTTCACTACGCGTTTTCACCATTTTTTCACCCACTTTTTCTCTCCATCCTCACCTATAAATACCCCCCTTCTCTTCACTTCAAACAACACCTCAAAACACATTTATCTCTTCTTTCTTTCTCTCCATTTCTTAGTTTTTAGTTGTTTTTTAGTTTTTCTTATGTTTTAGCTAGTTTCTCTTAGTTTTAGAGTTCTTCCCTCTTTGGGAAGAACTAGTTATGTTTTTGTAATTTATTAGCTTTTTGATTCAATAAATGGGAGTGCAAATTCCGTTTGGAGGTTTTCCAGCTACGGAATAGCATCAAGTAATCAGTAAGGATTTTATTTTCTTTGCAGCTTATTTTTTATGCTTATTTCTTACATGTTATATTTAATTTGTCGTGATTAAATTTAACTGTGTTTGTTTGTAAAAAATGATATAATAATAACGTTGTTATGCCATAAATATTAAATAGGTAAAAATCTCTAAAATGAATTGATTTTATTTTTATTCAAGATTTTATGTTAAGAATGTTAGAGAGAAATATATTATTTTTCATTACAAACTTAAATCTGAAAATTAGATTTTAAGGTTTAGTTATCCGCTCTAATTTAGAGTAGTGCTCTTTTATTTGTTGGTACAATCGCCCGGTAGTTAGAGTGAAGTTCTATTTCAAAAGTTTTTATAAGAATTATTATCTGAAAATGTATTGACAACATGTTTTCAATAGTGGTTTTAAAACTTGAAAATTAGTACTCGGATAACTAAATTCTTAGGTTTAATTTGGACACCTTGAATAAAGTTTAAATTTCTAACTCACCAAAGGTGGCATTTAAATGGTTCATTTTCAATCTCTTAGAAAAAGGAATTAATTTAATTAACCAAATTAGTTATCAACCCCACCCATAGGTGTTAATTGATTTGTTTAGTTAACAAAGAATATCTAACCCCACCAAAGGTGGTATTCATACAAAAAAGGGAGAATCAATAAATATCAATTCATATCTTTAATAACCTAAATAATATGAGCAAGCATAATTAACTTAGTTCTTATATCCATAAATACTCCACTATTAGTATTTCCTATGGGTAAATTTGTTAGTTCCCATGTCTAGTTAGAGATTAAGGAATTCATCTCATCTTTCATAACAAGCTCTCATTTTTTAGAATCTCTATTTTGATATGCTTCATCATAGCATTCAAGCCCTCCTCATCAGTCTACAACATATAATTCATATATCTAATATTAGGTACATAGGCCTAGAAGACCTTCAATGTACAGGAGCTTAAGTAAAAACTTTAGCCATATTGGACTATTACATACTACTCTATCCAACTAGTTCTTTTGATTGAGGACTCTCAACGTCACTACTACAATAAAGGGTAATTAAGTTGGCATTTAAAGTCATTTTTTTCCCAAAAATGACTTCTAACAAATTTTAAGTTAGTCTACTCATAGACCGACTTAAAATATTATAAAAATTATTGTCGATCATATTTGTTAATTGATTCTACATGTAGGATGTAACGTCAGTTCTATTTGTCAACCGATGCTAGCCATGTGTAACATCGATTGATAGGTAAAACGATGTTATTTCCTACGTGTAACATTGGTCTTACGTGTCAATCAATGTTACATTATTTTTTCCTTTTTATCTTCTTCTATCCCATGTTATACTCACAGTATACTCATTTGTTTCCCTATTACCAACTGAAAAACACAATTGTCCTCCTTATACTCTTTCTCATTTTTCAACCACCTGTGACCATCATTTTTGGAGCCATTTATTGAGTTTTGTTTCTCTCTAATTTCTCTTCTAGATCTTCAATTTTGTTAAGCATAGTACGAAAAAAAATTATACCCATTTTCCTTCACTTTCTCAATCATCAAACACCATTTTTTTCATTTCCTTTATCTTGACACTTCATTTACCCTTGTATGTATTTTTATAAATTATTTTACACTTATTATTCATATTTTTTTATTTTATTGTATATTATGTGTTATTGATTATTTATATATATTTTTGTGTTATGTAGTTTGTGTATTTTCATTCAAGCTTAAAAGAGAAGAAGATATTTTATTTATTTATTTATTTTAATAATTTTATTTATTTATGTTTTTGATATATATTAATTTATTTTAAACTTAAAATTTTTGAAAATAATTTACATATACATGAAATATATATAAATATATATATATAAATAATGTATAATGAATTTATTAATATTTATTATTATATATATGTAAAATATTTATTATTATTACATACATTTATATATATATATATATATATATATATATAAATTATTATATATTATATATTATTAATAGTATATATTGTTAATATTATAATGAGTTTATTAATTGTTTGGATTTTATGTATTTATTTTTATATGATGTTTTGATAGATATTCTAATAATTTATAATTTCATATATAATAATATCTGAAATATATTGGTTTGATACATATTTAATATGTTTAATATCATTAATAGAAAATAGAAAAATCTTGGAGGTCAAAATGTAGAATTGAGTAGGATTATATTTCTAGAGTTAAAAGTTTTTTGGAATTTTTCCTTGAAAATAATAATAATGAAATTTGTATGATTCAATACCCATGTGTTAAATATAAAAATGAAAAATTTTATGATGTTGACGAAGTTAAGTATCATCTTATCCATAGTAGTATTTTCATGAGTTACAAATGTTGGTATTATCATAGAGAAAATATTGATAATACTAATGGGGAAGAGATAAATAAGAATGTGTGAGTATATTATATGCATCGTATCAGAATGTACAGATAGAGAATATGTTTCATGCTGTTGAAGATAAACTACACGAGAATGATCTCAAAACCTTTAAAAAACTTCTAGAAGATGCTAAAAAACCGTTGTACCCAGAGTGAAAGAAATATACTAAAATGTCAAGATTGGTTCATTTGTACAATGTGAAGGCAAAAAATGGTTTTCTTGACAAGGAATTCATAAAATTACTAAATGTACTAATAGATATGTTTCTTGAAGGTATTGAATTGTCATTTTCACTGTATGAAATGAAGAAATATCTTAGTAGATTTGGCATGAAATATCATAAGATTCATGCTTGTCCAAATGATTGCATTATTTATAGAAAAGAATATAAGACATTAGATGATTGTCTAGTTTGTAAAGAATCAAGATGGAAGCATGATACAAATGAGACAACACCTAAGAAAGGCGTGCTAGCAAAGGTTCTTTGGTACTTTCCTCTGATTCCTCATTTTCAAAGGTTGTTCAAAAGTAAATAAACATCAAAGATGTTAACTTAGAATTCAGATAATAGATCTGATGATGGGATGCTACGTCATCCTTGTGATTCTACAAATTGGAAAGTAATAGATAATTTATTCCTTCAATTTGCATCTGATTCGAGTAATCTTCTTCTTGCCATTGTTGTTGATGGAATTAATCCACACAGTTCCCTTAGTAGTAAATATAGTTGTTGGCCAATTATTATGGCAATATATAACCTTCTTCTCTGGTTATGTATTAAAAGAAAATTCATAATATTAAAATTATTGATCTCAGAACCGAAATAACCAGAAGTTGATATTGATGTATATTTTCACCCTATGATAGATTATTTAAAGATATTGTGGAATGACGTTGTAAATGTTTACGATTCACATAAAGAAGAATACTTTAATTTGAGAGGGGTTATTTTATGGACAAGTAATGATTTTCCTACCTATGAGAACTTATCATGGCATACAACAAAAGGTTATATGGGATGCTCTATTTGAAGTGATGGCACTTTTGTAACTTATCTTGTTCACAAACGAAAAATGTCTTATAGAATATATAAAAGATATTTTCCACCTAGACACAAGTTTAGATACCAAAAGAAACCTTTCGATGGTGAAGAAAGATCATAATCCTACACCAAGACCTTTGTAAGGTGTTTAGATATTAAGGAAATTGAATAGTATGAAATTCAAACGATATGAAAAGATGAAAAAAAAAAGAATACTCACTGATGGAGGGAAACAAAAGAGGTCAACTAATAAAATGGGTGAAAAGGAAAATGTTATTGAATTAGTAGATCATTATTGTTGGAATAAAAATCAATATTTTGGGAATTACCTTATTAGAAAGACTTACACATTTCTCACATCTTAGATGTCATGCACATTGAGAAACATATATGCGAGAGCTTGATTGGTACATTACTCAATATACATGGAAAAACAAATGATGGAATTAAAGCAAGACTAAATTTAATGGAACTAGGCATACGACCTGAATTGGCACGAAGGGTGGAAAATGATAAGAATCAAACATACTTGCCACCAACATCACATACAATGTCAACAAAAAAGAAGGATGTGCTTTGTAAATATTTGGTTGGTGTGAAAGTTCCTGATGGTTACTCATCCAACTTAAGAAATTTTGTGTCTATCATTGATAAGAAACTTTATAGATTGAAATCACATGACTGTCATATCTTAATACAACAATTTTTACTAGTTGCTATTAGGTCAACTCTTCAAAAACATGTTTGATTATCAATAACTCATCTTTGTTCATTCTTCAATACAATATTCAACAAATTTATATCAATTAGCAAGTTAAACTCTTTACAAAAAGATGTTGCAAAGAATTTGTGTCTACTTGAAAAATATTTTCCTCCTTTTTCGATATAATAATTCATTTGTGTGTTTATTTAGTTCGAGAGGTTCAATTGTATGGTCCTGCTTATTTAAGGTGGATGTATCCTTTTGAGAGATACATACAAGTCCTTAAAGGATATGTAAATAATAGAAAACATCCTGAAGGGTGCATGATGGAATGTTACATTGCTGAAGAGGCCATTGACTTTGTTCTGAATACTTTAGTGGTTGCACTGAAATTAAGAATCCTACCCACAAGTTGTTCTTAGAACGTCACATGATCCAAGTAGGCTTGGTGAAAGTAAGAAATTTTTTATTGATCTCACTCGATGGAAAAAAGCACACCAAATCATTTTGGTAAATAATAATGAGGCACAATCGTACATAGAGTAAGTGATGACATGTTTAACCTTTTCATTTAAAATAAAATTATGATTTATTTAACTATTAATTATACCTAATTGATATATCTTGAATAACATTACAGAATGCATTTAAACATACTGAAGATTGATTCTCGTTATAAAAAGGAGAAAAATAGTTGTATGATAAACATAAGCGAGAGCTTATTAATTGGTTTCGCAACCATGTATGTGTCACATACAAGAATTCATTAGTACTTCTATATAATGTTTTAAAACTTTATTTTAAACACATTTCATGTTTTTATATGCATAGATTCAAGTTGAACTTAACAAACCCAATCATAAAATAACATAAACTTTAGAATGGTTTACACATGGTCCAAAATTCGATCTAAAATTATATTCTAGTTTCAAAATTAACGGTTCGAGGTTTATGATAAAAAAAGGGACAAAGTTTGAGTAAATTAGAATAGTGGTGTGAAGATAGTTGCACAAATTAGAAAATTTTCCAATTAAAAATATGGTAATCCTGTACTTTCTAATAGAACATATTATGGTATAATTCAAGAGATTTGGGAATTCGATTATGAGGTTTTCTATGAAACAATATTATTGTGTGATTGGGTCGAAGATGTTATCAATGTTGGATATAAAATAGATTATTTTAGATTTACCCTTATAAACTTATCTAAGATAAGTCATACTGATGATCCTTTCACGTTAACACTTCATGTAAAACAAGTATTTTACGTGAACGATCAAATTGACACAAGGTGTTCTATTGTTATAACGCCTCCAAAAAAAGAGTTTTACCATTGTGATGCTTTAGAAGATGATAACATGCTTGATACATTATCCAATATTAGTCATCTCTCAAACAAATTACCTAATGTATGTGATGATCTAGTTGATGACGATGATTTTTCGACATGGACTTAAAGTGATTGTGAAGGAATATATATATATACATGATCAACAACCTAATTAAACGTAATGTATATTCTATATTATTCTAATAACTCTTGTTTATATGTTTGGACTTAAAATTGTCAATTAATTTCTATTTTATCATTGTTTGTAAATATTTTATGTATCCTAGGGTACTAGAGATTGTAGATCCAAATGATCCATTGGGGCATTTGAAAAGAAGGGGTTGGGCTAATATACTTTATGCTCCACTTAATCCAAATGATAGAGTACCCGTTCAATTGGATCCAATTGGTAATCCATTAAGAAAAAATGGCTAACAATTGAAATCTTATATTGGTAGACTTGTGAAGTTAAGTATACCAATCAATATAAAGAATTGGACTAATGTTTAAGATGCTAAAAAGTATAAGATATGAAAAACTATTTATGTAAGTCTCTTTTGTTTTATAATTAATTACATATATTATCATTTTTTTATTATATCTCATCTAAAATTTGTTTTTTTACAAAATCATTTTAAAGTCCATAATAACTGGATGAACAATTGTTATAAGGTTGCAAATAAGGCATGGAAGGAATAAAAAACTTCCAAATTGGCCAAGAATTATGTGTTTTCATACTTGGAACCACTTAATGAACAAGAACTATACAAAATTCTTGAAAAACACCCCTGGATTGAACCCCAAGTATGGATAGAATTCATAGATTATAGACATATAGATGAATTTTAACCATACTGAGAGGTCATTAAATCCTGAAATTAGACAAAAATAGTATTATCAAGTTGTTAATTTATAATTATTTTTATATTTATTTTCCTCAAATTTAAGTTGATGTCATAGTTAATAAATTTATTTAATTTAGGTAGGCAGTTGAATTGGGTAGAAACAAAGACCCTCAAAACAAAGAAGTCAAGATTAATGACTAAACGAGGAGAAGAACAACTCAATAAGTTAGTTAGTAATTTAACTTAATACAAAGTCCTTATGATTTTTGCATATTGATGTAATAATGTATGATATTTTTTTTCTTTATTATTTGTATAGAGCTGTTCAAGAACAAATTAATAATAGTGAAATAATCGAACAACTAGTGAAATATGCGATATATTATGCATTTGGATGCAAGCATCCTAGTCATGTTAGAAGAGGAAGCCAATATGATAGTTATATGAAGTTTTTTAATATTTTAAAACAAAGGCCTTAGATGGTCAGTAAGGAGAAATACTATAAAATTGAATAAGAATTGAACTCCTTTAAGGCCTCAATGTTAAGTGAGATTGCCACTTTAAAGAAATATCAATCACAACATATGTCAGGCATGACACTATATTACAATCAAGGCATGTCCTATTAGCCAAGCATGTCACCATCCATGCCAAGTATACCACCATTCATGCCAAACATGATGCCCAACCTATATCCTCTATTGGATATAGTCACCGTATTGGTTCTCCATTTATGCTAGGAATGCATATGTAATTAAGTAATGGTTCAGTATCTCCAATGCAATATGTGCATTCTTACCATCTAACATTATGAATGTTTTAATGAGAATTTCCTTCCAATAGCGACGTATGTAGATAGTCTATTGTTTTTATTTTTTAATATATATTTTATTTATTATATATAACACTTCAATTTTTTACATAATATGAAATTTTTATTGAAACATCCATCATCTATGAACTATGTTGCTATTGAAACGGTATAACAATTTAGTCATAATCGAATGATTCATAATCAATATTTGCCATATTATTAATAAAAAGTAATTTATCAATCATTGCTCCATCATTGTCCACTACATATGCCTTCTAATGCTACCACAATCCAATAATTTGTTAGAAAATATGTGGCTTGGCCATCAAATCAAGATGTGATAAACTTTGATATGGTATTATTTGTTTATTTAAGATAAAAAAAATTACTACTTCTATTATATTATTATTCTTTTATTGTTACTAATATATACAATACTTTTCTTTAGTCCATTATACCAAAATTAGTAAGTGCATCACATTTAGGAGATACAAAACAAGTATCTCATGGAAAAGCTATGTCTAGTGGACAATCATTACGCACTATGTTGTTCAGGAAGAAGCCATAGAAAAAATATAGTTATGAATATGCTATAAACTTCAACAGAAATCATGGCTCTTTGATTACTATTGTTGCAAGCAAGACTAACATAAATGATGGATGGACAGTGCCACTTTCTAGAGAAATTTATAGCGTAGACATTGGATAAACATATATATCGATCAAGTGTATATTTCAACTGTTTGAATTTCAAATGATCGATTTAAATATAATTCAAGTGTGGACAATATTAGTCCTCAATTAGTAAATAACTTTCATTTATGTAGAACATATAATTATATTTATATTATCTAATTATTTATATACATTTCTTTTATATAGGGCATGTTATTATCGACTTCAAGCTAAGCACCTATCACATTTAGGAATGTTCTATGATTCATCTTTTGTCAATCAATATCAAGAACATAATGTTAGCATTAGAGCTAAACAATTATGTGATAGAGTCTTAACACTTCATAGAAATCAGAATTTGATAATCTCTTGGCCACTGAAGTTTAAACAAGGCCAAGATCATTCAATGTTGATAATCCTTTATCTATATGGCAATTATTTTTTGTACTATGACTCAACTTCTATAGAATTGAGTAATGACACAAAAACTGTTGTTGAAATGTAAGAGTTATAGCTAGCTATTTTTCTTCTATTATTATTGTAATATTTAATAAAAAAACTAATTGTTTTAAACTT
The DNA here is from genome assembly GCA_033030585.1 of Hippophae rhamnoides. Classification (NCBI taxonomy): domain Eukaryota; kingdom Viridiplantae; phylum Streptophyta; class Magnoliopsida; order Rosales; family Elaeagnaceae; genus Hippophae; species Hippophae rhamnoides. The sequence goes on along the minus strand of CM065437.1, from coordinate 20,709,647 downwards.
TGATAAGGCATGGAAGCTATGGAATAAGAGTAGGGAAATTACCCTTAAAAAATCACATAAGCTTATATGGAACAAAGTTTTGGTATGTACAAATGAATATTGATAATTTAATAAATTTGTAGGTTTCACAACAAAATGATGGAGTCATGTGTGGTTACTTTGTCATGAAATTTATGAGCGAAATCATCTCAAATATTAACATTCCAATTAAAGATGTGATAATCTCTTTTACTAATATACTTTTTAAAAATATATAAGTTATTTTTTACGAATTCATGATATTATATTCTTATTTTGAATTTAAATACATGTAGTTCTTTGGTTGAAACAAATCTAGATATGATATGCAAAGTTTTGATGATTTATGAGAAGAATGGGCAGAACACATGCTTCAAAATATAACATCACAAGAAGAATTAGGAGAAGAATCTAATGATATTGAATAGCATAGTACAACACCATGGTAATTTTTTTAATTCTTTAATTTCTCTATTACTGTGTTTCTAAAGTTTGGGCTTATTTGATGGACATTTATGGGCTTGTTTGATGGATATTTATGGGCTTATGTATTTAGAGGAATGAATTGTTGTATGGACCTATTTTTCAACCCAAACTCCATTTCATCTCATTGGAGAGTTCCTTGGCCATTATGAATGGGACATTGGTGGTAATTCTAAGCAACAAACTAAGCTTCCTCTCCCTGAAATAAAGTGAGAAAATTACAAAATTCATGACAAAAGAGGCATCATCACTTTATTTATAATTTAAGTTAAATATATATATATATATATATATATATATTGTATATAAATTATTTTTTTGTAATAAATTTAATTCTCAAGTAATTAATTAATATTTAATTTTTAATTATTTGTAGTATTTAAAAACTCTTTTAAACTCTGTTTATAGTTGTTGGCACTTGTAGTATGTCTATTCTTATACATCACTATTTCATTGAACATCACATCTCTACTACAGATCATCTTTTTGTTTTCATCATCCTAAATATAGTAGCCAAACTCATCCTTACTATAGCCGATGAAGGCTCATTTCTTTGACTTTAGTACAAGCTTGTTCCTGCATTGATTATTAATATGCACATATGATAAACAACCAATAACTTTTAAATGTAAGAGTTTTATCTCTTTTTTGTCATGTACCTCATTTGGTATTTTGTTATTCAAAGAAACTGATGGGCCTCGATTAATCAAGTAAGCTATTTTTTTTAACTACTTGTGCTCAAAATTGCTTTAGTAGGCATGATTGCATTAGCATGTTTATGGATCTCTTAGTTAACGTATGATTTGTATGCTCAGTTACAGTATTCTGTTGAGGCATACCTGGCATGATTCTCTCGATTCTAATCCCTTGATCATAACAAAATATCTTGAATCTGGTGCTTCATATTCATTACCATTATCAGTTTGAAACTTTTTTTTTCATCTTCAAACTCATCTCATTCTCAACCATGGCTTTCCATATTCTGAAAGCCTCAAACACTTCAAACATATGATTTTAAAAAATAAATTCATACCTTCCTAGAATGATCATCAATGAAAGTCATGAAATAGTATTTACCATCAATGGATGAGATAGTCGTTAGTCCCAAAACATTATATTGACAAGCTCTAATCTTTTTTTTCAGGGTTTTGAAACTTTTCTAAAAACTAACTCTATTTTGCTTTCCAAGTATGTAGTCTTCACATATATCAATTTCAACATACTGAAGAACTGGTAATCTGTCGTTTGACTACATAATTATGAACCCTTTTTTCACTCATGTGATCGAGTCTCTAATGCCACAAGTTAGGATTATGGTTTCCTATTGCAACTACAATTGAACATCATGCTTTTGCTATCATATAAAGAGTGTCACATTTCTTGCCAAGTGCAATCGTCATTGTACCTTTTGAAATCTTCTAATCATCATCATGAAAGGTCATGGTATAACCTTTACTGGTCCATTGCCCTATTGAGATCAAGTTCTTCCTCAAGCTGGGAATATGTTTAACATCCTTTAACTCTTATAGGCCCATTCAACTTAATATTCACTACACATTTACCAACAATATCACAAGGTTGGTCATCACTAATGTTTTTGGGCATATAGTTCTTGAAGAGTTCTTTCTACAAAGTATTATGAAACTATCCTCTAGAGTTTAACATCTAATACTCTTTCTTACTCTCCAAAGAGAATTTCGATGCATCACCGTAATATTTGCTTCTACCTTTTCCACTTGATTCTTCGGTGCATTATTGCATTGATTTTTGTAATGTTTGGTCTTTCTGCAATTCCAACACTCGATGGTCCTAGAGTTATAAGAATTGTTAGGATTTTTGGATTTAAACCTTTTATCCTTTGATCTGTCACGATAACTTGATCTGCCATGTACATTACATCTGGTTCTTCTCGAAGAATCTGTATGCAAAGCTAAAAAGGTTATGCTTCACTCAACCTTTTTCGTCAGACTTCTTCATTGAGGACAAGATCCCAAACATCGTCACATTTTAACTTATTACTTTCTGTTAAGCTACTCATTGTTGTGATTGTAGTATTCTAACTATCAGGTAGAGATGATAAAAGAATCAAGGCTTGAACTTCCTCGTTGAATTCAATTTCCACTTAACTTAATTGGTTTGTCATTTTATTGGATTGATTTAGATTTTGAGTCCTTGATGTACCTTTCATTATCCATAAATTGAACAACTATCTCATAAGATGTACTTTATGTGAGGTCGATGGCTTCTCATACATAATGGATGGAGTTTTCATAAGACCTACAGTGGCCTTTTTCTTTGCTATGTTAAAAGCATCATTGCACAATAACATCAATCGGATGACTCCGATGACTTGTCTATTGAGATTAGTCAATTCTTCATCCATGTATTCTGTCTTTTTTACGAGAGACATTTAGACATATTTTTTGATACAAATAATCTTCTATTTGTATTTTTTAAAATCCAAAATCTACACCACCGAACTTTTCAAGTTTCAACTTTCCTTCTATGGCCATCGCTCACACTCGAATACAATTGCCTTTGGATCGTAATATACTATCAAGTCTTTGATACCAATTGTTAAGGAAATAATAAATTTTAAGAAACCAAAAATTTATGATAATATAAAATAAATGTTGATAAAATAACAAACAAAATTCTACTACAATTATTTCCGAAAAGAAATTACAATATTTACAACCCAAAAATTGTGAGTTCTTTTAAGCTTTTTATTTAAGCTTATTTTTCCTCTCACTTTTATTTTTTTCTCTTATCTTCACACATTTCTTATATCTCCCCAACGTCTTTTATAATAATTAATTTACTAATATTAAAAAATTTCATACCTTAATTTACATAAAGAAAAACTCTCGTAGGCTTTCCTATTTTATTTTTTTTATTTTCTGTTTTTATTTATAATTAATATAATTAATAATCATTTGATTAATATTTTTCCCATAAAAAATAATGGTATCAATTTCAAATGTGTGATTAACGTATTTATGATATCTACAATTTAACCATAACCATAGTATGAAAAGTTTTATATATATATATATATCGTAAATGCAGAGCAAAAGCATGCGATAATTAATATCGTACTTTTTATTGTTCGAATTCATCTTAATTATTAAAAAAATATTTACGAAAAATATTAATTCAAATAACTTGCTTAAAATGTAATTGAGGTGGAAAATGGACAATAAAAATAGTGTTTTATTATTATGTTATGCTATTTAGAACCTTTGATATTATGATGTTAGCATTGTGTGGCCTACGTAGTATATATCTACTTTTGATATTTAATTCTTATTTTAAAGCAATAAAAAAATAGATTACAATTATAATTTAGATAAAGCAAAAAAGTATAATCACAATAAAAACAATGAAAACAAAGGGCAAGATGATATTAGAATCATATTTATACAAAATTTTGAGATTATTAAAAATAATATTGAGATAATTATATGTTGAGCTATATATATTAATAATGTTATTTATCCTAACAACTTATATTTTTATCCCAGATAAAAGAAACGTGAGAGTTTTTGTTAGAGTACAAATTAAAAAACACAATCTTATAATATCTATATAATATTAATTATTAGAATTATCATAAAATAAATACCATGCATAAAAAATTTGGATAGACAAAAATTAATTTAATAAATTTCTTCTAGAAACCGTTGTAATTTCTAGTTGAAATTACATTAAATTAAAAATAGATAAATATCTATTTTTTTTCACTTGAATCTATTATTATTAGATAAATATTTTTTATATAAATTAAATTACATTACTCATAGTGAAAAACAACTTAAACAAAATCGTCCAAAATTAAAAGTTCTATATTAATATATAAAATAGTAATACGATTATACACAATTATATAACTTATAATTAGGGTATATTTATACAACTAGACTAATACTTATTTGTACATCTATATATATATATATATATAAATTGAAGATAGTTATATAAAGTAGAAGTTGTAAAGAATAAAAAAAAATTATAATTATAATTATAAAAATAATATTTTATATTTATCTTATATATTTTTAATATTTAAAAAAGTACGTTATATCATTTAATATTAAACGTATTTTAATTTGATATTGTTTAAATTAAACTATATGTATTTAAACTCGTTTAATGTTTAACAAGTTTAATTAAATTTTATTAATATTACTGATAACATTATTTTTATTATAAATCATAAAGATTTTGTTTTCATATTTTTCTAAAAAGTACGGTATAATCTAAAATGTAAATGTTTTGGAAAATTGTTTTCCGAATAAACCTGAAAAGATTGTCTCAGCATCATATTAAAATTTTAATTATTGATTTTCTCTTATTTTTCATTTTCTTTTTGCTTCTTCTTTTTTTTTCTTACATAAAGTTCTATAAAATGAATAAAATTTTGGGTGTGGATTATCCGTTGATTAAATTTTGAATTTTCAATCTTAATTATTAACTCTCTTAAAAATTAATTTAAAGATATTTGAAATGTCATGTTATTGTATCATAAATAAATATTTTTAAAATAAAAAAGAAAAAAAAAGAGTATTAATAAAATGTAATCATAGACAAGCACACTTTGGTGCGTAACAGTGGATCCTAAAAAATTTTGAAAAAAATAATAAAAATATTATCTAAATTATGTATTTTTACTATAGTTTAAAATAAACGATAATTATTTAAACCTGTTTAATATGGAATGTCGTTAAATTGAATCACATTTAATATTATTAAAATATCATTTTTATGGTTATAAATTTTGATAAAGTTATTTTTTTTAATTTTCAAATCTTTTTAACTAAAAATATTTTTAGCTTTTTTTTTTAGATGACAGTAACTTTTTGAAAGTTGTTAACTAATTACCGCTAATGTAGCCTAAAATCTAGGGCATAGTTATTGTTGAGCTCTTAGAGAAAAAAATTTGATTGACAATCTACGGGACCAACCGACCTGGTATTTATTAAAAAAGATGAATAATGATGGATTGTGTAGTAAATTAATTGACAGGATAATAAAGGTTAAATAATAATACGACTGCAGGTAGTGAACATAGAAGTCTATCTTAATTTATAATGGGTGTGTTTAAAAATATATCTCATTTGCAAGAACTATATTATTATTATTTTCATATATAAGTTGATGTAAATTTTAAAAACTGATAAAAATATTTTTAAAAATAATTTAATTAATTTTTAAAATTTATATTAAATATAATGTAAAATTAATTTTTAAAATTGATGTGTAAATAACCCACTTTCATAACCAGATTACATTAACTCGAATTAATATTTAAATCCTAAACAGCCTTTTGTTGAAAAAATAAGAAAGAACTCTACACAAAAGAACTCTTATTATTTTCTTTATGTTTTCATTACAATTGTATAGCTATTTATAATGAAATTTTACTCCTTTAATTACTCTTTGAATTAAGCATCCCTTGATTTACTCCTTGAATTAAGGATTCCTTGTTTTACTCCTTGAATTAAGCTTCTTGTTTTTCTCCTTGAATTAAGGTCCTTGTTTTTCTCCTTGAATTAAGAGCTAATATCCAATACTCCCCCTCAAGCTGGATCCAAAAGGTTTATGGATCCAAGCTTGGACAAAAGTCGTTGAACCGATGCAGGCTAAGGTGAAGATGTCACCATTGGGTCGAAGTTTCTTTGTATAACGTGTCCGAATCACTTGTGATTGAACTTGTTCACGAATGTAACGACAATCAACTTCAATGTGTTTCGTCTCTCGCGTGAAACACCTGGGTTTGATACTATATGTAATGGCGCCTTGATTGTCACAAAATAAGGACATAGGAAGAGTTGTAGGAACACCTAAATCACATAGAAGACCTTTAAGCCATATCAACTCACACGCGATTGAAGCCATTGCATGATACTCGGCTTCGACTTGATCTAGCGATGACGTTGCTTCTTACTCTTCCATGTGACCAAGTTTCCACCTACAAATGTACAAGAGTGGTGGACTCGCGATCAATTGCATTCCCCGCCCAATCGCATCACAATACCCTACATTCGATTTGTGTGTTGTCATTCTTCTTCGCGATGATACCACGACCCACCGATCCTTTTAAATAGCGTAAGATCCTTTTAACAAGGGTCAAATGCTCAAGTGTCGGTGGAGTACGATTGGCTCACAATACTTACGTAATATGTGATGCCGTGTCCGGTGATTGTTAGGTAGACAACTACCAACCGCCGGCCGGTAATAACTTATATCCGTGAGTGGCGTGCCCTTCAAGCTAGGCCTGAGTCATTGTCAAGAGGGTAATGGCCGGTTTAGCATCACCTACGTTAGCTTCTCGAGCAAATCTAGGACATATTTCCTTTGGTTAAGAAAGAAGAGTCCTCAGGCGAGGTTGCCATTTCTATACCAAGAAAGTACTTCAATATCCCAAGGTCTTTAATTGCAAACCTTTGTCCGAGACCGTTTCGAGGTTGAAAATCTCGTCGCATTATCACCCGTAATTATCAAATCATCTACATAAATCAAGACAACCAATTTTCACATAGTTCTGTGCGAACAAATTGTGAAGAATCGGCATTGCCGTTTTGAAACCAACAATAGTGAGAATGAGCTTAGCTTGGCATACCAAGCTCGGAGGACTGTTTCAAACCATAAATGGATTTGTGCAATTTGCACACTAAATCCAGCTTCATTACTTTGAGGATGCCGGGTGGCAATTTCATATAGACTTCTTCTTTTGAGATCACCATGCAAGAATGCATTCTTCACATCCATTTGGTACATGGACCACCGCTTTGTTTACAGCCACGTACGGTAGCACTCTTACCGTGTTCATTTTTGCAACAGTGCAAATGTTTCTTTGTAATCCACCTCGAATGTTTGAGTTGAATCTCGAGCCACCAATCTTGCTTTATACCTCTCAATTGACCCATCGACTTGAATTTTAGCTTATAAATCCATTTGCAACCCACGACTTTCTTGCCTTTTGGAAGTTTGGTGATGCTCCACGTGTCAGTTGTGTTGATCTAGGGCTTTAAGTTCTTCTTGCATGGCTTCCTTCCACACCTTCGTTATTGGCCTCATGAAAGTTTTCGAGGCTCACCGTAACTCGACATAAGGCCGAGGTACGCGGCACGTGGGTTGGTGTCACTCTCTTATATGACACATAATTTGAGATGGGATGTGTGGGTTTCAGTAGGTGACAAAGTCTTGAAGTCTTGTGGGAGGTTGCTTCAATGTGCATCGATTACGTCGTGGAGCGGGAGGAGTTATCTCACACTCGTTCACATCTTGTACCATATTGCGAGGATCATCTTGATTATCACCATCTTCACGCAAAGGTACCATTAAGAAGAGACCCTTCATTGTTACTTTCGGTGAGAGATGTATCAATGTTGACATGGCCGGGATCTTGTTGTTAGCAGAGCCTAAAAGTTCGATTCTTGGTAATGGAAATACATCCAAGATGTCATCCCTTTGACTTGTGATTTCACGTGACTTGTCGAAAAAAGGGTTAGTTTCATAAAAATCGAACATCTTTAGACACAATTAATCTCCTAAGTTTGGGATCATAACACTTATATCCCTTTTGTGTAGATGAATAACCAAGAAAAATACATTTAATGTACTTAGGATCCAATTTATCTCGATGATGAGATTGAATATGTACAAAATGTATACAAAGACTTTAAGGTGTGAGAGATTAATTTTCCTTCCTTTCACGACCTACAGGGAGACTTGAAATCCAAGACTGCTACTGGGTAATCTATTGATGATGTAAGCAAATTGCCATAACCCCTGGGACTAGAATCTCTTTGGTACATTCATTTGTAGCATTAATGCTCTAGTTTTTCGAGTAAGTCCCGGTTTTGCATGTCACTACACCATTTTGTCGAGGTGTGCCAACACAACTTGTTTGATGCATAATGCCATGAATGCTCAAATATTGTTTCATGATATGGGACATGTATTCTGTATCATTGTCGACCTTCAAGGTTTGAATTTTAGAGGAGAAATGATTTTTAACAAGGTTACGAAAGTCCTTAAATACTTCCATAACTTCATTCTTAGACTTTAAAAGATATAACCATGTGACTCGAGAAAATCATCAACAAAAATCACAAAATACTTATAACTATCAAAAGATTCATTAGTTGGTCCCCATACATCCGAATGAACTAGTTCAAAACATTTACTAGCCTCTAGACAAGGAAGAATTAAAAGGCAATCTAGTGGCTTTAGACAAGTGGCAAGTTTCACATGCAATTGCATCATTTCCTAAGTTTGGAAATAAATTTGACAAAATTGGTGGAGAAGGTGAGAGCTAAACGCGTTGATGCCACAATTGATTATCTTCGGATAGGGTTAAACTTGGCGAAACCCTCTTGGGATTGCTCTTGGATATGTAATAGATACCATATAAGTAAAACCCTTCACCAATCGTCTTTTTGGTGGCACAATCTCGAAAAATGACATTGCGAGGAGAAAAATGGCTAAGAAATTCAAGGTATTTGTGATTTTTCCTACAGTACCAGTTGGAAGTGAAAGGAAGGCACATATAAACCGACTCGATTTCATCCGACATTAATTTTATTTTTTCCTTTCCTAAAACCTTTACATTCTCACCAATTGCAATTGAAACTTGAGAAGGATTTGCTAATTTTTCAAACTTATGAGACTTTGACACACGGTTTGTCATATGATCCGTGGAACCCGAATCTACAACCCAAAAATCATGCAACATATTTATTTTAAGAGTAGTTTTAAAGGCTTTTATGATACCTTGCATGTCCCCTTCATGTATGAGTTTTGTATCCGCTAAGAAACTCGCAAACTTGCCTAGCAATGCTCGTCGAGTTTCCTTCTTCATGCTATCCACACACCAATTCTAGCTCCTCCCGTCTTGCTTTGAAGATACAACATAAACTCATTCATAAGTTCAGCCTGGATTCGTGAAGTTTTTGAATGGATCGGACCCATTGTAGAGGGTGTAGAGGTAGCATGATTTGCACCTGTGCAAGACGATTCACTTTATGTAAACCCTTATCCTTTATAAAATCAGGTTTTAACTCGGATGTAGAATCCAACATGTGTCCTTAATATGGCTCATATATAAAGGTGTTGACACTTCCAAGTTTGGATGCTTCCCTTTGTACTTTCTCTCGTCAAGTTAGATAGGCTCTCGCCTCGTGTGCACTAGCCATTGTATCCTTGTTCATGACTTTCCTCCTTACTTCTTCACGTTGAATTGTCGCACATACATTGGTGAAGGAAGGAAGTTCGGTATTCATGAGTACGTGACATCGTATATCTTCATACGTTGAATCGAGACCGACGTAAGTTGAAATATCTTATCTTCTTCCTCTTTTTCGTAGCAGAGCTACATCGGTCGATGAGGATGATATATTTCAACTCATTCCACATGCTTTTTCATGCTTCCTAAGAGTTGTACAAAAGGCTTACCATCTTGTTGCAAATTTAAGATGTCCTTCTTTAATTGAAAAACTCGGCAAAGATTGTTTTGACTACCATACATTTCCTCGACCGTCTCCCAGTTGGTATGCAGATTCGCAGTAACCGAATATTTTAGCTAATTTACGTTCCATGGAATTTAGGAGCTACGACATAACCAAATTGATCCTTACTAAGCCAGATTCATAGGTTGGTGAGGAAACATCGTGTACTTCGATGCTTCCATTTATGAACCCCAACTTGGACCTTCCACTTAGAGCCAAAGACACCTTGCTTCGACCAAGGCAAGTAATTAAATTCATTCAGCAAGAATGAGCTGAATCTTTGATTTGGGTTGACATCCACCTCATGCATATTCACGAAGGAAAGCACCTATGAACTTTCACTGATCCTACGGCATTGCTCTTCCATCATTTCAAAGATCAAGATGCTAAGATAATAATAAAGCGTAAGCAAGTTAATTTTCCTGCTCGATCACTACGTTGAAAAAACAAGAAATAACTCTACACAAAAGAGCTCTTATTATTTTCTTCATGTTTTCATTACAATTGTATAGCTATTTATAAGGAAATTTTACTCCTTCGATTACTCTTTGAATTAAGCATCCCTTGATTTACTCCTTGAATTAAGTATTCCTTGTTTTACTCCTTGAATTAAGCTCATTGTTTTTCTCATTGAATTAAGGTCCTTGTTTTATTCCTTGAATTAAGAGCTAATATCCAATACCTTTATTATTTAAGCAATAAAATAAAGTCAAATGTAGCCAGAGGATGATGCTTTGTCAATTTTAATCTCAAATAAGGATTTTTATAGCAACCCTTTGGATTGGCCTATATGTATTTTTCCGGCCTATATTCAATAATACTATTAGTTAAAGTAAGATAGAAATTACTATAGTATTTATAAAATTATAAATAAATTATATCATATTTAAATTTTAGATTTTAGATTTTTATATATATTATAACTTTTAAATATAAATCTTAAATCCTAACAAGAACTAAATTATAAACTTAATTAGAATCTTTCAATATACACTTTCAACTTTCATTTAAAAGTATGGCAACCCTTTCACTAAATTCTTGAAAAATTATTTAAAGAATCAATGCAATATTGATATTATGAATAGTTAACATTGAAATACCAACTTATTTACCTTATGATTATTTACATTAAATAATAATTATTTATTATTTTTAAAGTATGTAATAATATGATATTTTTAGTTAATAAAATGTAAGATTATTACAACAATTATTTAAAAAAATAAAAACAAATGTGCAATCAATGATAGAGAGAAAATAATACACTTTTAGAAAATATACTTAAAAAGTAATGAAATAAATCTTTTACATTACAATATTATACTATTAAAATAAATTTTTCAAACATTTCAATCTATAATTTTTGCCAAAAGGAATTATTCCTTAATTAATAGATTTATTAATCAAAATAAATATTATAAATATATGTAATTTATTGTTTTCTTATTTTATGAGGATTAAAAAAATCAATAATTTTAATTGAATTTTAATTTAATTCCAGAACAACCTAGCTATCTTTACGAAACCTAATCCTTAAGCAACGATGAACAAATCAGTCAACTTTCTTTCTCTATTGTCAATTCTACGTAGAAAAGGTTGGATCCAACAAAATTCAAAAGATTTTGTTAGAATCTTTTTGACTTTCTTGAGCCCAGAGAAATGGGGAACATCCAATTTGAAACGATTAGCTCAATTCCATTTAAAAAAATTCAACGGCAAAAGTCATATTCCTTCTATTGTTCTTGAACTATTTGGGCCTATTAGGAAAAGTAGGTAATTAAATTATATGTTAAAATTAAATTAGATATTAAATTAAGATATGAAATGTTGAATTCGAAATTATTTATAATTATATTATAATATGTGAAAATTCGCATAGATTTTTTTTTTTTTTTTGGTTCAATCAAGATATTTCATTTTTTAAAAGACAAAATGCATAATTTACTTAACAATTAAAGGAACAACATAAGAAAAGATAAATTCATAACCTAAAACATCAATCAAAATATTTAATAATTTTCTTCTCATCCTCTCATCATAACAAGCAAAGCAAAGAGAAATGATAGAATCTAAGTATTCCTAAGGATATGTTTCACCCTCCATTCTTCGAGAACACTAGCATTTACTATCCAATATATAATATATGCTCTTGAGTTAGAAATAAAAAGATAATTTACTTCTAAGTGGAACACAAATACCTTCCACTAAAGCCAAATTGCCTCCCCTTCTATGAATGCATTTAAAATGCAAGAATTCACAATACTGCTTCTAACTGTCCAGCTACCTATGTAGTGCACACTACAAATGAATAAATCTGCTTCAACTATGATTTCGAAAGTAGCATCACATTCTCCCCTTTCCCCTCACAACACCTTCAAGGGACAATTTTAACTTTTTAAATATCATATTTTTCTCATAGTCACAAAATGTAGCTACTCACAATTCAAAACAATCTTTTCATTTCCCATTCTAAACAACAAGTATTTAAAAAAATTAGATTATATACCAAAGAGAACTAACCATATCCAAAGAGATGTTGCAATACCAGAAGAAGAAAACTAGTACTAAAGAACTTGCAATCGACAAGATCAATGTTGTATAGCTCCTTAGTGAGTAATTTGAAAAAATCTCACATGGATTAGGAACCATGGTGTGTGTTGTATTTTGAACTATAAATAAAGCTCACTCGTTTACTTTAAAATCATACCAAAATTTATATATCTTCCTTTCTTTTGTATGGGTAATTGATTAGCTCAATCTTGTCAAATCATTTGTAATTTTTAGAGTTCATCCAATTTAAAGATAGTGAAAGTGATCAATGAACCCGATGACATAAGTAACATTTATATCGAACCTCGTTAAATTTTTGGTGTTTTTATTTTTTACTTTAATATTTTATTTAATATCTGTTTTAGTTTCTTTTAGTATTATATTTCCAATAGCATTATTTTGTGGGGCTAGTTTGAGTTCTATTAATTTAAATCATAATATTTATAAATAGTAACTATTTAAAATAAGGAAAGTATACTTTATTTTCTAAACAATTGGTATCAGAGTCAAAGGTTTCTACTTATGCATTTTTTGTATTTCATTTGTTTGCTACTGGAATATAATTATTATTTGTTGTAATTTGAAGAATTGTCGAAAGAAAGCCTCCATCAAACAAAGGCCAACCATCCACGTCATCTATATTAGGTAGACCAACTATGATGAATGTAAGGTTCGAGGTGGAGAAGTTTGATAGAATTGGTCATTTTGGCATATGTCAAGGCAAAGTTTTAGATGCTTTGTTGAACAAGGTCTAAACATCGCCATTAAAGAAAAGAAACCAGATAGAGCAGATGAAGTTGAGTAGAAAAATATCAACCGATTGACATGTGATAAAAATCCATCAATGTCTCTCAAGAGAACAAATGTACGCATTTATGAAGAAGACATCTACAAGTAAGTTGTGAAAGGCATTGGAGAACAAATTCATAAAGAAGAGTTGTCAGAATCGAATCTATATTGAAGAAGAAGTTTTTCCATTTTGATTACCTCTCAAGTACCACAATAAACGACTACATTACTACTTTTAATCAATTAGTAGCATATTTGTTAAATATGGATGAAACTTTTAAAGATGAAGATTTAGCCTTGATGTTGTTAACCTCTCTTCCTAATAAGTTTGGTCACTTTATTATGAGCTTACTCATTAGGAAGGATAAAATGTTTTTTGAGAAAGTTTGCACTGCTTTGTATAGTTACGAAATAAGAAAGAAAGATAAAAAAACAAAGCAATAATGAAGATGTAGAGGCATTGTCTGTAAGAGGGCAATCTCAAACACAATAGAAAGGAAGGAGAGGCAAATATCATTCAAAAGGAAGGCTTAGTAAATATGAATATGTCTTTTGTCACGAAAAAATCCATTGGAAGAAAAACTGTCTGAAGTTACAAAATAAAAGAAATTTGTGTCGCTTGATGCATGTGTAGTTGAAAGCAACTCAGATTCAGATTTTACATTGGTTGGTTCGTCAACAACATCCCATCCTAGTGATTGGATTTTTGATTCAGCGTGTACCATCCATATGTCTCCTAATAAGGAGTGGTTCTTTAATTTTGAAGAACTAGATGGTGAATTTTTTTTCATGGGTAATGATTATTTATGAAAAATTTTAGAGATCGGTACAATTTGTTTGAAAAATCAAGATGGTTCAACAAAAGTCTTGAAAAATGTTCATTATGTCCCAGATATGAAGAAGAATCTCATTACTGTGGGAGTCTTATAATCAAAAGGTTTCACTGTAACCATGCAAAATGGGAGATTAAAGGTTATTTTTGAAGTACTTATGGCAATGAAGGTGTTTGGAAGAATAGCTTGTAATACTACCTTGGTAGTACAGTTATTGGGACAACATTAGCAATATTCTTGGAGGAAGAAAAAAATTTAGAAACTACCAAGTTATGGCATATGCGTTTGGAACATGTTGGTTAAAAAGCTTTACATATTCTTGTAAAGCAAGGCTTGTTAAAAGGCACGAGAACCGACAAGTTAGAATTCTATGAGCGTTATGTATAGGGGAAGCAAAAAAGAGTAAGCTTTGGCATTACATTCCATAATACAAAAGGCATCTTGGATTACATCCATACGGATGTGTAGTGACCAACAAGAACTCTATCCATGAATGGAAACATTATTATGTTACTTTCATCAATGACTTCTCGAGAAGATTTTGGGTGTATCTCATAAAGAATAAGGATGAAGTGTTGGGAATTTTTCTCAAGCGGAAGAAGATGATCGAGACTCAAATTGGTGGAAAGATCAAGCATTTGAGGTCTGATAATGGCACTGAGTACACAAATGATCCATTTATGAAATTTTAGGAAGAAGAAGGCATTGTGCGAAACTACCTCAATAAAACAGAATTATAGAACGTATGAACCAAACTTTGCTGGAAAATGTTTGGTGTATGTTGTCAAATGGTAGGTTTGGCAAGCAGTATTGGACTGAGGTTGTGATGCTTATGTGTCATCTTGTCAACAGACTACCATCATCTGCTCTTGAAGGCAAAACTCCTATAGAGGTATGGTTCGAAAAACCTACTAGAGATTACAATTTCTTACATGTGTTTGGTTCTACTGCATACTACCATGTCCCGGAATCAAAGTTGGATTCAAGAGCTAAGAAAGTTATTTTCTTCACAATCTCTTCTAGTTCTAAGGGATATCATCTATGGTGTCTTGAAGCAGAAAAAATAGTCTTCAATAGAGATGTTACCTTTGATGAATCTGCCTTGCTGAGAAAGGTAACTGAGAAGATCGATGGTACTTTGCAACAGGTGGAGCAAACTTCGAAGCAAATGGAGTTTGAAAGCATAATCGTTGATCCAGTTGTTGGCAAAAGATGATCCTCTATTGGCAAAAGATGAATCAAATGAAAAAGAGGTTTTAACCCAAGAACCTCTACAGTAACAAAGAAAAACTATATTTGATATGACACGATGATAAAATGTGAAGGTGCTTGCTCAATATAAGGACATGGAAGATATACCTGCTTAGTTTAAGAATACAGTGGCCTGTGAACTTTTAGTTATGTATGATGATGTTCCTTCCACATATAAAGAAATAATTAGAAATATTAAAGTTGAAAGATGGAAGGAAGCCATGAATGAAGAATTGTTATCCCTTCAAAAGAAAAAACATGAAAATTGACACAACAACCTAAGGGCAAGAAGGCAATTGGTTACAAATAGGTGTATGCAAAGAAAGAATAATTTCCTAATAAAGATGGTGTTCGTTACAAGGCAAGATTAGTGGCTAAAGGCTATGCTCAAAAAGAGGGAATCGATTATAATGAGGTATTTTCTCCAGTTGTAAAGCATTCCCCATTAGAATTTTGTTGACCTTGGTAGCACTTTTGGATTTGAAACTAGTTCAACTTGATGTGAAGATCACATTTCTACACGGTGACTTGAAAGAGGGAATATATGTGTCTCAGCTAAAAGGGTCTAATGTTGTTGGTAAAGAGAATTGGGTTTGCAAGTTGAACAAATTGTTGTGTGGATTGAAGCAATCTTCGAGGTAAAAATATAAGCGATTTGATTAGTTTATGTTGTAGAAAAAGTATACTAGAAGCACACATGATCATTGTGTGTATTTTCGCAAGCTACAAGATGAGTTTTTCATCTATCTCTTATTGTACATTGATGATATGTTGATTTCATCAAAGAGCTAAGCAGAAATTAAGAGGTTAAAGGCTCAACTATGTCAAGAGTTTGAGATGAAAGATCTGGAAAAAACTAAGAAGATTCTCGGCATGGAGATAAGTAAAGATAGAAAGAAAGGGAAGCTTTGTTTGACTCAAAGTCAATATTTGAAAAAGGCACTACAATGTTTTGGTATGAATGAATAAACAAAACGTGTAAGCACTCTGCTCGTTCCTCATTTCAAATTGTCTCCTAAGAATGATGTAGAACGAGAATACATGACAATGGTTCTGTATACTAATGTAGTTGGTAGGTTGATGTATGCAATGGTGTGTACGAGACCTAACATTTTACATGCGATTAAAGCTGTAAGCAGATACATACATGATCCTAGTAAAGGACATTGGTTGGCTATGAAATGGATTCTACAATATATTCTAAATAATGTAGATGTTGGTTTAGTATTAGAGGAGGATAATACCATTGGTCAATGTGCAGTCAGATATTATGATTCTGACTATGTAGGAGATTTAGATAAGTGTCGGTTAACTACTGGTTATGTGTTTACTCTTATTAGAGCACCTTTCAATTGGAATTCTACCTTGTAGTCCACAATTACTTTGTCTACTATAGAGGTAGAGTATATGATAGTTAAAGAGGCTATGAAGGATGTTATTTGGTTACGAGATTTGCTTGAAGACTTAAGAGTTGGTCAAAAGCATATTAAGGTGTTTTGTGACAATCAGAGTACTATTTATTTAGCAAAGAACCAAGTCTACCATGCACGTACAAAGCCCATTGACGTTTGTTACCATTTCGTGGGAGACATTATTGAAAAAGATCAATACTATAGAGAATCCCGCAGATATAATGACGAAGGTGGTGACAACAATCAAGTTCAAACATTGTCTGAACTTGATTAACATCCTACAAATTTGAGTTGGTACTAGCGTCGTTGATCTAGAGATTGAAAAAATCATTTGAAAATCACTAAGCCACCAAGGTGTAGATTTGTTGTATAACTCCTTAGTGAACAATTTGAAAAAATACTACATGGATTTGGAACGATGGTAAGTGTTGTATTTTGGACTATAAATAAAGCCTCATTCCATATTTTGAAATCATACCAAAATTTGTATTTTTTTTCTTTCTTTTATATAAGTAATTAATTAGTTCAATCTTGACCGATCACTTGTAATTTTTGAATTTCATCTAATTCAAAGATAGTAGAAATAGTTAACGATTCTCGAGAACAATGATTGGGAATAGCATGAGGGAAGAACGAATGGGGTAGGTTCTGAAGAGAGAAGACAAAAATAAAAGGAATTGGTAAAGTTGAAGAAGATGAATTTATAGTTTCCTTGAAAGTGAAGTTTGATACTATTTTGTCTGTCTTTAAGTAAGATGGCTTTGATGAACACATATTTAACAAAATAATGCCACAAACTCGTAGTGTACGGCAATTTGGAAAAGAATAAAAGGGGTAGATTATTTTATCCATAAAATAATTTTTACCTAATAAAGTTTGGAAAGGACAATTAAATAGAAAATTTAAGGAGGCACAATTAAATAAAAAATTCAAAAAGTTCTCGTGAAAGACGTAATGTACAGTGTTACAATTTAGTTTCTCACAAGCTTCTTCTGGTAAAATTTAATATGGGTGGTAATTTTTAGATAAATTAACTCTTAAAATTTATAATAATAATTATAATACTTTATGTAGAGATAAGAAAGAGCTGAAAAATTATGCTTTAAAATTTTTACCTTTTGAATTATAGATGTTACGGTTATTTTCATTATTTGATTTTTTATTTATTTATTATTTAGATGTTACACGTGTATTTTTATTTTTATTAAGTGAAACTTATTTTAAAAAAAAAACTATTGAATATGATCCAATGAAACAATATTTAACATTAAATGAATTTAAATAAATGTAATTTAATTTAAATATTATTTAATTAGATAACATTTAATGTAAAATGATAGATTATATTTCTTAAATTATAAAATATATGAATTAATGATAAAAATAAAAATAAAATATTACTTTTATAATTATAAATTTTAAAATATATTGTTTTTATTATTTTCTTAAATTTTATTAGATGGGTTCTACTACGGCATTTCTAGTATTAAATTTTCGTGAGGTTTTTAGTCCAAAGTTTTAAATTAAAATTCACCTTTTTTAGTTAGCTATTATATATATATATATACTTTTAACGCTAGAGTATTAATAGTTGATGAAAAATCATATATGCCATATTCACTCTCGACTGAGACCCTATTACAATTTAAGTAGTGTTTTCAACAATCCCCATTGTGGAGATAACATCCCGTTGCATCCGTAAGTGTTTGTAAGTAATAAATATATAAAAATATAATTAATTATTTTTTTAAATAATTTAAATTTTTAAATTTCTTAAGACAATTAGTAAAACAACTTCTACTATAATATCTTAATTGAAATTACATATTAAGATTTAGTGATTCAATTATTAAATTATAAATATTTGACTTATAAGATACATAAATTCAACACTTATAAAAGATTGATATATGCATAAAACTAATATTTATCTTTCTCTAGTAACTTAAGTTTTAACATAATTGCTTTCTCAATAAATTATACGATGATATCAGAGTTGTAGGTATTGTTTTCAAGAACCAATAATCATAATTACTAAATTTTAAATATTTAATAGACATGTTGATGGGTATAACCAATATTTATAAAAATTTATAAATATATAAAAATAAAATTTACTATTTTATGAATATCTTAATATTTTGAAGAGTTTGTGCTAAATAAATTTTTAAAAGTGACGGGAGGTGCATGGATCATATATTTGAATAATTTTTGGGGATTGAAAAAAGTTAAATGTTTAGCTGTGCATTGTATGCTAAATATAAATAAATTTTATTTAAATTATTTAATTGATTTCACTTTTAATTTAATTTAATAAAAATATATATATTAATTTTCTTATAACGTTAAAAAATATATGTTTATTTATATCATAAAAAAATAAACACGTATTATATATATATAGTTACTTTATTTTATTATAAAGTATTATTTAATATTTTAAATTATAATATGTGATTTTGAGTCATTTTATTTATGAAAAAGATGTTTTATTTATGAAAAAGATGTCAAGAAGGACATTTAATATTTTTTAAATATTATTATATTATTAAAATTCTTTTTTAAAAGTGTTTAAGTAACTCTTTTTTCATAAAAAAGAAACCAAAATTACATATTTTTTATAAAAAAAAACTAAATAACACACTTTATAACTTAGAGAGCTAAACATAACATCTTATAAAAACAAACTTTCTATTAATATCATTAATACTTAATATCTTATCACCTTATGTCTACCACATTATAACAATATGTTACTAAATTGTGCAAATGTCTTACCATTTACCCTATCGTACTAATAACTTATCATGTGATGTTAATTTCTTATCAAATTCTAGATGTCTTATCACATTATACTCATGTTTTATCATCCTATGTTAGAGCATTAAGATGTTATCATTACTACAATTTATACCTATGATCTCAATTTTTAACCGTACTGTAAATTTATGACCATGGTTATAAGAACCGAAGCCTAAGTGAAAGAGACTATAGGTATATTCTATGGCCTTAGTTATTAGAAAACTGAGGTCATAGATACACTTTATGACCTCAGTTTTCTAATAACCGAGCTCATAGGGTATGCATAAATTAAAAAATATATAATTATTAATTATAATATTAAAAATCAATATAAATTATAATAAATTTATTAATTACAATATTAAAAATTATATTATATTAAAATTAAAAATATAATTACATTCGAGAGTTTATTATACACTAAAAATTAATAAACACAGTATACATAGTGCGCCTGATGTGCTAGTGTGTTGGTGCGCCTGTTGCACTGGTGAGCCTACTACGCTGGTGCGCTTGATATGCTAGTGCACCTAATGCCTGGTGCTTGGTGCGCTGGTGTGCTAGTACACCCGGTGCACTGGTATGCCTAATTTCTACCGTGAAAAAGAAATAACGGTAGATAAAATAAGAATGAACCATAAAAAATGTTTACAATAGACTCAAAACACAGTCTAGCATAACATAGCAAACAAGTAATAAGAATGAACCATAAACACAATGTACAATAGAAATAACTTGAGCATAGTATTTATTTTTATCTATTTTGAAACTCAAAACACAATGCACATAGGTACTTACGAGAAAAGCATGTCTTCCCTATTTATCATTCACCTTTCCCAAAACTGAGATTTCTATCTCTAAATTAAAATGTATACTACATATAAAAGATTAGATGAAAAGAACAAAGAAATAAAGCAACAACAATCTGTAGTGTAACTATTGAAATAATCTAACAAAGGAATTCAAGCAAAAATTACCATAAATGAATAAAAATAATCTTAAAATAGGACCTAAGGATGAAACTTGTTGTTTTCTCTTAACTTTTTTCTTTGGAGCATCAACCTGCAGGAAAAGAACCAAGGAGTAAGTAACAAATTAGCATAAGCTTAGGTTTAATAGACAAATGATAAAAGATTAGCAGTTAGAAGTTTTGCCTCCTTCCTCACAGAGAACTGATATATCAATGTATCACTAGAAACTTAGTTAGCACTGATATAAGTAAAATGTAAATTCAATACTTGAATTCCAAGATGAAGCAAATATGGAAAAGGAGGACTAACCTTTCCATACCTGTATAGATCAATGCAAAGATGTTTAGACAAAATTGGCTTTTGGTTCATCACAATCATATTGTTAGTTGAAAGTACTCGTATATTCGACATAAGCCATGAGCTTGAATGCAAACAACAAGCTATATGGTCATTTACTAATGCTGGAATCAACAGCTTTCGAGCATTAGGATTCACTTCAAACTTCATATTTGGCAGCATAAAATCAATTTTTAATCCAATTATTGGAAAACAAAAACAAAGCCAATAGACAATATCAAAACCTTGTGGTGCGAGAACCATGGTGAAATGGGATCGCCAAAGGAAACCAACTAGGAGATGGACAAGTTTAGAAGTCCCTCTACTTCCATATGCTCAATGAGCTTCAATTGTTATCAGCAACACCTTGTGTGGCTCTCTCATTAATTAAGCTAATTAAGCACAACTATGGTGAGATAGAAAAATGAGACACTCATAAAAGAAATAGATGATTTGAAGACACCTATTCATAAGCTAAAGACACCTACTCAAACAAGTTGGTATCCAATCTTGAAAAACCAACAAAATGGGAACAAATATACAATTACGGAGTTATACACCCAGACAAATATATAATTACTCATTACAAGATAATTGGTAAATAGTATATCAATAAAATTTTCCGAAAATACTGTTTTCGATCCTCTCTATTTATCATTACAGAAATGTAGGGTGAAACAGGCACCATCACCAACACCAAGCACCAGCACCCCCCCTAACGAACCAACACTAGCGTACCACCCCAACGCACTAGCACCAGCACCCCACCCTAATGAATCAACACCAACACCAGGCGACCACACATTCCACAAACCATACCAAGCGACCTTCCTAACAAATTTTCCTAACCCATCTAATAATATCCAACATATAAATTTCTCAATGTAAACAAGCCTTTAGATAGCTAGAAATAACCTCTATGTACCAATCAAGATTTGGTACCGAGAGTCATTTATAAAAGAAAATATGAGTTGATGTTACCAGAAAGATTCAAGAATGGCTAAGGAACTACTATGATGAGAGTAGAACAGATGTTGGAACATCGTGCGAGAGTGGAACAAATGTTGGAACGCGTGCGAGAGTGGAACAAATGTTGGAACGCGTGCGAGAGTGGAACAGAGGTTGGAACTCGGCGCGAGGGTTTCGAATAGAGAAGAGAATATACACGATGCTAAGGTTTCGCACGAGACTAGGGAAAAATAAGAGATATATACGAGAGTGATAAGAAAAAAAAAGTTTAGAAAAAAAATTGGAAAAAAGAGAGGGAAATTAAAAAGGAAAAAAAGAGTAGGAAAAAAAAGAGGAAATTAAAAGAAAAAAGCAAAAAAAATTGGTAAATTTTTTTAGTGTTTGGTGTAAATTAAAGAAAAATTGATAAGGTATATCTATAATCTCGATTTTATAAAAACTGAGGCTAAAACCTTATAGACTCAATTTTTAAAAAAATCGAGACTATATATATGTATTGGAGTAGTCTATGTTAATGACTTACACCATTATATTAATGTCTTATCAAATTGTGCTAATATATTAACACATTGTATCAATGTCTTATCAAATTATGTCAATATTTTAATATTACTTACGTCGGTAAGAATTCTTATATTATGCAAATATCTTATCAATTTTTTCATTGACAATGATGGCCGAAAATTAAGTTTGACAAAGGCCAACGATGTTCACAAAAGCTTCGTGAGTTCTTATTTTATTATTTTTTATGTAAAAATAAGAGTGACATTTTGATCTACCAATACAAATAAATTTATATAGTTTTGAAGATATGAAAGATGTTTATGTAAAGAATGCATTAATTGCATGTTGCCAAACGCACTCCATATAATCAATTTCTTCACGGGAGATACCATCGATGAAAAAATCTGAGATGTCTCCGCAGTTATTTTACTCACTCTAGCAAACACAATTTGACATCACCACATAGTAGGTAGTAAATATTGAATGCAATTTAAAAAAAATGATTTTTACTTTTGTTTTCTTAAGCATAAATAGACATTTCTATTTATAAAATAAACCAAATTACACATTTATTATGCGATTTCCAACCCATTAAAGTCAACAAATAAAAAATAAATAACTACTAAAAAAAACAAATGTATTGGAGTACCACAAAGTGATCAATGAACTTCATTTCTACTCTTACAATAAGAACATGTAAAGTGATAATAAACTAATATTAATTATACATGATTAAAATTGATAAGTTTGTTTACCGATCATTGATTATTATTGATTAATCTTTATCTTTTCATTGACCATTACATAAATATTTTATGAAGTGGGATTTATCTAGATAATAAATATTGATAAATAAAACTTTTAATTATAAGTTGATCAATTGTTAACCAAAGTATGACCATTGTTGGTTGAGTGTAGTCTTTCCATTGACCATTAGATATATGTTATATGAAGTGGGATTCATCTAATTGAATATTGATAAATAAATCCTCATAAATAAAATTAAACTCAAAAGAATCAAAATGGATAATATAGTTAAATATCGTTGAAATTATCTTGATTCGAATGAAGTATAAACGAAATCAGGTCTTTTTAGTCCTTAAAAAAAAATCATATAATATTGGCCTATGCAATTAGTTTACCAATTAAGTATTTAGATTTCATTTTTCAAGAAACATAATTTTTAATACTCCAGTTATAAGATAACAATCATCATGATTTTTATCTTTCACATTTTAGTTATGTCGAGTGACCCACAAATATAATCAAATTAAGAGGTATCAGGTACGGTGTCTACATACATATATGATCTATATTTTGCATTTTAATGCATGTCTTAAACATCTTACAAGGGAATTCATCATTAGTTTCGTGAGAGTTTTGTACAAAGACCGAACAATCTATCTGTAAACTTAATTAATTAAACTAATTAAGGAATTAATATTAATTAAAAACTTTATTTAAGTTAGTTTTTCCTCCTGGATCATACTAATTTAATTAAAATATAAAATAAAATAAAGAAATATAAGTCTCAAAGAATATAACCGAACATTTTTTCAATATTTATAAACTTTATGACTTAAATTATTTGTATAATGATCAACTATATTTTCATAAGTAAATATATTCTCGATCAATAATATCGATGAAAGCAATAAGTTATTTGTACGTAAAAAAACTATGGATTATGCTTCTGTCTTGTAAGTACATGAGACGAGTCTAGGAATTGTTTTTAGCTTTAAATACAATTGATTTAATTGAAGTTGATATATGGAGTTGGGTATACTTACCAAATTTTGATTGAGAATAAAGGATCCTCCAAGATATAAATACAATAGAGAACTAGTACCAAACACATTTTGGATATTGCTTCCTAACTAGGTTGCTAATTCATTTTATTTTTTTATTATAAAATCTCTAATTATTTAAAAAAAAATAAATAAAGAAGAGTACTATGTTTGAGATTGGAACACATTATTTTAAATATTTTTTCTCATCATATTATTTTGTAAACTAATTTTTTAGTCAGACTTTTTGAGAATTTTTTTTTTGGTTGATAATACATTATATTCTAAAATCTGCAAGTGAATAGCCTTTCAAATCAAAGGTGTCATGTAGCTTAATGGCTTTCTTTGAATAATGTAGAAAGGTCAATGCTTCATGCGTTCAAACAATAATATAATCCTATTTTCAATGCAAATATATGATTATTTGATTTTGTTAAGTTATGATATTATTCTCGTTATAACAATTATAATTATAATTAGCTATATACACGTTGGTTGTACATATATTTGTACAATTATCTAATAATCTTTGTATTAAAAAGTTTAAATAATTTAAAAAAAACGATAATAATAACTCATAATTATTTTTGTTAGATAAGATTAATTAAATGTATAAATATTAATAAATATAAAAATTTAAATCGATATGTAATTCTTAAAATCAATAAAAATATTTAATTATAAATAAAAATACATATATTGTTACATTGTGTTTATTTAAAAGTTGAGATCATTTAATAAAAATAACGATAAATTTGAATTTTTTAATTATAAATATAAATTTATTAATATTTAAAAAATAAGTAATTTTAATGTAATGCTACGTATATTTATGTTATTATATAATTAAAATTAAACATAATATAATAAAATTATATTATTTCTAAACAAATTTATTATTTTCTTAATGAAATATTATTTCAGTTTTTATGATTTCTTGAAATATAAATCAAATATCATAAATATAAACAATTATTCAAAATTTAAAATATCAAGATATGAGAACACATAAATATGTGTTCAACATTTTGAAATGCAATTTTGTAAAAACACGAAAGTGTGGAATCAAGCTCAAAGTATTACGAAGCACATGATGAATATTTATCTTTTTCTCTATTGAGATGATAAACTTATTCACTTTTCAAAAAAATTGTTTTATTGGATAGTTGAAATATTTATCATTTAAGACTTTTAATTATTTAATATTTTTTTATTAATGATAAATTTTTAATTATTTAATAATTATTTTTTTCATATTATAATTTTTTATAAATAAATCTTATAAAAAATTATTATAATGAACATAATTTTTATGGTTTTCTGATCATTATTTATTATTATTAAATATTAAAATAACGATGATGGCTGTACAAATTTGTAATTTTGGACAACTTTGAATAATAATGAATTTATTATTAGAGAATTGGATAAAATTATTTTAAATAAAATTATTCAAAATAAAAAAATGAAACAATAAATATATATATATATACAAAATAAAAAAAAAATGAAACAATATATATATATATATATATAAATACAGGATAGAATAAGTGGCTATAATATAATACATAATTTTTTACATCACATACCATTGAAATTTAAAAGAATATGAAAGAAAAAATAACTTCATTAAATCTCATCCGAATGTAAAATATTAAGAAATATATATACATGAATTTATATTAAATTGTGTACAATTCTTAAAGTTTTGCTTACAAAATTATCTAAATTGTTATATTAATCTATTATAAGACAAAATAAATAGAATAAATTGTAAATATTTTTAAAATACTAACTTATAAAGAGGGTGAAATGAAGCTAATCGACATTGTTCCAAGAAAATTGTCCAGAAGCAGGAAAACTCAAGCAAAAACAAAGAGAAGAGAAGAATTTTACATAAATAGTTCTTTGTAAATTTTGTTAAATGAATAATAGTTTTTCCATGTACAATTGTCTAGTATATACATAATCTTATATACTTATTACATTTATTTGTAACGTATTCTTACTTTTATGTACTTTACTTTTCATGACAAAGCCTACTCATTTTCACATATGCACTAGACTAATTGCCTATAAGAACCTTTGGCTTTCGATCAAGTCTTAATCTCATGTACATATGTACACTATATTTTCTTACACTTTCAGTAAGCTTCTCATATGTGAACTATTATTGCCTTCTTTATTGCCAGCACTTTTCACTAAGATTAGGATGCACACTAATGTCTCCCCTTAAATTTAAGGGCATTAGTTGCAAACCAAGTTTGTCGTGTAATAGCACAAATTGAGGTACTAATAAAGCTTTTGTTAAACATTAGTTGATTGCTAAAAGTTGAGAATGAAACATATTTGCAACTGCTTAGCCAAGACTCTTGCATGAATAAAGTGTACATCAAGTTCTACTTATTTGATCTTGGAATGGAGAATGTGATTAGCTGTAATATTCATAACCCCTGATTATCACACCATAAAACTGGAGTTGAAGGCACTAAAACATGAAGTTAACTAAGTAATGATTTGATTCATGAGACTTTAGAGGTTGTAATGGTTATAAGTCATTCTAGAAGCATCTATAAATTGACAATACTTATTAACTTTAGAAGATTGGTTTGATCTTGTGAATATGATGCATTGCAAGGCTCTTACAATACTTTTATAAAACATTGGATCCTCAAACACTTCATCACCAGTAGCACTAAGTACTAGATTAGACACCATATGAGTAGCACTAGGCTTGCAATCTTCCATTTGAGCTTTAACTAAAAGATCTTTAATATTCTTGCTTTAGGTGGGTAACAGATCCTTATTGCTCAAACGATACACCTTAATGCCTACAAAATAACACAAAAGGCCCAGATACTTTAATGCAAACTAATAGAGGAAAGTAGTAACAAGATTATGAATAACTATTTCATCATTTTCAGTAATGATAATTTCATCAACATAAAAAAGTAGAAAAATAGTAGTTAGATTGACTTCTAAATAACAAAGAAGAATCTTCTTTTGAATTTCGAAACTCAAGGCTAAGTAAGAATAACTTTAATGTGTTAAACAAAGCCCTTAGGACTTGCTTTAAGCCATAAATGATTTCATTCAACTTGCACATAAACTGAGGATGAACTAAATCTTCAAACCCCTAAGATTGTTACATATATCCCTCCTTATATAAATTTCCATTGAGAATTGCATTATCGATGCCAAGTTGATACAATTTTCATTTTAAAACAAAATAATAGTAAGGATGGCCCTCACAAAGACAAATAAGTAAGAGGCATAGCACCTGACACATTACCAATACCAGAAGACATTGAAAGTGACATTAGAAATAGAAGAGTGTGCATAAGACGATAGATTAAGAGGTACAAAGGTAGGCTTAGATGGAAAAAGAATGGCCAAGATAGTTTGATAGGGTTTTGAAGGAAAAATTGAACCATAAATATGAGTATTGTTAGCAAAAGAGAAAAAAAATTTCCTTAAAGATACATCTCCACTAATGTACATCTTATTAGTAACAGTTAGGCATTTATAACCAATATGTCTTGGACTATATCTAAGAAAATTGCAAAGAAGGAACCTAGCCTCAAGTTTTTTATCTGTGTATGGCCTTAAACAAGGAAAGCAACAATATCCAAACAATTTCAAAAATGATAATTGGGCTATTAACTAAACAGTTTTTCCAAAGGACTAATATCATGCAAAAGAGGAATGGGAGATTTGTTGATGATGTATAAATTGGAAAACAATACATCATTCCAATAATTCTTAGGCATTGAGGCATGTGTAAGCATTGACATGCCAAGCTTAACAATGTGCTTATGTTTACTCTCGGTTACACTATTTTAAGGATAAGCATAGGGATATGAAGTTTGATGTCTAATGTCATAATGATTGAAACCTGACACTAGACCTTGGTACTCACCATCCTAGTCAGGTTGTAAGGTTTTTATTTTATGAATAATTTATACTTTAGCTTAAATCTTAAACTAAAGAAATGCTTGAGTACCTATTGATTTGGTTTGTAAGAAATATACATAAGAATATCATGTATTGATATCAATAAAGTGAACGTAATTATGTTTACTCTCGGTTACACTATTTTAAGGATAAGCATAGGGATATGACGTTTGATGTCTAATGTCATAATGATTGAAACCTGACACTAGACCTTGGTACTCACCACCCTAGTCAGGTTGTAAGGTTTTTATTTTATGAATAATTTATACTTTAGCTTAAATCTTAAACTAAAGAAATGCTTGAATACCTATTGATTTGGTTTGTAAGAAATATATATAAGAATATCATGTATTGATATCAATAAAGTGAACGTAATAATGATAACCAATAGAGAAAGCAATTGATGCAACTCATATATTAGAGTGCATGACTTTTATAGAAGTATTAGCATGATATAAAAAAGATGAATAAGGCAAAGCATGGCTCTTACCCATTTGACAAGCAACACAAACATAATGTATATTAGAAAGACTATCATTATAAGAAATACAACTAGTATTAAGAACTTTTTTTATCACATATAAGAAAGCATACACTAAATGACAATGCCAAAGAGTAATGTCAAATAGATGACTTACAAAAGCTAATTTATTAATAGATAAAACATTATTGGAAGAAAAAATATTGAATTGAATTTGAAACAAAATAAGGAAACTTGGGAAGTTTTAGATCAAATAAATAGAGGCATTGATTCACTTTTCCTCTTATAAGCATCTCCTTAGTGACCATATCCTTCACAAAACAAGGTTGAAACTCAAAGAACACATAATAATCCTAAGCAATTTTGACACACTCAATAAATATTTTTGCGATGTGTGAAACAAGAAAAATGTTATGTAAGATGAATGTTTTCTTAGGGAATGTCTCAGTATCAAAAGAATTAAATCCAACACTAGAAATAGTCAAACACTCATCCTTGCTAATGAGTAGTTTATCGTAGCCATTGTAGCTTTGTAAGGAAGCAAGAATAGCTAGATCTAATGAAACGTAATGGCTAGCACCTGATTCAGGATACCACATTAGCTCAGAAGATGCTTCTGTATTCTAAGATGAGGTTGGAACACTCATTTATCCTAAAGATGATTGATTAGCACATTGTGTTAGAGTAGCTTACTAGAAATCAAGTGTACCAATGTTAGGACTATTTCCAAATTGACAAACATTATAAAGTTTTAAGTAAAAAATTACTATTTTGATGCAATATAATATGGATGGAAGGGAGTAACAGGTTTAGAATTGTAATGTTGTGCTATATTAGCAATAGGATTAGACATATGAAACCTTGAGCCTTGATAACTTCCTACATTTTATCTAATGGATACATTTTGATTCATCTAGTATGAAGGTAGAGGAATAGTATGTGAGAATGACTATTGTCCTTGAGGAAGCACAAATTCTTGTCAAATCTGTGCCAAGAAGTTGCTATAAGATGCCCAAATAGTCCATATAATTGACATTGTAGTCTATTGTTTTTCCATCTACAACGACACTCTTCCTTGATTATTAAAGTTGTCATTAAACCTTGGTCTGACAGCATTTATAGGTTTTTGAAACTCTCCAGAGCCATGTGGTTGTTGTGATGAATCAAGATTCAAGGCATTTATACTAGATATCACATTATGATCATTAGTTTTTCTTTTAGGTGCTATCATTTCCATTCTTGACACTCATATTCACACTAGGAAGAGAAGAAATTTGAACAATTTTTATTATTCTCTTAATTCTATTCATGTGACTTAGGAAAAGATCTTTTACATTATCTACTATCACTTTCTTACTTGGTATTTTTTGGGTGATTGTTGAAAACATATTGTCATAATCTTCACCAAGTCTTCTTAACATATACATTAATTTTTATTCCTCACAAATTGAACAACCCGTTGATAACATATCATTACTTAACACTTATTTTTAGCTCAAATTCTAAAATAAACAATCCTTATTTTCTCAATTTTTTAACTCTTTCTTAGCCTGTATGATTCAAGTTCTTGATCTAGAGTAAAGTTTTTCTCAAGAATTAACCAAGCTTGTCAAGAAGTATTAAAATTTCCTACATGTTTTAGAATATCATCAGCCATATAAGCCATTAGCCAGCATCCAAGTATTTTATCTTGCCTCTTTCACAATTTGTACTTTGCATTCATAGATCCATCACAATTCAGTTTCTTTGGAGAATTTTTTAGAACATAATCATCTAATTCCATGCTACGTAGAATCTTTAGGATCTGATGCCTCCAAATCATATAGTTATAATTGTCAAGTTTTATTATAACAAAAATATTATGGAAAACAAAGATTTCCTTTATTGATATTGTTATATTGTAGTTAACAAATTGATTACTTGATAACTCATTTTGGATTACTCGTGGCTCCTCCATCGTTTATCTCATGATCTTGAAACTCATTGAGTTTCAAGCTTTGATACCATATGAATTGAAGCTAAACAACATTGTTTCAAGCAAAGTAGAGAAGTACAAAAGCTCAAGTAGAAACAAAAAGAATAAAAGAATTACAGATAACTAATTCTTTGTAAATTTTATTCTATAAATAATAGTTTTTCCAAATACAACTCTCTAGTGCATACATGCTTTTATATATTGATTACACTTACTTGTATTGCACTCCTACATTTATGTACTACATTTGTCATAACAAACTCTACTCATTTTCACACTTGCATTAAATTAACTACCTACAACAACCTCCTCATCCTTTACAACCTGGACTTCGACCAAGTTATGATCTCCTACACACATGTGCACTATATTTCCTTGCAATTCCAGTGTGCATCTCACATGTGAACTATTGCCTTCTTCATTTTGAGCACTTTCTTCATTAAGACTAGGTTGCACATTAACAAAAAGAGAAAGAGTACCCCTATTTTTGTTTTAGTACTCTTTTCGACTCATATTCTCAAGTGTTACACATTAAATACTCTATTTAGTTTATTGGTATCCATTTTAGTCAAATTTAATAATAATCTCAACAAATTAGGGTACCTCAGAGGTACCAATTACTGTTGAAATTGACCAAAATAAGTATTAGTAACCTTAATATGGATATTTAATGTGTTCAAGTTGAGAATAAAAGTAAAAAATGATATTAAAACAAAAATAATGGTACTCTAAAGGTACCAATATTATTTAGGATCAATTATAAAATAAGGAATCTACTATTTACTCAACAATATGTATTCTTAATATAATTATTAGGATGAAAGGTAAGAGAAGGATACTAACTATTTTAAAAGTATGCAAAAGTTTATTAACTTTTGGGTGGAACATTAAAAGTACACTAACTATGAAAGAGTATACTGAAAATCCAAAAATGGAGCACATGAATATATATATGCGTATTCTTTTAAGTTGCTATGTGTTTAAATCTATCAAAATTCATATATTTTTAAATTACAATTAATTTAAGAAACATATAGAAACTCAAAACAATATACATATGTGTGTTTATGTGCTACATTTTTTATTTTTTTTATTTTTAAACTTTTGTTGTACTTTTTATAGTTAATGGATTTTTAGTACCATATTCAAAAAATAATGAACTTTTTTGTAATTTTGTTATAATTAGTATCTTTCAACTACCTTTTTCTTAATATATATATATATATATATATATATATATATATACATAAATTTTAATCTAAAATAATAAACAAAAACAATATAAATCAATTTATGTTATCAAGCAAGTTAACAACAACTATATGTTATAGATTAAAAATTCCATTAAAGATCAAATTAAAATTGGTCATTGATTAAAGATATTAAGAATAATTTACGAAGGAGAGATAAAATATGTTACACTATTGACAACCAAAATCTTATATGAATTGATTTTTGCAAAACATAGAGTTATAAACAAAATACATATAAGGATGAAGATGAAGCACAAATATCTCACGATGATTATTTTTGTCGGTATCTAATTGTGATTTGAAAGGGTACATATCTTGGCAATATGGTGAATCAAAATAGCAAAATTAAACGCTAAAATTTGTTATAAATTAAAAAGGATTATTAAATATAAATCACTTATAACAAATGCTCTATCATAGATATCGTTCTTCACAATAAGTTTTAAAATTTTGAAGTTCATACAAATATTTTTTTTAAATAGTATCTATATTTTAACAAAACTTTTATAAATGATGAATTTTGAAAAAGTTACATTTAAAACTCATAATATTAAAAAGATTCACATTTAGTATCATAATGTTTAAAAAAAATTAATTTAATCATTTTTGAATATTATAGTGTAAAAAATATTCATTTTGAACTATTTAGGTAGAGATAAAATGATCATTACTGCATATTTCTTTCCTTCTAACTACATTTATAGCCATTTTAGGGTATTTCAACTTTAGGAGAATAGTATTCCCTCGTCTACTTCTTTTAAGAAAACAAAAATACCTTAAAATAGCACTAAATGTAGTTGCAATGGAATAAATAGGTAAGAATGACATATAATGATCATTTTATTCCTGAAATAGTTCAAAATAAATATTTTTATCTATTATTATTCAAAAAAAAATTAAATAGAAACTTTTTAAACATTATGAGTATTAAATAGAAACTTTTTTAATATTTTTGATATTAAATTAGAATCCTTTTAAAATATGATTAATTTATAAAATTTTAGTTAAAATATGAATATTACAAAAGTACTAAACTCTTATATTTTTTAATAAGAAGAATTATAATGTAACTTGAAAAAACACATAAAAATTTGTTAAAAAATAATAAAAATAGTACCTTAAAAATTGAAACTACACAAATATAATCCTTATAATTTGTAAATACAAAAATAATATAACTATATCTTGTAACCGTTAAAATAATATTTTTAATATTAAATTCATAAATTTTGATTATAAAAAATATGGCATATTATTTTATATTTGAAACCATATAAAATAAAATAATATCATTTTGATTCATTTAATATTAAATATCGTTTAATTAAATTCTATTTAATATTTTTAAATATTATTTTTTATTATAAGTTTTAAAAATATTATTTTTTATATATTTTGTTTTTTGGTAAACACCACAAGAATTTGATTTGAGCTCAAAGTCTCGAATACTTGGTGTCGGAAGAAAAAATGTTTTATTTTATTTTCTTTAAAAAACATAGGATAAGGTGTCGAATAACATAATAGTAATAAGACAAGTATTTGTTTATTTTTTCCATTTAAATACTTGCATAAAACCACGGTTAATTTTTCAAATAACTTCTTAAAAAAACAATGTAACAGAAAATAACAAAAATAACATAAATAAAATTTATATTCATAAAAATAATATTATTTATAATTAATTCATATATTTTTATTATTAAAAAACATAACATATTATTTTACTTTAAATACCTCTAAATTAAACTACTACTATTTAGATTCGTTAATCATTGAATACATTTAATTGTATTCGGTTCAATATAATTAGATATTATTTTTATTGTTATAAATTTTAGAGTTATTATTTTTTTATAAATTTAAAAAAAATCTATAATTTAAAATAATATTAAAAATTTATAAAAATAACACCCTTACAAATTATAATAACAAAAATAACACCTTTATAATATTGAATTAATTGTAATTGGATAACGTTCAACTTTTAAAGAATCTAAACGATTATAATTCAATTTAAATAGGATTTAATTAACGACATTCAAAGTGAAATAATGTATTATATTTTTTTTATAGTAAAAATTTATAAATTAAATATAATAATAAATTATTTTTATGATTATAAATTTTAAAAATATTATTTATTATTTTTCAATTTTTTTATCATGTTTGAATCTCATATCTATATGAAAAAACAGTTGACAGGAAATTCACACAAATGTTAAGAAAAATTTTATGAACTCTTTTGTTAGTATAATAATCAAATCATAATAAATAATATATTATATTATTTAATTTTTGGCCTTTTTTTTACTTCTCATATTTTTCGCACTTTTTCCATACAAGTATATTTAATACCAAAAATAGCCTTAAAGTTCATTTATTAGAAGGGGAAATTCTATCTAGTGCCAAAAAAAAAAAACACAATTGGAAATTATAGTATACATACTTTATAACTTGCATCCACCAGCGATCATTTATTTATGGGTAGGGATTAAAATCAATACTGTTTTAATAAATTTAAATAAATAAGATTAATTTAAAATATTCCCTTACTGAGATATAATAATAAATAAATTGTACCTTATAAAATATTTAAGGTATAATGTCCCTTTATATTTATTTGGATCCTATATATTCAAATTGAATAATGGTATAAGCATTATATGTATTAATTAATTATTGATAAGATATTAAATTATGAATGTGAAATGAAGTGATTATGAAACCATTTACAAATATATGTAAATTAATATATACATTTAATTGTAATAAAAAGAATTTTTAACTCATATTTGTTCTAACTCTTTTTAAAGATAAATTATAATTTATTAAGCTTAGGTCAATTGCACCAATAACAATATGTTAATTTTTCTAAAGCAAAGTTGCATGATAAGCTAAATGTATAACTCTATTCGCTAAGATGTTTCAGCTCATGTAAGTTACATTAAGTTACTCAAACTTTTTAAAATAATTCATTTAGGTAGCATTTACTTATCCAAAATGTACATAAAATGAAATGGAAGTGTTGATAAATTGGAATAAAAAATAATCAAAATATGTAATATGATTATTTCTGATATTATATATTAACTCTTTTTTGAATTTGAAATAAGGAAAAAAAAAGCATATTCATGCTATGTGAAAAATAAATATGTTGAATCTAAACGAGAGAGAATGAAAATAATAAATTTATCAAAATATTAATATAATATTATTTTTTTTGTTTTCTATATCAAAAACTAAGAATATTATATTTTATGTGAATAAAATAATTTTTTTTATGAAATATAATATACCTTCCTATTTTAAAATTTTATTTTTTTTTATAAAATATAAATAATGGTATGTATAGGATATATAAACGAAATAAATTGGTAAATAACTAAAATAGTATTATATATAAATAATAAAATAATATTAATGATTAATGTAATATGTAATATGTAAAAGAATTCATTCATAATTTATTTTCTTGTTGAATTTGAACCAGAATAGTTTTATCAAACTTTAAAATGCAAAAAAATAATAAAATAATTTTGGTAAGAAAATGAATCAATAATAAGATTGTAACTGAGAATTAATTAATAATGGTTAACAAAGTTAAGTTGTTTTGATTTTGAATTAAAATTTAAAACAATTCAATTTAATCCGTTCTTAAAAATTAGTAACATAATCAAACTAATTATAAATGTAAAATCAATTCAAATCAAAATAAATTTAAGTTGATTAAATTGATTTTTAAAATTTTTATTTTTGCCTTTAGATTATTGCTATAAATTTTTATTTTTTAAAAATAAATTTGGTTCTATAAATTTTAAGTTTTATAATTTTTATATATATGTTATTATAATTTTCAAAATATTGAGATATTAGTGAATAAGTGACATATTGTGAATTGTTGATTATGGGAAAAAAAAAGTGATATATTGTGAAGTTATTTATAATATTTTTTTAAAAAAAAACAACAAACTGCGACAATTTTTATTTTATTTTATTTTATTTTATTTTCCTACTCATCAAACTAAGTCAATTACTGTCCATAAAATGAGATAGCAAAATAAATTAGTCATTAATATAACTCTTTTTTAATTTTACATTTTAAAATTGGAAAAAAGATAAATGACGAAAAAAATGCATTAGGCACGTGAGTAAGGGCAATATTGTCAGTTGAGGTAAGTGTCCCTTTTGAGGAATCTCCACAAATTATCCAATAAAGAATATGAGTTCATTGTAGCACGCATTTCAATTAACAAAAAATAAATAAACAAAATAACTTACAAAAAGTAAAATATTTAAAAATACGAAAATCTTTCCCCGAGATCCGAACGCAGAATTTTGGACTCGTTTGGCGCAAAACGTCGCGGCCCCCACCCTTTTTTTACGCCGTTTTATAACGCCGTCAAAGCCTCTACATAAAACAATTGTTTTTTTTTTATTTTTTATACCACATGTAAAACTTATTTTCTTTTCTTGATATTAGGCAGATATTACATGATTATATAATCACGATTTTGGAAAGAGAAAAAAATAGCTAAGTGTATAGAACTATAAATGTGTTGTCTTTTGTTTTACCACTTTGATAATTAAAAAAAAATTATAATAATATTTAGACATTCGTTAAAAATGTCATATTTAGTAATGCATTTTTGGAAAGTTTCAGTTAAAATATTTTAACATTTTTTTTTTAAAATAAATTATCTAAATTAAAAAAATGTAAATGTTAGACGAAACATAAAGGGAAAAGAGGAAGATTTGACTGAAGGGTTCTCAGACTAAAACTGGTATGTTTCAGGTGACAGACAGCGATTATTTTGTCTCACGGTATATCAAAATTCAAAACATGGTATTCGTAACAAACTCTGGTATAAAAGTTTAACAGCCAACCCAAAACAGGAAAAATAGAAAAAAGCTAAAACAATTTACGAAGGAATCCATAAACGGCGTTTTTAGAACCACGTCAAACCGTTATCTCTCTTCGTCTTCCCATATAAATAGAGAGATACGTATGTCCAAACAGATGAGGGATTAAAAAAAGCCAAATCCAAAACAGAAACAGTTTTTGAGAACCTCAGAGGTTAAGGGGTAACTCAGAAAAATACAGCCTTTAAGAGAGTCTTTGAGAGAGGGAGAGTTTTAGAGAGAGAAAGGTAGAGGGAAGGAGAAGGGTGTTGGAGATCTGACAAGATCAAGATTAGAACTGCAAGAAAATTTTTGGCTCTTGTTGTGAAATTGGTAATGTGGGTCTTGATCTCTATCGTTGTTGCTTTGAAATTTTAAGGCTTTAGATTACGTAGCTGTGATGTTCTACCCTGTTTATGATTCTTATCATTTCTGTTCATACAGAGCTTTGAAATTTTAATGGGTTTTATCCATTTTTAGCTCGTCTTAGAGATTTTTGGTGCTCTGTGGGTGTCAAAATTTCAGGTTTTTGAGGTT
Organism: Hippophae rhamnoides; assembly: GCA_033030585.1. Taxonomy (NCBI): domain Eukaryota; kingdom Viridiplantae; phylum Streptophyta; class Magnoliopsida; order Rosales; family Elaeagnaceae; genus Hippophae; species Hippophae rhamnoides. The sequence goes on along the minus strand of CM065437.1, from coordinate 20,672,328 downwards.
TTTGTTTATCTCCCTTGTTTATTCTGGTTCGGTTTGGTTTTTGTTGGTATGAATATTTATTTATTTAATTTTTGGACCCAGAAGTAGGAGAAAAGAGGGCTTCTTTATTATATTTCACTTGTGTTCTTCATTTATGATACAGCTGTGCGGTTTTAAATTGTGGATTTGGTTTTTACTGCTGTTTGTGATTGCTGATTACCGTATTCCAGCTTCGAGCTTTCTTTTACTTCTTTTTTGTCTAGATTTTGACTTAATAGTTATAGACTCATTAACGGTGATTTTTTCTTCTTCTTGATATTGCCTTGTAAATGGGTATATTCTTGTATTAAGTCTCACTTTTTTTTTGTTTGTGGGTGAAATTATCTATGTCTTATTGGACTTGATAAACCTTGTAGAATTGTGAATTTTTTGATCTTTTGCCATCATTTTCTGGGTTTCAGTTTTTATTCTTCTTCTTCTCTGTCAGAATTTTCTTCGAATTTTCATGGAGCTTCTATATTTTTGTGAAAATTGTAAGTTTGTAACTATTCCTCAATATTGTACAAGTAATATGGGCTGTGAATAACACAAATGGTCTAAACTTTTACACATTCTATGATTTGTTTCCTTCTTTTTAATAATTTGGTTTATTTACTTTTATTTATTTTTCACATTATTGCTCTCTTACTCTCTTTTTTTTTTGGTTCTTATAATTGTCATTTATTTTTCAACTTTCGCATTCTGATCTCATTGCTTCTTTTAAATGATTCATAATTGAAGTTCAATTTCAAGTTTTGTCTCGAAATTTTATCTAAATTTGTAAAAATTAAAAATAAAGTGATTAAATCATAAGAAACCAAAGTAATTGACTAAAATATGAAAAATTAAAAAGTAAAATGATAAAATTATAAGGAAACTAAGGAAACAAAGTATATATAAAAATACTAAAAAAACAAGTTTTCTTATAACGTAAAACAATATATTTTTTCCTCACATAAAGAAAAGATATATATATATATATATATATTTATATATGTTTTCCATAAAATGCATATATTGTTTTAGGTGTAAGAAAAATAACATATGTTTTTTTCTTCTTTCCAAGGGATTCTATATATAAAAAAGTTTATGTCATGAAATTAAACTTTTTATTTTATTTATTTATTTTTGGAATAACGGCAAAAAGGAAGAATTGGATTGTAGAAAGTAAATATTTTAAAACCTAATGCTTTCTTTCTTCTAAATGGTTAAATATGCTAGATGACTTGAGATTAACGTTTCATCATTCTAGAATGGTAGGTCCAACTTTAAAGAGGATTTCCAGATCTAATAAATAATTTCGAGTTCACTAGGAAAAGAATTTCCAATTCATATTTGACCCTTTTTTTTTCGAGGTGTCACTCTTGACCCGTATTAGTATATGCAACAGTGTTGTATTATGATTTATATGCAATAGTGTTGTATATAGTTGTTATATGTGTTGAGAGAAAGGGAAACAAGAATGAGAAAACTTAAACTAGATGAGACTGTGCCCAGAAAAGAGAAAAATATAAGAATTTATTTGTATTATCTATAAAATTCTAAATTAAGTGTTTTAAACTTTTGGACAAAACTTCTTACATATTATAGAGTAATAATTACTATTTCTCTTATCTCCTTATTGTATAATTTAGTTATGACTTTTATATTTTTTATCAATTAAGTAATAAATTATTAAAATACTGACAAATAGCTTAAAGTTGATCTAAAAAGAAAATAATAACAATACTATAATTTTAATTAAAATAAAATTTAGTAAAAATTGTTTTTAATATTCTAATAAATTACATGCAATGCACGTATTTATGACTAGTATAGATAAAAATAATTTTAATATATGCGTCACAAATGAAGCTTAATAGTTGAACACGCATCATCTTGCATGCATACATAACATTTTTTAGTGGTTTTGTATTTGCTGGTCAGCTTGTTTTGGTGTTTCTGTTCCATATTTGAAAGCAATTTTAAATGAACTCATTACTTAGAGCATTTTAGTTTCTCAATAGTCACAACCATGTCTAGTGTGTTCAGATGACCTTTTCCGCTATACTTTTTGGGAGAATTTAAAGGTATCTTGTTCAATTTTTCAATATTGCATATCTTTGATGCCAGGTGCATATGCAAACAGCAAACTTAAGGATCTAGGATTTAGTGCATGTGTTCAGATGGCATAGAGCGCATTGGGACTTCATAATAATAAATTGAAGTATTCTTGTTTTACATGATTCAATTAGCATGTGGAATGTTTATATTAGTTTCTTATATGTAGAATTTTAATTTCATGAAGCTTAGACACTAAGCCTGAAATGATTATGACATGCAGTCACATGGGGAGGGAAGTTACCGGCATCCGTGTGCAAAAGAAGGTAAATGACGCTGTAGTGGCTTCAAATGGTGTTTGTCATGATAAGGTTAATGTTGCTCCCAAGGTGGGAGAAGAAAGCTTTGAGGAAAAGGAGTATGAGGTGAAGGAATGTACTGAAGAGAAACCAGTTGTTGAGCAATATCATGGGGAACAAGCCACGCTGATTGATAAAAGCAAAAATTTTGCCGTGAGCCACGAGGGTGCATCAGAGATTGAAAATGAGAAACCTGCAATTCAGCGGTCTAGTGACCTTAAAAAGACAAGCTCACCTGCTTCAAAATCTCCTGCAGTAAGAAATGTTCGCACAAGTAACACCCTTTCACAACCATTAGCTCTCGCTCCTGAAAAGCAAAGTACTTGCACACTTACAGCTGGGACTGAAACTGCTGCCTCAGCAAATGTTAACTCTCCTAATGCTACAAAGAACTTACAGGTAGTAAATCTTTTAAGTTACTAACCTTCAATGATTTTATGATAGTTCTACTTTTGTATGTTGCTTATTTTTCTGTTCTGCTTGTTGATTAATTGGATGAGTCAATTTTCTATACTTGGTTAGGCTTGCCATTGGATTTTTATTTTATGTGTTTGTATTTAGTGTAACCTGGATGATTATTCCCATTTTTACCAACTGAATGTATAAATTGCCCAACATATCCTTGTGAAATACAGCATTGCAGTTCTGTTTGTGTTTTTAGATGTGTTCTGGTGGATATTGATGGTTCCGCAGCAGAATACTGTAAATGGCTGGGGCATGCAAATGCCTTTTTCACATTATTATAACTTCTGCAAAGATACTGATTCCTGAATTTTTTTCAACTCTTTTCAGCTAATATCTCCTTTATCCTCTCGGAAGAACTTGCATCCTGATAACAAGAAGAATCATGATGCTGAAGATAATTGTTCAATTGCTTCCTCGTATCCTTTGTTTGACCATTGAAAGATTCATAGGAGAATCCTTTTAATCTAAATTACCTGACATAATTTGCTTTTTTCTGCCTAATTTTTTTCCCTAACTGCACCTAGTACTGCTACATCAATGCGAACAGCTAAATTCAAGGTTACCGTTGGACAAGCTCCAACCTTTAAATCCAGTGAACGTGCCGAGAAACGGAGGGAGGTAAGCTTCTATTAATTTGTAACAATGATATGTGTTCTTTGAACTACTTATTTGCTATTGTCGTAATTACTTCTAATACTCGTATAATTTTTCTTTTAATTGAAATTTCATTTATTTAGTATTACCAGAAGTTGGAGGAAAAGCAAGAAGCCCTAGAGGCAGAGAGAAGCCAATATGAAGCAAGGACCAGGGTAGGACATTGCCTCCAGTATCTTTGAGTTATTGTCATGTTGGTTGATTCAAATGTGAAATGGTCAATTGTTTCCATTAGAATTTTTTTTATTGATTAATCTTGAACCATGAAATGGTATAAGAAATAACAATCCAAACTATTTTTGTCAACTATCTCTTGAGATGATTTTAGGAAGAGCAAGAAGCAGCACTCAAGCAACTTAGGAAGAACCTGGTAATTAAAGCAAATCCAGTTCCTAGTTTCTATTATGAACCTCCTCCAACAAAGCCTGAACTCAAGAAGGTACTTAATCCACTCAGTTTCTATGACAGTTCAATCAATAAGGATTTATGGACTATGGTTGATCTACACTTGTGTGAGAAATTTTCTCAATACTATGTCTAATTCTTAGAACAAAGCATCTGTCCATATTGAATCTAATTAGTTACTGATCTACACTTTATATTCAGTCGTCAGCTTTTGTTGGAAGATTAAATATTTGTATTCTTCTTTTATATGGTTTCAGCTACCATTGACTCGGCCCAAGTCACCAAAGTTAAGCATTTCCCGGAGAAAGAGCTACAGTGATGCAACCAATGCATCATCTCAAGAGAACGGCGGGGTTTGTCCTCGGGCACAGAGACGCAGCCTTGGTTGCAAAGAAGGCAATGCATCCAATACTCCTAAAAGCAAGAGTCAGAACCGAAGACGCAGTAGCTTTGGGTCTGATGGATCATTAAACTCCAAAGAAAGGATGGAACAAGAAAAGGAAAACACAAATGCTGCAACTTCTGATATCATCACTGTTGAGTCATGAAAACTTTTTGCCTTCTCCAATTCTAGGGAATAAAGGATCTTGATTGGCTAATCATGTTCTCAAAGGAAATAGTCTTTTTTTTTCTTTTTTTTTCTATTTTCTTTTCACCTACTTGGTTATTTGGTTTGTTTTGAATATGAATTGTATATGTTTTGTAACTTAATGTTGAAACTGGTACATATCTTCTTATATATGAAAGCTACCCTGTTTAGCATGTGTTAAATAATATAAATGAATTATTAATTTCATTTCTTATAAATTTGATTTTTTTGGGGAATTAGTATCTCTTTTAGTACCAAATATATTTATTTTATCAGGTAATTCTCTTTGGAAGTTCAATTGCATGTGTTAATCATCTATCATTTTTCCATTGAATATCTTATTAGGATCTAGCTATTTGCATCGTCTCTGTAGTTGAGAAGTAGATAAGTGGATGATGTAACATAAAATGTGATGTTTAAAAAAAAAAAATCCGAAACTTTTTGAAGGGCCCAAAATAGAAAACATTAGTAAATTTGTTATTTGGAAAAAGAAAAGAAGTAATTTATAAACGTCGGCACTCATTTTTTTTTCTTTCTCTTAATTAAATTTAAGGTGTGGCGCCGAATTAATTCATTAGTTGGAAAGCTCCCGCTAGAAAAGTTTGGTAATCGTTGACCGAAGACTCATCAAAACATGGAGAAACAACGGTAGTTAGTAGTATTTAAAAATCGGATTGAATCGAATTAAATCAAAAAAATTAGATTAATTTACACAATTTTATAAATCAAACATTTTAATACGATTTATATTAATTAAAACTATTTTTAAAATGATCTAATCTAATTATATTAATTTTCAAAACAATCGGATCGGATTGATTTTAATAATATATTATATTTTTTATATCAATTCTCACGTATAGTTAATTAAATTTTTTATGTTTTAATCAAAGTTATATCATTAACATATTTATGTATTCTTAATTGGATTAAATTGTTGAAAATTATTAATCAAACGATCCTATAAAACGATCTAAACCGAATTAGATCATAAACACCCACGTTGCTAGCAGCATAAGTGGCAAAGAATGGTTCTCACGTTCTATTATATATTTTCAAGTACTCTCGTCTACAAATGGACTATTACCAAACTCTTAGAGGTGGCGTCCAACGATGAACGTTGTTAAAATAAATGTAATTATATTTGATATTTCATTTTCAAACTTAATATAATTGTAGATAAAAGATTAAATGTATATTTGTTTTATCTTATTAAATATAATTATAATAAATCAAATTGTAATGATATATGTTGTATTTAATTTATACAACTTTTGATGAAAATGTATATATTATAGTAGGAAATAAAATAATTTATTTTTAAAATGATTTTTTATTATAAAATTTATTTTATATTTTTATTATATTTTAAATTAAAAATATTATTTTTAATTTAAAATGAAAAAAAACATGTAATCTTATAGTTGAAAATTGATTAAATTAAGTAGGTAGTATATGATTTAGACTCATATCTTCTAATCATATTCAATTTCTCATTAATCTTATAATTTATATTATACAGTACGATTTAATTTCATAAGAAAATATATATGGTGTAAAAATTATAATCATTATTTTTAATATTGTGTAATACATATACTTAAGCGTATTTCTAGAGTAATTTCCACTTCATTTTTAAGCCATGCCGGTTTCTTTTTAGCTCCGTGAACTAAAAACGACCACGAACGCAAAATTATATTCTCTATTGTTCTTTGAAGCTCCAAAAACATGCATATTAACATCTGATTCAGTATATTGATCTTTCTAATGAGAAAATTTGGATAGTTGTTTAATCCACACGGCTACTACAGGAATATTGTTCTATGACAACTGCCATATTGGCAGGTAGTTTTTTTTTTTTTTTTCAATCGATTTGAAATCAATGCCATCGTGAAAGCAAAGTTTAAAATTGGTGTGGGGGAACTCAAATAGCGTAAAATTGACATTTTAATCCCATAGTTTCACATATACTCTATATATATATAAAAAATGCCTTAATTATAGCCATAATATTTTTTTTTTGTTTTGCTTTCCTTTTCCTTTTCCTTATATTCTTTTACCCATTTTTTCTTTTACTATTATTTTAAATCTTTTAACAGTTTTTTAATACAAATTAAGCACAAACTTTCTAAGAGTGAAATTCAACTATTCTATTTTTAGTGTCTCATTTTATATGTTATTAATAAAAATATGAAGAAAAATGAACATTATTATACAATAATACCAACTTTTTCAACTATTTTTCGTACACATATTTATGATATATATAATAGAACACTAAAAATAAGACAAACAAAAATATTTTTTTTATTTTTTACATACTCAAGTGGTATTTATGTAGTTGACCTCGTTGAAAAATCTTTTAACATCCTACCCACACAATTTCTTAAAGTCATTACCAATATGTCATTAATTCATGTAATTTAAATATAATCATTTATGCAAAAATTAATTATTATATATCATATATTTATTTATACACAAATTATAGATTAACACCTGTCATAAAATGTGACGAAAGGATAGTTAAAATTATACATATAATTATAATATATAAAATCTAAAATATTTTATGTTTTTAAATATTATTCACAAGGAAGAAGAGTAATAATGATTCATTAACTCGGACTAAAGTATACAAATCGACTTACTATTTTAAAACTGTACTAGAAATCTAAAACTCCAAAAACATGTCAAAAATGAAGTATATGAATCTTTTAAGTTCTATGTGTTCTTTAAATTAATTACAACTTAAAAATATGAATTTGGATACATTTAAACAAATAGAATTTGATTTAAGAACACATCATAAATAAAAAAAAATACACATATTTGTGTTCGCATGCTCCATTTCAGATATTTTTTGAAATTTCAGACTTATGGTACACTTGTTAATAATTTGTGTACTTATAATGTCTCACCTAAAAGTTAATAAAATTTTATATACTTTTATTATAGTTAATAAACTATCGTTACCTCTATCCATTAGACATCAATTGGTCTAATGTGAGTTGAGTCTTAGCTAAAGATTTCCTTTTAAAAGGTACAAAAGAAATCTAACCCCAGGCATAAGGCCTTCTTATGGAAGACTGTCCACCTAATTGGGGGTGGGTTGTTGTCACGAACCCTTAACATAGGAATTATTATTTGAATCGAGGAAGGAATATCATATGTTCTCCTTATCCTCTCCTCATTGTAAGGTGACAACCTACTGGTCTTGATCTTGGTCGTCCAACCTTTGATACCACTTATGGGCTCCTTAGTCCATTTGTTTCTTTTTTTCTACCTCCATGATCTCGGGACGGATATTTGAGTATAAGACATGTTCAACCTAATTGTATGTACGACCTGTGGGTGAAAGGTAAACATAAAAGATTGGGTTAGGGATAGCTTGCTTTCGCTCGAAGTGCTTATCTCATTAGTAGACCTCATGACATCACTTTCTAATAGACCTAAGAAAAGGGATATTGTGGGATTTCTTAGGATGAGTCCAAATTTTCTTCTCTGTGCACGGTTTCTATAAAATATCACGAAATATATACAAGTTAAAGAATGAAAAATAGGGATTAACTAAGGTCGAGTTCGAAATAAAAAGAAAGAATGATTCGTTAAATCAACTTGAAAATAAAGTAAAAATTTGTTAAACTTGTTGGTCCAACTAATGTGGGCCATCCACAAAGAAAAAAAAAGAGGGAAGAAGAAAGTCTATGGCGCACCGAAAGAAAAGGAAGAAAAGAAAGAAAAGAAGAAAAGAAGAAAAGAAAAGAAAAAGTCAAAATCTCTCCGTGTAATCCGGAGAGAATGGTGAAGTTTTATCCACAAATTGAAGATACATATTTGTTGTATTTTTGTAAGAGATCCACCTGAAGGTGAAGTGTGTAATCCCATCTTATTATAGTGGAAGTTTAAGTGGCATACGGGTCCCGTGGTTGTTACTTTCATTTTGAAAGGTTTTTTCACGCAAAAATCTTGGTGTCATTTTTATTCTATTTTGATTTGGGAAATTATCCTGGGTGTGTGAAATATTTATCTCTTTAAAACCATCCATTTTTCCCAACAAAGTGGTATCAGAGCCAAGTTATTTTTAATAAGAGTACCGCATATACAGTACTTATTCATATATCTTGTATTGTACTATTCACAGTCTTATTCACGGTACTATTCCACGAGATACTATTCACGGGTACTATTCACGGTGCACTATTCACGGGTACTATTCATTGTCGAGAAAAGTATCAAGTTCGGCGAAACACGGTGATTGACGATTCAAATGGAGGAAAGCACGGGTAATATGATAAAATTAGCATTTAATTATGCAATTTAGGCCAGAAGATGGAGGATCTTTTATACATTAAAGATCTATGGAAGCCAATTATAATGCCGAAGGAGAAAGAAGTAACCGATGCAGGACGTTGAATGGGCCGTTACGAGCAGAAAGTGTCTTCTTTCGAAATCGGACAATGGATCGACAAAAGCATTTTTCAAAATTTTGCTAATGAACACGACGCTTATGTTCTTTGGCAAAAGTTGGAGAAAATGTATGCGAGGACAACCCGCAGAATAAAGCAAATCGACGCGACGATTAGTCAATTTGAAGTATAAAGACGGAAGCGGCGTATCGAACATATGAGTGAGTTTCAAGGCATTGTAGATCGGCCTACATGAAGATGATTTGTAGAAGGCAGTTCCTGCGTTGTTGATGTTGAGTTCTCTACCAAAAAGTTGGGATACTCTAGTTGTGTGAGTTAGCAACTCGACTCACGACGGTAGAACTTACGTGGATATGGTAAAAGACAAAATGTTAAACGAAGAGTCTCGACGAAAAGATGAAGGCTATACTCACGACAACTTGAAGCGCTTTGTCATGCGAAACAAGGCAAGCAAGAATGGCGGGAGAAGTAAAAGTAAAAATCCGAAGTAACCAAAGTCACAAAGAGGACGGTCGAAGTCTAGATCAAGGTATGACATGTGAAGTGTCATCATTGCGATAGCTTTGGACACTTCGTTCGAGAATGTAGAAGGTTAAAGGCGGAACAATCGAGAGAAATCGGGGAAGCGAGAAACCCGAACAAATGACACCCACACAGTGCCATTTGAAGAAGTTGTCATCGTTCGAGATGCGGATTATGTCAATCTTGCATGCGAGACCTTTACTTGGGTAGTTGACTCGGGCGACTTCCTATCGTGTCACCTCACGACGGGAATTCTTCTCAACCTACGCTCGAGGTGATTTTGGACGTGTGAGGATGGGAAATGATGATGCATCAAAAATTGTCGGCATTGGAAATATTTATCTAGAGACTAATCTTGGATGATTACTGAAAGATGTGAGGCGTGTTCACGATATCCGCCCAATTTAATCTCTATCGGTATGCTTGATGATGATGGATACAATAATTATTTTGGTGGAGGAAAGTGGAAGCTCACCAAAGGCAATACGAGTAATAGCTAAAGGCAAAGAAAGATACATCACTCTACATCATCGGGAAGCCACGGCAGAGAGAAGTAAATGCCACTGAGGAAAGAAGTTTCTACCGGAGCTATGGCATAGCGACTCGGCCACGAAAGTGAAAAAGGTCTCAAAATTCTTTCCAAAAATGAGGTCTTGCCGGGAATGAAAGGTACACCCTTGCAAACTTATGTTGGTATTAGACATGGGAAAACAACGTAGAGTTGCATTTCGTAGTCTCGCGCCGTCCCATCTAGAAAGGAAAATATTCTAGATTTAATACACACGGATATGCATGTATAATGAGTTGTAAGTCATTGGAGGTGCTCGCTATTTTGTGACCTTTATTGATGACCATTCGAAAAGTATGGACTTTTGCTTTGAAAACTAAAGATCGAAGTGCATGAAGTTTTCAAAGCGGTTCCGTATAAAGTGGAGAGAGAAAGCGCGTGACGTCCGAAATGTGTACGTGCGAGATAATGGTGGTGAGTATCGTGGACCATTCGAAGAGTGCTGCGAAGTTTTGGCATCAGTGGAAAAATCGGTACCAAAGACACCTCAACACTGACGGTGTCGCGAGAGAATGAACGGAACCATCGTGAAAGAGTCGGATGTATGCTCTCGAAATGCAAAACTACCAAACACCTTTTGGGGAAGCGTGCGGACGGCGGTTGATTTAATCAACCTTTCTCCATCGGTTCAACGAACTATGACGTCTGGGAAAAGAGTTTGGACGGGGAGAGACGTTTCTTACAAACACTTGAAAGTATTCGGTACGTAGAGCATTTGCTCGCATCCCGAAGAGATGAGCGGTCCAAGTTGGATGGAAAAGAGAAACAATGTATCTTTATGGGATATGCCCACGAAGAATTTGGCTACAGACTTTGGGATCCTGATTAACAAAAGGATTGTCGGAGAAGCGAGACGTGGTATTTCTTGAAGACCAAACAATCGAGGACTTTGAGAAATCAGAAACCACGATCGAGATGAAATTCCGATCAATGCGGACCCGGTCTACTCACGCAATAAAATCCTAATGACGGGGGAGTCACGCAGTCTTGATGATGTCAATCCACTAATTTGGTAGTTCGAACTTAACAGAGTCTCTGAACAAGTCCAACCGGAAGTACGGTGACGGAGATCTACCCGAGTACGAAAACCTGGTCGTATATATTCTCACAACGAGTATGTGATGCTCACCTGAAGGAGGAGACCAGAGACTTATGGCGAAGCTATCAGCGATCAACGTAAGGCCGAGTGGCTTAAAGCCGTACGGAAGAAATGAAATCTCTGCGTAGAGAACCACACATTCAATTGACGATGAAACTACCACGGGGAAGAAAAGCTCTCGGAACAGTGGGTATCTGAGAATCAAAAGTGAAGAAAATGACTCATGACCACGGTATAAAGCAAGATTGGTTGTGAAAGGATTGACGAAGAAAGGCGTTGACTTCGATGAAATATTCGCGGTGGTTAAAATGTCTTCAATCCGAGTTGTTCTTGGTTTGGCGGTAGTCTTAATCTGGAAGTTGAACAACTTGATATAAAGCGCATTCTTACATGGTGATCTTGATGAAGAAATCTATATGGAGCGGCCAGAAGGTTTCCAAGTCAAAAAGCAAAGAAAGCGTTGGTATGCAGACTAAAGAAAAGCTTGTAGATGCGAAGCAAGCACCAAGAGCGGTGGTACAAAAGTTCGACTCGTTCGTGGAGAAAAATGAATACAACCGAGCGGCGGTCGATCTTCGCGTCTTAAAGAAATTCTCACGATGGTGATTTTATTATTCTTTTGCTTTATGTTGATGATATGTTAATCAGGTCAAAATATTGACAAGATTAACAAGTTAAAGAAGGAGTTGAGCAAGTCCTTTATGAATGAAGGACTTAGGACATGCCAAGCTGATTCTTGGCATGGACGATTACCATGACATGCAAAAGCAAAAGATTTGGCTTTCCAAAACGGTATGTTAAAAAAGTTCTTGAAAGATTCAACATGAGCAAAGCTAAAGCGGTAGTTGTCCAGCTTTATGACCACTTCAAACTTAATGTGAGTCAATGTCCCTCAGTGAGGAGGATAAATCGAGAGATGAGCGAGGTGCCTTATGCATCGGCGGTTAGCGATCTAATGTACGTTATGGTATGTCTTAGACAGGACATTGCACATCTTTGTTGGCGTTGTGGAGCCGATTCTATCAAATCCTGGAAAGGAACATTGAGGTAATTGTCGAATGGATACTCGGGTATCTCGAAGGAACCTCAGGTCATTGTTTATGCTTTGGTAATAATAAACTCATTAGAAAGGATACTCTGATTCGGATATGGGCGCGACGTAGATACGAGGAAATCTATGTCAGGGTATTTTAATAACATTTGGAGGAGTTGTTTCATATGTCATGATTACAAAAAGTGTATTGCTTTAAGTACCATGAAGTACATTGCAATGTGAAGGTTGTAAGGAGATCCTGTGGATGAAAAAGTTCCTACAAGAATTGCATCATAACCAAGAAAATTATGTTAACTTTATTGTGATCGGTCAATTCATCTTGCAAGAACCCGACAACCTTAAGGTCCAAACACGTTGGCGTAAGGTATCATTGGATTCGTGATGTGTTGGAACATAAAACTGCGAAAGTTGAAAAGGTTCATACGATGATAACGGAGATAATATGATGACAAAGTAGTGGTAGAGAAAAACTTGTTATCTGTAGAAAGATTGAGGTATGGAAGAAGCAGTGTCTACGCGTAAGGTGGAGGGAGATTTGTTGGTCCAACTAATGTGGGCCATCTGAAAGAAAAAAAAAAGAGGGAAGAAGAAAGTCTCTGTAATAGAAAGAAAAGGAAGAAAAGAAAGAAAAAGGAAGAAAAGAAAGAAAAGAAAGAAACAAAGAAAAAAAAAGTCAAGATCTCTCCGTGTAATGGAGAGAATGATGAGGATTTTTGGCTATATAAAGCCAAATTTCAATCTCAAATAGATCGAAGCGGAGAAAACAAAAAGATAGTGAGAGAGAGTTTAGAACTTTTGAGAAAGAAATTAAGAATGGCATTTGTGAAGTTTTATCCACGAATTGAAGATACATGTTGTTGTATTTTGTAAGAGATCGCTTTGAAGGTGAAGTGTGTAATCATCTTATTATAGTGTAAGTTTAAGTGGCCTGCAATTAAAGTGGTTATTCTTTTCGTTTTGAAAAGTTTTTAGCACTAATCTTGGTGTCATTTTTATTCTATTTTGATTTAGGAAATTATCCTGGGTGTGAAATATTTATCTCTTTAAAACCATCCATTTTTTCCAACAAAATTTAAAGACTTTTTTGTGAAAACCTAAGCAAGTAACTAAGTATTGAATTGATTTTATTACCACCAAACAAAGAATTTATGCGAATCAATTTAAGACGGTATAACGTTTTTGCTTATTTTTTATATAATGTGGAAGAGATTATTAAGTGAAGAAAGGCCAAGCTCGTTTTTTTATAGAAGTTATATAATGTGGAAGAGATTATTAAGTGAAGAAAGGCCAAGCTCGTTTTTTTTATAGAAGTTCATGTTTCTCTGTTCAATCATCTAATAAGTATTTATTAAAGGAATTGAACGATTCAAATTCCAAAACGAGCAATACTCTTCCACAACTTATTAGAACCTAAGTTGAAAGAGTAAAAAAACTGGATTTTAAATGTTTGAATCTACTCAAAACTTTATTCATCTAATAACATGGACCGACTTTTAAATTAAGCTATGATATGATCAACTTTAAGTTTTAAATATATTTTATTTTACTCTTGTATCCCGTTAACATACTCTCAGATGTCTATTACATGTCTATTTTATATAATTAACATGTTATATATATATACATAAAACTCTACGAAATACATATTTTACAAAAATCTCTAATTATTTTCTTTAGGAATCAAAATAATCCTAACAATATATATCACTAAAATATTTTAATCAATTTTTTTTATAAAAAATACATAAATCACTAAAATATTTAAATTAAATTATTTTAATTATATAATTTCACAATTATATAATCAAAATATTAATTCCTTCGTAATTAAATCACTAAAATATATTATTTTATTGTACAAATAAATAATTTAATTATATAATTATAAAATTATAACTAATATTTAATAATTTTAAATATCTTACCTAGCATACAAAAACTACACCACTAAAATATCTTAATAATATAAAATAAATGAAATCAAAATATTATCTATTGTAATAAATTAAAATAAATAGTTTTTAGAGTTGATTTTAAGAGCGTCGTTATAATGTTTGATATTATTTAAATGTTTTTAATCATTTATAGGTTGGTTTCTTGGTAACCAAACAAGAAATAACATTACCCGCATAAGCAAGCAAACATGGATTTATTTTTCTTTCTACCAAATTCTTAATGGCAGAGTTCATATACATGGTTGATGCAAGTGCTAAACGTAACATACTAGTATTACTAATAAACCAAAGCATATACAACTTTCTCTAACCACGATAAAGACGGAACAAATAAAGCTTCAATATGTTAGAATTGTAATTCTAAATTTGCACAATTGCCATTACGGCAGAGAGTAAACACATAATTCCAGTCTCACTTCTTGGTCTTCTTCTTCGCCGGCGATTTCGTCACTCTCTTTGGCTTCTTTACGACCTTCGACGGTGCCGGCTTCTTTGCTTTTGGCCCCTTCTTTCCTGGGGAGGTAATCGTAGATGTTCTTGCTACCTTCGCTGGCTTCGCCACGATCTTGCTCTCCTTCGTTTTCGACTTAACCGCCAGAGCCACCGTTGATTTCACAATTGCCTTTGTCTTTGATGCAGCAACTTTGGCCTTAGGTTTCAGTGCTGTTTTTGATTTAGGCTTCAGTGCTGTTTTTGATTTAGGTTTCACCACAGAACTTTTTTCCGGTTTCACCACCTTTGGTTTCGAAGCCGCTCCCTTTTTGAATGTTGCAGGAGCTTTCAATGGAGCAGAGCGGGTTGGAGGTACCTTGAATGAGTTCTTCACTTTCACAAGTTTTTCAGAAGCCACAAGCTTCTTCAAATGAAATAGTACAAGTTTCTTGAAGTTCGCAGGCAACTGCTTGTGCTTCTCTTCTATGAACTTAGTAATCGCATACTGGCTCGAACCTGTTCTCTCTTTCAGAGATAAAATCGCTTCGGTAATCATCTGTATAAATTTCAACAAATTAAATCACAATCAAATTAAAAAAAAAAAACCAATCAAGTCTCAAACTAAGAAAAAAAATTACATTGAAAAATGGAGGATGAGAAGGAGACGATTTGGGCTTTTTCGGTGCAGAAGCTGACTTTTTGGGTTGGGTAGCTTTAGTAGCGGTGGCTCTCGATTTCCTCGACTTGGCCTCATTAGCAGGAGGGTTGGCTGCTACAACGGTATCAACAGCTGATGACATTGCTAAATCGACGAGATGATTGGGAATTTGAAGATTGAATGAAAAAATAACGATTCCACTGATTCAGGAATTTTGTTTCTGAAAGTTTTCAGTTTGGAGAGAGTTTATATAGTAAGGTGGTGAACGAAGTGTTGAGCGTTGATTGGAAGAGGGTATGTTACACGGATTGATTATGTTTTGAAAGTTTAAAACTGAGCCTTTCGATGTTGTATTTATGTACGGCTGAGAATGAAAGATTGTTGGAAGGTGTGGATAGGGATGAATCTTAAGCCTGACGTTAGAATTGGCAACAAGCTCTTGGTGATGTGTTTTTCACTTGTTTTCTAAAGGGTGCAAGTTTTGCTACATAGAATGGATTTTGATGAAATTATAATGGTTTAAATATATGGATCTAAGCTTTATAAAGAGTGTTCGTTTGGATATTTTGGATTAGAAAAGTGAGAGAAATTTGATCATGAATGTGCAATGATCAAACTTCAAGTTTTTAGCAAGTTTTTAGCAAGTTTTTAGCAAGTTTTTCAAGTATTAAGTGGATTTGAAGCATAGCTCTATGTGGAATTTTGTATTTCTTGATCTCCTTTTATTCTAGGTTTTCTATTGAGTCGATTGGTTCAAGGATCATTAAAGTTTGAAAAGAAATAAACACTAAAATTTCAAATGAAATATGATTGAAGATGAACATGAATAGAGATGTTTTTGTTCATTTATTCATTGAAAGCTATTCAAATCTTTTGGTTCTTCGGAATGTTATTTTTTTTAGTTCTCTAAGGTACTAATCGAACATAAGACATAATTAAGTGACGTTAAGAGGTAACATTAAATTAAAAAAATTATTAAAACGTTATTAATTGCAAGTTATAAAACAGTAAATTAAATTGTTTATGAAAATGATACATAATAAAAATGCAACTTTGTAATCATTGTGATTATCATTACAATTCACAAATATTATTACTAAATAAAATAAAATTTACATAATTATATCTAATAAAAAATTAACACATTAATTGTGATATATAAAAGTGTTTTTATTATTTAAATAGTTAAGATTTATTTAAATCTATTTAATAATTATGAATAATAATTTGTTAAGAGAAGAGACAAATTCACAAGCCACCACATTTTGTTGTAATCCATGTAGCTGTTATGGAATACATAAAGCACAACGTAAGCTTCTACTGTGTTTACCATGGCAACATAAACTATGCAAGTCGACGAAAACGCTTCACAACACACCGGAGTTATTTGACAATGTGCAAAATGTAACAAATTTTGCTTTGAATGAAACAGGCATAAAAGCATACTAATCACATTCTGTTAACAATATTTATCCAAAAAAAAAAAAAAACTAGAGATTATAATCCAAATGTTCATATAACTCTTGCATAAAACCACTTTAATCCTATTGTTTTTAAGTTATGTTATTCTTGTAATATTTAGATGCCGTCAATTTTGTCTATTTTTTTTAAATGAAATTTTTTAAGAATAAAATTAGATTTTTATTTAAAATAACACTTTATTTATGATATTTCTAAAAATAACATTAAAAACCCTAAAATTATTTTCACTCCTTTTATTTTCAAATAAAAATAATTTCTCTCGTTAGAGTATCGGTTTCTTTACTTTTCTTTATTAAAAACAATAATTTCTTCTTATAATCCGTAAATTCAAACAATTTTGGAGATAAAAATAAAATTTATAATGTTTATATTAATGTTTTTTTTGTCAACATCAATGTTTTGTGCACTACTTACTTCCTGTATACTTAATCCTAATAACAGAGAACACATTGTTGAGAGATGTAGAGAAATATTTAGGGAGAAAGTATAAATTTCAATATCGGTAGTTAAGAGAAGAAATTGTTTTATGTGGAAGTAATTGTGTTTAATGGTGAACAGTAATAAATATTTATAGAAAATAATACATCTGCTCATAATCCTTACCTATAATGATAAACTTACATTTAAATGTCGGAGTATTATTCTCTTAATTATCTCATTGTCAGATAATTAAGAATTTAGATATTGGTTGTATATTGTATTAGATATTTAATTAATATTGACACTTATCTATTAATTCAATGCTAATTGGGCTAGTCTATGAGTTATTTGTTAATTAAGACATCTCATATTATGCCACTTAATGTGAATTATTTTATACCTAACATCAACCCATGGACTAAGAGATCTATTTTACCATTATACCACTATGTGGGTTAACTATCTTTTGAACCTCACTAATATTGTCAAGTCCAATCTTATGTGGCGGCCATATGTAAAATTTATTTTTTAGGCACTCAAAACATGCACGATAATGACCTGTTGTCGATGATTTTTACGAATTCTCAATCGAATTCTCATTTAGGAATTTATGTCAACATCAAAATCACTACTCAATAGGTTCACTTTCCTAATGTTAAAGAAAGGATATACATCTAAGCGTGTGAGCTTTCAAGCATATGAGAAAAAGAGATTTTGTAAAAGCACACTTCTATGTTTCTTACCACTATTACAACTAGTTCATTTCCTTTTACTTCATTGATATCATTGGTTTTTTTGTCATTTTCAAACTTCTTATATTCTATTAAATTTAAGGTGAAGTTATTTTGATTTATTAAAAGATAATCTAAAAAGGATAAAGGGTCCAAGAAGATCATATACAATAAGTTGAAGATAGTGGCAAACACGGGTATAGATAATGCTTTAAATGAATTGATGATGACTTAATTTTAATTTCGATAAAAATATTACACTTTTAGATTATTTTAAAGTAAACAATGAATTATAGTTAGTAGATAAAAGAATCAAATGGTATCAAAAGTAGAACAAAATTTATAGTGAGGTTTGACATAATTACTGTAAAAATTTATAAGAATTACGGGTCTTTCAATACTAAAATAATAACATAATGGATAAAGGCACATACAATCATTACAAAGAATATCATAGCATTATATCTAATCAGTGTGAGACATTATTCTTAACATCCATTCTCAAAGGTTTTTATATCTTGCAAATTTCATTACTTTATATTTTAACATATTATATTATATTTATATTAATTGTCTCTTTTTATTTTTACAATATTCATTCCATTTTTTGTGAGATGGGACCTAAAGTTTTTGGCCTAATCGACTTAAAGTCATGATACCATAAGAAAGTCCATAAGAATAATAAGTCTTTCAATCCCAAAAAAGTTAACTAGATAAATAAAAATACACACAATCGTTATAAATTTTATCATAATATTATACTTCATCAATGTATGATATTACTTATAACAATTAATAAGATAATTTATTTTCATAAAAAATTGATAATATATATATATAATATAAATAATACTAGTTTAATATCTTATAATATTATATCTTATAATTATTATAAAGTAATAGTTTGTATTTTCATACAAAAATAACAATCATAATTGTGAAAGTAACATGTCACATTTTTAATTAGTGAGATTTATTATATCATATTCGCATATATCTTAATCAAATTATATATACATTTAAATATATCATATATTTTGATATTTTTTAAAATTTTAATTTTTTAATTAAAATTAATTATTTTTAAAATAATAAACATAATAATTTAATTAGTAATTAAAAATTAAAATTTTAAAAGAGTTTAATTATATAACTATTTAATCACTATTTATTAATTTTATTTTTTATAAAATTAAAAAAAGTTATAAATTAAAAAATTTATTCAAAACTTCAATATTTTTTTAATTAAAATTAATTTTTTAAAATAATAAATAATTGGTAGTATAATTTTTTTAGAAATTAAAAAAATTAGAAATGCTCCTGAATGGATTATTAGACTGCCCATTCATATATTTATTTTTAATATTTTTAATTAAAATTAATTTTTGGATAATAAATAATATACATAATGATTTAATCGAGAATTCAAAACTAAATTTCTAAAAGATTTTAATTATGATTAATTTAACCACTGATTCTTAACTTACCTTTTCAATATTTTTAATTGAAATTAATTATATAAATAGTAAATAAAAATAATAATGACTTAATTAAGAATTTAAAACTAAAATTTTAAAATTTTTTAGTTATAATTATTTAATCATAATTTCACAATTGTTTTAATAAAATTGAAAAGTTATATATTTCATATAATTATTTTAATCAAAATTTATCTTAATTTTAATGTTAATTAAAATTAATATTTTTTAAAATAATAAATAATAAACATAATAACTTAATTAAAAATTAAAAACTAACATTCCATATAATTCCATTAGGATTATTTAATTATGATTTTAAATTTTTTAATAAAATTTTAAAAGTTATAAATTGCATTAGTTTATTATATTTTTTAATTAAAATCAATTATTCGTAGAATAATATATAACAATCATTAAAAATTAAAATTTAACAATATTTCAATTTAGATTATTTAATAACAATTACATGACTTTTTTTTATTTAAAATTAAAATAGTTACATATTACATATATTTATTTCGATCAAAATTCTTTTAAATTTTAATGTTATTAATTAAAATTAATTATTTGTATAATAATAAATAAAATATATAATAACTTATTTAAAAATGAAAATTTTGAATTCAAAATTTTCAGTTTTAATATTTAATAGATTTTTCTTAACTTCCTTTATAAGATTAAAATGGTTAGAGTTCACACATAATTTTTTTTATGTATTTTTGATGCTCCAACTTAAAACCAATATTTATTATATATTTAACTTATTAGATGATATCACTATGATTTTTTATTTTCTCAAATTTATTTAATAATTTTATACATCAATCTTTATTTTATTTGATTCAAATATATCATTTGAAACATAAAAAAAAATTATTTGATGATATAAAGTATGAAAAAGCAACACATGCATGTTTGCCCCAAATCCTTTTTATTATATTATTTTTAAAATTAATTATGTTTAAATTTTAATTATTTCATAATATTTTTAATAATTATAAAATTTTATATTTTTAAATTTTTAAGTATTTTTAAATTTTTTATTATATTACATATTTTTTATGCCTATTTGAAGTAACGATCAATAAAAATATATTTTATTTACTTATTATGTTTAACTTTTTAAGGTGTTACTTTCAACTATTTAAATTTGTTAAAAAAGATAAAAAAATTAAAAATAAACTTCATATTATATATTTATAAAATTAATAAATATTTTCATCATTTATAAAAATATTTTTATATTTAATTTAAAAGTGTAAATTTTCTTGTGTAATGATTGACTAGATTAAAATGATTCCTATACCGATTATATTCACCTTGGAAACACTAATTTCTCACCCTCCACTGCTGCACTGTCGCCCATTATCTATCTGCAAGTTTAGGCATTTCTTTGTTTTCACTGAAAATGGTAAGCATTATGCTTCTAAATTGATTTCTTAAGTTATATGTACTATTTAAGAAACCGAATATTGGCGTGAAATATCAAATTTTGATGGAGTTGTGGAATAATGGGTTGGAACTTGGAAGCTTTGGCCAAGGACGAGGTTTGCAATTAGAAGTGTGGGATTAGCTGTTGGGGCAAGGCCTACTGCACAGCCAGAAAGCAAGAATTAACCGCAAAATACAGCCTTGTGACTAAATTCAAATATTATAATTAAAACATGCGTATATGTAATTTGTATAATAATTTATTATGATCATATTGACACTAACGGGGAAAAACAAACTTGAATCATGCTTCTAAACTCCTTAGTAGAAATTACAAATTGCTATATTAATTTGTATAACCTGTCAAAACATAATACTAATTCAGAAAAAAGAACTGAAGCAAGCATTTAATACAAACATAAAAGCATAACCTTTTACATTAATATAAGAAGAAGGAGGCTTTATTTTGATCAATAAGTTCCATTGCTTTTTTTTTTTCACCATATATTCTCTCCTTGCTTATACACCAAATACTTTTCAAACAAACATTTTATTTACCGCCCTTTTGGATCAACAATCTGTGAGAAAATGGCATTATTTTGATCACTACTTGAGTCTTGGTTTAAATCACTGTCACTTCCAAGGCTTAAGTTGCTGTAGTGCATAGCCAAAGTTTGGCTTCTTAAACTTTCTTCATCAGAAGTAGTTTTGTTACGTCTTGAAGAACGACTTGAACCATCCATTTCATCTTGCAACTGCAGAGAAAACTCAAGGTTCCAAAGTATATCATTCAACGTGGGACGATCAATGCCTTGTTCAGACAAGCATTTCTCTGCTGTATCTGCAAATTTCTTCATACTTTCTAGATTGATTTTGCCCTTTAGATGAGGATCAATAATATCTTCAAGAGTTCCTCTTTGTTTGTTGTGTAAGGCCCAATCTGCAAGACTAACTTGTTCTTTTGACAAGCTAGGATTTAAAGCAGGCCTTGCACAAAGAATCTCAAATAGAACAACCCCAAAAGAATACACGTCTGATTTTTCAGTGAGTTGTTGCCTTTTGAAGTATTCAGGGTCCAAATAACCAAAGCTACCTTTCACCACTGTGCTAACATGACCTTTGCTCATATCAGGACCTGTCTTAGAGAGTCCAAAGTCTGAAACTTTAGCATCCCAATTATCATCTAAGAGAATGTTGGTAGTTTTGACATCCCTATGAATTATGGTCCATTTTGCTCCTGTGTGAAGGTAGTGAAGTCCTTTTGCTGCTCCAATGCAAATCTCGAGCCTGCATTTCCATGTGAGTTGTGGCTTGTTTCCCTTGTAAAGATGCTCTCTTAGTGTCCCTTTAGCCATGAAGTCATAAACCAAGCACATCTCATTATCTTCCTCACAAAATCCAATCAAAGACACTAAGTGCTTGTGTCTGAGCTCTGAAAGCATCTCAATTTCAGTTCGGAATTCATGAGCTCCTTGTTCTGAAGATGGGTTTGATCTCTTAATGGCAACTTTCATTGACCCTCCATCAATAGTTCCCTTGTAGACCTTTCCAAACCCTCCAACACCAATAACATTGGACTCATCAAAATTCTTAGTAGCATGTTTCAACTCAACAAAAGAGAAACGTCGACACCGACCCTTAGCTGCTGATGATATGTTGGTACCAGCATTGCTTTTCCCAGATATTGTTGACTTGCTATTGTTATTGGTATGTGAATTTCCATAGAGTGGAAGCCAACTTGAAGTGTGCGATTCTGTTCCGGCAACTCTTTTCTTTCGTTGGTAAGCAACAAGACAAATTGCAGCTGCTAGACCAAATGCTGCAGCTCCACCAGTAGCTCCACCTATAATAGTAGAATGAGATGTCTTGGGATTTTGAAAAGATTTTCGCTCTTGCTCATTCTTTGTCAACATTTGTGAAGGCTGTGGATTAGGTCCTGCCAAATTTTTGGACATTTCAAGCTTAAATATCTCAAGTCCATTGAGCATTGCATCATAGAATTCAGGTTTTGATTCAGGATCAGGGTGCATTGACAACCAAAGATCTTGTTCGACTTTTGGATCAGTCACGTAAACCACATAATCTTTATATGTTGGAACTCCTTTTCCTCCAGACCAACCAATCACATCAGCTCCACCTTGAGCAGTTTGATTGTTAATGTAGATATTGAAAACAATCTGATTAATTTTTGTGTTGTGGAAGTCACAAAAATGTAATCTCACAAGATACATAAATTTGGGATCAATTTGGGGAAGTACCCAAGTGAGATTGTAATTCTGATTGATTGCTTTAGAATTACCCATTGATCTTGCAGTACTATAAACATCTACAGGAGCAACATAATTTGGAACATCTTTGTAGTCAATTCTAACATTTGGGGTTGCCTGATTGGTGACTCCAAATCCAGAACCATATATATAAGGAAAATCATCATACCATGTTCTGCTTAAACCAGAGTCATTGCTTGGAGGTATAAATTGTCCACCAACATTCAACCTATACATAGTTTGCATATTTGAAGTCTTGGCTTCGACAGTTTGATCAGAAAATCCTATGACTGTCACAGTGTCGAAAATCTCTGGCATTGAAACCAATTCAATACCATTTACAAATGCAAAACCTACACCAGGCTCAAAGGTAACACTGAGAGATCCTGAACTAATAGGAGCCAAGGAGTATTCTTTAATAATGTAAGCTTGTGTGAGAGCCTTACAAGTTAAAGAAGCACTAAAATTTTTCAAGAGAGTTATGTCATTTGCAAGCACAGAAAAATAGGCTGCCTCAGCATTGTTGCTTCCATAAACTGCAGGGTAAAAATGAAGCCTAAGATAATATCTCTTATCAGCCTTCAAAGGGAAATTGTATGTTGCCTTTGAGGTGAAGATTCTAGAAGTCATATATGGAACATCTGAAGGTAGAGAAGGGTCTTGGAATTGAGCTCTGAGAGGATTTGAATTTGATCCTCCTGCAATATATTTAGAATCTGTTTCCCATTTTCTTCCATTGGCATCATTACCACCATTTTTTGAGCCACAAGCAAGAGAAAGTGAATCAGAATTTGAATCTGGTTTTGATTTTATGAAATGAAAACAATTGAAGATCACAAAAAGAAGAAAAAATAGTTTATGGGTTTTGGTGTACATGGCTTAGGAGAAAGAAAATAGGAAAGTGAGAAAAAGAGCTCACTCAAGGCGTACAGGAAAACAAAAGGAAGGTGATTCAAAGAAATGAGCCAAAAACAAGAGTTCCCCTGTACGCCAAAATAAGAATATGGTTTTCTTTGTTTTTGTTTAGAGGGTTATTATTCTAAGCCATCTCTATTGAACCATGGTAACTCGAGCACTTAACAAACTTGCTCTGTATTACAGGAACATGAGTTTTTAGTTTCTCTTTTGTTTGTAGGAATTTTTGGTTTGCTAGTTTGTTTTGATTTCCATTTTTGGTTTGGTAAAGTGGGAAATAGTTTTAAACCAATGATTAGGAGAAATAGTCGTTTTTGTTTTAACAGTTTGATAAATTTAGATTGGATGCTTTTCTTAAATTTAGATTTGTTTGTTCAATTGGTGAGGCGTTGAAAAAACACACAATTCTTTGAACATATTAACTGTAATATGCATCTAATAAAAGAACTGATATATTACTAACCTAAATTTAATACCTCTAATTTTATAATATTCTCAAATTGAGATGTAGTAGGAGATGTAAAAGTAACTAAATAAATTTAAATTATTTTCAAAAAAGTTCAATAAATTGAAACAAAACAAATAATAATTACATTACTTATTTATTGTTATTAATAATCTTAGTTTTCTTGTTTTCTAACTTATTTATCTTCTTTTATCCTCAATTCAAATTCTTTTATCCTAAATACCCAATTTCTAAATCCCAACTTTAATTTCTTCTCCTCTTTTGAGTATTCTCAAGTCTTCTTGTTATACAATCTACAACAATAACTAATTTAAAAATAGGTATTTAGAACTTAAAATTAATTAAATGAATTAATTTTCTTTTTAATAAGGTAAAGTATAATTATTAATTATGATATATACTTATCATTTCTTAAATATTTAAATTAATTTAATAAAAGAAATTTCACTGATAAAACATTATATAATAAATTATTAATTTAATTTAATAAAATTATATTAAAATACCAATTTATATTTTGTATGGCTCAAAACCATGTATCATATTTTTTATTATTTTTATATTCTTATTTGTCCTATTATACTTTATTAGAAATAAATGAAATATTTTAATTATATATTATTATATCATTATCATTTCATTTCATTAAAAATTAAATGAGATAACTATGAATCACATTAACATATTATTTCAATTTATAAATAAGAAGATATATAATATTTAAAAACCCAATTGACAAGGCAAATAATTTACATTATAAAATTTTAAAATTTATAATAATAAAAATAATACTTTAATAATATTAACGGGTATTGAATTATATGACTTTCTATATTGACGGGATAAATGATTAGAGTGTAATTTGAACGATATCTTAAACACCATTTAATTAATGAAAATATTAAGACTTGATTTATTTTTAATAAAAATATTTAAATGAATTGAATATAAAATATATTATTTTTATAATTATAATTTTTAAAAGATATTATAAATATTATTATCGAATTAAATTTTGTACTAGTTTTTGGTTTTATTTGTACGTGATGTCATACCGCAAAATCTTAAGATATTATTAATTTAGAGTTAAATTCTTAAAAATATATAACCAAATATGTTAAAAAAATTAAAAAAACAACTGTTAAGAATAAAATATAATAAAAAATACTTTTTAGAATAAATCAAAAATAGTTTTTGGTCAATTTATAAAATATATTAGTTATTAGGATCAATATAGTTGTTTAATCCGTTAAAAGAGAATATTTTTTTAGGAAAAACTTTATACAAAGGAAAATATATGCTTTGATTTAAATTAACCACTTAATAAATGAAATATAACCCATCCTCTAGCTGAGGTGTTAAAGAGTGTGTTCCCTATTTAAATGATTATATGGTTCAAGTATTAGAGATAAAAATTTGCTTTTTAAAAACTCTCCGTTCTTAATTAAATTTCAATAGATTTGATTTGAATATATATATATATATACATTTTTTAAATATAAGTAATTTTTTTAAAACAATTTGAGGGCAGGATTTACCTCTATGTCGCCATCTACATCCTCCCATAGACCATATTATCATAGGTGAATTATTATACAGTACTTAAATTTTATAAATTTTAAGCTTTGTTATTTTGTTTTCTTATGAATAAGTCCATTTATTGTTTATAGTTTTACATTTGATTCATTTACATTTTTTTCTTTTATTTTTTTTAAATTTTTACACTATAGATTTTTTTTTTAGGAAAATGTATCTAGGATTCCTTAGTTATGTATATTAAAGTTAGGGGTGAGCATCGGTTCGAAACCGCAAATTTTAGATCAATCCGAATCCGATCCGATGTACATGTCAATCCGAATAAATCTAAATCCGTCAATTTTAAGTCAATCTGAATCCGATCCAAAAATTATTCAATCCAAAAAATTATACGATCCGAATCCAATCCGTTGTATATGCCAATCCGAACAAATCCGAATTTACTAATTTTATGTCAATCCGAATCCGATCCAATCCGAAAATTATTCAATCTGAAATTTTAATTTAAATCTATTAAAAAAATTACATAAATAAGCAAATTATGAAATATCAATCCAATCTAAACCGGTATAAACGTCAATCCAAACAAATCCAAATTTGATATAATTTCAACATATAAAATAAAAAATTACATAAAATAAAAAAAATCTAAAATAAAAATATTTTTCATACAAATTTAAAAAGTAGGTAACAACGTGATTAAAAATAATTCAACAAAAATAATCAAAAAGAAAAAATTAAACATCAATTACATAATTTAACTCCAAATATACATAGTAATAATTTAAATCCAAAAAATTAAATATCAATTATATAAATTAACTTCACTCTACGAACATTAATAACAAAAATTCTTTTTGATAAGCATTCAAGGTTTAAGTCACCAATACCATTAAAAATATCTGCACAATGAAAAATTAAAAAGTTAAAAATATACATAAATAATGAGCTAATAAACATAATAATATATATTTGATAACAAATAAATCTATATATATTTGAAAGTTTTATGCAATATACCTGATTCTAGAGCTTCAATTTCAACAAGTGACTCTTGGATATTAATTATTGGAGATGAACGAATCTAATTTTGAGTGCAAATCAAAGATTGTACAGTTTTAGAAGATAAAGAACTCCTGTATGGACTAACTGTATGACCACCAGTAGAGAATGCAGATTCAGATGCTACGGTAGATACCGGTATAGCCAATACATCTCGAGGTATCAAAGGCAAAATCTTAAATCTTGAGGAATGAACATTCCACCAACTTAAAAGATCAAATTTCTCATCATCCATATCAACCAATGCTTCTTGTAAGTATTTTTCCACTTTAGATTTGTTTTCCATAGTATGAACTTCTTTTAAATGCTTTCTCTTATGAGAAGCATAAAGTTGGAATGCATCTACTTCTAAACCAAAACCTTCTATACCAATTTCTAAAGGTTAAGAAGATTCTTCTGTGTTTGAGAGAAAATACGTTTTACGATACTCCTCGTACATATCTTCCAAAGTTTTTTTAACCCTTTTTGAACTCATTGAAGCCTCAATCTCATCCCCATTACACAATTCTAGCAAACTTAGATGTAAAGAACACTCTTTATGCCTAGGATCAAGTAAAATAGACACAAATAACATCATATTCATTTTAGATATTCCTCCCCAATATTTGTCAAACTTTACCTTCATATCACTAGCCATCTTCATCACAATATAATCCTCACATTTACTCCACATATCAAGTTGATCATGAATAAAACAAATACGATCCAAGAAGAAATTAGAAGTCACATATAAAGATCCAGAAAACATTAATGTAGCTTCATAAAAAACTTTCAAAAATTGGACAAAATGTCTAGCATTATCCCAATCCATTATAGTCAGAGCTTGTTTAATTTCACCTCGACAAAACTCTTGATAATACCCTAAATCAGTGATCTCTAACCTTTCAAATGCTTTTTGAAAATAAGTTGCAGAATCCAACATCAAATAAGTTGAATTCCACCTTGTCGTAACATCTAAACAAACGAGTTTTTGAGTAGAGAATTTTTCCATTTCAGCAGCACTCTTATATTTTTGCAGTCTAATTGGTGATCCTTTCACGTATCTTACAACAGCATGAATCCTATTTATCGATATGTTATACTCTTTCAAACCATGCTCAACAATTAAATTCAGAATATGTGTACCACATCGCATGTGAAAATGTTTTGATTCTAAAGTTGCATTACCCCAACCATTAACACATTTTTTCAAATAAGTAAATGCAGTATCATTAGAACTTGCATTATCAACTGTAATACATAATATCTTATCAATGCCCCAATCTAACAAACATGCTTCAATCGCTCTACCAAGTGTATCACCTTTATGATTTTGAACTTGACAAAAGTTCAAGATTCTCTTTTGTAAATTCCAACCATTATCAACAAAATGAGCAGTTAAACATATATAACATAAATTCTGACAAGATGTCCATGTATCAGTGGTAAGACATATTCTTTTACTAATTCTATTCAACAACTCTTTTAATTTTACTCTTTCAGTAACGTACAAATTCAAGCAATCTCTTGCAATAGTCCACCGAGAAGGGATTTTAAACAAAAGTTGTAATTCTTCAATAAACTCCTTAAATCCTTCACCTTCTACAATAATAAATGGTAATTCATCTTTTATTATCATCCTTACCAATTTTTCTCTACATCTTTCAGCATTAAAATTGTGAGGTACAAGACTTCCTTCCTTATGAAAAGCTAAAGTTTTTTGTTTCTTAAGAACTTGATGAGTGCTCAAAAAGCACTAAAATAACCATGATTTTATGTACATTAATTGATTAAAAATATATATATTTATATGTTTTATCATATATTTATATAAATTTGTCTTTTTCGGAATCACGGGTATTTTTTATTGTTTTTCAGGTATTTTGGCTTAAAAACGCAATTTAAAGACTCAAAGAGGAATACTTGTAGCAATACATCACAAATATATTAATAAATAAGTGGGAAAATGTCAACAAACATGGAAAATTTGGACAAAATGGGTCAAAAAGGTCAAAAATGTCACAAAGACGGAATCGCCCATTGCCACGCCAGCA
Organism: Hippophae rhamnoides; assembly: GCA_033030585.1. Lineage (NCBI taxonomy): Eukaryota > Viridiplantae > Streptophyta > Magnoliopsida > Rosales > Elaeagnaceae > Hippophae > Hippophae rhamnoides. The sequence goes on along the minus strand of CM065437.1, from coordinate 20,643,256 downwards.
GCGCCACGGGCCACACAGCCGTTTCATCACGCGCCGAGTTGCGCGTAGCGATAGCCCCCCGCGTGCGCGCGCAGTGCCCATCAACCCCCCTCCGCGCGCGCGCAGTACCCATCAACCCCCCTCCGCGCGCCCAACGCCATTTCGACCCATTTTTCACGTGCAGCCGCCCCCATGACGTCATGCTGACGTCATTAATGACCTCATCATTTCCATTACGCGTTTTTACATTTTTTAACATTTTTTTACTCATTTTTTCTCTCCATCCTCACCTATAAATACCCCCCTTCCCTTCACTTCAAAACATACTTCTCTCTTCTTTCTTTCTCTCCATTTCTTAGTTTTTAGGTTTTTTAGTTTTTCTTATGTTTTAGTTAGTTTTGCTTAGTTTTAGAGTTCTTCCCTTTTTGGGAAGAACTAGTTATGTTTTTGTAATTTATTAGCTTTTTGATTCAATAAATGGAAGTGCAAATTCCGTTTGGAGGTTTTCTAGCAACAGGAATAGCATTGAAGTACTGTAAGGATTTTATTTTCTTTACAGTTATTTTTTATGCTTTATTCTTACATGTTATATTTAATTTGTCTGTGATTAAATTTAACTGTGCTAGATGTTTGTAAACATGATATAATAATAACGTTGTTATGCTTGCGAAATATTAAATAGGTGAAAATCTCTAAAATGAATTGATTTTATTTTTATTCAAGATTTTATATTAAGAATGTTAGAGAGAAATATATTATTTTTCATTACAAACTTAAATCTGAAAATTAGATTTTAAGGTTTAGTTATCCGGTCTAATTTAGAGTAGTGCTCTTTTATTTGTTGGTACAATCACCCGGTAGTTAGAGTGAAACTCTATTTCAAAAGTTTTTATAAGAATTATTATCTGAAAATGTATTGACAGCATGTTTTCAGTAGTGGTTTTAAAACTTGAAAGTTAGTACTCGGATAACTAAATTCTTAGGTTTAATTTAGACACCTTGAATAAAGTTTAAACTATCTAACCCCACCAAAGGTGGCATTTAAATGGTTCATTTTCAATCTCTTAGAAAAAAGAATTAATTTAATTAACCAAATTAGTTATCAACCCCACCCATAGGTGTTAATTGATTTGTTTAGTTAACAAAGAATATCTAACCCCACCAAAGGTGGTATTCATACAAAAAAGGGAGAATCAATAAATATCAATGCATATCTTTAATAACCTAGATAATATGAGCAAGCATAATTAACTTAGTTATTATATCCATAAATACTCCATTATTTATAAAAGATAAAATTTGCATGAATGTTTATTGAATCTATGTTTAATTTTCTGTAAGTAGATTAAAAACACAAAAACCCCAAAATATCGTGACAGGATGTTTAGGATTTAATTTCGTTTTTAAAAGTTTGAATAATAAATTAAAAACCACATACATTCCTTCCTTAGATCGACCTTGTGAGTATACTTATCATTTTCTACGAAATGATTCATGCACTTGCGAGAGTTTTATAAATATAAAACCAAAGTATTTGCAGAATTGACGATGCCGGTTTTTGTTCATCAAGTTTTTGGCGCCGTTGCCGGGGATGACTCCGTTGCGGGGATGGCATCAAAGTTTTTGGCAATCCCGATTCTGCTCATCAGAACTCTACCGGGAAACTTATCACATTCAATGGAAATGTGTGCAAGCAAATTTGACGTGCCAGATTTTCTTGACACATACTTATATTGTTTCTTACAATATTTACATATAGCTTTGCGATGTTGCCCTACCCCTTCTATAGTAAAATGAACCCATGCTTCACTACTAGATCTAGAGGAAACTTTTTTACATTTTTCTTTAGAAGCAATGCATAGATCAGGAATTTGAGTACTTACAGAATCTTCTTCTTAAGTTGGTTGTGTTGCACTTTCATCTTTATTTACTTCTTCAATCACATAAAGTGTATCATTATCTTTATCTAAAGCCATCTGTATAGTTGTAGAAAAAAATATTAGACATTTGCAATAAATAATTGTAAAAATGTGCACATAGACGTGGGGTGATGTTGGACATGTTTGCTTTCACGTGATTTAAAATATGTATTGAACGTTTATATATAATATAACTAAAAATTTAATAATACGAATGAAATTTTCAATTAACATGCACCATTTATAGAACAATGTTTTATGATATTGATTTTTATAATTATGTAAATAATCATGATGTACTACAATGATGACATTTGTTCCACCAAGCCATGATAAACCTCAATATTTTAAAAATAGTTTAAAAATTGTTGTAGTTTAATTAAAGCATGAAAAACAACGTTTTGGGGGGAAAACTCTAGACAAATTGCTTTTGACAGTTTGGTGTGCCTATATATCGAAAAGTTATATGGAATCATAAAAACATTCGTCCAAAACAGACCTCACAACACAAAGTTATGCCCGTTCAAAGTTTTCTTATAATGTCATCTAATTTTTATTCTACAATACAATCACATTTTCATTCAGACTTGTAATTTCATCTCATAGCTCTCAAAAATTACTATATAAAAATAGTACAATACACAATATGTTCTAGAATCTAGATAGCTTATTGCTTCACACATCCATTTGAAACAAAAAGCAATAACTATCAATAACACCTAAAATAGAGCATTAATATATTAGATCTGAAATCAAAATTCAAAAAAAGGAAAAAAATTCAAAAAATATAACCTTCTTGTTTAGGATGATGAAGAACAACGAACGTGAGCGGCAGTGATGGCAATGACGAGCATTAGCAGCGATGTGAAGTAGCATCAGCAGTAGTAGTGAGCAGCGAGCGAGCAGAGAAGCACAAGTAGCTGCGAAGTAGATAAGCAGAAGCAGGTGCGAAGTAGAGAAGCACAAGTAGCTGCAAAGTAGAGAAGCCTGGCGGTACCAAAGTAGAGAAGCCTGTATCTGCCAGTAGAAGCGAGAGAAGCAGATCTGTGACGGCAATGAGAGAAAGCCTGGCAAGCGGTAGATGAAAGCACTTAACAATGGAGGCAGGTTGGTAGGAAGAGAGATGGAGGCAACTGGAAAAATATATTAGGTTTTAGATTAAGATTTAGATAGATGGAGGCAGCTTAGGTTTTAGGTTAAAATTTAGATATACGGGTTGCTTTAATAGTTAGGTTAAATAATTATTATATATATATTTTTAAATAATATATTAAATATATCGGATCGGATTGGATTATACGGATTTGAATATTTCTAATCCGAATCCGAATCCAAGCGGATTGATAAAATCCAATCTGAATCAGATCCGACTTCGGGTAAAAACCACTTAATTTTATCGAATTTGATTAGATTTTTCGGATTGATCGGATATTTTGTTCACCCCTAATTAAAGTAGTTTAATCCATTTATTATTTTTTATCACAATTTAATCATTTTGTTATGAAAAAGTGATAACACAGAGATAAATAATCAAATTTTAAAATTTTTTATTTTTATTTTTATTTTATCAATTTTGTAATCATTATTAATATCTATTGCTAATGAGAAATAAATAATCATATTTTTAACTATTATTTAGATATTAATAATAGTTAAAAATATGAGAAATAAATAAAAAATTGATTGTTTGTTCTTATACTCATTTTTCTAAAACAAAAAGATTACTGTTATAAAAATAATAAATGGAATGCATTACTCTTTTTGACATTGCTGAGATATGTATGCTATCACCCAGCCTTTTTTATATATTTTTGAAGTTTAATTTTAAGTTGTTTTCAAATTTTTGGATTAAATGTGTTAAAATAAATAATAAAAAAACTAAATTATAATATAAAAAAGTAAGAAATTAAAGTATGAAAATTAAAAAATAAAGTGATCCAATTATAATAAAAAATAAGAATGAGGGCAAAGCATATAATGTGAATTTTTTTTAAGGACAACTCGTTTAATGTACACTTTTATCGTTAACATATATAATAATAAGTACGCACAAACTTGTATGTATTAAATAATATATGTACGTTAAATTGAGAAAATGAGATTTAAATTAATTATGAGACTATTTATTAATAAAAAACTAATTATATTATAACACGTAGAATCATGCATATATCCGGTTGTAATAACAAATAGGAAAAATTACCAAGATCCCTTCAAGTTTTCTAAAAATACAAAAACATCATGCAAGTTTAAAAAATAGAATTTACACCAAATTTATTATTATTTTATTACAATCTTCTCTTAAATTTGATAACTTTTAGTTTTGTTAATTGTAAATACATTCATAGAAGAATTAATAAGAAATAGTTACAATAATAGGTATAGTTGCTTTTTTCGAGATCTTTTTATAGTTTTAAAGAACTTAAAGTAAGTTATTTATAATAAAAAAAATATTTTCCTAAAGTTATATATCCAAAAATCTTAATTTTTAATAAAATAATTAATTATTTTCATATCTATTTAATTTTAAAGGTATTATTTATTTTTCTTAAAGTATATTCATCACAAATTATATTGATTTCTCCTTCAAATATTGGATATTTTTTTTTAAATTATATTAATTTTAAATTTTATTTACTTAAATATCATATCATCACGTATTAAATAAATAATTTTCTTAATCTAGTTTGTAACATTGTTCAAAGCTTTGATAATCTAACATCCCAAGCTAAATTTATATTATTAAATTGTTTTGAAGTTTTGAACTTCCAAGTTCTTTTTATTGAGTTACATGCTTTTAGATTCAATTTTGAAAAAAAAGAGCAAGAAGGAAATAAAATTACAAAAACTTGAAGTTTTCAAAAAATTAAGATTTTTTTCAAGCATTACTTATTATTATTATTTTAGAAAAAAATTAAATTTCATTAATAAAAATTAAAAGTATAATCTAAATCAAAAATCATCTAAATATATTAATAATCAAATTTGATAAACTAATTAATAATATTCGTTAAAACATGGAGAAAAATCTAAGCTTTAATTATTCACTCTGTTGTTGTCATGCTTTCAAACTGAGTATTTAATTGTTTCAATTGATATATTAGATGTTTATAAAAAATTATTGAATCTTTATATCATATTATAATTTTTAAGATTTTACAGAACACATTAAGCTTAGATGAAAATCTAGATTTCCAACAAAACACGGACAAAATGAATATAAACATAACATAAATTATCATAAATTAAATCTAATTGAAAAAAAAATCATCATAAAATAAGATTTAAGTAAAGATTTAAATATATGTTTTTATATAAAGCAATAAAAATAAGGAGATACGAAAAACTAATCTACTCACATGTGGCTCACATGTGGCTCACATGGAAAGAGAATATTTTCAATAGAAAACAAACTTTGGAAAAGATAGATGAGATGAGAGAACATCAGCTAGGCTATTTAAGTGCTTTTGAGAGTTATGAACGGATACAAAGATATTATTATCAAGTATAATATTGTATGAAATTAGCAAGAAATATAAATATATATTTTTATTCAAAACAATGAAATTAAGTCAATAATGAAAGCTAATATATCAAAAAGGACTCCCTTTGAAATAGATCCTCTCTAATAGAAAACAAACTTTAGAAAAGAGAGATGACATAATAGAGGCTAAGGTTTTTAAGTGATTTTGGAGAGTATTGAATTGATACAGGGATATAATTATTATAAAGCATAATATTTTATGAAATTACAAGAAAAAAGTATAATGTTGTATGGTTTAAAAGTTATTAGTATCATCCTTATAAAACAATTATTATTATAATCTCATTTATGGTAAATCTATAAAAATAACATTAAGTTATTGCATTTATTTCGTATATATTATTGAATTATTTTTTATCTTGTTTATATTATCCACTTATTACACTTGTTTTATTTATATTATTTTTTTAATTTTCATCTAACAGGATCATACTTTAGTTGTAAATTTAAAATAACTAAAATAGTTAAATAGTAGACTTAGATAGTTAATTCATAGGTTTAAAATAACTTTGATAGTTAATTAGTATATTAGAATAAATTATTGTATCAAATATATTATTTAACTATCTGAATTATTCTAAATATATCACTTAAATATCTTATATGTGATGCCGTTAAATAGAGGCTTATAGAATGATATAAATAGAATACATGTAATGATGGTATAAACGAGACGAAAAATAATTTAGTGATATAAATAAAACAAATGTATTAATTCGGTGGTATTTTTGTTACTTTACTCTTTAATTTATTTATAACTTTTTTACTTCACGCATGTCCATGCAACTTCTTTCCTTGAACCTACTTTTTTTTCTAATGGATTTTTAATATCCATATTTCTAAGTCTCGAATCCGAGATTTTTATTTTATACTACAATAACATATGTTGTTAGGTTATAAGGTCATTGGTAACCTTGAAATTTCTTAATTACGTTGATTTTTTTTTCATGAGAGAGCAATAATCAAAGAAATACTTTAAGAAGAACTAGCCTACTTATTTATTTTAATTCTTTCAATAAATTTGAATATTTGGGTCGAAGTTTATAGATTATCAATCATCCATATACTTGCCTTATGAATCTCTAATGTCATGTTAGTATATGTTAGCATTCTCGTGTACAAATACATGAAATTTATATTTTACTTAATGTATTTGTTTGTCCATATGTATAATTGATTACTAGTAGTTCAGTATTACACACATGTAGGATACACTCTATATGTTTACATAATACATATTTTTTTGCATATAATATACATGCTTAGGTTGTGTATTTGCTTTTATGGTCTGAAAAGTATTTGTTAAAAATTACTTGACATTTTAAAATAAGAAAACAAAAATTTTGGGTTGCTTGCCAAGGTCTTGCTGAGGGCTCAACTAGGCTCGTTAACCTCGCTAATGTGTGTCACATTGTCCGATTTTGTTGCTTGTCGAGTAGTCGATGAGGTTAGTAGGGGTTCATTGAGTGGCACCTAATGAGATTCTTTGGTGGCTACTATCCTTGTTGTGTGGTTGACGAGGTGACAAGGAGCTAAGATATTTTACATAATTATTTTCTTCATTAGAAAAAGGGAAGAACTTTTGCGATTTCAAAACTTTGGTTTTTAATTTTTTTTTCTTTTAATGTATGATATATTTGTAAAAATTTATTTTAAGGTTTAATTAATTGAAATTAAAAAATAAAATGCAGTGATTATATCTAGGTTCATGTGTCTACATGAGACTTGGTCTAACCTAAATTGTTTTCATTATACTGAACCGTTAGTGATTATATCATATCACGTAGTGGTAGAGTTCTAAGGATGAGCTAGATTAATGTGATTGTATTGAGTGTTAACAACATGAGATAGTATTATGTGTAGTTGAACATGGTATTCCAAGTGAACAATAGATGTATTTATATTTACATTTTGATTAGTTATGAACAACAATTTGTTTATTATTAATGAATTATTTGCTATCAATTGTTGTATGACATGTGACTATTTCTACATAAGTGTTTGATCTACATGATTTACTACGTCATATATTGTATTGTGTATGATCGTATGTTTTATTAATACAATTAATTTTCTTGACGAATGTGCTATACAAATTCATTAGAAAAGTTTCTTACTTTACTACTCTCTTGTATCTTTATATGTTAATTCTTCATTGCTTTTATTTTTCTACCTGTCTATATTATATGTTGCTCTATGTGTTAATTTTTTGTTGTGATACTAGAAGAGTTTAGCACATATATTACGGCCAAAATTATAAAATGAGAAACAAATATAACGTTGACAAGTTTGTGAATATCCTATAAGTCTTGGCGGTTATTACGGAAAATTTGAGATAGAACTTTATAGGACGGTCATCAACATTTCTAAAAAAATCCTTACTAAGTGGCAAAATGTTGCATCTTTAATTCTTTTGACTTGTTTAGTTGATTAGATGATTGTAGATTTGTAGGTAAGGAAAATTTTCTAATTTTGTCACTCGGTACTATAAAGAATATATAGTATCTTAACTTTGCGAAACAATTAGTGGAGGTGGGCATTCATCAACATATAATTCGAACATGAATTCACTATTTTCTTTACCACTAAGTTTTTTTTTTTTTTTAAATATGATGTCGAAAATTCGAAAGTAATATATGACTAGTTTCCGTATTGTCCAATTAATAACAGGGAAAATGAGCAGCTGTCCAACTATGGTGACAGCAAAACACCTCGCAGTATTATGTTAGTAGAGCTTAATCTTATAGACCCATTTGCATCCTCCGGGTTTCTTTACTTCGGGTAGTTGTACGACTACCCATGTTTCATTTTTTTCAAGTGCTCGAAGTTCTTCTTCCATTGCTTTGCACCATACTGATTGGCCTATTGCTTCCTCATAGTTATTTGGCTCATTTTCTTTGGAAATTGAGATCAAATAAGTCCTATATTGTGGTGTAACATTTTCATAAGATAAATAATTTTGGATAGGATATTTTACCTCATATGTTACAAAATCCCGTAATCTAGTTGTAGGTTGTGGAGTTCGATTAGACCTTCTCAATGGTATTATTTCGGTAGTACCATCTTCCCCCTCACTTTGAGAAGTTTCATCCTCTTCATTCTCGTTGATTATTTCATTTTCATTTTCTACTACTATATTTCCTTCTTCAGAATAAAAAAATGGAAATGTAAATTCATTTGGTTCCTCTTGGTTATTAGTCTCCTTTTCTAGTGTTTTGTAATATGGCTCATTTTCTTGAAATATCACATCTCTTGAAATGTAATGTTTTTTGTTAATCGGATCATAGCATTTATAACCCTTTTTTGAGATGAATACCCCAAGAAAATAGCTTTGATTGATGTATAATCTAACTTGTGTTGTTTATTTTTGTGCACATAACATGTACATCCAAATACTCTTAAATGATAGATATTGAGTTTTTCTTGGTAGAGGATTTCTAGTGGGCTTTTGAAATTCAAATTGGCACTTGGCAATCTATTAATTAAATATGTTGCGGTGAGAACAGCATCCGACCAAAAAATTATTGGAACATTATTTTGAAACAAAAGTACTCTTGTTACTTCAAGTAAATGTCGATTTTTTCTTTCCGACACACCATTTTGTTGGAGTGTGTAAATACAGATTGTTTGATGTAAAATTCCTTTTTGCTGGAAAATTTTTGTAAAATTTTGATTTACAAATTCCGTTCCATTATCACTTCTAAAAGTTTTAATCTTTGCATCATATTGATTTTCTACAAAATTATAAAATTCTTGAAATTGAGAAAACACTTCACTTTTATTTTTTAACAAGTGTAACCATGTAGTTCTTTAAAAATCATCTATAAATATAACAAAGTATTTATAACCATTAAATGACTCAATTGGAGCAGGGCCCCTGATGAGTGCTCAAAAAGTACTAAAATTACCATGATTTTATGCATATTAATTGATTAAAAATATATATTTATATGTTTTATCATATATTTATATAAATTTGTCTTTTTCGGAATCACGGGTATTTTTATAGTTTTTTAGGTATTTTCGCTTAAAAACGTCAATTAAAGACTCAAAAAGGAATACTGGAAGCAATACATCACAAATATATTAATAAATAAGTGGGAAAAGGTCAACAAATATGAAAAAAATTGGACAAAATGGGTCGAAAAGGTCAAAAATGTCAAAAAGGAGAAAATCGCGCTCGGAAGAAATTTATCCTCGCACGCCGCACCGCTGGCCGATACGCGCGCGCAAAGACGACGCTCGTGTTCACAGAGCCGATGGCCATAGGCGCGCCCTGGTGGCCTGCTCCCCCTCTCACAGACCGACGCTTATTTCGCCCATTTTTCACGTGCATCCGCCCTGATGACGTCACGCCGACGTCATCAATGACCTCACCATGCGCACTACGCGTTTCACCATTTTTTAACATTTTTTCACCCACTTTTTCTCTCCATTCTCACCTATAAATACCCCCTTCTCTTCACTTCATACCACACCTCAAAACACACTTCTCTCTTCTTTTCTTTCTCTCCATTTCTTAGTTTTTAGTTTTTTTTTAGTTTTTCTTATGTTTTTAGTTAGTTTTGCTTGTTTTTAGAGTTCTTCCCTTTTGGGAAGAACTAGTTATGTTTTTGTAATTTATTAGTTTTTTGACCCAATAAATGGGAGTGCAAATTCCGTTTCGAGGTTTTCTAGCAACCTGAATAGCATTGAAGTATTACAAGGATCTCATTTTCTTTGCAGTCATTTTTTATGCTTTATTCTTACATGTTATATTTAATTTGTCTCGTGATTAAATTTAATTGTGCTAGCTAAGCTTTGTAAACATGATATAATAATAACGTTGTTATGCTTCATAAATATTAAATAGGTGAAAATCTCTAAAATGAATTGATTTTATTTTTTATTCAAGATTTTATATTAAGAATGTTAGAGAAATATATTATTTTTCATTACAAACTTAAATCTGAAAATTAGATTTTAAGGGCGTTTAGTTATCCTGCCTAATTTAGAGTAGTGCTTTTTATTTGTTGGTACAATCGCAGTAGTTAGAGTGAAACTCTATTTCAAAAGTTTTTATAAGAATTATTATCTCGAAAATGTATTGACAACATGTTTTCAAGAGTGGTTTTAAAACTTGAAAGTTAGTAATTTGATAACTAAATTCTTAGGTTTAATTTGGACACCTTGAATAAAGTTTAAATCTGCCTAACCTCACCAAAGGTGGCAGATTTAAATGGTTCATTTTCAATCTCTTAGAAAAGGGAATTAATTTAATTAATCAAATTAGTTATCAATCCCACTCATAGGTGTTAATTGATTTGTTTAGTTAACAAAGAATATCTAACTCCACCAAAGGTGGTATTCATACAAAAGTGGAGAATCAATAAATATCAATGCATATCTTTATTAACCTAGATAATATGAAAGCAAGCATAATTAACTTAGTTATTATATCCATAAATACTCCACTATTTATAAAAGATAAAATTTGCATGAATGTTTATTGAATCTATGTTGAATTTTGTGTTATTAGATTAAAAACACAAAACCCCAAAATATTGCATACGATGTTTAGGATTTAATTTCGCTTTTAAAAGTTTGAATAATAAATTAAAAACCACATACATTCCTTCCTTAGATCGATTCGTGAGTATACTTATCATTTTTTATGAAATGATTCAGGACTCATGGTAGGTTTTATAAATATAAAACCAAAGTATTAGCGTGCGATTTGGCGACGCCGCTTTTGTTCATCAAGTTTTTGGCGCCATTGCACGGGATGACTCCCATGTGTACGGGCATCAAAGTTTTTGGCGATCCCGATTTTGCTCATCAAGTTTTTGGCATCGTTGCCGGGGAAGGAATATCGTTTTTATTTTATTTATCAAAATTTTAAAAATATTTTTGTGCTGTAAATAATTATGATTTTTTTTTGTAAAAATAAATAAAAAATTTTAAAAAAATTAAAAAAATTAAAAAATTAAAAAAATTAAAAAAAATTAAAAAAAACCCTAGTTTTTAATTTTTTTAAGTTTAATTTTTTAATTTTATTTATTTTAAATCATAATTTTAATTTTTCTTTTTTTTTATTTTTTTATTTTTCTTTCTTTAGCTATTTTTTTTTCTTGATTTTTATTTAACTTAATTAACTTAGTTTTTTTTTACTAACTTAATTAACTTAGATTTTTTTAACTTAACTTAATTAACTTAGGTTTTTACTTAAATTAACTTAATTAACTTAGTTTTTTTTAACTTAGATTTTCATTAACTTAATTAACATAGATTTGTTTTACTTCACTTAACTTAATTAACCTAGATTTTTACTTAACTTAATTAACTTAGATTGTTATTTAATTTAACTTAATTAACTTAGATTTTCATTAACTTAATTAACTTAGATTTTAATTCACTTAATTAACTTAAATTTTTATTTAAATTAACTTAATAACATGAAAAGTAAAGATCTAAGGGAGTTCTGGCTCTTACTAGTTCTTTAAGCCTCAGGCCACTAGTCTTTCCTGGGAACGTTGTTCTGTCTAGGAGGATGGTTTTTAAGGAGCCTTTGCACCACCATTCTTTCCTGGGAGCACTCTTGGTTAATACTGATTATGTTATTTTATCTTAAAAAAAACATAAATTTTGAAACTATCTCCAAAATTTTAAAGTTTTAATTATAATCTAAGGAGTTAGTTGCTTTGTTTAATCTAGGTACAATTGTGTTTTTATGCCTTAATTATTTGACTTGTACCTAGATGTGGGTTATCTAAAATTCAAAGTATGCCCCTAGTTTTAAGTATAGAAAGAAATTTGAAAATCAAGAGGCATGATCGAAAAAAGCATAGGTAGACAACCTTGTCTTACCCGAAGGTTTGATCGACTCCACCCATTTGTGGGACACGAGTTTACTTAAAATGCAATCTCAAGTTACGCCTTCTGCTAAGACGCTAAACTGCTGGATGGAGGCAACCCATCATTTTAGGTAATTTTCTTTTATTTGTTTTATTTACTTAATTTTATTGTTTATTTCATTTTAATTACATGTGAATAATTTTTAAATTGTTAAAACTAAAAATATTTGTCGAGATGTTAAGTTCACAGCCGACCGTCTTCAGATATACACTTTAATGATGAATATGATGGATGCACCTGCATTTCTTCATTACTACTTACATATTCTCAAGAAATAGGTAATCTTTCTTCTTCTTCTTTTTTCTCTTTATTTGTAATTTACAGTTGTTACATTGAGGACAATGTAAGTTCTAGGTTGTGGGTGGTGAAAAGTTACCATGCTTAATTTAAAAAAAAAGTTTTAACAATAAAAAAAATACAAATATATATATATATATATATATATATATAATTTTTCATTTTTTGTGTGTTTGGTTTTATTTCTATTTTGTGTGATTTAGTAATTTTTGAAATTAAAAAAAAAACTTTCTCACAAAAATTTATCATTTCTTTAAATCAAATTTAAGTAAATAGTTAAGTCTTTCGTACTGTTAGATTAATTTTTGAAAACATATCATGAAATATTTTGTAATTATTTTTGATAATTAGTTAGTTTTTGTCATAACTAGTATTTCTTGATAAGATGTAGAAATTATATTAAACCCAAAATCGGTGTTTATGAATTTTTTTAATGGAGACTATCACTATGGAGATATAATTTGAGCCTAATTTCCTTTTATTCAGAAAGGAAATATATATTTTTTTCTACTCCAAACACATTTCTTATTTCTTCAAATTTTTAGATGATCTCATAGGTATTAGCATTGAATGTATGAATTTTTTTCTCATCTTAATGTAGAAAGTATCATATATTTTTTATTATTTTTGCTAGATTAAATGATTCAAGTAGAAATTGATAGTATACGCTTATATCTCGCTCATGCATGATCCGCTACAAAAAAAAGACATATCTGGGTTACCTAAACCAAGATCAAACAGTAAAAGCCACAAAATTAACCACTCACCAAAATCCAAAAAAAAATGTACAACTGTAATGGGTTGACTTCTCTAAAATATATATATCGGTAAATATCTTCTAAAAAAATAGAGAGATAAAAAATATATAGTATAATCTACATACTATAACCCACATTGCCTACAAAGTTGGAGTAAAGGCTAATTATAAAAGAAGGATATAGAAAATAATTCCCTAAAAAGTCATTGCACTCTCTTCATTTGTAAAAGGCATATATCTTGAAATTCTTTCTTAATGAGTTTGATTTATGCATGAAAATAATTTTTATATATGATATCTTTATAATTTATACATTTGATTCTTTCATGAGATCAATGTTAAAATAACACTTTGAAGCCTTTATTCTTTATACATACGCGAACATATTAGTTCATTTCTATACATCAACTCTTTCGCATATAAATTAGTATTTAGTGTTCGAACCCATAGGATTCAAGAGTCGAGAGTATTGACTTCTGCGAGGAATGTGAAAGTCGGGTTAATTTCGATTCATGACACTGAAATTGGGTAAAATTAAATTGATACATTTTTGACATGAAATATGAAAATGATTTTCGACTAATTATTATAATAAATCATGATTGTTTAAAGAGATTAAAATAACTTATGCTTGAGATTTTAATTATGATCTTAAAGGAGATTAAAAAGTATGAGACATTTTTGTGATATGTTGTTTACTCTTATTTCTTAAAAAATTAAATTTTGATTTTGTTGTAATTTTAGTTTTTGAGTTTATTGTTTTTATTGTTTGTTTTGATTTTTACATTTAGTTCAATCTTCATGGGTATCATTATCAAAACCCTCACGAGACTAAACTCGTCCACTAGGGCAACTCAGTGGGTTTAAAGGCTTGTTGCATATGCGTTAAATGCAACCGTGTCAATCCACGGAAGTGATTTAGGATAATTTAATTTTTAGTTTTTATCGCTTCTCTGCTGCGGACTAGCAGTGTTCTGTCAGTTTGTGGATGAAGTGCTGCCAAAAGCACTAAAATTACCATGATTTTATGCACATTAATTGATTAAAAATATATACATTTATATGTTTTATCATATATTTATATAAATTTGTCTTTTTCGGAATCACGGGTATTTTTTTTGTTTTTTAGGTATTTTCGCTTAAAAACGTCACTTAAAGACTCAAAAAGGAATACTAGAAGCAATACATCACAAATATATTAATAAATAAGTGGGAAAAGGTCAACAAACATGGAAAAAATTGGACAAAATTGTCTAAAAAGTCAAAAATGTCAAAAGGAGAAAATCGCTACCGAGAAATTTCATCCCGCTGGCCACAATTACAGTCACAGGTAAAGACGACGCTTCGTTCTGCGCCAGATATACATACAGATTGAGCATGCCTTTCCACGCGCGCCGTGCGCTTGCCTAACGCTTCTCCACGCCAGCACCGACGCCATTTCGCCCCGCTTTCACGCAGGCCGCTTCACGACGTCACGCTGACGTCATCAATGATCTCACCATGCGCACTACGCTGCTTTTCACCATTTTTTAACATTTTTTCACCCACTTTTTCTCTCCATTCTCACCTATAAATACCCCTCCTTCTCTTCACTTCATACCACACCTCAAAACACACTTCTCTTCTTTCTTTCTCTCCATTTCTTAGTTTTTAGTTTTTTTTTGTATTTCTTATGTTTTAGTTAGTTTTGCTTATTTTAGAGTTCTTCCCTTTTTGGTAGAACTAGTTATGTTTTTGTAATTTATTAGCTTTTTTATTCAATAAATGGGAGTGCAAATTCCGTTGAGGTTTTCTTAAATCGAATAGCATTGAAGTACTGTAAGGATTTTATTTTCTTTGCGCTTATTTTTTATGCTTTATTCTTACATGTTATATTTAATTTGTCTGTGATTAAATTTAACTGCTAACTTGTAAACATGATATAATAATAACGCTTACATGCCATAAATATTAAATAGGTGAAAATCTCTAAAATGAATTGATTTTATTTTTTATTCAAGATTTTATATTAAGAATGTTAGTAGAGAAATATTTTATTTTTCATTACAAACTTAAATCAAAAATTAGATTTTAAGGTTTAGTTATCCTGGCCTAATTCTGTAGCAAGGTTTTTATTTGTCAGTACAATCGCTCAGGTAGTTGTAGAAAGAAACTCTATTTCAAAAGTTTTTATAAGAATTATTATCCTCAAAATGTATTGACAACATGTTTTCAGTAGTGGTTTTAAAACTTGAAAGTTAGTACTCGGATAACTAAATTCTTAGGTTTAATTTGGACACCTTGAATAAAGTTTAAACTGTCTAACCCCACCAAAGGTGACATTTAAATGGTTCATTTTCAATCTCTTAGAAAAGGGAATTAATTTAATTAACCAAATTAGTTATCAACCCCACCCATAGGTGTTAATTGATTTGTTTAGTTAACAAAGAATATCTAACCCACCAAAGGTGGTATTCGTACAAAAAAGGGAGAATCAATAAATATCAATGCATATCTTTAATAATCTAGATAATATGAGCAAGCATAATTAACTTAGTTATTATATCCATAAATACTCCACTATTTATAAAAGATAAAATTTGCATGAATGTTTATTGAATCTATGTTTAATTTTATGTTATTAGATTAAAAACACAAAACCCCAAAATATTGTGACAGGATGTTTAGGATTTAATTTCGTTTTTAAAAGTTTGAATAATAAATTGAAAATCACATACATTCCTTCCTTAGATCGACCTTGGGAGTATACTTATCATTTTTTATGAAATGATTCGTGCACTTGCGAGAGTTTTATAAATATAAAACCAAAGTATTGGCAGGATCGGCGATGCCGGTTTTCGTTCATCAAGTTTTTGGCGCCGTTGCCGGGGATGACTCCGTTGCGGGGATGGCATCAAAGTTTTTGGCGATCCCGATTCTGCTCATCAAGTTTTTGACATCAGAATGTATTATCTCAAAAGGGTTTTTGCTTTTACATTTGGATAAACTAAATGGTAACCTTGTGTGCTTTCCTAATTTGCAAATTTCACAACTACTACAATCTAGTTGTTTGAAATCAAAAATACATTTTAAAATCTTATCGGAAGGATGTCCAATTCTCTTATGCCAAAGAGTGCCTAATTCTTCTTCTCAAATGGCCACACATACAATTAGGGTATATTCCTATCCTTCATCATACATGTCATTCTATTTACGAGCAATATACACAAAAATGCCTTTCTCAAGTTTATTTTTATGCCACAAATCGTTTTGATAAAATTCGTAAATAATCAAAAAGCATTAAGCACAAAATAGAACGAACAAATCGAACGTCTTATAAATCTATAACCAAAAATAATTAAAATTAAAGCTTCATAAATTTAGATCAAATGCAACCCTAGAAAAATTAAATTACTTCATAAAATTAAAATTAAAATTACAAATGTATCAAAAAATAAGACGGGTTAAGAATAAGGAAAATTAAAACATCAAGAAACGAAAAGATTTTACACGCATAACACAACAAAAGCCAAAATGGCTTCAAGGTTCTCGAAATTCAAAACCGAACACTACAAAATTTCTAAACTCCAAAAACTCTTCTCCAACCAAAAAACTTTTTTTACAACTAAAAACTATCTCCTATTTATAGCTAAAAAATACATCTAAAATATTACATTTTTATTTTATTTTTTTATCGAAAACGCGTAATAATTTTTATCGAAAAAACAAAAATCACGCAGACGATTTTTGTATCAAAAAATATAAATTATTATCACGCCAGACAGTGGCCAACGTTCTCGATTTTTTAAATTCAAAGCAGTACGCCACGTGTCGGGCCGTCGATTCGGCCGAAGATTTTCAAAGGCCACGTGGCAAAGACATCATCAAGTACACAAACCGGCCGCACGTAGGAATCCAAGCGCTTAGATTGGCGCGTCGAAAACTCAGCAACTACCGGAAACGGTCGTGGATCCAGTCACGGCCGCGCAAGTATTGTAATGGCCAGCCACGTGTCGCCGTCTCGATTAGCTTAAATCTTCGTGGGACACGTGGCAGATTCTTATTCGTAAACACCGCACGCACGCCGCCGTCAGGACCGCGTCACACAGATTGTCACATACGGCCGCGCGACAGCTGGACGGACGCGCTTCAACCGGGACCGTCGATCCGATCCAATCTGGGCCGCCGATCGCCCTGGGGAATTCGCGCAGCCCGACACGCGGGGGCCCACTGACGCCGGCCGCGCGACACGCGGGGCCCACCGGCACGCCAAGCCGCGCGAAGAAGTTGTCTCTACACCCACTCTCCTCGGTCGGGCTCACGAGCACGCGCGACCGAGCCGTAGAATCTTTGGACGGACCCGGTCCACGTTTCGGCGAGTGTAATATCAAGCGTGGCCTTCTTCTCTTCCCGCGCGAAAACTAAACTTTTATTAATTATATTTTCACCCACATATATATTTCAAATTACATTTTAAACTTTCTTAAATTACGCTTTAGCTCTTTATTAATTTTAAATTAAATTTTTAACTTTTAATAATTATAATTAAGCCCAAATTTAATTTAAATTATATTTTCGATTTATATAAATTGTAATTAAGAATCTATATTATCATAAATTATATTTGTGGACAAAAATACGAAATTAAGTACATTTCCGATACAAATTATTTAATTTTATTAAAAATGTATTTTTAGCAAATAAAAGGAAAATATTAATTTATTTAACAAAAATTAATAAATATTAAACGAACATAGCAATTATCATTACTAAAATTGATGCAAATAACAGTATAAAATACAGTTATCATTAGATCTGGTGATGAAAGCCTGGGCTTCAGGGTTGTGAGGTAGTTGAGTACCCATCACTATTTTTCTTGTCTCTTCTCTTTCAACCATCCCAACAACCTCATCAATGTATGGCATGGCTCACACCCAGAGAAGAATTTAAGTAGCTAATTTCCCCATGCGCCTTGAATCGAGTTTTGAAAGGAAGGTGAAAATTCCATCCTTCTCCTCTCTTCTTTTGATTTCATCAAGATCTTGCGAGAGGTCGTATACACTCTAATCACATCATTCTTTTTTGGATTTTGCCGAATAGTTCGATGACGGATTGATTTTGTTGTTAGAATCCGTTGAAGTTCTTAAAGTTGATAAATAAGAGAGTAATTTTTCTTCTCTTTCCGAACATTGTCTCGCTTTTAACCCACATATCTCGAGTCGTATCTAGATATGTCATGAGATCGTAGATATGGGGTTCCATGGTTGCCAATAACCAACTCATGACGAGATTGTCACTCTTTTTCCATTCTAAAATTTCCTTTCTTTTCTTCAACTGTCAAAAGTGCTTGATCTTCTCGCTTTTGGTTTTGATTTCTCACCAAAGTGACATGCTCAAATTTGTTCTCGCTGCTAGACCAAAAGTCACTTGACGTGCTCCAAAGATGATAATTTTTACCATTTAGCAAAGACACCTCGTAAGTCTCTCTATATGTTGTGACATTTTCTAGATTTTTTGAACTTATACAAGCTCTTGTTTGTAGGATTGATTTGGAGCAAAGATCAACCGCTTCCGATACCATGTTGATTTTCTCTGATTTTTGTTGAGAGAGTTATTGAATTGATTTTGGCTTAATGTCTAATGCTATATTTATACATTGAAAGGAAGAAACTAGCCGTTACTAAACTAACCGTTATTAAACTAATTATTCTCAACACTGTCCAACTATGGTGACAGCAAAACAACTCACAGTATTATGTTAATAGAGCTTAAAAGACTTATAGAAGTGAATCCTCTTTTTCGTGATAAGTTTGTCTTCCTCACTCTGAAGTTATCAAGATCGTGAACTCTAGCTAATCAATCAAAGGTAGGTTGATTTAGTATTAAGCAAAGTAATTAAGGTTTTGAGTTTTTCTAGTTTGTTTTGTCTTCAGCTTAATCTATATATCAGGTGTGGACTGTAATGACATTTAATGATCACGAGGACTATGATAGTTTTTATCACATAGAATTAATAAATTGGGAATATTGCTCCAACAATCCCCAGGTTTTTCCATATTAGGCACTAATAAGTCTTAATTGGATATAATTTCCCCAAGAAAATTGTGGTTATAAAATAATGTTATTCCTTATGCTGCGATTATGATGGAGTGTTTTTCTATGATAAGACACTGCTTATATGGTATCTAATGTTACTACTATTTCCATGCAATTTGAATTGGCAGCACCAGTTATGTAAGAACCCAAGGCCAAACACAGACATTAAGACGTTATTCACGGACCATACATGCATGCATGTACACCTACCAATGATCCTCTTCAACCTAACCCAGTCACTCTTCCGGTTGCTGCAGTTGCAAAACCTGCTGCTTATAGCTCACTTGGAGCTCATGGAGTATGATCTTGTTTATCTCAAAAGTTTGAATTTGACTTATTTTTATTAGATTTATTGAGAATTTGTATTAAGATGGTAACTGACTGATTTTTATCATTGAATAGCACTTCCCAATCTGCAGCTGCTGCCGCTGCTAATGCCTATGCTTGTGAATAAGTTCAGCACAATGACGGCTTTAGTGTGCCTTATGGTTCCATATTGGAGTTTGTAATTCTTACATTCTTGCATTAATTTTGTTTTTGTAAAATTATAAATTAGTATTATTATTATAATATGATTTATTATTGTATAGTATTCATTTTATTTCAATGTAAAATGTTGTTTAACCCATTCAACGTGAACTTCAATTCATGTTCCAAGTCTATTAAAGCTTTCAAGTCTTCTAAAGGATCACTGATTGACGAATAACACATAAGAATTTTTTGAAGTAACATACATATATTTATAATTTAATAATCATTATTTTTATTATATATTATTATATTCGATTCATCTATATTAATTAAAATTAAATAATGATGGTAATTAAAATTGCATTACAAACATGGCATGGTTAACATGAAAGTTAAAATATTATTCGGATTTATGTTAAGGTAATTATATTAATTACTTTTATAATTTTATAATTATTTATATTATTTATAATTGCATAATTATATATTAACTATTTCTATTTAACTGTAGTCACATGTAATATATTGATAAGTCTAAATTATATATTTATGTGTAATATTTTTCTGTTATCTAACTTTAAAATATTAATTGTATTGTGTTGTTCTAAAATAAGAATTTATATACCCCAATGGAGTTAGAGCAATTGAGGTAAGAGTAAGGTATGTACGTATATGATTATCTTTCAAATATTTGTGTACATTAGAGTAGGTACTTATATATATATATATGTGTATAAGGTTTAGAGCTTATAATGTTTGGGATGTTCCAATTTCTAGAGAGAGAACTTAAAAATAAATTAAAGTAATTTGTTGAATGCGTAGATTCATTAAGATGATCAATTATTTATAGAATATTATGCATATATATATCAATTACATAATATATATATATATACATGGATGTCAAAGAAATACAAATGATAAATAGTATCACATTTTATGACTAGAGTTCGATCTTATAAGTAGTCCGAATAACTTTTTGAATATAATAAAAATGATAAATAACGTGAATTTAGAATTAAATATGATACTATATATATATTAGAATTTGTGTTATTTTTATAGTACAGTGACGATCTTATATGCATATATGAAATAGTCATAAAATGTTTTATTAAAATTATATATGATGATTACTGATCACCCTAAAAGAATTAAATATATAGTACCACGAATAACAATCTTATATGTTATTTTTATAGGATGATGAGTGACTATCTTATTTATTTGAAGTAAATGAGACGGTCACTAGCGGTTTTATAAAAAAGAAAGAATATAGGATAGTCATTTATTTCAAGTAAATAGGACGATTAATGAGTGTTCTATTAAAAAAAATATAGAACGATAACTATTCTATAAGAATGACACATAAACGATTACTGATAATCTTATATATTTAATTATTTTAAAATAGAGGATTATAGAATGATAAATAACTATCCTATAAAGATAGGTAGTGATTGTTTTATTTTAATGTTTTTGATATAGTGTGAGCAAGTTTAAAAAGCGTCTGTTTCATCTTCATCTTAAATTCTTCTATTGATAATATGAAATAAGGATTTTTAGAATCAAACTTTGATTTCTTATTATGTTTTAGAGGAGAGAATTAAAATTTGAAGGATAATAGTTTTTTATTCCTTGCTATTTTTATACTGATTTAATCATTTTTATGTTTCGAAAGAGTATCAATACAAGGATAAATAATTATTTTTTTTTATATTTTTTAACTATTATTGAGATGTTAATTTCATAGATTATCTTTAATAATATAAAACAATAACTACAAAATTGATAAAAATAAAAAATTAAAATTTAATCATTTTTCGTGAGAACAATAACTAACTAATTAATATTTATGTTTAAATTACTTTAAAACAAACTATTACGTTTACGTCAACTTCTCTTAAAATAACTTCTAAGACAAACACATCCAAATACGCTAATATTTATGGGTTAAAAAAAATGAAAATTTTCTTATCTTATTTTAAATATGTAATTTGATATGATAGCTAGTCATGATCTATAAACACTCTGTAATAAATTAATTAAATAACAAAATAAGCAACGGTTACTATACTAAGCAAGTATAAATTTGGTTAAACCCTCTAGAATTAACACAAATGCGGTTGTAAAGACTGTTTGTTGAAAACGAATGGTAGAATAGGAGGGAAGATCTCCAAGGGTCTTGCATAACCACAATTCTCAAACTCACAACAAAAATGGTCGTCATTCTCTTCGACCCTCACTTGTTCACCTCTTCTCATCCTCCCATTTCTCCCACCATTAAAACTCTCCACAGCTCTTCTGTCTTGAGCTGTGGCTGGGCGCTGGTTTTCTTTCTTTCTTTCTTTCTTTCTACTAATCGCCCAACCCTCTCCCCCGGAAAATCCATCCCTCTTAATTCCACTGCCCGTCCCACACCCCCTCTCGCAGGGATTGTGGGTCGGACAGATTAAAACCCACTTTCGATTGTAAAATTATATATTAATTGTATATATGATGACAGAGGAGAAAATGAATAAGCAGTCGCAAAACAAGGAGGAGAAAGTCTTATCGGCAACGGCATCGTCATGTAGCATTGTTGACTCGGACGAAGAGCTGCAACACATGCCATTAATGCCGCCGATAAGAATGAAGGTTCCAAGGAAACGATTATCGAAGCAACTTTCGATGTGCGAAACACAAAGGGATTTGGCATGGGAAAAGAGGAGACTACAAATGCTGAGCTTGGAAAGGAAGAAACATGGAATTATTGAGTGTGGGAATTTAACTGACGAGGATTTAAATGAGCTTAAAGGGTGTATAGAGTTAGGATTTGGATTCAATGAGGAAGATGGTCAGGGTTTATGTAACACATTGCCGGCTCTTGATCTTTACTTTGCCGTTAATAGAAAATTCTCTCCGAGTCCAGTGTCTACTCCGCAAAGCCAAGCTTCAACGTCCTCACTTGGTGAACGATCTGCTTCATTTGGGAGTCCTAGAAGTGAGGATGCTTGGAAAATATGCAGTCCAGGTATTTAAACCATTAGGAATTATTATATGATTGTTCGAACTAATAGCATGATATAATTGAAATTTAATTGTAGGGAAAATTATTAATTGATTTGTACCACCACATTAAGATTAGTCCAAGATAAATTAATAATTTCTCATTAAACCATATACATATAAATTTTATTTATTATGATATTTTGCTAAATTCGATCCTTTTTTTTTATTTCTTAACTCATATGGTTGCTTGCCTAATTTTTGTTGCTAGTTTTATTTTTGGCACATATTATTTAACATACCATTTTCTTTGATTAAGATACACACTTATATATATATATATATTATTGCTTACACAAATATGAATTCAATAGTAAAATCTCATATCTTTTTGTTGATTCATGAAATATCATGTCTAGTTAAGCAACTAATATATTCCCTTACACAAATTTTTGGATATTAATTCACGCAATAAAAAAAAATGTTTAGCTATAAATAAGAAAGTCAATTCCTTAATTCTTCTATAATCAAAATTTGTCTAGCAAGCCAATTTTGTTTTAATTGTTCAACCCTAATTAAGAAACCAATTACATCTAGCAAATTTTCATATATATTTGGCGGAATTTATTTATTATGGACCTGCATTCAATTAGAATGAATAATCCTTATATAAAAAATATTACTTTTTCATTTCTAATAAAATTTGAATGTTTCTCATCATAATATATAGTTTATTTTACTTATTACAATGTTTTATGGATTATAAATTAATTAGAAAAGTTACTAATTAATACTTAATTAAGAAAATCTCTCATTTTTTCTCACCAAAATTTAAACGCAGGTGATAATCCTCAACAGGTAAAGACCAAGTTGAAGCACTGGGCTCAAGCTGTTGCTTGTTCAGTGATGCAGTCTTATTAACTAAGATTATGGGATGGCTTGTGGAGAAAAACTTGCTAGAGTGAGACACAGAGAGAGTTATTACACAATTATTAAGAAGGAAAAATGCGAGTGAGTGAGATTAAGAGAGTGAGAGTGAGAGTGAGTGAGTGAGTGAGAGAGAGAGAGAGAGAGAGAGAGAGAGAAGAGAGAAGTTGGCTAAAGCTTGTTTAGGATATTCTTCTAATTTTGGGGTTATTAAAGAATTAGATACCATATTGCCGAAAAGAATTAAAGAAGCTACTTAAGGCTTAATTAATGATCTTTTCCTGAGATTGTAATTGATTTAATCATGTAATAGACTCAAAATATACATGGAGGAGGCCAATGATTCTTAGAGCTTTAGGAGTACTATGCTTTTGCCGGATTCTATCTATCTATATATTTTCTTTATTTAACTTTTCAAACTTATTTCTATAAACAAAACGTTTCAAGCTTAAATTATATAATCCTCTTAGGCATGACATTTTAAGTAGTAAAATACTTGATAACACCATTTAATTACTCAATATCATTTATAAGTCAATTATTTAATAATTTTATATAATTTTTTAAATTTTAATTGTTGTTTAGATTAATATCAACGTCAATAGTATTGATTCTCCATTGATAGCTTATAGCATTATTCGAATACATATATACCTTAGAGCATAGTAACAACCTACTCTAATGGCTAACAAACTAGCTAATTAAGGCATACATACATATTAATTAATTTTTTGTATTATATGGATTCTATCTATTTTGCTATATATTATATTTTAATCAGGGAGATGGGGGGACATAAATCTCTTAAGTTTTAAAATGTGTTTTCTAATTTCTTAATTTTGAAAAAATAGGTCAATTAAAGATAAATAATAGTATTTTAATTATTTTATTATTAAAATATTATTTTGGATCAAATATCACAAAAATCTATCAGATTATGTTATTTGTGCTTTTTAGTTCTCGTATCATATACGGTGTAATTTAGTTGATTATCTTTGTAAAAAATGATCAATTATTAAATTATATTATTTTAATAATTTTTATTTAAAATAATTATGATTAAAATACGTTTCTTTAAAAAATATAAAAGTGGAATGTAATATGAAATAGTTTAAGAAAAAAAATTCAAAACAAATTTATTTAAATATATAGTTTAATTTTTAATAAAAATTAAAAATTAATAAAACATTAAAATAAAATAATGGAACTTAATAAAAATTAAAAATAATTTTTTTTTGAATTTTAATATTAATTATGATTATACCATTCTTAAATGCTTGTGTTTTAATTATATTTAATTACTTGATAGAAAAATAATAATATTTTGATAAAAAATCATTAAAATAACATATTATTTCCTTAATTGATCATTTTTATAAAACTAAGAGATCAAATGATACAATTTCTAATCTTAGGAACTAAACGGCATAAATAAATTAATATAAAGGATTTCTATAATATTGTTCTCTATTATTTTTTTACTATTAAGTGATTAAAATGTGATAAAATATGAGCCATTAATAATGAAAACATGAAATTTAATATAAAATTATTTTTAAAAAATAATAAATAA
This sequence comes from Hippophae rhamnoides, assembly GCA_033030585.1. Taxonomy (NCBI): domain Eukaryota; kingdom Viridiplantae; phylum Streptophyta; class Magnoliopsida; order Rosales; family Elaeagnaceae; genus Hippophae; species Hippophae rhamnoides. The sequence continues at coordinate 20,617,832 of CM065437.1, read as the reverse complement.
TAAATATTTTAACAAAAAATTATTTAAATATATATTTTTATTTTTTATATATGAAATAAAAAATAAAGAAAATATTAAAATAAAATATTAGTAATAATCGAATATTAAAATGAATTTTTTGTGAAATTTTCTTCATATTAAATGTAATTTTAAATGATTGAGTATTAATAATGTTTTAATTATTTAATATAAAATAATATTATTTATTTTTAATTTACTTATTTTCTAAAAGTTGAGAAATAAAAAAAAACATTTTTTAAAATTTAAAGGATTAAATTCATACTCAAACTTAATATGAGAAAATTGAATGTAATTTTTTCTTATTAAATATGCTTCCACCAAACATATATATAAAATGTGTTTAATTTTCTTTCACAAACTAGACTGAAACAAAAATCTTATCCAAAAATTATATCTTAATAGTTTTTAATTAAACATGGTCAAATAATAAAAAAAAAGGCCCAAAATATCGTAAGAGAGGACGGCCACCAAAGAAGAGAGAGCCAAATTGGATCTCATCTATACTCTTTCAATTTTCCAATAATATCATAGGGCCTAAAAAGAGAAGAACAAAATCAATAATACACAAAACATGGAATATTGGCCTCAAATTGGAAAGAAAAAGAGGACCAAAGTCATCTCAAGAAGAATACTACCAGTAAGTATATAAGTCCAGGCTCGAAGGAGTTATTGCATCCTTAATATGATATTTCGGGACAATCTTGATTATATACTCAACGACTCTAAACTTGTTCCAGAATCTCTCTGCGGACCTCCGGAATATTTTGGAGGTAAGTTATAGATATTTTTCCAAAGAAAATTGTAAATATTATTATTTTTAAATAATTAATATTACACAATCACATATCTTGATTGCTTTAACTTTACATTTAAATGCATCACAATAAAACTTTAATTAATATCACTAAGCTTTAATTGCTTGGACAAAAAGTTGTAAATATTTTTAATTAAACATATTCTAAAGTTCTTTGAACAAATTGCTAGGGTTCTACCTAATATTCAGCCTAAAGTAAATGTTGGAGGAGTCCCTTTGCACATAATTTAGTAATGTACTAAATTAGTATTTTATTTTATAATATTAATATCATTTTTCATTATTTAGTTATTTAATATTTGTTCTTTAAGTGAAATGAAAGTTATATATATATATTAATATCATTTTCCATTACTTAGTTATTTAATATTTGTTCTTGAAATAAAAAGTTATATATATAACAATAAAAAAATTTATACTAATTATTGAAAGTTTAGTGTTTTTAATATTAAAAATATTTTTTTATGGGATTATATGTATATATAAAAAAACACAGTAATAATATAAGTTGGTTTCAATTAAACAGAAAATTTATACTAATTATTAAAAATTTTGTGTTTTTAGTATTAAAAATATTATATATATAACATCATAATTGTCCAGCGATTTTACTGGAGTATTACTTCATATATCATACAATATATAACCATTTCACATAAAATGTCTGTTTCTAACTTTTTTTCTCTCTGAAACATGGAAACCTTTTGTTGGGCCACGTGTGACATCAATACCACCAATAATTTTGTTTTTTTAGTAATAAAGAGAGAAAATTTTCATTTAAATATTAACCATAATATAATAATACATATTATATGATCTATGAGCTAATACTTTTAAAGTTTATTTTAGTTGGTCTTAGTACTTAAAGGAGTCAACATATACAATGATTTTACAAAAAAACTTTAAACTAAAATATATAATTATATTTCTTATTAGAATGCACAGACAATATTTCATAAACGTTGCTTATTTATAGTTAATGTCATTTCTTTATTATTTTAAACCATCAATATTAAAGGATATCAAAATGATTTTAATAAATACTAAAGCTGTGTTTCCATCATCATCATCATCATCATCATCTTCTCCATCATGCTTTTTATGCCAAAATTCAAACTCAACAAAATAAAAGAGTTTTTTTTTAAAATGATATATGAACAAATTAACACTATATTAATATAGAAAAGTTAATAAGGAATTCAAGTAATAAAATTTCTTAAGAATAAGAGGTAATTTAAGCTTCATATAAGCTCTTGAAGTCTGACCATGGACGAAGCTTTATGATCTTCTATAAATTTTCTTCTTTTCTCTCTTTCTATTTTCTCTCACTTCACACTTTTTTGAATTTCTTTAGCCTTTTTACCACCCATAACTTCTTCACCATGTTTTTCAACTTAGCATTTTTGTTTGTACCATTCCACTAAATTACTCCTCAATAACCCTAAAATATCACCCTCGCTCTATCTGACATCACAGTTCATCGACCCACAGAAAAAAAAGATGACTGCAGCCTGGTTGGTTTCTTGACGTAGATTTGGGGATAGAATATCACCTTCTTCCAGGATTGTGCATTGACCACAAACAATTTACATTATTAGAAATAAAAACAAATCCTAATTTAACAGCTAAGGGATGAAAACGTCCTATAGACGTATGGTCTATACGAGCATACCATAAGTTGATAGGAGTATTAGAAACAACAACGAAAGTACGAGAAGAATTGGGTAGATGAAGGTTGATAAGTTCAAATAATCGTCCAATCTTACGGCCTATTTCAAGAATCTGTTCTGTCTATGAATTCTGCACATGACAACCAGAAGAGGAAAAAGTAATAGTAAGACCAAGTTCACATAATTGACCAACAGAAATAAGATTTAGAGTAAGGTTGAAAATATGAAAGGTGTTAGAAAGCGAAATAGAAGATGTGGAAACTTGTCCTACAATATTAATATGCATATGTGAACCATTGTCAGTTTGAATTAAATGTTTGGAGATGGAAGATTGTGTAGGAGAGAAGATGTGAATATCATGAGTCATATGGTTACAACAAGCAAAATCAAAATATCATTAAAATTTACCTGATGTGAGAGACAAGGCAATAGGAGGAGGATTACTAGATTGTGAGAGAACATGTTTAAGAAGACCTTTAAGTTCTTAAGTAGAGAAGGTAAATTTGTCATGATTATCCTCAGAAACAGCAGCAGTGATAGATGAGTTACTATTTTTACCTAAAACATGTTGAGAGGGATTCCGAAAGCAATCTCTCTGAAAGTATCCTGAACCCTTCTTGTGACAATATATACATACCCGAATGGGACATGTAAGAAGCTCATGATTGGGGTTGTGACAGTAGGTGCACCCTTGATGTTTGAAGCCCTATTTAGAACCTCCTTTAGGGCGATAAGAGGGGGTGGAAAGAACATAATCTATATGATGAACTTTGAAAACCCCCATCCGAGTTTTTTCAGAGCGAAGCTCGGTCACAGTAGTATCTAAGGATGAAAAAGGACTCCGATGGAGTAAGGAAGCCCGAGCAGGTTCAAATCAATCATGGAGAGCCATGAGAAAAATAACAAGATGCTGGTGATTACGGTAAGTTGCAAACATCTTAACATCAATCTTTTCCGTCCAAGTTGGTTCAGAGAGAGCGAGTTGATCCCAAATAGTATGCATTTCAGAGAGAAATTGGTTAATGGTTTGATCAGCCCTTTGGCGTTTGGTATGAAGAGTTGTTAGAAGTTGATATTGGTTGGCCAACTCTGTTGTAATGAAGCGAGCCTCAAGAAATTTTCAAACTTCTTTGGCAGTGTCAAAACGCCCAAATTCACCATGGATGGAGGGTAAGGTGGTGTTACGAAATTAGGTAATAATTTGATGATGTTTACTCTCCCAGTCTTCAAGACGGTCAACAAATAATGAGTTGTTTTTAATGGTTTCTTGGATGGGTATAGAGATATCACCAGTTATGAAACGCCATAGTTTGCGTCCTTTTAAGAAACTTTTCATTACTTATGTACAAGCTAGGTAGTTAGTATCATCAAGGGTGGTAGAGATTGATTTTGTGACATTATTTCGGTCAATTTTAACGAAATAATGGAGGAAATATAAAGTAAATATATAGAAACAATATAAATGAGACTCTGATACCATATAAAGAGTATAGATAGATAAAAAGAATGAATGATTTAATATTTTATTGGTATATTTTAGAATATACATAAAAAACCTTATTTATAGGGTTGTAACAAGTGAAATAGTAAGTGTAGTACAAATGAAATAATATAAGTAAAATAATAGAAGTGTAGTACAAGTGAAATAATATAAATGTAATATAAATGAAGTACAAATGAATTACAATATTAAATATAACTTAACATATTTTATTTTCGCAATCAACTTGCGACTACATATATTAATAGAATCCATTTAAAGTGACTCACATTCCATGGCTAGCTAGAGCTTTGTATGACAGTGAAGGTGGACTTTGAAGAGTGAGTAAGTCTTTAATAATCTGCCAATGGTTATGTGGCTCCAAAAAGCCTTCTTAATCAATGATTTTGGTGCCTAAATTAGAGCTGATTTCCGGAAGAAAAAAAAAACCGAAGAGGTTAAGCTTTGGTTAGATTTTACTGTACGTGTACGTGTGGGGCATGTGACAAAATGTTAAACTATGCATGCATTTGTGAAAATAATAAATTTTAAAAGGTATTATTATCCAAATTTGTATTAAGATATTAAATGAGTCGTAAATATTTAATTAAATAATTAATATAAATTTCATATTAATTATATAAATAAATATGGATAATTGAACGACACAAGTTGGGATGTATAAGAATTCTTATCAATTTAATATTTTAGGGTAAGTTTGGTACACAATATTAAAAATTGTATTAAATTATAATTTATTTAATATGTATAATATTTATGATAAATTATATAATATAATGTGATAAAATTGGTTATAATATTTTAATAAAATAATTTTTTATTATAAAATTTATTTAAATTAGTATTTAATTAATTTTTAATTTAAAATAAAAAACTAGACATATAATTAAAAATTTAAATAAATTAAATTAAATACCTAATAATATTTAAGCATACCAAATTTATACATATTCATAATATTATTATATTTTGCTAGAATATATCTTTTCATTGTCTTGAAACTCGTAACAATAATTATATTTTCGCTTCCTTCGACTCTTTCTCTATCTGCAGAAACCCTAACCCCAAATTTTGAAGGCCAAAAACTCCATGAGATTGAATTCAATAATCAAGATGATAATCTTTCACCAATATCACTTTCTCTTCTCCAATCTTTAGATGAGTTCACTGGATTTTCTTACTGAAGCTAAGTATCGAGCATCGACAATGGTAGCTCAAGAGTGTACATGGTTGATACAGCTAATGAATAATCTACATCAATCAGTAAATTATGCAGTACCGTTGTATTGTGACAATCAATCAACAATTGCTTAGAGAATACGCCTTCTTCATGCAAAAGAACTAAGCATGTTGAAATACACTATCACTTTATCGCAGAAAATGTTCTCGCAAAGGTTAAGAAATTGAAACGAGACAACCAAGACAAGATAATCAAGTTGCAGACTTGTTCACAAAAAGCTTAAGCGGCAAGTTCAAATGTTTCGTCACATCACTGACACAAGAAAATAGTAAGAGTTGGTGTTATAGGGGAGTTGTGAAAATCAACACCAAAATAATAATTAAAGAGGTAGAGAAATAAATGAAGTTGGTCAAGAGGTAGAGAAATAAATGAAATGGTCAAGGTTGTAGAAAGAAATGAAGTAGTCAAGGTTGTAGAAATAAATGAAGTAGTCAAGGTTGTAGAAATAAATGAAGTAGGTCAAGGTTGTAGAAATAAATGAAGTTGGTCAAGGTCAGAAAAGAGAAGTAAGGTGTAGATAAGATTTGTACGGCTGATTATTTCTTAGTTTTATATTTGCGTGGTGTAGATTTCATGCGAGGACTATAAATAGCCTACCTTGCATTTGGTTTAATCATTCCATCAAAAAAAAAATAAGTCTTTGTATTCTTAGTTCGAGCGAGAGAGCTTTCTCTTTGAAAGTGTTTGTATTTCTCTTCAATTTGTGAGTTGTCTTTGAAAGGTGTTATAGTTTCTGAGTATAATACAAGTAGTTTGTTTACTTGTTTGGATCTACTATTAGTAAATTTAGAGTTGTTTCATTCTAAATTTTACTCAATAATTGGTATTAGAGTGACGGTCGTGAATCGTTTCTTAAGTGGAGTTATCTTGAGTCGTGAGGAGTTTGGTACTGCAAGTTTATTAGTCAAGCTTGTTCCAGATAGTCAAGTCTTGCCGACACGTACGGGTGATCTTCAAGTAGTTGGAGGAATCAAGAAGCTCAACAACAAAAACTATAACACATGGGCAACATGTATGAGTCTTATCTACAAGGTCAAGACTTCATGAGGTTGTCACAGGATGAAGTTACACAACCAACAAAGTGGGAAGATCCAAACGGCATCTTGCGGAAGTGGAAAATTAAAGCAGTAAAGCGATGTTTGCTTTGAAGACCACAATTGAAGAAGAAATGTCGGAGTATATTCGGATGCAAAAACACCAAAGGAAGCATGTGACACTCTTGTTACGCTCCTTTCAAAGAAGAATGATACAAGATTGCAACTTCTCGGAGAATGAGTTACTATCGATGGCGTTAACGCGACATGACGATTTCCCAATACTTTCACAAGGTAAAGTCATTATGCCGCGAAATTTCGTAGTTAGATCCAAAAGTCCCTATTTGGGGAAACGAGGATAAAGAGAATAATTATTCATGGTTCGAGACTCCGAATATCGAGAGTTTGTTACCGCTTATACAAGGATGGTCGACACAACCATCTCTTGTCGAGTTCGAGAATCATAGTCGAAGAAGCTACGTGCTAAGCAAATGGGATGAGTCCAACCGAAGGGTGAAGAAGAAGCGCTCTACACTAGCAAAAGCAAATGCACTTTCAAGCGGTACAATGGAAATGGATATAAAAATGACGGAGATAAAGGAAAAATTTTTCAAGGAAATGGAGGCTTTCGTCTGCGGGGAGCTTGGAAGAACCGCAATAACAATAGAAAATTTGACGGTGAATGTTACAATAAGGAAAGACGGGTCACATGGCAAAAGATTGTTGGAGTAAGAAAAGCCTATTGAAAGCAATACAACTACTTCTGGGCTCTAAGGAGCATAGCGAAGATGGTTGGGATGACGAAGCATTATTCGCTACAGAGGAAGAAGAATTGGCTCTTACTATGACAACATCAAAACAAATTGACTACAAGAATGACCGGATCGTAGATTCGGGCCGCTTCAAATCATATGATGTGTGATAAACAAAAGTTGGAAAATATGTTTCGAGTACAAGGGAGTGTCGTAGAAGTGGTAATACCGACAACTCAAGGTTACCGATAGCCCACATCGCAAGAAGACGATAGTTACGCCGATATAGTACTAACCAAGTACAACTTCAAGATGTTTATCATGTCCCAGTGAATGAAGAAAAAATTGCTATACGTGGCTCAATTAACATCATCGTGCCACTATGTCTCTGTTTCGGCCCCGAGACGCGGCGTGTGTCGTGATCTCAAAATCTCGAAACACCGACAACGTGGAGGGCAACGATTGAATCGCCCACGCGTGATGTCACAGACCGCATACGTAGACAAGACAAGAAGAAATGAGACAAAGATATCTATGGTACATGCGGTTACGTCACGTTAGCTATTCTAAGCTAAGTGTGATGGCGAAGACGCACGTACATGCACACCCGGCCCCATGTAGGTGCCAATATGGTAAAGCTCACCAATTTCCATACGAGGAATCGAAGTTTAAAGCAAAAGAACCACTGGAGTTAGTTCACTCCGATGTATTCGGTCCCCGTTAAGCAACCATCAATCACAGATGCGATATATGGTGACATTCATCGACGACTTCTCAAGGTATGCGTGGGTTTTATTTATGAAAGAAAAATCCGACGTATTATCAAAGTTTAAAGAGTTTAAAGAGTCAACCGAAGGAGAAGTTGGAAAAGAAGATTCGTTTGTTCGCGCACGTACACCCGGCGGAGAATATAGCTCAGTGTGAGTTCTCTCAATACCTATGGAATGTCGTAATACATCATCGCACACTTCGTGCCAACACGCCACAACAAAATGGTGTAGTAGAAAGAAAGAACCCAGATCTTGCGTAAATTTGTCGAGTACGTTACATGAAAAGAATGTACCCTGAGGTTTTGGGGTCGAATCGACGAGACTGCACCTTTGTCATCAATGTACTTCCTCAACCAAGGTTAGAATTTGTTTCACCCTTTCGAGAAACTATGGAACATGAAACCTACAGCTAGCTACTTTCGAGTATTTGGTCTGGTATGTTATGTATTTGTTCCCATCATTTACGAGCAATTTGACAAGAAAGTTAGATGTATCTTCAGGATACGATGACCAAAGAAAATGGTGGAAATGTTTGCGTGATCCAACGAGTGGAAACATGCTACATTTCACGAGATGTGGTGTTTGATGAAGCATCTTCTTGGTGGTCCTCGCATGAAGCATTGCCGCACTCAAGAGAATTTGGAGATAAGTCAGCAACAAAAGATGACGAGCATACCATTCAATTCCAACCAAGTTTAGATGAACTGCAGATCCGTACTACGATGGTGCCGAACAAAGAGAGCTCTAATCCTTGGCAACCGGCATATATCAACAACTAAATGAAGAAGGTGAGCCTAGTGAACAAGAATCAACTCCACAATCTCAACTACGTAGTCAACAAGAACACGAAGGCCGAATCCCAAATACGCTAATACGTACCATAATTGAAGCAATAGAACCTCGGGACATTTGGGTTAAGCATCGCAAAGATCTCGAGTGGATGATAGCTACGAGAGAAGAGATCGATGCACTTCAAAGAAAATCAAACTTGGGATCCGTGCGAAAGCTATAGAGATGTGAAACCCATATTCTCGCAAATGGGTTTACAAGATAAAGCGTAAACCGTATGGGTCAATCGAGAGATACAAGGCCCGATTGGTGCTCATGGTTTCTCTCAACAAGTACGGGACTAGACTATGATGAAACATTTAGTCCCGTGGCGAAACCACAACCTGTTCGAGTCCTACTTGCACTTGCAAAGAAATAAAGATCGGAAGTCGTATATGAATGCGAAGAATGCTTTTCTTCATGAGAGTTGACCTGGAGAGATCTACATGATCCAACCAATGGGTTTTCATAGCCAAGATCATCCTCGACATGCGTGTGTAAGCCGGGGAAAGCACTCTACGGATTAAAACAAGCACCCGTGGTAATGGTATGGTAAGATTGCCGAATTTCTAACACAAAGTGGTTATTCAAGAACACTGCATTCCAAATTGTTTGTTAAAGCCAATGAAGGAAAGCTAGCTATTGTGCTAGCGTACGTGGGATGACTTAATCATAACCGGTGATAACGAGGCGTAAATTCTTCGAACAAAGGAGAATTTGTTTCACCGTTTCAGATGAAAGTTAACTTGGCCAACTCAAGCACTTCCTGGTTTGTAGGTTGATCGCACACAAGAAGGAATATTTCTTTGTCACAAGAAAAATATTCTAAAGATTTGATAAAACGGTTTCGAAATGCTTTGAATGCAAACCAATTTCGATGCCGACGGAGCTAAAATGCCAAATACGTGCTACACGAAGGAAAAGATTTGGAAGATGTGACAATGTATCGAAAATTGGCACCGACCGCTTAACCTTAACTCCTACCGACATTTCTTACGCAGCATGGAATGAGCCAAGCATACGCAAAATCCAAAGAAGCCACATTTGGAAGTTAGCCGACGAATATTGGAGATATGTAAGAGTACAATTGACTATGGTCTTTTGTACAAGAAAGACGGAGACAACAAGCTACTGTTATCGCGATGCGTACTACGCAGGAGATCATGCTTACACCGAGAGATCAACAACTAGGTACGTGTTTAAGCCGGGTTCTGGAACAATTTCTTGGGCGTAGCAAAGACAACCAACAAAGATTACTATCAACCACCGAAGTCGAGTATCGAGGCAATGCAAGAATGGCACCAAGAGTTGGTACATGGTCAGCCTAAATGAATAATCTACATCAATCAAGAATTACGCAAGCATCGCTTGTATTGCGCGACAATCAATCAAAGAATTGCTCGAGAGAATCCATTTTCATGCAAGAACTAAGCATGTTGAAATACGCTATCACTTTATCGAGAAAAGGTTCGCAAAGAAGAAATTGAAATGAGACAAATCAAGACAGATAATCAAGTCAGATTTGTTCACAAAAAAGCTTAAGCGCTAAGCAAGTTCGAAATGTTTCACACTGACACAAGAAAATAGTAAAGAGTCATGTTGAGGTTGAGTGTTGAAAATCAACACCAAAATAATAATTAAAGAGGTAGAGAAATAAATGAAGTTGTCAAGAGGTAGAGAAATAAATGAAATGGCTGTCAAGGTTAGAAAGAAATGGGTTAGGTCAAGGTTGTAGAAATAAATGAAGTAGTCAAGGTCAGAGAAATAAATGAAGTAATCAAGGTCAGTAGAAATAAATGAAGTGGGTCAAGTTGCAGAAAAAGAGGTAGAGCAAGAGATTTGTATGGCCAGGATTATTTTTTTTATATTTCAGGACAGATTGCATGAGTGACTATAAATTACCACCTTGCATTTATTAATCATTCCATCAAAAACAAATAAGTCTTTGTATTCTTAGTTTGAGTACACAGCTTTCTTTGAAAGCGCTTTGTATTTCTCTTCAATTTGTGAGTTGTCTTTGAAAGGTGTTATAGTGAGTATAATACAAGTAGTTTGTTTATTTATTTGGATATAATATTAGTAAATTTAGAGTTGTTCATTCTAAATTTTACTCAACAATCTGTCTCCATACTTAACTTCTGTGTTGCCAGTTTATGTCTCCGATTACGGTCCTCTATATCTATTCTCAACCATTGCGCCCCTACCTCATGTCTCATCTCCAGTCAACTCCCTTAGTTTTTCTTCGTTGTGTTGTTGTTAGCGTGTGTGTGATATATATAGTCATTTTTTTCATAGGACCTCATTGCTTCATCTTCGCAATTTGATCTGGACAGCTAGTTAAGTAGCTAATTTGTTTTGATTTCTTAGAATTGTTATAAACTAGTTATGTGAACTGTGTGAAGTTTGGTTCCTAGTACTTCTTAATTGCAGGTGAAGATGGAACCAAGAATCTTTAGTTCTTTCAATTTTCTTTTATTTATAATGGTGTACTGTCTTGTACTTAACCTTGCTAGTTTTTACCTTATTAATGAATTTCTCTATATTTGAACTAAAAAAAAAATTTCATAACAATAAAAATAATACATTTATGAGTTTTTAATTTATTCATTTTTTTTAATGCAAATATCCCATTTTAGATGTGCATATTACATTATTGAGTTCCATCCATATAAACATTGCATGAAATGGCTTAACCCCTCAACATTTTTTAATATATATTCAAAAATATTTTATTTTTTACATACATATATTCGAAATATTCTCCATGTTAAGCAATAATGACTCATATAAAAGTCTCTAAATCTTGTTATGTTTTTTTAAAAAAGTTTTGGACAGCGATAATAAGTTTGAACAGAAATTTACCAGGTTAAATAATAAAACAAATAGTATACTAGGGTAAAAGAACTGCTTTTTTATTAATGAATAATATTTTTTATTAGAATTTATTGCATATATCAATCTATATATTATATTATAATATAATTAATTTATTTTATTAAACGATATCATAATCAAATTACCTTCATTTATTTTTAATAATTTTATATCAAATTAATTTAAATTAATTTTTTTAGCCCAAAAAAATATTAATGGCATATAGTACTACTCTTTATTTAATATTAACCCACAGTTTTCTCAATGATAAAATAAAAGAAAAGGACAGCTCAAAAGGGCGTGAGCAACTTTTTGCTGTCAAATGTCAAGAACTAAATAACATTTTAATTTTCCTGGATTAAAGCACATTAATTAATAATATTATTTTTAGTTTTATTGTTAAAATTGTTTTAACTAATGTCTGAATAAAATTTATATTTCTAAAAAAACTTAAATATTAAATTGTAAAATAAAATTAAAATTGCTTTAATATTAATTTTTATTATTACGAAAATATGATTCCCAATATTAATATTCGAAGACACATGCCACACACAGAACCCTGCCATTTAGCATGGGCCTTCTGACATTACGATTATCACACACTTTCTATTAATAACACACAATTTTTTTTTTTTGTTGATAAAATAGATCAAGTAACATGCATGAAAAGGTAGGGTGAGATTATAAAATAATTATGCAACTTGAATTAAATTATAATAAGAATATTATTACCTTAAATTTAAAAGTGAAAGACAGGATATTTGAAATTAGAGAAACAAGTAGAAAAATAAAGTATATCCAGCTTCTTCATCTCTTTTTGCCAGAGAGAAATAGTTGGATTTTTGTTCCTCTATCTCTTTCTTAATCAATCCAATCTTCCCAATTCCCAATTGAATAAAGAGTTTTTCTTTTTCTCAAATTCGTAACTTTTGGAACTAAAATTTCAAATTTCCATCCACGAATCATACAATGTCTACAAAATCGTATACAGTTTACGGCACTCTTCCGACCACCACCACAACCACAGCGACGATTCCAACATTCTCCTCTGACCTGTCATTCTTAGCCCAGGCAAAACGTGCCAGCGAAGAAGTAGTAGCCACTCGACGCCCATGGCGAGAGCTCTTCAAATTGTCTTCATTTTCTCGACCTTATGGCTACGCCGACGCTGTGTCCTGCATCAGATGGAACCTCAGTTATTTCAGAGTCAACTACGCAATGGTAATGCTTTTCATTGTTTTCCTTAGTCTTCTATGGCATCCAATTTCAATGATCGTCTTCTTGATGATATTCGTCGCTTGGTTCTTTCTCTATTTCTTTAGAAACAGTCCACTTGTAGTGTTCAATCTTACGGTGGATGATAGAGTTATGTTGATTGGGCTAAGTTTGGTTACAGTTCTTGGAGTTGCTTATACTCATGTGGGTTTGAATTTGCTAGTGTCTTTCATAATTGGGGTTGTCATTGTTGGATTTCATGCTGCTTTTCGAGTTACTGAAGATTTGTTTCTTGATGAGGAGAGTGCTGCTGAAGGCGGGTTGCTTGTTGTTGGAAACCAGCCATTGCGGCCGAGTTATAATAATCCAATTTGAATGTTGTAGATTTCTGTAAATTACTGTAGATTTTAGAAAAAAAATAAAATGGTTCTTTGAGGTTTGATTTGAACCGTGGATATATATATTTTTATTATTGTCAAAAATAATAAAATTTTAATTGCAGCATGAGAGATATCGTTCACTTGAACAATTATATATATAACATTCAAATGAAAAACATATATTTTAAGTAAGAAGTTAAAGTTTGAATCCTGAATATTTGATTAACAATTTTATCAACTAAATTATCAAATTGTTATCTATTAAGTTTATATTGGAATATAATATATTAATTACAATTAAAATAAAAGTTACAATTCAATGATGCTTGCATTTTATTAAAATCTTTTATACTCTAAAATTATATTATGTATCATTTCATTTTCATTTTATTTTAAATTTTGAGAAAAAAAAAATTAAGTTGAACACCTTAAATAAAAATAACTATTAAAGAGTTTACTTTACTAAAGATACCATCTTTAATTATCTTTTAGTATTTATTAGACAAAAATTGTACGCACTCATTAAAAATATTGTCAAAATTCATGGAGGTTAATTTTCAATATTTCCAAAATTCAAAAAAATAATACTTAACAATACTATACTTACATTTTAACAAAAATGTGCATATTTTATAAAAATATGTCTACTCCAGTTGTACAAAGGGTATAAAGGTCAGAAAAAAATACAGTTATTTAACGAAAAAAACTGAGGTAATTTGTGGTTGTTATAATAAAAACTTAAAAGAAACGAAAATGATAATAAAAATTGAATTCTATATAATAAAAAAAATGAATAGTAAAATCAAAATTAAAATTTATAAAATAATAAACGAAGTAAAATTAAAAAATAATTTTTTTTTATTTTCAAACGAGATAAAATAAAATAAATAATAATAAATGATTATATAAATATGTGAAAATATAACACCTTTTAACATATTTTTAAGAAATTTAAGGAACTAGCATTCTTATTATTTTTTAAATATTTTAAATTTTATGTTAGATTAATAATCAAAACAAATATATAAATACTTGGAATCATTTGAAAAATAGCATGAATTCAATTGGCATTATTCAAAAAATTTCTTCCCATAGAAAAGTTCTTTAGGACGTGCTTGTATTCTTTCAAATGTGATTCATGCGTATCTATTAATATATTATGATTTGTAGAACGTTGCATATAATCCATTTATTCCATTAATTTAGAGTAAGACATCACATAGAATCATGAAAGGCAGGCTTTAGGTAATCTATCTCTCTCATGTTTATTTTAAATTGGTTATCATGACACTTCCAAGCTTAGCGTGAAAGCCAACTCTATATAGATTTCAAAATTAATGCAAACATCTTCAATTCTATGTAAAGCCTTCCTACTCAGATCTTAATATTGTATCTTTCATGTTCTGAATTTCAAAATATATAAAATGTCACAAATGCACAACACTTAATCTACCATTTGATTTTCCTTTTTTTGATCATGGTTTGTACTCTCAATTTTATTGTATTAAGTTTACTTTTGAATTTTCTTGCAAGTGTTTTAGCAACATCAACATTAAGCAAGTTTAGTGTTGAACTTATTCACCCAAATTCTCCAAAATCACCTTTATATAAGTACAATAACACCCCTTCAAGGCGCTTAAAACAAATTTTTCGACATTCTAAAGAAGTAACCAACAATTCAAATAACCCTCAAGCAAGAACCAGATCTGTAGATGGCCAATTCCTAATGAAGATTTCTATTGGAACTCCACCTGTAGATGTTTATGGCATTGCTGATACAGGTAGTGACCTATTGTGGATGCAATGTGCGCCTTGTGATGGTTGCTATAAGCAAATAAATCCCATGTTTAAACCTAAAGATTCGTCAACTTATAATGATCTCCCTTGTGATTTAGACCAATGTCATATTCTTGATACAACTACTTGTTCTTCTCAAAAGACTTGTAATTACACATATGGGTATGGAGCTGGTTTAAGCCAAGGTGCTTTGGCAAAAGAAACAATTGCATTGAGTTCTAGTTCAGGACAATCTATTGAACTCCAAAACATTGTGTTTGGTTGTGGACATAATGATTATGGATCTTTTACTGAGAATGAAATGGGAATAATTGGTCTTGGAGGAGGTCCTATTTCACTTATTTCTCAAATGGGTTCTAAGTTTGGAGGTAAAAAGTTTTCCCAATGTTTGGTTCCATTTCATACTGATCCTAACATATCAGGCAAGATGAGTTTTGGTAATGGTAGTGAAGTATTTGGTGAAGGAGTTGTCTCAACACCTTTAGTTTCAAACAAAGATCCAACTTTTTATTTTGTAACTATGCTAGGGATTAGTGTTGGTGATAAGTATTTGCCCTTTAATTCATCAGGAACAGTTTTGAGAGGTAACTTGTTCTTGGATTCCGGGACACCCCCTATGATTCTGCCCCAGGATTTGTTTGATCGGTTGGTAGCAGAAGTAAGGAACCAGATTCCATTGACACCATTTGAAGATGAGAGGTTGAAGCCACAGCTTTGTTATGAAAGTAATATTAATCATCTCAAGGGGCATATATTAACTGTGCATTTTGATGGAGGTGCTACAGTGAAGTTGAAAAAAAGACAAATATTCATTCCACCACCAATAATGGAGGATGGTGTTTTCTGCTTTGCGGTGCAGAACACTAGTGCTTCTGGTGGAATCTATGGAAACTTTGCTCAATCAAATTTCTTGATTGGTTTTGACTTGGAGAGAAAGCTTGTGTCTTTCAAGCCAACTGATTGCACCAAATCATAAAATATTGGTTATTTTCAAGTCTACTCAGAATGGTCTTTAGAATCCTAAAAAAAGAGGATTCAACTCTTCCTCTTCAAATCAATGCACTTTATAGTTTTGTTTTCCGGTATTTATCGGTTTGCTTCACTGTAATCCAATTGAATTCAGAGTCCATGGAATTCGTAGTTTTAACTAAAAGTAAGTATAAATATATCTAAATGTCAAATGGCTTTTTTGAGGAGAGGTTCAGCAAGGAAATTATATTAATACTACTATCGTACAAAGAAACATGCAACAGTGACGAAGAAACCGGTAGATGTTTACATTATGTAAATGATATCATTAAATGAATAAAATAAAATAAAAAATCAATGAATTCAAACATATATATATATATATATATCATGTGCATTTCACCGACATTCCATGATAGATCAAATGAAGTTTGGTTTATCCATAATATTACAGTGTTTATTGACTTCTCAATTGTTGGCGACCTTTCGACAGTATGAGAGAACCATCACAAAGTCTTTTGCTGAGGAGCCAATAGATGCTGGTACCTTTTTTGATGTTGATGCTGTCCGAAACCAGTGCTAAACTAGGTTTTGTAGCTTTTGCGTCGGAAGCACGGGTTGACCCCGGCACAGTATCTCCATCTATAATGTAGAAAACACAAATTTTGAGCCATTACATAATATGGACATTTCAAGATTATTCGGATGACAATTCGTCCTAGTATTTGTGAATATTTTATTTATCAAATAATGGCATTGCAGATGATAGATTGAACTTTTAGGAGTACTGCATTGCCCCCTGCCAGGCACATAGTCATCACATTTTATTTCATGGTGAAGATGTCTAGTAGACACCAGAAGTAGACATACAACAGGAGCTTTCTATAATTTTTAATTAAAAAAAGAATAAGGACAGCATTGAAAGCTGAATGAATTTTTTTAAGCAAAAATTTTCTCTCTGACATAAAATTGGACCAAAGAATAGAGCCTTGGTAGTGGGTAGTGGGTGGAG
Source organism: Hippophae rhamnoides (assembly GCA_033030585.1). Taxonomy (NCBI): domain Eukaryota; kingdom Viridiplantae; phylum Streptophyta; class Magnoliopsida; order Rosales; family Elaeagnaceae; genus Hippophae; species Hippophae rhamnoides. Next base: position 20,600,952 of record CM065437.1, on the reverse strand, counting down.
CACACAGAAAGAAGAAAAGCTATCTTACCCAGCAATACTTAGAAGTTAGAACCATGAAATCATCAATAATAGATATTGAACTGCATTTAATTCCAAGAGTAAAAACCTAGCATATGATGGGCTTGTCACATTCATTTTTAAACTTTCATTCAGTTTTCATGCCAGGTAACATTAGAAAATAACACCGATCAGATCAGAAGACACAGAAAATGATATAGCATAAAATCTTAAAATAACCATTGGGTGTTTGATGTAATCAGCTTTGATAGAAGGCACCTTAAGATGAACTCACTTCAGCTTCACTGTTCAGATCAAGTTTCTTTAGAAGGTACTTTTGAATAAAAGAAACCGACATTTTACCATCCCTGGAAAAGAAAAATAATTCAATACAGCAGAATGAAGAGGAAAAAAACGATAGCCCTGGCTACTAGGTAAGTTACAGTTAAACATAGCTTTGGATCATGATTGTTTTGTTCATTATATAAAAAGAATAGCTATATTTTCCCCTAATAAGTTGCTAGTCATGACTCATGAGTTCCAGTTCATTCTTAGTTTCATCCCAGCTAGTATAGATTAAGTTCAATACAGAAGCAATTACGTGCTAGATATTGCCTCATCCTTCAACTCATTCCAAATATGGCATGCGTAGAAAGATGAAAAAGCCAAAATGTATCCTTTTAATTGGGTAATATATGAAAAGATATCCTATTAAAGGAATCAAGAGGAAAATGAAAAACATAGAAGTTCTGAGATGTAAAATTCAAATGTTCAGATTACATCAATATAGTAAGGTTCAACTAAAAACCAACAAAACCATAAAGCATCATAACATTGACGTAAAAAGATTTAAGAATCAAACAGAAAAAAAAAGGATTTATGAAACTCACTTTATTCTTACGTAACAAGCACATACCTTTGGCAAAGAAACATCTCCTTTCCTAAAAGTCAATAGCAACAAAAATTAGAAATCAAATAGAAGCACTGTAACTTGAAAATCAGACCCAGTGAGAACCATATTGGACTATTTCTTCGAATATCCTTAGCCACGGTTGCATCTAGCATAACCTGAACCAAGGCACACTTCTCTACATAGGATGCCGCTTTGTTACGATTTTCTGTCCTCATTCTTTTACGCTTCACTGGTCCTTTCAGCAAGGCTCTTCCATTACTCTTATTTTTCACCTTTTATATTCTAGCCCCTTCATTTTCGTTTTACGCATATACATTTCACTATCTGGAGCATTAGGCGATGCAGCCCTGGTTTTATAATCCTTAATACATAATCCATTATCAGGGACATTTTGGGGGTCTAGTTCGCAGTTGTTATCCCTTGTGAACTTGGCTTAGAGGACATAGTCCTGTTTGCAGCTTCTACAAGGCAGTTTAAGGGTATCCATAAATCATCCTTTGCTTCAAAGTCATTATCATTATCTAAGTCCTTGGTAGGCTTTTGTTCACAAGAAGGCTTAATCATGGAAGGATCCTGCATCATCAAAAGTCTCATGGAGAATTGCCACAAAAGTAAGCATTCATTGTAATAGTATCAAATTTAAAGAATGAGGAATCTTATTTTGAGAAAATTTGTTTTGAGGTTCAGGTGAGCTTGAACTTACTGGATGGTCCTTGACAAACTCTTCTTTCTTAACAGGTCCTTTGTTTAGAAAACTGCTTCCTCGTAAAGCAGCCTTTCTTGCAACAGCTTTTGTTCTCTTCCCAGGCAAGCCAGTTTGCATAGGCACTTTGGGAGCACTAACAGCTAATGAAGACAGTGATCTCTCCTTCCTTTTAGCTGGCAATGAAATTTTTGGAAAAATTGAGTATATTTTCTCTATTCTAAATAGTTACTATTCACTTATGATTTAAATGAATAAAATTTAAATTAATCCGAAAAAATAATGCTATTGAAATATAATGCTAAAATAAACTAAAGCATATATTATAATAGAAATATTAAAGGAGAAAAATAATAACACCAAAAATTTAACGAGGTTTGATATAAATGTTACCTAGGTCCTTGGGTGTCGTTGATCACTTCCACTATCTCCAAATAGATAAACTCCAAATTACAACTAATTGGACAAAATTGAACTAGTCAATTACCCTTATAAAAGAGAAGAAGATTTATAAATTTTGGAATGTTTTATAAATGGTGAAGGAGGGCTTTATTCATAGCCTCAAATCCAACACCTTTCTTCATTCCTAACTAATGTGAGACTTTTCTAGTTTTCTCACTAAAGAATTATATAACAAATCTCCACCTTAGCAACTTAGTGATTCTTAAATGATTTTTTCAATCACTAGATCAGCGACGCCAGTGCCAATTCAGATTTGTAGGATGTTAATCAAGTTTAGACAAAGTTTGAACTTAATTGCTTTTATCACCTTGGTCATCATATCTGCGGGATTCTCTGTAGTACTAATTTTCTGAACTTGTACTCCACCTTCTTCAATAATCTCTGGCACAAAATGATAACGAACGTCAATGTGCTTTGTACGTGCATGGTAGACTTGGTTCTTTGCTAAATGAATAGCACTCTAACTATCACAAAACACCTTAATTTGTTTTTGACCAACTCCCAAGTCTTCAAACAAACCTCGTAACCAAATAACTTCCTTCAAAGCCTCTGTAACTGCCATATACTCTGCTTCTATAGTAGACAAAACAACTATAGACTGTAAGGTAGACTTCCAACTGACTGGTGCTTTAGCAAGAGTAAACACATAACCAGTAGTTGATCGACGCTTATCTAAATCTCCTGCATAGTCAGAATCACAATATCTGACTGCACATTGACTAACGGTATTATCCTACTGAAATACTAAACCAACATCTACAGTATTTATAATATACCGTAGAATCCATTTCACAGCCAACCAATGTCCTTTACCAGGATCATGCATGTACTTGCTTATAGCACCAACCGCATGTGAAATGTCAGGTCTTGTACACACCATTGCATACATCAAGCTACCAACCACATTTGCATATGGTACCTTTGCCATATATTCTCGTTCTACATCATTCTTAGGAGATAATTGAGCACTAAGCTTGAATTGAGAAACTAGGGGAGTACTTACAGGTTTTGTCTGTTCATTCATACCAAAAGGTTGTAGTACCCTCTTCAAATATTGACTATGGGTCAAACTAAGCTTCCCCTTCTTCCTGTCTCTACTTATGTCCATATTGAGAATTTTCTTGGCTTCTTCCAAATCTTTTATCTCGAACTTCTGACTCAGTTGAGCCTTCAACTTTTCAATTACTGCTTGGCTCTTTGATGAAATTAACATATCATCGACGTACAATAGAAGATAGATGAAAGACTCATCTTGTAGCTCACGAAAATACACACAATGATCATGTGTGCTTCTGGTGTACTTCTGTTGCAACATGAACTGATCAAATCGTTTGTACCATTGCCTTGAAGATTGCTTCAATCCATACAATGATTTGTTCAACTTACAAACCCAATTCTCTTTACCAACAATATTAAACCCTTCTGGCTGAGACATATAGATTTCCTCTTCTAAGTCACCTTGAAGAAACACAATTTTTACATCAAGTTGAACTAGTTCCAAATCGAACTTTGCTACCAAGGCCAATAATATTCTAATGGAAGAATGTTTTACAACTGGAGAAAATACCTCATTATAATTGATTCTCTCCTTTTGCGCATAGCCCTTAGCTACCAATCTTGCCTTGTAGCGAATGCCATCTTTATTAGGAAATCCTTCTTTCTTTGCATACACCCATTTGCAGCCAATTGCCTTCTTGCCCTTAGGTAGTTGTGTCAACTTCCATGTTTTATTCTTCTGAAGGGACAGAAGTTCTTCATCCATATCTTCCTTCCATCTTTCAACTTCAAGGCTTCTGATTGCTTTTTTATATATGGGAGGAGCATCATCATGCACAACTGAAAGTGCATAGGCCGCCGTATTCTTAAACTGGGCAGGTAGGTCTTCAAAATCCTTGTATCGAGCAGGCACCTTAACATTTTGTCATCGTGGCCTATCAATTGCAGTTTCTTCTTGTTGCTGTGGAGGTTCTTGGGTTAAAACCTCTTCATCTTATTCATCTTCTGTCAATGGAGGATCAGTTTCTGTCTTATCTTCACTAACTGGATTAACAATTCTGCTTTCAAACTCCACCTACTTTGGAGTTTGCTCCACCTGCTCCAAAGTGCCATCAATCTTCTTAGTTACCTTTCTCAGCAAGGTAGATTCATCAAAGGTAACATCTTTGCTGAAGATTATCTTTTTCGTTTCAAGGCACCATAGTCAATATCCCTTAGAACTAGAAGGGATAAAAAAAATAGCTTTCTTGGCTTTTGGGTCCAACTTTGATTCTATTATATGGTAGTATGCAATTGAACCAAACACATTTAAGAAATCTTAATCTCTAGCAGGTTTTTCAGACCATACCTCCATAGGCATTTTGCCTTCAAGAGCAGACGATGGTAGACGGTTGACGAGATGGTATGCATATGTCATAGCCTCAGTCCAATACTGCTTGCCTAACCCTACATTTGACAACATACACCGAACCTTCTCCAGCAAAGTCCGGTTCATACGTTTTGCAACTCCGTTCTATTGTGGTGTTTTTTGAATACTTAAGTGTCGCACTATCCCTTCTTCTTCACAAACTTTCATAAATAGATCGTTTATGTACTCAGTGCCATTATCAGACCTCAGACGTTTAATCTTTTTACTAGTCTGAGTCTCGATCATCTTCTTCTACTTGAGAAAAATTCCCAGCACTTCATCATTCTTCTTCATGAGATATACCCAAACTCTTCTAGAGAAGTCATCAATGAAAGTGACATAATAATGTTTGCCACTTATGGATGGAGTTCTTGTTGGCCCCCATACATCAGTATGGATGTAATCCAAAATGCCCTTTGTATTATGGAGAATAGTGACAAAGCTTACTCTTTTCTGCTTCCCTAATACACAATGCTCACAGAATTCTAACTTGTCGGTTCTCACACCATTTAACAGGCCTTGCTTTACCAGAATCTTAAAAGTTTTTTCACCAGTATATCCCAAATGCATATGCCACAGCTTGGTAGTTTCTGAATCTCTTTCTTCCTCTAAAACTGTTGCTGATGTTGTCCTAATAATCGAATTACTAAGGTAGTAGTACAAGTTATTCTTCCGAACATCTTTCATCGCCATAAGTGCTCCAAAAGTAACCTTCAATGGCCCATTTTGTATGGTCACAGTGAAGCCTTTTGATTCTAAGACTCCCACAGCAATGAGATTCTTTTTCGTATCTGGAACATAATGAACATTTGTCAAGACCCTGGTTGAACCATCTTGATTCTTCAAACGAATTGTACCAATCCCCAAAACTTTGCATGGATAATCATTACCCATGGAAACAACTCCACCGTCTAGTTCTTCAAAGCTAAAGAACCATTCCTTATTAGGAGACATATGGAAAGTACACGTTGAATCAAAAATCCAATCACTAGGATGGGATGCTATTGACGAACCAAACATTGCAAAATCTAAATTTGAATTGCTTTCAGCTACACATGTATCAAACTGCACAACTTTTTCTTTCTTTTACAGCTTCGGACAATTTTTCCTCCAATGGCCTTTCTCATGACAAAAGGCACATTCATTTTTACCAAGTCTTCCTTTTGACAGAGATCTACATCTCCTTTCTTTCTGTTGTGTTTGGGGACATCCTCTTACAAACAGTGCCTCTACTGCTTCATTCCTACTTTCTTTTTTATCTTTCTTTCTAATTTCATAACTATACAAAATAGTGCAAACTTCCTCAAAAGATACTTTATCCTTCCCCAAAAGATACTTTATCCTTCCCAATGAGTAAGCTCGTAATAAGGTGATCAAACTCATCAGGAAGAGAAGTTAACAACATCAAGGCTAAATCTTTATCTTTAAAAGTTTCATCCATATTTAACAAGTCTGCTACTAATCGATTAAAAATAGTAATGTGGTCGTTTATTGTAGTACTTGGAAGGTATTCAAAATGGAATAACTTCTTCAAATAGAGCCAATTCTGTCCACTCTTCTTCATGAACTTGTTCTCCAACGACTTCCACAACTTACTTGCGAATGTCTCCTTCATGAACGTGTACTTTTATTCTCTTGAAAGACACGAACGAATTGTACCACATGCCAATCGATTGATATTTTTCCACTCTACTTCATCTTCTCCATCTGGTTTGTCTTCTTCAATGGCGATGTCTAGACCTTGTTGAAATAGAGCATCTAGAACTTCGCCTTGCCACATATCGAAATGACCGGTTTCATCAAACTTCTCCACCTCGAACCTTGTGTTCATCACCATAGTTCTGCCTGACGTGGATGATTGGCCTTTGTTTGAAAGAAAATTTTCTTCCTCCATTTCTTCAAATTACAATAACTAGCAATTATATTCCAATAACAAACAAACATAATACAAACAAATGTCTAGGTAGAAACCTTCGGCTCTAATATCAATTGTTGGGAAAATCGGGTATATTTTCCCTATTCTAAGTAGTTACTATTTACTTATAATTTAAATGAATAGAACTTAAACTAACCCGACAAAATAATGTTATTGAAAATATAATGCTAAAATAAACTAAAGCAGATATTGAAACAGAAATATTAAAGCAGACAAATAATAACATCAGAAATTTAATGAGGTTGGGTATAAATATTACCTAGATTCTCGAGCGTCGTTGATCACTTCTACTATCTCCAAATGGATGAACTCTAAATTACAACTAATTGGACAAAATTGAGTTAGTTAATTATCCTTATAAAAGAGAAGAAGATTTACAAATTTTGGGATGTTTTACAAATGGTAAAAGATGGCTTTATTTATAGCCTCAAATCCAACACCCTTCTTCATTTCTAACCAAGGTGTAACCTTTTTAGTTTGCTGACTAAGGAGCTATATAATAGAAATCGATGGAGAAACTTAAGGAGCCTTGATTTTTCTCCTTTTAAGAGGAAATATCTTGGTCCGAATATCTTGCAAATTGTGATCTGGCTGCATATCATAATGTATGTCCTTTATTTTCATACCTTCAAACAAAGCCTTAACACACTCCAGTGTAAGAAAATTCAGAAAGTAAGTAAAACTTTAGGAGGTTGACCAGATGGTGAATTATATGAAGTAGAAGGACTAGTTTTACCATTACAGCCATAGTTCTATTTCATACTAGTTGAATGGTATGATTGGAAATCGATAATAAATTCATTCTATAGCATTATCTGTCAACCAATTATGCAATTATTCTCTCTCTTTCTCTCACACACACACAAAAAATGAGAAGACGCTGGGTGATCTGGCCAGAAGAAGTGAGAGAGAAGGGAGTTCAGCTCTATCGGTAAGAATTTAGGCGAACGGACTAACCTGAGTTTCTCCACTGGAAGACAGCCCAGATCAATGTTGCATACAGGACAAAAAAGTTCACTTCCTCATCTGAGAGCTTCTCGTAAATGCACTTCCTGCAAACTGATTTTCAAGTTGGATTCTATACATTAGAAACTGGTAGCAATAGTATATTAGCATAAAAAATTTTAAAAAAATGGTAGCAATAGTGTCAAAAAGAACTGGCTGGATAATTACTCTGGATGTTTTATTTTCTGGAAAAGCATAACAATATTCAAAATCTATTGCAGATTAAAATAGAAAACAACGACTTCTCATTCTCATTCCTAAGGCTATTCAAGAGAGAAATTACATTACCGAGTCAAGCAAGTCAAGTGTTAACTTTACTAGTTAGCAATAACATTACATTCATGGAAGGGGGAAGGGGATTTGGTGGCCCAAAACAGCCCTTATATATATACTGACGCATTTATCTCATAAAGTTACACAAGATACTAGATGCAAGTCTAAATTAAATATGAAAGCATTATATGAGTCATATACGTGTGACAAAAAGGTGAAATGAAAATACCATATTCCAGTTATAGATCGATAGAAACACACAATAGACTGTTAATGTTCAAGAGCATTCAAAGTTTTGAATGTTAGATCACAATTCAATCCAGAAACGTTTACAAAATTATATGAACGTATAATTTAAATGCAGCGAAAACAAAATTGAATTGAAAACATATCTCTTATCATTGATCAAATTTCAGCACTTACACGAAAATTCCAATGAATTTTCGATTTGATGTTCTCACTAGTTTCTCACACTTATTCTCTACGTTTTGATGGTGTATCTGAATTCTTGCAGTTAATAGTGAGAGAACCCGATACTTTATTAAGGTTCTTCCATCAAGAACCTCGTTCAGTTTCGGAACCGACGTACGGTTCCGACGAAACCGAACCGTCGCCATGGTTCACTTTACGTTGCACCACTTTGATTTACATTCTCCCACTTGGTGCAAATGTTAAGCAAAATTCTTTTGAGTGACAAAATACATGAATCATAGCGATAGGTCCTCTAAGAGCGAATATTATCTTCCATGTATTACAATGTATTTAGTTTCTCAAGTATTATACTTTATGTGGTAACAAAACTTAATGAATAAATCCTATATTTATTCTTGGTCCAATAAAATATATATTTTCTCAAATAAATTAAGGTGCACATGAATATGAGAAAATATCACAATATATAAGAGTTTCATTAATAAATTGTATATATACATTTACAAAGTGGAACTAATTCCCATTTTCTCTACATGATCCTTGAATTTCATTGGTGGCATGCCTTTAGTCAAAGGATCAGTAATCATCAACTCAGTGCTTACGTGCTCAATGACCACTTTCTTTTCCTTAACACATTCTCTTATGACCAAGTATTTAATGTTGATGTGCTTACTACGACTATCACTTTTGTTGTTCTTAGCCATAAATACAGTAGCTGAGCTATCACAGTTCAATCTTAATGGCCTAGAAATAGAGTCAACTACTCTAAGCCCGGAAATGAAACTCTTCAACCATACACCATACGATGTGTCCTCAAAACATGATACGAACTCGGCCTCTATAGTGGAAGTAGTAGTCAAGGACTGTTTCGCACTCCTCCAAGACACAACTCCACCGGCAAGCATGAAAATGTAATCAGATGTTGATTTTTGTGAATCAACACAACCAGCAAAGTCCGCATCGGAGTATCCAATTACTTCTAGTTCATCGGTTCGTCTATACATGAGCATATAATCCTTGGTTCCTTGTAGGTACCTCGTTACTTTCTTTGGAGCTTTCAATGGTCAACACCTGGGTTACTCTGATATCTCCCTAGCATCCCAACAACAAATGCCATGTCAGGTCTGGTATAGACCTGAGCATACATCAGGCTTCCAATGGCTGAAGCATATGGAATGGTTTTCATTTGTTCTCTTTCTAAATCATTCCTTGGGCATTGATCCAAATTGAACTTATCGCCTTTCACAATGGGTGTAACACTTGGTGAACAATCTTTCATCCGAAATCTCTCTAAAACTTTATTGATATAGGTTTCCTGAGATAAACCCAAGACATCTCAAAGTCTATTTCTATGGATTTTAATGCCAATGACATAAGATGCCTCACCCATATCATTCATATCAAAATTTTTAGAGAGGAATTGTTTTACCTCATGTCCCAAACTCTTATCATTGGCTACAAGTAAAATATCATCCACATATAGCACTAAAAAACAAATCTTACTCCCACTAACCTTTTGGTATATACATTGATCCATGACGTCTCTTCAAAACCAAATGAAGTGATGACGTTATGGAATTTCAAATACCATTTATGGGAAGCTTGTTTTAATCCATATATGGATTTATTAAGCTTACAAACCAAATGCTCACCATCACTAGAGAAGAATCCTTTAGGTTGCTTCATATAAACCTCTTCCTCTAGGTTACCATTAAGAAAAGCTATTTTCACATCCATTCGATGCAAATCCAAATCAAAATGGGCAACCAATGCCATGATCACATGAATTGAATCTTTCTTAAATACAGGAGAAAATGTCTCTGTGTAGTCAATTCCTTCCCTTTGAGTAAATCCTTTGGCAACGAGTCTTGACTTATGTCTCTCAATGTTGCCTTGTGAGTATTTCTTTGTTTTGAAGACCTATTTACATCCAATGACTTTCACACCATCAGGCAACTTGATGAGATCCCAGACTCGGTTAGACGCCATAGAATCCATCTCTTCTTTCATGGCATTGTACCATAAGTTCTAAACCTTAGAACTCATAGCATGTGAAAACGTCTCAGGATCATTTTCGGCTCCAACATTATAGTCACATTCTTGTAGATACACAACATAATCATTAGGAATCACTGATTTCCTTACTCTAGTAGATCTTCTTAATGTTGCATCAACATTCTCTTGAGGAGTAGGATCATGTTGTTTAAGTGGTTGTTCAACAGTTGTAGGTAGGGGTGTCCAAAAACCGGATTGGACCGGACCAAACCGTAAAACCGGACCGGACCGGACCAAACCGAACGGTTTTACTAATCAAACGGTCCGGTCCGGTTTGTATTAATTTTAAACCGTTCAAACCGGACCGGACCGGTTTAATAATATATTAAAAATTTCACATTATTCTTCATTAAATTATAAAAAAATCGAACCAAACCGGGATTTAAACCGGACCGAACGGTTTTATAAGTCAAACGGTCCGGTCCGGTTTTTATTTTTTAAAACCGTTTCAAACGGTTTGGTCCGGTCCGGTTCTAGTAATATGAACGGTTCGGTCCGGTTAGATTTTTTTTAGGAAAAACCGGACCGAACCGGATCATGGACACCCCTAATTGTAGGCATCTGTTGAACTTAACATCTACTGGATCAGGATCAACAACTTGTGGTACTTCCAAGACTGGTTCTTCAACACGCTTTTGTACTCGAGGCGTGTTGTTAACAATAACAATCAGTCCATTACTTGAAGTGGCACATTGAGCATCTGAATGATCTTTCTCAAAACCAATGCCCTGGGATCGATCGCTCCCACAAATCAAGTAATTCTCAAGAAATTTTGCATTTCTTGATTCCAAAAACCTAGTGTTGTGAGATGGACAGTAAAATCCATAACCCTTATATCATTCAGCATATCCAATGAAATACTCACTAATGGTCTTTAGGTCCAGCTTCTTCTCCTGTGGATTATAAATCCTCACCTCAGATGGGCATCTCCAAATGCGCATATGTTGCAAACTCGGTTTCCAACCTTTCCATAATTCAAATGGCATCTTTGAGACATCCTTGGTTGGAACTCGGTTTAATATATACACAGCCGTCTTTAAAGCTTCAATCCATAAGGATTTACGAAGATTGGAGTTGCTAAGCATACTCTGCACCATGTCCAATAGTGTTTGGTTTCTCCTTTCTGCTACACCATTCTAGTCTGGTGAACCAAGCATAGTGTATTGGGCAACTATCCCATATTCTTGAAGAAACTTAGCAAACGGACCAGGCGCTTGTCCATTCTCAGTGTATCTACCATAATATTCACCACCTCTATTTGATCTCACGATCTTTATTTACTTTCCACATTGTTTCTCTACTTCAACCTTAAAGATCTTAAAGGCATCCAATGCTTCGCTCTTATTATGAAGCATGTAGAGATATATATATATATATATATATCAAGAAAAATCATCAATAAAGGTGATAAAATATTTCTGACCTTGAATGTCCATGTCTGGACAACATATATCTATATGTATGATTTCTAATATGTTTGAACTCCTATTGGCACCTTTCTTTGACTTGTTAGTCTGCTTTCCCGTAATGCAATCAATACATGTCTCAAAATAAATAAAATCTAGAGTACTAAGTACCCCATCTTTCACTAATATTTTAATTCTTTCTATGGAGATATGTCCTAATCTCTTATGCCATAACGTAGAAGAGTCATCGTCAATAATACACCTTTTAGTGCCAGCTTGAACATGCATAGCGTTATGAGTGGCATTATTTCGTAAATTAATATAGTAAAGACCATCAGACAAAATACCATTCCCAACACAATCAGATTTATTAAATAAACTGAAAGATATTTATGAAAAGTGAAAGGAATAACTATAAGGTACAAGTCTTGAAATTGAAATCAAGTTTCTAGAGAAACTTGGAACATAAAAGGTCTTTTCTAATTCTAAAATAAAACCACTACTTAAAATCAAACTACATGTCCCTACAACCTCCACATGTGAGCCCATCTTGTTACCGGATAAGATGTATTGCTCACTTCCTACTGGCTTCCTTAGATTTCGCATACCCTGTAAGGAGTTTGCAACATGGATTATAGATCCAGAATCAATCCACCAGGTGTTAATAAAAACATTAACCATATTAGATTCATAACAAACAAACGAGGTTAGATTACCTTTATTCTCAAGTCATTTTTGGAATCTGATACAATCCTTCTTCATGTGTCCCTTCATTTTACAAAATAAACACTTGGATTCTTTCTTAATATCAGCTTGAGGTGGAATTATCCCCTTTCCTTTATGCTTGTATTGAGATTTTTCTTTCTGGTACATTGTAGCCAACATTGCACTTTCACCAAATTCCATAACAAGCCTCCCTTCCTCTTGAACACACATGGTCATTAGTTTATTGATTGGCCATTTATCCTTATGTGTATTGTACGAGATTTTGAATGGCCCGTACTGATGTGGGAGAGTGTTAAGGATATAGTGTACCAGGAAGGATTCTGACATCTCAACCTCGAGATGCTTAAGTTGAGCTGCAATGTCCCTCATTTGCATAATGTGCTTGCGCAAACCTTTCACACTGGTGAGTCTTAAAGAAGAGAACTTCATAATAAGGGTGCTTGCTAAAGCCTTATCTGAAGTAATGAATTGATCATCAATGGCCTTTAGTAAGTCTTGAACATTGGTATGCTGATCAACGGAACCACGAATACCAATAGGGATTTTAGTCTTAATGAACATCATGCTAAGGCAATTAGATCGTTTCCATTGTTCATAAAGCATGATATTCTCTAGAGTACTGGTTTGAGTAATTTTAGGTGGTTCGTTTTTCCTAATAGCATAATCAATATCCATCCACCTTAGTTGAAGGAGAATTCTTTCCTTCCATATTTTATAATGATCACCTTTCAGATCGAGAATATCACAACGGATATCAGAGAAATTTACAGGTTGAGAAACTACAATTAAAGATTATATGCTTATTAAAATTTGAGACTTAAACTATAGTCATTATTTACCTATGTAAATCATGAAAACTATGAATCTAGTGACATAAAACTTGCCCGTGGGCTAAAGTTTTAATTCAATTAGATTCATCCTAACTTTACGATAAAACTATCAAATTATGTTCTTTTTTCTAATCCCTTTGGGTAAATTAGAAAATATAATTTGATATTATATCCTAATTAATCACACAAAATATAATAAAAATTTCTGTGGGATAAGATTTATTATATCACATATGATTAATTACAATTAATGTTTATTTTCTAAATGTGATCCTAAGTAAACTTTATTATAGTTTTAATTAATTAAAGATGTTGTGGCTACTCCCTAATTAATTAAACTATATGAATCGCTTAAATATTAATTAAATCCTTAGGCTCAATTATTGCATAAAACTATAAGCAATATTAATTTAATTTCAAATGTGCAAATATTATCTATCTTAAAATTGTATATACGACAATAAATTATACAAAAAAAAATAAATAAATAATATAAGCACTAATTAAATCCATAAGAGCCATTAACAATTAATTTCATTATGCATAAATTATTTAACTAAATTTTATATGTATAATTAATTACAAAATTTATACATATAAATACCCAAAACAAATAATTTAAGCATAATGTATTTAAATAAAATTTTAATGTGCCCAAAAATTATTTAAATAAATATTACATGTATAATAAATATTATACATATGATAAACATAAATTTAAATTATATTCGGAATTATTATTATTAATTTTTTTAATAAAATTAAATTCCAAATACATATTAAAAACAAGTAAGATACTAGATTGGATGGCACATTCGTTGCATCCCGGTGAAAATCCTCACTTATGCCTATCATTAAAGTTTGGGTTCAATTTGAAGTAAAAACATCATTTTAAATAAAAAGTTAATTAATGAAGCAAATAAATACCCACGTTAAATTGGATTTATTTTCTTCATTGTTTTTCAAGTTTAAATTCACAGAATCACTCAAAAAACAATATTGAAACAATTTATAATTTCCATATGCATCAAAAACAAGCAAAATAAAAAATCCAAAATTTCAGTTTCTCGTGAAATAGAGCAAAACAGAGATGTTTTCGAGGTTGTTAACATCTCAAGTAGGACTTGGGTTCAAGTCCCACACAACATGATTTTTGGATTTTTTTGGATTTTTGTTTTTTTATTAAACTTCATCTTCAACCTCCAGTCGGGTCAATCCCATTCGGTTTTGACCCTAACGGATACTCGATCGTATCTTTCTATTCCAGCGACTAAATCTGGATTTCTTTTTATCAAAATTCTCAGAATTCGATTTCCAAGTGATTCATGGTCTCAATTTGAAGTAAAAACATTATTTTAAATAAAAAGTTAATTAATAAAGAAAATAAATACCCACATCAAATTGGATTTATTTTCTTCATTGTTTTTCAAGTTTAAATTCACAAAATCACTCAAAAAATAATACTGAAAAACAATTTATAATTCCATATGCATCAAAAACAAGCAAAATAAAAAAACCCAAAATTTTAGTTTCTCGTGAAATAGAGAAAAACAAAGATATTTTCAAAAATGGCTCTGATACCAAATGTTATATCACAATTCAATCCAAAAACGTTCAAAAAACTATATGAACATATAATTTAAATGCAACGGAAACAAAATTGGATTGAAAAACATACCTCTTACCATTGATCAAATTTCAACACTTACACGGGAATTCTAATGAATTTTCGATTTGATACTCTTACTAGTTTCTCACACGTATTCTCTACGTTTTGATAGTGTATCTGAATTCTTACAGGTAACAGTGAGAGGACCCGATACTTTATTGACCCGATACTTTATTAATGTTCTTTCATCAAAAACTTCGTTTGGTTTCGGAACTGACGTACGGTTTCAACGAAACCGAATCGGCGTCATGGTTCACTTTACGTTGTACCATTTTGATTTACATTGAATACATAAAATAGTGCATTTGTATTAAATATCACACAAATACCTTTACTCTTTATGCACTTTGGAGCTTCGCCTTATCGAGGCTTTGTAAAGTGTTGAGAGAGCACAGCAGAACAAAATATGTAAAGTTTAATGATATTAACGAACATAGGTTAGCTAGGTTATCAACAGAGGACATTCACACCGGCCCAAAAGAAAGAGAAAATTTCAATTATAAGAAGCTTTTCAATCATATTCTCGTGGCCAGACTAAGTTTAAAGGGGAAGGACCAAATAGTAAAATAAAATACATGTTGAAGCATCAAAAATCTTGACTTCACAGAATCACCAAATCTACCTCAGATATTAAATTCCGATCAGAATCAACAATAAATGGATTGTAGTATTAAGGAACGTAACAACGTACCAGAAAAATTCTACAATCGGGTTAAGTAAAACTCGATCTTGGGTAGTAATCAAATTTCCATAAATGAAGAACCATATAGGAAATTCTAAATAGAAAAACAAATGTGTAATCGAATTTGACAAACATAACATATAATGCAGACAAAAAGACAAAATGCTTCAATAAAAGATTCCCTAATTGCAAATAGTATAGAGCCCACAACATAAAATCAACGAAGAACCCAGGGAATGTGCAAAATAAGACATACCAAGATCAGGAAACAGAACAAAATCAAGAAAGCATCGATCAAAAAACAGAGTTAAAGGAACTAACACGTGTGAAGACACAAAGAATTGGTGGTAGCTTCCTTCAAGAGCTTATTACAAAGGGGGCACGTCATGCATGCATGTAGCCTCTCCCTCTTCACTTTTGCCACCTGACTCGACATCTCTATCTTTATCTCTATTCCTCTCTCACTCAAAATTTCTCTCTCTGAAGGACATTCAATTCCAGAACCAACATAATCACAGAATAAAATAGCATGAGCTTGGCAGATTTAAGTGAAGAGAAACCTAGCTTTCCTCGGCAATAATATAGGACGTAATAAAGCTGTGGATCTGACAGTGTGATCAAACTAACGTGTTTTGAGGGGAAACTCATAGATGAGTTGGGACTGATTGTGGAAAAACTACGTGGGGTTTGTTAGATTTTGGATAAAGAAGCGAAGAGGGCTTTGTTTATGTTGCACGAGGTACGAGTTCAATGAGAAAGCGCTGGAAAAACAAAGGAGTCTGAGGCAAATATAGATAATGCATGTAGAAAGAAAGGTCTTTGCGCGTGATACGGTGAACGCCGAGTCTGTTTTTGAGATTTACTACTATTTACGGTTCTGTAATGGCCTTGCTTGAATGCACCAAGAGAAGCTATGTTATGTAACAGTTAAAAACCAAAATCCCCCTTAAATTTTAATTCGATAGTACGTGCTTATTGCTAATTGTATTATAGTATAATAATATAATAAATAAATATGTTGATGATGTAAATTCTAAAATAGTTTAATATAAATTAATGTATGGGCATGTAATATGTTATTTAAATAACAAATAGATTATTTTCATTTATTACACCATATTCTCTATTGGATGTTTTTATTATAGGCTCAATTCAATAAATTTTAAACTTTAATATATGATATAATTGGAATTTGTAGATTAATATAAAAAAATCGCATTTGTGAAGTTTTCTTATGTTACATATCTGTATATGAAATTTTGTTTGTGACAAAAACTAATTTTTTTTATTGAAAATTAATATGACGAAATTAAGTAGTTAATTAATTTAATGAGATGATATCTTATTAACTATGTGTGTATATTAGTTGGGAAGACATTTTCATAATATTAATTATGTATTATTGCTGATATGGTATCCTTCAACTAATAAAATGAAAGCTTATAATATAAATACAAGAATTTTTTCTTGAAAAAAACAACTGTTTATTATTTAAAACAACAATCAATAAGATTAATAGAGCACTTGTTATAGACTAATGAATAATTTTTCGATTAATAAACCTTTTTTATAATAAAATTAATTAAATAAATGTGAAAAGGAAAGTAAATCAATAAGCATAAATATTACTCAAGACTTCTTTATTAATCCAAGAAAAAGAAGTACTACATCCAACATGTAATTAAAATTTATTTAGCATATTCTTTATTTCAAAGTTTATTGGTAAATTAAGATTAGCCTAAGAATTAATACATGAAAAAGACAATTTAGTCACCACAGTTAACAAACTCATAGTTAACGGTAAGGTGGCCTTGCTGATAACCAAGCTTATTAGTGTCAAGCCTGTTGAAGACATTCACATCCAAGTCTAGGCCTCCATTGCTGCACTGGTCTACTATTCTCACTGTTTCTTGCGTTCCTGTTCCAGTGTTTGTCACCTACAGCCATGCAGTATAATATATTTAAGAAATTTGACTTCGTTATTTATCAATAATTTACATCATGCATTTTTAATTTTTTTTTTTTACATTGATGAGTAATTCTTAACATATTATATGATAATATTTATCCAATTTCTATCTATATTTTTCTCTTGCGTAGGGTAATTAAGTTAACTTTTTGATTTTTTTTAATTATTAGGGTATTTTGTAAAAATAATTTGGAAAAAAAAAGATAGGAGAAATGTGTTATATAAGCTAAAAAATGTTAGGAAGCAGTATCTAAATAGCAAGTTAATGTGGCATACCCTTAAGCACTTGCCACAAGACTCTTGACCACGAGGCCCAGCAGGTCCACAAAATGCAGTCCATCCATACTTCTGACGCCAAGCCAAGGGCTTATTGGCATCCCAAGTTGAACAATATGCGCTCACAGCATTCAAGTCCCAGTTGTTATCCTGTGGGTTGTACAAATGATATGTAGATCTCACATTTTGGGCACTTTGGGCTGTTGCACTAGCCACCAAACTGATCACCACCAACAACACGATTGTGCATGAACTCATGATTGTACTCATCTTCGCCATTTTTGTCTCAATTTCAAAGCAATTTTAATTTGAGAGATGTGTATGAAAAATATGAGAGTTAACGGCTTGAATTTATAACGAAGATATCATATTAAAATTACTGAAGTAACCTTGGAAAAGTCAGTTTATATGTCATGTCATACAGTCATAGTTCTAGTATCTTAGAAAAATTCTTAGTCACAATTTTTATAAGTCACGTTGTTATTATTATTATTATTAATAATTACGATATTAATTATATCTAATAAAAAATTATCACATTAAATTATGATTGTTATATATTTAGACTTGAATACATGTATGTTTTAATAGTTATCTTTTCTCTGATTAAAAGAATTTGGAATATTAAATTATGAGAACCAAAAGAGTTGCTTGAAAAAACGGGAAAAGCAAGCAGAGAGACACGTACATGCACATATGCTTAATTACGAGAAAGAGATCAATTAAGAGGGGCAATTTATTTCTGTGAATGTTGTTGTTATGATCACATGGGGAGTTGTTTCTGGTCATAGAATGTGGCTTATATACCATAAATATGAACTACTGTTTGCAAAGGACAACTAAGAAACTAATTAGAAAATAAAAATTGTATGTTTTGATTTGAAGTTTCAAATATTACTGTGTAGCAAATTAACCTTCCATCACGGCACAAATTTTGGTTTATTAAAGGACTTTTATATATGAGAGACGTGCCTTCATGGACCTTTCTTTGCCCCTTACATTTTTAAAGGAATAATTATCAACAAGATATATAGAGTTTATATTGATGATTAATTATTATATAATCTTTTCCATACAAAGGGTCATATCACACCGTCTACTACTACTAATACTACTACTACTACTACTAATAATAATAATAATAATAATAATAATAATAATAATAATAAAGTGTCATATCAATTCAAGTTGTATTCTAA
Source organism: Hippophae rhamnoides (assembly GCA_033030585.1). Lineage (NCBI taxonomy): Eukaryota > Viridiplantae > Streptophyta > Magnoliopsida > Rosales > Elaeagnaceae > Hippophae > Hippophae rhamnoides. The sequence continues at coordinate 20,582,015 of CM065437.1, read as the reverse complement.
GTTTTAGTAACTTTGAATACCCTACTCTAAATTACCTCAATTTTTAACGGTAATTAACTTCTTGAATATTGATATCCTTTGAGTTAAATTAAATATTTTTTAATCAATTAAAAAAATTTGCTAAATTAAGAGCAATTTTTGGGTTAATTTTATAAAGTTTAGGATTTAACTTTCACAATTAGGATTTAAATTTCATTAACATTAATGATTTATCTTTCCGATGTATACTTATATAGGATACAAAATATTGATTTTTTTTTTCAATTTTATGTACTCTTTTGTCATATATATCGGATCATATATATAAAAGGATTAATTGTATGACATAACTATAGAGTTTTATTTTTAACTCTTTAAAAGAAAATATTATTACAGATTATTCAGTTTAGAGAGAAAAAATAAAAAGATGTTAGAGAATGAAAATGAATTGGACTGGGTCGGTACTAGATTCACGTATATATAAGATATTACATTCATACAAATCGATTATATAAAAATATACGTGACAATGTCTCAAAAGGATATAATAGTAAAAACATAAAATATTTGTTTAGTATTGATCACATTTTAATATCTAACTAACGGTGGATCTTTGATGCTTTAAACTTGTGAGATTACTTAAAATATCTAACTTCAATTGTACCATTAGATTGTACTTTAATATTCATATTTATATTTATTTTTTTTATTTAAATAATTTAATCATTTCGTTGTATAAATTAAAGTATTTTAATCGGTCATCCCAAATTGTAATAAGAAAAATTGGATCCCTTTGTCCGAACTTGGGGTAATAAGAAATGTTAAAGTATTATTTTATTTATTTATTTATTTCTTTGTTTCTTCTGTTTTTTGACTTAAATTTTTGAGATATTATCCGTAAGCCCGTAATAATCTATGTTTTTATTTTGAGATATTATCCGTAAGACTAATAACCTATATGTGAATTTTTTATATATAAGAATATATGTGTTTATGTGTTGACGATGTTATGTGTGAAGACATTAAGGTAGGATAAAAGTTTTGTAGATCACTTAATTTTCTAGAAGTAGGGAGACTTTTCCTTTGAGTTCTGAGTTTTCTCCCCGTCTGCGTCACAGCCTTTGATATTTCTTGCCTTTGCTTGACCGCAAATAACATTGAATACCGTTCAAATGGTTGTTCCTACTTTTTTATTTATTATTTCACTCTAGTATAATATAAATTATATATTGCAAGAGCTATTAAGCAGATCAGCGATTATATTAATGTTTAGAAGATAAATTATATATTGCAAGAGTAAAAAACTAAATAAATTCTAAAATCTATAGAAAAAAAAGGAGAGAAAGTTGCTGAAAACACGACTTAAAAACTTATTTTCTTGGTATAAAAGGGATCCAATTTATAAGAAAAAACATGTGAGAAAAATGTGTTTTCGTCGCAACGCAATCGAATCGCAACAAGATTTTTGACAAGTTTAAACAGTCGTGGCAAACAATTATTTTTCTTTATTTTTTATTATATATTTTCTTTATTTTGAATAGTATCAAATAAATGATATTTATTTAAGCTACAAAAAGTGTGATAAACATGTTTCAAGTATTTTTTCTTTATTTTAATATTTATATGTATTAAAATACATACGAAAACAGTATAATATATCCATTAATATGAATAAATAGATTGTCTAGAATATAATAGAATAAAACAAATATAAATCCATTTTATTAATTAAATGACATTAAAATATAGTATATTTAGTGCTTTTTAAGCACTTATCATAACCCCAATTAGCTACTTGCTAGTCTCTTAGTAAGAGAAGCGATTAAAGCTAAAAAACTAAAAACTAAACTAACCTAAATCACTTTCATGGATTGATACTGTTGCATTTAGCATATACAACAAACCGTTAAACCTTTAGATTGTCGAGTTTAAGTATCGTGAGGGTTTTCAATAATGATACCTACAAATATTAACAAAAAATGAAAACAAAATAAAAAAATAAAATAAGAAGTTAACTAAAATTTAAAATAAAGTAAGAAGACTAAAATAAAATAAAGAAATGAAATACAAAAATATCTCATGCTTATAATCTCTTTTAAATTTCATAATTCAAATCTTAAGTATAGATTATTTCAACTTCCTAAACAATTATGATTTATTATAATAATTAGTCGAAAATCATTTTCATATTTCATATAAAAAATGTATCAATTTAATTTCACCCAAACTCAATGTTGGGAATCCTAATTCGTTTCGACTCTATTCCTCACGAATCAATAACTTCTTAGGGAATTACTTTCTATATTTTATTTTGCATTAAATCATTTCTCACAACTGTTTAGGCTTTTGGGTCATAGTATATAATAGATTATACTATTTATTTTCCTCTCTTTCTTTCTATTTTTTCTTTCTCCTATATTATTTTTTATAAGATAATTCATTTTTTAAAGAGTGGACTCATATACAGATTGCACATTTTTTTATATGGTAAGGTGAGTGGTTAATATTTGACTTTTCTGTTTGTATTTGTTTAAGTAACCCTAGATATATCACCTTTTTAATAAAAGTCATGCATGAATGAAGAAATATATATACTATTAATTTCTACTTAAATCATTTACTTTAAGTAAATAAAAAATAAATATATAATATTTCATTAAGATGTAAAAATCCAAACATTCAATGCTAAGTCCCGTAGGATCCTCTAATAATGTTGATGAAATAAGAAAAGTGTTTAGAGTAGAAAAATAATATTTATCACTCAGAATAAAGGATAATAAGCTCAAAGTATTTCTCACAAGGGTAGTCTCTACTATTTAATACCTAAACACCGATTTTGGATTTAATATAATTTTCACATCTTATCAAGAAATATTATTTATGACAAAAACTAACTAATTATCATATTACTTCATTTTTGAAAATTAATCTAATAGTGTAAAAAGACTTAATCATCGTTTAAATTTAATTCTAAGACATGATCAATTTTTGCAAAAAAATTTAAAATTACTCTAAAAAAACTAAAAATTACTAAACAAATAAATTACAAATAAAAATAATAAATAAAATTATATGAAAATTATTTAAATTATCTAAGAATAAAAAAGTGTAAAATTTGTAACTTTTATATACCCACCCTAACCTAAAATCTACATTGTCCTCAATGTTTAAGAAATGTTAATTGCAAAAATAGAGATAGAAAAGTTATAGATACGTTTGATGTGTTAATGATTCGATGTAGAAAACAAGGTGTAACCAACATCAGTTTGAAATAATTATGCTCATAGGTAGAATATTGTAAATTATAGAACATCTCAAAATGTTAATTATATTAATACTTACAATAAAATAAACAAACATAAAAGAAACTAATTTAATAAAATTGCATAAAAGAAAAAATTACTTATAGTGATGGGTTGACTCTCATCTAGTGCTTGGTTTAACTTCTCAGCAAGACACATCTTTATGGTGTTGAGGATCAATTTATTAATATGGAATCAAGGTCAATCATGTTGTATTCTCTTTCTAAATAAGGCTTTATACAGTGGCTATTGACTTTGAAAGTTATTTATATCTTTGGATTCAATAACTATTTCTCCGTGTGAAAAAACTTGGACAATTGTGTAAGGTCCATCCCATCTTGATCTCAATTTTCCTGGAAACAATCTCAAATGAGAGTTAAATAAAAGAACTTTCATTCAAGGAAGAAAAGACTTAAGAACTAGCCTCTTATCATGATAACGTTTAGTACGCTCTTTGTATAATTTTGCATTTTCATAGGCCTTGTCCCTAATCTCTTCCAACTTATTAAGATGCAACAATTGGTTTCTTCTGTTTTATCTAAATCTATGTTTAGCTCTTTGATTTCCTAATAAGCCTTGTGTTCGAGTTCAACGAGAAGGTAGCACGCTTTCCCAAAGATTAACCGGTAATTACTCATCTTAATGGGTGTTTTGTAAGTTATATAGTATGCCCATAATGCATTATTCAACTTGATTGCCCATTTCTTTCTTGAAGGACGCATGATGTGTTCCAAAATTATTTTGATTTACCTATTATTTACTTCCAATTGACCGGAATTTTGAGGATGATAAGGAGTTTCCACTCTATGTGAAACATTGTACTTCTTCAATACTCTATCAAGGAGACTATTGCAAAAATTGCTACCTCCATCCCTTATTATTGCTCTAGGCATCCTATATATGCTAAATATCGAATCCTTAATGAATTTCACAACAAAATTTGCATCATTGGTTTTAGTGGGTATAACTTCTACCCACTTGGATACATAATCTACAATAATCAAGATATATTCGAAACCATTGGATGGGAAAAAAGGACCCATAAAGTCAATCCCCCATATATCAAAGAGGTAAACAACTAAATTATATGTCAAAGGAATTTTAGCTCTTTTGCTTATGTTTCCTATTCTTTGACTTCGATCACATTGTGCACAAAACATATTAGTATTTTGAAAAGAGTTGGCCAATAGAATCCAAACTATGATACATTTAGAGAAGTTTTATTACCATTAAAATGACCTCTATAATGAAGTTTATGACAAAATGTCAAAATACTCTTATGTTCTTCTTCAGGCACACACCTCTGGATTACTTGATCTTTACCATTTTTTGAATAAATAAGGGTTATCCTAAAAGTATTTCCTGTAAGAAGTTAGAAACCTTTTCTTTTCTAGAAAAGAAATGTCAAGTCTCAAAATATCAATGGCTAGATATCTGTTTACCAAGGGTTTGGACCTACTGAAAATAATTGTTCATCAAGAAAGGTTTCAATTATATCTTCTTTACTCTCACCTTCAAGAGAATCGAAGTCAGAAATTAACCTAGATAAATGGTAAGCTACTAAGTTTTCATTACATTTCTTATCTTTGATTTCTAAGTCAAATTCCTCTAAGAGTAAGGCCCATTAATAAACATTTCAAAGCAGTGTGATCAGAATGCACAATTACTTTCTAACCGACTAAGTAAGACCTAATTTGTATAAAGAAAACACAATAGCCAAGAATTCTTTCTCAGTGGTAGAATAATCAATTAGGGCATCATTGAGTATTTTGCTCATATAGTATATAACATGCAAACATTTTTTTCACTCTATGTCTCAAAACTGCTCCAATTGTATAATCAAAAGCATCGCACATTATTTCAAAAGGAAGAGACTAGCTTAGTGCCATAATAACACGGGAAGTTTTTAAATTTTATTTTAAAGTATCAAAGGCAATGAGGCATTTTTCATCAAAGTTAAAATATACGTCTTTCGACAACAAGTTATAGAACGGATGACTTATTTTTGAATTTTTTTAATAAATCGTCTATAAAATCCTACATGACCTTATAAGCTTTTCATCACTCTTAAAGATGTAGGGGAGGAAGTTTGGAAATCAATTCAATTTTAGCCTTATCCACTTCAATACCCTTGGTTGAAGTCACATGTCTCAATACAATCCCTTGTTGAACCATAAAATGACTTTTCTCTCAACTAAGGGTTAGATTGCATTCAATGCATCTTTCTAAAATCAAAGTCAATTTAGGTAAGCAATCATAAAATAAAGTTCAAAAGAAAGAAAAATGGTCCATGAAAACTCCAATGAATTTTTATACCATGTTTAAGAATATAGACATCATACATCTATGGAACGTGGCAGGGGCATTGCATAACCTAAATGACATTCTTATAAAATAAAATGTCCCAAAAGGATATTTAAAGGTGGCCTTTTCCTGATCTTCAGATGCTATGGGTACTTGATAGTATCCAGAAAGTCCATCTAGAAAACAGTAAAATTCATGCCCAGCTAATAATTCATGCCCAACTAATCTTTCAAGCATTTGATCAATGAATGGAAGAAGAAAATGATTCTTTTTAGTGTAAAAATTCAATTTCTTGAAGTCTATACACATCCTTCATCCAATTATTATCCTTGTGGGTATTAGTTCACTTTTATCATTCTTAACTATTGTTATTCCAGACTTCTTTAGTACCACATGTATTGGACTAACCCATTTACTATCAACAATAGGGTAAATGATTCCCATTTCTAAGAGTTTAAGAATTTCTTTCTTAACCACCTCTTGCATGATATGATTTAGTTTTCTTTGGGCATCTCTTATGGGTTTAGCACCGTCCTCCAAATTGATCTTTTGCATACACATAACAGGTCTAATACCTTTTATATCCCCGATACTCTAACCTATGGCTTTTTTTAAACTTCTTAAGCACTTTAATGAGTTCTTTTTTCTAGTTTTAGTCAAAGTTGAAGAAATTATCACTGGATAAGTTTCTCTTTCTCCTAAGAACACATATTTTAAGTGCCTAGGTAAGTTTTTTAGTTCAAGTTTAGATAGATTGGCCCAAAAATAGGCTGACGGTTAGAATATAACATTGTGAACAATTATTTAAATTTATGAAATTTTATTATGTGTGATGTAAGAGGGTTTCCTAAGGATCTTCTACTACACATAAACAATTGAAAGAGTAAGTTTAAAACACATGTCAATTAAAAAAAATAATAACTATACAAAAATTTAGATAAAATATACGTAGTATTTAATACAAAAATACTAAAGAAACAAGTTAAGTTAATCTTTAAGTTAAATAACATAATTAGTATTAACTAATAATGCTTCCAACAAAAAATGGTGGGGAAAATCCTCCTTAAAACTATTCTCTTAGACAGATCAAAGTTCTCAGAAAAGACTAGTGGTACAAAGGCTTTTAAGAACTAATTTCCTAAACATAACTCCCTTATATGTTGTGACAAACTGAGTTCAGTATGAACTCTAATTTTTTCCTAATTTTTTAAATTAATTAATTAATTGTTATTTAATGAAATTTAATAATTAAATTAAAATTTATTATTAATATTTTTTATTTGTTTAGATAATGAAATTTAAAATAAATATTGAATTAAAAATTATTTTTTATTTTATTTTATAAGTTTTAAATTGAAACGCTACATATGGACGTAGCGTCCTTTGATGTGGTGAACTGATGCTATGCTACGTAGATAGCGTCGGTTCCACATGGAATCGATGCTATTCACGTAGCGTAGCATCGGTTGACACTTGGAACTAATGCTACATACGTGGATAGTATTGATTGACACGTAGAACCGACGCTACACACACGTGGATAAATTCTTTTCTTTTCTTTCTTTTCTGGACAGAAACTATTCCAAGCGCTGCATAACTCTCAAAAACCCAAAACCTCATCCACTCTTTCTCATTTTTTGGACATCTACGACCACTATTTCCAGTATCGGTTAGTGAGTTTTCTTTCTCTCTAACTAATCTTTTAGATCCCTATTTTTTTGAGCAAAATATTAAAATTGTTTATACCCATTTCTCACTTACAAAACACCATTTTTTCTTCATTTCCTTCTTTTTGTCACTTTATTTACTCTTGTAAGTATATCTATTAATTCTACGCACTTATTATTCATATTTTTTCTGTTATTATGTGTTGTTATTTATGTGTATAAATTTTTGTATTATATATGTAGGTTTGTATTATAACATCGGGAGAAGAACACACCATGGTAATTTTTCTACTATTAATTAATATTTTATTTTTCAATTATTTGTATTATTTAAACTATTTGTTAAATAGAATTTTTTCCTTCTGTTATTTAGTGATCGAATACATGTTTTAATTTGAGTATAATAGAAAATGAGTAAATTTTGTAAAAAAAAAAAAATTAAAGTCGGTTCACGCGTTGAATCGACTTTAAATTTTAATCATTTCATTTAAAGTTGGTTCAGCGAACTGATTTTAAATTTGTTTAAAGTCAATTTTTAACCGGCTTTAATACCCCTTTTTTTAGTAGTGAGTGTGTTAGCTTGAGATGATAAACATAAGAAGTAACAAAAGAAAGAAAAATAAATGAAAAATAATAAACTAAAATCAAATAAAAGATAAGAGAGAAATAAAACTAGTTTAGAGAAAAAAACTCCCAACGTTAGTATATAGAAGATACAAGGCGAATCTCCTCGACTTGAAACACATAGAGGTATTTACTCTCTCTATATAAATTTTCCAATATGGTTCATTTACTTTAAAAAAATTCCATCAGTTAGATCCTTGAAACATCATTTGCTAGTATATTAGTTGCTTAACCCACTTGTTATTAGAAATAAATAAAACATTAGATGTGATGTGCCATGAAAAATTAATGATCCAAATTTATGATTAATGATGAGATACTCCAAGGATTTAAAATGACTATAATTATGTACTTTCACCTAAATAAGTGTGTCTATTATATTGGTCTGATAGTACTCATCTTCATCTCATAGCAACTTCTCAACATGAAAAATATTCTCTTCTAGAGTCATATTTCCAAAAGATAACTTTATAAGACCATTCCTATAGTTGTTAGGCATGTTTTTTGTAGCAAGGAAAGACCTACTAGGATGAGTGGAATCTTCCACATATTGAGTACCCAAAACTAGAAAGTTGACATGGTGGTAGAATTTATTGATTTAGAGTAGAACATCTTCTACCATTTATCTTGGTCTTTGTATAGACTGATTGACTAATTGTAGCAATATAGATATGGGTTTGATATATGCAAGTCCTAATTGTAAGTATAAAAAATAAGCATTAAATTGACACTTGCTCCTAAGTCTAGAAGGGCTTGACCAAATTCATACATCCAATATGGTAGGAAATTATGGACAACTTCAATCTTTGTACATTGATGGTGTCTTCTATATTATCATTGTACTGACCTACTTTTTCAAGAATGCAGACTTCTTAAAATAGTGCCTTCTTTTCATGGTACATAGATTCTTGATTACTTTAAGATAAGTGGGTATCTTCTTGATCACATGTAACAAGGAAATATTTATCTTAACTTCTTTCAAGTGTACTAAGATTTCATTTTGGATATTAGAAATTTTCCCTCCACATATTTGGGCTTGAGGAAAGGGTACTTGAATCGAAACATCTTATTTGCTTCCTTTGAAGGGACATCTTCAATATTACTTGCAATGATGTTAGTGTTTTTATCAACTAGTGGACTAAGTATAGTTGTTCCATCCAAAATTTTACCACTATGAGTTGAAATGGTGTTGACCTTTTTGATATTGTGTGCATCAATGTTAGAGGTTTAGGTCATATGTTGGCCTTTTGGGTTGGATTAAGGTTGATAGGGAAGCTTTCCTTGCTCTTGTATAGTTAGGGCGTTGGTCAAGTTAGTAATATAACTTTTCATCGATTTGTTCTCCTCCACCATTTATGTAAGTGCATCATTGAACTTCTGGTTAGTTTTTACTTATGCCTCTATAAATGGTTATAATGTTTCTCTAAATAATTCCTATTTGGTCGTATATCAATAATTTCTTTGTGGCTTGGTTTTACAGTTTTTATTAGGATTTATGGGTTGTCAAACCTCTAGTTAAAGTTTGGATGGTTGGATGGTTTCTCCAGTCAGGATTGTACGTTTCTAAGTAAGGTTTTCCAAACATTTCTACATTATTACTTTGTTCTTTGTAAACCCCTATCATCTCACAATAGATTGGAAAATTTTGAGCTAAATATTCTACTGCCCCACAAATAAAGCATATATCTTGAGTTTCTACTCTTACAACCATATAAGTGGTTCTACCATATTTCATTTTTAAGGCCTCTAATTCCCTAGTCAAGATTTCAAGTTGGGCTTTAAGAATGTTTTCTTCTCTTAGATGGTAGATTCTAGTTGTTTGTGATCTATTGGTGCTATCATTAATGCTAGGTCCTATCTAAGTATAGGCTTTCTCCGCTAACTCATTCAAGCAGTTTATGGCTTCACATTGGCCATTTTGGAGAAACTCATTGTTGGACATCATTTCTACAAAGTGGCACTCCCTTATTGTGAGTCTATCATAGAAGTAACTAAGAGCCAATTTTTGTACCCATGGTGTGGGTACATGCTTAGTAACTTTTTGAACCTCTCGAAGGCTTGTACAATATTTCACTATCTTTTTGGGAAAAAAGGGTAGAGATCTATCTTTTAAGGTTATTGGTCTTATTTGGGGGGAAGTATTTATTAAAGAAAGATTAGGTTATTTCTAGTTAGATACTTGTTAATCTTGGTCTCAAAAAATATTGTCAACTCTTTGCTTTGTCCTTTAGGAAGAAAGGAAAAATTTCAACCTAACATAGTCTCTAGCATTTGGTTGTATGAAAGGTGGTCACTAGCTCTTCAAATCCCTTAATATGTAGATATTGATTTTATATCACTTATTTTTTAAATACTCATAAATAAATTAACAAGAATTCTTACAAAATAAAGTAAACTAATCTAAAAGGATGATTTTTTTTTCATATCAAATTAAAAGAAAAACCTCTTTGTTGTGATGCTTTTTCAGCAATTGCGTCAAATTTTGATCATGCTCAAAATTATTACCTTTAACTAGCAATTATTGTAGTGTAACCTTAAGTGTCAATTCCACAGAGAAATAAAATTAATCAACAAAAATATTATCATGTAATAATAAATAAAAATGATTTTATAATTGAAAAATAAAAAAAAAGTGAATAATTAAGGATAATAAATTTTAAATAAAAGAAAATAAATATGAAAATAACAAGGTTTCAAGATTCACTTAATTATTTTATTTTAATATTTTAAATTTTCATTTATTTTTACTACTCAATTGTATGATTCACATCCCAAACAAACAATTGAAAATTTTCAATTTGAAAATCTATGATGAAACTTAAAGTCATTTTATTTGAGAAAAATTATTTTAACGAAGAATAATAATAATATATTCTTACAAGTTATCTAACATTGACAATATGTCAAAATAACAATATCACAATAGAATATTAACTTATAAAATAAATATAACTATTATTAACTAAAAGGTGCACATAAATAAAGCATGACTAAATTTATATGAAAATGAAGATTATAATATATTGAATATAGCAAAATATGAACAAACTAATTTCTTAAAACAAAATTATACACTAAAATTCACTTAATTATAAGAATAAAATAATGGAATAGAAAAAACTACACAATTAAATAATGAGAGAAAATAAGAGCTTTTTGCATTTATTTGATGATCCCAATGTTGAATAGCCCAACTATTTATAGGGTGAAATAAGAAGATTTATTGAATCACAATTATATCATGCCAATTTCTCTTTGAATAAAATTGATTTATGAAATATTTGTGAAACATAAATTATCTCTCAATCTCTTATATTTCCATATAATCAAAGATCACTTATATTGGATCGTTACAGAGAAATTTATTTCAAATATACTATTAGATGTTCAATTGTAAGATTTTTCAAATTCCATATCATTTTAGGCATTGAAAGAATCATATTTTGATATTCTTTGTGAATACTTCAACTATTAATATTTGAGTTATCTTTTCACATCAACTTAAATCATGTAATTCAAATGTTAGGTTCAAAATTTAGCTTAACAATTCAATAGTATGTTTACGAAATCTTGGGAAGAAATGTAGCTAAAATAAATTTTTGACTTCTTTGATATTCTTTTTTATTTATCCTACAAGCATAAAATCATCATAATTAATATAAATCAGCATTTACAAAAATAATATAGATAATTTCTAATTGTAAGCTCTTAAAATCATAAATCTTCATTAATTTACACATCTAAACATTTATTTTTACACTCTTATCACACTTTTTATCATGTCAAATCTTTCAGGTGTGTATTTATAGTTGTAGATGACAATATATAGTAAGTACTTCCTTTATATAATAATAAATTCAAATTACTTAAGAATTAAAAATATCCTAATGACAAAAATTGAAATATGTTCAACTAGGGCTCTTTATTTTAGTAAGTTTTGCAACTATAAAAATTGTAAAGAAATTTAATGAAAAAATAATAAGTTAAGCACTATTTTATCCAAGAATGGCTAGGATTCTACTTTTATATCATCCAGATCCTAATGGCATAGCACTTTTTTGCTACATTTTTCTCTCTAAGCATAACTATGGAAAGGTGGTAGGTTGAAACTATAACCCTGGCCCTATGTAAGAAGGGCCTTCTTAGGATGTCGTTGTATAATGATAAGCAGTCCACAATGAGGAAGTCCAACATAAATATCCTTGTGTTTATTCCTTATCCAAATATGAATGGTAGTCATATTGACTTCTAGAATGAGGGGAGTCTAGAAAATCCTACCAATGGGCAATTACTGGCTTGAGAGGGCAGGAAAGCTTTATGTGTTTATAGACCTCAAAAAATAGAACATCGATTGAGTTATTGGTGTCAATAAATGTGCTATGTAGATTTATGTTGGCCATCGAAAGGGTAAATACTAGGACATCAATGTAAGGATGGATCAGCCTGTAAGATTTTCTTTCTAAATATGTTATATTTGAACCTATGAGTTTAGGATCTTTGGTCATGTTATGTGTAGTGGAAATCTGTAGAACTTTTGGGCTTATAGTAGCCTTCTTGATTAAGTATTTTACAAACATTATTTGAATTACCCCCAATGAAGCCTCCCATAATGACCCTAATCTCCCGAACTTCCTTTCCTTAAGGTTGTTCCTTCTTTCTATGTGAGAAGGCCTTCCGCGGAGGCCACTGATATTGTAGCCTTGGATTTTTCACAAATTCTTATAAGTACCCTTTTTGACCAGGTACTTAATTTCATCCTTGAACTACAGACACTTCTTAATTGATTAGTTTATGTCTTTATCAACTCTATAATATAGGGACTGATAGCTCTATGAAAGTAGAGTCATTAGCGCACTTTTTTACTTAATATTTACTTTTTTATTCAATAAATAGTATTTTAAGAGTCAAAAATATTAAAATATAAACTTTTTAGTGAAAAATGGGTAAAAATATAATTTTGGAATTTTTCTAGAAATTTTATAGATTTTTAACGTAGGACCAATCAGAAGTTGCCATGCAATCACGGGAGCTGATTGGGCAAGCCACGTAGACGCCACACAAGCACCGAGAGTGAATCACGTTACACCGCATGTGAGGAGGATGAAATGTGTGCCACGCGTTGCTACACCATTATTCTGCACATTCCACTCGTGTGCCATGCCATCCATTTCCACGAATCATGTTGCGCCACATGTCGCTGACTCTACGAGCGTTGACTCTGACTGGTATCCCCTACAACGCGTTGCTCCCTAATTTTCCCAATGAATTCCTGAATGCCACTTGTCGTGTTGTGATTGGTTGGAGTTGTCATTTTTTCTTGTTTTGATCCTAGCGCTTCATCTAAAGATGATTATACGGTCCAGATCGCACCTGAGCAATATTTAAGCCTCTAATCACTCCATAAACCCTAAGTGGCCTCTATTAGCGTAATTTTGGTCATTTTTTGGAGCTAAAAAGAGAAAAAAATCAAGAGAAGACACAATTTTGGTGGAGATTCAAGAGGAGATTAATTGTATTTCTTCTTCTAATATTTTCTTTATGAATTTTTATGTCTTCCTTTATGAAAAATATGAGCTTTATGAACACAATTATGTGTAATTAATTTATTAATCTAGGGATGTTATGATTTGTATGTCATTAATTGTTTGGCCAACAATTTATCTATAGAGGCAATTAAATAGATTTGAGAGAATTATTTAATTGTTTGTCTTCATTAAATAATATGCATAGTTTTTAGGCATAGATATATGATTCTTATGTATGTGATCCATAATTGATGAACTTAATGAGTAGTATGAAATTAAATTGGCATGAGAGTGTGATTAATTTAATTACTATATGATGTGTAGTTTACTTGAGAGAGAAATACATGCTAGGTTAGATTCAATTGATCATTTAATAAATTGATAATTATTTTAGGGGGATTTTAGTGATTCACATGTTTAAAAATTGAGGGATTAAGTATTCCTAGATTTTTTCTCATATATATTTTTAGTTACCAAATTTGATTTAATTAATTATTTCTATTTACTTTTAGTTATTTTAATTTTGCTTCCTTAAAATATAAAAACACACAAAAAATATTAATTTTTATTTTTTTTAGTTTTAAAAATTAGTTTTTAATAAAATAATCTCCATAGGAACAATCTTTTCTTATCATTATATTACTTGTTGCGATACGTATACTTGCGTATTCATTGTACACACTTCGTGTGTGGCGATTAGGGACTTGTCCCAACAGGGAGTACTTTACTCAACTTATATCAGTACGATCTCTCTTGTTGCATTGAGAGTGGTATAAGTCTAGAAACCTTACCTAGGACTGGTAAGATTTCTAACCATGGTTATTTTATTTTCCTTTTGGTTTAACCTAGACCTTTTATTATCATAACACGAGGACTCATCTCTACCTCTATTCTTCTTCTTCATGGCCTTCTTTTTGGAAGGATCTTAATTCAGTCTGTTGGAAATCATCACCTCTATATGTTATGGGTACGTCTTTACCTATATTCTTCCATTGGGCTCTATGGTTTAAGGCCTAATTTAGGAACTCGATGACCACAAAAGGCAAGAAATATACCCTTGTATTTTTTTACTTGAATGGGTCAAATAAATCCTTTAAGGACTTATCTTTTCTCTATTATAGAGTTAATAGACGGGTTAAGGTATTTTGCCACCCTCTTGGCTTACAAATGAGATAGAAACAACTCTCCAAATTTCAAGAATGAATTAATAGTGTTGTGCTTCATAGTAAAATATTAGGCTTTGTCCTTGTCAGTTAAAATAAGTTGGAATGATTGACATCTAATCATGTCAGTGTAATCATAAAGGTCTATCCAACTTTAAAGTTTTTTAGACACTCCCAAAGGTCTTTTGTGCCATCATATGTTCCCTTATTGTTTAACTTAAACTTATCGAAAAATGGGATGGCCATGATTTCTGGGGTGAATAATGTTTCAATAGAGACCTCTAGGTTTGGGAGTCTACCTTAGTTCAATCTCTATTGAACCTCTTGCAGTTGTTCAACAAGTCGATCAATGGTGGGATGACAAATAGTTGGTGCTTCTTCTAGATAATGGTTCCTGGGATGACCATTAGCTATTGAGGCTACCAAGTTAGCATGGATGGCTTAGGGAGAGTGTCTTCACCTATAGGCCTCGAGGTGGTCGTGTAGATTGCAATGGACATAAGCCTCTTGGGCTGGTCCTAACTGTTGCAAAATAGATGGTGGGAAGGATTGTTTCTTGGTGTTCATGGCTGGATGGATTTGAATAACATGGGCAAACAAATTCTATTCGGCTGTAGGACTTTGGTCTCACTATAGGTGTTCATCTCACCATCCAGACCCTGGATGGTTGTGGGTTTGGCCTTCTACACTCTAGGCATTGGAATATGTCATAGAGACATTATCTAGGGCAAAGACTAGTCTATGGTTGAATGAAGAACATTATACAATGAGTTGATCAATATTGGATGAAGGATAATCAATACTTTGTTTGAATGTTGAATCTTAGGGAGATCATTAGCCATTGAGGCTGTTTGGTCAACAAGGTTGACATAGATAAAATGTCCTTACCAGAAGGCCTTAAGATGGTCAAGTAGATCATGATGGAAATAAGCCTTTTAAACTGGTCCCAATCAATCTATAATGGATGGTCAGAGGGACTGTGTCCATGCTTTTATGGCTGGACGACTTTGAATTGTGTTGGCAAATTCTATTTGGTTGGCCTTAGGAGTCTAGTCCCATTATGGTTGGTCACCACGTTGGTTAGACTTTGGATGGCTGGGAGTCTAACCTTGTGCAATCTAGGCATTGAAAAATGTTACATTGATATTTTCTCAAGTGAGGATTGGTAAAGAGGAAATGTTTTTGGTAGGAATTACAAGATGGCCTTGAGCATGCTTTCTGTCAGGTCCAGATGGGCTTCAACCGAGGCTCTCTTCTTTGCACCTATTGTGCTTATTATTGGTAGGTAGGTACAAGATATGCATTGTTGACATATCATTATAGAGTCAAAATAACTAGTGGATAGATGGCTTATTGGTTGGCAGGTTCGACCTCTTGACTGTCAGATGGAGTATGAATAGTGGAACAAGTTTACTGGCCTTTGGCCCATTTTAAAAGTTTAGAAGGTTAGGTTAGTAATTGTGGTGGATAAGATAAATGCGAAACCTTCCCTTGGAAACCCTTGCTGCTCCTCAATCTCTTTTCAAAGACATACATGTATTTTTTCCATTTGAGGAACTAGAGAATATTCATGAAAGTCCTAAAATTTTAATTTTTATTTAACCTAGTAGAGCACACTTTGTCCCACAAATGGCGCTTCATATTGATGCCAATTTTAATCAACACCAAGTAGAAATGTCCTCCATGGATATGCAAGATGAAACCAACTATTAGGACCTCAGACCACTGTAAAGGTAACCTTTGGCTCTTTGATACTTAAGTTAGTAATGGGATGATGAAGCTAGAGGAGAACTATGTCTCATGTTGTGATTAAAAATAAAGATAATGTTTAGTTGTGAATCTCTATTATATGAGAAAAGTTATATATTAAGTTCTTAGATCTTAGGTCATTGTGAATGTATACAATAGGAAATAAAGTTAACTTAAAACTCATGAGTGCTCAAAAAGCACTAAAATTACTATGATTTTATGCACATTAATTGATTAAAAATATATATATTTATATGATTTTATCATATATTTGTATAAATTTGTCTTTTTCGGAATCACGGATATTTGTATCTTTTTTTGGAATCACGGGTATTTGTATTGTTTTTCAGGTATTTTCACTTAAAAATGTAACTTAAAGACTCAAAGAAAATACTGGAGACAATACATCATAAATATATTAATAAATAAATGGGGAA
Organism: Hippophae rhamnoides; assembly: GCA_033030585.1. Lineage (NCBI taxonomy): Eukaryota > Viridiplantae > Streptophyta > Magnoliopsida > Rosales > Elaeagnaceae > Hippophae > Hippophae rhamnoides. The sequence continues at coordinate 20,565,265 of CM065437.1, read as the reverse complement.
AGGTCAACAAATATGGAAAAATTGGACAAAATAGGTCAAAAAGATCAAAAATGTCAAAAAAGAGAAAATCGCGCCGCCCAGCCGCGCTGAGCCCTACTCGCACCATGCTGTCACCTACGCCCACACCCGCGCGCGTCATGCTGTCCTTCCGCATGCATGCCTGCGCGCCCTGCGTGCCCCTAGTGCTGTCTGCGCGTACCGCTGCCCATTTTGCCCCATTTTCACGCACAGCTGCCCCCATTATGTCATGCTGACGTCATCAATGACGTCAGTAATTACACTCCGCGTTTTCACAAATTTTTAAAATTTTTTCCCTTACTTTTTCTCCCCATCCTGACCTATAAATACCCCCCTTCTCTTCACTTCATACCACACCTAAAAACCATTCTTCTCTTCTCTTTCTTTCTCTCATTTCTTAGATTTTTTAGTTTTTTTTAGTTTTTCTTAGTTTTTAGCTTTTCTTAGTTAATTTCTCTTAGTTTTAGAGTTCTTCTCTTTTTGGAAAGAACTAGTTATGTTTTTTTTGTAATTTATTTGCTTTTTGATTCAATAAATGGGAGTGCAAATATCCTTTTCGAGGTTTTCCAGCTACGGGAATAGCATAGAAGTTCTGTAAGGATTTTATTTTCATTATAGTTATTTTTTATGTTTTATTCTTACCTATTATATTTAATTTGTCTGTGATTAAATTTAACTCTACTGGCTGTTTGTAAACATGATATAATAATAACGTTGTTATACTTGAGAAATATTAAATAGGTAAAAATCTCTAAAATGAATTGATTTTATTTTTATTCAAGATTTTATATTAAGAATGTTAGAGAGAAATATATTATTTTTCATTACATACTTAAATCTGAAAATTAGATTTTAATGTTTAGTTATCCGGTTTGATTTAGAGTAGTGCTCTTTTATTTGATAGTACAATCGCCCGGTAGTTAGAGTGAAGCTATATTTTAAAAGTTTTTATAAGAATTATTATCTGAAAATGTATTGACAACATGTTTTCAGTAGTGGTTTTAAAACTTGAAAGTTAGTACTCGGATAATTAAATTCTTAGGTTTAATTTGGACACCTTGAATAAAGTTTAAACTGTCTAACCCCACCAAAGGTGCCATTTAAATGGTTTATTTTCAATCTCTTAGAAAAAAGAATTAATTTAATTAACCAAATTAGTTATCAACCCCACCCATAGGTGTTAATTGATTTTTTTAATTAACAAAAAATATCTAACCCCACCAAAGGTGGTATTCATACAAAAAAAGGAGAATCAATAAATATCAATTCATATATGTAATAACCTAAATAATATGAGCAAGCATAATTAACTTAGTTATTATATCCATCAATACTCTACTATTGTAAATGATAAAATTTGCATAAATGTTTATTGAATCTATGTTTATTTTTATGTCAGTAGATTAAAAACACAAAACCCAAAATATCGTGATAGGATGTTTAGGATTTAATTTTGTTTTTAAAAGTTTGAATAATAAATTAAAAACCACATATATTCCTTCCTTGGATCGACCTTGTGAGTATACTTATCATTTTCTAAGAAATGATTCGTACACTTACGAGAGTTTTATAAATATTAAAACAAAAGTATTGGCAGAATCGGCGATCCTAGTTTTCGCTCATCAAATACATATCCCCTGCCTAGTTCTTTGTGAATGCATATAGAAGGAGTAATAGCAAAAAGATTGAACTTATTATGGGCTTGTAGGGTTACAAGTCGATCTTCTTATCTAACCAACTCGTTTACGGTAGTATCAAGAGAGGAAGGAGGAATTCGATTGGGAAGTTGACCCCGGATGGGCTTAAAGTCCTTATAAGTGACATTAGAAAGTTATAGAGACAAAACTCATCTCTAACTGCAACATATTGCTGAGCATCCTTTGAGCATGCCCAAATTGGATCACAAAGGTCAATTTGGTCTCAAAGAAAGCGAAGTTGATCATAGTAGTCATTGATGGATTGTCCTGGTTCTTGTCAAAGTTGATGCAATTCAACTACTAACTAATATTTCATAGATATGTGAGTATTGGAGTACCTTTTGGTCAACATATCCCATGCTGATTTTGCATCATCAAAGCTACCCAATAGATTGGAGATGGAGGGAATGTAAGTATTCTGAATCCATGTGAGGATCATATGGTTGTGACTATTCCATTTAATCATGAGACCAAGGTAGGAAGCATCTTCTTCAATTGCTTTTTTGATAGGAATAGTAATTGCACCAGTACAATAATTCCAGAGCATACGACCCTTGAGAAAACTACGCATAGCTTGAGATCAGGATAAGTAATTCTTTGTCCCCTCCAATACAATATTCATGGGACGAAGAAGAAAAACTTCATTTTTATCCATTTAGAAACACAATATGCAAAAACAAGGTCTATGCGAAAACCTGGGTAGGGAGAACCTAATCTACAAAAGTCAACTCTAGAGAAAAGTCAACAGTCAACATGAATGTCAATGATCAACAGCAGCAGCACACCGATCAACGGAAGTCATCGTCGGTCAACGGTAGGGTGACGTTAGTAGAAGGTGGTGATGACATCAATCCTAGGGATGTGTAACATATGACATCACAGGACCAGAGTGTGATGTATGAGGCACGTGGATTTGACGTACGGTTTCTATTTGTGGTGCGTGAGGGCACATACGGCCATCGATGCTTGCTAAACTTCCACTTTTTTTGTAGATCTAGTCAAGCCGATCACAGTGGTATCTGTAGAAAGATTGTCAGAGCAAGATGCATAACGATGCTTGGTTTGCTGTGATGGCATGTGAGGAAGAGGTATGGTTCCTTTGAGAGGCGCGTGAGGGCGCTTGCGGATTCAAATGGTTGTGGGACTTTCACGGTTGTGTAGATCAGGGCGAGTAGTTCACTTTAGTACCTGTAAAAATGTTATTAGAGTATGATGCATGGCGGAGACGGTGATTGCAGTGGTCTATGTGGTGTGGGACCTCTCAATGACGATGACTGCAGGCTCGGAACCTAAGGAAAACGGCTGAAAGACAGTAGATTTAAATATAATTAAATTTATTTAATGTATTTTTTATTTAAAATGATGATATATTTATGGTATAAAATAATGTCTTTTTAAGGGTAGGTTCAACTTTCAAGAAAAAGGACATTTATAAGTGAAAATCTTATACAATCAAAAGTTATTCATGATTAATGATGTTTTAAATTAATAAAATTTAAAATTAATATAGAATAATTTAAAAAATAAAAATCTAATACTTTAGGAGAAAAAGAAAATAATGCTAATGGTGTAGAGTATATTCTAAGACAATTGATTAAACTAACAACATTTTCTTGATTTTCTTGAAATTATGAAGACAAAACATATTTATACATTTCACTTAAACAAAAGTTTTTCAATTTATATACTTTCGAATACACTCAATTTTTATTTTTCTTTAGTTTGCATGTGTTATTAAATTTTACAAAAAAATATTTTTTATTTAAATAAAATTTTAATTTCAAAAATAAAAAGTATTTAAAAAAAAAGCATGATCTCAAATAAAGAAGTAAGTGTTATGAGGAGTAGTATTTTGAGTATGTATATATAACTAGGCTTTAAAGCCTTGAAAATTATGCATGTGCAATCTTTTTAATTAGCTTTTACTATTATTAAGAAAACAAAAAAAAATTAAAAAGATAAAAATCATTCATTGGGTTTTACACACCCGTGTTGTAGAATCAGCCGTGTTATAAAGAGTTTTTTAGTGTTATTACCACACTTCTTATACAAAATGTAAGATTTAATTACTTTTTTGTCCAAGTTTATAAAAATTATTAGCATTTTAATTATAAAATAGAAACACACATGTTTTATATAAGTTATACTATAATATTATGTTTTATCAATATAAAATTCTCATTTTTTACAACATTATTCGTCAAAATGAGTGTTATTTAATTCAATACTTTATATATTTTAAATATTTTAAATATTTTATTAACATTTCTTTATTTTTATTTTTGAAAACTCTTATATTTTTTTCATGATAAATTATATTAATTTTTTTATTAATCTATTAATTGAATGAAGTTTTAATATTACGTTAAAGTTTATAAAAATTATTAACATTTAAATCCCAAAAAGTTAAATTAATATGTAAATATTTTTATTTTTTTATATAAATTATATCATAACATTATATTTTATTTTTTCTAGCATTTTTAACATAAATATTAATTTTTTTTATATTCACTTTTTACGATCACAATAATATAAAAAAAAACATTACTTTATATACTACTTCACGTATGAGAGAAATTAATGTGTTTTAGATTGCAGGAGATATGTATACGTAGAGTAATCTTTTTTTCTTTTCTGTAAAATATATGCCAATATACTTTTTTTTTTCTTTTTTCTTTTTGTTTTTGCTTAAAAAAAAAAAGAAAAACAAAAGTTGTAGATAATAACATTATTTCATTAATGTACGTAACATTATTATTATTTTTGTGTGTGTTTACATGAAACAATACTTTTTTTCATAAAGAAAAAAAGCAAGTTTAACACAATTTATTCTAGCTGGTGGCCAAAACTATTGGCCAGGTGAGAGAAAGAGTAAAAACATAGATATTACTACTACTGCAACGGCAATAGTGGTTTAGTCTCTAACACGGGACAAACTTATAATTGACATTTAAGTATCCTCTCTCATAACCTCTATTGTCGGTATCAAGCTTATCAAACACATTTACATCCAAATCCAGCCCTTCATGGTCACATTTATCTACAATTCTTACTGTTTGTTGGGCTCTTGTTCTTGTGTTTGTTACCTATCAATTCACATAAACATCATATAAATTAACTAAATTAATATGCATGATAACTCAATTAAAAACAACTTTTTTTTTAAATAGTATAACAAAATTTTTTGAGTAATTTAAAGTTGACGAGTATAATTTAAAATATAGTCTTAATTTTTTTTACTCGTGTTTAAAATAGACAAGGGAGTTTAATTTGAGTGTACGTCGACTTACCTTCAAGCATTTTCCACAAGAAGCTAGGCCGTGAGGACCGACAGGGCCACAAAAGGCAGTCCAGCCATGTTTTTGCCTCCATGCCAAAGGCTTATTGCCATCACATGTGGAGCAATAGGCATGCACTTTGTACAAGCTCCACCCGTTTTTCCGTGGGTTGTACGAACGGGATGTGGCCCTCACATTATTGGCACTTTGGGCGCTTGCTGTAGCCAAAAGGCTGAGCAAGAGTAAAAGGTATGAGCTCATGATCTTTGTCATTTTTCTTGTATACATATGCTTGTTTCTAATCGGGTTGAGATGTGAGATTATGAGTATAGAAGAGCTAGGATTTATAGGGAGAATGAGAATCTTAATTTACTAAAATGACCTTGGAAAATTATGCCATGAGTGATGGGGCACAAGTGTAGTGTGCCGTATGGACTTGAGATAGGATTTATGGGGAGAATGAGACTCCTAATTTACTAAAATGACCTTGGAAAATTATGGCATGAGTGATGAGGAACAAGTGTCGATGCTGTATTATATATATATATATGAAAAAGTACCTAGTGTCCGTTGAAATTTATAAAAAAAGAAAGAGAAAAAAATGATTATTAAAATAAAATAGTATAAAATAATAAATTGAAAGTTGTAACTACTTATCCTATCTCGTATATGATTTATATATGTTTATAATAATTACAATTAATAGATAAGGTACACTCTGTTTTCTTATGGTATATATCAATATCTCATCTAGATTGTTCCTTTCATAAACATATATATCGGAAATGTACTATTAAGGTTTCCCATTGTTTAAATATAAAAATTTGTATTATTCTAATTAATATGTTAATTTTCTTTTCTTTTAGATAAAAGCTCAAGTTGCTTTCACTATAAAAGCAAGTCTATCACCAATATATAGTTGTTGCTTGTGCTTACGATACTGTAGTGTTTTATTTCAGAGGTCTCTTACCTCGCCTTAACTTCCCTGATTTAATATTGCAAGTTCAAAAGGATAATCCCTAAGGCATGTTATATAGCTACTATTAGAAAAAAGCTATTGAGTTTGATGCTAAGGTTGATGCTCTTCAAACTTCTCTTCATTCACACTGCAAGTTTAAGTCTATTCGGATTTTTTAGAAATCTAATTTAAACTAGTATCCACTCGATCCAGTTACCTCTGACGATGATTAATAGAGGAATGATCATGATCAATTCCAAATCATTAGATGTAAATCTTAGTCATCAAATGTTTTACTTTTTTTCTCTTCTTCTCTAATCTATTAAAGAAAATAAAGAATCAAATGGGATAGGTTTATACTACTATAATAAAAAGTATTTAAGTCAAGATTCAAAATCGATTTTTTCTCCAAACTCACTTATAACGAATTTAAGTCGGTATGCTTATAAAAAAATTTGAAAAATTGTAAAAAAAATTTAAAAATTACATTGGTTGATGTGTCGACTGATGTTACACGTGAGACATAACATCGAATATACACATCAACCGATGCAAATCGATGAGTAGCGTTGGTTATATACGTCAACCAACTTGTAGTTTTGCATCGATTGTCTGATATGATTGTTAAAATTATAATGAGTTTATTAATTGTTTGAATTTTATGTATTTATTTTTATATAATGTTTTGATGGATATTCTAATAATTTATAACTTCATACGTAATAATAATTGAAATATATTAGTGATTAATACATTTATATTTTATTGTTTACATATTTAATTTGTTTAATGTCATCAATAGAAAATAGACAAATCTTGTATGTCAAAGTATAGAATTAAGTAAGACTATATTTCTAGAGTTGAATCTTTCTTAGAATTTGCCCATAGAAATAGTAATAATGAAATTAGTATGATTCGATATTCATGTGTTAAATGTAAAATTAGAAATTTGATAATGTTGACGAGTTTAAGTATCACCTTATATATAGTGATATTCTTTAAGTTATAAATGTTGGCATTATCTTGGAAAAATATTAATAATATTAATGAGGAAGAGATAAATAAGGATGTGAGTGAATTATATACATCTTATGAGAATAGACACTCCAAACATAATGTACAAACAAAAAATATGTTTAATTTTGTTGAAGATGAACTACATGAGGATGAACACAAATCTATAAAAAATTTCTAAAAGATGCCAAAAAATCGTTGTATTTAGAGTGTAATAAATACATTAAAACGTCCGAATTTGTTCATTTGTATAATATGAAGGAAAAAATGAATTTTTTTACAAGAGATTCACAAAATTATTAAATGTACTAATAGATATGTTTCCTGAGGGTAATGAGTTTCCATCTTCAATGTATGAAGTTGATGAATCAAAATCGGCAATGCCGATCTTGCGAATACTTTTATTTTATATTTATAAAACTTTCATAAGTGTACGAATCATTTTATAAAAAATGACAAGTATACTCCCAAGGTCGATTTAAAGAAGAAATATATGTGGTTTTTAATTTATTATTCAAACTTTTAAAAATGAAATTAAATCCTAAACATCTTGTCACGATATTTTGATTTTTGTTTCCTAATCTAATAAAAAAATGAACATAGATATGATTCAATAAACAATAATGCAAATTTTTATCATTCATAATAGTGTAGTATTTATGGATATAATAATTAAGTTAATTATGCTTGCTTATATTATTTAGGTTATTAAAGATATAAATTGATATTTGTTGATTTTCTCTTTTTGGAATGAAAGTGTCCTTAAGGAGGGCACAAATTCTTTTGTTTAGTATTAATTAACTAATATTGTTAGGGGAGGCTTACTAATTAATTAAGTATTAATTTCAACTTTATTTCTAAGAAAATAACAAACCACCTAATCACAACTTTAGGCGGAGTTAGTTAATTAGACTTTATTGAAGGCATCCAAATTAAACATAAGAATTTAATTATCCGAGTACTAACTTTCAAGTTTTAAAACTATTACTAAAAATATGTTGTAAATACATTTTCGAATAATAGTTTTTATAAAAAAAACTTTTGAAATAGAACTTCACTGTAACTACCGTGTGATTTTACCAACAAATAAAAGAGCACTACTCTAAATAAGACTGGATAATTAAACCTTATAATATAATTTTCAGATTTAAGTATGTAATGAAAAATAATATATTTCTCTCTAACATCCTTAATATAAAATCTTGAATAAAAAAATAAATTTATTTTATAAAAATGTTTTACCTATTTAATATTTTGCAAGCATAACAACATTATTATTATATCATATTTACAGATAGTGAGTCACGTTAAATTCAATCACAGACAAATTAAACATAACATATAAAAATAAAATATAAAAATATAACTGTAAATAATTTATTTTAAAATTATACATCAAAAGAATTCTTACAAAACTTTGATCTTAATTTTATTGCTAAAAAACCTCCAAACGGATTTACATTTTCCTTTATTGAATCAAAAACTAAAAATCTATAAAAACATAACTAGTTCTTCTAAAAAAGAGAAAAACTTTAAAACTAAAAAAAATAAAACCTAGAGAAAGAGAGAGAAGTGATTTTGAGGGATGATTTTTACAATGGGGAGAGGGTACTTTTATAGATGAGGAAAATGCCAAAAAATGTGGGAAAATATGTTAAAAATTGATTTTGTACGTGTTTGGACAGGTTGGCACATGTGTGGGGCACGAGATTTACTGCAGACAGGTGTTTTTTGCCCACAAGAGCGCATAGGACAAGCATAGGCTTGTGGTGGCACGTGCAAGACATAGCGCATGTGTGTGTTGGCATGCGTAGAAATTGGTGAGGCTTGTGCTGGGCATGTAATGGCTGTACGTAGGCCTGTGCTGGCTGCGTGCACTAGCTGTGCACACGAGTGTGTGCTGGATACACGTGGGCATGTGCTGGGCATGTGATATAGATGCGCGTGCGGGACTCATCATGAATGGGCACGACTGTCTGCAGAATTTTAGCATTTTTGAAATTTTGACCGTTTTAACCCATTTTGTCCAATTTTTCTATCTGTTTAATTTTTTCTTATTTTTTCTCAACATATTTGTGATATATTGCCTCAAGGATTTTTTTCTTCGAGTCTTTAAGTTATTTTTGAACAAAAATACCTTAAAAATAATAAAAATACCTATGATTTTGAAAAAACAAATTTATATAAAAATATGATAAAATTATAAAAATATAAATCTATTTAATCAATTAAATTACATTAAATCATAGTAATTTTAGTGCATTTTAAGCACTCCTCAGAAGTGAAGAAATCATTTAGTCGATTTGGCATGAAATATCATAATTTTTATGCTTGTTCAAATAATTGCATTCTTTATAGAAAAGAATATGAGACATTAGATGATTGTCTGATGTGTAAAGAATCAAGATGAAAGCATGCTACAAATGAGAGAACACCTAAGAAAGGCGTACCTGCAAAGGTTCTTTGGTACTTTCCTTTGATTTCTCACTTCAAAGGTTGTTCAAAAGTAAAGAGACACCAAAAATGTTAACTTGACATTTAGATAATCAATCTAATGATGATATGCTATGTCATTCTTCTGATTCTCCAAATTGAAAAGAAGTAGATAATTTATCCTTTCAATTTGCATTTGATATGTGAAATCTTTGTCTTGCCATTGTTGCTGATGGAATTAATCCACACAGTTACCTTAGTAGCAGATATAACTATTGGCTAGTAATTATGGTAACATATAACCTTCCTACTTGGTTGTGTATGAAAATAAAATTCATGATGCTAACATTATTGATCTCAAGACTGAAACAAATCAGAGTTGATATTGATGTGTATTTGTAGCCTCTAATAGATGATTTAAATACGTTGTAAAATGATGGTGTAAATTTTTATGATGTAAATAGATAAGAATACTTTAACTTGTGGGGAGTCCTTTTATGGACAATTAATGATTTTCTTACCTATAGAAACTTATTAGGACATGCAACAAAAGGTTATATGGGATGCTCTATTTGTAGTGATGGCACTTCTACAACTATCTTATTCATGGATGAAAGTTGTCTTATAGAAGACATAGAAGATTTTATCTATTTGGACACAAGTTTAAATACCAAAAGAAACCTTTCGATGGTGAAGAAGATCAGGATCCTACACCAAGACCTTTGCGAGGTATTAAGATATTAAGGCGATTGAATGGTATGAAATTCAAATGATATGGAAAGATGAAAAAAATAATACCCACTAATGGAAGGAAATGAAAAAGGTCAACTAATAAAAAGGGTAAAAATGAAAATGTTACTCAATCAATAGATCATGATTGTTGGAATAAAAAATCAATATTTTGGGAATTACCTTACTGTTCGTCACATCTTAGATGTCATGCACATTGAGAAAAATGTATGTAAGATCTTGATTGGTATATTACTTAATATATTTGGAAAAATGAAGAATGAAAATAAAGTAAAATTGGATTTAAAGAAATTGAGCATACAACCTGAATTGGCACCAAGGGTGAAAAATAATAAGAATCAAGCATACTTGCCATCAACATCATATACAATGTTAACAAAAGAGAAGGATGTGTTTTGTAAATTTTTGACGGGTGTGAAATTTCCTGGTGGTTACTCATCCAACTTAAGAAATTTTATGTATATGACCAATAAGAAACTTTATGGATTGAAATCATATGACTATCATATCTGAATGCAACAGTTATTGCCAGTTGCTATTAGGTCAATTCTTCTAAAACATGTTTGATTATCAATAATTCATCTTTTTTCATTCTTCAATAAAATATGCAAGAAGTCTATATTAATTGGAGAGTTAAACTCTTTAAAGAAATATATTGTGGAGAATTTGTGTCTACTTAAGAAATATTTTCCTCCTTTTTTTATATATAATGATTCACTTGTGTGTTCATTTAGTTCTAGAGGTTCAATTGTATGGTCCTACTTACTTAAGGTAAATATATCCTTTTGAAAGATATATGCAAGTCCTTAAAGAATATGTAAATAATAGAAATCATCATGAAGAATTCATGGTAGAACGTTACATTACTGAATATGTTGTTGAGTTTTATTCTGAATACTTTAGTGGTTGCACTGAAATTGGAAATCCTATGCACAAGTTGTTATTAGAACATAACATGATCCAAGTAGGTAACCCTATGCTCGGTGGAAGTAAGAAATTGTTCATTAATCGCACTCGATAGGAAAAAGAACACCGAATCATTTTTGGTAAATAATAATGAGGTACAATCGTACATAAAGTAAGTAATGATAGGTTCAAACTTTTCATATAAAATAAAATTATTATTTATTTAACTATTAATGATACGTAATTAATATATCTTGCATAATATCACAAAATGTGTTTAAACTTACAGAAGACCAATCCTCGTTATAAAACGATAGAAAAAATTGGTTGTATGATGAGCATAAGCGAGAGCTTATTAATTGGTTTTGCAACCAAGTAAGTGTCACATACAAGAATTCATTAGTAGTTCTATATAATGTTTTAAAACTTTGATTTTAACGCATTTCATATTTTTATATGCTTAGATTTGAGTTGACTTCAACAAACTCAATTATAAAATAACAAAAACTTTAGAATGGCTTGCACATGGTCCAAAATTTGATGTCAAATCATATTTTAGTTTTACAATTAATGGTTCGAGGTTTATGATACAAGCAACGAAAAAGTCTGAGTAAACCAACATAATGGGGTGAAGATGATTGCAAAAACTAGACAATTTGCTAGTTCAAAAAATGGTAATCTTGTACTTTATGATAGAATATATTATCGTATAATTCAAGAAATTTGGGAACTCAATTATGAAGTCTTCCATGAAACAATACTCTTGTGTCATTGGGTCGAAAATGCTATCAATGTTGGATATAAAATAAATGATTTTGGATTTACCCTTGTAAACTTATATAGGATAGGTCACACTGATGATCCTTTCATATTAGCTCTTCATGCAAAACAAGTATTTTACGTGGACAATCAAATTGACACAAGATGGTCTGTTGTGTTAACACCTTCACAAAAAAAATTCTACCATTGTGATGCTTTAGAAGATGATGACATGCTTGATATGTTATCCAATATTAGTCATTTTTCAAACAAATTGCCTAACATATGTGATGATCTAGTTAATGACAATGATTTTTCATCATAGACTCGAAGTGACTATGCAGGAATATATATATATATATATATATATATATATATATATATATATATATATATATATATATATATATATATATATATATATATATACGTGATAAACAACCTAATTAAACATAATGTATGTTTTATATTATCCTAATAACTCTTGTTTAAATCTCTAGACTTAAAATTATGAATTAATTTCTATTTCATCATTGCTTGCAGATATTTCATGGATCCTATGGTGCCAGAGATTGTAGTTCTAAATGATCCATTGGGGCATTTCAAAAGAAGAGGTTGGGCTAATATACCTTACGCTCCACTTAATCCAGATGATAGAATATCTATTCAATTTGATACAACTCATAATCTATTAGGAGAAAATGGCCAACAATTGAAATCTTCCATTGTAGACTTATAAACTTAAGTATACCAATCAATATAAATGATTGGAGTAAGGTTGAAGATGCTAAAAAGTAAAAGATATGAAAAACCATTTATGTAAGTCTCTTTTGTTTTATAATTAATTACATATTATATCATTTTTGTATTATATCTCCTTTAAAATGTATTTTTTTACAGAATCATTTTAAAATCCTCAATAATTGGATCAACAAGTCCTACAAGATTGAAAATAAGGCATGGAAGGAATACAAAATTTTCAAAATTGGCCAAAAATTGTGTGTTTCCATACTTAGAACCACTTAATGAAGAATATTTGTACAAAATCCCTAAAGATACCCCTAGTTTTAACCCCAAGTACGTAAATACTTCATAGATTATAGACGTACGAATGAATTTTAAATCATTAGGGAAAAACATCAAAATATACAAACACAAAATATTCTTCCTAATCGTACTGGGATATCATCGAATCCCAAAGTTAGACAAAGAATGATAATATTAAGTTGTTAATTTATAACTATATATATATATATATATATATATATATATATTTCACTAATTTAAGTTAATAAATTGGTTAATAAATTTATTTAATTTATATAGGAAGCAAAATTGGGTAGATCGATTACCCAAGTTGAATTGTATATAGAAACAAAGACTCCCAAAATAAAGAAGTCAAAGCCAATGAATAATAGAGGAGAAAAACCAACTCAATAAGTTAGTTAGTAATTTAACTTGATACAAAGTTTTTGTTATGATTTTTGCATATTGATATAATAATGTATGATATACTTTATTACTTTATTAATAGTTGAGAATAGTTCAAGAACAAATAAACCGGGGTGAAATAAACGAACAACTAGGAAAAGATGCGATATATTATTCATTTGGACCTGATCATCCTGGTCGTGTTAAGGGAGGAATCCAATATGATGGTTATATGGCTTGAGATGATCAGTAGGGAGAAGTTAAAGAAGAATTGAACTCTTTTAAGGACACAATGTTAAGTGAGATTGCCAATTTAAACAAAGTTTAGACTTTTCAAAGTAACCAAGCTGGGGCATCACAACACATGCCAGACATACCACCATCAAGGCATGCCCTATTGGCCAAGCATGCTACCATCTATGATAGGCATGTCACCCATGCAATATCAATGGCTAACCTATGTTTTCTATGGGATATAGCCATCCTATTGGTCCCCCATATATGCCAGGAATGTTAATGCAATCATATGATAGTTCAATGTCTCCAATGCAATCTGTGCATTCTTATCATCAATCACAAGAATACTTTGATTAGAATATCCTTCCAATAGGTACCCCACATAAGAGTCATCCTCCATTTGATGAATCATTCACGATAAGATTTAAAGCTTATGTATATGGTCTTTTATTTTTATTTTTTATTATATATTTTATTTATTACATATAACGCGTAAATATTTTATAGAATATGAAATGTTTGTTAAAAGATCCATTATTTACGAACTATATTGCTATTGGAACGGTACAACATTTGAGCAATAATCGAAAGATTCATAATCAATATTTGTCAAATTATTGGCGAATATTAATTGATCAATCATTGCTCCATTATTATCCACTACTAGTGCTTTCTAATGCTACCACATTCCAAGAAGCTATTGGACAATATGTGGCTTCGTCATCGAGTCAAGTTGTACTAAATTTTGACATGGTACCAATTACTTAATATAAAACTTTTTTTACTACTTGTATTATATTATTATTTTTTTATTGTTACTTACATAATACCTCTTGTTTAGTCTATTATACCAAAATTGGTAAGTGTGACATATTTAAGAGATGCAAAGCAAGTATCTCATGAAAAATCTATGTCTAGTGGAAAATCATCACACACTAAGTCATTAAAGAAGAAGCTATGGAAAAAATATAATTATAAGTATGCTATAAACTTTAGCAGAAATCATGGCTCTTTGATAACTATTATTGCGAGTAAAAATAACATAAATGATGGATGGACTGTGTCACTTTTTAGAGAAATATCTTGCGTAAACATTAGACATTCATATATATTGATCGAGTGCATATTGAAATTATTTGAATTTCAAATAATCAATTCAAGTATGGACAAGGTGGGTCCTCAATCAGTAAATAACTTTCATTTATATAGAGCATATAATTATATATTTATATTATCTAATTATTTATATATATATTTTTTATATAGGACATATTATTATCGACTTCAAGATAATCACGTATCATATTTAGTAATATTTTGTGATTCATCATTTGTCAATCAATATTAAGAGTACGATGTTAGCATCAGAGTTAAACAATTATGTGATAGGGCATTAACACTAAAAAGAAATCAAAAGTTGATAATCTTTTGGCCACTAAAGTTTGAATAAGGCCAATATCATTAGATGTTAATAATCCTTGATCTATATGGCAATTATATTTGGTATTGTAACTTAGCTTCCATAGAATTGAATAAATACACAAAAACAGTTGTTAAAATAAAACAGTTATAACTAGCTATTTTTCTTCTATTATTCTTTGTAACATTTAATAAAGAATTAACTGTTTTAAACTTTGATAATGCATGGAAGCTGTGGAATAAGAGTAAAGGAATTACCCTTAAAAAATCACATAAGCTTATATGAGACAAAGTTATGGTATATACAAACGAATATTAACAATTTGATGAATTTTATTATTGAATAATAAAGATGTTCGAATTGATAAATCATGTAAACTTGTTTTTTGTATGGTCCACAACAAAATAATGGAGTCATGTGTAGTTATTTTGTCATGAAATATATGAGTGAAATCATCTCAAATATCAACATATCAATTAAAGATGTGATAATATCTTTTACTAATATACTCTTTTAACATATATAAATCATTTTTGTGAAATCATGATATTATCTTCTTATTTTGAATTTAAATACAATTAGTTATTTGGTTGGAGTAAAACAGACTATGACATACACATTTTTGTGATTTACGAGAAGAATGGACAGAATACATGCTTGAAATTATAAGATCACAAAAAAAAAATCAAAAGAAAAATTTAATGATATTGAATAACATATGTATCTTATAATATTTAGTGATATTGTAATTAAGTTAAATATATATATATATATATGTATATGTA
The DNA here is from genome assembly GCA_033030585.1 of Hippophae rhamnoides. Taxonomy (NCBI): domain Eukaryota; kingdom Viridiplantae; phylum Streptophyta; class Magnoliopsida; order Rosales; family Elaeagnaceae; genus Hippophae; species Hippophae rhamnoides. The sequence goes on along the minus strand of CM065437.1, from coordinate 20,549,576 downwards.
TATATGTATTGTATATAAATTACTTTTTATTATAAATTTAGTTCTTAAATAATTAATTAATATTTAGTTTTTGTATGAATAAAAAATTTAAAAATTATTTTAAATATATATATATATATATTACGATTATGTGTTTGAAAACATGCACCAAAAATAAGAAAAAATAACCAAAATATGTTTAAAAGAGATAAATCATTTGAATTTGATTATATTGGAGAATTAACTTAATATTTTAAGCCGGTTAATAAGTATGATCGACTTAAAATTTAAAGTTAATTTATCGGTAAAATCGAATTAAAAATCTTTTTTTGTAATAATGTTAGTTAATTATGAATGTATCTATGAATGAAATTCAAAGGCTAGTGACTTAATTTTAACTCAAAATTGAATAGATTAAAGTATTGTTATAACGTGTGAATTGAATGATAAATTATATATATATATATATATATATATATATATATATATATATATATATATATATATATATATATATAGTTAGTTTCTAATATTAATTTTAAATATGGTATTAATTGGAGTTTTAAAGAGTTAATAATGACAGGGAAAGGAAGGAAACAGGGTGACAAAATCCCATTTTATCATTACCTAAAAAGTCATTTAAGAGAATGTCATTCAAAAAAAAAATTTAAATAAAACTTTTAAAAATATATAGAAATCAAATATGAGTTTTTTTTATATTATGTATATTAAAAGAGAACTCTTTTGAATCATAATTCATAAATAATTTTTTTATTGAAACATAAATAATGAAAAAATAATAAGCCTAAGAATATTTTTACCTATAATTATTTATAATGTAAAATAATATATTTAATATATTTTTACCTATAATTATTTATAATGTAAAATAATATATTTAATACCTAACAATTTATTATATAACATTATATGAAAAAGTTAAATTTAAACATTTATTATGCTTTTTTTTTACAGATATTTTTTTATTTTAATCAATTGTGCTCGAAATTAAAGAGAAAGTATACGAGATTATTGATAATAAGTAAAATTATTTAACAAAAAAAATATATTTTTTAATTTTTGATTGAAGGGAGGTAAAGAAAAAATAACATACAGACGTATAAATATTTTAATAAGAGTACTTATCTCTTTAATTAGTGTTAATTGTATTAATTAGTTAAGGATTCATCCCTCTGGCGAAAATTCAAATTTGGTGGTCATTGATGGTCTGACTTTATTTTTTGTTGACTGGTTAAGACAAGTCATGGGCTGCGCTACAATATAACACAATTTTCTTTCTTTCTTATTTAATATATTTGTTGCGCTTACCATTAATATGTAAATAAATATCATATTATTTGTAATATATTTTTAATTTAAAATATATATTATTTTTGTAAAAAAAATATTATATATATTTTAAATTTATGATATAATAATATAATATTATTTAAACTACATTAAATAAAAAATTATCTTTTAATTAAAATAATGATATATTTATAATATAAAGTAGTGTTTTTTAATAAATGATCACCCATGTGAAATTTTTATAGGAGAAAAATTTATTTATTGTTGATACAATATATTATTATATGATATTTTATGTTAATAAAATTTAAAATTAATATGCAAATATTTAAAAAATAAATATCTAATACTTAAAAATAATAATGTTAATGATAATAGAATATACTTTAAAACAATTGATTAAACCAAGCTTATAAATGACTAGATAATTATTGAATTAGTTGTTTTATCTATATGATTCATAATATTTATATAATTAATAATAATATTTTATTTTGAGTTTTTAAGAAAAAAACATATTCATACATTTTACTTATACAATTTTTTTTTCATTTATATACTTTCCAACACACTCAATATTTATTTTTTTTCGTTTGACATTTGTTATTAAATTTTATAAAATATATATTTTTATTTAAATAAAAGTTTAATTTCAAAAATAAAAAATATTTTTTAAAATAACATTATCTCAAATAAAGAAAATTACATGCAATCTTTTTAATTAGCTTTTACTACTATTAATAAAAAAATTGAATAAACTATATCATAATATTATATATTATTAATATATATAAAATTATTTTCATTTTTTCTATAACATTCTTTATCAAAATATGTTTCATTTAATTCAATATTTTATATTCTTAAATTATTTTATTATATTTTATTTCTGATTATTTCCAAAAAATTACATTAAATTTATTTATTTATTGATAAAATGAAGTTCTAATATTATATTAAAGTTAATAAGAATCATAAACATTTCAATCCTAAAAATTTAAATTAATTGTCAAAAATATTTATAGTTTTTATAAATTCGATCATAATATTATATTTTATCAACCTTAGACTTTTATTTTTTTATTTTCTCTGACATTTTAAACATAAATATTAACTTTTTTTTATATTCACGTTTTTACAATCAGCTTTGTAACATTACTTTATTAACATAAAAAATACATTACTTTATATACAACTTCACCTATAAGAAAAATTAATGTATTTTAAATTGCAGGAGATATATAGAGCAATTTTTTTTCTTTTTTTTTTTTTATAAAATATATATATCAATATCTTTAAATATTATAAGGTATATACTTTTTTTTTAGGAAAAGAAAGAAAAAACAAAAAGTTGGAGATAATAACATTATTTTTGTGCCTGTTTACATGAAACAATACTTTTTCATAAAGAGAAAAAAGCATGTTTAACCCGATTTATTCTGGTGACCAAAACTATTGGCCAGGTGAGAGAAAGAGTAAAAACATAGATATTATTACTACAACAACGGCAGTAGTGGTTTAGTCTCTAACACGGGACAAACTGATAATTGACTTTTAAGTGTCCATTCTGATAACCTTTTTTGTCAGTATCAAGCTTATTAAATACATTTACATCCAAATCCAGTCCTCCATTGGCACATTGATCTACAATTCTTACTGTTTGTTGAGCTCCTGTTCCTGTGTTTGTTACCTATCCATTCACACAGACATCATATAAATTAACTAAATATGCATGACAATTCAGTTTAAAACAACTTTTCTAGCAAAAAATTATGAATAATATCTCAAATGGACGATTATATAATTTAAAATTAATATAGTTATAATTTTATTTTTACTCAGTGTTCAAAATAGACAAGTAGTTTAACTTGAGTGTACGTCGACTTACCCTCAAACATTTTCCACAAGAAGCTTGGCCGCGAGGACCGACAGGGCCACAAAAGGCAGTCCAGCCATGTTTTTGCCTCCATGCCAAAGGCTTATTGCCATCCCATGTGGAGCAATAGGCACTCACTTTGTACAAGTCCCACCCGTTTTGCTGTGGATTGTACAAATGGTATGTGGCCCTTACATTATTGGCACTTTGGGCGCTTGCTGTAGCCAACAGGCTGAGTAAGAGTAAAAGGCATGAGCTTACGATCTTTGTCATTTTTCTTGTATACATATGCTTGTTTCTAATCGGGTTGAGATGTTAGATAGTTATGAGTATAGTAGAGCTAGGATTTATAGGGAGAATGAGAATCTTAATTTACTGAAATGACCTTGGAAAATTATGCCATGAGTGATGGGGCACAAGTGCAGTGTGCCGTATTGACTAAGCTAGGATTTATGGGGAGAATGAGACTCCTATTGTACTAAATTGACCTTGGAAAATTATGCCATGATGAGCAACAAGTGTCGTATATAATATATATATATATATATATGAGAAAAGTGCCGATGGACCCAATATATTCCATATATATATATGAAAATTATCCTACGTTAAAATTTATAAAATAATTTGAGAAAAAATTGGTTATTTAGATCTTAATTATTAAAATAAAATAATATAAAAGATTAAATTAAAAGTTATAATTATATATTCGTAATCACGAATATGATAGAGAAAAGTACTTAAACGAATAAAACCAAGAAATAATGAGTCTACACAAACATGTGGTTAATCTTTAAAAGATATTATAATGATAAGATTACCTAAATGAATAAACACATCAAGAGAGCTCGTACTAGACAGTGGAAAAGGTAATTGTTATATATTGATCCTTAGTGAGAAAATTAGAAAAGTCCCACATTGGTTAGGAATGAAGATGGGTGTTGGATTGGAAATTTATAAATAAAGCCTTATGATTTTGTAAGCATCCCAAAATTTGTAAATCTTACCTCTCTTTTGTAAGGGTAATTGATTAGCTCGAATTTTGCCCGATTAGTTGTAATTTTGAAGTTCGTTCGTTTTGGAGATAGTGGAAGTGGTCGACGAACCTTGGGGACACAGAGTAACATTTATCTGAAGCCTCGTTAAATTTACGGTGTTATTATTTTTTACGCTTTAATATTTACATTTCAATATCTGTTTTAGTTTATTTTAGCATTATATTTCCAATAGCATTATTTTGTCGGGTTAGTTTGAGTTACATTCATTTTAAATCATAAGTGAATAGTAGCTACTAGAATAGGGAAAATATACTGATTTTCTGACAATTGGTATATCGAGCCAGAAGGTTTTCTACCTAGGCATTTGTTTGTATTCCGTTTGTTTGCTATTGGAATATAGTTGCTAGTTGTTGTAATTTGAAGAAATGGCGGAAGAAAAATTTCTTTCAGAGCAAGGCAGTCGTCCGTCAAGCGAGCCCATGGTGATGAACGCGAGGTTCGAGGTGGAGAAGTTTGATGGGCAGGTCATTTCGGCATGTGGCGGGCGAAGTTCTAGATGCTCTGTTTCATGACAAGGTGCAGACATCGCGGGTTGAAGAAGAGAAACCGGATGGAGCGAGATGAAGTAGAGTGGAAAAATATCAGCGGTTGGCATGTGGTACAATCCGGTTCGTGTCTCTCGAGAGAACAAAAGTACACGTTCGCCCAGAGGAGACATCCCATTGAGTAAGTTGTGGAAGGCATTGGAGAACAAGTTCATGAAAAAGAGTGGACAAAATCGGCTCTGTTGAAGAAGAAGTTGTTCGGTTTGAATACCTTCCGAATGCTACGATAGCGACCCGCATTCTTGCTTTTAATCAATTAGTAGCTTGATTTGTTAAATATGGATGAAACTTTTAAAGATGAAGATTTAGCCTTGATGTTGTTAGCCTCATGCATGAGTTTGATCATGCTTTATTACGGAGCTTACTCGTTGGGAAGGATAAAGTGTCTTTTGAGGAAGTTTGTCTTTGCTTTGTATAGTTATGAAATTAGAAAGAAAGATAAAGAGAAACGGGAATGAAGCGGCGAGAGGCATTGTACGTAAGAGGACGTCATGAACCTGACACAAGGAAGGAGAGGTAGATCTACATCAAAGGAAGACTTGGTAAAGATGAATGTGCCTTTTTGTCGTGAGAAAGGCCATTGGAAGAAAAAATTGTCAGAAAATTTGCAAAAAGAAAGGAAAAATTTGTACAATCTGATGCATGTGTAGCTGAAAGCAATTGATGGTCAGATTTTGCATTAGGTTGGTTCGTCAATGACAAATCACAGTGATTGGATTTTTGATTCGGTGATGTACTTTCCATATGTCTCTAACAAAGAGTGGATTCTTTAACTTTGAAGAACTAGGCACGGTGGAGTTGTTTTCATGGGTAATGATTATCCATGCAAAGTTTTGGGAATCGGTACAATTCGGTTTGAAGAATCAAGATGGTTGACCCGAGGGTCTTGACAGGATGTTCATTATGTTCCCGGATATGAAGAAGAATCTCATTCTTTGTGGGAGTCTCGAGAATCGAAAAGGCTTGACTGTGACCATACAAAATGGGGCATTGAAGGTTACTTCTGCAGCACTTCTGGCGATGAAAGGTGTTCGGAAGAATAACCTGCACTACTACCTTGGTAGTACGGTTGTGGGACGGCATCGACGGCAGTTTCGGATGAAGAAAGAGATTTAGAAACTACCCGAAGTTGTGGCGTATGCGTTTGGGACATCTTTGGTGAAAAGCTTCTGATTCTAGTAAAGCGAAGGCTGTTAAAGGTGCGAGAACCGGCGAGTTAGAGTCTGTGAGCATTGTGTATTGGGGAAGCAAAAAGAGTAAGCTTTGGCCTTGCTCTTCCCTTAATACAAAGGGCATTTTGGATTACATCCATGCGATGTATGGGGGCAGGCAAGAACTCCATCCGTAGGTGGCAAACATTATTATGTCACTTTTCGTTGATGACTTCTCGAGAAGAGTTTGGGTGTATCTATGAAGAAAAAGGATGAAGTGTTAGGTATTTTTCTCAAGTGGAAGAAGATGATCGGGAGACTCGAGGCGCGGTAAAAAGATCAAGCGTACGGTCACGATGTGGCACTTGAGTACACAAATGATCGATTTATGAAAGTTTGTGAAGAAGAAGGGATAGTGCGACACTTCGCTATTCGAAAAACACCCTGACAAAACGGAGTTGCAGAACGTATGAACCGGACTTTCTTTGGAGAAGGTTCGGTGTATGTTGTCAAAATCTTTGGTTTAGGCAAACGGTATTGGTGGGGAGGCTGTGACATATGCGTGTCATCTCGTCAAATACACCATCGTCTGCTCTTGAAGGCAAAACGCCTATGGAGGTATGGTCTGCGGAAAACCTGCTAGAGATTACGATTTCTTACATGTGTTTGGTTCAATTGCATACTACCGTGTAACAGAATCAAAGTTGGACCCGAAGAGCGAAAGCCATTTTTTTGGGGATCCTTGCAGTTCTAAGGGATATCGACTATGGTGCCTTGAAACGAAAAAGATAATCTTTAGTAGAGATGTTACCTTTGATGAATCTGCATTGTTGAGAAAGGTAACTAAGAAGATTGATGGCACTTTAGAGCAGGTGGAGCAAACTCTGAAATAAGTGGAGGTTGAAAGCAAAATTGTTAATCCAGTTAGTGAAGATAAGACATAAGTTGACCCTCCATTGACAGATGAGGAATCAGATGACGAGGTTTTAACAAGAACCACTTGCAACAAGAAGAAACTGCAGTTGATAGGCCACAACGACAAAATGTCAAGGTACCTGCTCGATACAAGGATTTTGAAGACCTACCTGCTCAGTTTAAGAATATGGTGGCCTGTGCACTTTCAGTTGTGCATGATGATGTTCCTTCCATATATAAAGAAGCAATCGAAGCCACGAAGTTGAAAGATGGAAGGAAGCCATGGATGAAGAACTTTTGTCCTTCGGAGAAGAATAAAACATGGAAGTTGACACAACTACCTAAAGCGAGAAGGCAATTGGATGCAAATGGGTGTATGCGAAAGAAATATGGATTTCCTAACAAAGATGGTATTATTTCTGAGGCAAGGTTGGTGGCTAAGGGCTATTTCGGAAGGAGGGAATCGATTATAATGAGGTATTTTCTCCGGTTGTAAAACATTCTTCCATTAGAATTTTGTTGGCCTTGGTAGCACGGATTCGATTTGGAACTAGTTGACTTGATGTGAAAACCGCGTTTCTACACGGTGACTTAGAAGAGAAATCTATATGTCTCGACGGAAGGGTTTAATGTTCTTTGGTAAAGAGAATTGGGTTTGTAAAATTTGAACAAATCATTGTATGGATTGAAGCGATCTCGAGGCAGTTAGTACAAACGATTTGATGGGTTTATGTTGCAACAAAAGTATACCGAGAAGCACGCACGATCATTGTGTGTATTTTATAGCTTCTGAAAATGAGTCTTTCCTCTATCTCTGTTGTACGTCGATGATATGTTGATTGCATCGAAGACCCAAGCAGAATTTGAAAGGTTGAAGGGTCAGCTAAGTTGGGAGTTCGAGATGAAAGTTTGGGGAGAAGCCAAGAAGATTTTCGGTATGGAGATAAGCAGAGACGGGAAGAAGGGGAAGCTTAGTTTGATCCAGAGTCAATATTTGAAAGCGGATACTACAACGTTTTGGTATGAATGAGCAGACAAAACACATAGAGTACTCCGTAGTTCCTCAATTTAAGCTTAGTGCTCGATTATCTCCTCGAGAATGATGCGGAAACGAGAATATATGGCAAAAGTACCATATGCAAATGCGGTTGGTAGCTTGATGTATGCAATGGTGTGTCTGAGACGACATTTCACATGCGGTTGGTGTTGTAAGCGGTACGTACGTGATCCTGGTAAAGGACATTGGTTAGGCTGTGAAATGGATTCTACGGTATATTATAAATACGTAAATGTTGGTTTAGTATTTATTCGGCGAGGATAATACCATTGGTGATGTGTGCGGTCGGATATTGTGATTCGACTATGCGGGAGATTTAGATAAGCGTCGGTCATTACCGGTTATGTGTTTTACTCTTGCTAGAGCACCGATCGGTTGGAAGTCACCTTGCTTACGGTCCACGGTTGCTTTGTCTACTACGGAGGCGAGTATATGGCGATTCTGAGAGGCATGAAGGAAGCTATTTGGTTACGAGGTTTGCTTGAAGACTTGGGAGTTGGTCGAAAAACATATCAAGGTGTTTTGTGATAGTCGAGTGCTATTCATTTAGGCAAAGAACCAAGTCTGCCATGCACGTGCACAAAGCACGTTGACGTTCGTTATCATTTCGTGCGAGAGATTATTGAAAAAGGTGGAGTACTAGTTAGGAAGATTAGTACGAGAGAATCCCATGAGATATGATGACCAAGAGGTGGTAACGGCAATCAAGTTCAAACATTGTCGGACTTGATTAACATCTACAAATCTGAATTGGCATTGGCGTCGTTGATCTAGCAATTGAAGAAATCATTTAAAACCAACTAAGTCGCTAAGGTGGAGATTTGTTATATATTGCTCGCTAGTGAGAAAATTAGAAAAGTCGCGTTGGTTAGGAATGAAGATGGGTGTTGGATTTGGGGCTATAAATAAAATCCCTTCACCATTTGTAAACATCCCAAAATTTGTAAATCTTCCTCTCTTTTGTAAGGGTAATTGATTAGCTCAATTTTGCCCGATTAGTTGTAATTTTGAAGTTCATTCATTTGGAGATAGTGGAAGTGGTCATGACGGCCAGGGACTAGGTAACATTTATACCAAACCTCGTTAAATTTACGGTGTTATTATTTTTAACAACTTTAATATTTCTGTTTCAATATCTGTTTTAGTTTATTTTAGCATTATATTTCCAATAGCATTATTTTGTCGGGTTAGTTTGAGTTCTATTCATTTAAATCATAAGTGAATAGTAACTACTTAGAATAGGGAAAATATACCCGATTTTCCCAACAGTAATGGAGCAATGTGATAGTAAATAGATCAATAATTGGGTCATTCTAGGGTTATAACATGTGTATTATTATATTTTTTTTCATACTAGAGAATTATAGTAGTATAAATGAAATACAATAGAAAGTATAAAAATATAAAAATAAAATACAATATCTTATATATCTTAACATATATTAACTATTATATAATTACATATATCGATAATAATTAGAATTAATACATACGTTCAATCTCTTTTTCTCTACTTTCTTATGACATATACCAATATCTCACGTAGGATGTTCATTTCATCAACATATATATAAGAAATTTACTAATAAAATCTCTCATTATTTAAATTTAAAATAATCAACATATATATATAAGAAGTTTACTAATAAAATCTCTCATTATTTAAATTTAAAATAATCAACATATATATAAGAAATTTACTAATAAAATCTCTCATTATTTAAATTTAAAATAATGTTAATAAGAATTTGTATTATTCTAGTTAATATGTTTATTTTTTCTCTTCAAACTTCTCTCCTTTCATACCCCAAGTTTAGGAGTATCTACTCAATCCAGATTTTTGAGAAGTTTAATTTAAACGAGTATCCACCCAATCCAGATACCTTTGACGATGATTAATAGAGTAATGATCCTGATCAATTCCTAATCATTAAATGTAAATCTTAGTCATCAAATGTTCATACTTTTTTTCTTCTTCTTCTCTAGTCTATTACGGAAAATAAAGAATCAAATGGTTAGGTTTAGTTAATCATGAATGTATCTACGAGTAAAATTCAAAAGCTAGCGACTTAATTTTAACTAAAAAATCGAATAGATCAAAGCAATATTGTTCTATTGATATTCTCATTAAATATAAATGTGTGTGAATTTCATAATCAATGTTAAAATATTAATTTTAAAAATGAATTAGTTGGAGATGATAAGAAAATGAAGAAAAAGGGTGACAAAGTCCGATTTTACCTCTACCTCAAAAGTCACATAAGAGTTTTTTGTCTTTTATTGTTCAAAAATGATCGAAGTAAAACTTTAAAAAAAATATAGATATCAAAGATGAGCTTTTTTTTTATATTATGTGTATTAAAAGAGAACTCTTTTGAAATACAATAAATAAATAAAAAATTTCATGAAACATTATTACATGAGCATAAATGTTTTTATATGTATAGTTGTTTATAATGTCAAATAATATATTTCTTACATATCAATTTATTATATAATATTATTATTAAAAATAATATTGTATGAAAAAAAGTTAAATTTAGCCGTTCATTATGTTTTTCATATAAATATTTTATTTTGATTAATTTTGCTCAAAATTAAAGAGAAAGTATGCGAGATTGATTGATAATAAGTAAAATTATTTAACAAAAAAATATTTTTTAATTTTTGATTGAAGGGAGGTAAAGAAAAAAGAACATCCAGACTTATAAATATTTTAATAAGAGTACTTATCTCTTTAATTGGTGCTAATTGTATTAATCAGTAAGGATCTCATCCCTCTGGCGAAAATTCAAACTTACTGGTCATGGTCTGACTTTATTTTATTGCTCTTACTATTAATACGTCAATAAAGTAACATATTATTTGTAATATATTTTTAATTTAAAATATATAATAATTTTTAAAAAATATTATGTATATTTTAAATTTATGATATAATAATATAATATTATTTAAATATAATTAAATTTATTAAAATGTATTAAACAAAAAATTATCTTTTAATTAAAATAATGGTATATTTATAATATAAAATATTGAGTTTTTTTAAATGGTAGGTTAAAATTTCTAGAATAAAGAAACTCATTTATATGTGTAACTTTTATAAAAATAAAAGTTATTTAGTGTTGATGCAATATATTATTATATAATATTTTATGTTAATAAAATTTAAAATTAACAAATTTAATGCTTGAAAGAAAGGAAATAATGTTAATGGTGTACAGTATACTCTAAAATAATTAATTAAGTTAGACTATAAATGATTCGAGGATTATTCAATTATTGCTTTATCTATTTACATTTATTTGTATATAAATGTTCATGTTTATATAATTAATAATAATATTTTTTGAAATTATCTAGACAAAACATATTTATACATTTCACCTATATAAAATTTTTTCCATTTATCACTACTACAATATATATAGGAATGGACAAAAAAATTGCGGGTTCGGTTATCTGCGGTTATCCAAACCGACAGTTCGGTTTTTATCCGATAAATTTTTGAAACGGGTACAATTTTAGGTAAAAATCGAACGTGAATCAACGACTATAGTTCGGGGATAGTTATATTAAAAACCGTACCCACCCGTACCCGAAATTAATTATATTTAATAAATTAAAATATACATAAGTATCACACGTTAGGGTTTTTCAGTATTCTTTCGTTTCGTTGTTTTCAGAATTGTAGCTCTCAGTCTCACCTTCATCGCTTACCTTCGTCGTCTCTCTGCCGTCTACCCTATCGATCTCAGCTCTCAACCCTCTTCCTTCTACCTCGGCCGTTCTCAGCTCTTTGGCGCTCAAGTCTCCCCCTGGTTAGTCCTCCTCAACTTCTTACCTTTTTCTTCTTCTTGCTCTTATTAGTTCCCTTGGTCATAACTCTCAGCTCTCTGATTTTGTGGTAGCAAAAGATGATGCAATTTCAGTGCTAGCAGTTGAGTTGTTGGTAAATCTTGTTGCAAATTTTGCTAAGGTGATTTCAATGGTAACGGTCTAGTACTAGAAGTGATTTTAGTAAATGAGGTTAAGTATTGAGAAAATGTAACTCAAGTATGGTTTATAGTAAGAGATAATGCAATTGGATATTAGCATGGCACATTTTGTTGTTGAATTTGTAACAAAGGGAAAGGTAATGGGTTTTATGTATAAGATTGGTACATTTTGTTGCTGATTTTGCAAGTAAGGGAAGGATAATGGGTTTTATGTATATGATTGTAATATTTTGTTACTAATTTTGTTGACTGTGATTAAAGTCTAAAACAAAGAACATAATGAAGCTAACAGCTTCATTCATAATAGGTCTTCATTTATAACTCTGCTTGTTGCATGTTAATTTTAATCCCATTCTTGTTTTGCCCAAGGTAGTAGTTACAATGTGATGAATAATAAACCCAATATTTGGGATATAGTATAGATTTAAAGAAATTTGAATGCCATTAAAAGTATTATAATTTTCAATACAAAGAAGGAAATGTAATATGAGATATTTATTAATTTTTTTGGTTTTTTAAATAACCGTCTCGAACCGTTACCCGCGGGTAAAAAATCATCCCCGAACCGTAATGGTTTTTGGATAATTTTGGGTACATTTATTATAATTCGATTCGCGGATGGTTATATCAAAAACCGTCCCCATCCATATCCGTGACCATCCCTAAATATATACATATAATTTCACACATTTAGCCTTGATTTTTATAAAAATCAAGGCTATATGGTTTTATTCTTGACTATTTAAAAACTAAGGTCATAGACATACCCTATGACATCGATTATTTAAAAATCGAGGCTATAGATATATCCTATGACCATAGACCATAGACATAACTTATCAATTTTCTCTCTTTTATGCATAATATTAAATTTTCCTATTAATTTTTTCCTTTTTTTTTCATTTTCCATCTCTTTATTTCCATTTTCCTCTCTCTCATTTTTTCATTTTCCATCTTTCTTTTTCATTTTAATTCCCTCTCTCTCTTTTTATTTTTTTATTTTTCCCATGCTAGCTGATCGATTCCATACATGCTTTATTTCTTTTTTACTCTGGCCAGAAATAAAGCTCTGGAAACATTTCTTCGTTAATGGTGTCACTGGTTGTGGCGTCAGAGTTTGGGGTTCAGCTCGGATGAGATGACAGACTTTACGTACATTGGTGGACTTAGACGCTTGATGTTCACGGTGGCTGGCATCACTAGTATATTTTTTTCTTTTTCCGAATATATTTTTACTCTTTTTTTTCTTTTTCCGAATATATTTTTACTCTTTTTTTTCTTTTTCCTTTTCCCCAGCACGAGCCATGCGAGCATTTCCATGACACTAGCTATGCGATCTGCATCTTATTCCTCTTCCCTTGCCCTGTTGCTCACCTCTCCTCGTCGACCGCTCACTCGGGTAACTAGTTTCCCAGCTCAAACTATATTCAGATTTAGGTTTGTCACTCTTTTCAATTTTCAATTTAGGGTTTGTCACTTTTCCCATCTCTTTCTTCCAAATACCCATTAAGTGAAGGTTTTTTGTTTTATTGGTAGATGCTTCTCGTTTCAATTTGTATCAATTGAGGCAATGATGCTTTTGTTGAACAAGCTTTAGAAATGTGCCGATGAAGTTGGAGTAAGGGTTTGAAGGTAAGAATACTTTCATTTTTGAATTTATTGATGCTGATGATGGTTATTCTGTTCCAATCGAAGTCCTTGTATCTTTGATGAAGCTCTGGTGGTGATAATGAAATTTTTGGTTGGAATGGTGGTTAGGTAGGTTGATTTTAGCTTTTGTCCATTTTGGATTCATGTGATTGGCTTGTCTCATGCAAAAAATAGTTTTAGTCGCAGAATGAGTAGTCGTATCCTAAGTGAAGACAATTCGCTTTTGGGGTTCTATTTCGAGGACAACCATATCCTCTTGGTTTGTGATTTTCTACCAAGGGGAAGCCTTGAAGAGAATCTTCATGGTATGTAGCTTAAAATATATGCGCTTTAATGGTATAAGCCCTCAATTAAGGAGAGGGCAAATCAAAATTTATATCGAAGAGTAATACTTATGCAGTTGAATAAATGGTCTAAGCTTTGCCTTTGTACTTGTGTGGCTTTTCACAATTTTTCTATACTTTCTTAAGTATTTATGAATTGCCTGGTTGTATAATTTTGTTTCACAAATTAGATTCCCAATAATGTTATATGGTTCAATTTTGCTTCTATAATACACTAGTCTTTCTCTCTTTTTTTGGCATAATTGCATATTCATTTATGGGATTTTAGATGGAGTTACACTTCAAAAGAAACTGTAAAGAAGGTCTAAGCCCAAATATTGTTCTATGGCATCAAAAATGGTGATTATGTCAACATAATCTTCCCTTCTAGTATATAATACATTCTGATTAATAGTGATAGTATAAGCATGTAAAAATACAATTTTTTTGGTATAAAAGTATTAGCAAAGCTGTGGAATTGAAATGTATGAGATATTTTGTAGTTTTAAAACATCACATCCATTTCACTGATCTTTTTGTAGAGGTTAGTGAATAGTTGGTCTGAATAATATTGTGGAAAACAGACCTTTTCTTTCTATATATTATTGTTAATAAAATTCAATATTGAATAAGTCCAACTTTACTCGTGCTATATTATTGTGTAGTATTGTTACTGCCGGTTGATGAAATGGTGAGCAAATATAATTGTCATTTACTGCTTTGCTTTATGGAATTGTTTTTGACATCCTCAGGTTTCTGAAATCCCAGTACCATCACCAGCGTATAATTTTTTAGTCTTATATATTTTTATGTCTCACTTGTGGGTTAGAAAATTAAAATTTTATCAAGATTTATGGCATTCATTGTCAACTATTAATTGAAGTCCCTTTTTGAATCAAATTTAGACTTGAAGACACCATTGGGAAAGAAACAAAAAGATGGAAAATCAGCACCTCTATAACCATTAATAGAAATCCAGCGCATTCACATAGGTCGGCTTATTGATAAATATAAAGATGACTATAAGGTAGTTTATTATCCTTTTTTTCCTAAAATTAATAGATTTCTTCTTTCCTTTTCTCACATGCTCTTTTACATGCAGATCATGTTTATAGAAGCAAAACTAAATGCAATGCAATATTCAATAATTGCCCTGTACCTTTATATTTCAGTAACATTGATGCCGATGCCTAATACCAGTGTTGGTGTTGGTGCGGGTGCCGGGTGGTAGTCCGGGTGCTAATGTCGAGTGTGGGTGCTGGTGCTGAGGCAAGATTAAATTTTACCTTTTCTTTTCCTTGTAACTTCTCTTTCAACATACATATTTTGCAGATTTTAGAGATGCTTATTATGTCAATTTGACAGTGGGAATAATACTTTTATAAATACAGGCAAATGATGTGTTATGGTATTCCATCATTTTCACTTTAGTTTGAGAGATAGAAGCAAATTTGAGAATAAACTTCATGTTTAATTTATGGATTATCAATTGGTAACATTTAAATGCAAAATGTGGAAAACTAAAGTACAATTTGCTTTACATGAATTTTGAATAGATATTTTATATTTGTATAAGTTAATCTAACATATTCTACAATTAATTTGGTGCAAGATTCACATGTATGATTGGTAAAGTGTCTTTCCTATTTCTTTATTCTTTCTTGAATTTGTGGCTTCTTGTTTCTTGATTGCTTTTAACATGTTGTATTATTTATAAGTTGAGGATGGTGAAATATCTCTACAATAACATTCATGTATCCTTCTAGTTTATTAACTTTAGCAGCATAGCTTGCTTACTATGCTATGTTAGACTGTGTTTTGAGTCTATTGTAAACAGTTTTTATGGTTCATTCTTATTTTATCTGTTGTTATTTCTTTTGTAAATTGTGTTAATGGTTCATTTTTATTTTATCTATTGTTATTTCTTTTTCATAGTAGGCACTAGGCACTAGGTGCACCAACTGATCAGCGCACCATTACACTAGGCTCACCAACGTAGTAAGCGCATCAACACAGCAGGCGCACTAGCACATCAGGGGTACCAGCACATCAGGCGCACCAACGTAGCAGGCGTAGCAGCACCCCGGCACATTGTATTTTAAGTCTCAAAATAGATAAAAATAAATACTATGCTCAAGTTATTTCTATTGTATATTGTGCTTATTAATTATTAGTGTATAATAAACTCTCAAATGTAATTATACTTTTAATTTTAATATAATATAATTTTTAATATTATAATTAAAAAATTTATTGTAATTTATATTAATTTTTATTATTGTAATTAATAATTATATTTTTTTAATTTATGAATACCCTATGGTCACAGTTATCAGAAAACTGAAATCATAGGGTGTGTCTATTATCACAGTTATTAAAAAATCGAGACCATAAGGTGTATCTATGGCCACAATTATTTGAAAATTAAGACCATAGGTAACGACTTATGGTCTCTTTTACTTAGGCCTCAGTTCTTATAATCGTGTCCATAGAGTTACGATCATGATTAAAAACCGAGACCATAAGTATAAATTGTATTAGTGTATATACTTTCCAACTCACAATTTTTATTTTTCTTCGTTTTATATATGTTATTAATTTTTAAAAATATTTTTTTTATTAAAATAGAATTTTAATTTCAAAAATAAAAAGTATTTTTTTAAATAACATTATCTAAATAAAATAAATCAAGACATGTGCAATCTTTTTAATTAGCTTTTACTATTATTAATAAAACAAAAAAAATTAAAAAGAGATAAATCATTCCTCGGGTCATGCACACCTGTGTTTAGAATCAAATGTGTTATTAAGAATTTTTTAATCCTCTCGTATAAAATGCAAGATTTAATTAACTTTTATACTCATAGAGTTAACGAACTATGATCTCTTTTATTTAAATCTCGGTTATTATAACTATATTATAGTTGTGGTTATAAATTTAGGATCATGGTTAAAAACCAATATCATAAATATAAATTGTACTAGTATATTTATTTTCTAGCATAAATTTTTATTTTTCTTTGTTTTACATGTGTTATTAAATTTTATAAAATATATATTTTTATTTAAATAGAAGTTTAATTTCAAAAATAAAAATTATTTTTTTAAATTACATTATCTCAAATAAAGAAAATCAAGGCATGTTAAATCTTTTTAATTAGCTTTTACTATTATTAATAAAACAAAAAAATTAAAAAGAGAAAAATCATTCATTGGGTCGTACACACCCGTGTTGAGGAATCATTAAGACATTTTTTAGTCGTATTATATAAAATGTATGATTTAATCACATTTTTTTATAAAAGTTTATAAAAACTATTAACATTTTAATTTTAATATGTTAACTCAGTAGATAGAGAAACTTACAGTTTGAGTAATTTATATCATAATATTATATTTTATCAATATATATAAAACTTTCACATTTTTTTTATAACATTATCCTTTAAAATATATTTCATTTCACTCGATATTTTATATTCTTAAATTATTTTATTATATTTTATTTTCAATTGTATCCCTTTTTTTTCAAAACTCATATACCTTTTTATATACGAAAAATTACATTAAATTTTTCTCTTTATTTATTTATTAATCAAATAAAGTTACGATATTATATTAAAGTTTATAATAACAACGAACATTTCAATCCTAAAAATTTAAATAAATAGTTAAAGATATTTATATTTTTTATAAACATTATCATAACATTATATTATATTTACGTTATAATTTTACTTTTTCTCACATTATTAACATAAATATTAACCTTTTTTATATTCACTTTTTACTATAATTTTTATAACATCACTTTATTAACATAAAAAGAAACATTACTTTATATACAACATCACGTATAAGAAAAATTAATGTGTTTTAAATTGCAGGAGATATTTAGAACAATTTTTTTTATTTTTTTATAAAATATATATCAGTATCTTTTAATATTATAAGGTATATACTTTTTTTTAGGAAAAGAAAGAAAAACAAAAGTTGGAGATAATAACATTATTTTATGAGTTCATGTAACATTATTTTTGTGCGTGTTTACATGAAACAATACTTTTTCATAAAGAGAAAAAAAACATGTTTAACCCTAGTTATTCTGGTGGCCAAAACTCTTAATTGGGCAGAAAAAGAGTTAAAACATAGATATTACTGCTACAGAAACATCAACAGCAGTAGTGGTTTAGTCTCTAACACGGGACAAATTGATAGTTGACTTTTAAGTGTCCATTCTGATAACCTTTGTTGTCAGTATCAAGCTTATTAAACACATTTACATCCAAATCCAGCCCTCCATTCCTACACTGATCTACGATTCTTACTGTTTGTTGGGCTCTTGTTCCTGTGTTTGTCACCTGTTCATTCACACACGCATCATATAAATTAACTAAATATGCATGACAATTCAGTTAAAAACAACTTTTCTAAATAATATAGCAAAAATTTAAGTAGATCGTGTTAATTCATAGAATAATTTAATAATGCAGTTATGTTGGGTAAATTTATTTATAAATAATTATATTAATATTTGGTTCATTATACTTGTGTCTCAAGTTTACGAGTGTACAGTTTAAAATATAGTCATAATTTTTTTTGCTCATGTTTAAAGAAGAAAAAAAGTTTAACTTTAGTGTACGTCAACTTACCCTCAAGCACTTGCCACAAGAAGCGTGGCCGCGAGGACCGACAGGGCCACAAAAGGCAGTCCAACCATATTTTTTCTTCCATGTCAAAGGCTTATTGCCATCCCATGTGGAGCAATAGGCACTCACTTTGTACAAGTCCCACCCGTTTTGCTGTGGGTTGTACAAATGTTTTGTGGCCCTTACATTTTTGGCACTTTGGGCGCTTGCTGTAGCCAACAGGCTGAGCAAGAGTAAAAGGCATGAGCTTATGATCTTTGTCATTTTTCTTGTATACATATGCTAGTTGATAATCGGGTTGAGATGTTAGATAGTTATGAGTATAGTAGAGCTAGGATTTATAGGGAGAATGAGAATCTTAATTTACTGAAATGACCTTGGAAAATTATGCCATGAGTGATGAGGCACAAGTGTAGTGTGCCATATTGACTTGAGCTAGGATTTATAGGGAGAATGAGACTCTTAATTTAATAAAATGGCCTTGGAAAATTATACCACGAGTGATGAGGAACAAGTGTCGTGTTCCGTATTGACTTTTCATATATATAGTTATTGATTCTCATTTTTTAATGATTACAATTTATAAAAAAATAGAAAAAAATTAATTATTTAATTCTTAATCGTTATAATAAGAACACGTAAAAGATTAGATAAATAATTATAGTTATTGATTCTACCCCATATATGATTACACATGTTGATAATAATTACAATTAATGGATACGTCCATCTCTTCTTCAGTGCTTTCTTGGTATATATCAATATCTCATCTACACTATTCCTTTCGTCGACATATATATTGGAAATGATTTATGGGTTAGTAAAAACTTATAATATTCTACTAATTTTTTTCTTTTGTATAAAAGCTCAAGTTGCTTGCATTGTAAAACCAGGTCTATCTAGACTTTAATTATTTATTATATGGTACGTCCAAAAGGAGATTAATGTCTGTCAAGATCTTAGCTTCTCATGTTACAAAATTATTATTATTATTATTATTATTATAAATCGTAAAAAATGGTTTTATTAATGATGAATAAACGAATGTTTATAACCTATTTATACAAAAAAAAAATTGTAATAATTAAAATAAACACAATTATGAAGAGATATGTTTTTGGACAGTCTATCCTTCCCTACCAAGTTATTGGTGGCTGCTTTCAGCTGGTGTGTTGGTTGTCACTAGCTGAATTTCAAGTTCTTTAACATTCCCCCTCAAGTTGGAATATATGTTAATTATTCCTAACTTGTTAAGTAAGCTCGAGAACTGTAAAAAACTCAGGGATTTTGTAAATATATCTGCTGGTTGCTCTAATGTAGAGATATGATAAGTTTTGATCATTCTAGCTTGAATCTTTTCTCTCACTAGATGGCAATCGATCTCTATATGTTTTGTTCGCTCATGAAACACTGGATTTGATGCAATGTGAAGTGCTGTTTAATTGTCACAATATAACTTGGTTGGTTGGGAATGTTTGATACCCAAATCATCCAAAATGTATCGTAACTAGGTTACTTCACAACATGCAGCTGCTATAGAACGATATTCTACTTCTGCACTTGATCGTGAGACTGTATTTTGTTTCTTAGTCTTCTAAGAAATTAGCGAGTTTCCAAGAAACATACAATATCCTGTGGTTGATCGTCGTGTATCTGTGCATTTTGCCCAATCTGCGTCACAGAAAGCATTTAGTTGTAATGAACTAGTTGCTGAGAAAAAAAGAGACCTTTCCCTAGTATGTTTTTGACATATCGTATCACTTGTTGAGCTACTTTCAAATGTGGTTGACGTGTTTTATCCATATATTGACTGAGAATGTGCACAACGTACACTAAGTCGGGCCTTGTGATGGTCAAGTATATTAATCTCCCAACAAGTCTTTGATTGGATGTGGGATTATTGATGAATTCCTCTTCAACCTTGTTGAGGGATAAATTTTGTTCCATAGGTGAATTGGAAGATTTGGCACCAAGATAACCTATATCCTCCAATATTTCAAGTGCATACTTGCGTTGTGATAGAACAATTCCCTTCCTGGAACGTGAAACTTCTATGCCCAAAAAATACTTTAATTCACTGAGATCTTTAAGCTTGAATTGTCTCATGAGATTATTCTTAGTCTCTTCAATGTCTTGTACATTGTTTCCTGTTGTGATTATATCATCTACATAGACAAGAAGAGCAGAGAAGGAATTACCACGGGTTCGGACGAACAGTGAGTGATCATACTTGGATTGGTTAAAACCAGCTAGCGTAAGTGTTATTGATAGCTTGATGAACCATTATCGTGAGGCTTGTTTGAGTCCATACAAAGATTTGTGTAACTTACATACTCGTGTTTCCCTCTTTCATCTGAATCTAGGTGTAAGGGACATGTAGACATCTTCATGAAGATCATCATCGAGAAAATTATTGTTGACATCAAGTTGTCGAAGATGCCAATTTTGAATAGCAGCAACGGCAAGTAGAAGTCGAATAGTGACAAGTTTGGCTACTGGTGCAAAAGATTCTTGGTAGTCAAAACCTTCAATCTGACTGTATCCTTTTGCCACTAACCGAGCCTTGTATCGTTCCATAGAGTCATTAGGATTATACTTGATTTTGTAAACCCATTTACAACCAACTGGTTTCTTGTTTGGAGGAATCTGTTGAAGCGTCCAAGTGCCATTAGTTTCAAGAGCATCCAGTTCTTGTTTCATGGCAAGCCGCCATTTTGGATCGTTGAAAGATTTAGCAAAGGTGGTTAGTTCCCTGAGAATGGAAATAGAAGTAGCAAAGGCACGATATGGAGGTGATAATTGGTCATAGGTAAGTACATAAGATAAAGAATGAGAAGTACCTTTGTCATTGGACGATGCTGAGTGAGACGAAGGGAAGGACCGAGAAGGCAAGGAAGGTTCTACATGATATTTTTGAAGGTAGCTAGGAACATTGGTGGATCGACGAAGCCTATGTGTGACTGGTGTTGGAGGAGTCATGTGTGGTAGAGAAGTTGATGATGATGTTTCTGGAGATGAATTTTGAAGATGAAGAATGTCTGAGTCGATTGTTGGAAGGACAAATGGTGTATGAGGAAGTGATGTATTTGGATTGGTTGATTGAAGAATGTTAGGTATGTCATCATAAATAGTATTTTCTGATGGAGTGAATAGAGTTGGAGTGTTGGTAGCGGAAGTGAGATAAGGAAATACATGTTCATGAAAGATAGCATCACGAGACACTAAAGTCTTGCTTGTTTCCAGATTGTAGACACGATAACCTTTTATCCTAGATGGATACCCAATTAATATGCATCTTTGTGATCTAGCATCAAACTTGGTAGGTTTATCATGATGTGCAAACACAAAGCAAGGGAACCAAAAACACGAAGATGTTCATATTTAGGAACTTTGTGAAAAAGGATTTCAAATGGTGTTTTTCCCTTGAGAACAGGTGTTGGAGTACGATTTATGAGGTATGTGGCTGTAAGAATGAAATCTCCCCAGAATTGTTTAGGGAGGTTGGCTTGGAAGAGTAATGCACAAGCCACATTGAGAAGGTGACGATGTTTGCGTTCAGCAACACCATTTTGTTGAGGGGTAGAGACACAACTGGTGTGATGCAGGATTCCTTTGCTAGAAAAGAACTCGGTCATAGATAATTCTTGTCCATTGTCACTACAAATGATTTTAACTTTGGATGTAAATTGTGTTTCAACAAGATTAATGAAGGTGGTGAGAAATGTGCGTGTATCAGATTTGGTGTTTAAGAGATAGACCCATGTGCATCTTCAGTAGTCATTAACAATAATGAGGAAATAACGTGCTCCATTAAGTGCTGGAATGTGATAGCCACCCCACATATTAACATGAATTAGTTTAAAAGGTGCTTTTTTTTATGGAACTTAAAGGAAATGGATTACGTGTTTGCTTAGCTAGTGGACAAATGGAACAATCACTAATAAAACAAAAGTGTATGTTAATGGAAAGAGAAAGGTCACGCAAACTATTATTAGATAGATGACCAAGTCGTTGATGCCATAGATGAGGGTTGGTTGGAGTAGTATTTGAAATAGAGAAACATTCAGCCTTCTTCGAAATAGTCAAGTAGTATAGTCTTGCTTTCTCAGTTCCCATCCCAATCGTCTTTCCTGAGCATTTGTCCTGAACAAAACACATATTATTAGTGAAGGTGACATGACCAAGTGTAGTTTGAGTTAGTTTGGCTATTGAAACCAAGTTTAATTTGAAGGAGGGAATACATAAGACATCATGTAGTATGAAATTATTGGAAAAATGTACAGTGCCGATATGTGTGACACGGGAAAGTGAATGATCAAGTAAATATACATGCCGATTAGTGACTGAAATGCTGGAGCTCATAAGGTTTTGAGAACAGACCATGTGATCAATTGCTCCTGTATCAAGAATCCAACGAGTTTCTGAATGGAAAACAGTTCCACATGATATGTTACCTGAAGAAGTAGTCATTTGTCTTACCATGCTACCTGATTTGGCTTGATTGAGAATTTAAGAAGCTTATGATATTGAGCGTATGTAAGGTTATGGGATGGTGTCCTTGTGTTGGAGCTGTTTTCCTGAAGATTAGTATGATGAACTTTGGAAGGGAAGCCATAACTTGCATCTTTCTTATCTTGAATTGACCTTTTCTTCCGACATATGTTGATGTAATGTCCATTCAAATCATAGAAACCACATTTGAGGCATTTTCGGCAATTTTCATAATTGTGTCCATTGAGACCACATAAATCACATTTAAGGTGACTTCGACAACTTTTAGAATTGTGGCCGATATTGCTGCATCGATTACACTTGAGATGTGAGTTTATTTGTGGGTAATTTTTGTAAGGATATTGTGTATGAATTTCATTGGTAGTTTCAGAAATGATTTTGAGTGAAAAATTTGAAAAAACGGGATAGGATTTAGTGTGTTTTAGACAACAATGATTGTTTGTGAAACAAATAATGAATTGAAATATGCTTTATTTTATAGAAAATGAGTCAAGGATTACAGAACCATAAATTTCAGTCGCAGAACCAGTCAGAAAGTGGGTGAACCGGCGTCTGGAGTGGCTGGAACGGCGGCTGCAACGTTGGAGTATTGAACCGGATGAAGACCGAACCAGACCGGATGTAGGACCGAACCGGATGAATGACGCGCCGTTTCCTTCAGAGGCGCGCGAACGACGTGTCGTTGGAGTCGTCTTCCTCAGCAATTGGCGTGTGTGACTCTAGCGAGGTGCGTGGAACGCCGATGAGCTCAGGGAAGGCGCGTGTGAGCGCGTGTGAGCGCGTGGAGTGCTATTTTTGCTTGAAATTAATTGCAGATTGCTTGAATTCTTCTGGATATTATAATAGGATGAAATTGAAATTAATTTGTGAATCGAAATTGATTTTGGAAAAAAAATAGAATAAGAAAAGAAGAAAAAATTTATGTGCGAGCTGAATTTTCTGGGAATTATTTCCTAAGTTCTAATACCATATAAGAAATGGTTTTATTGATGATGAATAAACGGATATTTACAACCTATTTATACAAAAGAAAAGCAAAATTGTAATAAGTAAAATAAATACAATTATGAAGAGGCATATTCTTTAGCAGCCTATCCTTCCCTACCAAACTGTTGGTGGCTGCTTCCAATTGATGTGTTGGTTATCACCAGTTGGATCTCAAATTCTTTAAAATAAATAAAAGATGTTTTCATTTTGAAAAACTATGAAGTAAGAGTTGGTTAATGAAAATTAAAAGAAATTAAAATAATAAAATTTACCAGTAGTACATTTTTATCTAATTGCGACAATATGATAAAATAGGATCTAATTGTTTCGTTTAGACAATTATATAGTCTCAATTGATATCTTATTTCAAATAAATACTGAGAAGTTGAACGAGAATTCTAAGAAAGTAGATTGAGAGTCAATATGAGTAACTTCTATGACATGTCATGTTTTGATGATCTCAAACTCTCAGGCGATGTTCTATGGCTTAAGTCCTGTGTTCTCGATCTTATCTGCAAATAGCCAAAAGTGCGTTCTAGTATGAACTAGTTCTATAAATTGGAATAACACGAACGAGTGTTGCATTCTTAAAATAACATGCGTATGTTATACGTATATAAAATAATGTACATTATATATATAAATTAATATATAATTTATATATTTGATAACTTGTATAATTTAATATATTTTATCATTTTTTAATTTTAAACTTTAATATAATTTTATTTATTTTTTATTAATTTTATATCTCATTATTATTATTCAAATTTTGTTACAAAAATGAAGATACCAAATTTTGATTCAAATTTAAATGAATATTAAATTAAATTTAAATTTAAATTTATTTAAATAAAAAACCATCGAATATTCATTTTTTTAGATCGGAGAGGGAGAAGACAAGAGAACCCAAAAAAAAACGGCGCTATATATAAAAGAAAGAAGGGAACTAGAAGGAGGAGGAGAACACAAACAGAGAAAAAGCAATGGAGGAGGCGTTGGCGAAATAAATAAATAAAAAAAAGAGAGAGAAGAAAAGCATATTGGAGCGAGCAACAGGAAACGCGAAAACAGATTTTTTTACTATTTTTTTTAATTCTTCCGAGAAAAATTATGATAAATTTATTTACATTAAATTTAATTTTTTTTATTCTAAATTTTTTTTATTCTAAAAAAGAGGTATAATTTCATTCTAAATTATATTTGATTTTATATATTAATTTGAATGATTTTTCTTTATGTTTGTATAATTTATTTTGAGTTTAATACTTCTAATTAATTGATCAATAATTAAATGATTTTAATCTTGTGATTTACTATCGAAAGAGAAATTATATGATAGATTATATGATAGATCTGAAATATTTCAACGTAGGTAAATATAGAGATCGAAAGAATTATATGAACCCATGTATTATTAAAATCATTGGTCTTAATATTTTCTTGCTTTGTTAAATTGCACTCTTGTGTAAATTGATGGATCAATTTTTTTCTAATTGACTATCAAAAGAGGTTTTTAGATGTTTTAGATGTTTTTTGGAGATCGCTAATAAAGAGAGAGAATTAAATTCAATTAACTACATGATTTGATCTTAAAAGTTTTTTTTCATTGATTTGATCTTTGAACAACATCTTTTTTTTTGCGCATTTTCTTTAAATTGATTTTATTTTAAATTCAATTACAACAATTTTAGTGATTTATCTAGATAAAATTAAGATTAACATAATTTTGATATTTTGTCAAAAATAAGTTACCAATTCCTGAGAACGATATTTTTCTTATCACTTTAGTATAAAACTACAATGTTATGCACTTGTAGTTTTACACCAATCAAATTTTTGGCGCCATTGTGAGGATTAATTTTTTTTTGCCAATATTGATACAAAGTAATATTGGTTTTAATTTAAAATTTTATTTTATTTATTTATTTATTTTTCTCTATGTGTGTTTTTGATGTTAGATGCACCGTGCTAGAATGTACTAGCCATGACTGAAAAAGTACAAAATGGATAGCCACACACCTTGAAGGATTATGTAAGGCCAATTGTGAATGACAATTATTGAGGTGTAAGAAGCCAAACCATTAAGGCCAATAATTTTGAGCTCAAACTGGCGTTGATCAACATGGTGCAACAAGCCCAATTTAGTGGATCATCACTCGATGATCCCAATATTCATTTACCGATGTTCTTGGAGATTTATGACACTGTAAAGATGAATGGTGTTACTAAAGATACCATTAGAATGAGATTGTTTCCTTTTTCATTGAGGAACAAGGCTAAAGGTTGGCTATAATCTCTACAATCGGGAAACATCACTAGTTGGCAAGACATGGTAGAAAAGTTTCTTGCTAAAATCTTTCTACTTGCAAAAACAACCCAACTTAGGAGTGAGATTGGTTAATTCAGGCAAAATGATTTTGAGACACTCTATGAAGCATGGTAAAGGTATAAAGATTTGATTTGGTGTTTCCCTCAGCATGGATTGTTGGAATGATTGCAACTTTAGATGTTCTATAATGGGTTAAATGGGAAAACTAGAACCATAGTTAATGCTGCTTCTGGTGGAACTTTGATGTCGAAGAGATCTGAGGGTGCTACATATCTTTTGGAAGAAATTGCCTCAAACAACTATCAATGGCCAATTGAAAGATCTATGGTTAAGAAAGTTGACAGGATTCATGATTTGGAGTCATTTGTTGCCCTTTCAGGTCAAGTAGCTTCTCCATCTCATCAGATTTCATCCTTGACAACCTAAAGAATACCACAAAGTGTAGAATATGTTGTAGATTCAAGTATGACAGATCTGATGAATGAAACAAGTCAAGAACATGTTTAATACATCAATAATCAAAGCTACAATTTTCATGGTAATCTTATGCCAAATTACTACCATCCAAGGCTTCAAAATCATGAGAGTTTTTCTTAAGAAAACACAAAGAATGTGCTGCAACTTCCTCTACGGTTTGAGAGTCAACCAAGAAAGAAGAATATGTCACTTAGGGATGCAATAGTTTTCTTTGTTGAGGAGACCAAATCAAGGTTTAAAAGGAGTGATTCAC